>CM062291.1:161743372-164143372 GCA_031216915.1 Pictodentalium vernedei | reverse complement strand
CCCCCCCCCCCCCCCCCCCCCCCGCCCATACAGTCAGTTTTTTCACGTCATGTGAACTGTAATGTATGAGCTCAAATTTGATGGAATAACGCCGTTTCTTTGAAAATATTGTTCCACTGACATGTTCTTAGCATTTTAGAATTATTTTATGAACTCCTTATTCGACTGATCAATCAAACCTTCCAAGCGCCATGGGCTAAAAGCTCTTAATATTTCCTGCTGTATGTGTTTGTCAAACTGAAGGTTATGACACTTCACCGGAGTGAGCTTGTTTGGGGGATGGGTTTGTTTTCTGTTTGTTTGTTTTTTTTGTTTTTTGTTTTATTTGTTCTTGTTTTGTTTTTCTCCCGGGTTGAGGACTATTGTTTCCATCAAAAGGAAGAAAAGATGTTTGAAACGCGCAATAGAAGTAGTGTGTTTAAGTAGTCTAGTGGTAGAAGGACACTACAGTGGTTTTGCACTAGTAAAATACGTTAAGAATTTCGAATATTCTTTCATAACAATTAACGCGTTTACTTAACACGACTAAAGAACGATACTTGCAAACAAAATTTCTTGAATAACTAAATATTGTCATTTTTATGCCTAAAACATGGCTTATGATCTCTCATTGCAACGAGGTTGTTCCAGTCAGGGATCCTAATGGCTACGTTTTTGAGGCAAAGGTTGTCTACAAACTTCAATTTGAAAGGCGATCTTTGGGAATAGCGCTCGTGGTTTTTATTGTTGCGTTGGGTAAAAGGTTAAGCAGTGAAACATGGCAAACAATTAAACTTGCTGATAGCCGAGCATAAATCCAATATCTTAATTCCAATTGGGTTGGACGAGACTAAAATAATGTAATGCCCTCTCGGCCTCTCTTTTTTCTTGTAGAATGCATTGATCGTAATTTTCTGACCACATTTATGTCACAAGTACAGAGAGTGATCTCCCTTAGATTGCGACAAAGGACGGAAAAGATGCAACAATTTCAACTCAAACAGAATTCTCACCATCTGCGAGGCATGCCATTGTACAAATTTTGTAATTCGTCAGAAAAATTCCTATTAGGACTAGATGGTGACATTGCTCGAGTTTCAAAATACTAGACAATTTACTTGAACTTGATAACAAACTTTTATTAAAAAAGGTTTAATTTTGCCTTTGCTGTGAACTTATTCGATAAGTTCCCAGTCCCTTGACAAACAACACCAAAAACAGATAAAACAACGTTAACAACACCAGCAAGAGCGAATATAAGTATCACTTTTTTATGGAAGAGAGTGATGGGGTGCAAGATTTTTACAACATCGCATTTTGATACATCAGCATGTTACATTGAATATTTGTGGGTTTTACCCCCCCCCCCCCCCCCAAAAAAAAAAAAAAAAAAAAAGAAAAGAAAAAATAACCCCAAACTATTCTTGGGGATTTTACCGCGATACTGACCGCCCGTCCATCGATTAGTGCTATCATTTAGGGACTTAAAAAATCGGGCTAAGTTGGTATTATGTGTTGAGCTCCTACTTCCGGCCTCCATATCTGGTCAAACACTCCTTCCAGGTGTTAGAAATTAGAACGAAATTTAACCTCCTAAAATAGGGCCTTACCCCTCCCCCCCCCACCGACTCCCCACCCCAGACTTGGACAATATGGCCCATTACATCAAATAGAAATATTTAGGGGGTTAACACGTAAAACTGAACAAATTATAAACTCATAACTCTTTTAACTCCTAAACCTTAAATGTCGTTTCGTCCGTCCGTCTGTAGACGGAGTTGATTTCCGATCTGTAATTGAATTTCGGTTAGCCAGTCGAAACCAAACTTGACATATGGGTTGGGTATGATGCGAGGAAAACCCCTATATATATTGGGGTCTTTCTGCAAACGATCAAGGCCACAGTGACCTGTAATTCACAAACGTTCTAAGTTTCCGCTCACTTATTAAAGTTCTGCTGTGCCGATCGAAACCAAACTTGACGTGTGCTGTGTATGATCAGAGGAAGAACCGTATTTATTTTGGGGGTGATTGTGCTAATGGTCAAGGTCATAGTGATCTTTCGTTTACAAATATTTCTAGTTTCCGTTCATTAATTAATGTTCCGCTGGGCCGATCAAAACCATATTTGACATGTGTGTTAGGTATGATGAGAGGAAGAACTGTCTTTATTTTGGGGTCATTGTTCAAAAGGTCAAAGTCACAGTAACCTTTGACTTACAAATTTTCCTGGTTTCCGCTCTTTAATTAACCCTTTACCCAACGTAACGGCCAAAACCGGCCAGCGCTATTCTCAAAAATCTCCAATTAATTTTCATTATTTTTTTCATTTTTTGTCTCAAAAACATAGGTTATGACCACTCATTGGAACGAGCTCGTCGAGCTCGTTCCAATGAGGGGTCATAACCTATGTTTTTGAGACAAAAATGAAAAAAGTTAGTTATTCAAGAATTTTGTTTGCAAGTGTCGTCTGCTTTTCATGTTGGGTAAAGGGTTAAAGTACTGTTAGGCCAACTGAAAATAAACTTGGCATGTGAGTTGGGTATGAGAGAATGAACCCTATTTATTTTGAGGTCATTGTGCCAATAAATCAAGGTCACCGTGATCTTTAACTAAACAACGTTTTCTGTTTCCCGCTCCCGTTTCTGTGACAGGGCGTTTATTATGTTTTTTTATTTTGGGGGGGGGGGGGGGGGGGGAGGGGGGAATTAGCCACCCCTAGCGGCCAGTTCTATTTTTTCTTGTAAAATTTATCATTCTTGTGTTATTAGTTAAAGGGTGTATCTGCATCACCATACCATTGCCATTGCTGGTGAAGATGAAATAAATTGAACCAAGAGTCTGAAATTATGGTGATCTTGTTGTGAGAAATGTGCAGGATCCATTGTGCGTCTTTTGTTGTAAGTTCGTGTGCACTTACGCGTATTATCGTATCAGAGAATACATGCTTCTTTTACCCAGTCATGCCTACACTAGTTTTAAGACTAACCAAGCAGAGTGGCTAAATATCAGGTACAAAATAAGCGGAATAATTGTGTGCGTGGCATTAGGAATCATCGTAAAATTTAGTGTTTTAATTATATTCCTCCACAAGTCACAACTTTCAATTTAACCCTTTACCTAACATGAAAAGCAGATGACACTTGCAAACAAAATTCTTAAATAACTAATTTTTTTATTATTTGCGTAAAAAACATAGCCTTTGACCCCTCATTGGAACGAGCTCAAGGAGCTCGTTCCAATGTGGGACCATAAGCTATGGTTTTGAAGCAAAAACATGAAAAATAATGAAAATTGAATGGCAATTTTATGAATAGCGCTGATCGGTTTTTCCCATTACGTTTGGTAAAGGGTTAATCCACTAATCAGTCGAACTATGTTGTAGTAGGTTAACTCTTGGAAATTACTAATCGTCTGTTCATTGTCTGATAAAACCAGCTTCTGTCTAATATTTTTGATAAGCTTAGGAAGGAGCATTCGAATAGGAAAGCATATCTGAAGTTCTGAACCCGTATTTTGCGCGATAAAAAGATATCAGGATTTGATTTACTAGTGGTTATTTTCATGTCTATTCAGTGTTTACCCTCGCACTATAGTGTAATGATTTACTATGAATACATGACGGAGAGAGATTCCACTCCGACATAGATTATACACATTTTAGAAAGTGCTGCGAAAGATAGTGTACTTAATAAAATCCATGTGGTTGGAAAATGCTTTTTATCATATGACTCGTCCGTTTTGTTCGCTTTAAAACATTTGATATTTTGTTTTCATATTAATCAGTGATAAATAAAGCCTTCTGTCAATTTCATTGGTCAATTTCAGAACTAGACCATTTCATTGGCTGAACAAAATACAACTGAGCCACATTATCATAATTTGCATAATTCGAGTTGGGAGCTTTCATTGGTCAATTTCAAAACTGAACAATTTGATTGGCTAAACAAAATACAACTGGGTCACATTTGCATAATTTCAGTAGGGAGAATTTACGTTATCTGTCCTATTTAGGGTGGGTTATATTGTATTAACCTTTTACCTACAAGAAAAACGCCATTGATTTTTTTTTATATTTTCACATTTTGCTTCCAAAACATAGGTTATGACCCCTTATTGGAACGCGCGCGACGAGCTCGTTCCAATGAGGGGTCATAACCTATGTTTTGGAAGCACAAAATGAAAATAAAATTTTTAGTTATACGTGGATGTTTTTTCTAAGTGCCGTCTGCAACTCAAGTTAGGTGATGGGTTAAAAAGTCATACTAAGTGGCTAATTTGTGCGTGTGTGTGTCATATGATAAATAGAATATGAAATGAGTGTTTTTCTCATATAATATTTATGAAACTCGTCCGAATTTTCCGTTTGGGCTCGCCAGAGGCTCGCCAAAACGGAAAATTCTTAGACTCGTTTCATAAATATTATATGAGAAAAACACTCATTCCATATCCTCTATATATCTACACCTTAAGGACCCTAACCGACCAACCATTTTCACTAAAATCACCATTCAAATGTTATTCTTTTTCAATACATACCTTAAAACACAGGGCCCTGTCGAGTTCGTTCCAAAGAGGGTCATAAGCTATGATATTTACGTGACAAAAAAGAAAAGACAATCTTCAGTTATCCAGACATCCTTTGCAAGTTTTGTTGTCTGTTCGTTAAGACGAGGACTCACTATTTGTCTGGGCGCCATCAGCTCAAGTGACAGCACATTGTGTTCGTGCTCCAGTGGTATAGTGTACACATGACTGAGAGTTTGTTTGTTCATTGAGAGTCTAACGATCTTTCTGACGTCCTCTCTAACTGATCTATAATATATTCTCCACACACTCAGCACCACACGCGCACGATATCGCAGTGACTCACTGGTCAGTAATCGCACATTGGATGGTAAGTTGAATTCAAATCTTGCCAGAGCACATTCGTTGTGTACTTTGCAAGACGGACACTCTCCACCCCACCCTTTGTTCTCATAGGATCATCGTGCAGGTTGTTAGGATATAAATATAATCACTTTCACTTTACAAGCTTTTATCCAATGCGATTTGAGACGAGCCTTCGATTGCTTAACCCTTTACCCAACGTAACGGCCAAAACCGGCCAGCGCTATTCTCAAAAATCGCCAATTAATTTTCATTATTTTTTTGTTTGTCTCAAAAACATAGGTTATGACCCCTCGTTGGAATGAGCTCGGTGAGATCGTTCCAAGGATAGGTCATAACCTATGTTTCTGAGACAAAAAATGAAAAAGAATAGTTATTCAAAATTTTTTTTTGCAAGTGTCGTCTGCTTTTCATGTTAGGTAAAGGGCTAAGTTAGAATGTCTGACAGCCACTCGCTGCTCAACGCTTGTTCTCTTCTTCGTTTACTCTAGCTTGTTTCACTCGGACAATGGTGTTCGACATGGTATGAACCCAGCTTTGAAAGTGTCATTAAACCTTAGTAACAAAATCTCCATCCATTCAATACCACGAAAACGCGAACACAGCAAAAATCACCTAAGGCAATGATACCCAGGCGACATCTCTGAAGTGTTCTATGAACACTCAACGCATATTACATCAAGATGAGTAAGAAAACAATTTGTAGGAAACTGTAAACATTTCAAATACTTTTCAAATGTATACCCCACTTTTCTTTACTTGTGTGATTTTTAACACATGTTTATACAATTACACGTACGGCCGTTTACTGTGTCTTTCAATGGAAAGGATGCACAGTACGGGGTTTAAAATCGTTTGATCAAATGTCGATGAAACAACAAGGTTCCTAGCTTGGAACTTAACAAGTATAGTAGTGTTACATTTCCATGGGCGCATCCAGGGATGGGGAGAGGTGCGCACCCTATTTTTGGTAACTCCGTTTTTCTTTTCAAAAACACCATGGCCAGGGGACACGGTATTACCCAAAATAACAGATGAGTAGGTCTCATGTGAGACACCATAACTTGGCCTCCATATTTTAAAATTTGAATGTGTGTGTACAAAACTGCGGGAATGTTTTGACCGGATAACTTTGTTGTCATGTGCCAAAAAAGCCACCGGAGATCCATACTGGCCTACCCTTTTCTAAACATTTCGCCTTATCGTCCGAGAGGCATCGGATCCCGCCGACGAGAAAGGAATGCTCCCTCTTGTACTCACTCCTAACACACCTCCAGGCGCCCCCCCCCCCCCCCCCCCCCCAATGATGTTTCATATCATGGCCCCAAAACAAACCAAAGAAACCCAAAACAAAACAAAAAGAAACAAGATAAAAAAAAAAAAAACAGAATCCTAGACCGCCACTGCATTTTGGCATAAAAACAAAATAATATCGCTGGAAAGGTCATGTACTCCAATGCAAAAGTTTATTTTTTTATCGAATTCATAACACAGTGCGTGAGCAGAACACTTTTCTTCTTTGTATGCCGAACTGCTGACATGTCGGAGAGGAATATAAAATATCACACAAAGTAATGAATTTATACTATCAGGGATCAACAACCAAGTAGTACATACTGTTTTAATATAATTGCATTAAAAATATTTCCAAACGGTCTGCTCCAAACAGAATCACCTCGACGTGATCCAAGCGAAAACTACTTAAATTTTACAGTCGGGAGATTTGTGGACGTGACTATTACGAGTGTTTCTGAGTGGTAAGGGCAATAAACGTAATTGAAACTGTTAGATTCATTACTCCCATTATCCTTGTTTTCACACAGTTAACGCTTCAGTGCCGCGACGTATTTACAATGGTGGTTGACTAGTTGCCTATCGCTGTCTTGGCCCAATCAAGTGGGCTTTCAGGAGATCGATTATTTTATACTATTCTGGGTGCAAACACAATCGGTAACGATTTTCTGATTTTCTCCCAGCCAAAATTCGTCTCCACTGTTTTCTTGGCGAATATAGTGCTTTGTTGATTTCACGCTAGATTTTCTTGGCTTGGCTGATTTTAAGTCCGTCAGCACTTGAATGAAGAGGGGCGTTATTCCTGAACATTTCTGTCATTTGGTTGTGGTAATTTACATATATTCATATCGGAAATCTCAAAACTGGTTCATGTCCTGTCACCCTGATATTTCTTAGGTCATTTGCTGAAGTTGTGTCTTCATTTTCTGGGTACTTAAGCCTTAAAACGTACTCATGGCGTTCCAATTGTCATGGACAGTTAATTGTGGCGTCCAAGGAAGACATTGGGCCTTCACCTATGGGAGTACACACACTTTACCCAACACGAGGTGAAATGAAGTTGTCGGGAAAACTAACTTCCTACAGTCTTTGAAATAAGGTGTGGATGCAGGCAAAATATTTTTCTGTTGCCTACAGCAACAGAAAAGTATTTTGTTCCCCAACTTCATTTAGTATGGCAACACCCGGCCTACCAGTCACAAATTAGTTCCAATAAGAAATTTTATTTTATTTGAAGCACCGTTGTTCATTCCACCGTGGGAACCCCGGGAAGTAAATCCGTGCTTGTTTGCTGTGGTAAACAGGCTCTGTTTTCCTGGTAAAATAGGACCAAGTCACCAATTCCTGGGGTAGAAGTCCTACAAAATGTGCCAAAATGTGACCTTACCGTTGTTCATTCCTTAATGCAAGTATGTAAACCAATTATCCTTGTTCCTTGTATTGTCCTATATAGCTTTCTGATAAACCTCAGTGAATTCAAGGAATTATTTTTTAAAATGAAAATAAAAAAGAGTACCACAGTGCCTACATGACTTTAGAAAATGTCTGAGTTCCACTTACAGGCATACTTAATAGTGACTAATGTTTGCAGACAGGCTACCGTTACAGTGTTTGAGAAGAAAAACTGAGTCAAAAAAGAAAGTATAATAGAAACAAATGTGAAAAAATTGCATAAAGAATGAAATATAATAGTTCTAATGTTGCATGTTTGTGGACAAGAAGTCGTGCAAAGAGTTTAATGACGTGTTGTTGTTGTCCACCCAACCGTATACAATTTTGCTACGGATTTCAAAATAGCATGTGCTACCCGAGAATGTCAAATTGAATGGGTGACCGACGATTTTATTTGTGTTTTGATGCGCTAGAGAGCCTGGGTTATTGAGAAAACGCGCTAGTTTTTGTCTTCCGACATTTCAAAAAATGTCAAGGTTAACCGAAAATCATTGGTATGCATGCGGCTGGGATACCTCCAGATGAGCTCGCTGCTGAGTTCTGAGTCACTGTGGCCACTATTAACCGTCTCATTGGAAGGTATAGAACTATTGGATCTACTGCCGACCGACTGCGTTCAGGTCGACCAAGAGTTACGACCCCTGCACAAGACCGACACATCAGGACGTCTCATTTGCGGGATCGCTTCTTTCCGGCGACGAGGACAGCAGCAATTACTCCTGGTAGAACTAACAATAGAATCAGTGCACAAACTGTCCGCAACAGACTCGCTGAACACGGCATCCGAAGTAGGCGTCCATACCAAGGACCAATCCTTACCCAACGTCATCGTACCGTCAGAATGGAATGGGTACGTCAGCGTGTTCGCTGGACTCAGCAGCGTTGGAGCACAGTTCTTTTTAGTGATGAATCACGATTTTGTCTACGGCGCACTGAGGGTAGGGCAAGAGTGTATCACCGACGAGGAGAACGGTTTTCTGATGTTTGCGTGTGGGAATGCGACCGTTTCGGCGGGGGTAGTGTAATGGTTTGGGCAGGAATTTCCTTGCACCATCGAACGCAGTTGATCTTCATCGATGGTAATCTGAATGGACAGCGATATATGGACGAAATTCTTAGCGCTGTTGTTGTCCCGTTGTTCAACGCTAACATCGGATTGCAGATATCCCAGCAAGACAATGCCCGATGTCACGTGGCGCGTATCTATCGTGACTTTCTTGCGGAGCAGAGCATCGAACTTCTTCCCTGGCCTCCACTTTGGCCAGATTTGTCGCCAACTGAGCATCTTTGGGATCAAGTGGACCGTCGGGTACGACTTCATGATCTTCAGACGTTAGGCGATTTACGTAATGTTCTAAGACATAGTGGAACACAATACCACAGGGTGACATCCAGAGACTTATCAGGACTATGCGCCGTCGATGTCTTGTCATCCAAGAGGCAAACGGTGGACATACACGCTATTGACTGCATGTGTGAACTTTTCATTTCACCCCAATGTCTGAATTGCGACGCCCTTACGTGACGCTGGCAACAGTAAGAACATGAAATTATGCAAATTCATACACCTAGACTCGAAATATGAATTTAGAGTAATTTGTTTGGGATTAAAGTCAATAATTCTAAACAAAATTGCTCCTCAAAGTTTATTATTCTTTCTTTTGTGACTCAGTATATATGATCACATCATTTTTATTTGGACATTCAGATATTTGTGTTCAGTACAGCACTTCTACAAAAACTTTGTAAACTATAACCAAACAAAAGAGATTGATGAACAGGAAGGGAAATACTGGTCACGTGCAAAAATTTGTCGAAGATTTCTAAAATACAGGCAAATATAGGTAACTGCACTTTTAGAGGAACTGCATTTTTAGCTAAACCCAAGACTTCATAAAATAATTCCCTTTACTGCAATATTAAGACGAAATCCTTAAATATTTTCTTGAAAGCAACCGGATTCTTCCAGAGTGCTTAATTTTGTAAGATTGCCTCACTTCGACTGCCACTTTTCAAGTCTTGTAACTCTCATTGACTTATTTATTGCCTTTATACCTGCAAACTTCCCATTTTCAGTTAGCTGGTGATGCCTTGGTAAGTACCTTCAGATGTTGTCTTCACGTGTATGCTATTAAGGAGGAAACTACTCGAAATATGCGAATGTATTTCATTCGACAATGGCCCGGTGATAACAGGAATTCACCCACCAATAATTATTAGCTATAATTATTATTACGTGAGCTAAGTGAAGGTAGTGGTTGCATATAAACCCACCATCTGTTCTTTTATGTGAGTGGGGAATTGAAATAATTGTTGTGAAATTTCTGTTATGATACGATGCTGGAGTTTAATGTGCTCTCTGGAGTGTAAACTCAATTAAGGTAGAAATCATTATATGTGAGGGAATTTCTTCCTGACGAACCAATTCCGTTTGTCTATTTACAACCCCGACTTTCGTCTATTCTTAAAGGAACAATAATCCGCGAATTTAAAAGAAAGGTTGACCGCATTTGACGAAACACAATTTTCAACACGGAAAATTACCCTTACAGTACGTGGAGAGTGTATTATCACTAAATCACCTGCAGAGTGGAGATTCCACCCAAGCAATAATTGCAAATTTGTTGCAAAGCATACCCAGCACAAGCAAAGTTTCTGCCAATGGACCTCCGGGTTACACCCGGAGGTCCATTGGCTGAAACATTGCTTGTGTTTTTTGTCGATATGTACAAAATTTGAAAGCTGTGGCTTGAGTGATAACTCCACTTCGCGGGTGATTTATCTACAATCCACTCTCCACGTACTGTATGTTATATGAGTAGCATTTGTATGAAAGCACTCGTCCCGTTAAAACTAAATTGAAGGTGATAATTTATAAACTTACCCAAAAATGGCATACAAACCTCACCAATCTCGTTCTACTTATCCGACCACTTAAGGGAATTTTTGGGGCAGCACAAATTGCAATGTCATCCCCGACAGTAATTCCTTTGGCGGGCGAAAGTGAGTTTGCGTACATAATTTGATATCGTTCCTTTCCTGACAAAATGCTTGATGAATTCGTTGTGATGACCTCGTCAACCACCCTGGTCCGTTTGAATCATTAAGAAGGCTTAGTGAAATATTACCATAAATGAACCAAGCGTGATCTATTTATAGCCCAATTTGTTTTTCAATCGCCATTGACGATACAAGTAGCAATTGTTTGTGACATCTGGGTTTTATTTGAAGAATAACTGCTTTATTTAAAACAGTAAAAAGTTATTGTTCTGATAATGCCCAATTATTGTTAAAATAACACATTTGTTGTCCACTTTATTTCCATTTTGCATCCAGAATCCAAATGACGTCACGAAGTTATGTTTACTTGTTCGGAATTCTTCCGATCACTTTTGGGCTCATCGGTTTATCTTTTCGCAATCTCGTATCTTTTGAACATTTGCTGGCATTGTAGTTTTTGAACTGGAGGTTTCAGTTTTTTTACGTTGCTTCCGCTGTACAACACTTTGTATACAAGATGTAAGGATTTGCCAATTTCGGAATTCGGATCCTTCAGACTGGGCTGAGCGATACACTTTGAAGATTTTGACCGTTAAAATATGGCGAAAGTACTGGCGAACTGCCATCGTTATGTCTACTGTAAACTCTACGGTGACGCAATACTAATAGAGGAGTTCTCATGTTCAAAGGATCGAATTTTCTTCAGAATGGGCCCATTCAACTCTTTACAGTCTGCTTTTGCAAATTGACATCGTCCATATCAAAATACAATATGTTTCAGTAAGATTAAAATCCTCGCCCTCTGATTGGATAAGAGCTGGCGTAGTTTCTTTTACGGCGCCAGAAGCAAATGTTACCGTCTGACGTCACAACGCGAAATATTTGAAATGACGTCGCCCGTAATTGCTTCATCAACGGAGTGACAAGTAAGCCGCTTCATTTTTCTGAATTTTTCACACGTGCAGCAGACGGTGTTCCGGGTGAAGTGTTGTTTAAATTACAAACCGATTTACGATTTGAACTGAGATGGAATAAGTTTATCTGGTTTATTGATTATTTATCTAGTGGTGGGGTACACGAGAGGTTTATTTACAAAACCTGTGATCGTTAAAAGTTGCTTTGAACAAGGGCGCGGTGGCTCAGTTGGTAGAGGTGCAGGCTGCAAGCCGAGAGGTCCTCGGTTCGAATCCCACCTGCGGCAACCGCGTTGTGTCCTTGGGCAAGACACTTCACCCCGATTGCCTACATGGGGGCACGATGACGCTGTGTACTGAGGCGTACTGCGCGTCGATGGTGCGCATTTCTTCAACCAATCTAACCCTGCCTGTGCTGCGGTGCAGAGTTCAGAGTTACGATGTTGGGGAGCTGACAGCTGCTCGTCGTTGCTCGGTGGTTCTCTCCGGGTACTCCGGCTTCCTCCACCCGTAAAACTGTCACGGTCACGATTAGCCATTGTGCATAAGTATGTGACCTTAAACACCAATAAATAATAATAATAATAATAACGATCACAGGTTTAGTAAATAAGCCTCTCGTGTTTCACGACGTAGGTTTTGGGCTATGGATAGAGTCTTTTTGGAACATATACGTTATTGTGATGAGTTGACGGTAACATGGTCTGAGGTTTGCGGCTGGGAGATTATGTTCAACCGAGGCGCGAAGCGTCTCGGTTGAACATACGCTCCGAGCAGCAAACCTCAGTCCATGTTACCGTCAATTCATCACAATAACTTATAATATTTTAGAAGAGTCAGCTTAAAAGGCAGACTAATTAAGACTTTTAACTTGTAGTCATACTGCTGCAGGTTTAAGATACTAACTGGTTTAGACATCGTGACAACTGCACAGTCTTTTGGAAAAATGCGAAAAACCAAATAATACATACAGGTTTTCTCTAATATCGAACAAAAATGACTGGAATTGCAAAAATAAGTGAATTCGGACTTTTACCGCAATATTTTACGGCGGGAGGTACGGACAATACTTTTAAAAGTATTTTTTTACAGTATCGAAGGCAATAAGTTACTTAGATTAAAATCATTTGGAGAGTGAATGATTGCATTTGCTTCTTACGATGTCGCCCATATCCGGTCACAATTACAATTGGCGTTCGGCAACAACAAAAAATTTACTTTTTAACCTGTTAAATTGAAATAAAAAAAGATAAAAACTAAAATCCAATTTCTGAAACTGTTGTTTTTAGTTAGTGAATTACGTTTTCCAATTACCTCAAATGTATTTGTGGCATTACTTTTATCACTACGTCGTACTTTTATCTCATTTGATTTTCACTTCATGCACACTGAATGTTAATGGCATTCAATCGTCGTGAATTGATATACTAAATAATAACTGGAATACTATGCAACTGTGTGAAGAGTTCTAGCACTCTGCGTTGTGATACGGATAGATAAGATACCATATCTCCAAATGAGATATAGGAAGGTTGTACATGGCATGTTGACTTACAACCCTGACATTAACCCTTTACCCAACGTAACGGCCAAAACCGGCCAGCGCTATTCTCAAAAATCGCCAATTAATTTTCATTATTTTTTTCACTTTTTGTCTCAAAAACATAGGTTATGACACCTCATTGGAACGAGCTCGTCGAGCTCGTTCCAATGAGGTATCATAATCTATGTTTTTGAGACAAAAATTGAAAACAATTAGTTATTCAAGAATTTTTTTACAAGTGTCGTCTGCTTTTCATGTTAGGTAAAAGGGTTAATAATAATTGTAGAAAAAATAATAATTAATTAAAAAATTAAGAGCATTTGATTTATTCAGCAGACATGGCCATGAAAAATCATCCCAAATTATTTTCTGATAGGTCGATTAATGCTTTGAACCCGAGAGACCGATTTTCCAGACAGGAACATGCTACTTCATTATTTCATTAAGTGGGATGACTGCAAAGTGAATGTGTGGAGTTGACCAATCAATGTTTTAACGTGCAGCCCTAAGGCTACGACATGAAAATATTAGTAGGTCTACCCCTAATAATCAATATTGACTATTGACTCTTCCAATTGCTACCATTGAATTGACATGTAAGATACTACCAGGGTTCAAAAGGTTAACAAGTATATGCTTCAATCTTCGTGATGGTCATTAACGTCTAGACAAATTTTTGTAAAGTATTGATTTTTATTTATAGTTCTCTAAACAGTACTTGTATTTTGATAAGATTTGTAGTTCTACTTCCTAATTCCGTCGATGAACTATTTTCGAAGTCTAAAGTCTTATCCCTCCTGAATATTCGACTAAGTCCTTGACAAAATAGTCTGTATCTGTAAATAATAAAACGACGCCACATAATAAGGTAAACATAATACTCGGCTTCTCAAGTAGTTGCTTCTCCTTCATTACAGCTACCAATAATATTGTTCACCTTCGAATAAGTTGTAGAAGAGAAGAAGATTTTATTGTTATGAACTGAGCTTTTCAGAAAATTACTTGCTGAAAGTTGGAATAAATTAAAACTGATTGCCATATTCACAGTCACTCTTTTCTCAAAGCGGATGACGTTGTTGTTGCATTCCTAGGTGATTCATAAGACTATTGAGTATGTGTACCAGTATGTGAATTGTTAAAGAAATTGAACAACTTACTCACTTCACTAACCCGATAGAAGCATAGTTAGCAGTGGTTGGAGATATATAGAATATACCCATAGTAGCTTGGTGTACCAAATGTTCACCACGAATGGTGAAGTGATGTTAACCGCGAGCCTTCGGCGCGCGATTAACACCACTTCACCACGAGTGGTGAACATTTGGTACACCAAGCTACTTTGGGTATATTTTATTTATACCATGATCGTCAGATTATTAAGAGTCACTATTATTTTTTCTCGATTTTTACTGAGCACCAGACGTACATACGTGCGAATCTGTTTTTTGTTTACACGAGCATCGGTGGGCTGTACTTCCGCTGTCAATTTTATCGCCGAAACGAAATGAAAAAAAGAAACTGAGCCTTTTTTCGTTTTAATAACATAATAACATACTATTTCGAGTTATGCATCTTTTATTAATTTTCGGTATCTTATGAGGTAAACCCATTTAAAAACATAATAAATAATTGCCACTTCAATTTCACTCTTCACGAGGCGACGTGTGATAAATTTAGATAAGTTTGCATTCAGGTCGACATCACCAAAGGTCAGGGGGGATGTAGTTCTACAGTAGGTGTAAATTTTTACTATTGAAATCCCATTGCTGGCGTGTTCATCACGGTTGGTGTGTAAAGCTAAAATTTATGCCATAGGCTTTTCATATATAGTAGAAAGGGTAATCATGGCATGAGAGTGTCCATCGATGTATAGTACTACATAGTACACAAATCCACCGTATCCCAAGTGTACAATCAAGATTTACTATCTTGTCCAATGACACAACGCAGATGGCGCAGGTCAGGGTCGATCTGTCGACCTTTCGGCTTACAGTCCAATGATCAAACCAATGAATCCCGGTGTAAAAGGAATGGAAGTCCGTAGGAACGTTAGTCCCTCTGGACTATTATTCCGCGGAATTATAGTCCTAGGTCTAACATTTCTAGGAATAGTAGTCCGGCGGACTACTATTCCTAGAAATGTTAGACCTAGGACTATAATTCCGCGGAATAATAGTCCAGAGGGACTAATTTTCCTATGGACTTCCATTCCTGCGACACCGGCTCTCTCGTTTTCTTTACACTCGGTCCATGAATTGGCACACGCAGTTCAAACATATCAGTCTGAAGGAACTTATCATTAACCCTAATGGATATACTAAAAAGTTACAAATGTCACAGTTTTCTTTGTTAACCCTTTACCCAACAAATCCGCTCGCGTAATATGCAAATTCAGCAGTTGAAAAAATATTATTTTTCAAAAAATTTCAACAAAACCATATCATGTGCCCCCTCGTCGGGACGTCGAGCTCGTTCCAACGAGGGGTCACATGATATGGTTTTGTTGAATTTTTTTGAAAAATTTAAAAAAAATGATATTTAAAATAATAAATTTTGATATCGTTTGCGTTGGGTAAAGGGTTAACCAACCATCTGTACAGTGATGTCGAAATACGGAAATTTCAAGCGACAAATTACTCCCATAATGCATCTAGGAATTAAAACCAATTCAATCTTGTTTGGCAGAACTCAATAACTGAATTGGTTAAATCCCTCCTTGCTTTAAGGGGAAAACTTTCCGGGTGGAAGTTTGGTATTTCGGCTCAGAGTGCAGTAGTTTATTATTGCAGGCATCATAAAATGGAGACAGCAAGTCTCCGGTTTGTGGTAATGCACTGATAACAATGGAAATTAATATATCGTTGCGCCTCAGACTTCTCGCTTAAGACTTTTAGAATATTCGTCATCCATTTTCAATGTCTATAAACAAACAACCATGTACTCACTGTGTCACGGTCACGATTAGCCCTGTACATAAGTATGTGACCTTAAACACCAATAAACAAGCAATAAACAAGCAAACAACTCACTGTGTATAGAGAAACTTCTATTGCGACATCAGCTTGGGCGAATTGTTTTCTAAAATTATGCATTATGTTTGTAATTTTGGATGGAGAGGTCTCTGGAATATTGATTCATATTTCTGTTGCGAATGCGACAAAAGTAAGCATTTATCTGAAATTATTTTTAATCTGAAGATCACGACTTCTGGATATTTATCATATGTGTCAGGACACCTGAGGCCCCGTAAGGCCTGGGCTGACGTAGGGTTATTTAGTCCCGCTGATGAAGTTGCGGGAAAATTAGACCAACGTGGAGGGTCGGAATCCAAGTGTCGCGAACTCGGCGCAGGGAGCTGAGTTGGACCGACGCCGTGATTCCTTCTCTGCCAAATTGGCCTGAAATAGGTTCGATTTCCGTTAGGTGTGATTCCTAATCACTTCAGGCTGTATAATGGAAAGAATGATTTAAAGTAACAACGATTCTTTTATTTACACATAAAAATAAATCCGTTTCAATATTTCAACAATCAACAATTCGATTCTTTTCACAGAAAATGGGTTGCTAGGGTTAAACAATTCTCAACGATCATATAGTCATTCTATAGCCCTGTACTGGCACTATAGTCTACACACTGGAAATGTTACTACCGTGAGCTCGCCATAAGAGCTTCACAAATCTGAAATGTTATTACTGTGAGCTCGCCATAAGAGCTTCACCCGCTTAGGCTCAAATGTCAACGTCTGCGCGTAACTGTACCTCTGGCTGTTGGAGGGTACCGACCAGCAATGTTCGTCATCTATAAAGCCACCGTACTTCTGATTTGGGTCAGATATTGTCTACTCATACCTTATGTGCCTTTTGAAAGTCCTCCGTGAAAGTCCTATTGAAATATTCACCGTTCCTGGTTGAATTCACGATTCACAAATGCCCCTTTTGTGCTAGGGCGAAATTGTCACTCACACCGATCTCCAGTCGGTATTACGATGCTTCGACAGCAAAACAAACTACTCAGAACGCAATCAGTCTGACGCGTCAAAGGGTTAATATGCACAATACAATTAACTTACACTTCTGACTATTGCAGGCTGATACCTGCTACTCGACAATCTGAACTTTAACGTTTCACCTTGGGTGTTCTTTCTCAACGAATTTGGCCCTGTAGCCGCCTATCAACCTTAAGCTAAATCAATTGTGGAATGCCCTCTCTGGCGATTCCAGCCGTTTCAGGGTCCTGTGATCGAAGGTACCCCTATGCCAGGAAACAGAGTCCGCCTGTCCTGGACTTCACCAACGTGTGTGTGACCCCAAGTGCGTGTCTAATGCTCTGCTCTTCAAGGTATATATACTTTTTATCCTAAACTGTCAGGTGGACGGACGCTCATCCGTCCATCTACCAAAACGGTGGGAGATGACGTATATCGAGACAGAATCAATACAAGTCATCTCGCGCGTGACTTAACGGTGATTTCACTTGTCGAGACAACCGATTCGTTTCTGCCAGTCATTGTCATGATAGACATTTCGATCTTTTAGAATCTCGTTTCTCAATTGGCCGTGACGATATCCTGCCACCAACCGATTACGTCTCGTAAGACTCGCGACTACTGTATAAATTAAATGAGATTAGACCTTATCTAGCATACCGTTTCTCCCCTGGGTTCCTGCGCTGAAGCTGGATATACACCACATGTGTTTTTTTCCATGTCCAGCTTCACAGAGAAGTGAAATTCACGTAGGTTTTTCCCCTTGATGCGGAATATCTTTTGAACTTACAATATCTTTATATATGAGGCCCCTTTACCCCTATATTTAGGCTGGCTTTGCCCTGACAATATGACTATGACATTTTTACCCTAAATATCACTTCTGTTTGACGATGTTTTCCAAACTGTTGTATCACACCGGGTGAGATTTTTCCGGATCAAAAGTCCATATCACACTCTTACGGAAATCAAAAATCCATATCACACTCCCACGGAAATATCCGAGAGTTTCCGTGAATAGTTTTCGTAACTAGGGAAGTCGTTGTTGTTTCGTCTGCT
Source organism: Pictodentalium vernedei (assembly GCA_031216915.1). NCBI lineage: Eukaryota > Metazoa > Mollusca > Scaphopoda > Dentaliida > Dentaliidae > Pictodentalium > Pictodentalium vernedei. The sequence goes on along the minus strand of CM062291.1, from coordinate 164,125,256 downwards.
ATTTTGTAACCGGCTTTTCACCGCGTATTAATTAAAATGGCAAATTTGGGTGAATTTGACATCGAAACAATGTCATTTGATAAACATTTCATCATAACAGTGTGTTGATCCGTGTCGTCGCATCACGTCTCGTTGAGGTGGCCAGATTTTCGGATCACACTCGCTGCCTGCAGCAGCTCGTGTGATCCGAAAATCTGGCCACCTCAACTCGACGTTCTACTACGACATGGATGAACACACTGTTATGATAATATCTACATACATGACAAAGTAGGCAAATTCACACGTGCTATTTTCTCCACATTTTGGTGGGAACAAAAGGAAAATAAAGTTATATTTCAGTAAATCTTCTACTGGGAATGATTGAGAACATTTCTTAATTAACAACTGATATTGATTTTCCTCGCAGTGACATTCAGTTGACATTTAGCAACCGTTGAAAGGAAATGTCACTTTGACTTAACACTTTTAATATTTCTGATGTCCTGCAACACGTCACTCAAGTCTTCAAAAGGTTTCAAATAATATTAGAATGATAATATTTGGACATGGAGGAATCCATCGGTGTCTATAATGTTAATTGCAAACCCTCAAAGGGCGTAGATACCCGTTCTTTAGTAACGTATTTTCTGCACAATTGCTAATCGGAGTGAAAAAATAAAACACTGCCCACTGTCACGGTGATGAGTAACGAACGGTGACATTCAGGGACTGTACACATATTTGGGAGACATGTTACCCAATTCGTGTCCGTAAGTGCACAATGCGAGTTTGCGAAACCTTACATTCACTTCTTTTAATTTAATTGTATTGCAGTGAAGGAGCACTTGTTCGTTTTGGTTCCTCTAAATCCGTTCATTTTAATTAAACGTGCGTGTGGTTGTTTTTCCTTATCCAGATATCCTTTGCGAACCCGTAAAGTGGCCGATACGCAAGATGACGCACAATCTACAAAGCTTTAGCATTACTGATTGCGTCTTGATGCTTTGAAGGGATGATATGTAAAATGGAATCAGGAAAACGGTGTTGTAGTATTCCGCAACGCGGTAAACATCTGCATTATTTTCCTGTTTCTGTTTCAGTGTAGAAGCGCCACGCACCCAATGTGACATAAATCTTTCTCATTCACCTACAGTAGGTGGAGAGTGTATTGTAACTAAATCACCCGCGGGGTGGAGTTGTCACCCAAGCTATAACTTTCGAATTGTGTAGATATCAACAAAAAACACAAGCAATGTTTCAGCCAATGGACATCTGGGTCTAACCCGGAGGTCCATTGGCTGAAACTTTGCTTGTGCTGGTTATGCTTTGCAACAAGTTTGCAATTATTGCTTGGGTGGAATCTCCACTCTGCGGGTGATTTAGTGATAATACACTCTCCACGTACTGTACACGAAGGACTCCCGGCATGGATTCGGGTGTGACGTTTTCATCTTTTCATCCTATAATTTACCAACAATCATATAATTATTGGCCTGCAGAAATGTTTTCACACGGCAAAGAAAAACGTATATGCTGTTTTTAATGATAACGCTAAGAGTGAATTACAATATGGTATTTGCGGGAAACCAAAAACTTGAAGGAGAGAAAAAAACTGTTTACAAAAAACATACACACAACAAAAATAGATTAGCGTTGTCTCTACTGAAAATCAGCATTTTGGATTCTTGTAATAAATCAGTGTATTCACTCACCCTTGTATGATCGATAGGCCACATACTGGAGCGAACATGTCTACAACTTGAGACAGAATTCTTCAAACTTAATGGAATTTCCACACTAGTTTTTAGTAATATGAACAATTTAACCCTTTACCCAACGTAACGGCCAAAACCGGCCAGCGCTATTCTCAAAAATCGCCAATTAATTTTCATTATTTTTTTCATTTTTTGTCTCAAAAACATAGGTTATGACCCCTCATTGGAACGAGCTCGTCGAGCTCGTTCCAGTGAGGGTCATAACCTATGTTTTTGAGACAAAAAATGAAAAAAAATAGTTATTCAAGAATTTTTTTTGCAAGTGTCGTCTGCTTTTCATGTTAGGTAAAGGGTTAAAAATTGTTATACCATTCGCAGATAGCTACTTTGGAAAGTCTTCTAAAGTGGACTGCATGCTGCTGGGGCCTAAATTAAAGACATAATGGCACACTTTGTGTGACTTTAGGCTATAGCGTTTAGGCTGTAGACTTAATTATTCCGGTAGCACGTGTATTTTGACCGATAATGAGTTTTAATAATGAACCTTGGCGTTTTCGTTTTTCGCGTTTTTTTATCCCATTATTATCAGTAAATCAGAAGGAATGTTTTCCACTTGCACGATGTTTCACTCCTACGTCACACCTTTTCGATGTCAATAAATGTCTCGAAATGAAAGGTTTTAAACAAATGAATTTGTATCAAGGTGCATAAACAAATGGTTCTCGGTTGTTTTCTTTAGTGCGAATTATCCCGTTGGGTGGGGCGAGATATGAAGATCCATACTGTATTCTTTTATGAGCAATAAATTTGACTTTCCCTCTCGAAGGGTGAAATATCTTACCACACTAACATATATAAATAAATCTGTGCCAGTGTGTATTTTGAAGTATCAACATAGTGATCCAGTTTACACGCAAGAGAGGTGGCCTGGAAGTCCTACAACAAATACATTATTTAACGAATGGAAACTTTGACAGGTCAATTACTGAGTATCTACAGCCAGCCAAAGATTATTTATTTTTCATTGCTTTTGTTTATTTCTCCTTTTGGGATCTATTTTACTTCACTTTTTATATACCCTCAATCAAAGAATTATGGGCGGCTGTATTCGTCAATTGTCGCACATTATCGGAAGATGTTAAAATGTATCCCCGTCGCTCTATCAGTACCGACTGGTGTGTCTTCCAATGGTCATTCACTTTTATTATTATCACAGAGCGTTAACTGCAGATTAAAAGTACTTTACACTGATATAAGAACGCGTAATATCTCAGAAAAAGGCTCTGAAAATTCCAGCAAGACCCAATGGCCATTGATAGCCTTTCGTTCAGCGCGTGAGGTCGTGATTCATATGATTTTTCTGAATATTCATCTGCTAATTAATACCAGTTGTGGAAATTATGCAGAATGAAACGAAACAACTTGAAGATGTAGCAGTCACGAAACAATAATAGATTGAAAAGAAAACGACAAAGCTGGCAGAAACCCACAGCTAAAATATTTAGGTACGATGACGAAACAGCTCTCCACTGATAATTAGGAGTGCGGCAGTCGTTTGCGGCCCTCAGCAAAGCTGTGGGCAGCAAATAACTGCAGGATTTCTTATTACTGATGATGGTCGGATGATGAAGTGTAAAGCCCTCGAAAATTGTGTTAACGACATATTAAGATGGAACAGATTGACACAGAACAAACAAAGTGTTTAATTATTGTTGCCTGTGTTTTTTTTTTAATTTGGCTACTGATTTTCTTACACTCTTACTGGCAGTTGTATCGGGGGTACTGTATTCATTGTGCATGGACTACGTGGTATGCTGTATGTATTGGTGTCAGCAGATTTTGTGATCAGAATTTATGGCTGATTAAGGGTGTTAAGTGTATAATTGTTAAACTTCTCTTGTGGTTGGATAATTTGAATGGACATACTCATCAAAAACATTATTATTGAATGACAGAAATTAATCATATTTACGAGTACATCAATGATTTCCAATGATGAAGAAACATCTGGTGAAGAAAATCCCATTTGTGTGACATGAAAAATAATTACATCGACTCAAAAAACATAAAAATGCCAGTTAATTGACATGTTTAGAAGACATGTATCGTGATGTGTTTTTGATCCAAACTGGAGGAGATTTGACGGAATAGAAGTTGACACATACATGTATTCTTCATATCGAGGCAAAGTGAGCAGAGTAGAGAGAGTGAAAGCTAGACAAAGACAAAACCGGCACAACTCCTACATCTATGGTGTCCCTTCTGTCCGTAAACAGCGAGTTCAGCGGTACTAATGTGATATGACCCAGAGGCGAGTTTGAGACTTCGGTACTCCATCTCGGAAACTCCCATGGTGGTAATAACCAATTTATCTTACAACACTCCCAAAAACAGTGGTAACCCGTAGGATCTATTTTATTGCGAGTGAATCAAAAGCATATACACCATATTCGATCAGCTGATTTTCAATTGACTTGAGTTTTTGCTTTTGAAACTCTAATGTTGCTGTAATAAATAAAATCGACAAACATTAATTATTTGGAAATGTTACATAATTATGCAATGTTGTTTTAATATTTTCTTGACATGTTTGCATAATGACGAGGTTGGGTACAGATTTAAACAACGTCTGTTTTGAGAATCATTCAGCGTTTAAGCATTGAATTTTCAAGAATGAAGAAAATGACGTCATGGTATTGTGTTCTTGCGCTATATATGACGTAAACTTAATTCATTATTCTATTAGTACTATAACATCTGAAGAGTAAAGAAGAGTTTCAGCTGTGTGTTCCTTTGTTTTAACTTTAACGTTTAACACATGGTATATAAAACATCACCATGTATTCCGTTGAGCTGGTGATTTATTTATCTTTTAATTATTGTTATCAAAATGATGGCTTCTACATTCTGTATTTTGACTATATGGTTTTACTTGTATTCGGCAAAATACGTTCTTGTTGTTAGATAATTAAAATATGGACACAAATATATTGACAAAATCCTGGGTAGTTGGTGGTAGACAACGTGACAAAACATGCATACATTGAGTATTTCCGTACCTGAGTTGCAAGAAACGTTAAAAAATTATGAAACAGCAATAAACCTCAGCATACTAATGTCAAAATACTGAAATTTCAGCATGAAATTTTTTCTTGTTGTGCAAATGGAAATTTACCAATTCAGTGTTTGGCAGAGATCACGGAACACACTGATCTCTATACAACGGGATTGCTAGAACGCTCAGTGATCACAAACAGAAAAGTGTCTCCACCGCCGCCATCTTGGTGAAAGGGGTGAGGGTGGGGGGATGGGGGGTGGGGGACACATTTTTCGCGGCAATACAAATTGAATAGTTACAACATATTTTAGTTATTACAGAGGAAAAAAACGTGTGTCGAGATGGGAAAGTTCGTATAGTGTTATTAGCTTCATGCAAGGCGAATGCTATGACGTTTGCCGAAGTGAAAGCTTTCACGTCATCAAATGGCATGAATAGGGAGGTGTTACAGCGTTGATTGACTTCATGGCAGCCTGGGGTGGGCAAATTAAGTGGCAACATTTTTCGCTGACGTTCCAGCAATCCAGTTGTATACAGATCAGTGGTCAAACACGACTGAATGGATTAAATTTCAAGTTGCATTATGGGACAAAATTTCAGTATTTTGACGTCAGTGTGCAAAGATAATAAACACTCGGAATATGGTCAAATCCAATATTACGAGAATAGGATACCATTCCTTCTAAGCTAAAATCATGTTGTTGTCTGCTCGTCTTTGTAACAGTGATAAAAGACAGGAATTGGGTGATGGGATCAAAGTGGTCAATTTGATTTGATTACATTGTTGTTATTTATTGGTCTCACGGGTCGATGTCAGGCTGTTCAATCGATTATCACGTATAGTGATGAGGAATTGAAGACACCGCGATAAGAAAATGGTCATCTGGCTCCAAATCGTTGTTTTTTATTGCAGTTTTAGTCATTGTACTCCAGTGAAGCTTAAATTAAATATACAAGATTGTTGCTAGGTAATAACCATAAGCAATCCCGACGCATAGTTTTTGTTCACGTGTTTGTCCGAAGCAGTCGATAACGTGACTTATTTCTGGTTCAGGATACACTTAACTGCTAATTAATTCGTATTAACTACCGTTCCCATCCAGCATGAAGTAGCAGACATTTTTCTGCTTTATGAACAAAATTCTGTAATGATAAAATTTAGTGATAGAGAGTAACTCATCCATTGACATTCCATTATTTATAAAATAAAATGCTTGCTACAGATTGGATAATGTCATAACATGTCGTATGAAGCACCTGTAGAAATACTCAGGAAGCATCCGAGTCACTGTGTATGACAATGTAATTTTTTTATTTACTACATTATAAGATAGTGGGAAATGTGTATTTCGATATCTGTTGTGACGATGGATATAAGAGACATCTTCCCAGAAGTGACGCGCGTTACACAATCAGATTTGACCGATATGACCTCGAGTTTTCGGTGCTTGGGTGTTTTTGATTTAAAATGTTGCAACGCAAGCATAAAAAAGAATAATAACTCCCTTTTCAGTATGTAAACCGGATTTATCCCATGAATGATTGCAAAGGAAATATGAGTATCCACGCGCGACTGAAAGGCCACTCGTAAAAACTAATATTTCCTTACAGTCATTCATCTGATAATTCTGGTACCTAATCAAAATAGTATACGTAACCTGTAGTTCATGTCAGTGTCGGACATAACGCAATGTCTGGTGGGTTTCCTGCTTAACACACGCGATATAAAATTAAACTCACGTAGTTGCATCTCAGCGGATCTCTCATTAATCGAGATGTCTGCGTCTCAAAGCTGGGACCACCCCACCCCCCCCCCCCCCCACCAAAAAAAACCAGTACTCTGTTCCAGTTGTATCGAATATTAACCCTTTAAACCCTGATGGTATCGTCCATGTCAGTTCAATGGCAGCAGTTGGAAGAGTCCATACTCATTATTTTGGGGTAGACCAATAAATATGTTCAATGTGTAACCTTGGGGCTGCACGTTGAAAGTATTGTTTGGTCTACACACACATTCAGTTGGTAGCCATCTCCCTTAATGAAATTATGACGTATCGTGTTTTGTACCGGAAAAGCAGCCTCTCGGGTTGAAAGGGTTAAGGCAAACTGTCCACCGAGTTTCTCATATTATTGACAGGCGCTATCAAAGACGATTACGAATCAACTCAAAATAATTCCACATTTAGTAATTGTCAGTTTTCGTACCGGTATATCGGGTGGGTTGTGAATGTGAACGGAAATACAAGGTGAGTTAATTCCATCCTTTCGTTGGGGAGTCTGATAGTTGTTCGTCACTGCTCGGTGGTTCTCCCCGGGTACTCCGGCTTCCTCCACCCGTAAAACTGTCCGACACGAAGTGACTCTGGTTGTCGAAAGTGACGTTAAGTCCCAATAAATAAACAAATAAATTCCAACCTTTCATAGGGTTGTATTTAGCTCAGTTGGTATGATGGCAAAACAGTCAAGGTTAGGCGATTTGGTGCAGCAATACCAAGATCGATTTCACTTCGTGCTGATTCAGAAAACTTAAGAGTTTCCAGTTCAATGTTGGACATTGCACAACGCCTGGCGCATTCCTACTTAACACAGACGATACAAAATTAAACTCAAACAGTTGCATCTTCACAGATCTCCCAATAATTAAAAATTCCTATGTTTGAAAGCTGGGGCCATGGACCAACTTGACATGTATTTCGTATACACATCTTTTCCAGTTGCAAGAATGTGTGTGTAAGTCACATAAGTCACATGGTATGACGGTATTCAAATTCACATTCAGTAACGATTGACGGCATTTGAACCGTTGATATCTGGTAAACCTTAGCACATTGCGCCATCTTGCTTCCACTTGGGCAATTGGGATTTAGTGTTTTGGACAAGGGCACAACGCAGATGGCCTGGGTTTGCCCTTTACCAAAAATAACGACCAAAAACTGACCCAGCGCTATTCACAAAAATCACCATTCAATTTTCATTATTTTTGTTCATTTTTTGTCTCCAAAAAATAGCTTATGACCCCTCATTGGATGAGATCGTTCCAGTGAGGGGTCATAAGCTATGATTTTGACGAAAAAAAAAATGAAGAAAATAAGTTATTCAAGAACATTATTTATTCAGGATCGAGTTCCTGAGTACAATTGCAGCATACAATACCGACTATAAACATTGGGCGAATTTTCATTTTGTATTTGTTGGCAGGTTTAGTAATAATTTAATCCAATAGCCCCTCTCTAAATATTGGTTGGCCGTTATGCTGGAAGCAAATCGACCAAAGAATTTTCTTTCAGCGCACAAGCATTTGTATGACGGATTGAAAGGGTTATATGTTTTTGTTATATAACCCATAACTACTTCGTTTCTACGACTTTGGAGAACTCTTCCATACTTGATATTGTGTGCTACATTGCTAGTACGTCTTAGGCCAATCAGGGACGGAGTGAAAAAAATCGCTTCAGAAGCTCATTTTTCCTAAAACTCCCATATGTATTGTTATCTGCATGGGAGGCTTGTGTTAATGAATTGGTGGATGGAAAGGTTAAATGCGTCCATATGATTTAAATCTAATATAAGGACATTTTATGGTTTCAATCTGGGTCAGCTGGTTTTTTTGTTGTTGAAGATTATTTTCGTTTATTACGACAATAAATGTTTACGTTGTGCACCCAAGAGAATGTACAGGAATGGCGATACGCATGTGTTCAGGTGTTTAGTGTAAATATATTTCTAACCACACCCTTCACAAAAATAAACCGCGTACTAAATGCCACTCATCGGGTGTAATTAGTGCCGTTATATTTATCTGCGATTCTTTTATTAGTTCCCTAATCCTCCCAAGTAATTCTCAATGATGTGTTTTAACCCAGGCTTGCTGTATAGATAGCCATCGATAAGACTGGTGCTGAAGCGGTTACCTCTGTGGCAAACAAACTATCTGTGTTTTTTCATTCTCTAGTTCATGGGATTTTAAGGCTTATATTATTGGAAATATGACCAGAAATATTTCATCCAAAGAAGGGTGTGAACGTCATAATCCGGGATTTTGTAGACAGTTATGCGACTGAGGGTAAAGGTTTTCGAAGTTAGAATTCATGTTAGTAGTAAAGCATGTACCCGAACGTTCCCCACTGGGGGACCACGGCAAGGGCCTCAGAAGTGCCGTCATAGTCACGTAACCTAGTTACGTCATGTTGTGCGTGAGCTGCCATTTTGAGACGTAAATCCCCTTAATGATATGTGATCATAATGCGCATGTGCAGCGCGTATTGTCAGTGTGACACATGTTTCCGTTGTCCATTTTGTATACAGCAGGCCGCTATTTTGGTTTCTATGGTAGTACGTGGTTGCTGTGTGACCCAAAGTCGTACATCAGGACGGGGGTATGTCCGGAAGGTGCTTACGATTGAATAGGAGTAGTTTCCAGGTTCGGTTTTCCCCGAATCCTCGTTTACTTTCTTAGAATTGCCCAAATAGACCCGACAATCCCACAAATCAATAAAAAAAATAAACAGGAAGGATTCCCACAGAATCCCACAGAATCTTCCTTATAATAGTAGCACATAGTGCTATGAGACGCGTTCCTTTGTATAAGAGTAAATATAATTACCACAAACAAACCGACAACGACACCAAAGCACCAAAAAAAATACCCCAAATCACTTTAATTTGTTCGGATTTCTGGAGAATAATAGTTTCACATAAACAAGTCTCGATACGATCAACAGGCAGTTTCTTATATGAAAGGCATCCTACCGTACACAGGGTTAAGGAATTGTGTAGACTGATACGGGCTTGGATAAAGATTGGTCGACGAAGGGGTCGATAAAGAATCAAAGATAGCTAGTAATCCTGTAGTAGAGCTACAAGTCGGTATTAATGGTACAAAGATGCAATGGTGGTACAAACTATGGTATTCGGTGACTACAGTGGAAGACGATCATAAAACGGAGGCCTAGTAAATATGGACATGTCAACTGTCATGACCTAAATGCCGCCGGGAACTGAACAGGTACTAGGAGCCACAACTAAGCTTTAACAGGTATCTTCCACTACTCAGATGAGCATATTAAGAGTCATATATGGAGTTACTCGTTCGGGCAGTTTCTCTAAAGCTCATTTGTTTGATAAGATTCGAATCGTTCGAGCAAGCACTAGCTTGCCAATAGTAGTGGAAGACAAGTATGATAGTGATATGAACTGGGCCCCACAGCGGCAGTAGTGTGATGATAGGTACTAAGAGCCATAGTAATGCCACAAGTTAGCAATGATACAAGGCTGCAAGGCTGGTAGAACACTATAGTAATGGCAATGGCGAATAGAGGCCAATTATAGGACAAATAATTGAACACGTGGTGGAAGCCGATGGTAAGACTGCCTTGAGCTGTATAGCAGCTTAGAATCCCATTTACACCATCCCATTTACAGGCCTGGCATTTTCAGGAGAGCGATTTATTCGCTCGCCCACTGCTCGCCTTAAAAAATTGAGGAGGGCGAAAAATAGCCTTCCTAGCCTTAAAAAATTATCATGACCACAACAGCCTATTCCTAAAACCCACAGTTTTTCATATTTCTGCTATGTTAGTGGTCTCTGTAATAAGGCCACACAGTCCCTCCCACACCTCCACGCCTTACCAAGGCCCGGAGGTGTGGGAGGGACAGTGTAGCCGTCTCACAGAGACTACCTGGTTAGCAGCACCAAATAAAATTTGCAAAGCCCACTAGGCAGAATTCATTCATAGTACAACTTCAATTTGCCACATTTAGCTTTTGTAGGCTTGAGGAGAGCTAATCGCTCCCCAAGGAGAGCGATTTTTAGCCCTCCTGCATTTTTAAGAATGCCAGGCCTGCACTTATGGATGGAATCCCTTTTACGGAATCCCTAAAGGATCCCTTTTTGGAAGAAAAAGTATGTGGTTATGGAATCCTTTTTTTTCCGAGATGAGTCGTAAGAGGACTCGCTCGATGGCTTATTTGTTCGATTACATTCGAGTCGTTTGAGCAATACCTGTTCAAGTATTTACTCAACAGCTCATTTTCTTGATAATATTGGAGTTGTTAGAGCAAGCAGACTATATTCGACTGCTAATGGTAGAGGAAGCCGAGTATGATAGTGCTTATCGTACAGTAATTTAGGTACTAAAAGCCATAGTAGTCCACTTTTTTTGCCGGGCCATGTTTTTTTTGTATGCATATATTTTAACACAACAAATGACTGGTGAAACAAGGGACGGATCTAGAGCCTCCCCCACATTTTCGCCAGCTATGTTTCTCTCGTATTAGTTCAGTTTCGATGGATTTCGGATCATTTTTTTGCAGTGAGTGGCAGCAAACGCTAAAATGTATACAGTCTGTTAAAACATCGGTAAACTGAAGTAGATCGTAATCTTTCCGACATACTAGTACCAAATCCACCCCAGACAAGGTAATCCACAGACAGTATAATGGCTGTAAACGTCTGGTAAAGCATACAGGTGAGGTCTATTTATCAGCTTTGGTCATTACGACCAAAGCTGATAAATAGACCTCACCTGTATGCTTTACCGGCGTTTTTTAACGGCTCTCAAAGTGTGAAATTTTTCAAATACATGTCCTGAAAAATCTCAAAATATCCACTCAGTACATGGAAATGGGGGTTTTGGGACCCTGGAATTTAAAATTTTCATACCGACGACCATCCATCCCCCGATCCAGCCCCACCCTCCCACTTTGGGAATCGTTCCGCCGCCCCTGGAGTGGGAGACTCTAGCACACTGACCTAGTGGTAACCAATAGTAGTGGTACAGATCAGTAGTGGTGGCAGAAAAGAGGTCATATAGTAACGAAAATCACTTTATTTGGTACGGATTCAATAAGGGGTCATACGCTATCTTTATGCAAGAAATGAAATATAATAGTTATTCAAAACTTTTGTTTGCAAGTGTCGTCTTCCTTCTGTTTTAGATAAAAGGTTAAATCGTCTTGGTTACTTAATTATTTATTTGTTGGTATTTAAGATCACATATTTCTGTACAATGGCTAATCGTGACCGCTCTTGGTTACTTAAACGGCGGTATAAGTGGAAAAGGGCTGCTATGTAGAACAAGGCTCAGTTGCCTCTTGACCCGACACTGGAATTTAACCCTTTACCCAACGTAACGGCCAAAACCGGCCAGCGCTATTCTCAAAAATCGACAATTAATTTTCATTATTTTTTTCATTTTTTGTCTCAAAAACATAGGTTATGACCCCTCGTTGGAACGAGCTCGTCGAGCTCGTTCCAACGAGGGGTCATAACCTATGTTTTTGAGACAAAAAATGAAAAAAATTAGTTATTCAAGAATTTTTTTTGCAAGTGTCGTCTGCTTTTCATGTTAGGTAAAGGGTTAAGCGATAGCGAACTCACTATTTGGTTAAATAAAGGGGTAGGCGATGGATTGACATTGTGCGACCTTGATCGTAGATGGTATTAACTCTTTGGCAATTCATTACAAAGACTTTTCCGTCGTCAGTCTCAGCTCTTCTATAACAGAACCCACAGTTCTTACTACTACCCTGCTCACACTTCCCTTCTAAAAGGAAAAGGGAGTATGGGTAAAGACCGGTGAGTGCTAGTTATGGTTAACTAAGTCAGTATAAGAGAACAAAGTACTGGATTAGCGTTTGTCAGGACAATTGAAACATTTTTGATAATGTAAACAAAAGGCTTGCTCCCCATCACCCTGAAATAACGGAAGAGCTAACGTATTTTTCCAGTTTCCAATATCTTTATGCCCTACCCTATATAGGATAGTATAGGACATGTTCTCAGAATGCCCAGAACCAGCATCACGAGGGCAGCCATCCGATGGACCCCACAGCGTAAAATACTGAGAGGGAGGCCAAAAACCACCTGGCGAAGAACCGTAGATGGAGAATTAAATGAGTCAGGAATGACCTGGGTAGAAGTAGAGATGAAGACAAAAGACCGCGCTGTGTGGAGAACTCTCCTGAAGACCTTGTACTCCGACCGGAGCGAAGAGGATAAGTAAGTAAGTAATACCTATATGTACCACTATTGATCAGATTCAGTGGGCACCGACATCTTAACGCTCCCCTCTTTTCATCAAGAAAACACGTTGATGAATCTCCAAAGAGTATTCTTGGAAAAAAGAACAAAACACTTCATCAACAAACGGTTGCGTTAAGGAAGTCATTACTTTGAATTATTATTGTAGGATTTTGTGTTTTCAATTAGATCCAATGGGGTGAAAGAGGTTTCTTTAATTATATTTTCGATTAATTTCAAAAGTGACTCTATCATGATCTGAAGCAGTATAATATCCTGGTATTTCTAAACTTGTATTCAGTTAGTTCAAAAAGGAGTTGTAGTAAACATTTTTGCACTCGTCGACCTAATGATTAACCCACTTAGACTGTACGATTTGAAGATGTATCTTTCGATCGAATAGGTTCATAAAGCCGCAAACCTATTACACCACTAATCACTATGGAAGTGGATTGCTGGAACGTACCTACAAATGTTGCATCTCAAACTGTCCCCTTAAAAATGGCGTCATGTCAATCAGTGCGATAACGCCACCAATCGATGACGTTTGATGACGTGAAAACTGTTACGCTCTCGTCACAGCGTAACAGCTTTCACTTCATCAAATGCCATGATCAAGCCTGAAAATAAGCAGACTGTCATCTGCAAAATGAGGTCCCCAGAGGGTGAATTTAGTGATGCTACCCTGCATAGCAGGGTAGCATCACCAAATTTACCCTCTGGGAACCTCAGTCAGAATCAAGGTCTCAAGCCAAAACAGAAAGATGTACCTAGCAGTGGCGGCCGGAGGCCCTTGGGTGCCCCTGGCCATAATTATGATGATGCCCACGGACACAGGACGCACCGGGCTGACCATGGTTCGACCCGGTGTGAGAAAATTTTAAAAATTCTGGATGAAAAACGCCAAATCCTTCACTCTAGAGAGGAGAATTCAGTAGTCTATTAATGAAACTTTTGATTCTTCCTTCGCCTTCTTCTTGATTTGTTGGACGAGCTGTCATCGTGTATTACTTTCGGTTTACTGTAAGCGGAGACTACGGAACGGCGTGTTGATGAATAACTCCACTGGAGCGCGCGGAGAAATTTCATTTATGCACATGAGCCTTCAAATTATTAACTTCTCTGCGGGGGCCCAATTTTTTTTAAAGAGGGGGCCCCAAAAAAACTATAAATTTCTTTTTCCTTTGAGTCCTTGCCCCCCCCCCCCTCCCCCCGGAGCCCGGGGCCCCTGGCCATTGGCCACCTAGGCCACTGGTACCTAGTCGCTAAATTGGCCCACTGTATGGGATAGCATCAGAAAATTCACCCTCTGGGGGCCTCATTTTGCAAATGACACGTTGCTTATATTCAGGCTTGGCCATGATATGTACCAAGCACGAAGACACTGTATTAACTTTCCAATCTCGGCTCCTGGTTTTTAGGGTGTTTTTATTTGTAAATAAGAACTGAAATGTAATAACATTCAGTTTGGATTGCTACGAAAAATCTCCATTCAGCCAACATTATTATTCATTTATCACATACTCTTTAAAAGGCGATCGGCGATTTTGAGACTCTAAAACTACTCGAAAACCTTCGAGAATTTTTGGCTGTTGTTGCGCATTGTTTATGTGTAGCAATTACCGCCCACTCCCAAGATGGCGGTGGTGGAGTCACTTTTCTACATGTGACCAAAGAGCGTTCCAGCAATCCGTTGTATGGGGATCAGTGGATTTAGTCCAATAGAAACGCAAACCGATTGTGTCTCCAAAAACGAGCTGACTGGGTTCGCAAGATTTAATTTTAACGCGAAGTTTGAAAAACATTTGTTTTGTTCGATATCAAAGTTTATATTTGGATTACTTGATTTAAATTAACCCTTTACCTAACGTAACGGCCAAAACCGGCCAGCGCTATTCTCAAAAATCGTCAGTGAATTTTCCTTATTTTTTCATTTTTTGTCTCAAAAACATAGGTTATGACCCCCTCATTGGAACGAGCTCGTCGAGCTCGTTCCAATGAGGGGTCATAACCTATGTTTTTGAGACAAAAAATGAAAAAAATTAGTTGTTCAAGATTTTTTTTTGCAAGTGTCGTCTGCTTTTCACGTTAGGTAAAGGGTTAAAAAACAGTAATGTTATCACCTCTGAATTCCCCTTTGGCGCTTTCCAAATACACTGTCAATTGTCAAATAAAATCTTTAATATTCTTGTTTAGGTGCAGGTTTAGAAAATAAAACTACTTTAAAATTGTGGATTCATCCCAAGCAATAATTGTTTTTTTCATCTTCCGAAACCTTGTTTTTGTACATTCGTGGTCAGCCATTGAATTTAGTTGATATGTACTCGATGAAAAAAAACGAAAACTGAAAAACACGAACATTTGCCAAATTTCATTGTTCGTTTCTGGAAACAGCGCTGACACGGTATTATCACTTGCTATCGGAAGAAGTAATCATTCATGGACTTTTCCACGCGGGAATTCCTCAATGAAAACCAAATGTGTGATTCTGTACATGTAGATTGTGTGTACAACTATATAGGGCTGGGAAGCGGGCGTCCGCAGAAGGGGGAGGGGGTAGTGGAACCCCCGCTCGTCTAGTTTTCACACATTAATTAATTCTGTTTGGCATGCACATATCTCCACACACTAGTGAAGTGGTCCATGAGCTGAAAAGTGGCTAGTGCTGCCTTTGCTTTCAGGAATAGGTGATGAATGATGAATTCTTATTGTTTGTAGTTTTGTAAATATTTCTTTATGTTTTATTTGGAGCTGAGTTTTGTCAAATATTTACTTTGATGAGAAAGGCTACATATTACCATGATGAATTGATTATTTCCCAGCAAATGTAATTGAGGAAGACATTCCATAATTCGACAGGGATATTGAATTTTTCGCCAAAGTTTGTAAGAGTTTGCTCCCCTACATCACCAGAATGATATGAAATCGATGTAAGCGACGGAACTCAGAGACTACTGAGTATCCAGGAAGCACATTGCCCCACAATAAGAAGCACTACAGAATGCAAAAATAGTGGCGTGGTGATCCTTGGTTGGAGCATTCGATCACCACCAGCAGTAACTGTGTTGAGTAACTGGACAAGACACTTAATCCTGACTGCTCATATGTGACATGGCGGCACTGTGTACTTTGGCGCACTGCACGTCTAGGGTGCACTTGTCTTCAACCGCTGCTACCCTGCTTGTGCTGGATTAAAACATTGAGAGTTGCTCTCCGCCGCTCGTTTGTTGTCTCTGGATACTCCGGGTTCCTCCATTCGTAAAACTGCTTGTCATGTTTCTATCTCGGGCCTGCGCAGACTGGGCGAACGGTCATATTTTTCGCCTGTCATTCGCCGCAAAAAAAATAAGACCAGCGAGTTTTTAGACGTTAGCATTACTAGATCTTAACTGGTTGAGTGCTAGAAGCCACTATCAGGGCTTTCAAAAAATGAGGATGCCAGAGCAAAAGCCAGCACTTTCCTTGCTTAAATTTCATATTCAGTCAAACACAAATAATATTTTGTTTATATAAATTTGTTGTATTACAAATTATTGGAGAGTGCCTGTGGACACTCCAATAATTTTTAATAAAACAAGTTTTGAATAACAAATTCAGACCACCAGAAATAATCTAGCCCTCAACCAGTTAACAAACAAGGAGAACGTTTACCCGAACTGCCGGGAGAGCTGTGGCTCATTGGTTAGAACGTTGGACTTGAAACCGAAAGGTCGACCGTTCGATCCTGACCCGCACCATGCGCGCTGGTCCTTGAGCAAGACACTTAATCCCGATTGCCCGTATGGTGGCACGGTGGCGTTGTGTTTTACGGCGTACTACACGTCCTTGGTGCACTTACTTTCAACCGCTACTAACTCTGTTTGTTCAGGATAAGAACATTGCAAGTCTGGTAGCTGCTTGCCGCTGCTCGGTTGTTCTCTATGGTAACCCCGGCTTCCTCCATCCGTAAAACTCTCTGACACGATATGACCATGATTGTTGAAAGTGTGGTTAAACCCCAATAAACAAACAAACAAAAAGGGTCAGAGAAAAGGTCGCCTGCAAAAATTATGGTAACTCTTTCATGTTGCTTTATTTTTCAATTATGACAGACCTGTACCTGCACATTTTGTGTCCACCTACATTCCGAGTAAACTCCGTGACCCTTACAGGTAATTAGAAGGATTGGGTACGGATGTTATTGGAATGCTATATAACGGTACATTACAGCTACATTACGGCATCTCAACCTCCCTGAATGATTGTCGGATAACCTCAGACCTTCAAATAATACATCAGTTTTCTCCAATTCTTTTTTTGTAAACGTTAGGAAGTATTATGTCTGAACCAGTCCCTGGCTGGCGTTGCTGCTGGGGTGTCTTCTCACCTATCCGACCAGGCTCCCCATTTGACTTGCCCTGCCCTGGCGGAGTCAAAATTCTCTCTGGCGCTCGGTCTACTACCTACAGAAGGCATCTGGGAGCATCGACCGGTTTGGATAACGTCAAACCTTTGGCACATACGACCCTTCTGTTTGCTGGATATGTACTTTGTGGGCGTCTGGCCTGATCGAGTCGGAGGCACCTGCCAATGAGGGTTCGACAAGGGAGGCCAATAATAACTACTAATGACAGATTTTGCGTGCAGCAGATCGACAAGGCATCACTCCTAAAATCGCCATTACATGTAACAGACTATGCCTGTCAGTGTGGGAAGTGGGCCCTCCCAATGAGCCACAATGAGCCACACCACATAAGTGGCAGATTTTACATGTCTAAGAACAGACTAAAGAATCTGGGACTGCGGACTGTGTCTTCGTAGCTTCCCTGGCTCCTTTGGTTCTTCTCCTTTCGGCTGATGGACGTGGAAGAGTACTATTGCACTGCTAAAGGGTTCGTAAGAGGGTAGTTTAGCCCACATCGTCCCTGCACTAGTTCGGCGCGCAGAAACCTTTGGTTTGATTGTTTACTACATCTCGGCATTTGTTGCATACATGAGGCAGAGAAAGCCTCGCCTGCTATCTGCCTTAACTCTGTGCAATTGTTGCACTATTCAGCACGCAGAATTCTTAGGCGCATGCGATCAGAATGAAAATCTGTAATCTTATAACAAACCACGCTACTGAGAAATTACTAGGGCAAAATATTCATTTTATTTATTTTTTTATTCTTTGTTATT
Source organism: Pictodentalium vernedei (assembly GCA_031216915.1). Lineage (NCBI taxonomy): Eukaryota > Metazoa > Mollusca > Scaphopoda > Dentaliida > Dentaliidae > Pictodentalium > Pictodentalium vernedei. Next base: position 164,107,324 of record CM062291.1, on the reverse strand, counting down.
AAAACTGCTCGATAGTTCACGATATAGCATTTTTAGTATTTTCGCCAGGGACGTAAATTCTCCCGATTATTGGTTTCGTCGGGCAGAGGTTGGACAAGAAGTTCTGAAATACCAAGTTGAGCAGACGTCCTTGCTTGTCCAGCGAAAATATACGTACGCTTTGGAGTACTCAGTTGGGCAAAATCCCTTGCTGGTTCGACAAAAATATCCACAGATTAGAAAGTGCAATAAATGCCCTACTCATTATATCGGTAAACAAACATGACCAACTCCTAATTGCAGTTTTCATTCAAAGTTCCAGGAGAAATCCTATCTTCAAACACAAATATCATTTATATTGAAAAACTGAAAGATTATGTGCATTCTAAAATCCGTTGGGTTAAAGATTAACCCAAATCATCTGGGTTGAGTGAATATGAACCCAATTGGGTTCGTATTCATTTCATCCAGTTGATTTCGGTTGATTTTTAACTCGACTAATTTTAAGGGTGGGTGAGTACGGTACTTCACATACTATTTCACCTGTTGTATGTTTAATGATACAGTTTATCAATGGGAAATATATTTGTAGGGTATAAGGCTTTGATAAAAGCAGTTGGGTATGTTTTAAATAGTTAGGGGATTTGACAGTGCCGTCTGGCACCGACGTTCTAACACCCCCACCCCACCAAAAAAAAAAAATGTTAGTTACGACCCTGATTTTCCCATCATAGAGAAATAGACGCAACAGAAAAGTGTCAGTAGATTTTCTTGTTGCTGGACGATTTGTATAGATACAAGTAAGTGTACTTGTATTCATTACAATATTGATCGAATTATACACATAAGAAACTACATCTCGAATATTCTATAAACTTTTCAGATATTTATCGATTATGGTTGTAATACGCTGACCAACAGTATTATCCGGAGCACATTCGAGTAGTCCAATGAACCAAATAATTGGAATGCTAATGTTTGATTTTGGAAAAGACATTTGAGGAGATTCTGCAGGCATTTTTCTGACCACTATATTAACTCATTACCACACACGATTAGCGGAGGACACACTTGCTTGCAGACATATTTCTCGAATAACGAAAATGTTTCATCTTCTCCCCAACACCCCCCCCCACTCCCCCCCCCCCCCAAAAAAAAAAAACAAAACAAAAAACAATGTATAGCCCATAGCTCCTTCATTGTTTTGTTTTGACAAACATGATAAATGTGGATTTTAGTGAATAGCGGCGCGGTGGCTCAGTAGGTAGAGGTGCAGGCTGCAAGCCGAGAGGTCCTCGGTTCGAATCCCACCTGCGGCAACCGCGTTGTGTCCTTGGGCAAGACACTTCACCCCCATTGCCCATGTGGGGGCACGATGGCGCCGTGTACTAAGGCGTACTGCACGTCGATGGTACGCATGTCTTCAACCAATCTAACCCTGCCTGTGCTGCAGTGCGGAGTTACGATGTTGGGGAGCTGGCAGCTGCTCGTCGTTGCTCGGTGGTTCTCTCCGGGTACTCCGGCTTCCTCCACCCGTAAAACTGTCACGGTCATGATTAGCCATTGTGCATAAATATGTGACCTTAAACATCAATAAATAAATATAGTGAATAGCGTTAGACGGATATCGTCCCCCGAGTAGAACAACGCGTCGTCTGCAATGCTTCAGGGACAATATGTGTCTGCCGTAATGTTAGCTGAATGTTTAACAATCGTGGGCTTCGTTTCAAGATGTTATGAAGATCCTTTATTATTCTTTGGTCCATTGTCATTTAATATACGGTATTCAGATATGGGGGAATTCTAGGGTAACTAATAAACTACTAAAAATACAGAAACGTTCACTTAGAATTTTGAACAATAAAAAATTCAATTCTCATACAGACCCATTGTTCGCAAAAGACAAGATACTGAAAGTCACTGATTTGTACAAACTACATGCTTGTCTATTTGTGTTTGACTGGAAAAATGGAAATCTTCCCGATTCCTTCGAACATTATTTTACCACTCCAATCGCTCGACCTCAGATGAATACAAGGCAAAGAGGGCAGGTACATATCTATAAAACCCGAACGAAGGCATTAGATAGATTGCCCACATATGCCCTCCCCAAACTTTGGAACGAATTGGACCCTGAACTGCGAGACATACGAAATAGAAATGAATTTAAAAAGAAATTAACATCAAAACTTCTGTCCTCATATCAAGAAAGTTATCAGTGTGACAACCCATACTGCCCTGACTGTAACACTCTATAGTAGGCTGCCTCACCGATAATCCAATCTAATTTTATAGTAAATTGAATTGCTAACCCACCTTGTATAATGTATCCTGATTGAGATGTTGTACGGGTAATGTGCCATATGTCCTTTCTGTATAGTCTGGTTTGGTAAATAAAATAATACAATAATATCATAAGATTCTATTCCATGGCTGTAGGGATACCTATCTACACACTTCCTTATTGAGCCGCTCTTATAAATCTGGAAATCTCGTCCACTTAAAATAATGAGGTAGGTCGCCAGGTCCAGAGTTTAAAGTCTTCACGTAGTTATCCATGGGTTCTTCGTGCCATAGCCCAAAACACAGTGCATGCAGTCAGTGTTGGAGTCAAATGTATTACGGGAGTGACAGGTAGACAGCCAATCTGGCTATGTCATCTCCCAACGGTATAGACTAATTATATTTCTTTATGTATCATATAGTTTAACATGTAACATGTAAAATATACCGTTAAATAAAATATCTATCTATCTATCTATCTATCTATCTATCTATCTATCTATCTATCTATCTATCTAAGTGGTTGCACTGCAGCGCTAGGTGACATCTTTTAACCCTTTAACCAACGAATCGCCCGCAGCCGCCCGCGTAATATGCAAATACAGCTGCTGAAAAAATATTATTTTTCAAAAAATTTCAACAAAACCATATCATGTGACCCCTCTTTGGAACGAGCTCGTCGAGCTCGTTCCAAAGAGGGGTCACATGATATGGTTTTGTTGAAATTTTTTTTAAAAATTTTAAAAATGATATTTAAAATAATGAATTTTGAAAACGTCTGCGTTGGGTAAAGGGTTAAAATGATTATATATATATATATATATATATATATATATATATATATACACATGCTTATGAACCCTTCTGAAAATTTTCACTAGTCCTGAAACGGAAAAAGCATCATTTATAATGTGTCTGGGTCAGAAAATTTACCGGATTGATATCAGAGTCGAAATTTTGAGGGCATGTCAATTTTAGAGTAGGAAATTTGAAACTCAAGTTTCCAGTTGGAAATGAAAGATCGAAATTTTTCATCATCAGTTGGAATTTTAATATTTTTCATGAACAATGTTAATTTATTGAATTTCCAACTATTGATTTTTGACCTCGGAATTTCCAACTATTGAAAAAAATACTCCTAGCTGGGGGGGGGGGGGGGGGGGGGAGACAAACCACTCCTCTGTCGCCACATCCCTGCGAACGTTCTGTTGTTGGCGTCTGACGAAGACTGGCACGGGCCTGTGTGTGTTTTTCGAAGGTAAAAATCATGTTTTAGAGGAATTTAGAATGTTGGTTTCTGATCCCCTGCTGGAAGCCGAACCCTCGGCAACCTCGCCTGGTAATCAGGAATACAACACCTAAACCACCAGACCATTGCACACCGTCAAAAAAGGATGGCTGGAATGTTGCTTTTTAGATGAAGTTCTGTGATTACTTTGATTCACCTTTCTTTCGACATCAGTTTCCGCCATGTCCCCAGAAAGAAAAAATGGGCTTGGGTTTGTCGTCCCGATTTTGTGCGGACTTGTTTGTCATTGCTTGTCACCGAGAACAAAAAAAACCCAACTATTCCACACAACGTCGGTTAACCCTTTACCCAACGTAACGTTGAAAACCGGCCAGCGCTATTCTCAAAAATCGCCAAATTAATTTTCATTATTTTTTCATTTTTTGTCAAAAAAACATAGGTTATGACCCCTCGTTGGAAGGAGCTCGTCGAGCTCGTTCCAATGAGGGGTCATAACCTATGTTTTTGAGACAAAAAATGAAAAACATTAGTTATTCAAGAATTTATTTTTGCAAGTGTCGTCTGCTTTTTATGTTAGGTAAAGGGTTAAACAAGACTGCGAGTGTGTGTTTTTGTATGTGTATGTATTTTACTGTCTGCTGCGCTTCAAATGAAGAGAAGAGTTGCATTTTGTGAGGACAATGCTGTTTCCAGTAATGCACTGAGCATCAATGGGATAATGTGAAAACCATGGGAATCCACGTCATCCATCAGGTCATTCCTCTGTTACATGTGTATTATAGGGATTAATCTCATAACATATCCCGTGGAATCTGATATGATTCATTCATTTTTGATGCTCTTTGACAATGGGAATGGAAAACAATAGAGCTGAAACGGTTAACCGGTTAATCGATTAACCCAGGATCAACGTCTTGATCGATCAAAAAAGTAATTCATCGATTAACCGTTACTTTTGAACTACTTTTTCGATTTGATCCGACCTTTAACATTCCCACGGCCCTGAAACAATCGTAAACTTGATGGTGTCATTTGTCTGAAAAGCACGCTATAGTATATCCCCGCATTTGCATTCTTGATTATTGGTTAAGGCTTGATATGCACATCTAAAGACCCTACCTGAACATATGAATACACATTCAACATTTCGAATTAAAACCTCTGGAGGCCTTTTGCCGCAAACCGATTGTCTAACGACAAAAGTGGCACGACGGGAGCCACATTCAAAACCTTTATGCACATCTAGGGACCCTACCTCAGTATATGAACAAACTTTAAGCATTTTGATTTTAAATCCCTAGGGGCCTTTTGCCGAAAACTGTTTCTCAAACGACAGAAGTGGTGCTTCGGGTGCCACATGGGGCCGAATAAAAAATCTGAAACCTTTATGCACATCTAGACACCCTACTGGAACATGTGAATAACATTTCAACATTTCGAATTAAAACCCCTTGGAACTTTCGCCGGAAACCGATTCACCAACGACAAAAGTGGTGCTAAGGGCACGACATGAGGCTGAATTAAAAATCCAAAACCCTCATGCACATCTAGATATCCTACTGGAACGTATGAACACACTTTCAACAGTTCGAATTAAAACCCCTAGGGACATTTCTCTGGAAACCGATTCGCTAACGACAAAAGTGGCGCTACGGACGCCACATGAGGCCGACTCAAAAATCCGAAACCTTTATGAACATCTAGAGACCCTACCGACATCCTTCCAGAACATATGAACACACTTTCAACGTTTCGGATTAAAACTCCTTGTAACCTTTCGCCGGGGCACCACAAGAGGCTGAATAAAAAATCCGAAACCGTTATGAACATCTAGAGATCCTACCGGAATACATGAACACACTTTCAACGTTTCGATTTAAAACCCCTAGGAGCCTTTCACCGGAAACCGTTTCTCTAACAACAAAAGTAGCGCTACGGGCGCCACATGGAGCCGAATTAAAAATCCGAAACCTTTATGCACATCTAGAGACCTTATCTGAACATATAAACACAATTTCACACTTTCAACGTTTCGAATTAAACCCCTCAGGAGCCTTTCGCCGGAAACCGATTCTGTAACGACAAAAGTGGCGCTACGGGTGCCAAATGAGGCCGAATAAAAAATCCGAAACCTTTATGCACATCTAGAGACCCTACCAGAACATATGAACACAGTTTCAACGTTTCGAATTAAAACCCCAAGGAGCCTTTCGCCGGAAACAGATTCTTTAACGACAATAGTGGCGCTGCGGGCACCACATGAGGTCGAATAAAAAATCCGAAACCTTTATGCAATCTACACTGCAAAAAATATAGGTTCTCTTTAGAACCAAATCTGGTTCTAAACTTGTCCCTGAGATGGAACCAGCTCTGTTTAAACAGTATTTATTTCAAATCAAATAAATTTACCAAGATTAGCATTCAATTTTAACAGAATATAACATGAACTGAAGTAGATTCAGCACTAAACTTGGAGCTTATTCAACGCAGTCGCCAAACATTTTGAAACAAAGGAGATATGAACAGTTGGCATTTCGAACCAGTTTTGGTTCTGAAAAGAACCAAAAACTGGTTCGATATGCCAACTGTTCATATCTCCTTTGCTTAATAATGATTTGAGACAACCTCGTATAAACTCTAAACTTACGGCTGAAACTCCCTCAATTTATGTTTAATTCTGTTAATATTTAATGTTAATCTTTATAAATGTATTAGATTTGAAAAAAAATACTGTTTAAACAGAACTGGTTCCATCTCAGGGACAAGATTAGAACCAGTTTTGGTTCTAAAGAGAACCTATGTTTTTGCAGTGTAGAGGCCCTGCCAGAACATACGAATACACTCACTTTCAACGTTTCGAATTAAAACCCCTAGGAGCCTTCCACTGGAAAGTGATTTTACTGATTTTCTAACAATAACAATAAAAGTGGTTCCACTGGAACCACTTGGGGCCAAATTAAAATTCTGAAACCTTTATGGACATCTGCAGATGCTACCTGAACACCTCAGCACAGTTTAAATGTTTCGAATTACATACTGTTGGTGATATGAAGTTCGGACGTACGGACGGGACGGACGGAGATCACCACAATATCCCCGATTTTTTAAAAAAAATGCGGGGATAATTATATTGTTTGTGCCATCTTAAACAAAAGTTTAACTCCTAACTCACCAGATAGTTTTTAACTTTTGTTTATAAAATCCAGTCACAACCGTTGTGAATGACTGAGTTTCATTAATTAAATCAAGAAAACTGATGAAACAAAACGATAGGGCAAGGGATTGGCCTCATTTACGATTTTGCTGACGATGAACTCATACAAACTAATACTAGCGACATGGAGCACTAATTTATTGGATCGGAATATCAGTTTGCAGTATGCAATCACACTAAAAACTAAAGTGTTAAAACTGACACTTTCAAGGTGTTAAACCCATTCTAACTCTTAGGGTTTGAGTTTAACACTCAAAGTGCAATGCTTTAAGCACTTAGACATTACAATCGTCAGACATCTGAAACTTGAATGGATGGCACTTCCCATGTGTCGAGCATTGGTGGTTCTTCCAAAATCGTCCATAATTTGATTTGCGATTGGTGGGTACATAATTAAAAGGACACAACGCAGATGACGCGGATCAGGCTCTAGAGTTCGAGCCTGATCCGCGTCATCTACGTTGTTTCCTTTTAAGTGTCGCGACATTACACTTGTCAAGTGGTATTATTGTAACATCTGTCAAGTTCTGGGATATCTACACTTGAACAAAGTGCTAGTTCAGCTCTCAGTAAGTGTTAAATGCAGCATTTCAAGTGAAGTTTTTAAATTTTTAGTTTTTAGCGTGATGGGTTAAATGGTCGAATACAACAAAGGTAAAACAGACAGGGTCAAATAAAACGATGCGCCTGCCAGACAGAACGTGCTATTTGGTGTGAAGTTTCCGATGAGCTTATTTTTAGCTAGGTCTCCCTGACATTTAACTCCCGATCAATGATCTCAATAAATTTTATGCTAGTTACAAGATTAAACATCGATAAAACCCATCACAAAGACTTGGAAACGGAAATACTCTTTGCTGATATTTAGTTTGAATGAAATCGATACACGCAGATAAAGGCATCAATGAACTTCTATCTGTCCTCTTGAGAATTTATGCTGGGATGAGTGAATGAATGAATGAATGAACGAATAAACGAACGAAAGGACGGACAATCGGTCGGAAGTGAGGGGGGAGGAAACAAGAGCGGAATCAGCCTTATTCTATTGGTTGAGCCTATTTCCATCCCCTGAGACTCGTCACCTTACCTACAATCTCACCGGCTATTACATCTGTTTTGTAGAAACATTCATGCATCTGAAATGAAGTCAATTCATAATTATTTCAAGTAACACATGGTTGTTGCGGTAGAAAGAGTTTGTCGTTTTGCATCGGAGACTATTCAATGGTTGATAAATGGCTTCTGTGACAATGGAGGCATTTATCGGTATTGTGACAAAAACAAGAACAAGTCAACTGTGGAGAATTGTTCGTTGTTGTGTTTACCATGTCTATAATATTTATCTAGCTGACATTAATTCATAAATGAGTTCTATTATAAAGTAAGGGGTTATGCATAGGTGGGCAAGCTGATGGAGGAAAACTCCCGATACCTTTCTGATGTTAGTATGAAGTATATTGCATTCTTAGATAATGCTTATTCAGTATTGTAAGATAGGGACCTGCGAGTCTAAAATTGCAGGTCGAATCTATACTGACGGAAAAAACAAACGCAAGTTCAGTTTTGGTAATATAATTTTTTGATCCGTAGACCAAATGTGGTGAAACTTGACCTATAGCCACCTCAGTCTACTGTCTAAAGAGCCTTTGGTTAAAATTCAGCGATCACGTGCGACGCTGCATGCTTTCAACAGATTTTTTTACAAAGCCGGGGCACTCGAAGTTTTGAACACTACATTTCGATTACACACTTCAACTCGATTGAGAAGCAAAATGCCGCGAATATCCGAAGTTGATACGGGAAGGGCTATTGCTCTAATTATGCACTGCCAATCGCAACGTGTCGTCGCAATTTCGGGGCATGAGTCAACGATAGCTCGGCTCGTTGGGCTTCTCAGAACCATGCGCAGGAAGATTAGCTGACCGTACCAGGAATGGAAGTTCGCGCGTTATGTCGCCACGTCAAGATAGAGGCATACGTCTCTCACACCTCCGTAACCGATTTCAGATGTCGACAGAGACGGCGAGTCTGGTTGCAGACACTCATGAGTGTGTCCAGAACAGTTAGGAATCTGTTGCGAGAGTTCAATTTAAGGCCACGACGTCCCTACGCTGGTCCGCAACTTACACCCAGGCGACGTCAACGTCAGTTACAATGACTGCGGGACATGCACCAAATCGATTCCACTTGACCCACTGGGGAAGTGTGTCTTTCACTGACGAGTCTCGGTTCACGCTTTACAGGCCAGATGGACTAGAGCGTTGCTATCGTCGTCGAGGTGAGCGATATTCTGACGCGTGCATTAAGGAAAACGACAGATTCGGGGGGAGGGTCTGTTATGGTATGGGGACGATTTCTTATTGCGTGAAAACACCTCTCGTGGTCATCTTGGACAATCTTACAGCCGTTAGTTATCGGAATCAGGTCCTCATGCCCCACGTCCTTCCATTTATCTATGCGCGTAACCTTACGTTGCAGCAGGATAATGCGAGGCCGCACGCTGCTAGGGTTTGTCGTGACTTCCTCAATCTAAAAAATGTGCCAGTTCTCAAATGCCACCTTTCAGTCCAGATTTGTCCCAGATCGAACATTTGGGGACGAGCTGGACAGGAGGGCTAGGAAGCGCGTCAACGTCCCAAACAACGTCGCTCAGCTCACGCAGGCCCTTCTTCAGGATTGGAATAACATCCCTCAAAGGACCATAAACAACTTGATGGGGTCAATAGTAAGGAGAGTTAGAACAGCGACTGAAGCACGGGGTGGGCACATCCGTTTCTTTTTTCCGCTAGTATAATTCTGAATTTCGAATAAAATCTCGTCGTTTTTTAAGTTGTCAAACATGTGGTTGCACCTTCGTGCAACCGTGGGATATGGCATTATGACATTGTTAGTTATTAAATGCAACCAATTTAGCGGCAACTCATTTTCTATTTGTATGAGTCAAATAAAAATAAGAATATTCATGAACCGGAATCAAAATAGTTTCGGAAACGAAACTATCTTGAAGTATTCTTCTGTCACCATATCTGTAAAACAGGAGATTTGACGATGGAAGATGAATTGAAAGGGAGATACATGATAAGATTTTGAGAACTTGTCGGCGATTCAAGACTTTCCGAATTAACACGTCTTAAATCTAACGAAAACGAATGGAATTTCAAGGCTTCGCAGGGCCGTAGCGTCACAGGACAGAGAAACAACATGTTTTGTAATAGTGAATAGCCACCAAATAAGAGAAGTTATGAAAATAATACACGAACTGCATAAGCATCCTTGCGGAATTAACTCAAATAGTTCATTGAACAAATCCTATATCAAATGGTTGAGTTTTAGTAAAACACTCACGATACATGACAACTGAAGTGCCAAATGCATTATTAAATTTTGATGTTTGTGAATATTGTCGGATAGATAGCAAATGTGTTCTTTGCCATTACCTCATCAAATCTACTCAAAAAATGAATTTGTGCGTATCTGTGAATAAGGGTTCCTTTTCTAATTCCCCTCCAATCATATCCCACCCCCCCCTCCCATATAAATAATATAAATGAACCATATTAGAAGTCATTGCTATAGAATTTATATTTTGAATGACAGAATTATACCTCAGAGAATTTTGATGGATGGTTTCTTATCACGATGACTAGAATCAAGTCGTTAGATGAAGTGCCCTCGCGTGATTAACTGGTCCCAAAAGCGTGAAACGCGTTGGGTCTACAGTATAGCCAAAGTGCTTTGACTTGCCTCAGACGAAGACTGGTACGGGAAGGTATATATATACTACGTCAAAAAAGAAAGTATAATAAACTTTGAGGAGCATTTTTTTAGTATTATCGACTTTAATCCAAAACGAATTATTGTAAATTTATATTTCGAGTCTAGCTGTATGAATTTGCATAATTTAATGTTCTTAATGTTGCCAGCGTCACGTCAGGACATCGCAATTCAGACATGGGGTGAAATGAAAAGTTCACACATGCAGTCAATAGCGTGTATGTCCACCATTTGCCTCTTGGGTGGCAAAGCATCGACGGCGCATTGACCTGATAAGTCTCTGGATGTCACTCTGCGGTATTGCGTTCCACTCCTGCCTTAGAACATTACGTAAATCGCCTGACGTCTGAATATCATGAAGTCGTACCCGACGGTCCAATTGATCCAAATGATGCTCGATTGGCGACAAATCTGGCGAAGTGGGGGCCAGGGAAGAAGTTCGATGCTCTGCTCCTCAATAAAGTCACGATAGATACGCGCCACGTGACATCGGGCATTGTCTTGCTGGAAGACCCGCAATCCGACGTTAGCGTTGAACAACAGGACAACAGAAGAGTTAAGAATTTCGTCCCTATATCGCTGTCCATTCAGACTACCATCGATGAAGATCAACTGCGTTCGATGGTGCAAGGAAATTCCTGCCCAAACCATTACATTACCCCGCCGAAACGGTCGCATTTCCGCACGCAAGCATGAGCAAACCGTTCTCCCCGTCGGCGATACACTCTTGCCCTACCATCAGTGCTCCGTAGACAAAATCGTGATTCATTACTAAAAGGAACTGTGCTCCAGTGCTGCCAATACGCTGACGTACCCATTTCATTCTGACGGTTCGATGACGTTGGGTAAGGATTGGTCCGTGGTATGGACGCCTACTGCGGATGCCGTGTTCAGCGAGTCTGTTGCGGACAGTTTGTGCACTGATTCTATTGTTAGTTCTACCAGGAGTAATTGCTGCTGTCCTCGTCGCCGGAAGGAAGCGATCTCGCAAGTGAGACGTCCTGATGTGTCGGTCTTGTGCAGGGGTCGTAACTCTTGGTCGACCTGAACGCGTTCGGTCGGCCGGCAGTAGATCCAGTGGTTCTCTACCTTCCAATGAAACGGCAAATAGGGGCCGCAGTGACTCTGAACTCAGCAGCAAGCTCATCTGGAGGTATCCCAGCCTCATGCATACCAATGGCACGCAACCTCTGATTTTCGCTTAACCTTGGCATTTTTTTCGGAAGACAAAAACTAGCGTGTTTTCTCAATAACCCAGGCTCTCTAGCACAACATAACACAAAGAAAATCGTCGGTCACCCATTCAATTTGACATTCTCGGGTAGCACGTGCTGTTTTGAAATCTGTAGCAAAATTGTATACGGTTGGGTGGACAACAGCAACATGTCATTAAACTCTTTGCACGGCTTCTTGTCCACAAACATGCATCATCAGAACTATGATATTTCATCCTTTATGCTATTTTTTCACATTTGTTTCTATTATACTTTATTTTTTGACTCGGTATATTTCAAACTACAAATTATTTTAGATGTGTTTTAGAATGTCGCTCACCGCACATGAGTGACGGAGTTTGTCGTTATAATTAACAAGATCTTATTATCAATACTTTGGTTTCCACCAAAATTCTTCATTACTCCAGCATCTCAAGGCCAATGTACAATGGATGCGACGCCAAGTTATGTAACTAGATGGAGGTCCAGAGGTGGATGTAGGCGAATGCAATCATCAACTCACTCTCTCTCTCTCTCTCTCTCTCTCTCTCTCTCTCTCTCTCTCTCTCTCTCTCTCTCTCTCTCTCTCGGGAGCGTGATGGCTCAGTAGGTAGAGGTGCAGGCTGCAAACCGAGAGGTCCTCGGTTCGAATCCCACCTGCGGCAACCGACACTTCATCTCCATTGCCCGCGTGGGGGCACGATGACGCCGTGTACTAAGGCGTACTGCACGTCGATGGTACGCATGTTTTCAACCAATCTAACCCTGCCTGTGCTGCAGTGCGGAGTTACGATGTTGGGGAGTTGGCAGCTGCTCGTCGTTGCTCGGTGGTTCTCTCCGGGTACTCCGGCTTCCTCCACCCGTAAAACTGTCACGGTCATGATTAGCCATTGTGCATAAAAGCTCCCTCTCACACAAATTCTGGATCCGACTCTGATGTTCACCAACCTCTTTTAACAGTCGCGAGATCAATTATTTCTGTGATTTTTTAAAAAATTATTATAGAAACTTGGCGTGGCTCTACTCTTTCGGATGAAGTTATGTTAGGTGACCTGCTCTTGAAAACGAAAATGATTCGGAAAGCCATCTCACTGACCTGTACAAACTGGAAATCAAGGCGACCTGAAAAAGAAGTTACATTAACTTTTCAAGCTAACCCTCTTTTGCATATAACCATTCTCTATTTAAGATAGAGAAAAGGCAAAGTGATATCTATATGGTTGTTCACAGTAATACAGAGGTGATGAATAAACTGAGCACTTTAGTGTCCGAGCTTGTCCCATTTGGGGGAGCTTTGAGGGGAGCCACACGGAGGCATTGGTGTTTTTATCTCCACCCACTCTCTAAATCAGTTGGGTTAAAATCAACCTAAATCAACTGTGTTGGGTGAATATGAACCCAATTGGGTTCATATTCACTCACCCCAGTTGATTTGGGTTGATTTTCAGCAAAACTGATTTTAGAGTGCATCTGCATCTGGGTCTTGTGTGGTTTTTAATTAGCTTATATACTGTGTGTTATTAGTTAGACATTCATTAGTAAGCGATTATGGTATACACGATGTTAGTTCACCCCCTGCACTCTGATGACGAAACGCCTGATTTGTCATCCATGGTTATCCCCCCTGTGTTGTCAGAAATTCCGCAATTTAGATTTTGGTTGACAGAGCTCCAATTGAGCTCTGTCAACCAAAATCTAAATTGCTGAATTTCTGACAACACAGGGGGGATAACCATGGATGACAGGGAGGTGTGGTGGGGCTTAGAGTGGGGGAGGTGTCGAGTATTCTCGACATCAGAGTGCAGGGGGTTAATTAGTTCTCGCCCAATGTGGGCCTAAATTACAGCGTATATAAAATATTAGGTCACTAACAAACTGTGTAACGAATATATCTCATCGATTACTTTTTTAAATGCACCGAACTTAAACCTAGGATCAATAAATAAATAAAAGAGAGAATTCTTACTTTTTTAACGTGAAGCGGGTTTCGTTGGTTGACTTTTTGAAAGATCATTGAACAAAGGGGCTGTCATTCTTGAGATTATCAGCCGTATTGAGATCTTGACTGGCCGTATATAGTTTAAATGGCATTTTGAAACCAGTGCAGTTCGTAACTACTTGTAGGAGATGAATATACAATAATATACTATAGGTTGCCAATATGCGGATGACTTTACTTATATAGTTTTTAAAATCAGTGGGAAAAGGTGGGAGTTTCCTCCAAACTTTTCCCGCGAAACGGATGACGCTACCAATGACGCCGTGCCGTCATATCAAAGACACATTTATCGCTATCTATCGAGGTCCACTGCCTTATGTCTCAGCAACCTCAGCCATACTTGGCACACTTATATTGGTCCTAATGTGTTTTGATTAGTTTTACATTTACGGGTTAGCTGGTCAATAACTAAGTTGACATGGCCAATAAGTCGGCGTTTAAACAGTTATTTATTTATTGGGGTTTAAAGACACTTTCGACAGCCAAGGTTACCTCGAGTCGGACAGTTTCACAGACGGAGGAAGTCGGTGTACCCGGAGAGAACCACCGAGCAACTGTCAGACTCCCAACGTATTAACTCCACACAAGCAGGGTTAGCATTGGTTGAAGACAAGTGCACCATCGGCGTGCAATACTCATTAGTACACAACGCCACCGTTCCCCCACCTGGGCAATTGGGATTAAGTGTCTTGCCAAAGGACACAACGCGGTTGCTGCAGGTTGGATTCGAACCGAGGACCTCTCGGCTTGCAGCCGGATGTTCAAACCTTCATATATACATATATATATACACAGCTATTGCAGATGTATTCAAAAGAAAAAGCTTTACTGTTGAAGACAAAACACCGACAAATACACAAAGCCAATGGTAACTGGGTGAATGTGTATCGATTGGTGCCGTCTATTTATTTTTACAAAATGTTGCGTTGGACACGGGTTGTCCTCTACTATAGTTTTTCTCATTGTTATTAAACTCTTACCTAACGTAATAATATTACATTTCTATATATGTTACAAGGAGGAGCTTGCCAAATGATTTTTATATTTGAAAACCAACTAAACTTGTTCACAATATTTCGGTTTCAGATTATAAGCTTTATATTGCATTTTTCACCAACATCCGGTCTGCCGAATTCACAAAAAAATCGCTTTTAAGATTTTTTTTTTCCAATTTTCTCTTAAAACACAGAGCTTATTATCACTCATTGGAACGAGCTCTTTGAGCTCGTTCCAATGTGGGATCATAAGCCATGTATTTGAGGTAACAATGAAACTTTTCAGTCATTCAAGAATTTTGTTTCGCAAGCATCGGTTTCTATACGTGTTAGGTAAAGGGTTAAGCCTGTGTTATGCTGTGCTATTACATACTGTTGGAAATGTCCCAGAGAGAACTTCCCGACAGAGTATTATCATTGCAACACTTCATCGTCCGAATGAAATAGCTATCGAGACTTATTGTGGTTATAAAATAGATCGTGATTCGCATTAAGTCAACAAATATATGAACCTCAAATAATATAGGATGAACCTGAAATAACATAGGATGAACCTCAAATAATATAGTATGCACCTCAATAATTATTTTTGAACCTGTTCGTATGCCATAAACAAATGACAAGTACTCATGTCATTTGTCCAATGTGTTGCAATTTTGCTGAACTAAAAAATTCCTTCAAGGCAAACGAAAGGCGAACGAAGAGATCATTCGGCCAGTTTTACTTTTGGAGCCCGGTGGATCAGTGGTTATAGCATTGGATTCTACACCGAAAGGTCGACGGTTCACTTCTGACTAGCGGTAACTGCGTTGTGTCCTTGGGTAAGACACTTAATCCCGAATGCCCACATGGGGCACGGTGCCACTGTGTACTAAGGGGTACTACACATTGATGGTGCTCTTGCCCTCAACCGCTACTAACTCTGCTTGTGCAACTGACAGTTGTTCGCCGCTGCTCGGAGGTTCTCGTCGGTTACTTGGGGTTCCGCCACCTTTAATACTCCGACGGGATGTGCCCTTAGCTGTTAAAAGTATCATTAAACCGTATAAACAAACAAACATACATACATAATATGACATGCCACAGAAACTGCAGGTTATCAGCTGATTAAAAAATCATTGATACAACTCCCCGACCACCCGATTACGATTAAACATCTATCGCATGCCATCATCAGCGAATGCTATTAGCGAGGTTGCAGAGGCAAAATTGTATTAACCCTTTTTCCAACGTAACGCAAAAAACCAAAAAGCGCTATTCTCAAAAATCGACAATTAATTTCCATTATTTTTTCATTTTTTTTGTCTCGAAAACATAGGTTATGACCCCTCGTTAGAACGTGCTCGTCGAGCTCGTTCCAACGAGGGGTCATAACCTATGTTTTTGAGACAAAAAATTAGTTATTTTTTTGCAAGTGTCGTCTGCTTTTCATGTTAGGTAAAGAGTTAAAACATTTATATTCGAATATCATGGCCATCCTTCCAAAACTACTGGTACTTGGTGGCGGTATCTGCAGACTACCGGTGGAAAACGATCTCAGATTGCAGAGTACATAGTAAAGTAGATGTAGTTAAGAAAACTAGTCTTTGTGAGAGTAAACATCATAGCAAATAAATACGCTTGGTCGTAACGGGCCTCGCTAATTATTTTCCAGATATTTTCCTCTCCACCTGGTACGTCTATTGTTGAGCTTCCCAGAAGCAAATCAATGAGATGGAGAGATTTGTGGATATTGCATGTACGTGCCTCTGCATGTGAATCATTAGCACATGCCTGTGTTGATAGAATCAAACATACCCTTCTTTGTAATTGAAATGAGATTGGCACTGGGGATACGTAATTTTCGAGTAATGAGTAATTGATATTCAGAAAGAGTTCGAATGCACACCTGGTATTCAAAAACTAGATTCATTCAAGTAGAAACGCTCGTCTCAGCTAAAACCAATATTCATTGCTGTTAAGAGTTGCAAATGCACAGTCCGGGCAGTGCGTATTTCGCGCAGATCACGAGCTTGAATTCACCAGACTTCCAAATCATTGCTGTAACTAACTCGGCCATTGGATAACGATCTATCGGGGGGTCGTATATCCTCCTTACCCAACTTTACCAGCTCTTTATAGAGTGTTGATTGCTACAAACTTGGGGAACACCGTGTACTAAAAGACCTTCATTTGTAGGGAATGTTGTCTTAAGTGCTCTTGTTTGTCAGATCATATCCCACCCTGCTCCAGCACACAA
Source organism: Pictodentalium vernedei (assembly GCA_031216915.1). Classification (NCBI taxonomy): domain Eukaryota; kingdom Metazoa; phylum Mollusca; class Scaphopoda; order Dentaliida; family Dentaliidae; genus Pictodentalium; species Pictodentalium vernedei. Next base: position 164,090,378 of record CM062291.1, on the reverse strand, counting down.
GTCTAACCGGGGACGGGGATCTATTTCAATTACTTTGCGTTTTAAGGAAACATCACACCCGTTGTAAACCTGAACTCGATGCAGAAGAAAATACACCGTAGTTCGGGACGTGGTCATGTTAAAATCAATACAGATATATCATACTCTTTCAATACCACGTCCCCTGCCTGTCACCACTAGCTACTTCCCATTTAAAGGCGTCACAAATAGAGAGATCCGTTGATACGATAAATCGGGCATTGCCTAATGGAACTTTCAGGAATCAATTGAGAATGACAACTTAAAGGATAGGTAACCCTTTCAAAGCGGCAGGCATAACTGTTTTTTAAAAGAAAATTGGGTGGTCGAACATAAAACAAGACAGAGCATAGATAATATTCAAAGGTGGTTTGTGCTAATTTATTCCAACAACACAGAGGGCTGTTGGGTTAAATTATTACTGAATCTCCCTACAGATAAATAATGGATTTGACAAATTATTATAACAAGAACTGTTTGCGGCAACCCATCAGAAACTCAAGGGTTGAACGGTTAAGCATAGTTTTGTGATCAGACAGAGAACAATGGGTGGAAGAAGCACAAAACATCGAGAGAGAGAGAAAGAGATCGAGAGAGAGAGAAGGGAGAGAGAGAGAGAGAGAGAGAGAGAGAGAGAGAGAGAGAGAGGGTGAGGGGGGGGGGGGGTGTGAACGTGAACAGCAGTGTGGGCTTGTCGGTGCTTACATAACTGTCGGGGGAATTGATGGCCTTCTGTCCTGAGAGTCACGGAAAAAAGCAGAAGACCAAAAAACATATAGTTAAAACTTGAAAGAAACATTTTTGTGTAACTATTAGCTCAAGCCTCGTTGTAAAACATTTCGTGAAGAGATTTATTGCTGAAACTAAGGAGTTTGGAATGAATAGAACAACACTGGTATGTGATAGGAATGAGGTTGCTGATTGACCTGAAAACAAATAGAAGACGGCACTTGCCTAAATCGTTCTTGAATAACTAAAATGAATTTTTTGCCTCAAAAGCATAGCTTATGATCCTTCGTTGGAACGGCCTTAGCGAGCTCGTTCCAATGAGGGGGTCATAAGCTATGTTTTTGGAAACAAAAATTGAAAAAAAAACTTTCAGTGGCGATTTTCACAACAAGCACAAGCCGTATATGGACGTTACGTGGTTGAATGGTTAAACAAAGTCCTGGTTTATTCTTTGATATCCTGTCTGAGAGTGATATACCGTTGGATCGAGAAAATCGCGGCCCTGGTTACACGTTTGGTGAAACAAATGGTCTTTCTCTGCAGGGCCCCTTCCCGTAAATGGACCGGATATTACGGCAGTTCCTCGCTAAATGTCCATGAGGTTCGATTGTGAAAGTGTCAAAACCACTGACTGAACTAAAGCAGTCTGTATTTGACATTTCAAACGATTTGTTTCATGTCACTATGTTCGCTCTAGGTATCGATCTGTATGCAATTAACGTCAGTTGGTGGACGGAACAAGATAACCGTCCTGTTGCAGACAGACGCCTTTCAACAGCATTCCATTGATGCAGGCGGAAGGATGCGATCTCCGGTTTAGTCTGGCTTTATAAGCTACTTTATGCGCTATAAACACATTCCCTGTGTCTTGATGCACCAGTGTGTTTGTTTTACGCTGAAAACGCGCTCAAGGGGAGAGAAATCCACATGAGCATTAGCTGTATCACTTTCGTGGTTTTTCACAAACAGTTAACATCAATTCTCGTGTCGATCATTTAGGCATCTTTTAACACGTTTTGGGTCAAGTGAAAAATTTAATCTTCCCCTCGTCCAAAGCATATGGGAACCTTACGAATCTCGTCCAGTAAATTAGGCCTGAACCGAGTAAAAGCCTCGGCCCAAACATAATCTACTGAACTCGTTTCATAAATTTCACAACAAATTGAGGGTCCCTTGGTGACTTTTTATTTATTACCAATTTAAAATTGTTTGTGATCGGAGACGATGACATTGTTAAAAGATGGACATGCTCACTGGGACTTTGGATTAATCTAATTTGGGCACACCCGCAAATACCGATCCATCAAATTGTGATCTGATGGGAGAGAAATTGCTAGTATTATCGCTTGTTATTACTTTCCAAAGTGTGATTTACTGGGATTTCCCGGTTTGATTATAAACGATAATTTCACAAGTGAATTATGCAATCAACAATTGTATCATGTATCCGTGCGCGCAAACGAAGACGCTTTTCCCTTGGTGTAATGGGGACTTCATTGTTTTTTTTAACCCTTCACCTAACTTGAAAAGCAGGCGACACTTGCAAAAAAAAAAAAAAAAAAAATTCTTGAATACTATTATTTTAATTTTTTGTCTCAAAAACATAGGTTATGACCCCTCATTGGAACGAGCTCGTTCCAATGAGGGGTCATAACCTATGTTTTAGAGACAAAAAAAATAATGAAAATTAATTGGCGATTTTTGAGAATAGCTCTGGCCGGTTTTGGTCGTGACGTTAGGTAAAGGGTTAAATAATATAATTATCGTTAATGATGAAAAGTAATAAACAGAGTAATCGCTTGACTGGACTGGTTATGTGAAATAATTCATTTGAGGCGAGGGACTATATTGTAAAACACTCGTGCGCATTCGCGCACTCGTGTTTGTACAATGTCCCTCACCTCTCATGAATTACTTCACGTAAACAGTCAAGCGATTACTCTCTATCTCATTGTCTGTTTCATATACTTTTCAGGCCTTTTCTCCAATAGAAACATAGTTTATAGCCTACTTTATAGGTCTTTATCGTTATTATTGGTTCTCCTCCTTGAGCGAAAGTTTACTCAAGAACGTTTGTAAGTTTTCCGATGTCAAGTCAAATTACATTCATATGTAAATTTTGCATGAAGTGTAATGGAAAATGCCAAAAAATGATTATGTATATTGCATCTCAAGCTGTGAGTAGATGCACATACAGATTTCGCCAGTTAAAAGCAACCTGCAATGGCAGTGTCGATGCAGATTGCTTTTCATTGGCGAACTTGTGTTTATTTAAACTTATTTATCTGTTGCATTGTCTTGCTTTGACATGTAGAACCTAAACAAAATTGCATACACTGGGAAACTTGACCAAACTTTATGTGGCCGAAACACTGCCAACTTTTGAAAAATATTTACTACATGATGTGGGCACAACGTTCACCATCGCTATTCAGGGGCGGCGGAACGATTTTCAAAGTGTGTGTGTATGGGGGGGGGGGGGGGGGGGGGGGGGGGATGCTGGATACGGCGATGGATGGTCGTCGGTATGAAAAATTTTAAATTCCAGGATCCCAAAACCCCAAATTTCCATGCATCTGAGTGGATATTTTGAGATTTTTCAGGAAATGTATTTGAAAGATTTCACACTTTGAGAGCCGTTAAAAAACGTCGGTAAAGCATCAAGGTGAGGTCTATTTATCAGCTTTGGTCCTAACGACCAAAGCTGATAAATAGACCTCACCTGTATGCTTTACCAGACGTTTACAGCAATTATACTGTCTGTGGAATATCTTGTCTGGGATGGATTTGGTACTTGTATGTCTGTAAGATTACGATCTACTTCAGTTAACCGATTTTTTAACAGACTGTACACATTTTAGCGTTTGCTGCCACAAATTCAAAAAATGATCCGAAATCCATCGAAACTGAATCAGTACGATAGAAACATAGCTGGCGAAAATATGAGGGAGGCTCTGACCCCGCCTCTTGTTTCATCCGTCATTGGTTGTGTTAAAATATATGCATACAAAAAACATGGCCCGGCAAAACAAGTGGAGGGGCTGAAGCCCCCCAGCACTCCCCCGGGTCCGCCGCCCCTGCTATTTGAGTGATTTTAAAAGTCCGATGTCCCCTACATTCTCTCTGATGATCAGCCTCTAATCTACAAAGTGTTGACGAGTCGCATTCTTGCCAACATGAGTCATGTTGCATTTTAAAAACTTGACCTACGATAATTTGTATGCATTGTCAGGTAATGTTCGTCAGTAAATCAAACATTTTGTTCTTAGCTTATCGGTTACTTTGCCGTGCTACTCATGACACGGTTTAAAAATTAACACATTGGTGTTGGTGGTTGATAACATTAGGAAGCCTTGTTCTGAGGTCCGTAAGTGTCACTGTGTACATATTTGTGTGCGTTTTTTATATTGATGTGTATGGTGAAGGAAAGAGTGTTGACCTTGTGTGGTATGGGGCTGACGGTAAAGGCAGGAAGTATACCTCTTGTTGTTGTGTGTTTGAGCGCTTCACCTAACTTTTTGTCAGATTCACTCTGCCGTAAGTCTGCAATTTTGTTCCCTCATAACGATAGAACACTTCCAAGACGCAGTGATTGCTAATGGGTTCCGAGATGTCCATAGACAATGAGTTGGCTGCAAGCCCATAATTACCTTCAGATATTGGTGGTGCATGTGATCCACATTGGCTCCACGCTTCTTATGTCTACACACCTATGCTTTGCGCCAAGTTTGCGGCGATCTATCCAGACAAGAAGCCTACAGTCACTGAAATAACCCACACCAATCGGCATTGCAGTTGTAAAAACCTTGGAACGCTCCACGGTATTGTCGATTGCCATGGTTAATTTCTTGGGCTGGTCAGACTCACATATCAATAGCTACCGGGAAATGGTGCTCTGACCTACTACCGACCGATGAGAATTTTTGGAGGGTAAGACATTCCCTCCACCCAAAGATTAAATGCCTTGTTTTACCGGAATTGTGTTGCTGGAACCCTTATACACAATATACATGAGTTACCCTTGAAAGGATATGTTTATAGAAATTCGACTTGCAACTTAACACGCTGCACACTGATGTCAAACTACTGACATTTAGTGATTCTTTCCTATAATAAACTAGGAAATTAACCCTTTACCCAACGAATCGCCCGCATCCGCCCGCGTAATATGCAAATTCAGCATTTGAAAAAACATTATTTTTCAAAAAATTTCAACAAAACCATATCATGTGACCCCCTCGTTGGAACGAGCTCGTCGAGCTCGTTCCAACGAGGGGTCACATGATATGGTTTTGTTGAAATTTTTTTAAAAATTAAAAAAAATGATATTTAAAATAATAAATTTTGATATCGTCTGCGTTGGGTAAAGGGTTAACCAATTCAGTCTTGATTGACAGCGCACATTGAGCTCTGTCAAACAAGACTAACTTGGTTAAATCCCTAGTTGCATTATGCCGAAAATTTGCAGGTCAAAATAAAATTATTCAGCTCCAGTGTATTGAGGGTTAATCTTAGAATGTGCAATGCTATGCAAGTTATGCAAAATTATCAGTCTGAATACATTCGCTCAATGCCTTCTGTTTCCTTGAACACACTGAATAATGTGTTTGTCCCTTTAGCATATAACCTGTGGGAATTACCATAGCTTCCCGTGCATTCATATTGCCGTCAAGCGACAAACGGCCATAGTAAATAGCTATCTAAATACCTGCCGCTGTGGACTATTTACAGTCTTTTTGATGACGCAACTAAGTCGTGTGCACATTGTTGGTACGTACTTCTGTCAGAAACTTTCACTCCCACACCCCCACCCCCTTGTGTCGGGTGTCCTCGTTTAGGATGGAGGATGGTCACTATGGAACCCTTCGTTATTGTTCACATACACAGTATATGACATTTTCCTTTGTTTTTGATAGAATAGTACGACGTGGAACACAGTGTATACGGTAATATGGGTAAATGATTGTGAGACGTTATTGCTGGAGTATAAACACAAGTTTTATTTGAATTTTCATGAACAAACTTGGAAACCGGTATCTGAAAAGTTAAACACAACACCTGTTGGCAATTTGTCATAGGACAGTACAATATATTAAACGCAAAATCGGTTTAACTGGAGTATTGAGGCTCGACACAAATTACTTCGAACCTTTTAGTTCTGGAGAATGGTTTAATGGATCACCTCCGCGAAATGCAAGCAGATAGAGGTAGAAAAATCTAAACCCTTTTAACTCGGTATGCATAAATTTTGCGTAAAGCAAAAGTTGATGTCCATGAGTTGACAATACAAAAGGCACCTAACTGGCAAAGAGAATCAGTAATAATTAATTTTGTCTAACCCCCTCCCCACAATTACAAGATAGACTCACCCATTTGCCACATACGGTAGTGTATAAGGTGATACCACTCATAGCGTCCGTGTTGAAAGGGTATGTTAACTTCTTCACCACCAAGCAAAACAGTTTCGAATGTTCTGTGGTAATTTTTCCTGACTGACGATCGCACAAATATCTCTAACCTTAGCTTGCTATAAATTTTGTCATTTCCCAGTAAGCTGAGAATATTCTAGAAATACTATATCATTCCCCAGTAATCTCATATTATTCTAGAAATACGAACTTCTCAGTGGACGTGGGTTGTATTGATCTGTCTGCGTTTATATTTGTTCTCTCCCTGGCAAGTGTCAAACAAAGTCATTTCACATAAAAGAACTCAACCTTTTTATAATACACTTCACACTGAAAGACATTACCGTAAAACTACAGTAAAAATACCGGTAACCAATTGCCGAATCTTCTACCGTAAATATTACGGTGAAAATACCCTATTAAACTACTTTTGGCTTGGCCAACCTATTTTTTTCGGTCATGGAGCAAAACCGAGGAACTGATATTTTATTTCTCTTTATTACACGAGGAGGCTGTTGATTGGTCATATAGAATAGACCAATTAATATATTTAACCTGCAGCCGTATGGCCGTATTTGTATACATGCTCAATGGCAAATCCGAAAACTGAACTGAACTTATTCTAGAATAAATATTGACCAATATATCTTTTCTAATGACCTCTCTTTTGTAGTATCAAGCAACCCAGATACACGGAACATACCAACAGCTTCTTTCGAGTCAGCGCACATATATTTGCATGAATATTTCGTCTCTTGGATGCAGCAAGGTGCCATATGGCATGCTGAAGCATTGGAGATGGCACCTTGAAGCATACAAGGGGCGATTTATGTGTTTGCGGATTGGGTGGGGATAGCGTTATGCCATTGGGAATGTGGTGCAGGATTTTATGTTCTATTTTAAACTTCTTATATTGCGAAAAAGAGAGGCGAAATTGTATCTGTTGTAATAGCTTGCTAGAGCGTGAAAATAGAAACCTTTCCGACAGCGCGTCCTCCAGAAAAAACAAAACAAACAAAACCCCGTCCGTATACCGGTCCTTTGTAGTATTTGCTTTCGGGATATGAAGCCTTCGGAATAATGGATTTTCGGAGTAATGAACTGGCGCCATGTGATCAGTGGTTTGATATTGTATTGCCCTTCCGAGGAATGCTGTAGTACTGGTCCGTACCGGTCTTCGTCTGAAGCCAACCACATCACTTTCGTCGTACTGTAGCCAGCACGTTCCACACTTTCATGCTGCTACAGAAAGGAAGATGAACCAAGTAATCACGAGAACTTCATCTAAAAAGCTAGATTCCAGCCATCGTTTTTGACGGTGTGCAATGGTCCAATGGTTTAGGTGTTTGACTCCTGGTTGCCAGGCGGGGTTGCCGAGGGTTCGACTTCCGGCAGGGGATCAGAAACCAACATTCTAAATTCATCTAAAACATGATTGTGTCGTTCGAACAGACACACACGTACACCACACACACACACACACACACACACACTCTAAGGAACAATCGTAAATTATTGAATAGATTAGGTATCCTTTCACGAGACACCTTGTGATGGAAGGAGAGGTGGATAGTGTTACAAATAGTGTTACAACGTTACAGACGTCGGAAGCATCAATGTTCGTCCCTAAGTCAAGTCGACTTTCATTTAAGCATCCATTTTTTTAGCTCACCTGACTGAAAGTGATCACTTTTCGTCCGTCGTCCGTCGTCCATCGTCCGTCGTGAAGGTGGTGTTTGGGTATTCTTCTCCCAAACCACTGGCCACATTTTAATGAAATTTTACATGAATAGTGGATATGTAGGGGCATTTGGGGTTTTCTTCAAATTGGATTTCTGCTCATATTGAGGAGGGGGTGGGTCCAAAGTGCCAACATTTATTTTAGAATCTTATTATTTTTCAAAATGCCCCGTGTGAACCACAGGAGCTAAAAATAGAAAAAAAAAATTCAAACGCCCGTATCTCCAAAACTACATGGCACTGAGAATTCTTATTTGGTGTGAAGCTTCCTCAGGACCAACAGAATGGAATGGTCCAAAAACATTGCCATCGGTTTCAGCACAGGGTACTTTTTCGGGACTTTGATAAAATGCAGATTCAGCATTTTTTAACACTGTGGGTAATAGGGAAAACATTTAAGACTCTTCTTCTCCCAAACCACTGCTCGAGAAGCTTTCAAATTTCACATATAACATCTTTGGAAGATTGTTTCACATGTTTGTTGAAATCAAATACCTGAGTCCATAATTTGGCTCTCTATGGGAGCCCAAATGTTTAAATTAGTGCAGTATGAGGAATATTCTTTAAAAATCTTCTTCTTCAGATCCACCAATCAGAATCCTTTGATATTTGGTATGCAGCATCGTTAGGGGTTAGATTCAAGTTTGTTCAAAGATTCAAGTTTGTTCAAGCGAAGGCTCAGGGTTCATATTTCTTCGGAGAACTTTTCTGGGTGGAAATTCCACTCAGCAGGGAACTCCGCGCTGTAGCTGTTGTACTGATCAAATCCCCCAATACACTCTGAAATCAGTTGGGTTAAAATCAGCCCAACTCAATTAGGTTGACCCACTTGGGTTCATATTCACTCAACCCAGTTGATTTGGGTTAATTTTTAACCCAACTGATTTTAGAGTATACGTACTGTACATGATCTTCACACAAGCCCTTTACCCAACGCAGACGATATCAAAATTTATTATTTTAAATATCATTTTTTTTTTAATTTAAAACAAAAATGTCAACAAAACCATATCATGTGACCCCTCATTGGAACGAGCTCAATGAGCTCGTTCCAATGAGAGGTCACATGATATGGTTTTGTTGAAATATTTTGAAAAATTTAATTTTTTCAACTACTCAATTTGCATATTACGCATGCGGATGCGGGCAATTCGTTAGGTAAAGGGCTAGAACATTGAATATTTTCGTGACACAGGAGAAATATCTTCTAATCCGATACCTTTTACCCAATGCAACGGAAATATCCAACCAGTGCTATTCACCCACATTGCCCTTCAAATTTTATTATTTTTTCAATTTTTGCTACCTAAAACGTAAAAATTATCACCCCTCATTGGAACGAGCTCTCGGGTTATTAGCTTTCGTTTAGTCAAAAAAGCCTCTACATTTTTAGTTGATCAAGAAATTCTTTGTAACAGTCATCCCGGTTGTCTTGGGCAATGGGTTAAGTGTTAGCATAATGATTTCGACAAGTGGATAACTTATCATGTAAATTTACAGATATAAAAAAGATACTTTGAAGATGATATTTTTTTCAAGACAAATACTTCTCACTTAAGAGCAATGTTGATTCTCTGTTTTTCAGTCCTTGAACCATTACCCCAACTACGATTATCACTGATATTTTCAACCGATAAATATTTTTCGTTATAATCTGTTACTAGGATACAAAGAGAAGACAAGATCATCTCGTATCTGTACCAAGTATCAGCAAAACAAAGTTTCCGAATGCTTGAATGCAAACAGAAACTCGCTGAGTTCACTATTAGGCGTGTATTTGGGTGACATTTTAGGCAGTTGCGTAATCCGGAGGCTCGAAGGACTTTGTTTTATAGCAATCACCTAGTTGCTCTGGATTGTAGAGAAAAAATCGAAAACTTTAAAACAAAAGTCATGATTAACGACTACCGACGGTTTCCATGCCAAAAATAATCTCTTTAACCCTTTACCCAACGCAACGGCCAAAACCGACCAGCGCTATTCTCAAAAATCGCCAATTAATTTTCATGATTTTTTTTCATTTTTTGTCTTAAAAACATAGGTTATGACCCCTCGTTGGAACGAGCTCGTGTGGAGGCTCGAAGGACTTCGTTTTGTCGCAATCACCTAGTTGCTCTGGATTGTAGAGATAAAATCGAAACTTTAAAACAAAAGTCATGATTAACGACTACCGACAGTTTCCATGCCAAAAATACCCTCTTTAACCCTTTACCCAAAACGGCCAAAACCGGCCAGCGCTATTCTCAAAAAATCGCCAATTAATTTTCATTATTTTTTAAAGTTTTGTCTCAAAAACATAGGTTATGACCCCTCGTTGGAACGAGCTCGTCTAGCTCGTTCCAACGAGGGGTCATAACCTGTTTTTGAGACAAAAAATGAAAAAAAATTACCTATTCAAGATTTTTTTTTGCGAGTGTCGTCTGCTTTTCATGTTAGGTAAAGGGTTGAAACAAATTAAAAGACAAATGAAAAGAATATGTAGATAAAACAAACTCAAGGTAGAGTTTAGGAATCACAAAGTATCCAGAGCCTGTTGTCTCCGTCATCGTCGTGCGATTTTATGGTGACAATTCGTCAATTTTATTCCGCTTGGTTGACAGACATTCCCCCGGAGTGATATGGGTTACATGAAAACTTCCGCAAATTAACTAATAATGTCGACAGACAGCCGCAGTAAAATAAATATAAAATTGGAAAATTGGACAAAACTCGCTTAATTAACTAAAAACGCTACCGTCAGCGGTATCAAGTTTTACTCGATATAACTACACTCGTGTGAAGTGTACCACAAGACCGTTATTATCAAGACCCCTATTTCGAGCCACGTGCCATTTACCTGTGTGAACTAGCTGGTTTATAAACAGGAACATATCAGCACAAAAACATATATACATACATACATGCATGTGTATTTGTTCACCTTTTGAAATGTGGGTGTTATTGTTTTCTGCTTGTGAATGGAGTGTATTGGTAGAGTGAATGGACGACCTGTAAGTAATTCGTAAAATAGGTGTTACACTTTTTTAAACTGCAAAACGAACCCAATCGACCTATTTCTTTTAACGTTTTCACCGATGACCGATGGCTTTGGAAATGAGATGTATCTTTAAAATAAATCTCAAATTGACTCCATTTAGTTTAGGCCGGATATTTTAAATGAAATCACTAAATTGTTACGACAATCTTTTAATGACGGACATTTCAATTATATCACCGAGAACAAATTTGTCTATTGTCCGTTGGCGTCCCTTCTGATTTACACACAGGCAATTATGTATTAAAGGAAGGGTTAACCCTTTACCCAACGTAACGGTAAAAACCGGTCAGCGCTATTCTCAAAAATCGCCAATTAATTTTCATTATTTTTTTCATTTTTTATCTCAAAAACATAGGTTATGGCCCCTCATTGGAACGAGCTCGTCCCAATGAGGGGTCATAACCTATGTTTTAGAGACGAAAAATTAAAAAAAATTAGTTATTCAAGAAATTTTTTTGGCAAGTGTCGTCTGCTTTTCATGTTAGGTAAAGGGTTAACAATGTTTCAGAACTTTTTCTAATACATCAGGAGCATGCTTTCAACAGCCAGTCAGCACTTTTGTTTTTTAATTCGGCGTGTCTTAATTGTTAACGCTGTCCGCTGCGAACAATTAAAAAATATTAGTATTGATCCAATGATCATTTTAAGCAAGTCATCTTTCTGACTCCAGATGAAAGCAGCTGGGAAGCTAGCGGCACGAAATGTATTAACATACTGAAGTAAAAATACCAACCACGTCTTATGAATCGTCGGTGAAAATGTTAACAGAAGTGAGAATATATAATTAGTCTAATTTTACGAGATCACAGTCACGCTATCAATCGTTTTACACTGCGGATAAGACAGAGTTATACCTACCCGGACATTTACTGGATTCTTCCCAGTCGTCAGGATAATCGTTTCGTTGTGGTTTGGTTCAAATCAGACCGCTTCCGCTTTTATCGATAGGCCTATACCGGAATATTGATGAGTTGGTTATTCACGTCGCTGGATAGATCGTACTTTACTCGGTACTTCTGCTTGGGAATAAGCTATTGATTGGAAACGTGCAGTTGTGTGGATTAGTTTGTTCATCTCTCCACAGTTCTTCTACATGATGTTCCAGGAATGTTTGCGTTGCGTTTGAAGGTCGTTATAGACTCAGAAATGAGAATACTGTCGCTCGTATCATCTTCGCATGTTAATGTTTAAGAAGAATCTGGACTGAGGATATATTGTCGTCTGCATTTTTTCCTGTCCTGGTGGGCAAACAGTATGAAGGGTCCGAATGGATACTCCGAAATCTATTCGGAGTTACACCGGCGCTGATGAGCTCAGGCCTACTTTAAGACGGAAGCTCTATACGGAGATCGAGAATTCCCCTCGGAAAACTGTTCGAATTGATGATTCTATTACTGTGATTTCTATTGATGAAAGTCAGCCTTTGATAAGCGATTCGCTATCGGATATTCAGCCTTTATACAATCACTGTGATATTCCACCGGACCTTGAGTTGAGCGATTTTACCGAGAGCAAAACTGATGTCAAAATTATCAGGTAATGTTTATGACTTTTAATGAATGTTAGTTTTGTTTGTCTTTTAAGTGTTAACCCTCTCAGCCGGATATGCAGCACGTTAGCAAAAGGAGTCAGTAAGAATTTAATCCTACAGCCCCGTAGGGCTGAAGGATCAGATTTTTACAGATCTTTCTTGTAATCTAAAAATAGTTTCCTCCATTTCTATGTGTACTACTATTGTACTTCTTTTGTGTACGCCGTAGAGCGCATAGACCAACTGGTCATCGCATTGGACTTCATATAGAAAGGTCGATGGTTTTGATCATAGCTCGCGTCATCTACATTGTGTACTTGGGCAAGATTCTTAGTCCCGCCAATTACTCAAGTGCGAGCACGATGGCGCCATTACTAAGGTGTACTGTACATTGATGGTACACCTGTCTTCAAGCAATCCTAACCCTGCTTGTGCCGAGCTGGTAAATTGGAGAGTCAGGATGTTTATAATCGTCGCTGCTCCTTGGATGTTTCCGCGTGCGCCGGCTTCCTCCACCCATGACACTATCCGACACGATAAGACTCTGGCTTTCGAAAGTGTCGTAGAATCCACAATAGGCGAACAAAACTAAAAGTGGCGAACTCATAGGTCCATAGGGCTGAAAGGATGATCGTTGGTCCTCTATACTATAATACCAATAGTTAGACCCGGCGTTTATATATATAGAAATATAGGCTCATATTTACGCTGTCACAATTATTATAACTTTCTCTGGAATTTTTTTTTTTTTTTTTTAAGGTCACATATTTCTGCACAATGGCTAATCATGACCATGACAGTTTTACGGGTAGAGGAAGCCGGAGTACCTGGAGAGAACCACCGAGCAACTGTCAGCTCCCCAACATACTAACGCCACACAAGCAGGGGTAGCATTGGTTGAAGACAGGTGCACCATCGACGTGCAATACGCTTTAGTACACAGCGTCACCGTGCCCCCACATGGGCAATGGGGGTGAAGTGTCTTGCCCAAGTACACAACGCGGTTGCCGCAGGTGGGATTCGAACCGAGGACCTCTCGGCTTGCACCTCTACCTACTGAACCACTGCGCGCCCCCTTCTCTGGAATACATTGTTTCTGGAATTTATATATACACTCGAAAATCAGTTGGGTTAAAAATCAGTCCAAATCAACTGGGTTGAGAGAATATGAACCCATCTGGGTTCATATTTACTCAACCCAGCTGATTTAAGTTAATTTTTAACCCAGTTGATTTTAGAGTGTATGGGGTGCTGGAGGTACCCATTCTGACAAAACGTGCACGTAATCAGTGTGTATTGTGATTCAGGCCCCTGGAATAGTTTAAGCACCCAAGTCGAAATGATCTTTTCATGGTGACAACAAAACGGGATCATATTTTCCAAGTGATTGTGATCCTCAGAGAGTTCTTCGGCCAGAAAATACACGACTGCTTTTTACTACTGTTGTAAACGGGGAGCAAAGCATAAAAGCTCTTCGTCGACCTACTCCGGACGTTAGTGACAACAGATGAGAGATTTGTAAAAATTTGACGACAATTTTGTCTGTCTCTTGACTTGTGTTCAAGTGCACGGAGGGAAATTCCCTTTTGTTAATGAATAAAGCAATTTTTCAACGATGTCACGAATACTGTATTGCAGTAAAAACTTTGATTGAAAACGAATTTCAAAAAGGGTTTTGGCGGATTGTCGGAGAACGGTTTGGATATGATCCTCTGTGATCGGTTTTAATATGATTCCAAGAATGGTTCACGGCATTAGACACCGTTGTACAGAGTAGCTGTTATTCCTTCGGTTGTATTTGTGCTAAGATGAGCTGGCGCAGTTGTTTGTATCCCAATCGAAATGTCTGGTAAACCACAGTGATACTCCCTGATGGGAGAGAAACAACTTTACCACTATGACGATTGATTTCTTATTATATTCCACGATCGGTTGCCTTAACCCTTTGAACCCTGGTGGTATCTTCCATGTCAGTTCAATGGTAGCAAATGGAAGAGCTCATATTTATTATTTGGGGGTAGACCCATTAATATTTTCAACGTGCAGCCCTTAGGCTGCACGTTGAAAATATTAACGGGTCTACCTCCAACTAATTTTACTTATTGAAATGATAATGTATTATTGTTCCTGGCCGTAAAAGCGGCCGCTGGGGTTTAATGGGTTAAACATAAGGCAGATCGCAAACATTTTCACACTGAGACCATTCTTTTTACCACTACCCGACGAATTTAATGAAACGCCCCGAACAGCACTCTGTCATGTTGATTTGTTGATATATTTAAACGGAAGAGGGGCGCGGTGGCTCAGTTGGTAGAGGTGCAGGCTGTAAGCCGAGAGGTCCTCGGTTCGAATCCCACCTGCGGCAACCGCGTTGTGTCCTTGGGCAAGACACTTCACCCCCATTGACCATCTGGGGGCACGGTGACGTCGTGGACTAAGGCGTACTGCACATCGATGGTACACTTGTCTTCAACCAATGCTAACCCTGCTGGTGTGGAGTTAGTATGTTGGGGAGCTGACAGTTGCTGGCCGTTGCTCGGTGGTTCTCTCCGGTTACTCCGGCTTCCTCCACCCGTAAAACTGTCATGGTCATGATTAGCCACAGTGCAGAAATATATGACCTTAAACCCCATTAAATAAATAAATAATTTAAATTGAACAAAGCGATGATGACTAGTCAAGATGCTCACTTCAGTAGCATCCATTTTCAAGACATTTAATGGAATAAAGTCAGTGAATTGAAGGGACGTTGTTTAAAATTTGCTTTGCGTTTCAGAAATACATGCAGTTCTGCGGAAAATGGTGAGCACTCTTGGCTTTCAGTACTTTCTCTAAGCACAAAACAATATACTGTCGTCGTACAGTATACTGTGATTAACAAAGCGAACGGAGTACAATACGTGAAGAGTGTATTATCACTAAATTACCCACAGAGTGGAGATTCCGCCAAAGCAATAGTTGCAAATTTTTTGCAAATCATAACAATCTCAAGCAAAGTTTCAGCCAATGGACCTCCGGGTTTAACCAGGGGGCCCATTGGCAGTAACATTGCTTGTGTTTTTTGTTCATATGTGTAGAATTTGAAAGTGATATTTTAGGTGATAACTCCATTCCGCAGGTGATTTGGTTACAACCCAACTCTCCACGTACAGTATTTTGGCTGAATAACGAAAAAAGGATTTGATGAGGACTATAGGAGGAGGTATCTCCCAAAGATGGGGTTGGGGAAAATATGCATGTCACTTGGAGCACCACGAGCATTTTTCTGAACTGAAGCTAAAGTGTCCAGAAAGTGATAGCATAACAAAGAAATTGATCAAGAAATTGAATCGGCGGGAGGGTATATAAAATAGTGTCAGTGATTTCGGGCATGAGCGATATGTTTTTCAAGAAAAGGTGTGGGAACAATGATTTCCACCCATTCCCACCCGCACCCACTCGCGTTACAAATAATACATGTACCTCTTTATCCCACACCCCAACAGCTGCAGATGACGAATCTCAAACAACAAAATCAAAGCAAAATATGTGCTATGTGGAATGAAATTATTATCTGTGGTTAAGCGAAACAATTAGCTCGGCATTTTTTGTGGCAGTTAGTAAATTAATTAACCCCGATTGTCCATATTTGGTAGAATGCTGCTCGTGAGGTATTGCTACTGTGTTTGTTGTGTGCTTTAAGTGTTTTATCCTTGTACCGCATGGGTAGATTATGTTGTCATGCTTTATTTCACCACAGCGATGTCTACACCGATATCATCACTTTCGTGAAACAAGGCTCCATCGATTGTGTCTCGTTTCACACAGTAGACGATATATACCTCATCTTTAGTCTGTAATTGGTGAACAATTTAAAGCTTTCAACTCATCCAGAAATAGTTCTAATTTAGCGCAATGCTAATAACAGGTTTACAAGAAAGACGATGATTTTCTCATAGGCATTGGAGTTTGGGGCTGAAATGTCATCTACGCTCTCCTGCAGTTCGGCGCCTCATTTACTATTTACCTAACGTAACGACCGTATCCGATCGGCGCCATTCACAAAAATCGCCATTCAATATTTATCTTTGGAGCGAGCTTGACCACCTGTTATCAAGAACACATGATTCTGTTGTACAAGCCCTTTTATATTGCCTCATTTGGCGAACTTTTTGTTGTTGCACTACATAATCAGATCCCAAAGCCACCAAGGAAGTAAATTGTCGATAATCGTTTATATGAAGACCCCAAATGGTTCAAAATAGCGTACATGTAAACGCCTTAGCGAGAAAGTAGCAGTTTCAAACGCTGGTTTTGTATACAGGGAATGGATACTTTGAACATAACGTTGTACCAACGGTATGTTTTATTTTTATCTTGTCATCTGCAGATACTGTGTAATGTATGGGTAGAATGCCGTATAGACGCTGATGCATAATAGCAACATGATGCAATATACGCTCTTATAACATCTCCACTCCTCTTATCACAAACGTCAAATATATATATTTATACCATGATTGCCTATTCTACTATATATGAAAAGCCTATGACGAAAATCTTAGCTTTATACACCAACCTTGGTGAACACGCCAGCAATGGGATTTCAGTAGTTAAAATTTACACCTACAGTGGAACTACATCCAAGTTGACCCTTGATGACGTCGACCTGAATGCGAACTCTAAATTTATCGCACGTCGCCTCGCGAAGAGTGAAATGAACGTGGCAATTATTTAATACGTTTAAATGAGTTTACCCCATAAAATACCCCAAATTAACAGACATGCATTGTCTCATTTTGATAAAGCATCCATAACTCGAAATAGTACGTTATTATGTTATTAAGATGAAAAAGACCCTGTTTCTTTTTCTATTTCGTTTCGGTGATAAAATTGACAGCGGAAGTCCCACCCACCGATGCTCATGTAAACAAAGACAAATTCACACGTATGTACACGGCTGCTGCTCAGTAAAATCGAGAAAAAATAATAGCGACTCTTTATAATCTGACGAGCATGGTATAAATAAAAAATACCCAATGTATCCGTGGTGAAGTGGTGTTAACCGCGCGCCGAAGGCTCGCAGTTAACACCACTTCACCACTCATTGTGAACATTTGGTACACCAAGCTACTATGGGTATATTCTATATGTAGATGATAAATGGATTGATTCAAACTGTACACCATTGTTTGTCGTGTCGGACATCTATCTGCTCGAAGGTTCGTTAGTTGGTTTTGAACTTGACTCCAGCCACTTATCATGTGGCATTAGGCAGTTCATTTAACCTGTCTGCTCGTATGGTGGCATCATCACGAAGTCCATGAGGTCAAAAGCATACACGTGCTTTTGTTCAATGAAACCTGGGGACTGAACTTTGAATCTGTTACAATTGTATCTTCAAGAGCTGTATTTTCTACTTGTAGATATAAATGAGAGAATCGAATCATTAGCATTTCAAGGGTTGTGGCAATTTATCTACCAGTACTCACCAACTCACCTATCGGTAAAATTCCACACCTTTAAAAACTCTAATGATTATTTCAGTAGTTTTAGTCATGGGTAGAAAACAAAACTGTATTTATTTATTGGTGTTTTAAGGTCACATACTTATATGCACAATGGCTAATCGTGACCTTGACAGTTTCACGGGTGGAGGAAGCCGGAATACTCGGAGAAAACCACCGAGCAACGACGAGTAGCTGTCAGCTCTCCAACATCTCTGAATTCTGCACCGCAGCACAGGCAGGGTTAGATTGGTTGAAGACATGCGCACCATCGACGTGCAGTACACCTTAGTACACAGCGTCATTGTGCCCCCATGTAGGCAATCGGGGTTAAGTGCCTTGCCCAAGGACACAGCGCGAGAGCGCGAATCAGTTGCTGAAATGGTCGGTCACCCATCCAACTACTAACCGCGCTCGACGTTGCTTAACTTCGGTGCTCTGACGAGAACCGGTTACCGCGACGCCACCGCGCCCCCTGCGCAACTGTATAAAGGTGTTATAGTATTGTACCTGGACTCAATCCCTGCTCGTGTCATGTTAATAGATTGAAATATCCCTCTGCCATTGACAGCTTCTCAGGGACACTGTTTGGATACACCAGCTGTTCCTCTTTTGAAGTTGCCCGACCCGATACGACCAGGGGTGGCGCCAGGGATTTCTCGACAGGGGGGCTGACCTCTCCGACAGGGGGACTATAACATTTGACCTCCCAAACGAAGGAATATGAGTGAAAATTGGTAAAATGGAGAACCAAAATAGAAGCAAATTGAGTATGTTTGTTGATTATTTAACCCTTTACCTGCATGTAACCTGAAAAGCAGACGACACTTGCAAAAATAATTCTTGAATAACTATTTTTTTTCATTTTTTGTCTCAAAAACATAGGTTATGACCCCTCATTTGAACGAGCTCGACGAGCTCGTTCCAACGAGGGGTCATGACCTATGTTTTTGAGACAAAAAATGAAAAAAATAATGAAAATTAATTGGCGATTTTTGAGAATAGCGCTGGGCGGTTTTGGACGTTACCTTAGGTAAAGGGTTAAAGTAAACATATTATAATGAGGTCGGGAAATATTTCATCTATAAAGCCAGTTTGACGAACGACATTAAGGAATTTCGTGAGAATCACTATTCTCTATCAAAGTTCCAGTGCTGCACGGTTTCGAGACAGACAAGACGAGATATCTACATTCGATTGTCGAAAATTTCTCGTGAAGTCGGGTTTACGAGACTCTCCGACGGACTGACTAAAAATCTCCGACGGGGGGTGTGGGGGCTGGACCTCTCCGACGGGGGCTCTAGCCCCTCCCCCTGACCCCCCTGGCGCCACCACTGGATACGACTGTGAAAGTTGACGCTTTGCTAAAAACAGACAAGCAGCCTAAAACACAGATGTTTGACGACCCACCCTTTCAACAGCATCGGTCCAAAGATGTACTGCAACAACCATTGCAGCTTTACATTTTTGGAAAGGGGGTCTGAAGGAGCTTTCAAAGCAATATAAAGATCGTTAAGATGAGCGAGTGAACAAATGGGTGAAATATTTCACGAGTTCATGCGTTAACATATTGCATGATTGTACTTTCCTGGGATATGTATGCAGTTCCACTTCAACGAAACACAATTTAGATCAAGGTTATGATATATAGAATCAAAGCAAAAAAGCTTTCGTCATTAAATGAACATAAATTGTTTTAGATACTGAAATCTTCCATTGACTTGAGTAGAAAGGTTTTTGCTGATGGCTACAGAGATATATAATATCTGCCACACATCTACAGACAGTGGTAAATAATTAGAATCTGTGAAACTCTGTGGTGGGGGAGAGGTGTTTGTGCGCGATGGATGGTGATGATACATCACACTTGATCAACTCAATTTACTCTTTTCCCTCACCAGAGGATCATTTTTGTTCACTGATATTTAGAATATTAACCATTATATATTGTTTGACAGAATTGTCTGAGCTCTGTCAAAATATATAATGAGCCATATTCCTATTTTCATTTCTGTTCTTGATAACATACAATAATGATCGAGTTTGAGTCCGGTAAACAAAACTTTTTTGAGATCCGATACGTTGCAGCATGCGGAAGTTGCATGATTATCGTGTTGTTGTTTGTGTTGTTTGCATGTTTGTGCACGATTAAACGCCAGGCTTGTTTATAAGGGATCTAGAGCGACTTTACAGTGGCTGTGTTTCAATCATCAAAGAGAGTGACCAAATCGTCATTCCCTGCTGGACAGTTAACACATCCCGCGCCATGTGTCGCCAAAACCTGCAAGCCCGAACTTACTCCACAAAACAACTTGCACCATAACTGGTATTTACAACATTTCCAAGTACACCTAATTTCAGCCCAAATCCGCACACCTGGGTTCTTGCTTGCCAATATTATGTTTATATTTCAGGTCGGTTCTAGACAGATTATTTATTTATATTTATTGTTGTTTAAGGTCACATACTTATGCGCAATGGCTAATCATGACCGTGACAGTTTTACGGGTATGGGAAGGCGGAGAATCCGGAGAGAACCACAGAGCAACGACGAGCAGCTGCCAGCTCCCCAACATCGCAACTCCACATTGCGGCACAGGCAGGGTTAGATTGGTTGAAGACATGTGCACCATCGACGTACAGTACGCCTTAGTACACGGCGTCATCGTGCCCCCATATGGACAATCGGGGTTAAGTGCCTTACCCAAGGACACAACGCGGGAGTCCGAATCGATCGCTCAGACGGTCACCCATCCGAGGACTAACCGTGTTCGACGTTGCTTAACTTCGGTGATCTGACGAGAACCGGTTACCGCGACGCCAGCGCGCCCCCTCTAGACAGATAAGCACAAGGTACAATTGATGTTGAATATGCTGTAGCCCAGCGACAATATAGTTGTATTTAATGTGTTTGTTTGTATTGTTTATTGTACCCTAAGGGAGATCTTCGCTAGACCGTAGCCCAGTGTTTTTATTGGTGTGCTGCTTGGGTGCCTAACCCTTTGAACCCCAGCGGCCGTTTTTCTGGCCAGCAACATGATAGGTCATAACGTCATTAAATAGGATGGCTGTTCAGTAAATGTGTGGGGTAGACCAATCAATATTTTCAACGTGCAGACCCGAGGCTGCACGTTGAAAATATTGATAGGTCTGCCCCAAATAATGAATATGGACTCTTCTGATAGCTGCCATTGGAATGGCACGGAAGATACCACTAGAGTTCAAAGGGTTAATAGAAGAGATGATTGTGTAATTATTTTATTAGAGAGCGATTGCTAAACAATTCAGACCAGCTTTTGAATTATCGAAGAGATAGGTTTGAATTAAACTGTTTCTCGAACTCGTAAAATTTGTTGAAAAGAACCCACCGGAGCGCAAACGACGAATAGTGTGTGACTGGTTTGTTAAACCTGATTGCCTTTCAGACAAAAAATGATGTGTTGCGATGTATCCTTATCTGCTATCTAGGTTAGGAAAACAGCGTACATATCAACAGGTGTCCGTTTACTTTGATACATGTATTCCAATAGGAAGAAAATGATGCAAAAAGATCGAAAAGAAGTCCGTGTTATGCACCACAAAACGAACGCAGATATTGCATGCGGTCGATTCCAGTCATTAGAGTGAGGGGAGAATGGAATACAAATGGGCGTTCTGGTAACGGATATTCACAACTTCTAAGCAAACAAATACAAGAATGATTTCAAAACATTAAGCTGATCATTCATCACTGGGTGTGTACCAGGTGGTCCATAAGCTGAAATTTTGCAAATGATTTTTCTTCCTTTCATAGAAAATATAAATTAATGCCAGGAAAACTCAACCCCCAAGGTGTTTCAGTAGGATTCATTCTCACCGTAATCTTTATTATACTAATGTAAATCGGAGACAATTGACATTCAACAATTTATTGTCATCAATACCAGTGAGACCATCCACAAGTTACACTTATTCAAAAATGATCAACTCCACTAAACATTGGGTTGAACACTTAGATGTCATCCGAGATACAAAGCGTTGTTTACAAATGTTGTATTCAGCAACTGGAGTTCTGACTGTTAATTGTTTATGTTATGGGCAGACACAGCATAGTGCATCTACACGAAAGTTTAAGTTTACATGAACATATCGATGGATGCATTTGTGCATGTTTGTCGTGAGATTTGACAGACACATGTTGCGTCAATCTATCCAAATGTGACAAGAACCGCTCCAGGGAAGGATTCGAGGTGACTGTTAGAGTGCACTGTTTGAGTACGTTCTGCCCTAAAATTCTAATATTAACCTTTTGGACTCTAGTAGTATCTTCCATGCCAGTTCAATGGAAGCACTTGGAAGGGTCCATATTCATTATATCGGGTAGACCAATCAATATTTTCAACGTGCAGCCTCGGGGCTGCACGTTGAAAATATTGATTGGTTTACCCCACACATCTACTGAGCAGCCATCCCATTTAATGGCGTCATGACGTATCATGTTCCTAAAGGGAAAAACGGCCGCTTGGGTTCAAAGGGTTAAGTTGAGTGGAATTATATCAAGTTGATCAAGGTTGCACTTTAGGGTGAAGTTAACATCTGTTCTGGAGCTAATACTATAAAACTTTTACAATTGTATTTTCTAGAATTGTATTTTCTACCTATTAATATAACTGATTAAAATGAATCATTAACATTTTAACCCTTAAGTCCTCAGATTAATTTTTGAAGTATTTGTGGCCTTTTTCTGTTTACATAGTTATTGATGACTTGGCAGTGGTTCTACATCACTGCTGGCTGCCTATACAGGCAGCCAGCAGTGATGTAGAACCACTGCCAGGGAAAATTCAGTCTACACACAAGAGTAATAAAAAAGATTACACAAGGGAGCACCTGCTTCAATGCAATATAAAAGTGGCGGTTTGGGGCTATATGGGGGCTTAAGGGTTAAAAGACATCTTTAAAAATGCATTCAACCCATTTAAATCAGAACTAGAAAATACAATTCTTGAAAATACAATTGTTCTGCTGAGGTCATTTGGTAAAGGTATGGGACTCGAAGTAGAGGTTAAGAGAATTATCGAAGATGCTATGTTTTCGCCAAACATTCATAATGAAAACTGTTTTGTGTACATGTCTAATTTAAAAAGAAACTCGACAGTACTCATTACTGTCTCATTAGCTCCTCCTTCCTATTCCTATCGTTAAATTTATAAATAATGATATAAACTGTGTTTATTCTCAATATTATGGATCACATTTGTTTTGAATCGTTTTAAATGGAAATAATGTCCCAACGTAATCATCTCTGTTTTGTTGAGGGCGAGTCCAGAATGTCGTCTGTAAGCAAATTGTGAACTTTTTTTAATTAAACGCCCAACCATGAATTAGCGAAAATTATGAAAGTTGTGAAACCTGATATCCCCGGAACGGAAATGGAATGCTTTCACAACAGTTCATCTTCCAAACACGTGATGAATTTACCCGGACTATCACCCGTGACAATTCAACATAATATTGAACTTTAGGCGAAAATATTGTTGTATGGCGTTTTCTTTCTCAGTAAATCTTAGTTTTAAACGACAGGAGACTCATTTATGAATTTTGTAAAGTTGAAGTAAAAATTCACACATGGACTATATTTTGTTGCGCGGCTTAATAAACACACCGGAGGAATTGTAAGAGAATGATGAGCTGAGTGGTGAGTTGATGTTTTGCATGGTCTCGATGTTTTTATGCAACACCCCGGTATTTTGAATGCGTATCAGCCTATACAGTACGTGGAGAGTGGATTGTAACCAAATCACCAGCGGAGGGGAGTTATCACCCAAAATATCACTTTCAAATTCTATACATATGAACAAAAAACACAAGCAATGTTTCAGCCAATGGACCTCCGGGTTAAACCCGGAGGTCCATTGGCTGAAACTTTGCTTGAGATTGTTATGATTTGCAACGCATTTGCAATTATTGCTTAGGTGGAATCTCCACTCTGCGGGTGATTTAGTGATAATACACTCTCCACATATTGTACATGGGTACTTTAAAAATATGTTATAATTCTTTACCTAACACAACTAGAAAACGACACTCACCAGAAAACTTGTTGGATAACTGAGTCATACTATTCGCTGCCTCCAAAACATGGCTTAGGATTCCTCATTGGCACGAGGTCGTTCCAGGGACAGGTCATAAGCTACGTTTTGGAGCGAAAAATTGAAAAAATAAAAGTGGAATTGCGCTTTTCTGTAAATAGCGCTGGCAGGATACAGCTGTTGCGTTTGGTAAAGGGTTAAATCTTTACCCAACGTAACAGGAAACCCGGCTTGCGTTATTCCCAAAAATCGATATTCAACTTTCATCATTTCTTAATGTTTGTCTCAAAAAACACAAAAACATTGTTTCGGCAGCAACTCCGGGTTGTGCAAAAACATGGACGATATCTAAGCGCTGTTGACACTTCACCCGTGTTCAGATCTCGATGAACTAGGTAAAATGATAACAAATCTGTTGTTCAGTGTGTCTTCCAGCGGAATCGAACTCGTTTGAATGGAGCCTGTGGTCTGTAATTCAGTTTTGAGTGCAATAACGCAATATTCGTATAACTTCAGATGCAGTTCTTACTATTATTTTTGTAGAAGCTGTGTCCAACGGCTATAACCGTACGCCCCTGGTCGAATATGTGCATGAATCTTTACCCCCTGATCTGTCAGTGAGTAAATTGTCAATACACTGTGTAAATATGAAGGTGTTATGATTAGCTTTGATACGATTCACTTCAATAATAACATAACTGCGTTTCTAGATTAAACCAATTAAAGTTCAAAACAGACGTGGAAATCTCAATGTGAATTCTCATCGATAGCACCAGAAATTTATCAAACAGATTACATTTTGAATGACAAGTCGGACAAACATAACCACGGGAATTTTTTTTAATTGCGCCCTGGTTCCATTGCTATGATCACACTGTAAAAAGTATAACTGCAATGGAAATTTATTAGAAAGTATTATGTAAGAGTTCTTAGAATCTACTTCTGTTCATGGGTTTGCTCCCTCTTGGAAAAATAGGCCAAAACCAAAAAGAAAAGTGTAATGTTGCTTGTTCAATTTCTTTTCGTTGAATTCTTTGTTTGGGAAAGTTGCTCAGTGCCCCATCTTTGAGCGCAATCGAATGCAATCTACGTTATCTGCGTTTTGTCCTTGGTCAAGACACTTAACCCTTTACCTAACACATGAAAAGCAGACGACACCTGCAAAAAATTATTGAATAACTATTTTTTTTCATTTTTTTGTCTCAAAAACATAGGTTATGACCCCTCGTTGGAACGAGCTCAACGAGCTCGTTCCATCGAGGGGTCGTAACCTATGTTTTTGAGACAAAAAATGAAAAAAATAATGAAAATTATTGGCTATTTTTGAAAATAGCACTGGCTGGTTTTGGCCGTTACGTTGGGAAAAGGGTTAACTTGAGTGTCCAAGTGGGAACATGGTGGCGCCGTTATAAAGCGTGCAGTACGGCCGCCATGGACTGGTCGCTTTCCACTGGTGGGCAATAATTCCACGGACGCAATAATATTAGATTCCAAACTCTAATTATAGGAATAATCATAAAAAAATTTAAGCAATGCTTTATTAATTAAAATGTTACTGATGATTATTACCTGGTAAACGAATGCGTGAACATCAATGCCCACGCATGGATATCACCCAGTTCACGGCGACTGTACTTGTAAACCACGTCGATGCTACACTTTCCTACACTCAATGCGCATCCTCTTGGTGCCAGGTTAATAAGTTAGAGACTCCGTTGGTTATTATATTCGTTATAAGTTACGCTGGTTTTCTTCGCCCGTAAAATTGTCCAACATGACAATACCCTGTCTGTTGGGTGTCGATAGAACTCAATAAACAAGCAAACAAACTTAATTTAAGAAGATTTTTCTTTAAAAAGTAAGAAACTGAAGACAGAGTGGTGACGTACGCCATAATCCGGGGTATCTACGTAGTCAAAATGGCGGAGGTCGTGACAGACTCAATTATTTTTTCGTTTGTTGTTGTCCATTTTTAGCTTAACTTGCCATCAAGCGCGTGGAAGTCTGTGAGTCTGTTCACATTTTCTACACCCCGTAGTTCTCGTCCGATCATCACGAAATTTCATATGCAGATTCCGAGGTCAGGTCTAGATGAGAAATTCACTTTTGGTCGTGATCGTTCAACCGTGACGGCTGCGCGGA
This sequence comes from Pictodentalium vernedei, assembly GCA_031216915.1. NCBI lineage: Eukaryota > Metazoa > Mollusca > Scaphopoda > Dentaliida > Dentaliidae > Pictodentalium > Pictodentalium vernedei. The sequence goes on along the minus strand of CM062291.1, from coordinate 164,064,216 downwards.
TCCGAAATCCGAAAACCTTTAGCACAGTCTACAGGTCGAATTTGTGAAGGGATTTCATTGTAGCTTGGTAGGATGACTCCGTGTAATGTCAAGATGAGAATTTCTCCTTTTGATCTCGATCGGTCAACCGTGACGTCTGCGAGGGCCCGAAAACCTTTAGCACAGTCTGCAGGTCGTATTTATGAAGGGATTTCATTGTAACATGGTAGGATGACTCCGTGTAATATCTAAATAAGAAAATCTTATTTTGGTCGGGTTCAATCAATCGTGGCGGCTGCAGGGGCACGTTACCTAGATTCCTTAGCACAGTCTACAGCTTGCATTTATGAAGGGATTTCATTGTAAATTGGAAGGATGACTCGGTATAATGCCTAAATGAGAACATCCTATTTTGGCCGTGATCGGTCAACTGTGACAGCGCACAGGCACGTGATCTAGATTTGTTTAACACAGTCACACTTTTAAAGCGATCTTATTGTAACTGGGAAGGATAACTCGGCATGGTGTCTATTTTGGTTACGGTCGGTCAGTCTTATTGGGTCATAAGTACCTAATTTATGCAAAAAAAAAACATTTTCCCGTCGCCCCATGGGAACCGCAGGAGCTAAAAATAGAAAAAAATTAAAACGCTTATATCTCCAAAACTACACGGCACTGAGAATTTTTATTTTGTGTGAAGCTTCCTTAGGAGCAGCAGAAAGGAATGGTCTAAACAAAATTGCCATCGGTTTTATCATAGGGTACTTTTCAAGGACTTTTGAACAAATGCTGAGTCATCTTTTTTTAACACTGTGAGTAATGGGGAAACATTAAAGAATCGTCTTCTCCCATACCACTGCTCCAAAGGCTTTCATATGTCACATATAACATCTTTGGAAGATTCATTCACACGTTGTTTGTTGAAATCAGATCCCTGGGGCCATATTGGGGCTCTCTATGGGAGCCCAAATGTTCAGTTTAGTGGAATATGAGGAATATTGTTTAAAAATCATCTTCTTCCGATCCACCAATCAGAATCTTTTGATATTTGGTATGCAGCATCCTTAGGAGGATGAGATTCAAGTTTGTTCAAGCCAAGTCCCTGGGTTAATATTTGGGCTCCGTATGGGAGGCCGAATTATAACTTAGTTCAATATGATGAATATTCTTTAAAAATATTTTTCTTCAGCGCCAGTAGTCAGAATCTTTTGATATTTGGTATACAGTATCCTTATTGAGGTGAGATTCAAGTTTGTTCAAGCCAAGTCCCTGGGTTCATATTTGGGCTCCCTGTGGGTGCGCGAATTATAACTTAGTTCAATTTGAGAAAAATTCTTTAAAAATCTTCTTTTTTTTTTCAGATCCACCGGTCAGAATCTTTGGATATTTGGTATAAGCTTTTCTTAGGACCCGGAGGTCCACTGGCTGAAACTTTGCTTGTGCTTGTGCTTGTTATGGATTGCAACAAATTTGCAATTATTGCTTGGGTGGAATCTCCACCCCACGGGTGATTTAGTGATAATACACTCTTCACTTACTGTACAAGCAGCCCAGTCAGCCACTGATCGCTCAAATGAAAGGACACAGTGTTCCTTCAATTTCAAAAATCAAAATTTTCTCTGATTGGGCGGAACTTTGGTCTTCACGATGCCCCTCCCCCCCCCCCCCCCTCCGCGGTAGAATCTTTTTTGTCGAATGATCGATGAAGATGAATACACAAATGCCTTCGAAATGCCCTCTATGTGGACTGCGACAGATCGCTCAGATGCAAGGAAGCCACGCTGTTAGGTTCGCAAAATCATAATTTTCTCCGGGTGGTTCGTTGAACATGCTACTCCGAGGAAGATGTTGGACATCGAGAAGCGGACAAATGGTCTCACGTTGAGTCTAAAAACAACACAACGCAGAAAAAGCCATCATGGTATTCAATATCATGACATTTAGTTGTTTTCAGATGAAAATTAAATGTCCTGGTATTTAGTTGTTTTCATATGCAGCCGGAAAGCATCTCCACGAAAAATCAAAGTAGAGCTCGGTATTTTCTCATAGTACTATTATAGGACAATACCGGGATTTACCTTGGTACCTCTTTAACCCTTTACCTAACATGAAAAGCAGACGACACTTGCAAAAAAAATTCTTGAATAACAAATTTTTTTCATTTTTTGTCTCAAAAACATAGGTTATGACCCCTCGTTGGAACGAGCTCGACGAGCTCGTTCCAACGAGGGGTCATAACCTATGTTTTTGAGACAAAAAATGAAAAAAATAATGAAAATTAATTGTCGATTTTTGAGAATAGCGCTGGCCGGTTTTGGCCGTTACGTTGGGTAAAGGGATAATTATAAGAGAGTATCCGACGTTAGGTCGTACATGTGATATGGATGCTGAATGTTCCGACTCTTACAGAAATGCACCAAGCAGTCGACTGCGTGATGAAGATGGTGTTGCCTCACATTATTATTATCCAAGTCCAAGTGCCCTGGAGTATTATACACAATGTAAAAGTACGCATCTCGTGTCAGCTTATGGGATTCCATCGATCTGCACTGAAGAAAATAGTTTAAAACCTTTCTGTGTTATATTCCTGCGTTGACTAAACAGCTTGAAGCGACAATTAACGTGTTTGTGAACGAATTTCACATTTCTGAAATGGAAACTGAATTCAAAGCAACCTGTTTATTCTAGAAAGCAATCAAAAGATAATCGAATGCAAGGCATCCGACGTTTGACGCCCACAACTGGGGTTTAAGCTCGGGGACAGGAATTTCTCGGTTCTCCTGTTTTGAAAGTCATTCACGATACCCGAGAAATTTATAGACCACTAACGGGAATCAAGGGTTGCGTTACTCAGTCTTTGATTCCTGTTCTTGGCCTATGAATTTCCCGAGAATCGGGACTGATTTACTTGAAAGCAGAACCGGGAAATACTCGTTCTTGGTGTTAAACTCTAGCTCCAGCGTCGAAGTTGGTCTCGGAAGAGGTTGATATCCACTGCAATCTCAAAAACTAATTTGCAAACTTTCAGAACCACAGCCTCAGATTCCCAGTTCTGGTCTATGAGTTTTCCGGATGTCGGGACTGACTTTAAGAACCGGTAGCCGGGAAATTCCCGTTCCCGGAATTAAACCCTTCCCACAACCCCACTGTCCAGATATCTACACAAGCTTCCATTCATAAGTGAGCTGATTTATACAAGGCATTCGTGCTATTCTTCTGAGGGCTCCTAATGTTTTAAAGTCTTCACCACATGCGGTAGGTTTATCTTGCGCATTTATGTGATCTTCGCTTGACTGGGGCTCGTTTTACTTGAGAGTGGAAAATGAAATATAATCTTTGAAAGGAGTTGTGCGTTATAGTGAGGGTGAAAGACTGTTTACTTCAAATTAAATTATACTCCGCTTGTTTAAAGTCGCCTACTGTACGTGAGATACTACTAAAACACCCACAGAGTAGAATTTGAACCCATGCAATAACTCATTCTGCGAAGCAGCATGACACTCACGTGAAGTTTCTGTCTATTGGCTCTATCGATCAATAGGTTACATCCACCTGATACGGTGAAGTCTTGTGCGCGGTGGAGACTAATATGAATTACTTCCGGTTGGTATGCGTGATTCTTTATTTCTGAGTTTTCGTCTGTTTACATTATTATTCATTTGAATAACGTTGGGAAAACTGCGATCACACTAAAGGGAAAAAGCCTACTGCGTAATTGTGTGTCATAATTACAGTGCAGTCCCCGTGGACTGGTCGTAATCCACGCGTGGGCAGTGATGTCCACGCATGCGTTTACCAGGTAATAAAAATTATCACCAGCAAAATTTTAATTAATGAAGCACCGGGTTGTACCCGATGCTTCATTAATTAAATTGATGATTATTCCATAATTAGCGTTTGGAATCTAATATTATTGCGTCCGCGGAAATACTGCCCATTCCGTGGAAACTGACCGTACTGTACAACGACAAAGTTTTCAACGGTCATGTTGTTAACCCTTTACCCAACGTAGACGATATCAAAATTTATTATTTTAAATAACATTTTTTCAAATTTAAAATAAATTCAACAAAACCATATCATGTGACCCCTCGTTGGAACGAGCTCAACGAGCTCGTTCCAACGAGGAGTCACATGATATGGTTTTGTTGAAATTTTTTGAAAAATAATATTTTTTCAACTGCTGAATTTGCATATTACGCGGGTGGATGCGGTTGATTAGTTGGGTAAAGGGTTAATTTGTGTGATGTGCAGTGTACGAGCCCATGTTGATTGTGATGTCATACTGAGTGCCATGCACATTTTTTCCAGGGGAGAACACCTCGCGACCCCATTCCACCAACCCATTCCCTACTGAGGTGAGTTGATGTAGGGAGTCCCAAGGTATTCCGTGGTATTTGCCCTTTGGCGAAATTTAACAATCTGCTAATCAGCGCTATCATTTCGAGTCGTAATGTTTACAATACCGCAAATACCAACCGGTAGTAGTTATTGCAAGAACGACAACTCACTTTCCGATAGACGCTATAGACCTCCGGGTTGAACCAGTGACTAAACTTTTACTTGTACTTTCAAGGGTTATCAGGATGTTTAGGATTTGCGTTGGGGTGAAAAATCTTCTCTGCGGGTGGTTTAGTAGTATCTAATTGGTATCTTCACTAGTCTCCACTTACTGTATATATGTCGCTGAAGCAAGCAATAATTGGCCTCGGGGCTCCACATTTACTTATTAATTGGCCTACTCACCAAAAATTGAATACAATCTCTTCCAAATCATATCTTTGAACTGGCATGAGTGGAAGTAGTTTACTTCATCAACACTAAAATCAGCTTCAGTGGTCCAAAATCAGAGCGAGTCTAGATTCTTTTTCCTATTTTAATTGTTAGTTAACCCAATTTGTAGAATCGACCAATTAATTGTACTAACCTGCAACCAGAAGGTCCGTGATTGGAAAAAATAACATAATACCCTAAAGATTAGATATCGTCTTGTGAAAGCCTAAATGTGCCAACTGCAATGCATAAAGGTTTCAATCGTGTCAGACAGTTTTGTGGGTGGAGAAAGTCGGAGTACCCGGACAGAACCACAGCAACGGCTAGTAACTGTCTCTTTAACTTACTAACCAGGCGCGCGTAGGGTTAGCATCGGTTGAAGGCAACTGTACCGTCGTCGGGCTCCACGCATTAGCACACAGCGCCCAAATAGGCAATCAGATTGAAATGTCTTGGCGAAGGGAACAACGCAGATGACATGGGATCAAAAGGTTAAAAAAGCAACACAGCATTCAACACAACGTGTGCAACTAAGATTAAAGGGTGAATTGGTATTCATTCCAAGTTGGAAACAGGCTTATATCGCTTTGAGTGCGGAATTCTGTATCGATTTATTTGCCAAACGAAGAAAATGCAGACACAACACAAGCTAAATTAAAAATCGTCTTTGTTACCACTTCATATGTGCATTTATGATATTATTCAACGTGAACACATTGAATATTCTCTACGCAAGTAGACGTAAGTTTCCAGTAATGGGTTTATTTATGACATCTTCAGACTCATAGATTGCTTGGTGGTAATGCTACATCAATGCCGCTTTTGCATTTACCCACAATGGGACTTTATATCACAGACATAGACAGATCGCGATGTCTGTTTGAATCGGTGGGTGTTTTACATAACTCGTTGGAATGGCGTAATCATATTTAGCAAGAGCCGTAGGCTCTCGCGAAATATGACTACGCCATTCCATCTCGCTATGTAAAACACCCATCGATTCAAACACACATCGCGTTCTGTATTTATTACACAACCCATGCATTAAAATTCATTTAAATAAACAAATTTTAAATCCGATGTTTAAACCCAAAAGTGAAGAGTCTGTTTGTTTTGACTAAAGCTGTACTGATCAAATGGATCGATAAAAAATCAAAACAACCTTTTCGGAACCAGTGTTTGTTGAAATTTGTGTCGCTGTTTCTCTTCGGCCCTTCCCATTCACGCCTAACCATTTGGTGGCTATTACTGTCAGTAAAAATATAAGTACAAATTTGTGCAGATTTGCAAAACAGCTGGGAGAAACGTTTTAAAAAGAAGTTCGAAGCATGTCAAAATGTACGAAGATTTACCGAATTAAAATTGTCCAATTTAGATATAACGGATCCACAAAACAAGACGGCCACGGGACTGGGTTAATGTTCTGGTTGGAAATGATTATTTTTTTTTATAAATATTATCTCATTTTTGGTTAACTAATTTTTTGTGAACCGACTTTATTTTGCTTTGGACGTTTTCATTTTCACACTATGCGACAAACTGTCGATAATTGTACAACGAAATTCGGAAACTTTTCGAAGCGTAACTAATGACTTGATGGGAAAGGAACTAGTATGAACGGTGCTGGGGAAAAAAAGGTACAGGCTTGTACATCACCCATTGAATACAGAATCATTTATGTCATAGCGGCTATTCCGTTAAATACAAAGGTTTAAAGTTGAATAGATGTGTAATAAATTGTTTAGATCTCGTGTTGGGTGTCATAATCTTTAGAAACGCGGGGAAGGTAAGTAAGCAAAAGACAAAGAATGCCAAAACTGGAGCTCGCATGAGAGTGAGATATACCCGAAAACTTTAGAATGCCCAAGATATGTTTTATATATCACTTATAAATAGTTCAAAGGGCTTGTAGAAGGTAACGTAAAGGTAAATAAGACGACAACGCGATTTGAAGGACGCGCCTATCAAAGTTTCTAATGAGATAGCAAAGTATCATAAAGCTGTTTATCCCCAATATTGATGGAGGGAAATGTGTTGAAGATATTAGCAACAGGGAAATTGTGGCCTTCTGAATTTTGCTATCCTTGATTCTGTTGATGCAAGATTGACGTATCTGGGAATCGTTTCACACGTTCACATGTGCTTGTATCTCTATGTTTCTGGGAAACGTTTTTATGTTTCGAGTTGGAGGTCATGCACGTATAATTTGTTTTGTAATTGTGTTGCTATAGTCATGTGTTTGTAATATGAAAGTTACTACGGAACTATAACGTAAATATACTATTGTATAATCGGCAAACAATGAATGGTGGGCTGCCAAGTATGCGTGTCGCAACACCCATGACTGTATACTATAAGTTACAGGAATAACACAATAAACTGATAAAGTAAATATATCAACATACTTCCAGTTCCTATACATAATACATATTTTTGTAATATTCATTAATAACTGAGTAGATTGGTATAAATACATACACCGAGTTCCCTGTTGAAACCCCATGATGTGAAGTAGTGTTTGTTTACTTTGTTAGAAAGATTATGCTTTACTGGTTTAATGGGACCAGGTAAACAACATAATTATGAAAAAAGTATGTGTTTGGCCGAATCGGGCAACTTATGTACGGACGATTAGCTAAACTCGTGCACAGATTTCACAGTATATCTGTAGATGCTGGACGTGATTTAAAGCCGAATAAACTAATAAAGCCGAGAAATCAAGTTTCCACCCCAATGACGTGATTCGAGGTCTTTGTTAGAAACAAAAGCAAAGATTCTGCTGACGGATCCAATGTCAGATTTAGAGTTGAATTGAATCCCGAAATCGAATCAAGCTTGGGATTTCGAATAGAATCGAATCCGGAATCAAATCTCACCTCTCTTCAAGTTGTTGATATTGCACATTCCATCAGCCGTAACCAAGCCAGAAAATAAGCAGACTGTCATCTGCCAAATGAGGTCCCCAGAGGGTGAATTTAGTGATGCTACCCTGCACAGCAGGGTAGCATCACTAAATTTACTCTCTGTGAACCTCAGTCTGAATCAGGGTCTCAAAACTAAACAGAAAGAGGTGCCCAGAGGATAAATTGACCCACTGAATGGGAGAGCATCATCAAATTCGCCCTCAGGGGACCCCATTCTGCAAATGTCAGATTGCTTATTTTCAGGCATGGCCGTAACTATTGCCATTCTCCACACTCAACTATTAAACTGAACAGCAACTGATCTGTGTCCCCCGTGGCGACACCCGGAAGTGATGCAGTACTTGTTTACTCCGATAGGACCCAGTCACCGATGCTTGGGGTGGATGCCCTCTAAAATGAGCAACATGGGTATAAACGATTGACTAACCTTGACTTTATCTGCATGTTGTGGTCACGGTTGGCCATTGAGCAAACGTAATATTGTGACATTAAACACCAATAAATAACTATAACTGGTCTATGTGGGCAAGTCAAGAATCAGCGCTACTCGAATTGAATTTTAAGCATCGCATGTGCGTAGCTAACGGAACTCTATATTAAATAGACTTTCAACATATTTGGAGGCAAGAAACATCCGGTACTCAGAGATGCATCACTACCACCTTCGATGATGTCCGTAACGAAGATGTAATGATGCATATGCACAGCGTTCACCACACTGCAAGCCTGTCGCGATATATTTTGCAGCTGGTGATTTCATCTTCAACTCTTTTGCGAACAGGCCGATCTGAGTGACCCAAAGCATCTCGGATAATTTTTGAGTTTTCCCTCTTACGGTGATGATATACCATGTTGTGACACATTGTCGTAGCTGTTATGTAAAACACAATTTGAAAAGATCTCACTTTTCCAACGTTGTTTTACATAACAGCATTTCATAAGTGACCCCCCCCCCAAACGTAAAAAACTGAATACGGCACCCAGGAAGCTCAAATGTTCAATAACCCTTTACCTAACGTAACGGCCAAAACCGGCCAGCGCTATTCTCAAAAATCGCCAATTAATTTTCATTATTTTTTTCATTTTTTGTCTCAAAAACATAGGTTATGACCCCTCGTTGGAACGAGCTCGTCGAGCTCGTTCCAATGAGGGGTCATAACCTATGTTTTTGAGACAAAAAAATGAAAAAAATTAGTTGTTCGAGATTTATTTTTGCAAGTGTCGTCTGCTTTTCAGGTTAGGTAAAGGGATAAGCTAAAACAAGAAATTCAGCATCGATAAGTTTTCTAAGAATCTGTATGCTTTTCATTTCCAGATACACCTATAATATATAAGTCTTGTTTTAGGACCACTGGTTGGTTCTATTAGTCTCTTGGTAAATTAGTCGCTTTGAATGTTAGAGGTGGGCGAATTGAGCCTCGGCTCCCGCACTTCTATCTCGAGCTATTACATTGGGGGCTTTCCTAGTCAATCCTCAGTAGTTAGTGGCATTGTGACTGATGTGCTGAAGCCATGTGGGTGTTTCGACCACACTGAGGTGGAATGAAACTGGGTGAGAATCATGATGGGTGAATCTCCAAGATCGCGGAGTGGTGTAGATGTCGAGGTATAATGATCATTTACTAACCTGCCTGGTTGGTCCGGATCTCTTATAGCCTCGTGGTAAATTGGTCGCTTTCTCTGCAAGAGGTCGGCGACTCGAGCGTCTGTTACAGATGTAAAACTGAAAATGATGATAAAAATATAGGTCGCACAATCGGCCGAACCTTTTCTTCAAATACTTTTTTAAAAATTCAGTGATGTATCTTCTGTGTAGTGATACCAGTACGCTTAAGGCCTACAGGATCAATACAAGGCAGTGAAGCCATAATATGGCACCATGTGCAATTAAATGATCCAAAAGTCCTGTAGAAAATAATGGCTTGCAAATAAATGGCGCCTGCTGCTTGTGCGTCCCTCGAACTTTTCTAACTTTCATGGTTGGCAAAGTGTTCGGTAACTACCAAATTTCACTACCAGCCTACAAAGCGCCCCCTTCTCATCTTTGGAATATGTGGATACGCCCTAGGGTAGCCTAGCTTTTTATATATAAGCATATGGTGCACTTTTCTTGTTATACGTACATCTAACTGTGTACTGTGTTTAATACAACTCATGCAGGTTACGGATTAGTCGGTTAAACAAAATGCCATATTTTTCGAAAATACATTTATACTTCAAGTTTGAAGAAATAGTCCTTCAAGAACAAAATGTGATACATATGTTTTTTGAGAATGATAGAAATGCTTAAAACTCATTTTGTGAGTCCGATGTCATGTTTTGCTGAGGACTGTGCGTCTCTTGAGTTCCAATGTGTTCTATGTGCCTACTGGCACATAGAACACATTGGAACTCAGGGGACGTGTTGTCAATTTTAGTTACATAACATACACCTATACTCTTCCATCGACTACAAGATATCTAATATAAGTCCCTGGTATTCCAACCTCGTGTGTGGTAAATAGAAATATGCCCCTGCCAACATCAAGCTGTTTATATACCTCTAACACCCCATTGATCCCAAACTAATTTGAAAAAGATCAACATATTATGAAACTATAAACAACGAGTTACGTGTAATGGTTATTTATACTGCAGGCTTCGAACGATTGAGGAGCTGACAGAGCTATTCGCTATAGAGCGCGTTTTTATTGAACTTCATCTTGATGTGAGAAGTGTGTTCCCCAATTAGTGGCTCTTGTTTGTTTATGGCACATCGTATGAGAGACAATACGCTACAAATTGGTTTGGGTTGAATGCTCCAAGTAAATCGATTGAGGTACATAGGCGAAAATAGAATCGGCATACCGATGCAATCTATTTGAAAGAAGAAGTCGACAACAGTTTCCTAGGTTCAAAATTTAACCTTTATAATATCAAGTCCCATTATCCATACTTACTTTCAGAGGCGGCGGGGCCAGGGGAACAGTGGGCACGTGCCCCTTCACTTTTTTCGACAGATATGTTGCGTAGTTACACAACGAGTTAAAATGGGTGCATGCAAACGTGTCAATATACAGGCATTTCTGTAACATTATTTGCAAATCCAAACAATATTTAGCCAAAGAATCCCACTTTCGACCGCTTCGTTCCGTTTCTTCTACTTCAACAATCTTCCAATCCGAAGGCTGGCAATGATTCGTTCTAGTGTGAGAAAGGCTACAATCGTATATCGGTAAATGTACCACGACTCGTTGTAGTCTTTTGTTTTGACGAATATGCCGCTGTGTGGTCACTGCCCTGTCCGATTCCTCTACCTCAACCATCTTCCAACCCGAAGGCCAATTCGTTAATTTCTGCCCCTCCACTTTTATCGAGCTTCCATCGCCCCTGCTGACTCTCATACTTAATGTTTACCTCCTTTAGCTACCAGCACATTGAAAATTTAATATAAATCCCTTTGGTGGTATTTTGCACTTGTATGACCTGTCCGACAAGTTATAGCTGGTCAGATAATCAGGATGCATTGTGGGAAAGTCGGCCCAACTGACCATTTAAAAAACCACAATTCCCATTATGCAAAAATATTCCCATGTTTTACATATCGTTCGTATGAAAGCGTCCTATTGGATTAAATAAATTAATCTTCTATTCGAGAATTTCTTGGATAATTGAAAAATACTCAGCCATAGTTTTTCTATTCGTATTGGTTAGTCGATCTCTCACGGAAAATTCCGAAGCAGTGTTATTTTCCATATTCGTTGAAAGCAGCTTTCTCAGAAGTCCATTGTGGAGTTTTTGTTCACGTGGGTCTATTTATAACGTACGCGTCAATGAAAACTATTTCAGTTTATCGCTGTCGATAAACATTCTGTAGGTTTTATTGGATACACAACTGCAATTTATTTGAAATAATACAACGTTATTTTTGTATCTATTTAAGCCCAATTAGTGCTAAAATAATGCACAGATGTTGTTCGTTTTATACGAACAGCACCAGAGTTAAAATTAGAAACTGTGTGTATTCAGGAATTATGTCACCGGGATTGCCCGGATTTTGTTTATCACCGTTTATATTTTTATAATGTTGTGTTTTCTGAAATCTCATCTGCATTAAAACTTTTTTTGATTACAGACTTCTGTAATTTCGCGTTGTTTTTGACACCTTACACTTAGCATGTAGTGCAGAGGGTTTTTTAACATGCTCTTTCGCATACAAGCAGAATCTGAGAGTGAATATTTTTGATATCTTTTCAACATAGACTTTATGCGATAAAAATAATCCAAAATTTGCCGCGATTCTATACCAAATTTATTAACATCGTCCACTTCGTAAATTTCGTATAAAGTTACACCTCATTAGAAATTTCCTACTTTGCAGAGAAGGAGAAGCAGGAACCTATTCTAAAAACAGAATGTCACTCTTCTATAAACGGTACGGGGTGGGGGTGGTGGTTAACTGATATCGTCATTTGAGTGCAACAAGGTGCCATCAGCAATGCTTTACCTCAAGAGACAATATGTCGGACTCCAGAAGGAAATTACCATGTCCTCCTTTTTATACCCTTAACAATTTACCAAATTCCACCGTCCCACTAAAACATCAAACTATTTGTTTTTCTTTTTCTTGTTTCTCAGTTTCTTTTTTATATTGTTTCTCATATCTACTCACGGTATATATTTTCACAAAGCCTTATTGCCTGTCATGTCTGTACTCTGTATTCTGGTTATTGTTGGACGAGCGGTGGGTTTTCTAACTGGAAACCACTTGTCCTCCAATTTGTGCCCCGCGAGGCTTCGAAATTCGATTCGATTTCGTATCTTAAGTAGATATTCGGTTCGATTCGAAATCGGCTGCCCGATTAGCTTCCTCTTGAATCTTTTTCAAAGGAATATTGCTTGGTATCAATCATCTTCATCGTCTCACAAAACGTAAAGTTCAGATGGAAATCGTACATAAATAAAGTGACAATAAAAGACTGAGGGTAACTTCCGCTGCATGAACATAAATAATATCTGTACTTATGCCATCAGCCATGATAATTCCAATATGACTCGTCCCTACAATTGGTAAATGCAAATTTAAGGTTTCCAAGCAATGTCGACGATGAACAATAATCTTTACAGGGTAATATTCCAACTACTTCGACGAAGGCATGCATGCCTTGATGATGTAGTTAAATTATTTTATCATTCGAGACTTGAGCCATCACATTCGGAACAAATCGTGCTTATAGCCCCCCTCCCCCTCCAACCCCCATCAGTCATCTTCAAGACGCCACTGATTCGATTCGAAGTTCGATTCTATCCGATTTCAAATTATAACCATGATTCGAATCGAGATTCGATTTGAATCTAAAATGTGTGATTCGCCGGACTCGACCTCCAATATTCGTTTGCTCCATTAAAGATAACTAAAATGTTAAAAGTTGAACAAATCCTAAAATGAATGTTGATGGTTGAATGGAATAGTTTCAGATCATCCTGTGATATTGAAAGCAAATAAAACACAAAATAAATTCATTTTTAAATGGACGATTCCCAAATTTGTAATTACTATTATTATAAAGTACCACGATACACCATGGCAAACCACGGTATTTTTTTTAACCCTTTACCTAACATGAAAAGCAGACGATACTTGCAAACAAAATTCTTGAATAACTAATTTTGTTCATTTTTTGTCTCAAAAACATAGGCTATGACCCCTCTTTGGAACGAGCTCGTCGAGCTCGTTCCAAAGAGGGGTCATAGCCTATGTTTTTGAGACAAAAAATGAGAAAAATAATGTAAATTAATTGGCGATTTTTGCGAATAGCGCTGGCCGGTTTTGACCGTTACGTTGGGTAAAGGGTTAAAACATAGATTACCATGGTGTTTGGAACAAAATATGGTACTTTTTGGAAGGTATGTTTTTTTCCAAACTGTGGTTTATGACCCTCATTTTTCTGGCGCAGGTTCGAATTGCAGAGAAGGTTCGATGATCGAACTGAATATAACTAATTTTTTAAATCGATCCCAAAGATGTTTATTCTATGTACAGATTGTTTTGCAATTTAATTATTAATTTTGAGAAGACAATCTTCCAGAACATGATTAACGAGCTTCCAAAGTTGCATCCATAACACACCCCACAGGCAATATGAAGATACATCACGTAAGAAATAGATTGTACAGGAAAATAGTTGTCACGAAATATTGCCTATAACAAGAATGATGAACCTGGTCGCGTGTTAATCCAATTTGTTCATGTTTGCTAACCGCAGAGCGTTGTTGGCTACAAATAACATTTGTTTTCTTTTCTAACTATCGCTTCAATGTTGGCAACCTTCACCTCCAGAGCGGAGTTAGAGGAGATTTGTCTCCTTTTTAAAAAAAGATAAGTAGATAGTTTTATTGTGTTAATGTGTGTTAACCGATTATTTTACGACCTACCCTGTTCACAAAAACCGTATTCAAATTTTGTAATTGTTTTCCAACGTTTGCATCCAAAACATAACTTGTGACACCTCATTGCAACGAGCCTGTTGCAATGAGGGGTCTTAAGATATGCTGGAGTCTTTAAAAAAGAACGCGTCTGATTGGTCGCCACACATTTGTGGATATTCCCATTGATTTGGCAAGGTTTCGCTGGAGTTCACTGGATGCTGCTTTGAGCCAATGATATGCTACGACACAAAACAACAGTATCACGCAACGAAATAAACAGACCTCCGAATGTGATATCTTCATTCACGTAATTCAAATTCCATCGTGATTTAAATTCAGAAAACAACCCAGGTAGAGAACGGGGGCAGGCATCAACGGCGCTCGTCAAATATCTAAAAACTGCAAGTCAGGCTCTTGATGCCTGTACACGTACTCCACCCCAATTGTTTTTTTGTGTTATTACACAATGCTCGTTGCTGTACTTGAATCAGAGTCTCAGCGAGAGCTCAATGACTTCCAAACTGATCTTAATATCTTTAAGGCTTAGTTTCATTTGAAGGTAGAACGTACATGTCTTCGATTTTTTATTTTGTTTTGTGTTCGAGCTCACATAAAGCTTCGTTCAATGTTTTCCTAAAATCCAGGCAGAAATCTAGAAACAGTCACTGTCTTAATATATAGCCGAATTCTTGAGCCGCTTAGTTTTGTTTCTTCAATTCCTTGTGATTCCTTGGTGCGCTTGGTACGGACAATATTTACCCCACTTTATGGACAACTCTCTGTTCCCAGCACGATGTTCTGAGCGTTTGCTGTGCTAACTTTAATTTTATTGCATATAGTAGTTCTTGAGAAACTCATTCCCTCCATTTCTGCTAAAACGCTGGCAAGTAAAATATCGAAATCATACAGGTGAAAAGTAAGAATACACAGTATATATACTCAAGAAGCTTGCTGGGATACATAAAGTTCAAATTGTTTCATTTTAGTGTCTTTGTTGATTTGTGTGGTGATCTCTGGAAGATAACATTTTGGGAGGCACTCCATGTTTCGTCGTTAGAACTAAAAGTATCTCGACCCCTACCCCATCGACACTCTAAAAACTAACTCAAATCAACTGGATGGAGTGAATATGAACCCAGTTGGGTTCATATTCACTCAACCCAGTTGATTTACGTTAATTGTAAACCAACTGATTTTAGAATGTAGTTACATGGATCTGGTAAGTCATGGAGCCTCTAGCGACCATCATATTATATGGGTGTATGGCATATATTCACTGCGCAGCTGTGTAATGGCGCACCCCAGTCCACCAGCATCTCCTTCTCGAAATGGAGTCTCTAGCGACCATCATATTATATGGGTGTATGGCATATATTCACTGCGCAGCTGTGTAATGGCGCACCCCAGTCCACCAGCATCTCCTTCTCGAAAGACGCGCATTAAAAGTTGTGTTATTTTCAGAAACGTGCTTTTGGTAAATGAAAGAGGCTAACGCTTTACCTTTAGTCATGCATACAGCGATATTCACAGAAATCGCTATTCAAGGTTTTTTTTTAAAAATTTTGCGTCTAAAAAATAGCTAATGCCCTGTGAGCTACATATAGTTCCAATGAGATGACATAATTTATGTGTTTAGAACAGACAAGTGAGTTCTGATCATTCCATGGTTAGTATATATCGTTTGACAGTCCGCAAAGCGGTGAAATCTGCCTTGGATGGCGCTGGGTCGTAGAGCAGAGTAACAAAGGAACAACCAATATACATAATACACAAGTATTATTTTGTGTCGTAGATGACAATCATGATCTCTCTAGCATTCAAACAAACAGACCAATTATGCAAGCCCTGGATATTCACAATGGAGCACTTCACATATGCCATATTTTTTTCCGTTCACATCGTTTCTGTTTTTAGCAACGGTGAATGTGAAAAAATGGTGTTCCTTCATATAACTGCAAGGTAGGTAAATTGAATAATTGTCACCTCAAGTGCAGGGAGTTGAATTACTACATCCGCATGTGCGAAGCAATTGATTGTTTAGTTATTGAGTTTTGAAGAAAACCCCTTCAGTGTCACAATTCTAGCGTTCTTGTCATGTAAATTTGAAAATTAATCAATAATAGGTGAGCTTTTAGTCGATAGTGTTGCGATTGAATAAGGTGGTAAATTTAGCATTGTTATAGCCTCTGAATCTTTATTGAACACATGCTTGTCTACAATACGTGGTGAATGGATGTCTGCCAGAACATAGTGGGGTGTATTTCCCACTTTTCAGTTCCAGACGATTTCTGAAAAAGAAACTGCACAAGATATCTGGCAAGATGTCTGGCATCGATTACTCTCACATGTTTGCCTCAACCGTAAGAATAAAAATGACAAGAGAGGCCTATTAAACTATTATTTGTGCGCTGAGGTAGTGAGCAGCGTGTGTATATGTCCTGGTGTGAATGGACTCGGCCCAAGAAGGTTGATGGAATAGTTTCAGATCATCCTGTGATATTGAAAGCAAATAAAACACAAAATAAATTCATTTTTAAATGAACGATTCCCAGATTTATAATTACTATTATTATAAAGTACCACGATGCACCATGGCAAACCACAGTATTTTTTTAACCCTTTACCAAACGTGAAAAGCAGACGACACTTGCAAACAAAATTCTTGAATAACTAATTTTTTTTAATTTTTTGTCTCAAAAACATAGGTTATGACCCCTCTTTGGAACGAGCTCGACGAGCTCGTTCCAAAGAGGGGTCATAGCCTATGTTTTTGAGACAAAAACGAAAAACATAATGGAAATTAATTGGCGATTTTTGTGAATAGCGCTGGGGCCGGTTTTGGCCGTTACGTTGGGTAAAGGGTTAAAACATAGCTTGCCGTGGTGTTTTGGAACAAAATATGGTACTTTTTGAAAGGTATGTTTTTTCCAAACTGTGGTTTATGACTCTCATTGGACCAGTCTCCTCGAGCTCGTTCCAGTGAGCTATCGTTTAGACGGACACAAGTTACAAATACTTTGGTGTTGTTCGTTTATAGCACTGCCGGATTCCGCCAAATCGTGAAGTGGGGATTAATGGGATGGGCATACAAAGTATCAGTGTACTGGTGGGACCTACTAAAGCTTGAGCAGATCTACACTGAGTCACGATTCCATACGAAATTTAGCTAGGGGTCCTATAACCCGTTAATTGCTTGGTTACAACCATTCCGTTAACAATTAACAGTGTCTGGGAATATGAGTATGCTAGGATAATGATCCGCGAAAATGTTACCAGGTCCTGCATAAAAATATTTTGCCCAGGTGAATTTACACAATTCGAAGAACTAAGAATGTAACTAATGGATATGTTGGATGAAATACCCTGGCCTGGAAGAAGGTAGCCTATGCAAATATCGCATAAAATACTCGGGCCTGATGATCAGCCCCGAGTATTTTATACAAAATTTGTGTAAGTTATTTTTAAGTACTTCTGACCGTCTGAATCCACAAATATAAAAGATTTCCACACTTCTGTCACGAGAGAGCGGTTGTCTGGTAGCAAAAGATGTATACCGGAAGCCTTGTAACCGCCCAGGTACAGTCAAATCGATTAATCGCTTCAACACAACCACCAGGTTCATTAAATTCATACGAGACAAAGTTTACTGAAGTGCGAATCGAATTTAGTAGACGAGGTTAATATATTGCGTATAAAGAAGCGACGAATTTGTTATCGTTTTTATCACATAAACGCACCGTTGAAAAGATAAACTTTGATAAAGAGCCTTCAGTCTGGAAATTTTGGAAAAGCAGAGACCGTTTCCAGTTGCATATTGAAAGAAAGTACATCATACACATCGCTTGACCCGATAGCAAGTGATATTTATTACAGGGGTCGTTGTGATCCATGGAAATCTTGAAAGCCCTTGAATTGAAAAAAATGTGTTTTAGGCCTGGAAAGTTCTGGATGTTTGTGTATTGGCCTTGAACGTCCATGATTTGTAGGATACATCAAAGTTTTAATTCCTACAAACTTGGGAAATATGATGGAATTTATTGAACATTAAAAGGAATCAAGACTTAAGGCCAAGCAGCTGTTTCCTCTCAAGTGGCGTCTTCCCAAAGAGGCAAATGACACATGACCAAGAACGACTGCTGAGGTTACACGAATTTTCTTGTTTTCTATTAGTCAAACGTCTACATGATTCCCTGCCGACTCTCCTTTAGGCTTTTAGGTGTTAACTAATTAAATATCCATCTTACTCAACCCCATATGCATATAGCTTACAATATTATAAAAAAAAATTGTCGAAAAGGTCCTTGAAAATGGCTTGATGGTTCCTTGGAACTCATTCCTGTCACAACGAATCCTGTTATTAGCAAATAAAACGCCAAGTTTGAGAACAAATGAATAGTGAAATCAGTTATTCAATAACGGGCCCTTTCGTGTATTCGTGCTCTTTCCTGTGACGCATAACAACCTATGTTACACGTACTGATGCACGTATGGTCCGTTTGTCTGTTACTGTACGTCTTAACGAGCACAATACAAATATGCAACGTTGATAACTAGGTTTCTCTCTTATTTTGGTTGAGGGTTGAAAGTTGAAACGTTCAAGTTTGAGAACAGTTTCCAAGTTAGTTAACTCTTTACCCAAAGAATCGCCCGCATCCGCCCGCATAATATGCAAATTCAGCAGCTGACAAAATATTATTTTTCGAAATATTTCAACAAAACCATATCATGTGACCCCTCTTTGGAACGAGCTCGTCGAGCTCGTTCCAAAGAGGGGTCACATGATATGGATTTGTTGAAATTTTTTGAAAAAATATAAAAAATATTTAAAATAATAAATTTTGAAATCGTCTGCGTTGGGTAAAGGGTTAATTATGTTAACTTGAGTCGACTGTTATATGGACAAGGACACAGGTCAAACAACAGAGGTAACTGAGTCCCGTGTTTGTTAAATTTATTGATCTTTTTAATTCCGTTTATATAAACACTATTTATTGTGTCACTGTTCGGTCAATTTGTAAGTAGATTTTATTTCACGTCAGACTGCAGCAACACAATAGCGTTCAATGCTTTGTGTGTCGAAATAACAAGGAATGTCTACCTGGATCAAAGTTCAGCTGAGGGCAGTCGTTGTTTATCACTGCAATAAGTAAACACTTTAGACCATTAAAACATGAGAGACTGTATCATAAAAAGACAATATCTTTGCGATAATGGACGTCTCAGTACTACTCCCCCTACCCCCGTACATCAACACATACTCTTAAAATATAACTTCACCCTTTGAACCATAGCGACCGTTGTTCCGGCCAGCAACATGATACGTCATAACGTCATTAAATAGGATGGCTGTTCAGTAAATGTGTGGGTAGACCACTCAATATTTTCAACGTGCAGCGCCAAGGCTGCACGTTGAAAATATTGATTGATCAACCCCAAATAATGAATATGGACTCTTCTAATTGCTGCCATTGAACTGGCATGGAAGATACCACTAGAGTTGAAAGGGGTAAAAACCATTCCTGTTCATGTCCATTAGTGTGCGTGTACGTAATGTATAAATTTATTTTATTTTACATTTTCGTCTGTTTCGTTGTTTCGACGTGATCGGGCGTCCGATTACTGGACTTGTATAACGCGGTCTCTCAAGTCTCAGTGAATGGTGGTCGCCCTTCAAGTGCATTGCAATCGGGGTCTTTCTTTCATTTGTGGTAGATATGAGTTGAACAGAATAGGAAACCGATCAGGCAATATATCAATGAATTCCCAGAACTAGTACGGAGATGAGGAATACCAGTAGGCCCCATTGTATCTTGTGTGGTTTTATATAAAACATATATCCTTCCCAGGGTTCCCATGGTTATACATAAATGAGCATGGGGAGGTAATTAATCATGGGAATCAGAATAGTAAAGAAAAATAGTTAGTTTTGTTGTTTTTATCGAAAAAAGTTATAGAATAGTTAGGAACTTGTATCATAAACTACGACTTTTGGAAACTTGGTTTAATATTTTAGCTGAGGCAATCTACGAGATTGAAAAAAATTATTACGACCAAGAATGGTTATGGAAAAGTAAATACGCTGAAATCCTCTTACCTGGGTAGCCACGTGACGAGTGATCCATATTCACTTAACAGAAATAACCCATCAACTATTTATTTATTTATTTATTGGTGTTTAAGGTCACATACTTATGCACAATGGCTAACCGTGAACGTGACAGTTTTACGGGTGGAGGAAGCCGGAGTACCCGGAGAAAACCACCGAGCATCGACGAGCAACTGTCAGCTCCTCAACATTCAAATTCTGTTCAAGCTCCGCTCAAGCAGGGTTACAGCGGTTGAAGACATGTGCACCATCGACGCGCTGTACGCCCTAGTACACGGCGTCATCGTGCTCCCATGTAGGCAACCGGGATAAAGTGCCTTGCCCAAGGACACAACGCGGATCGTCCCGGATGGGGATCGAACTCGGGACCTCTAGCATAGAAGTCCAACAGTCTACAACCCATCAACTAAATTTGTTCATTTTCCTGTACTTTGGTTATAAACAGGGGATTTATTCTCTTTTATCTTGTTTTACTGGGCTCCTGAGCTCTGTCAAACAAGATATAATAAATTGAATGCCAAAACGGACAATGCTAGAGTATTAAAATTCAAATGTTTTTGCTACAGTACAATATTTGTGTAAATATAATTCACCCCAAAACCTATTTGCAAGTAACTGATCAATTTAAGTCTAAATTATGGGAAATAGTTTGGTGTTTGAATATTATATGCAGTTAACAAAAGGGGTTACTATATTAAGACATATCCACTCATGTTGTATCTGCTATAATTGTCGTGGGAACATCACGAAAATGTGTTAAGGAAAATATGCGGAAACTCTTCCATATTTGCTTGTGAATTAAAAACCCGAGCATCCAATAACAAAATTTACAGTTCGTGCACCACGATCAAATTCCACGTGTGTGTCGAATAACAGTGTTTTGGCAACAACGTTAAAGTTACTTTCTCTAGTCAAAAATAACACGCAATAGTAGAGATTTAAGACGAAGAAACTATCTTTTTAGTATTGATTACAATAGATTGCATCACTGGATACCACACTGCACTTCATGAGAAATCCGCGAGAAAATCTATTTTTCAAATCCCCCGAGTACTTCAGAATCAAGAAAGGATGGGGTCCTTTCTTAATTCTGCAGCACTCGGAAGATTAAAAAAGACCCGATCCTGATTTTCAGTGGTCCAGTGAGTGCAGCATGCAGTATCCATGATGTCATGCATTCGAAGTAAAACAAATTCGAGTATTCAATGTGTTCTGTAATCGCCCTCATAAAACATCGGTTAACCCTTTACCCAACGTAACGGCCAAAACCGGCCAGCGCTATTCTCCAAAAATCGCCAATTAATTTTATAAATATTTTAATTGTTTGTCTCAAAAACATAGGTTATGACCCCTCTTTGGAACGAGCTCGTTGAGCTCGTTCCAACGAGGGGTCATAACCTATGTTTTTGAGACAAAAAATGAAAAAAAATAGTTATTCAAGAATTTCTTTTGCAAGTGTCCTCTGCTTTTCATGTTAGGTAAAGGGTTAACTTACCTCCCCGGTAGTCGAGTGGTGTACGCGGTTTAGTATTGCTTCGATGGGCTGTTGTTGCGGAATGAAACTCTCTCGACAGGGTTCGAATGCTGATTATTTCATTGCTATTATATCTGCTGAGTGGTTGAGGGTATTCTGCGGATAAAAACAGTTGATGGTGTTTCGGAGAACAACTCGGCTTTGCGGTCGTTTTTCCGATTTTCTTGGTATTGCAAGAAATAGTTTATCCAATGTAATAATTTCGTTGATATCAAACGTATGCAGTTCAAAAGGTAAAAATCACGTGATGTGCAGAAAGTATAGACTATTCATGTGAGGCGTTGTGGTCTTGTTACGAAATATAATGTATTCGCAGTGTTTGTGGGACCAAAAGACAACTTCCTTGGTTTTTTCAGATAGTATTTTTAGTACTTTAAGTTAACTTAATTAAACGAATGATCAATAGACAATTTGCTGATTATATTGGAATATCGATTGACTTTCATTAAGTTTAGACGCAAATGAAAACATCTCCAACAAAAATGCACCCCTTGGAAAATACAGTGCACGGAGATGCACGTCAATACGTCTCCAAGTAACTACATTGTTGTCGGTGAATCGATTCCGGAAAACCCTTGGGACAAGCCGCTGCGATTTGTTTCAAACAAATTGTTGTTTCTGGTTAAACAAATTGAACGTTCTACAGAACAACAAACTGTAATTATCCAAACCATCTAATGATGATTTTCACTTTTCAGCTCTACTATTGTGCACAGCGACCAACATATAATTCATATAAGAGAATTCTCATTATCGGTGGAGGAAACAGCTGCAACTATTGAGCGATTTCTCTAGACAGCATGTTGTTCGAATCCCCAGTAAAAACAATCAATGGCAGCCATGCATTGGTACGCATATACTCGCTCTCCTCTCAGCGAACATACATTATACTGTCATTACAAAAGTGGACATAGAATTTCGACCAGATCGCGACACATTCGCGATCTGATCGAAATTCTCTGTACATACTCCTCTCTAGAACACTGTAAAGTCTCACCTGTCGAAAACGAAAGTCAAGAACATTGAGTTGCATATGCTACTTCCGTTTGCCCTCATGGGAACCTAGAGAAGTGAAGCTGTGCGTGTTTCCTGTGATAAACAATAAATAAATAAATAATAAATAATGGGGGGCTGTACGACGCAGCAATCCGAACATCATGAACGCTGATAGTTTGGACCAATCAGGATTTTTATACACTATTATAAGTCTCAAACTCGTAGGCTGAGACATTTAAGCTTCCCTGCACATTGTACATGCCTCAGGTGGGGTCTAGGAAATTCGGAGAAAGGTCGTTACCTGTCTTCATAAAGGCCACTTTCAACAGGCAGAAACTATTTAATGCTGAGAATTATATGTCTATAGATAAAATGTAGACAGGGTGGCTTTGAACCATTCTAAGAACAATACGCCTGCTAGATTCTGCAGGTCGTCTATTGCTGAACAGCCTACTCTCGTTAAGACCACAACACTCTGTGTAGTCCAAAACATCGTGTAGTTTTAATACCTAGATTTCGTAGTTTTCCGTTGAGTTTCAAATGTCTAGCTTCTGTACTCGACAGGAGCTCCGTTTTTCTCCAGTTGAAGTGAGCATTCAACACAATATATCGCGTTTGACACTGTCAAACGATATATATTGAATTCTTTTCTTATTTCTATTCAAAGTGAAGAATATTGGGGGAGGCAGAAGTATACTATCTTCAGTGAGCAAGGTTGGAGGCAAAAGTAACATTTACACTTACCGCCGTCAATTCAAAAAGTTGAATATAGAAAAAGGTTTGAATCGTCATAACTCATTTTGGGGATCTGAACATTCATTGAAGGCATTCCATTATTTGGGCGTCGATAAAATCACAAAGGAAGAATGAATAAAAAAAAACACAATAGCAGCTTCACCACTGCATGGAAGGTTTAAACCTAATGCTTTTATTGTAAATGATTTAGCGTGGGATCGCTTTCATGTTGAGTGAAACTATACTAAACCACGCACTTCACTCGGCCATCGGTAGACCCGGTCACTATTTACGGGCCGTCGGTGGTCGAGTGTTGTATGACGCGGGATAAAATATAGGTTACGAACAGGGGGTATACCCATCCCCACCCTCCCACTCCCCCGCCAGTGTGGCGCAACAGTGATTATTGACACGAATTATAATCTCGAAAACAGACTGAATAGGTCTACTCTTATCATATTCCTTAAGGGTTTGAAGCTAGTTTGTATGCTTAACCAGCGATATATTTGTACAAAGTCGACGACTTTGTAGACGTGTATCGATTCCCTTGAAAAGCTTACTTTAAAATCAATAACAAATGTTTCACCGCGTGACTTTGCATCATTCACCAAGATTACGAAACGTTTTTTCGTATCTATTTTTGTGCGTGTCAACTTAATCGAGATTATTCATAGCAAAAGACAATCTTTGGTGATAGATAGACTTCTCGAGGCCGCTATTTATGCAGTTTTATAAATTAAATTTAGAATGATTTAGAATATTTGACTTGCAAAACTCGATCAATTCCAATGATTTCTAGCCAGCCAGTATTTTGTGTAGAAAACTGGAATTTGCATAGGGCAATTGTAAGTCACATTTCTTTGCATCAGACATACTGTGTGACTAATCGTATTAATGAGGCATTTCATTGAACCTTTTTGTGACATGCAAACAAAAATTCAAATCCATATTTCTTAATTGTAGATACTGTCAAAGGTTCAACATTTAACCCTTTACCTAACATGAAAAGCAGACGACACTTGCAAAAACAATTCTTGAATAACTAATTTTTTTCATTTTTTGTCTCCAAAAAATAGGTTATGACCCCTCATTGGAACGAGCTCGACGAGATTGTTCCAGTGAGGGGTCATAACCCATGTTTTTGAAACAAAAAAGGAAAAAATAATGAAAATTAACAGGCGATTTTTGAGAATCGCGCTGGTCGGTTTTGGCCGTTACGTTCGGTAAAGGGTTAAAGCGCAGGATTTGTCTCTTAGGCCTTATCAGGACAATGACGGGTACAAAGAGGCTTTTTTGTTCTCATAAAACCTTACGAAATAAAGTAGTTTTTCTTTTAAAAAAATCTGTTCGTCACCAATAAATATATCGACGAGTCCGTTTGGACAAGTCGATATATGATCTAGAGACGATATCAAGACTTCAATACACCATCTTGGAATCCACTTGATGGTAATAAACAATATATCTTACAACATTCCTCCCCTTCTTCACTTGTTCGCATGCATTTTGACAATCATTCAGCGTCTATGAATTGATTTTTTTATGAATGAAGATCATGACGTCATATTATTACGTTCTTAAGCTGTGCTTGACGTAATTCCCATTCATGTTCCACTTGTACTGTAACCGCTGAAATTTATAGTAGTGTTTCAGCTGTGTGTTTCTTTATTTTATTTTTCAGGTTTAACGCATGGTAGGTCCATATAAAAATATCATTATGACAAAAACTGTTTTAGTCTAATTTATTTCGCTTAGTTAGTGATTTATTTATCATTTAATTATTGTTATCAAAATGTGGCCTCGACATGTGCGATGAGTTGTCTATGAGTGCAGGTAAAAAACGTTGTCTTTTTTAACCGAATGACTGCATGTTCGGTGGTTGCTACCCTCTATACAGATTTGTATTTTGTCTAGACGATTTTACTTGTATTGGAAGGGGTGCGTTCTTGATGTAATATGAATAGAGGATATCTAGTGTTTCTGAGTGGATACCGAAAATTATCTCATGAGTGACCGAGACAAATGTTTATGTTTGCGTGAGCGAAAA
This sequence comes from Pictodentalium vernedei, assembly GCA_031216915.1. Lineage (NCBI taxonomy): Eukaryota > Metazoa > Mollusca > Scaphopoda > Dentaliida > Dentaliidae > Pictodentalium > Pictodentalium vernedei. The sequence continues at coordinate 164,038,714 of CM062291.1, read as the reverse complement.
TAACCATTTGTCTCGGTCAAGAGTGAGATAAATCTTTTTCGCTATCCACTCAAAAACACTAGATTTTCTTTTTATTATACGCTTTTTATAGAATCTGATCATTCCTATCGATAATTCCACTCGTTTCAACCCTGAAATGATGTATGAAAGTAAACAGCCGATGCGCATTGATACGCGGAAGTGATCTGATCGATACTAGGAGCAGGTTGCGTCTTGCGATCTGATTCAGCTGGCGGTTTTCATGCATCAATTCAAGGTAAATACGTGTTGAATTATTGCTGGAAATGATAGGTATCAACTCAAAAACACTAGATTTTCGTTTCATTATACGTTTTTAGAACAAATTGATCATTTCCAATGATAATTTGACTCGTATTCACCTTGAAGTGATGCTTTGAAAGCCGCCATTGTGATTGATACCGTGAAAGTGAAAATTTCTATATCTTCACAGTGGGGGATACGATTTCTATCTTACCGCAATTTTTTCGATAATCTATCGTTTAGCGTATAAAAAAGTATTATTACTTTCAACGGTCAATGCCAGATCTGTGAAGAACAAAGTACCTAATTTGAACTTTGGATTACTTAATACAAAATCTGTTTCTGGGAAGGAACATGATCTAAAGGACTTCATACTAGATAACAATATCAGTGTTTTGGCTCTAACTGAAACGTGGTTGAAAGAAAATGATAGTGACAGTTTTTCCATTGGACAACTATTACCACTGGGTTTCTCCATCTTACACAGCTCACAGGGGAGTCGAGGTGGCGGTGTGGCAGTCATCCACAATGATGCCTTAAACATAAAACAGCATCCTGATTTATACAAATCTCCGCCATCTTTTGAAATGATAGACTGCCTCATGTCGAGCAACCATTCACTTCGATTACTCGTAGTTTACCGACCGCCACCATCAAAAAGGAACAAACTTACATCAGCACAGTTTCTAAATGAATTTTCAGAATGTCTGTCCTTCTATGTCTTAAATGGATGTGATATAGCTATTGCTGGTGATTTCGGCATCCATGTTGACGACTTAAATGGCACTTTTGCCAAGCAATTCACAAATTTGTTTGAATCATTTGGCTCTTCACAACTGTTCACAAAACCTACACACAAGATAGGACACACCTTGGATCTAATTCGTGTTCGTCAAAGTAACAGCACGTCAGTACAAAATGTCCATGTCACAGATCCAGCATTGTCTGATCACTATGTAGTCTTGGCCGAATTGACACTAGCAACTTCAAAAATTCCTCCCAAGAAAATTACTTATCGAAAATATAAATCCATAAATACTGATGCCTTGAAAATGGATATCAGTTCATCAATTCTGCTTTCGAACTATTTTGGATCATCTGAGCAATTGCTATATTTATTTGAAGAAACTCTTAAGGGCATCATGGCTGAACATGCACCACCCAAGTCAAAAATAAATTATAACTCATAGGGAAAAAGTGGAGTGGTTTACAGAAGATGTTAGAGCTGCTAAACAACAGCGTCGCAGACTTGAGTGTCTTTACAATAAAACGAAGCTTGAGGTTCACTGGCAGATGTTCTGCCACCAAAGAAATACAACTAATAAGACCATCAAAAAGGCGAAGAGGGAGTACTACAATTCACTTATAGAGGAGTCATCTAATACAAGGGGGCTGTTCTCGCTAACCAATAGTCTCCTTGGTAATGAACAAAAAGTCATTCTCCCAGATCATCTGAATACTGAAGAAATTCTGGAAAAATTCAGCGATTATTTCGTAACGAAAATTCAAGTAATTCTGGATAGTATACCACCATGTGAACCACCAGAGTTTGATCATCTTGACATAAAAAGTGATTTTTCTAATTTTCACTCTGTCTCAGAAGACGACATTCGAAAAATGATTTTATCATCATCCAACAAATCCAATAATCTAGAACAAATTCCAACATTCCTTTTGAAAGAGACAATTGATTGTCTTCTGCCAACCATAACATCTATTATATCTGCATCCCTACTTGAGGGGTTTGTTCCAAACCCATTGAAAAAAACACTTGTTACACCACTCATCAAGAAACCATCTCTTGATCCTGGCAACCTGAAGAATTATCGACCAGTATCGAACCTCTCTTTCCTGTCTAATTGTTGGAAAGGGTTTACAACTCAAAAATCATCTGCATGAAAATGATCTTTTAGAGCCCTTCCAGTCTGCATATAAAACCAACCACAGTACAGAAACAGCCTTACTGCAAGTCAACAATGACATTGTTAAATCAGTGTCTGAGGGTAAGGCTGCACTGCTTGTTCTCTTGGATTTGTCAGCAGCATTCGACACAGTCGACCATGGAATTCTCATGCAGACATTGACACAGCATGGCATATGTGGAACTGTTTTATCGTAGTTTGCATCATATCTAGAAGGTCGCAGTCAACAAATATATATCAATAAGATCGGTTCTGCAAGCAGGACGTTAAAGTGTAGTGTTCCTCAGGGCTCAGTCCTTGGACCACTCTTGTTTACTCTGTACACTTCTTCTCTGGATCGCCTTCTTAAAAAGCATGGCATATCATATCATCTGTACGCAGACGACACCCAACTGTACATCACATTCACATGTTCCAAGTGACTCATTCACCGCAGTCAATAACATGGAAACTTGCATAAATCTTGTGCGGGAATGGATGATAGACTTTAAACTGAAAATGAATGACTCTAAAACTGAATTCTTGGTGATATCCGGGGTTCGCATGCCTACACCCACCTGTTACATAAATTTTGGTGGGAAACAACATCACTGTGAAAAGTGAATCGGCTAGGAATATTGGACTGATTATGGACTCAAATTTAAAACTAGACATCCATATCAATAAAATATGTCAAAAATGCTACTGGCAGCTTCGTAATGTTGGAAGACTGCGACCTTATCTTAACCAGTCAGCACTTGAAAAACTTGTGCACTCCTTCATCACCTCACAACTAGACTATTGTAATTCAGTGTTAGTGGGGCTGTCCCAGTGCCTGATTCAGAAAAGTTCAGAATACTGCTGCTAGGATAATTACTGATACCAAACGCTCTGAACACATAACACCTGTTTTAAGACAACTACATTGGCTTCCAGTTAAACAGAGAATTGATTTCAAAATATTGATCTTAGTATTCAAATGTATCCACAAACTGGCTCTTGTTTACCTGCAAGAGCTCCTCACTGTATATAAACCATCTCGCAGTCTCAGATCTAAAAAACAAATTCAACTAGTTGTACCTTTTAGCAGATCTAATCAGGTTCATGATCGTGTGTTCTCCATCGTGGGTCCCAGATTGTGGAATTCCCTGCCAATTAGTGTCAGAATTTCAGAAACTCTCGATGTCTTCAAAAGAAATCTTAAAACTTTCCTATTCACTGAAGCATTCTCCTGAACTTCTGTAAGAGGCAACAAAAACAGATGTGACCCTTTATTTCAGAAAAAGTGTATTTATTTCTGTCAAGCGTTTTAGAGCACCATTTGTGGTTTTACGCTCTAGAAAATAAATTATTATTATTATGTCACCTTAAGTAGGGATAGTATTTCAGACCAAAGAAGCCTTTAGGCTGTGAATGATTATCTTCTCCCTGTTTACTATCCTCTCTGTCGCCCCAGAAACGCATGCTTCGGCCTTTGCAACGGCTATTTTAATGTATCTTATACTCAGTACCCCTCTAAGAATCGCAGTGTTCGTTCTCCATGTTAGCAGTAACCATACGGAAAGAGAGAAGTGGTTACCACTAAAACACGATCGGAGTGGATTTGGCACCAGATGGGTAATTACAGTTTCTTAGGAAATAACAAGACGCACCAACAATCTGTTATTTTATGGACCACCGGGTTTAACCTGGTTTCCCGAACTAAAAGTGCCGCATGCGGTGTTTCGCGGAACTGTATACATGTATTCGGTGCAAAATCCTTCTGATGGTTTTTGAACAATGATCTTCTCTCGTACCGTGCTTATAGAAAATATCGTCACGATGCGGCAATTTCGCAACTGATCATCACTTCACTTCTTAGTTTTTGTGCTTCTCAATGCGTTAAATGCCTTGGGGGTTGTTTTTGGTTCTTTGAGACTGGGTGATTTTATTGAGTCGATGGTGTATTGCACAGAAGACAAGGGACACTCTGTCGCATACCCAGGGGTGGGGGCACCAGAAACATTTGTTCCCTACTCCCAACCAAAGTAATCCGATACCAAACAACAGCGCCTTGTAAAACAAGATAGTGATAAACGTAGATAACAAATTTGGTCGAGTTATTTCTGATTCTTCGTAATGTGTTTATTTATATTCCCGGGTGGTTTAATTGTGGTGTACTGATCCCCGTAGGCCCGAGGGCTTACGGGGATCAATACACAACAATACAGCCACTCAATGATATGCTGCTCACGTAAATGGTATATGTGTAAACATACGAGTGGCTACTGCGTCCATAGAAGTTCCCTAGCAGTAGCGGTTTGACCAAAGCGTGGCCGCACCAATATTGACACCCTCAGGCTAAAAGTGATCTCACGCAATGAAAAGCGTGGGTACAAGCAGTTTATTACACGCCTGTTCTATGTAAGCCCCATCTACAACATCACTAAACCATGCGGAAAATGAAAATCTGTTGACGGACTATTTTTATAAAGAAGCGAAATTGCACTGAAATTTTCTACAAATCGTGCACTGCAATTACAATTTGAATCACTTACAATAGCTAAAAATCGTCTCCTGAGTTCCAATGTGGTCTATGTACCAGTAGGCACATAGAACACATTGGAACTCAGGGGACGAAATAGTAACTTGGGTTCCCCTCTCAAATTTGGTTAGCGATGAAATGTGTTCTTTTTGTTGATAGTTGTCAAATGAATTGCTGAGTGTCCTTCTAATAATTGTCTTTATTGATGTTAAGGCGTGTAATAAACACAGAACGACACGCGTGTGTGAATGGGTTAATCGAACATCGAGTTAAGCGAGCCCCATGCCATCGCAGAAGAATTCAACAATTTCTTTATCAACATTGGAAAAAACACATCCGAACAGATTCAGAAAACTAATAAAACCTACACAGATTACATGGACAACAATGTCTCTCCAATAATCTCTATTTAGTACCAACAAATCCCATAGAAGTCAACCGAGTAGTAAATAAAATGAAGCCAAAATTATCTAAAGACTGCGATGACATCACAACCTGTCTTCTTAAGCATACGATAACCGAAGTATTGGATCCTCTAAGACATGTAATTAACAACTCTTTCCTAAACGGCAAAGTACTAGACAGGATGAAGATCGCGAAGGTGATACCCATATTTAAAGCGGGTGACGAGCACAGCTTTACAAATTACAGCCCTATCAGTTTTCTTCCGGTATTCTCAAAAGTAATGGAAAAACTCATGGAAGTGAGGCTAGCTAGTTTCCTCAATAGGTTTAATATTTTATACCCTCACCAATATGGGTTCCGAAATCGACATAGTACTATTCATCCAGTTCTTCAGCTCCTTAAAAGCATTGCAATAGAAAATAATAAACAAGAAAAAACAGCACCTTAGCACTGTTCCTGGATTTGTCAAAGGCCTTTGACATCATAAATCACGAAATACTATTAGGTAAACTGGAAAAATATGGCATCCGAGGTGTCACCAACAATTGGTTTAGAAGTTACTTGTCCACAACAGGTCTCAATATGTCACGTACGGAGAACACAAATCGAACTTGGCCAAACAGAGTTGCGGTGTACCACAGGGCTCGATTTTGGGCCCTTTTCTTTTTCTTTTATATATAAATGATATAAGCAACTCAACATCACTCAATCTTTTATCATTTGCCGATGACACCACTGCACACTGCCCGGGCTCCGACAATAATCCCATTACACCGTATTTCAATGACGAGCTCCAGAAACTATTCGAATGGTGCTCTGTGAACCAGTTAATGCTGAATGCTAAGAAAACCGCGTACATCATACTTAATCCAAATAAAGGTAGGAACAATAATCTTTGTCAAGAGGTAAAAATAAATAACCAAAACATTAACAAGGTTGGGGCCACCGAAACAGAAAAATCTGTTAAATTCTTGGGAATTAGCATTGATGAACATTTATCCTACAAGGCTCACATATCCCGATTATGCTCGAAAATAGCACGCGCAAACTATAGTCTAAACAAAGTTAAAAATATCCTCACCCACGGAGCTCTGAAAACATTGTATTACGCCCTCATACATAGCCATTTGGTATACGGAATCCAGGCATGGGGCAACTCAAGAGCTATCAAAAAACTAGCTGTCCTGCAAAAACGCTCAATACGAATAATAACAAAAAGTACAATTCTCATACAGATCCCCTGTTTAAAGAAAAACCAAATACTCAAGGTTGATGATTTGTTTATGGTACATGCACTACTGTTCGTGTTTGACTGGCAGAACGACAGATTACCGGTGTCTTTCAGTGTATATATTTAAAATTACTGACAATCCATCTGGTAGGAGAACTAGACAGTGAGGCCTCCTATACATAGAAAAAACACGGACCCAAACTCTGGATAAATTTCCTTTATACTCCTTCCCGAAACTATGGAATGCTCTGGTCGACATAACTCGAAATATTAGCGACAGAAGCATGCTTAAGAACAAGTTAACTTCCACATTCATTTCCTCATATTCCAGTTATGTCAGCTGCAACAATCCCTACTGCCCTGATTGCACTTCGTAAACTTCGTAAATTGTCAAAGTCGTGGTCCGCGTCTAAATCTGGAATCCTCGTCTTGTGCAACCTATTGCGCTTCCTCCCTACAGTGGTGCTATGTAAAATACTATATGGATACAATTAAGAACTTGCAAATAAAAGTCTAAACAAATAAATCATAACATTCGTCATCCTACGATGATGATGCAGCTAACGTAGACACCACGCCCAAACATCATGACCGACCTCCTTGTCGCAGTCTAAACGATACGAACTTCAAGATGGGACTTGTTGCCGCCCTCATGTGTTATGATAAGTAGTGGAGGGAGTCCTATAGGCAGGTTGCTTCTTGCCTACCTTGAATCACCGTCTTTCCGCTGGCAAAAATGAAACACTAATACTCTAATCTCAGAAAAGTAATGATTCGATCGTCATTCTCCATCATGTGTCACATAATTGGCTCTCAGTTCATTCTTTCAGTCACAGTCTGTTTGCAGTCACCCCATCTTCTTCCAGGGGGTGGCAGGTAGACAGCCAATCTGGCTATGCCACTTCCCACGGTATACTTCTCATCACATTTCTGCAATATGTTTATTTGTAACCATTTTACATGTATGCGTACCGTGAATAAAGAATCTGAATCTGAATCTGATATGGCACTTGTGCCATCGCTGAAGGATAAAACTCGAGGCCTGCGGCCTCTCGTTCTATCCTTCGCGCTGGCACTTTTGTCATATCGATTAACCCATTCACACACGTGTGTCATTCTGTGTATATCACTTGCCGTGCCCGACGAGTGGATGATAACGTAATACTTACCAATTGAGCTGGAGGTATTTCTCTTATTTGAACAACAACCTGTCCCATGGGTTGAGTGACCCCGAGCCGCGTAAAGGCGAGGTGTTACAGGACGGGGGTAGGTTGTTCAAATTCATGCAATACCGACATCGAGGTTGGTAACTTACTTACACCCTGTCCTTTATTCAATCAAGAAAACACTCGGACTCTGGTACACTAAGTTGACCAGGGGTATTCAACTGACGTCACTTAAACACCTTGTCTATTGTTCTATCGGGTATTTCAAGTGGCTTGCATACCGCGAAAAACAATAGAGTTTATAATAAAACGTCGCGGTAGAAGTTTACTCCCGGTAATAAATCAAAGATGCAAATTAACCACGAGCAAGACTTTAGCGCAATTGAGCTTTTGCGTTCAATCTTGGTGTCCTTTGGCTAAAAGATCGCTCGTGTTAAAACTGTGTGCTTTATTTTTTTCATTTTGTGCCCATTCTGAAACACATCATATAACAAAATCCGTTAACTCTATATCCAGCACTTGCCAAATAATTATTGAATAAACAAAGCTGGGGGTTGCCTGCAACAATAGCTTATCACTTCTCATTGGAATGAGCTCAACGAGCTCGTTCCATTGAGAGGTCATAAGCTACCTTTTATTGACAAAAATGACAAAAGTAATAAATCATGGATCAATTGTATTTTTTTAAATTCTTTTTAGCGTTGGCCGGATATGGCAATTACGTGATCTAAAGGGTTAAAAGCGAAGATGCCAGAGAAAATATCGTGAACTGCCAAGTCCGACGTCAGGAGGATACGATTATGCATAATACTAGCATAAGTTGAAAATACCGAGTGTTGTGACCTTTTAACCCTTTGCACTATGATGTCAAAATACATAAAATTTCAAGTGGCAAATTCCTTTCCATAATGCCCATTCGGCTCGGTCAATTAAGATAGAATTGGAATGGTATTGAAATGGTTTAGTTCAAGGTTACATGATGGGAAAAATTCCAGTTTGAAATTTATAATAGTGTGTGAGGGTGAACCCTTAAGTCTCCATACAACCTCGAACTGCCACTTTGATATTGCTTTGAAAAGGTTTCCCCCAAGTATATTCTTACCCTCAGAACTCAACGTGTTGGCTGCATATGTCTTGACAGTGTTTTTACATCATTGTTGGCTGGCCATACGGGCAGCCAACATTAATGTAGAAACACTGTTAGGTCATCGCAGAAGTGTACATGTATATAACGTAACAATTTACAATATAGTAAAACATATTCTGAGGATTTAACGGTTAATGTGCGTGGTATATCTTAGGCGAATCGATTCCGAGTCCCAAGGTCGCATGCAACCAATTAACCCGAGAGTTGTATATGAAACACATTATTTTCCTATACTCTGGAAATTGGAAAAAGACAAACATTACCAGACGTTCTTTGTTTGCTAATTGCAAACAATCCCAAGTCCACTCGGACCACGTGTTATTTTTCTCTAATGAAAAAAATAATCGTTTTGTCTGTGAAAGAATGCACTTTGTTACATGGGCATTTTAGTTTAGTTCAAATCAAGTTACTCCTTACATCAAACTAATAGAAGCAACACGTCCGATCTGTTGCCGATTATACCGACAGTACCTCATGATTGAGGTAGAATCTGTTTCATGAGTGGTTCATCGAAAACGAATGCCAGATGCATTGCCATGACGGGGGATTCACCCTGCTGTGCTTTGAATCAACCCATACCCCGCATCCCACATCTCTCAGCATTTCTTCGAGAATGTTAATTCTCATGCCTGAACTCCAAGAGTATTCGTGTTACAAGGATCGGAAAGTGGGACCTACAACTTATGTTAAGTACCTTAAGGTGCTATATAAGTAAGAAAAATTAGTTTACTTTGAAATTCGCACCTCTGATATTCCATAAATTCAAATTTAATACACACACTTTATACATCAAAATGGAGGTTGTGATGTGCAATTAACCCTTTACCCAATGTAACGACCAAAACCGACCAGCGGTATTCTAAAAAATCACCAATAAATTTTTAATATTTTTCATTTTTTGTCTCAAAAACATAGGTTATGGCACCTCATTGGAACGAGCTCGTCGAGCTCGTTCCAATGAGGGGTCATAAGCTATGTTTTTGAGACAAAAAATGAAAAGAATTAGTTATTCAAGAATTTTTTTTACAAGTGTCGTCTGCTTTTCATGTTAGGTAAAGGGTTAACTCACACAGTTGTCAGCAGTCATCAATGGTTACTGGAAGTCTGCTACGTATTCGTAGTGGAATAGATAATCAAATAATATTTTACGAGTGCAACACTTGGCTAAATTTGCTTATGATATAAAGGGAACAAAGCCAGGAAATCAAAATTATTCTAAACGCAGCGACAAACCTGCGTGGCGTAAATTTCAAAACCCTCGGCTTTGTTTTGTTTTCTATTTGTTAACATTTCGGTCAAGGTCAACATGGAAGAAAAAGCATCGGTATACAATACCGTCTAAAGTCAAATAATGAGACTGATGGCCTTCACTCTACACAACACCTCACTACACTACACTACACACTATTTTTATAAGGAGACTGCACTGATGCCATATTACTATCACTAACAAGTTAATGAATTTCTTAAAAAACGCGATTGATTTTCGATTAAAATCCGTGGTATCACATGTCATACACATGACCATTGGCAATGGAATCCTTTTTCAATAAAAAGAATGCAGGTAACAGCGTTGGACTTTCCCCAAATGCAGTCCTGTTGCTGCGTCATATAGTGTTTTGAATGCCTGGCCTTTCTCTTGAATACCTGAAGCATACATGGTCACGAGTTGTTCTCCTGAAATATTATTTTGGTACAAATACGGTAGCAGACTTCCGGGAACCATTGGTGCCTGCTATCAACTCTGTAAGTTTAATGGATATATTTTTCTGTACATCGCCACCTTCATTTTGATGTACAACTTGTGTATATTTAATTTGAATTTATGGAATATCACAGTGGGAATTTCAAAGTTAACTAATTTTCCTTACTTATATTGCACGTTAACCAATGTTGGTGGTATTACCGATATACCATCTATAGTCGGTATCTAGTTCAATATAGTTCACGGTACCTTTGTATTTTTAACCATTTACCCAACGAATCGGCCGGATCTGCCCGCGTAATATGCAAATTCAGTAGTTGAAAAAATATTATTTTTCAAAAAATTTCAGCAACACTATATCATGTGACCCCTCGTTGAAACGAGCTCGGGGCAAGATATTTGAACCAGACCCTCGGCAAGCCTAGGGTCTGGTTCAAATATCTTGCCCCTCGGGTGAGATTTCCCCATCCCACCTCCAGACTCATCGGGGATCATAATATTCTCCCCTCGTCCTATGCAAGATATGCGTGTCTCATGTGAGAAGGCCAAGTGAGATACATATCTGTCTCACATGACCAACGAGGCTGGCTTATTAGAATATTTAATGAGCGCAGGACTATTCAATCGTCGCACGTTCTTCTGTAAAGAAACTACATTGTGTCACGTTTCCGAAATATTAGCAGACGAACGTTTGTCGAAAAAATAGAAATAAACACACAGACCGCAAAACCAAAGAACAATTGACTCTTTTATATGTATTTTTGGGTGAACGCCATTATGCTGAATGAAGAGAGTTGCATGAAATTCCGGTCGAAAAGTTATGAGAGTACATTGCAGAATTCATAATATGACGTCATCGGAGTGTGTCAATGTTCATTTCGCTACAAATCTTTAACCCCTTTCTTGCCGGCGTTGGGATTTAATTTCGTGGTATATACCTCTGGTACATACAGAACTTTTCTGTGCTCTTTCCGCTACGCAAATCAGTTTTTTTAGAAATGGACAACACAATTGTTCGATATAGCTGCACGTGCCTCTGAATTACTTTTGATGATGTCGGGGTGTTTTGGTGGGGGGAGAAAAAATATCCCTGATGGAGTGGGTGTGAGAGGGGCAATCTCACCCTCGGGACAAAATATTTGGTCCAGACATTCGGCAAGCCTCACGTCTGACCCAAATATTATGCCTTCGGGTGAGATTTCCCCATCTCACACCCTCACCAACCAGGGATAATATAATAATCACACATGTGTCATAAATTGTCCCATACCAGCTCATTTGTATTTAATGTACATATCTGTGTCGGTTGTAAGCCATCGCCGATTGGGGCTAGAGCATTATCCTGAATTGTATGCGGTGGGTAACTGAAAGTTCAATGTAGATCTGGCGAGGTTTGAACCCTTTACCCAACGTAACGCTCAAACCCGGCCAGCGCTATTCTCAAAAATCACCAATTAATTTTTATTATTTTTTCATTTTTTGTCTCAAAAACATAGGTTATGACACCTCATTGGAACGAGCTCGTCGAGCTCGTTCCAATGAGGGGTCATAACCCATGTTTTTGAGACAAAAAATGAAAAAAAATAGTTATTCAAGAGTTTTTTTGCAAGTATCGTCTGCTTTTCATGTTAGGTAAAGGGTTAATAAACCCAATCTTCAGAAAGACACTTCTGGGCACTCATTTTGGTATTCTCTATTAACATTTCTGACATTGACTGTTTACTTACTGCTTAATCACGTCATAACATTAAAAGCCAATGCAATTTAATTCTGCATGTTTGAAAATCGACAGTCTGAAACCTCACGTTTTTTTCTGTACTGAAATTGCATTGCTATCTGTAAATCGTTCTTGGCTCTGTTTTTCTTTTTTTGAACTGAAGTCCAGAAGATTTGATAAGAAAATATTTCGACAAATTTCAATTCAAGGATACCTTAAATTAACATATTGGGCTACCGCTTGGGGATACTATTTTTTGAACGAATAATAATAGAGACAATGCTGTAATCGAGGTCGAAATCGAGATTTTTGTTGTCATTCATACTGGGAACTGACTGAACCATCCGGCGATTATTCATTTTGCCCATACATCTGTTTTGTTCAGTTGTGCTTCATTCAGTAAGTATCTAAGTTTTTTTTACCAATATTTAAAAAAATAATATGGACGATTTATTTCTGATTTTGAACTGTATGTCATTCCCTTTTATAAGCCCCCTTTATAAAGCAAGACATGCAAATGAGTTTCCAATTTGCAAATTGTTTTGGGCATAAACATGAAAAATGGTTTCAAGTTTTGCATTAATCAGAAAGGGAATCATACAAAAGTTTAAACTATTCTTGCATGTTCATACTCCAAAACACAAATCTGTCGTTTACTTTTGAGTGTTTTAGTCAGAGGCAGCGGAAGCTCGATAAAAGTGGAGGGGCACAACTTTTCGAGGCTACCATAGTTCTGCCCAGTGGAAGATAAGTTACACTCGTATATCAGTAAATCTCCAGTGACATACCAAAGTCTCTCGTTTAGATGAGCATGCCACGGTTGTCCATTTCTTCTATTTCAATCATCTTCCAACCCGAAGGCTAGCCTTCTGGTTGGAAGATGAGTGAAGTGAAAGAAACGGACCAAAGCGACCGAATGTAGGATTCTTTTTCCAAATGTTGTTTGGATTTGCAAATAATATATTACAGGAATGCCTGTATATTGACACGTTTTGCGTGCGCCCATTTTAAATCATTGTATAAACGCACAACATGTCTGTGGAAAAAAGTGGAGGGGCACGTGTCCCCTGTGCCCCCCCCCCCCCCCCTCCCCCATCCTGGTTCCACCGCCTCTGGTTTTAGTGTCTTGGAAATCAAGGTGTGGTCGAATATATTTGACTTGGTTTTCTTTGTATTGATTATTTGGAGCAAGAAAACTTTACGAATGTTGGCCCGAGAGTTCATCAAACCGTGCTGACAAAATAGCACTATAAGCTGTAATGTGAACCAGACTTTGAATACTAAAATACACCTCTAGCTGCACGAGTAAACATGCATCCATGCAGCGATGTAATTAAAGCGCAAGATAAATAGAATGTCTTACAAAGGTTTGATGGTGCGTCTTTTCACCTCCGTGCATGCATGTATTTTCATTAGCTAGGATTGTTTTCTCTACAAATGTTCTATCACATATTTGTACAGGATTACGCGTGTTTTATTTAGAAACATAGTTATCGATAAGATAATATACTTTAACCTTTTGAAACTGTAACGAAGTATTTCAGCATAGTTCCCGTACAGTTTAACCTTCTGAAACTGTAACGAGATATTTCAGTCCTTATCCATGTTCTGCTCAGACTGTTTGATGCCTTTTACTTTTCTCAGTGTGGAATTTGTTTATAATGTTCATCAGAGCCCTGTTTCTTTGGGGTTTTTTGTTTTGTCATATGTCTGCGACAAAAAACGCCGCAGTGACGTGAACATGACGTAAATTTAGGGAGGACCCGTGGTTCATCGCGAAGGATTTTGTCGTAATTCACAGTTTTGCCAAACTGTTCTACTTGCAAGGTGATCTTTCATGCTAGAATTAATTGCCAGAGATAAGATATCTATGCTTTACGGCCATTTATTTTTCACCGTGTTTCAAAGTTGATGCCCCCAACCCTTTTCCAATATGGGTAGGTTAAGAATGCTCAAGACCACGAAATTTCCAACAGAAACTAGTGAAGCCAGTAATTGGGCATATGAACGCAGTAGTGGTTTGCATCACTATTTTTGTCGAAAATACTTTGGTCTTCAGTACTCCCAACTCACCTATATGAAAATAGGGAGGGATTATAAAATTTGAAACTATCTACACGATTGTCTCTCAATGTCTCTGTCAAAAAAATAAAAGCCTTCTCTGAATTCATCCATAAATTCCATGTCTAAAACTGGGATTCCCCAAGATTTTTTGTTAATGAAGAATAGGCTTCTTCAATTGTACTCATATTTATTTATTTATATATTTATTTATTTAGTGTAATAGTTGTGGATTTGAGTTACAAAACGTTTTGTGTCTATCAAGAGACTAGATTTCCCAGTCAGTCATTGGCTTCCCACCACATTTTGGCTTCACGCAGGAGCGAGATGCTAAGTGGTAACCTCCTACCTTTCTCGGACACTTTTGATAACAAGCCTGCAGGAATTAGGCTCGATCGTTTCAGTCGCGATAGTTTGCCATAATAGAAGTAGGGCGACCGAGTATTCTTTCTTCAACATCGAAGGACTTTTGACAAAACAATAAAGATAACTCGAATTATCGTAGGTTTTCATTTGTTAACTCCTCCGGAATCTGCCATCTATTCCATAGTGATGATAAAACTAGATGTTCTTTGACTTTGGCAATATAACACACTGTTGGAAAGGGCTGTCTGAGCCTCTGTATATAACGCATTGCCTCACAGAAATTCGTCGACTTAACACACTGCACGCTGATGTGAAAATAACAAAATCTCAAGGAGCAATTTTTCCCTGTAATTCAATGATGATTTAAACAATTAATTCTCGTTTGACAGAGCTCAGTGAGCTCTGTCAAACAAGATTGAATTGGTTAAATTCGTAGTTATATTTCGAGAAAAATTGCAGTTTGAAATTTTGAGATTTCAACATCAGCGTTTCAGCGAGTTTACAAAAGAAGCTTTAAAATATTAAAGGTTTTTACTTTATTAGTTTCATATCGGTCGAGATATCAACCCCAGGTAACTTCATATTCATATGTAAAGTTACCGAGGGCTGGTATCTTGGCTGATATGTTTGAGAAGTTCGGACAGCTGAACTATCTCTTCTCTCACTTCGACGAATCCCCGCTGATGACTTTGAATCTTACTTTGCGTTGAATTATCTGCACAACGTTCTTCTTTATTGCCTTCATCCACGCAATTGTTACTTATTTCCAGGATTTAATTCATCATCATACAAAAAAAAACTCAGCTTAAGAACATTACATGCTGCGTGATAATAACATCAATTTTCCTGATCGCGTTCGAAGAATAACTGTCAACGATGTCGATGTAAACAAATTGGTTTCGCCTAGTAACGTATCAAGGGAGCAACTCTAGCTTGGTTCATATCGGCCGAGCTTAGTTTCATACATGTGTCAGCCAAGCTTGAAGGCATATCTACCTACCACGTTTGATAATGGGCAATTCCCAGAAAGAAAATCATATCGAAAAAATAAGCGACAGTATGTTAGTAATAGAGCTGAACGTATCGTCGCCTGAGGGCTAGAATGTTCTATGTCCCCTATGGGACATAGAACATTCTAGCACTCAGGCGACGATATGACTACAACTTTCGCCTCCTTTTGTTCAAAACATCCGAGAAAGAGTCCTCTGGAAGAAGGTGTTGATAAAGTTAAGGTAAGCAATTTCTGGTCCCTTTAACTTTTAATTTATACAAGTCTCTGTTGATCAATTGTAACAAGGCGACCTATGGCAACTCATACAATTCCATGTATACACAGAACGCCGAACACGATAACATAGCTAATACATTTTGCATTAAATCGAGGCTACTTCTGTGATCGATACAAGCTTTTTAAACGGTTTTGTCTCAGAGTTCAACTTCCGCTTCAAATAAGAAAGTCACATTGATCTTTCTACTGGGTTATAGGCAAATTAGCCAGAAACATACATAACTAATTGACTTCGGAACTAGTTGCTTCAAGCTTACTTTGATTTCTCTGAATGTGGCATGACTCGCATCACCAGAGATTACTTTTGGTACTGTGTGTGAACTGCTGTGGAAATCCACTAATTTCAACCCTAGACTCTTCGATGGAATCGTCTGATAACTACCAGTGACTCACCTCATTTGTAAGCTAGGTCAGTTGACACCACAATGAAATAGGAATTCACCCCCCCCCCCCCACCCCTACAAATCTGCATGTCACCCAACCATCAAAGAAGTAATTACAATTTATCATCCAGCTTAAACAGATTCATCCAAAACTAAAATAGTTGAGCATGCAAGAAATCGTTCAATTACACTTCTTTTCACTTCTTCTGACTCAACATATTTGTGTGGTGAATGTAGTTATGGTTTCAGGAACGTTTCGTCGACTGTTTTGGGCGAAAAATGAGCAGGAAACTTGAAACATTTGGCTCGTACTCCATATCTTTAGTCGGCGATATTTTTTATGCGAAACTGATCATTAAGTGACAAATGTAGGCCAGTTTTAAATGTTCTAAGTTCGAAACTGTTGAAGTGTGGTTCAACCATTAAAATGACGAGTTTTTTTGTGAATAGCGTCAGCCTGGCATGAATATTACGTTCCTTAACTCCTTGCATGTTGCTGGCGGATATTCCTGCCCAGGATACAAAATCTCTTGTCACTGAAATAAGTATAGTTTTGGCACATTTAACCAAATTTTCCTCTGTAAATTGAATGTATTTCTCACCAATGATTTCTTGAGTTAAATTTGGATGATTTTTTCATCAAATGCAGTCATGGCTGCTTCACAGCAGCCATGACTGGATTCGATGGAAAATGTTTTGAAAATACACAGCGAGTTAAGAGTTAATCCCTTTCTAACAAACTTTTAACAAATAGTTTCGTGCAGTACATCTTGCTGAAGAAGGATATTATATAAAGTATATGTCGTTTTGCGTGTACATCGCAACATTGGTATGAAGTTAATTGGTAGGGAATGGTCCAGATGTTCTTGATGAGAACGATATCCATACATGACAGCCTCGTTTCATTAGCGAACGTCTTAAACGTTACCAAGTATAAATAGATTGACTTCCCGACACTGAGAAATCAATCTCATGTTACGCAATCACTTATATTAAGTTATCGATGATAGAAAATTATTGATCAGTGAGAGAGAATTTCTAAAAAAATCCCTAGAAAGTTTGCAACGAAAGGTATAAAATGCAGCCTTCTCAATTTGTTAGATCATAAAGTACAAAAAGGGAAAGGGGAGTTGTGTGTGTGTGTGGGGGGGGGGGGGGGGGGTGGTTAGTAGGCAGAAATTCTGAATTTTCAAAAGGAGTCGTGGGATGGGTGTAAAATAATCATGTTTAGTCGTAAAACTGTCTGAAATGAAGTGTATGTAGTGCCTGGAAGCGCCCGGCTCTAGAGATCCGGTCGTTGGCGGGTACAACAAACACTTGACTTCAGTTAGATTTACGACTGATCTGCCAAGCGTTGCCCTCACCTGCTCTGTGGCATGCTTTTCATCTATGCTGGAGAGGTTATAAACCATTTTTACATAGCGCCATCTTACATCCGGGACTCCATTTGCCCCACAAACAGGCTTTATTTATCAACATTGTACACACGTGTACTAAACTGCTGATCGGCATTGAAAGCGCCATTTTTCGTCTACGTTTTATCAATTAAAATTCGACAATTTACCTAATCTGCGGTTGTTCTCATCACCGAAGAGAACAAAGGTTAGTGTAAGAAATTTGTGTATTTTGCGATGTTATATTCCATAATTATCATTTTCGTGTTACAATCCTCAATGTTCGTTCCGACGTTCGTCACAACTCTCAACTACGATGTTCCTTTGTCTTCTTTAAAGCCAAAATGAACGACAGCAATAACAAAAAATATTTATAAAGTGGAAACAAACAATATCAATGCAGCGTTAGTACAGTGCAGCAGACGTGGGTGCCATTTTTAGTGACAAATCTGAACGGCGGGTTTCGAGGGTGGGGGCATATCGAATGCCGGATGTAAGATGGCGCTATGTAAAAATGGTCTATTGTTACCACTCAAAATTGGGGTCGAATTAATGAAATTGGAAAGGAGAGTTAGTTACCCGAAGCCGCAAGAAATATTTCAGTATGTTAATTCGTTGAAATGGACTTTGGTGTGGCACATACATGATAATGTGTGATATTATAAAATGATAAACAAAAGAATTAGAATGAATGTAGTGCATGGCTTTCGCACCTCGCCACACCTGTCGCCAGAAAGGTGAGAGACATCGGTCCGATGTAAAATTATTAGATTGGTAAATTGTACCAGCACACACGAAAAGCAAGATAAACGTATGTACATTTAGTGTCGATGAATTCAGATCGACACCGAATGTGTTCTTCTCTTCTGCAGATTTATGAATGAATTGCTTCGCAATTACTCAGGAAGTGCGCTGTGTTAACCTCAAGATGTATCCGATAAATGCGCATATTGACGAGTGGGTTCTCCGCGGATGACATGTTTCGTAACGATTTTCCTACGAGATATATTGGAATCAAGCCTATATAATGAGATATGTTAGTTTCACGAATCACTGAATCCATCGCATGCCCGTCATATCTGTTCAAACCGCTCCAGACTAATTACAGGCAGCACTATTTCCATTACCCTGCACGCGGCGTAAGCTTCCGTCATTTTTTCAGTGGGCGTGATCGTGGGTATTATTGAGTACACTGCTCTCTATCAAGCAGAAAATGCTTCATATTCAAAGGTTATTATAGCATAATTTTTTCCCATGACTTTCCCTAAGGTGGATGCAGAGTGTTTGAAGGAGGATCGGACCTCACATTTTACGGGGAAAGGATGAGCTCTCCCATCGTGTTCTCGTCCAAGCCACATTCAATTATCATCGAGTGAGCCTCGTGTATTGGTTGTGGTGGGAGTGACACTCCGAAACTCCACTAGTATTTACACTCCTGGTTGCGGATGCTGTTTCTCGGTACACACTGAAACAAATGCCCGATGAGACAAAAGAGTTAATGTACTTATCTATCAAAAGAGATGTGCAATAAAAATGATGGCTCAGTCTATCCCAGCGTTGGTGCATTTTAGCACACATGTAACCCCTCGACAATATGATTAGACTGAAACACCCAGCTAGGAATTCGTCACACGCATTCTAATACCGATCTGGTTAGGCAGACAGTGTTCTGTATCCACAAAGGAGAAGAATAACACACTAAATAGATTTCCTATCAAATAGAATGTTCATTTTCCCCAAAGGCTGAGGATATGTAGCAATATGTTCACGAATGCATCCATCAATTTGTTCCGCAAAATTGGATTCAGACAAATATAATTTCCATACACACCCACAGACGGAGACATAATCAATTGTTATGAAATTTTTCTTCCAAATGCTTTGTCGAAACACGCCGGTGACTCAAGCGCTAATGCAGGCCTGGGTGACCATTTAGGCTTTTAGAGTGGGGCACTAATTGTCTGAAATAATCTTTATTTACAAAGAATTGTGGTTTTAACGTCCATGTTAGACGACACAGTACGGGGAATACTGTACTTCTGATTCTGGAATATTCGACTGAATTAAATAGGTCATCAGAAACCATGTCTAAAGTGAGATTCTCCGAGTCCCTAGTTTAAAGTAGAATTTACTGGATGTGTTCAGTAGATTAGGTTCGGTCCAGACCTAATTTACTGGACGTGTTTCGCAAATTTCACAAAAACGTGGGCCGAAGATTCTATTTATCACTCGATCTGAAACCCGATAGAAGATGCCCAAAATGTCCCAAAAAACAAACAGCACTTACTTTCAGCCCTTGAATTACGTTGTGTTGGCAGAGCTAGAAAAACTATTCCTCAATGACGTTGATAATTTTTTTTAAATATTCAGTAAATGTGGTTGAAACAATGGTTAAAAACCCATTAAAGTATGTCACTGGAAGTGTTCTTATTTTTACCCTTCGTCTCCCGAATCGCTGTCAACGATTACTATTTCGCGCAAGAATAAAGTTACGTACACCCCGGGTAACTTCCGAAAAGTTATTGAATGATTGTACTTAACCGCTTTTTAACTATCAGTTTAATGGTCAGATGACGTGCGAAAGTACGTGAGAGAGTATTGTGTGTGTCGATAGCCGCTCAGCCACTTCACAATGCACTTGACATTATTCAGTCATCTGATATTTTGCTTTTTCAAGGTTTAGTCGCCCATGCAATGGACAAAAATTCCTCTCACCCAATGAATGTTATACGAGTCACACAGCGAATCATAGTGGGCCATTTGTGGCGCTTTCAAGCGCCAACCTCATTAAATAACACGTGACCTTTTCATCTCAATTTGATACATCTTCTTTTCTCAAAAGCATGAATTGATCCAGGCAATATCTTAGACTGCATTCAAAAAGCTTTTAATAGTTGAAAGATTTCGCCATCACACTGTATGGCTTACAACAGGAAGACTGAACATGCATGTCAATTGCTTCTGGTTTTAGCAGTAAGCAAAACAAGTCTGTTCTTCCATTTTCCTTCATCGACGATGCCTTCGCTGGCATTCATTCTTCGAAAGCTTTCCACGAGAGGTTTCTAGGACTCTGTGCCAACAGGATGCACAATCAATGGAGAAGAAGAGAGAGAATTTTGTTTCTGCATTCATACTTCTATAATACAAAAATCCGTTATAATACACAATGCCGCCAGAAGCACCCGAGGGCAATGAAAGCTGGGGTATCCAAAAAAGGCACTCGACTCTATGGTAAGTTTACACCATATCATAACTTGTAATGTACGCAACACCCAATGGTATTGACACTATATACTGCGTATTTTGCGTGTGGCAATGGCAATCTAGGAGATCAAGTGTAATGACTAAGATCGGTCGATAATCACCAAACATAGAAGTTATACAATCGGCGGGAGGAGTTCTCACCCCGCCGATTGTATAGCTTATTTGTTTAGAGATTGTTGATCAGCCTACTTCATTGTAGTTGATACTCCCCACCCCCATTAGCATTGATATTTTATTTACTGTTCTCGGAAAGTAAAGTCTTTCCAACTAGTGTACTAAACTGAAGAAAAAGGGCACGGCCCCCTTTCCCCATCCCCTAGCCTCAGAGCAAATGAGGCCCCCCCCCCCCTCCACCGCTTCCTTGAAAATACGGTACAACAGCTGACAACCAGCTTCTTCCGCACATTTTACGGTGACGACCGCTTCTGGTTGAAATTTAATCATGAACATTGAAGCAAACATCGACTTCATCTCTTTAATATCTCCATTTGCAACGTGGCATCATCCTTCTGGAAAATTGCCTCGTTCAGTCGTTAAGGTTGACTAAGTAATATCATTAACCTCGGCTGAATTTAAAGACATGAGTTGGTCTACTCTTTGTGACAACTAAACGGCCTTCTGGTGAAATAAACAGAAGCCGAATATCTTTTTCTCAATTTTGCTTGAAAATAAAACAAAAAGGATTGCCAAAATAGCTAGATACGGGATTTATTTTACCTTGGAAGTGTCGACAGCCAGTTGTGCGTCTTTTTAGTGTATTGTTAAAGATAATCTTTTACACTGGGCGAAAAAAAAACCTATGAAGCTTTTGTATGTGCACTGCGAAATATTTTGTCCTCCCAACGCTTCGTGTAAGATGTTTGTACGCACTGAAGCGATACCATTTCATTGATAACGTAATAGTATATAATTTCTGCGTAAGCAATGCCAATTTCTCCCCCGATATAGTACGATAAAATGTCGTTCAGGCAAGCGCCCACTGTGACCGACTACTCATTTTTTAATGGAAATTGGTAGTTTTAGTGTTTGGAGTCCATTGCGTCAGATTCCATCTTGACACCTGTCGATATCACAATGTCCCATGTGCAGCTGTGCACGCAGTGGAAAGATCGTTACGTCGATCCGTCTTCAGTGGTGTCAATCTTCTGAATGGTTTAAACTGAGATGCAGTTTTGCATATTGAAAGTTTTTATGTAATATTTGTTTATCAATATCTATGATAGACATGGTCTTTTGTTTTCTATTTGTTACGGACAATACACTTCTAAAAAGAGACCTTTCAAGTTTGTCTGTTCAGATTTCAATGACGTAACACCGTTCAATATGTCGAAACTTACACATATATCAGAATTGTTAATAAGTACGTCAAATATTGAACCGCCTTCACAATTTCCAAAGATGCTTTGATGAAAACCGATGTTTTAAAAATGGTAGAAAGGATTGAATTTATCGGTACTTTCTAACACGTTCTTCGCAGCTATTGCGCGTATTTTACTCAGTTGCAGGGTGAAGTTCATAATCTTAAATGTTAGCCATTTAAACCCACTATGCATACTTTTTGGCATAAAAGTTAAAATAGCCTTTTCACGAGCAGACGACACAATAAACACACAATCGGGATGGAGGATCAGTAATAATTTATCACTGAAGTCTCACAGGAAAATCCCCCTCCCCCATAATTTCTATCGGAGAAAAATTAGCTTTGCATATAGGAGCTTTCATGGTGCACTACCAGATAAAATAAGTTGAAGGAATACCACAAGCAAATTTTCATATTCATTTTCGTCTGCCAATAATTCCAAGAATTGATATCATTTATTGGGAAGCTCTCCATGAGCATGTTACAGTTTCGCGTGGTTACCGTATAACTCATTTCAGCTGATACTTTAGCTCGGTGACACAAGAAACTTCCAGAGTACAGACTAATAGATACGAAAGATAGCTCCAGATTGATAAAACAAAATGTCGGCAGGAGAGAGTCCGGAAGCCCACCAATGTATTACACGTGTTCTCTTTCTGATCCACTGTTTTGAACTTCACGGTATATGTGCTACAGTACACTCGTCGTGGATTGGTCGTAATTCACTCGTGGTCAGTTATGTCCACGCATCTGTTTACCAGGTAGTAAAAATCATCATTAGCAAAATTTTAATTAATGAAGCACCGGGTTGTACCCGGTGCTTCATTAATTAAATTTTTTATGATTATTCCTGTAATTAGTGCTTGGAATCTAATATTATTGCGTCCGTGGAAATATTGCCCACGCGTGAAAAGTGACCAGTCCACGGCGACTGTACTGTACATGTCTGTTGAGTACACCTGTTGGAAATAGTTGCCTACCCTCGTCCCGCATGTCGGACGTTTGCTCGAAACATTATTCAGTGTAAATCTACACATGAACTCCCGCAACCATACAAGATAAGTGGAGTACTGTTAAATTACAGTTGGTTATTAATCAGAGTTATACTCCTATAAAAATAAAAATAAAAATATAAAAATATGGGGCGCGGTATTTCAAGGCAATTAACCAAGGGAGGTAATCCTTAGATTCCTTGTTCATATCAAGCGAGCAAACGTAGCTTCTTTGAAAATAGAATTGCATCAAAATTCATGGGACATGGAGTAAGTTTCTTCGATATAATATATGGTATACAATTGAGCATTGGCGTGATGGATGGCGTGGATGGGCATCAGATTGGCATTCTGTTCACAATCACCCATTTGATTCCCATTTCATTGTTTTTCTTAATTCACTTCCAGAATGACCGTTGTCGTCCCCTCATTCACTGTCAAATAAAAGCATGACAACAAAAATAAAAAAAACACACCTGCGCGCGCACAGAGGCATCTTAACCCTTGTGTGGATTTGGAAGACGATCGTGCTTCATTGCATTTTAATTAACCCTTTACCCAACGTAACGGCCAAAACCGGCCAGCGCTATTCTCAAAAATCGCCAATTAATTTTCATTATTTTTTCATTTTTCGTCTCAAAAACATAGGTTATGACCCCTCGTTGGAACGAGCTCGTCGAGCTCGTTCCAACGAGGGGTCATAACCTATGTTTTTGAGACAAAAATGAAAAGAATTAGTGATTCAAGAATTTTTTTTGCAAGTGTCGTCTGCTTTTCATGTTTGGTAAAGGAATAAGTTTAATTTTAGATATCATTGGAAACAACCGGCATAAAAATTGGCGGTAAAATACATGACGTTACAAAATGTTCAGAGACCCATGTTTTTTTAAAAATGATCAACCCTAATTAATTACGTATCCCCGGAGAGACGTAATCTCTCCACATTAGATCGAAAAGTGCAATATTCTGCAAGTAAGTGCACTTTGTAGTACCGTTTTACAACACAATCTCTTCTCGCTTCTGTCACAAAGTAGTTTGAACGCTCTTTCGTCTTTCTTCCTCCGTTTAAGAACGGTTTTTCATTTTCCTTTTGTATTTCGAAAATTACATTGAATTGGAAGATTGCGATGAGTGATTACCACTTAGCTGATTTAAGGACTGTGTCTATAATTATTGCCCTATTCAGTTTACTTCACAACCCTTTATCCGTCAAAACAGACAAGTCATCCAACAATTTATATACAAAATAATCTGTGTTTTAATGTTCCAGTTTTCCTCTTTTTCTCCCGAAACATATCTGATGATAACATGTAACTGGAATGAGGTTTATATTCTCGCTTCATTGATGCTGTAAGATACGTTTTGGGTTAGGGGCAAAATATTTGAGTTTTTGAACGGCTGTCAGTATTCTGTTATAAAAGTGTATTTATTGTAAAGCGTTAAATTCCTCATTACCGTAAGATAATTACGTAATTAGATTTTCTGATTACTCTCTATTACTGAACGCGAATCCAATTAGATGTATGTTTTAGAATCATTCACTCCTGCAGTACCATCAATATATTGTACAGTGTTCAATTATCTTTCACTTTACCCTTTTCTTAATACGACTCTAAGACACTGCAATAAGATTTGTGGAATAACTATTTTTTAATTTTTCATCCTCAAAAACACAGCTTCTGACCAGTCAATGAAACTGACTCGCCTCAACGAGGGCTAGCTGTGTTTTGGGAGCACAACTGGAAATGTAAGAAAAATATTCAATGGCAATTTCATTGAATGGCGCCATCCGAGTGTACTCCTCACATCGGGTACAGTGTTGATGTTTATAGCACAGGTCATACTTTTGTAGACGGAAATACAACTATTCCCAAATTTGTTCTTTTAAAACAACCTCCCCAATATTCTTGTTATTTGAAGTGACTTGACTTCGAAATTACTTCCCCGTTTTGCTAACCAGGCCTAATTATTTGTTGATTCTCAACGCGTCATCAGTATTTACGGCGAAATCGTGGCAAAGCTACCGAGATCTACTGTGCGGAATGGATATCTGACAATCGGTCTGAAAGGAAACTTCTTTTGACAGTTTCTCGTGAACACAAACAATACATGTTTTTTTTTTATTTGAATGTCAGTTTAACTTAAAATTGCAGTTGTAATCGAAATATATCAAATAAATCTGTACTCTTTCTGCTTTTGATGTCACGAATTTCTGTCAGCTTTTAGGGTTTATGTTAAAACTTATCATTGAAAACATGTCTATTATGTCTATTAATACATTATGTTCGATGTATTTACAATACAAAAATAGGTGAACAGATTTTTATTCTCTTGTAAATGTTTATTAACCTGACCATAGGGGGCGCGGTGGCTCAGTAGGTAGAGGTGCAGGCTGCAAGCCGAGAGGTCCTCGGTTCGAATTCCACCTGCGGCAACCGCGTTGTGTCCTTGGGCAAGACACTTCACCCCCATTGCCCATCTGGGGGCACGGTGACGTCGTGGACTAAGGCGTACTGCACGTAGATGGTGCACATGTCTTCAACCAATGCTAACCCTGCTGGTGTGGAGTTAGTATGTTGGGGAGCTGAAAGTTGCTCGCCGTTGCTCGGTGATTCTCTCCGGGTACTCCGGCTTCCTCCACCCGTAAAACTGTCATGGTCATGATCAGCCATAGTGAAGAAATATATGACCTTAAACCCCAATAAATAAATAATAAATAATAACCTGGCCATAGAATCCTTCAATGAGCATTACCTTCCTATAAGTTGCTAAACAAGACAGAACACAACGGCGGTTGAATACGGGGGACTGGAATCAATGACCCGAGGTGGATTTCTGTACCCCCAAACTCTACCCGAGTTGTGTTCTGTATTTATACCAGCATTAAACTTGAAATAAGTGAATGAGGCTGATATTTTTAAATAGAAAATATCAACTTCAGCGGTCTGATAACTTCCTTGCTTGACACTGTTTTATGAGGAATCATTTCATTCACGTCATAACCCACTCTGACGCGTAACATCCAATCAGATGCGTTCTTACATGACATTCTTAGGCGTAATCCAGATTCCATGCTTTGTGTACCATAAACATTCCTCAGTGTCTATATCGTTTCGGATCAAGTTGAATATACGCAGCAATCGTGGTATACATACGTGTAACTTTCATGAAATGAATTATAATCCAAAACTTTTGAAAAAACGCACACCAATTAATGTGCACTTCCCACTCATTTTTACCCTGTAAATTAAGAAAATGGGTGAATCAGGCTGTCACCCGTTAACCCTTTGAACTCCAGAGGCCGTTTGTCCGGCCGCGTCACAAGCTACGTCATAATGTCATTAAGTGGAATGGCTACAAGGTAAATGTGTGGTGTCGACCAATCAATATTTTTAACGTGCAGCCCTAAGGCTGCACGTTGAAAATATTAATTGGTCTTATCCCAAGTAATGAATATGGACTCTTCCAATTGCTTCCATTGAACTTACATAGAAGATACCATCAGTGTTCAAAGGGTTAATGTACAGGATAATTCCCTAATTGGAATATCAAGGTTAGTAAATACTACTTACAACACAGAGAAATTTTAACTGGATGTGATTGAGACGGTTTTTGCAGCAAGTTGCTTGATTTCAATCGACGAATGTAGAAAAAGAATACTAAAATATTCAAGTCAATTTTACATCACCAAAATCATAACAATGGCTATATTTTACCCCATGGCGTGTCTACTTGATAAAATTAAAAGGAAAAAAAACCCAATAAAGACCACCTAAAATTTCCTAAAATGTTGTTTTCTGTATTTAATTGGATTTTAATGGAGACAACATATTTTTCAATTATCAAGGAAAAATTGATATTAAATGAAATATTTTTTATCACTTGAAACGGCATTGTCTTGAGTTTATCAAACAATACGAATACTGATGTGTCATTTGTTTTACCCTTTACCTGACATGAAAATCAGACGACACTTGCAAACAAAATTCTTGAATAACTATTTTTTTCATTTTTTTGTCTCAAAAACACAGGTTATGACCCCTCATTGGAACGAGCTCGACGAGCTCGTTCCAAAGAGGGGTCATAACCTATGTTTTTGAGACAAAAAATTAAAATATAATGAAAATTAATTGGCGATTTTTGAGAATAGCGCTGGCCGGTTTTGGTCGTTACGTTGGGTAAAGGATTAACATTTCAAAATATCAATTCCTATAGTTTAGTTCCATATACATTGAACAATTAAGCAGATTTGAGGGGAGGTAATTTTCTTAAGAGTCAAAAAGAAAACAGCTGGTTGAGGTCCCACAATGAACTTCAGTTTCGATCGCTGGGTGTTTAAGTTTCTTCTGAACAACGGAGTGAAGAGCCGTGTCGACGACCACCCATGAGATACCAAGAACCCTCTGTGTTTTGTATGTTCCATCTGACAATAAGTATCCCAGTTTCTAGCATATTTTACCCCTTCAAAACACGCAGGTTAGGTTATGCCCATTTACAAAGTCTCTGCATGCGTATTAAAAGTATAGGCCTATTCACAAATCATGATCCATTTAAACGTATTGTTGGTGCTAGAATTTCAAGAAACCGTACCTCATTTTGCGGATGTTGTTTTAACACAAAGATTGTAATTCATGCCATAAGACTGAGATCTATTGGTCTCATATAAATGGCATAGTATTCCGTGGCAGGCTGCGGAGATTATGTTGGAATCTATTAAACACTCCAGGCCTGAACATGTTGGAGTGACATGTCGAATAAAGAAAGCTTTCTTCCTAAGCGCATGGGGCCCAAATGTAAAAGGATTGGCTTTGAAAATGAAAGAATTGTGTATGAAGTTGGTAGAATTTGATTTTGTTCGGTTAGGGGATAATAAGACGCAGTTTAACGCTTCCTGTTCACAATTAAGGGAATGGTTGATTCTTTATCACTTTAGTGACATTAATTGAATGGCACATAATTAATGTTTGGGGTAGATCAATATTTTCAACCTGCGGCTGTAAAAATATTTAAACGTTCATTAAATATGTACCATTCTGGGTATTATTTCTTTTGCAGTATCATTAATATTTCCATCTAAATATGCATGATGTTACTGGTCGGCAATAACGATCTTTCTCTTTGAAGGGGTTATTTTTATGGCGTTGCTGAACTTTGAAATCCCAGGGTGAGGTCAGTGCAAGGTTACTCTATTGCAGAACGCTATAATCTCTTTCCAATCCTGTAGTCAATGTCATCGAATCAGTTTGTTAATTAATTTTCTCCATAAATATTGGTGAATTAACATATTTCTCTAGAGGACAGTAATGACTAACTAACATTGCTGCAACTGTGGTTCCTATTATCGGAGATGGCAAGGTCGTGTGTCATGTAGCAGTACAGTACGTGGAGAGTGTAGTATCACTAAATCACCCGCAGAGTGGAGATTCAACCCAAGCAATAATTGCAAATTTGTTGCAAAGCATAACCAGCACAGGCAAAGTTTCAGCCAATGGACCTCCGGGTTAAACCCGGAGGTCCATTGGCTGAAACATTGCTTGTGTTTTTTTGTCGATATGTACACAATTTGAAAGTTATAGCTTGGGTAACAACTCCACTGCGCGGGTGATTTAGTTACAATCCACTCTCCACGTACTGTATTTTTAAAATGATTCTTCGTTCGCCATTCTCATTGTATGGAAACTAATTGATTAATCCCCTGAACATTGATCTCGAAATATCAACATTTCAAGCCACATATTTTCCCATAATGCAACTTGGAATTTAACCAATTCAACCTTGCTTGACAAAGCTCGTTGAGCTCTATCGAACAAGTGTGAAATTATTAAATTCCTAGTTGCATAATTTGAAAATGTTGCTGCTTGGAATTTCGTTACTATGACATCAGTATACAGGAGGTTAACCCTGAACCTAAAACGAATATCAGAGGATACTTGCAAAAATATTCTTGAATAACTAAATATTTCAATTTATGGACTAAACAAATAGCTCATGACCGCATATTGGACGAGCGGAATAAGTTCGTTTCATTCAGAGAGTATGAGCTATTCGAACCGAGGACCTCTCGGCTTGCATCCCTGCATCTCTACCCACTGAGACTGGTTTGGTGAATAACCCTTGGCCATTTAGGCCATTACGTTAGGTAAGGGGTTAAATATATTATAAATATGAATAAAAACATACTCCTTCCTGTCAGAAAGGAACCTGGTTTGTAAAATATATTCGTCTCTTGCACAACCATGAATACATGTTGTACCATAACCAGCTCCTGTTGTTGTGCAACGAAAAATTACTTTTAATTACAAAACGTTTTTTTTCTCCTGTGAGGTGAAAACATTGTAAGAAGGCCACGTCCCCTTCCACTTCATGTCTCCAAGATTGGAACACCACGCACTCGATCGGGGAGAGAGAAAAGAGAGCGGCTGTGAATACTGCTCTCTACTTGGTTCATGAGACAGAGTGATGGTTAATGTGTGTTTTGTTCAAAATTTGATGTATGCCAAATCCTTTTGAATTCCAAAAGCTGTTACAATAGACAGCCAAACAGGAAAACTGTTTCACGGAAACACACGGACAATTTATCTTGTTTGGCTGGTGTCTATCGTGTCTGCTGAATGATTACAATCCAAAGGTACCCCTGCAATGATAAGGCTACTGTTCGTTTCCTCATTTTTCAATTGTATGTTTGCGTGAAAGTATTGATGCGTCGTGTCAGTATTATCAGAGCCAATCGGTTACAGCACCTTTGCTGGATAAATATTTTTAACAAGCTAATGTAGCGCAAAATAAATATCTATTGAAAGATATTTCACCAGGCAATGAGTTGATAGATGGTGTTTAACGCTTCATTAGCGGTCCTTATCCGACAGATTACCCTGGGGCGGTCATTGCCTACTCAATTATTTTAGTTAATAAAGAGGTATTGACTGATGCTCGTCATCATGTAATGTGGGTAAACATATTATTGATATGCTTGCAATAACCAATGCACTTACTTAACGTTCACACAGGACATGATAATGCAGTATATACACGTGGTGTTTTATGTATATTTATATACACTAGATAACTACAACATGCATTTGAGGTTAAGATTGGACATGTTTTGAGTCACATACAGTGCAAGCCGAAACTACTTACTAGATACAATACGGTGATTTCAAAAGTGGTCTTTTTCTCGATCAAATCGAGATCTGGTCACGACACGCTCACACCAGTGGATGCAGATTCACCAATAAAATATCACGAAATCAATACTAGATCGAATAAAACAAACGAAAATAGCAGTTGAGGTGCAATATTTTTGCATTTCTATATGGATAGGGGGGATTTCATAGAGTTGTTGGGCGGAAGGTGGACTGAGAATTTCTACCGGATCGCGACTGTTGAAATTCTTTGTCAGCTTTTGTAATCGAAATACTGTAATATAAGTAGTGAGGGCGTTTTTCTTCACTCATTTTATCAGCTCGTGATTTCCTTTTCTGGAAGGTCTTCTCCGTTTCGCCTGGCACTGTGTCATGCGCAATAGCCTCTCTTTGTATCGTAGAAAAACTAGAATTTGGTGGAATCTGATATTCTACCGTAGAACCCAGAGTTTCAGTTTTTGCTAAAGTTATTTAATTTGAGTTATTTTATTGTGTTATTTAATTTGAGTTTAGAACCTGGAAACAAACATGGCGAGTCTATCGCTGGTTCTACCGACATAAATTGGGACCGAGTATTTGTGGGCTTTAATTCCACCCCACCAGAAGAAACCGAAAACCCATTCACCACCATTCAGTTAACACCAGGCTGTAAGCTTTGGAATGAAAATTTAGAAAGCATTTGTCATCAAACTGCTCCACATTGAAGGATTAAAATTCGAATGCCTGAGAATAAAATTTTGTAGGTATTTGTAACCAAACTGTAATATATAATTATATTAAACATTTTCTGTTCATGTTCAGGTTTCTCGATTGCACATAAATAATCCATTATCCTTTATTAATTAAGTGGAACAGCTTCGTCGAATGAAGTGTCTAAAGCTATGTTTTGGAGGCAACAATTCAGAAAAAATGAATGACGATTTAATGAATATTACTGATGGATTACCACCGTTACTTTTTCTAAAGGGTTAAATATTCTCATTGAGTAATTTGCCAACACGCACAGGCACACGTGGACTTTTTTCAGTTTCTCATCGGCCCAGAAAACAGTGGAGCTTCGACGAACGATTGTCCTGCTTTTTCATCTCATGTGGGCAACATTTTGGGATTTGTTGGTTCCCCGCCCTTTTTTCTCTCAAAATGTAGTACGGTTTCCAAATACCCATTCTGTGGAATGTAGCACAAGTTAGTGGTCCCTTTCCAAATGATGTTGTATCCGGTTGCTCTGATTGTAGCTCAGCTAATACAGAAAGAAGCCTTTGTGTTCATAAATACTTCAAGCTCATTGTTTAACTCTTTACCCATCGCAGACGAAATCAAAATTTATTACGTTAATTTCTATATTTAATTTTTTTTTTAAATTCAACAAAACTATATCATGTGACCGCTCATTGGAACGAGCTC
This sequence comes from Pictodentalium vernedei, assembly GCA_031216915.1. Lineage (NCBI taxonomy): Eukaryota > Metazoa > Mollusca > Scaphopoda > Dentaliida > Dentaliidae > Pictodentalium > Pictodentalium vernedei. The sequence continues at coordinate 164,007,003 of CM062291.1, read as the reverse complement.
GATGAGCTCGTTCCAATGAGGGTTCATATGATATGGTTTTTTTTAATTTTTTTGAAATTTTTTTTTCTTTCAACTGCTGAATTTGCAAATTACGCGGGCGTTTGGGAGCGTTTCGTTAGGTAAAGGGTTAACTCTTAGGTCTTTCGATTAATTTTACATTAATAACTGTCGTATATACAAGTGCACAGTTGCAGATGACTTATCAACGTTTCTATATTACAGTATACTACATGTACAGGCAGCCAACAATGATGTAAAAAGTAAAAACACTGGCAATATAAGTGCATCCTATCAGTAGAGTTATCAATGAAGAATACACTTGAGACAACGTTTTCAGAGCAAAATAAAAGGAGCTGTTTGTGGCTGTATAGGGACCTAAGGGTTAATTGGTCTGCATATGGACACGAGAAGCTGAATCTGACGTGACCTATGGGGAAGTTCGTGTGTTTTTTTTTACCTCACCTGACTGAAACTCAGTGTGAGCTATTGCCATCACTTGGCGTCCGTTTTTCGTCGTCGGTTGTCTGCCGCACGTCGTCCGTTAACCCTTTACCCAAAATAACGTTCAAAACCGGCCAGCTCTATTCACAAAAATCGCCAATTAATTTTCATTAATTTTTTTCATTGTTTGTCTCTAAAACATAGGTCATGGCCCCTCTTTGGAACGAGCTCGTCGAGCTCGTTCCAAGGTGGTGTCATAACCTATGTTTTTGAGACAAAAATGAAAAAAATTAGTTATTCAAGAATTTTGTTTGCAAGTCTCGTCTGCTTTTCAGGTTAGGTAAAGGGTTAACTTTTGAAAATTGTCTTCTTCTTCAAAACCACTGGGCCAAATTCAAACATATATTGTACAGACCATCTTGGGAGTATACCCTTTCTAGTTTGTTCAAATGAAGCCGCTACCATCTTCGGGCTGTGGTTAATGCCCCAAAAATCTAAAAATCGTGAACCACCAGGGAGAATGCCTTAATATTTGGTATGGAGCTTCCTTTGGTAGTGAAGATTAAAGTTTGTTCAAGGGAAGTTTGTATGTCAATATTTGGGCTCTCTGTGGGGGCATGGCCATTTTGGACTCCACACAGACTTTGTATTTCAAGAACCGATGGGCTGATTTGAACCAAATTTGGCATGTAGTGTAAGTTAGTCATAACTACTTGATTTATGCAAAAAACTATTCCATGAGATCCCCATGAGCTAAAAATAGAAAAAAATCAAATGCCCATATTTCAAAAACTGCATGGACCAGGATATTGTTTTTAATATGAAGCTTCCTTAGGACCAGTGGAATCAGAGGGACAAAAAAAACTGCTATCGAATTTGTCATGAGGTGCCGTATAGGGATGCCCCATTTTAACACTGTTGGCAATTGGAAAATGCCGAGTCATTATCGTTCTTGTGCTCCATCAACTAATAATTCTCCTTTAGAACATTTGGACCAAGTCTAAACTGATTTGGTACAAAGCATCTTGGTGAAGTTTACTCTTCTGATTTATTTCCCCAAAAGTTACTATGCCCCTTGGGGTGGGGGTTAATGCCCCATAAGCCTAAAATGCTTTAAAATCATCTTCTCATATGCTTCTCAATAATGCTTAGATTTCTGGTATGAAACGTACTTCAGTGCTCAATAGGTCAAAATTGGGCTCCTTGTGGTAGGATGCCCATTTTGGGCTTCACTCAAAATTTTTAATTCCAGAACCAATGGGCTGATTTGAACTAAATTTGTCATATAGTATAAATGGGTCATAAGTACTTGATTTATGCCTGAAAAATATTTTGGGGTGAGGTAGAGAAAACTACAGAAGTTAAAAATAAAACAAAAATTTCGTACGGACACTTTTTGAGACTTCACAGAACAGAGCTTTGTTTTTGTCTTGGAAGCTTTCTTAGGACCAGCAGAAATGAACGGTCAAAAAATTGCCCCATCACTTACTGAAACACTCATCTCTTTTGATCACTTGAGTCAGGTGAGCGTTTTAGGCTCACTTGAGCCTCTAGTTTCAAATTGGTTCTAAAAAATTGTTTGGTCCGAAAGGTATTTTCATGTTGCAGCACCATCTCAGGTCTGCATGTGAACGAAGTGAGCCACAATTTGCAAACCTGGAGAAGTGTTGCCCATTGTGAGCAGCGAATCTGGGTACAGTCATAGGTGTTACAGACGACATTCAAGCGACTTCTACGATTAAGCTATTAGTCACTTTTTTCGTCACAACAAATCAAGAAATGAAATTACCTGTCGTGTTTAATCGAACGTGACAAATGTTTTTTTCTGATTATTGATAAAAGATTGTTAAGACGTAATTTTTTACATTTCAGTAGTATCCATTGAAAAATATGAGTCCTTACTCTTCAATTTTGTAACTTGAAATCCATTGATCGCTGTTTTCTGCTTTGATCACTAAACTGCTTGATTAGTTGACATGGGTATTTTTATTTAACAACCCCACTGTACATGACTAATAACTTCCTTTATATGTGATATGGTTTTGTATTTTATATTTTGCTTACACTGCTTATACTGAGTCATTTTCCATGAACATTACGATAGTGTCCCAATATCTAGTCTCAGCGAGTGAGACTTTATATACAGTACGTGGAGAGTGGATTGTAACTAAATCACCCGCGCAGTGGAGTTGTCACCCAAGCTATAACTTTCAAATTGTGTACATATCGACAAAAACACAGGCAATGCTTCAGCCAATGGCCCTCCGGGTTGCAAATTTGTTGCAAAGCATAACCAGCACAGGCAAAGTTTCAGCCAATGGACCTCCGGGTGAAACCCGGAGGTCCATTGGCTGAAACTTTGCCTATGCTGGTTATGCTTTGCAACAAATTTGCAATTATTGCTTGGGTGGAATCTCCACTCTGCGGGTGATTTAGTGATAATACACTCTCCACGTACTGTAACTTACAATTTGTTACAGCACAAAAAGTCTAATGCGTAGTGAAACATAATGTTTGGCTTCCTGAAATAATCTCATCTAATCGACAATTGGGTAATTTGAAATTCATCCAAAAAATGAAGGATTTTTTAGCCGAAAAAAATAGTCTTTGATATAACTTCATTATGTTGAGACACTTTAACATTCATAACACTGATCAAGGAGTAATAATATCTCATCCCTTGAGTACACATAGCATTGAAGATGGCACCTTGTTACACTCAGCGGACGACTTAACATTCAGATTGCACTCACAGGATGACTTAACAGTCATGTTCAGAATAATATAAATATATTATATATCTTTGATATAACTCATTTGGTTATGTTTAAAAACTTTACCATCCAAGACACTGATCGTGGAATAATAATATTTATTACTTTCCAAAGTGTGATTTACTGGGATTTTCGGGTTTGATTATAAACGATAACTTCACAAGTGAATTATGCAATCAACAATTGTGTCAGGTATCCGTGTGCACAAACAAAGACGGTTTGGGGACTTCATTGGGTTTTTTTTAACCCTTTACCTAATATGAAAAGCAGACGACACTCGCAAAAAAAATTCTTGAATAGCTATTATTTTCATTTTTTGTCTTAAAAACATAGGCTATGACCCCCTCACGAGCTCGTTCCAATGAGGGGTCATAGCCTATGTTTTAGAGACAAAAAATGAAAAAATAATGAAAATCAATTGGCGATTTTTGAGAATAGCGCTGGCCGGTTTTGGCCGTTACGTTGGGTAAAGGGTTAAATAAAATAATTATCATTAATAATGAAAAGTAATAAACAGAGTAATGTGAAACAATTCATTCGAGGCAAGGGACTATATTGTAAAACACTCGTGCGCATTCGCGCTCTCGTGTTTGTACAACGTCCCTCACCTCTCATGAATTATTTCACGTAACCAGTCCAGTCAAGCGATTACTCTTTATTTAATATTTAACAGTCATGTTTAGAATAAAATCAATATATTATATATCTCTGAAGAATATGTTCGAGATGCAGTCATGACAGAGTCCACATCAACGTAAGGTTTGGAAATGATATTACATTCATGGGTGATAACATTAAGAATATTTTCACTGCACCAAATACAAGCTCCGCCCAACCTCCCCAACAGAGCATGGTCACCCTCCATGACGTTAGGAATGAGAAACGTTGTTAATTCCCACTTTACCACTTTTGAGATTGGCATGCAGCACCCCAAATTTCTAAGATTTCTTTTGTTCAACAGATTCATTGTCTTTCCGTTTTCTCCCTCCTTCTACAGTTCAACTGATATTGTACAATTCTAGTTAGTATGGTGAGCGCAAAATCGGCCTTTTGTTTTCAGATCACGATCTGATCCGGATACACTAACACTCGTTGGTCGAGATTTCCTTAACCATTTGAACTCGTAAGACCGATTTTTCGGCTCAAGGCATAATTTCGTACCATTTTTGTCTTATTGTAAGAGGTCTATACGCGGGGCATTGATGATAAAATAATAACTGCAGTCTGCAGCCAGATGGCTGCAGACTGCAGTTATTGTTTTATCCTCCATGTATATTGATATTGGACTGACCCATCTCACTCTAAGTGTACACCAAGGCGATACCATTCCAGGAAACGAGGGTCAAAGGGTTAATATAGCATCGCGAAATCAGGATAGAATAAAATAAAAGAAACGAAATAGCACCTGAGTTTCCATGTATCCGCATGTCTTTTCGACAGGTGAGATTCTACACTGTTATGGACAGGAAGGCGGACAGAGAATTTTGATCGGATCGCGACGTCGTCGCGATCCAGCCGAAATTCTCTGTCCATTTTTGAAGTCACATAACTTAATATGTATGCTGCCTTGTTTACTACCCTCCTTTTTTATGATGTCTAAATACATGAAATGAAATATGAATCGTTCATCAAGAAAAACTAGCAGTAGCACGCTATTAAAGCATTCTCCCTCTTGCTTATCAATGAATAATGCCCCTGCCAGGGACAACTGCGTTGTGTCCTTGACCAATGCACTTAATCCCGATTGCCCGCGTGGGGGCACGGTGGCGCTGTGTACTAGGGCGTACTGCACGTCGATGGTGCACTTCAACCAATACTAACCCTGCTTGTCTGTAGCTGGTACGTTGAGGAGTCTGACATTACTCGCCGCTGCTCGGTGGATCGCTCGACTCGCATACTAAATATGTACGTGCTCATTATAATATTACAAAGGCGACACCATTCAGACACGAAGAGCAGGAAGTGTAAAAAATGAAAGTGTCACACTCAAAGTTAGTAGTCTGCACTCTGATGTTAAAATATCAGAATTTCAAGCTGCAAATGTTTCCATATTGCAATTAGGAATTTAACCAATTCAGCCTTGTTTGACAGTGCTCATTGAGCTATATCAGACAGGATTGAACTGATTAACCCTTTACCCAACGTAACGGCCAAAACCGGCCAGCGCTATTCTCAAAAATCACCAATTAATTTTCAAAATATTTTCATTTTTTGTCTCAAAAACATAGGTTATGACCCCTCGTTGGAACGAGCTCGTCGAGCTCGTTCCAACGAGGGGTCATAACCTATGTTTTTGAGACAAAAAATGAAAAAAATTAGTTATTCAAGAATTTTTTTTGCATGTGTCGTCTGCTTTTCATGTTAGGTAAAGGGTTAAATTCGTCGTTACATCATCGGAAATATTTGCTGCTAGATATTTCGGTATTTTTTCATCAATGTGTGGGAGTCAAGTTTTTATTTTGTATGTTGAGTAGTTACATTTGTCTTTTCGAATCTGTACACAATATCGGGGTCTTATTTACTGTGAAGGTTTTATGTAAATGTGCTATTATCTCTTGAGACCTTGAATGCAAAAGAATTTTACCACAATGAGTCACTCAACATTCTTTGCAGGGGCCGCGGAACCGGGGGGGGGGGGGGTGGTGGTTCTCGCCCCCTTTTTGCCGGGCCATGTTTTTTTTGTATGCATATATTTTAACACAACCAATGACTGGTGAAACAAGGGGCGGATCCAGAGCCTCCCCTATATTTTCGCCAGCTATGTTTCTCTCGTACTTGTTCAGTTTCGATGGATTTCGGATCATTTTTTGCAGTAAGTGGCAGAAACCGCTAAAATGTATAAATTCTGTTAAAAAATCGGTTAGCTGAAATAGATCGTAATCTTACAGACATACAAGTACCAAATCCACCCCCAGACAAGATAATCCACAGACAGTATAATTGCTGTTAACGTCTGGTAAAGCATACAGGTGAAGTCTGTTTATCAGCTTTGGTCGTTACGACCAAATCTAATAAATAGACCTCACCTGTATGCTTTTCCGACGTTTTTTAACGGATCTCAAAGTGTGAAATCTTTCACATACATCTCCTGAAAAATCTCAAACTATCCGCTCAGATGCATGGAAATGGGGGTTTTGGGACCCTGGAATTTAAAATCTTCGTACCACGGCCCAAACCATGGTCGGCCCGTCATACCGACGACCATATCCATCGCCCGATCCAGCCCCCTCACTTTGAAAATCGTTCCGCCGCCCCTGCTTTGTGCAAAACAGTTAGCTTAAATGAACTCTGTCTGGGTAATATTCATTTGTGGTTCAATTATATATGTTATAACTGTTGTCGATCTCACTGAACTCCCACGCTTCGCCCCGATAGTTACAAAAAATGAAAAGAAGGGCACCAAGTCTCCTGAGTTAATAACAAAACGTCTAACATAGAGCCATCATGAAGAAACTAACCTATGTGTTTGAAAATAAGAACCAGCCTGGCGCCTCGTTTTGAATCTAGAAGCCAGATTACTTCTTAACTGTAGTTATGTTATTTGTTGGAAACGATCTTGTTGGAAGCATTCGTCTGTGTAAGACATGCATTTGTGAATTTAGTTACAAATTTATGGTGTTGGTATAATTACTGTTGTTTAAAATCATTCTGAAGTGACTAAAATGTATTTATATTACACCACAATGACATTTTATTTTCTCAGTGGTTTCTAGTCCATTCTTTGCTGCCGACGTTTTCACCATTGACTTGACTAGAAACCACGACTACAATTCACAGACTGTTCAACAAAGCATGGGCCGATGGAGGAAATGGGATCTTACGGTCAGGAGCCCACTTAGAAGCTTATATTTTAGATTCGAAAACCACATCAGCATTTCACACTGACTGCTCATTAGGTCGATCCCTGGCATCTTTATGGGAAAGAAGAAAGATCACGACAATTATAAACATAATACTGTTAGGTGACATGGCCCCGTCCATGAAATATTTGGAACTCCCAATACAGAATGTTCACAGAGAACAGCGTAGTTAAGATCTCAAAGAAACCCTATGTTATTCATTCTGAAACCTTATTATTATGTCAATTTGTACAGAAAGAAACGATCTTTCAAATGACTATGTTCCAATAAGACTAAAATCCTCGCCCTCTGATTGGACGACACCTCTCTTAGTTTTTTCTATGTTTACGGCTTCATTGGGATATGTTATCGTCTGACGCCACCACGTGAAATATTCGAAAAGATGATTACAAAGATGAGGAGATACAAAGTGTACTGCCTATACTATGGTATTTTTCGAGGTCAGTGGTCATTCTATGAATGTATACTCACATCCCACATATAAAAAGGTCGAGGTAACTCCATCACAGTTCAAATAATGAACTTCGACTTTTATCTAAGTTATTGATTTTTTTCCAGTGACGTTGGAGATACACAAGAGATTTATTTACTAAATTTTTTATCTTCAAAGTTGCCTTGCTCATTGAAGTTGCCTTGTACATTTCTTGGTGTGGTTTTGGACTTTGGGTATGGTCTTCTTGGAACATATACGTTATTGTGATGAATTGACGGTAACATGGTTTGAGTTCGACGCGAAGCGTCTCGGTTGAACATACGCTCCTAGCCGCAATCCACAGACTATGGTACCGTCAATTCATCACAATAACTTATAATGTTGTGAATTAATAAGTGTCGTATGGGAGCCTCCATATTTTGAAATATTATCTTGTTATTGCGTAATAATATATTTGAGTTCTTTCGGGATGTTGTGTTCAATCGATATTGCTGGATTGTAGTGAGAAGTTATTGCGGTTTACGATATAATTATTGCGTTTTACGACATTTTGTTGCGTCATACCAGGATACTGTTGCTTTCATTAGAAGATAAAACAATGTTATAATCTCGTGTTTATACCTATCATTTGTTTCGCGACATTTTACAGGCCTGGTTCTGCCTTTGGCAGTTTATGGTTTTAGGGCAGATGCTCCTAGCGGGACCCTAGCCTGTTCATATTTGTAGGAGTGGCAAGTTTATACCAAACGTCTGGAATGCTCAAAATAATAATGCCAACCTACAGATACACGATTTTCTAGCTAGGCGGGGGACTACACAGGGTGAAACAAATTGTCAGCGAGAAAATCACGGAGGATTGTAACCTCATTTGGTGAGAGGGTGTCAAAGTAAAGAGATGTTTATGTGGTCTGCGTGAAAAGAAAATCCCGGTTTTGAAGAGTACCTTGATGGAACCTTTGTGGATCACTGCTGCTTAACCTGAGATCGAGGTCGCTGGAGCTTAGGGGTGGAATCGGGAAAGACAGCAACTGTATAATGTAGGAGATCCTGGAATACTTTCTCTTAGAATGTCCAAAATATCAGTTTGACAGAATAAAATTCACTGGGAGTATAATGGGGAAATGGGATGGATGAACGAAGGTTATGTGGTTATTGCATTACACAAAGGAAAGGTTAGTGTGCTTGTCTCAGATATTGGAAAGAATGGGATACAGGATATCATCAAACAGTTTGTATCAGGGTGTTGGGAGAGGAAAGAAGAGGCGTGAGGATAGGGAGGGGGCACATGGTTAATCAAGGTATTCTCATCTGTGAACCGCGAAGAATTAGCGGTTGCCCAAAGTGTTATTATTAGTATCATGAAAGGGTGTGTGGATTGTTTATCAATAATAATTTCCATTCAATGGTTGTTGAGGTGAGAGCTTTGTTTGTCTCCTGGTAGGTGGTAAGTCGAAAAACTTAACCCTTTTGCCTGACATTTGGCTGTAGGGATATACACCTGCATCTGTGATGTCAGATGGAGGAGGATGAAGGAGAACACGCTGCCCACTGTTCCTCTCCTCCAACAGGCAACGGCCCTGAGTTATTGATAAATCTATTTTATTACACGTCTGTTCTATGGAATCCCAATTCACAGCAACACTAAATCATGCGGAAAATGAAAATCCGTTCAGCACAAATGTGCCGGACGGGAATCGTTGAACAGACGATTGATCACCCGAAACTGAAACGATTGCGAAATAACTAAATAGAATGTCTTAAATTGAAGGACAGTCATGACTTCGCTGGAGTTAGCTATGGGGTAGCATATGTTAAATATTATTATAACTTCCATAATTTATGTCCAACCGTTTTAATGTGTAATCGTGAAATCTCTGAAAGTACAATCTCCCCTAATTTTTCTCCGTGCAGAGCGGCGGATACGAAATGCGAATTTTATACAATAAGTGCCATGGGATTGGAACGAATAAATGTGTATCTCCGAAGTATGTCGTCAAAATAAATAACGTGGTTATATCTTTCTTACTTCTCTCTAACAAACGGATCAATTTGGATGTAAAGGATGTAATTTGTTGAGGACGCCTTTCTCAATCGATAGAATGTTACAGAACCAGAGACGCCGTTGATCTTCGGAATCAAAATAGTCTTGTTTTCGGTTAGTTGTACCAGGAACCCCTCTCCCCCAATCATAAAAAAGTATATTCCATGTCTGTTTTGTGACATAGACTAGGGTTTTCCAAATTAACCCTTTACCTAATATGAAAAGCAGACGACAGCTACTAAAAAAAATCTTGAATAACTATTTTTTTTCATTTTTTGTTTCAAAAACATAGGTTATGACCCCCTCATTGGAACGAGCTCGTCAAAAACATAGGTTATGACCCCCTCATTGGAACGAGCTCGACGAGCTCGTTCCAACGAGGGGTCATAACCTATGTTTTTGAGACAAAAAATGAAAACATAATGAAAATTAAGCGGCGATGTTTGAGAATAGCCCTGGCCGGTTTTGGCCGTAACGTTGAGTAAATGGTTAAATTGATGGGATGGACCATGTGGTATATCAGATTGAACCAAGTGGGTGTAAACTGAATGTATTATTTGTTTTATCCCCACAAGTTCATCACATGACGCGTTAACCCTTTACCTAACGTGAAAAGCAGACGACACTTGCGAAAAAAATTCTTGAATAACTAATTTTTTGTCTCAAAAACATAGGTTATGACCCCTCGTTGGAACGAGCTCGACGAGCTCGTTCCAACGAGGGGTCATAACCTATGTTTTTGAGACAAAAAATGAAAAAAATAGTGAAAATTAATTGGCGATTTTTGAGAATAGCGCTGGCCGGTTTTGGCCGTTACGTTGGGTAAAGGGTTAAAGATATACTGCTCTTCTCTGGGGGTGTATTTGTATTTTAATGACTTTTTTGCAATTTTCGGTTCAAACCGCTCGTGCATCTGACACTCGAGTTTATTATTTTTGTTCCAACGATTGATTTTGTCTGAGTAAGTCAATTATTTCCTCCGATATATCACTACAAACTTTTCGATATCAAGCGTGATCTCCAGTGTCCCTAATTGTGCTAACAAAGTGTTCGAGGAAATAATTGCATTTCTCTGGAAAAACGAATCGTCTGTGCAGCGATACTAACCCATGGGCTTTGCTGTACGGGCTGTTCGAATTTAGAAATACCCAGAAAGTCTTTAGAAAGCAAATAAGTAAACTGTGGCGAGTTTTGTACATATTTGTTCCCAGGGTCTCCATTGTCCGGGTGGAATTCAATGAGCTGTCTCTCATTTGTTATAAAATATGACCAATGTGGTGCGACAAAGAAATTTTTGAAAAGAAATGGCGTTTTACTGTTAGCTCGGTTCTGAAATAAAATATTTCATTCCCATTTTGGCAAATATTATACTCTTCGTTCATATGGTTCAGCTTGAAACGTTTGTGATTAATTCTTGCTCGCTGAGTTAACGATTCACCGCGCGGAGAGAACAGTATTAATAATTCTCTCACGTAGCTAATATATATATTTTTTTTCTTTTTAACCCTTTACCCAACGTAAAGACCAAAACCGACCAGCGCTATTCTCAAAAATCGCCAGTTAATTTTCATTATTTTTTCTTTTTTTGTCTCAAAAACATAGGTTATGACCCCTCATTGGAACGAGCTCGTCGAGCTCGTTCCAATGAGGGGTCATAACCTATGCTTTTGAGACAAAAAATTAAAAACATTAGTTGTTCAAGAATTATTTTTGCAGCTGTCGTCTGCTTTTCGTGTTAGGTAAAGGGTTAACCCAGACCGTTGGTTATGAATTCTCGTAGAAACCAGCTTGTCGAGTTGGACCCCATATTTTGAAAAAACTGAAGTCTGACTTGAGTCCTAAAGTGGACACAGGTCTGAGGATTGTAATCGTTCAGTCCTGGAGGCCGGTTAAATTTAAGCCGACATTCTTAGGCTACTTGTTGTTTATTCTGATTTTCGCTAACAGACCGAAGAAATTTTCTTAATGCCAAAACTTATGCGTACCAATTGAAGTTAAAAGTCAACTTAAATCGAGAAACTATATCTACTTCTTCAGAGGAAAAATCACTACTGGTGACGGAAACTTTGAACTCAAGAATGTTTTTGCGTTAGTGTTTTTAATCTATTCATTACAGCTAAAATCTTAGAGGAGTCCAGAATTGAACTTAAAGCCGGGAATCCCGAGACAGAACTGAAGGTTTTTTTTCGCTGTATTCCATGCTAGTCTAGAAATATCAGCTGGAAGAGTCTACTCGTTACTTGGGTGAAGACCAATCAATATTTTGAACGTGCAACCCAAGGTTGCACGTTGAAAAACTTCATTGGTCTACCACAAAAATTCATTGAACAACTATCTACTTAGTGAGTTGAGGTCGTACCACGATCGTCGACCGAAAAGGCGATCTTTCGGGTTCAAAGGGTTAAGCGCGATTTGGAGTTAGGAGTAAAAGGAATGTTTGTGGTCTGGTTGAAAGAATATAAACGCGTGCATTTGATCTATTCTGTTTGTCTAAAGTATCGATGACAACTGTGGAGAATGCAATTAAGAGATCATCGGTAACTCTATTGAAGCGAACGCACCCTCGTTTGCATGACATCTTCACGACATTCACAATTGAAACAATTTCTTTATTGCAGTTCGTCACGTAAAATAAATCTTGGATTTTGTATTTATGTTGACAATGAAACATTAAGCACTCGGCTTCAAGACAAAAGCTTCATTTCTTTGTTATTTTCGTAGACAAAAGCTTCATTTCTTGGTTATTTTCGTAGACAAAAGCTTCATTTCTTTGTTATTTTCGTAGACAAAAGCTTCATTTCTTGGTTATTTTCGTAACTATGGGGTAATATATTTCAGAATACACAGAAGACCATGACAGAGCAGCTGCCTCAATACGTACTCATTTTCCCACATTCATTTGCCCCTCTGTTAAACTTGAGACCAGTCAGTTATTTATTAATCAGTTTATTTTTTCTTTGCTTTCTTCAGTTTGGGTTATATCTAAACCTGGATATAATATGATTACTGAAAATTCATTTGCAATTTGATTAGATTAGGGCTTTTTGCCCCGCAAAAAAACACACAAAAAATCAAGACAGATTGCACAGTGTTTAACGCAAACACAGGTAATAATGCTTTATTAGAAAGCTGCGTAAGGCGTTGGATTCGAAGGCATGTAACTGAATTCCAAAGGCGAAAAGTTTCCTAATTAAATGTATGAACGAAACATTATTTGCAGATTTTATCCTGTCCCACATCATCTGTCATTTGGTAAGACACTTAATCCAGCCGGCCCAAGTGGGCGCACGATAGCACTGTGTGACAAGGCGTACAACATGTCGACAACCATGCACGTGATGGGAGAGTAAATTGGAGAGGCCGAGAGTCAGCTGGCTTTCTTCGGATACTGTGGCCTCCACCACTCATAGACCTACCCGAACCGATTTGGTCCTAGAGGTTGAAAGTGTCGTTAAACCTCAAATAAGAAACGGTCAAACAATCCACTCCCCAAAGAGTTCTTAATCCCTTTATATTAGACGGTCAGCTCCAGTAGAATGGATAGCATATGACCAACCCTGCTTGACATAATAGCGTAAGGCAATGAACAGATTTTTGACCCGATACGCACACCAGAATGCCAAATAGGCATGGCACTAGGTGTGGCGAAACTATTTACCCCTGCTGAAAAAATGTGCGAAGTTATTTGTATGATACTTAACCTATGTCCCTATATCCTTGACTTTTACACGTACACGGCGGACTATCGCGATCGGCCCATAACAAGAGCAAAAAAAACAACAAAAAAAAAAACAAAAAAACAAGAGCTGCATATCTAGGAATTTGCATCTGTCTTCATATTGATATTCAATTACCATCCTGGTCGGTGATTTGTGGGGTTAAAGGACTGTGGTTGCAAACACAAACACAGAATTTCAACCAGTCGAAATTCTCTGCTCCTTTTCTTCCCTAAAACACCGTAGAAATTTGCTTGTTGAAAAAGGAAATACGAGAACACTGAATATTCGACGCTTTTTCGTTCGTTTTTCGTGATTTAGTCTTGATTTCACAATATTTTATTTAGGAAATCTTGACCCAGTAGTTTTAAGTATTTCGCGACTAAATCTCGATATGACGGAGAAAAGGGTCACCTTTGTGATTACAGTGCTGTAACTCGGCAACTGCCTGAATCATAAGGTAAACGCGATAATGTTTTTCTATTTTAGCCAAGTGAACACAATCAGCTTTTTTCGGGTACCAATATCTTGCATCATGGAGTCGTTTGGTTTAAACATTCATTTTCATCAAATGCACCTTGTAATTTTCCTCAACGAGAGTAGCTTCATTATAAATATATCGCAACTGCATTTCTTTTGTGACGCCATTGAAGAAAACTTCCTCAGATGTTAATACAATGTAAAAATTATTATAACTATGGCTATATTATATCATGGAGGATAATCCCAATGCAGTGAATTCCATAAACTTTCACGTCGATATAAAAAAGTTCCTCGAAGTCGAAAATGAACATTTTGATCTGAGCAATAAAGTTCTTGATACATTTTGTTAAATCTACATTTGGAAAGTCATAACCTACAAAATTTGCAAGCTCATGCTGTTTGTTAGTATATATTTATGTATATATTTTAACCAGATCGTATAATTTTATTACTTTATGCTGTTATTGGATCGCATCCAATTCGATTACTGGTACACTTTGGAAGGATGTTATATATCCTATATACGAGGTAATGGATGCTGTTTGGAGTATCTCAAGGTCTGTAATTTACACGGGGAGGTGTTGAAAGAAAAATATTTTTTGTTTTTACCCTCTGCCTGAACGTCTTCTTTGTTATCGATATAGTTTGCGTAGTATTTTCTATTAGAGAGGGAATGATGCATGCAACTTGCTGATGCGTCTTCCATATTGACAGGACACTTGGCATTGTATTGTCATAATTTTGTGTAGATTCCCTGTCCACGATCAAACATTGACATCCCACTACCAGTTCTACAAGATGGGCGTGTGGGCATGGAAGAGGTTGGAAAAGCTAGTCATGCGATCTTCTTGCAGTACTTATTGACACATTGTACAGTTTGCGTACTGGGAAAGGTGTGAAAACATTACAAAAGCAACCATGTTTACTGAAGTTCTAATTGAGAGAAGCTGTAATTACAGAAGCTGTAAACCAGTGCCCGTTATTTTTTTTATCGAGTTCACCCTTTACCTGAAACGACCATAGAAGCGGTCATGGCCAAAAAAAAAACAACACAACCTTTTTTGAACTACTAAAACTTATCTTTTTGTGCCACCACAACATGACTTATAAACACTTATTGGAACGAGCTCGATGACCAATTTCCAATGATGGAACATAAACTATGTGTTTGAAACAAACATTCAAAAAGTAAGAAACAGCAGTGGATATTCAGCCGCTGCCCGTACATTCATATCAAAGTACACACACACACGTCCTTGGGGCCCTACATTTTTCCGTCCTCGTGACATTCTTATATGTGTAACTTCTGCTATATTTATAAACTGATTTCGATGAAACTTCCCAAACAAGACCACTAACAAGTGCAGAAACAAAAATTGAGCTGTGGTTATTCTAACCAAATTCTCTCCCTTGAACTTGGAATACAATGCAGTTTTTGTATGAAAATTCGCGTGTGCGCAGTTCCTCCTACATTTATGAAGCGCAGTCTACAAAAGTTCTCAAACATGATCGCTAACAGGTGGACATGTATTTAATACCAAATTGCCAAGTTGCGACAAGTTTAACGGAACTATCTTTTGAATATACCGCTGATTTTTATTTGATTTTTTTGGTTTGGCAACTCTTCCTACATTTATGAAAGGATTCTGACGATTCTCTTCAGACATGTTCACTGGAAATAGGATATGCGTATGTACCCAAAATTTTACTCTGTAATAATTTTAATCGTGTTGTCTGCTCGTTAACTTATCCAGATTTTTTATATGTATTTCTTGTGTGCACAACACCTCTGGCATTTTTGTACCGACGTTGATAAAACTTTACAGACGTGATCACTAGCAAGTGAACAAGTGCATGTTACCTTAGATTTTGAACCGAGACAATTTTGTCCAGTTTTGTCTCCTCTTGAATTTTGGCTGGTTACAAATCCCTACATGAACACTTTGTGTGCGTATCTCTCTCTACATGTAATGACACATTTTGGATGAAAGATATCATTCATAATCACTTTAAAATGAACGTGCGTATATTCCCAATTGCAACAATTCTAACCCAACTGATTGATTTCTGTGGAAAATACTCGCGTAAACACCTACATCAATTATCAAGTCACTAAACAACAACCTGTATCTTATTATTTTCATTGTGTAAAATAGGGCTCTGAGAATTACCGAATCAAATCCCTAATTCAATAAGGTAGAGGATTTCGAATCGAACCTAGAATCAAATTTCAAGGATCTTCAGATTGTAAATAATGCACCTTACAACGGCTTCCTCACAATCGTAAATATTTCCAGTCTCCCCTAAAGTATTGTATTAACCGGCGACTCGCCTGTTTGGACGAGTCAGTCAAAAGGCGAAATATTCCAGAAACGGAATCAAAGTAGTTTCAGAAGCGGAGCCTCCTTCATTGAACGATTCTTCTATCAGCAGGTCTCCTGTACAGGAGACCTGGTGATAGAAGAAGAGTTCAATAGGATACAGTTTGTAGGATTTTGAACATCTCTTCCATTCCGAAATTTCCGAATCAGATTGACTTGAAACGAATCATAGGGACGATTTTTCGAATTAAATCGAATTTCGAAGCTTCACACGGTCCTGGTAGAAAGGCATCACTTGTTCATCGTAAATCTCGAGTACGTACTCAATGAGGCTTTGGGTTTTGACTGCAGAAAACATCACACATAAATTATATACATTTTCCAGCATTCTTAAAAACAAAATACATAAAAACCCAACCAAAAAACAAAAACACTTGCTGCTGCTTCTCTGTGTTTTTAGTTTGTTGAGAATATTATTTGTTGCTGCTTCTCTGTGTTTTCATTTGAGAACATTATTCCTGATTGGTGGTAAATAATGGAAATCACGTTTTGGGGAAATTGGTATGACGAATCAATTAGTTTTCTAAGGCTTTGATCATTACGACATCTTTGAAGAGCACCGAAAGTAATTTTATAGAAAATAAGTTTAGAAACTGTGATCAATGAATGGTCGCGTATCCGTTGTTTTCTGTATCCAAAGGATAGATTATCATGTTGCGACTGTCGCACGGTTTCTAAATAACTTTTAACTCCTAGCCTTGCACTCTGGTAGACAGGTCAAATTTTCTTTGAGAAGTCTGTTTTTCTCGAGTAAGCTTACGGATAGAACCTGTTATATTTTTCACTGTTAAAGAAAACCCGAATTGCATTATGGGAAAACTTTGCTGTTGGATTTGACATCGATGTACAGAGGTGAATCTAATAAATATAGCGTCTGTTTACTGTAAAATGTTGTTCCAGTGTTTTACTACTGCGCTTTATTGTGGGATTTCAACAGAAACTTTCCATTTCTTTATTTTTGCTTGCGTTCATAACACGCTGTTTGAATAGGCTCCTTGAGCCACTTCTAGCAGTGTATATGACACCACAACATACTGGCAGTATAGTTCATGTAATTGAAGGGATTGGCAAAAGTAGTTAGACCGGCTTTGTCACGATACAAGGCTGTGAACACCGAATGGTTGAATGATAGCTAACTGACTCGAAATTCCAACCGAAATATACAAACAGTGGCGATGTCAACTGAACTATAAAGTAACTCCCTGCGAATTTCAAATTTCGGATCAAATCGGATACTGGATCGAATCAGATAGAGGATTTCGATTGGAATCTCATCGCTCCCTAAGCTGTAGACATTACACCTTCACACAACCGTAAATATTGTCAGTCTCCACTCATAAATTGTATTCATCGGCGGCCGTCTGTCTGGGAAAGTCAGTCTCAAAAAGACGGAATATTCCGAAGCGGAATCAAAGTAGTTTCGGAATTGGAACCTCTTTGAACTATTCTTCTGCCATCAGGTCTCCGTTACAGGAGACCTGATGACAGAAGAAGAGTTCAAGAGAAGACACTTGGTAGGATATTTAGACCATTTTTAGAATCGAATCAACGGGACAATGTCGAAACGAATCGAATTTCGAGGCTTCGCAGAGCCCTACTGCAAAGATATTTTACGATGTTCCATAATAAAGCATTCTCTAGGACGAATAGAAATATCATAGGTTCATTCGTCTCTTGAATAGAACCGTTGTGTAAACTTTAACGGTTACTGGTGGTCATTACCCGTATGTCTTTTATTATTTAAACAAACTGTCCAATTTTAAATTGGAAGGAAATACCCACTTGGACATTGAAGAGATTACGTCAAAATATTCCAGTTAATGTATAAATAACTTCAAACAAACACGATTTGTGGAAGAAAGAAATTTTGAAAACTATTTTTACCAATTTACGCACGTTCCGATTGAACGATCGTTGACTTCTGTATTGAAAAAAATGGTTTATATACTGCAGAAAATGTTACAATTTTAACCCATTACATAGCGTGACGTTCATTTTCACCCAGAGTTATTGCAAAACATACTTTTCGAATGTTTTTTATTTTTTTCAATTTTGCTTCCAAAACATAGCTTATGACCCATCATTGACATGTGTCCATCGGTTATCAGCAGCCAACGTCTTTGCAGGGTTGCTGATCATTGATGGCTATTCGATGATAAACAACCTCGAAAGTAATGTTAATGTTATATTATCACATTTGATTGGACGAGTGCTTGATTAATTTCGGTTGTTTCAGTTGGGATTGTCTCGACTCATGTATTGGTGAGTGCCTAAAAGCACCCTCCAACACACTGTGTCAAGTCAAATCCATATCTTTCTGCCCAAGAGAATGTGGAACACATCCACGGAATATGGAGCCTTGTAGCGCCGAAATTTGAGCTTCTAGCACTCAACCGGTAAAATATGTTGTGCACATCATCCGAATTTGAGACTTATTGTCTGGGAGTAACTCCTTTCATCGGTTGCTTTAGGAGCACTTGACTCTTCATGCACTGTATACCATACTGTAGATTTTCAGAGCAAAATAGTGAGGAAAAATCGTTTAAGTCCACATACTGTTGCCGAGCAGCTAAGGCTGTGGCGATAAAACCCGCCAATTGAACTATCTTCCAACAAACATACAATATTCCCATTTTTTCAGTGATTGACGTCAAATCGACATTCTGTCAAATCTCGAGATGCCTTCTGCGCACACCATTGAACTTTTGTAAGTCAGATTTAATATCACTGAAGCAGAGTTCAACAATCTCGAGTAATCGATCGCATAACCCGTCCTACATTTGATTACGTCTACCAGGAACGGTACTTGCTCCCCGAGAAAAATGATGGCAATGTAAATTCGAAATGAAGTGATCCAGAGAGAATGTCTATGTGTTATCTACAGGTACCTCGAGACAGTTGTTGGAGTCCAGTGATAAAGAGCATGAAACACCAAACATAGAAAAATAAAATGCACACAGACATTTTCTACAGAACTTAGTGTTACATTGCCGTTCCCAAAGTGGCAAGCGGCGACACATTGTATCGCTATTTTCTGACGGAAATGTTGTTCTCCACCTATGACCAATAAGGGCTATCTACGCCACTGTACACCGCAACATCATACAATGTGCGAAAAACTTAATGCAGTGGGTTGCATGTTGATTAAACCGGATGTCCGCCGGCTAACTTGTTGGGCACCGCGTTGACATCGCCACCTGATTTACTCTGTCACCAATTATATTCCTCTCTTGAGTAGCCATCGACAACTGTACTGTTTTATGTTGTGACCAACGAATTTATGGTGCCGCCGGGAATGCTCGCTCCTTTTAGCCTAACCACGGAAATTAATACCACTGATATTATTTATCCTTTATTGACGCAACGGCAAAAAACCAGCCAGCGCTATTCATTAAAATCTCCATTCATATTCTCTCATTTTTTCGAATTTTACCTCAAAAACATAGTTTATGTTCCCTCAGACTATGTTTTTGTGAATAACAATTCAAATTTTTGGTTTTGTGTCGTCTGCTATTCGTGTTTTGTATGTGTCGTCTGTTATCCCTGCTAGATAACGGGTTAAACATTTTACAGTATTAAATTTGGGGGCTGAAAAATTTCATGTGATTTCTTTGGTAATTTTGTACCGGAAATGATAGAGTTAAAGAAAATATCACAGATACACAGAGGTTCGTATTAACGGCATCTTCATGTCGGAGATTAACAACACATCCTTTGAAAAATCGATGAATATCCCCAATAACTGTTTTACGAGAATTCGTTCGGGGGATAATGATTTATGATGAGTTTCAATGGAAGTTATAAACCTGTCTCAGGTCACGTGGTGACAACAAATGGATGACTAGACTTTTTTCTACACATCAACACTAAATTTCATTGCAGCTGAACTCTTTAAAGTTATGCAGCAAACATGTCTGTGAACTAAGTGCATGCTATTCCGTTATATTTTCATCTTGCAGCACTTTAGAGGATTCACTCACCACATTCATGTTGTTGGGCGAAAAGTATATGTAAAGGAAATGAAAGATTGGCTAAAGCTTAAGGATTGTGGTGCCTCGATTTTCAGAAATTGAGAATTTGTATTTTCAGGTTGCAAAAACAACCATTTTGTTTTTAGCGCCAATATTGCAGTCTGAAATCGGCTGATTGACTGTTTAGAAAATTTGTTTTCAGTTCAAAGCTCCAGAAAGAAGGCAGAATTGTAATGTGCCCAGAAATATCGGTGGTAGTAAATCAGTAATTTTCTTGGAGCTCGATGAGATGTTGAATTACTCCTCTTGCACTTTGTTAGCAAATGAATTCGTTCAGGAAAATTTAACGAAACGCTGAAATAGTTTGCGGACACAACCAATGGTAAAATATCTTTAAAAAAAGGGCTGGGGTAATAAATACGTCACGGGGCATTTGGTTGGAGGATACGCTGTCACATGAGGCTCAACGAGGTCAATATTAGATTCGGTCAAAGCCTCGCCTGATTTTGTTCTCACTTCGCCTCAGATGACAACGTATCCGCCAACTGGACGTTCCGCAACTTATAATATTCTGTGTGGATATAATATGTGGTTTGGGCATTTGCCAATTCTGTCTACCGACAATGCCTGTTGCTTACAAAATGAGCATATGTAAACAGACAATCAGCAGAACTAAGTACACAAGAATCAAGGTTCCGTAGTCCTTAACCCTATTCCTAAGGGAATAGCCATATCCGGCCAGCACATTTCACAAAATCAACCATTAATTTTTTTTTTTTATAATTTTCACCACCAAAAGTTAGATCCCTCATTGTGGAAATTTATATTTATTCATGAAATCGTTTAGGAAATTAATTACAAGTATCGTCTGCAAGTCATTGCGGGATGGATGTGTTGAGTTCGTGAAGTGCGCAGCCCATCCCGCATTCATATTCTGATAAAGCGACTGATAATTCATTTCAATTCTTATACCTTAAGAGTGATGGCCACACATACGTTTACTGGGTAATAAAAATCATCAGCAAAATTTTAATTAATGAAACTCCGGGTTGCACCCGGTGCTTCATTAATTAAATTTTTGATGATTATTCCTGTAATTAGTGTTTGAAATCTAATATTATTGCATACGTGGAAATATTGCTTACCCGCGGAAAGTGACCGGTCCACGGCGGCCGTTCTGCAGATGGCATAGAACCGGATAATTGGAATGCATTTCAAAGAGGATATGTATGGGCAATGTATATGTAAAGAAAATGTGATAATGGGAATATAATGGGGAAAATTTGAATCACCTAATAAAATACTAAGTCCAGAAACAAGATGGTCTTGGTATGTCGCGGTTGACCCACGACATAGCGTCTCTTATTTTCAATCGTGAAGTTGTGAGGTTGGATCTCGCCTGATTTAACTATTGTGTGTCACCGGTCCAGGCGCTTAAACCCACTTGCTCTTGAGACCGCGCAGTGTGGGTTTGAGCTAAGGAACATGACACGTTGATAGAACACATACCTTCAATTAACGCTTGACATAGGAACGTTATTGTTTGAAAGGAAGCGCGCAATTTTTTTAAAAAAAGTTACAAGATCCGTATTTTATGAGGCAAGTAAGGTTATTTACTAAGTTAAAGGGTTAAAATGTTTCTTTGTGAATTATCAGTCGGTTGCTAACAGCTGATAAAGCTCTTGGAAAAATGTTCCACACAAAGACGTATTATTTGTAAATTGTAGTACACTCGGCAAGCTGTCCAAATTATAACGGTTGGTCAATATTATCTAACTCCATACACTCTCTCGTCAAATATCATTTTTTTAACTTTTGTGCACACAACATTTTACCACAGTGCAATTCGACATTTAACCAATGCCATGATGTTTGACAGAGCTGTCAAACAAGATACCATTGGTTAAATATTTGAGTATTTTAAAATATTTTTTCATCATCGAAAATATGCTTTTAAGATGTCGATCTGCTATGAGTTAACCGTTCGAGCGTGGATGTCAAGCTGAGTTTTATTTCCTAAAGTGTTTTATAACAGTTTGTAAGACATGATTGAATATACGAGCTGCTGTGAAGATGGCAAAGAATCGTTTTCCTACCCAATTAGAATCTGCTAACCAGTGGAACGTGATCATCGTTTAAAGGTGCGAATGGACCCTCCAAAATAGAAACAACCACTCCAAGGACTGTATATATTTCCTAACATTTAACCATTTACCCAACGAATCACCCGCATCCGCCCGCGTAATATGCTAATTCAGCAGTGGAAAAAATATTATTTTTTAGAAAATTTCAACAAAACCATATCATGTGACCCCTCGTTGGAACGAGCTCGTTCCAACGAGGGGTCACATGATATGGTTTTGTTGAAATTTTTTGAAAAATTTTAAAAAATGATATTTAAAATAATAAATTTTGATATCGCCTGCGTTGGGTAAACGCTTAATAATTGTGAATATGTGGAGATGTGGGTTTATAATTATCGATCTAACGTCCATTTGAAGTTCGTATATATATTGTTTGACGTCCATCCCCGAAACTGAACTGGCAGCTGCGATGAATAATAAACGATATAATCCTTACTCGTTTAACATGAAGAAGTTAATGTCTGCCGAAATTTTAAATAAAGAATGAAAATGGGGAATTACTGTGACTGTCAGTCGTAGATTTATTTCGATGCACTGGAAATACCTTATACACAAATTGGATGTGACCTTGTAAAACAAATGAGATTCTCCAAAACATTGGTGGGTGGGGGTAATGTATTCTGTACTATGCCAGAAAGCATACCACGTGCTGATAGTATGGATAACATTATTAATTATTTATTTATTGGTGTTTAATGTCACATATTTCTGCACAATGCCTAATCCCGACCACGACAGTTTTGCGGGTGGAAGAAGCCGGAGTACCCGGAGAGAACCACCGAGCAACGGCGAGAAACTGTCAGCTCTCCAACATACTAACTCCACATAAGCAGGGTTAGCATTGGTTAAAGACCAGTGAACCATCGACATGCAGTACGCCTAAGTACACAACGCCACCATGCTCCCACGTGGGCAATGGGGGTGAAGTGTCTTATCCAAGGACACAACGCGGTTGCCGCAGGTGGGATTCGTACCGAGGACCTCTCGGCTTGCAGCCTACACCTCTGCCTACTAAGCCACCGCGCCCCTATGGATAACATTAATTGTCAATGTCGGTATTAACAGGCTCACAATATCACAGTTCATTGTTGTTGGTTTCTCCCAAATGTTTCCAATGTCAAGCCGTATTGCGAGTTATTGTTGGCATACATTATAACAAATTCCGTTAAAATTGTAAAAGTACAGGTAACCAGCTGCCCGTATTTCTATTCCGAAAATTTTACGCAATGATTGTTATTGCTTAAAGTTCAATTGCACAAAAAGTGTTAGAGAAGTGCTCATGTCCAGCAAAATAGCTCTGTCTATATCAGAAGATGCCTTGACTCAGAAGAGTCAGTTGTTGAGGTGGACTAATTAATATCTCTAACCTGTAGCCGAATGGCTGCAAGTTAAATATATTAATTGGCATTCTCTTTATGATAACTGTACAGCTTTCTGGTGTAATGTGAAAAAACAGTTTCTCGGTTTTGTTCCAACATAAAACAAATAAAGTCGGCATTGCCAAACAGTGTTGAATTCGATAATTTAGTCGTAACCTGTTACGCCAGAGGTCCCGGCAGCTGGCTGCAAGTTTACCATATTTTTAATGGTAGTTTGTACTGTGTAAGCTCAGAGAGCCCCCCCCCCCTCCTCCTCCCAATTGCGTATTACATAACAGCATATCAGCAAACATATCAAGCTTCTTGTGTTACTTTTACCTATGCTTTGTGTGTGTCTTCTTTTTCTCTCTTGAGTTGGGCAAGAGATAGTCTTCCACTATATAATAATTAAGCAAATCATTCGATACGTTATCATCCATAAGCTTTTCTTTTTAAAAGGATTAGTCAGCTGTTCAAAATCTTACATGAACTTTCCTCAACTGTCTCAACATTGTACAGATTATGGTTGATCTCTGTTGCGGAAATTTTGAGGCATAGCTCTTCATTAACTCCTAGCACTCTGGTAGTATTTCAAAAGTTTCGTATTTGACTCCATATTGTCCACACAGCATGAAACATTTAAATTATATCTTGTTTAAACCGACAGAGTTCATTGAGCTCTGTCAAAGAAGATATATTTTTTTAAATTCTCAGTTGCATTGTGAGAAAAATTTGCTGCTGATAACTTTGGTATTTTGACATCAGAGTGCAGAGGGTTAACATTGAACGTTGAACTTCAGCACACACACTCTCTCTCTCCCTCTGTCTCTCTCTCTCCACCCATTCTTAAAACGGCTCAGTGCGTTGCTTCTTCAATTTTTCAAAGAATGTGAAAGTGCACTCACACTTCAATAAGACTCCAGCGACTCTGTAAAGTATTCGTATTTCAACGCCCCCGTTTGCCACGACGTGGCCTAGGGCGTGACACAGCAAAGGTTTTATCACTTAATTTGCATTCTCATTAACTGAAGTTGAGATGATTGCTCGTCGTACCAGACAGTAGCTGTTTGCCTGTACATCATAAAATATTGCTACTCTCTATGGTGCCTCCAGGCTAGCACCATTATTATTGTTTGTCAGTCCTATTATAATTGCTCATTTAATGTTTGAAGAAGCGAGGTGCCAAGTGTCCTTTCATGTTTACCTTAAGTCGCATAGATTGTATAGCCACGCGGTATGTGGATTATTGTGTCGCCCTGAAGACACCGAAGTGCGCGCGTTCATAGTCTGAACACTCTCTATGTTAATCATAAAATCGAGTCTCTTTTAGACCTACTGCGAACTTGGATTTTTAACTTGTCCATTTGTTCATTACATAACACATCAATATTGTGTGAATGTACAGCACAGTGACGTAGTCGCAAAGGCGTTCTCTTTCTCAATCGGATTGAGACAGAATTTCGCTGTGGTCGCGACATATTTACATCGGTCAACAGGGATTCCATTATCAAAGTCGGATCTCGAGATGCGATGTTTTCGAGTTTCTTTTTCAACTGGTGAGGATCTTCAGTGATATAGATAGAAATTCAGACAGAGAATTAGGCCGGATCAAGACCCAGTCGCGAACCTGTCGAAATTCTCTATCCGCTTTTGCAGTGGTAGTGCTGGTGCAGCAGTGAAAAGATTTGAGGGACGCGCAATACAAAATGCTCTTTTCGTTTTCTCTTTATTGGCAATAGCCGACATTACATCTAGGAAAACTGCCAGTAAGAATTTTTCACTAAACAACGCCACAGTGGTGGGGGCAGTGTGATCGGTAGGGCCGTGGCCGCGCAACATTCTGCCACATTCGATATTTTTGCTGTGCACTAAAACTGGACAGACCGATAAAGTTTGATTTGTCTGGAGAGACTCCACATTCTCAGCCTCACAGAGATCGGTCAATTTAAGACACAAGTGGAACTGTATTAGGACCAATTCTAGGTATAGGTGTATCCTTAGTGGTCAACATGAATGCCAAATTCTGATTCCAGTGGGTGCTAATGAATTAATTTACTACGAAACTGCATCTCCACGTGTCTAGACGTTTTCATTCAGACGGACTCTCAGGCTTACATCGCGTCTGAATGAAATGGATAAAGCATTCTATGATACAACCCGAGTCTAAAAGATGTTGAATTTGAAATAACAGGTATGGACAAATGGTTATGCCCATTTAGAAATGAGAGTCGGGTGGGGTCCTTGAACTGAACGGGTCTACTATAGTTCGACTTGTCCGGGGACACTTTATTATCTAAGCCTTACCACCCTCTCCCAAAACCGATATTTATAATCGGAATCGAGCTTTCCACGATTTCGCGAAGCCTTCTGCGAGGCGTGGGTTGCCTAAAAAATAGCGCTAAATTGAACAGTCATAGCGTAAGGAAAATGCCGTTGGTCTTAAATGCAAAAACGAACATTTACGCGTGAAGCATGTCCACCTCCTTTAAAAAGCTCGCACCTTTTTAAGGTTTTGTCACAAAAAGAGAAATGTTGTTGCACGTCTCTAAGAACATATCATCCCTAGAGTGGACAAGATACCACCAGCAATGCTTCAGCATTTGCAAGTGGTACCTGATTTTTTTCAATGAATGATATTACGAAATATGAGGTTCCCGTGATTGAACATTCCGCATCGTTTTTATTAACCCTTTACCCAACGAAATGGCAAAAAACGGCCAGCGCTATTCTCAAAAATCTCCAATTAATTTTCATTATTTTTTTCGTTTTTTGTCTCAAAAACCTAGGTTATGACCCCTCTCTGGAACGAGCTCGTCGAGCTCGTTCCAAAGAGGTGTCATAACATATGTTTTTGAGACAAAAAATGAAAAAAATTAGTTATTCAAGAATTTTGTTTGCAAGTGTCGTCTGCTTTTCATGTTAGGTAAAGGGTTAAAAGTGAGCACCGAAATAATGCAGGTAAGCTATTAGATTAAAGTTTGAAATTCGATAACATTACCATACTCTTCTTTACGATACCGATTTGAAAGTAAAAATAGTGATTTAAATATAGATTGCTGAATAATCACAGAAAGGAAGTGAATTTTTGCGCCCATAAATATTTCAGAACTGTCGAGTATTCGCGGATCTATGCTTTGGTTGTTTAACTTTGAGTGCGTTGATGAATTTATTTTATCTGGCAAACATTATTTACTCGGTCACAATAGCTCATCATTCTTTATCTCCGTACAGTTAATAAGTTGTGGTATTACCTTCTATGCATGATGTGTAATTTCCTTGCACCAGGTGCAGGTTTGCTTTCTCCTTAAATTGCGTGCTGTATTCACTGGTACTATTGTACGGACATCGATGTCTTCATGGAGGAGAGGTAATTATTGCTTTTCTATTGTTTAAATTAATATCATTGAATAATTACTCGAAAAAACTAGTACACACACACTTTGCATGTGGCGAGTGAAAGTGTCTAAAGTACTGTTCGAGTTTAAAGCAAGGAGAGGAGGCCTAATTTGTAACCAGAACCTGACAGTAGTTACTTTGGTCATCAAAGGTAGCTGGGATACCTGTCAGCTAAACTATGTATCAACTTTAAAGAAAGGGGAAAACAGAGTACACGCATTTTCTGGATTACCCTTTTCTACTTTGAGTTCAGATTCATGGAACACGCCATTCTGTGAATTAGTGCGCCATTTCTTGGGGATGTTTTCTGCACTTGAATGTGTGGTCTCGACCTTAGTTCAGCTGTCTGGATGCAGTGGCTAGTGGAACAGTAACTACGTTTAGACAGATGAACTAGCCTCGACCCACGAAGACGAGTGAGAAAGGTGTCCCCTCGTCTAAAATGTGAAAGTTATGAAGTCGTCCCTTAATCCCTTAATTGAATGCTTTAGCATTTCAGATAGTGCCGCGACTAGTTAACAATTTGTATATATTTTGAATTCACATTGCGTATCTTGTTACTGCAATTTACACCAGCCACTCATTCCATGATGTTAAATGAAATTCGTTCAATTCGTTCAATTCCCTTCCATCCACGGGAATGCCAGACATTCCGATATAAAACAGGGTCTTAGTTTCGGAACTGGAGGTTTCACTTCAAGGTGTCGCCGATACATCCAACTGAGGTGCTAGTGATAAACCAGTAGAAAGATCATACATTAATCCAATTAATGCTGATTTTGATTATGGTTTTAGTGTTACTACTAGAGTATTTTGTGATCCAGCTCTCATTTTTACAGTACCATACGATAAGACAAACCCATATCAAAGAAGAAACAAAAACACGTTAGTCGTGACACATCAATAAAATAGGCTGAACAAGCGAATTCTAATGATATGTCAGACCAAATGTGCTTTAAACGAAGGAAATGGTATCATACATATATTTAAAATACTGGAGAACAGTTTGCAGTTCAGGGAAAAATAACAACCTTGCCAACTTCTTAACCCTTTACCCAACGAATCGCCCGGATCCATCCTGTAATAT
Organism: Pictodentalium vernedei; assembly: GCA_031216915.1. Lineage (NCBI taxonomy): Eukaryota > Metazoa > Mollusca > Scaphopoda > Dentaliida > Dentaliidae > Pictodentalium > Pictodentalium vernedei. The sequence goes on along the minus strand of CM062291.1, from coordinate 163,978,918 downwards.
GCAAATTCAGCAGTTGAAAAAATATTATTTTTCAAAAAATGTCAACAAAATCATATCATGTGACACCTCGTTGGAACGAGCTCGTCGAGCTCGTTCCAACGATGGGTCACATGATATGTTTTTGTTGAAATTTTTTGAAAAATTTGAAAAAATGATATTTAAAATAATAAATTTTGATATCGTCTGCCTTGGATAAAGGGTTAATTAAATTACACATTTTGTTATTGTATATAGGACCAAAATCCACAACACTATAAGATACCGGCATCTCTAACAATAACAGGAGTGCTAAACATGTTAGGAGGTCCGTCTCAGGCTTTCGTGGACTTTTAACAAACATTGGTTACTGTACCTCCGCTGGCACTTTCGTAAAGTTTCTCGTCAATAGTTGGTCATTAATCAGCACAGAGAGCTGGTCCAGGAGTATTGAACACTGATTGATGAAACACTAAATTGAAAAGACAGTATGGGAACTTATTGGGAAGGCATGCTATGTTGGCCACGTCTGGAAATTGAAAACTTATTCTGAGGTGTCGTTAGTTTCGTAGACAATACGAGGGGATGAATATTTTTTCGATCGTGTCACGTGACCATGTCTAAATCAGCCATTGGTCCTAGCAAAACACTTGGGATGTTACTGGGTCTTATCTCTTCAGATCTTGGCATGATCACGGACCTACCTGCCTGGGAAGACACGAGCGCCGACATCGATTTTTTCTAGACTGGGTATTATCAACACTGTACTGACTAAAGCTTGTACCTCAGAGCTATGGCACGACCGCTGTCATTAAATGATCTGATGTGATCGTGTAGAACAAAGTAGAGTGGTTCCGAGATAATTTGGTTTTGTCGGGCGCTTATTACACTTTTCATTTAATTTTAGATGATTGGTTTCCTGAATCAATCGACCTGTCTGGTTATCCGCATCCTGTGTGAATGGGGAAATCATTTGGACGTATAAGATAGTAATTTAATATTGAAACAGCCTACAGAAAGTGTCAAACTTCAGTTTAGGATAAACACGGGGAACAGTATGCCTTCTAGTTTTGTTCTAACAGAAAAGAAAAGGAGGGGGAACTTTCTCTGCAGAAAGATCACATTTATTTTGGCTGTTAGTGTATAGTAAGCAATATTTGAGGTAAATCACATGCGGCTGATTACCATCGACGACTATAGAGGATATGACAGTACTAAAAACCCAAAGCCGACCATTATAGCGTATATGTGACAAAGGTATGATAACACCATTATAACTTGGACATGCACATATATTTATCAAATATAGCCCCGCAGACATTTATTTTCTTTCCTGGTATCTGGGCGCCATGCACCAGCACATGACAGAAAGATGAACAGGGAGGAATGTATCGGTCACGTGAACACTTACTTTTTATGGCAAACCACAAACAAAATACTTAAATAGTTAAGGATATTTTGGCCTCAAAATTTAGAAAACCCCTTACCTCACCCACCTACACACAAACACACTTCACTCTTTCTGAATATTATAAACATTACCGGTTATTCGAAGCAATAGATGTTTTCCGGGCACTTAATTTCAGAGATTATAACACTTCCGACAACCACTTTTCAAATATGGTAACTATGTTTGAATTATTTAGCGCTGTTGTAGCGGGTGTAAAACACTGCGAATTGTATATGTGGTATCTGAATAAGACAATCAGAACATTCCAAATCATTCCAGATGTTTTTTTTTCCATTTGACCACTGGTATGATGTTAAACAACACTCTGATGGAATGTGCTAAAAAGTTCCTTCTAGCGTTGGTTCAAGTTACAGCATATCATTTGTAAAAGTAAAGCCGGGTACACGCAGGAATTTGGAAGTCCTTGAAAATGCTTTGAAGTTTGCGACTCGTTTTTCAAAGCCTGGAGCTCTTGAAAAACATTTGTTTTCGGCTTTACATTTTCATGGGCTGAGGCGGAAACGCCACAAGATCAGGCCTGAAAATGTTTTTAGGTCTACAGAAGACGGTGAGAAAATAACATATTGCCATTAAGTTTAATCAAGATACGCCCGTCCACCCTAAAGGCCCAGAAGTTCTTTCCACAAGGCTCATTCATAGGCACCGACATTTCAACATGCAAGGCCTTACTTGTTTTGTAACATGATATTTGAAAAGTACTTTCATTCTATCAGACTTATTTAAGGCTTATTTCTGGAAAAGTGACGTAGAAATAAATGTGTGTCATCTATCTTCATTTGTGATACTAGACGCCTTCATCACTTCTCAGAAGACACTCTGCGAGAGCCTTCCAAAAAGTGATGTACGAGGCTGTTTTCGACGGTAAGTGGTAAAACAATGCTAATACATTATGTGTGTCCGAGAACGGTAATATGATTGGAAAAATCAACAGAAACATGCCATTGATTTTTCCATCTTCAACTGCAAATAAGTATTGGAACATAGGGTACTATAACTTGATCTTTTATAGAAGTTAGTATTTCCAAAATGCTACCCTTGGTGCTTGAATTTTAGTGCTTAGAATCTGTATGAACCTTGGCAAAGATTTGGAGGTTATTATTTGGTTAGTTTCTTATCGGCTGAGGTATCATGTAACTTCATTTCGCCATGAAACCGAAGAAGGGAGGCTGACGTGGAGTTACCGAGAGCTGATATCTTGGCTGATATGAAACTAACCGACTAATAACCTCTTTCTTTATTGAATCAAAACAAAAAATTAAAAAAAAATTCTCAAGCTCGTTATAGGTTTCTGACAGTGTTATTGTTTCTCAGTCTTTTCACAAAGTCTGACATTTCCTTTTCTCCTAGTTCAGCTATCCGAACATATCGGCTTCCCCACCCGTCCGAATAGCTGAACTATCTCTTCTCTCACTTCGACGACTCTCTGCTTACGACTCTGAATTTTAGTTTGCGTTGGATTTTTCTTCAAACCACTTATGTCCGGTAACACCTGTTTTCCCGATTGCGTCCGACGAGTGAGGGTGTCGATGTAAACACATAGAATATGCACACAGTAGCTTGGTGTACCAAATGATCACCACGAGTGGTGAAGTGGTGTTAACCGCGAGCCTTTGGCGAGTGGTTAACACCACTTTACCACGAGTGGTGAACATTTGGTACCCCAACCTACTTTGGGTATATTTTATTTATGCCATGATCGTAATATTATTAAGAGTTAAAATGTTAAATAATACAGCATTCAGTATTAAATTCTAAACAATGCCCGAATACACGTGCGAATCTCCTTTTGTTTACATGAGCACCGGTGAGCGATACTTCTGCTGTCAATTTTATCGCTGAAACGAAATTGAAAAGGAAACGCGCAAATCACGGGGCCTTTTTCATTTTAATAACATAATAACATATTATTTCGAGTTATGGGTGCTTTATTAACATGAGACGACGCATGTTTGCAAATTTTTGGTATCTTATGAGGTAAACTCATTTAAAAACGTAATAAATAATTGCCGCTTTCATTTCACTCTTCGCGAGGCGACGATAAATATTGTATTCAGGTCGAAATGAAATTACGCAAATTCATACAGCTAGACTCAAAATATGAATTTACAATAATTTGTTTTGGATTCAAGTCTATAATACTAAAAAAATTGCTTCTCAAAGCTTATTATACTTTCTTTTTTGACTCAGTATATAAGAAAAAATACCAGTAGATGTCGTCCAAATCACAGATCTGTTTAATTGTCTTATGATTTTGGCAATTAAAGTTTCTCTCTTCCAGAAGAACAGCCGAATCATATTGCAGGTGAATTGGCATAATTAAGGGGTATTATTTTTTATGACAAATCAAATTTATGCTGTTTACTTATATTTAAAAATTCCGCGTTACCCCTGTTAATTACTATGAAGAACTGACTTCTGATGTTTGTACAGGTCGGGCAGTCCCATAACAAAATGCATCGGGATTCCATTTTATTGTTTGCAAACCGACCACAGAACTTTCTTTTCCGCAACATGTTATGCGCACCGGTTTGAAAAGGTTAAAAGCTTAATTATTGTATTCTGAAAGGAACCTAGCTATGAAGGAACCAAGGAAAGACAAGTAGTTGGCTTCAGTCAATACACACTTTCCGTTTCTGTGAACGTTACTACTCACATCTGTATGTTTATTCGCGGTACTTCAGCACTGTTCGTTGATAATTTGATTATTAAATAATGTTAAACATTGCTCGCATATATTCTCTATTACTGAGTTTGCCAAAAGACCATTCGTATTTTCGGAATGTTACTATGTAAACACTCACAACCTTTTCCATTTGGTACTTACTGAACTCGTGTCAAGTAATCGAGGATTGTTACGTCACCTTGCTGATTTGGCCCTATTGCACACTGTATTAATGCCAAAATATTGAGGCAAATATGATGAGAATTAATGCATTTTGTTGGATTAAGTCGTTTTTATTATCTGACACGCACTTTTCAGAGAAGTTATATAATTACTATTATCCTGGACTACAAGGAATCGTGTGTTGTTACACGATCTGGACAGTTACCAAGTATTCATGTACAGTACGTGGAGAGTGTATTATCACTAATTCGCCCGCAGAGTGGAGATTCCACCCAAGCAATAATTGAAAATTTGTTGCAAAGCATAACAAGCCCAAGCAAAGTTCCAGCCAATGGACCTCCGGGTTAAATCCGGAGGTCCATTGGCTGAAACATTGCTTGTGTTTTTAGTCAATATATACAAAATTTGAAAGTTATAGTTTGGGTGAAAATTCCACTCTGCGGGTGATTTAGTTACAATCCACTCTCCACATACTGTAGAACCCGCCTCTCATTGATTAATCGCGCATGTAAAGGCTACACAGGAACTTCTGGATTGATTGCAGCGGAGTCTCCACTTTTTGAATCACTATTTTAGAGATCCAAATGCAATCGTATACTGTTCAGTGGAGGAAATACCCGGCGTTGCTCAGTGTTATCCTGAAATATCAAGGAATACCCGGAAATAAACTACTTTATTTGGTGGTGTAATATTTTATAATAATTTGGCTTTGTATCTGCGGTTATGATTTACTGGAATGGGTTGCCAAAAACAGTTTCCCAACAAGCACTGTCAAGCAAAATTGAATTGGTTATATTCCTAGTTACCTCGTTTGAAAAAATGCGTGCAATTGCAGTACACTCCAAAATCCAGTTGATTTGGGTAGATTTTTAACCCAACCGATTCTAGAGTGTAGTTTAACGTCAGCGTGCCGAGAGTTTAAAAGACAAATTCCGTGATCAGTTCTGGACAGTTTTGTTTGTTCGTGAACCAGTGAGGGAAAGAGCAACATTATAGCTTGTCTTATGCGTGATTATAGGACATCCGTAAATGAGTTATATAGTTTTATCTGATAACCATAGAGTATAACAACCGTTGTATATACTTGAAGTATATACAACGGGTGTTGTATATAATTATAATTTATGCGAACGACCTCTGACCTCTTTCAATTCCATTTTCCTTCATTCATTCATGAAACATCGTTATATCACAGGGCAGGTTTTAATTGTACGCTTATTGCACTTTGTCAAAATCCTCTGATGGTGTCATTTCTTATTTATTTTGCTTCAATAAAGGCAACCTAAAATTTTGCTTCAAAACATTGTAGAAATTACTTGAATGTTAATAGTAATTAGTATGCGGCGACTGCGAACTATTTATAGTCACGGCCTCGATCAAAAGTACTCGCGGAACTGCGCTATTTAAAAGTTCGTCTGCTCTACCTGAAAAAAAACACTTCGTAAAAATTGTAAACAAACGCAAAATTATTTGTTATATTGGGACTACAGCATAAAACACGGAAGAAAACTGGAACTATGTCAAAAAAAGAATAACTCTACTGAAACACCGTTTTGTTACTGTTAATAAAATAGTTGAAATTTATTTTGTTCCAGCGCAGTTACATGATGCAAGAAGTGCAATCACACTTTACAATCGCCGTCATCGATTTTGTAATGTAAGGGACACAACTCTATGCGTCTTGTCCTATTTCTTTTGTCTCGTAGACTGGTTTTCTTTGGAGGCCCGTGGGAAGCATACATAAGTCGGGTAGACGCACGAGACGGGTGTCTGTTTGTTATCAGATAAAAACAATAAACATATAGTGTGTTTTTATATCTGTGTTATACAACTCGTTGAAATATGGTTTATTTTTTCTCGGCGAAGCCTCGAAAAAATAAACCATATTTCAACTCGTTGTATAACACAGATATAAAAACACACTATATGTTTATTGTCTATATATCTTGCGCATATCAGATCCACTTTAACACCTAAACAGTCAGCAGACCATGATGTAGAAAAAGGTGCGCCCCTTCCCAGCCGCAATATTTTTTTGGAAGACATTGAGCTTTGTTGGAGGTTTTCCCCTTTTAGCGCGACTGCTCACTCTAAAGCACGATTATCGGATGCCAGTTACAGGATAGTATAAAGAACCTCCTAAACATCCGATTTTCAAAACGTGTCGAGTAAGGTGTGTAAACACTCTATTAATACGGAGATTAGATAAGTACACTGTACTTGTATCTATACTGTAGTCTGTTATATTTCAAACACTGTGTATATATAACATGTTCCTTTTTTGTTATGTCATTGTCCGTGTTGACAAAATTTCAACTGCATAGTTGGTAACGGTAAATGGGCGTTCTAAAATAAATCGAGACCACAAAATATCGTGAGAAATGTTTAAGAATTTCAGAAATAATGTAAAACAATCGGCACAGGATCAGACGACCCGTTATCTTCTAGCTTTTGTTATTATGTTTTATATTCTACCTTTGTTCAAAATAGTGCCGACTTAACTGTGTCAAAACACCTTTAGAAACACGGAATCTGTCTTCATCTTTGTTGGCTACATTCTTTGAAGGAATTGATTTTAACAAATAGTTGAAATAAAATTGAGTAGTTTCTCCAGCCTTCGCGTATATAGTTTACAAGCCATTGTCTCTTCCATTTTCTTGAAAATTGATCGGTTTTCTTCACATTTCAATTTCGCAACAATCAATATGAACCAGCAATCCAGCCTTTTCATTTCTTAAAGCCGTGCACAAAATCATCGACTTCAACCAAGAATGGATTAACCCTTTTCCACACACGACACTCGAAGCAACCGAATGGACATTCAGGTTAAACAACTCATCGGCGTTTGATCCAGAGGTCGTGAGTTGGAATTTATCTCAACTCACTTGCTTTGTTTTCTCGTCCAAGACACTGTAGTTGCTCTTGTGGGGCATGGTAAACCAGTGTGCTAAAATTTGCAAATGTTGTTGATTCACATGCCGTCAAAGTTTGCAAATTGCGCTCAATCTCCGCTTTTCATCAGTTAACTCTTTACCTATCACGAAAAGCAGACGACACTTGCAAACAAAATTCTTGAATAACTGTTTTTTTTCAGTTTTTGCGTCAATATATTTATTTATTGGGGTTTAACGACACTTTCGACAGCCACCTCGTGTCGGACAGTTTTACGGGTGGAGGAAGCCGCTGTACCCGGAGAGAACCACCGAGCAACGGCGAGCAACTGTCAGCCTCCCCAACATACTAACTCCACGCAAGCAGGGTTAGCATTGGTTGAAGACAAGTGCACCACCATCGACGTGCAGTACGCCTTAGTACACAACGCCACCGTGCCCCCACATGGGCAATGGGGGAGGGGAGGGGGGGGCTGAAGTGTCTTGCCCAAGGACACAATGAGGTTGCCGCAGAGTTTTTGCATCAAAAACATACTTATGACCCCTCATTGGAACGAGCTCGTTCCAATGAGGGGTCTTAAGATATGTTTTCCAGACAAAAATGAAAAAAATAATGAACATTGAATGATATTTTTGTGAATAGAGCTGGCCGGTTTTGGCCTTTATGTTGGGTAAAGGGTTAAAACTGGTAGCGTGCCAGATTAATAGATTAGCGGTTGGTTTATAAGGATTGTCCTTGTAACAATTTATTAGAAAGTACAAGAGCCCTAAGTCTCAAATTTCGGGTCGAATCGAACCTTGAATCGAATCAGGCAGATAATTTCGAATCGAATCGAATCCCGCGGTTCTACAAGTTGTACATATTGCACCCTATTATAACCGTAAATATTGCCAGTCTCTACCCAAGTATTGTACTCAATGACGACTCGTCTGTTTGGGTGAGTCAAAGAAAAATCGAAATATTCCAGAATGGAATCAATGTAGTTTCGGAAGTGGAATCTCCATGAACCCTTCTTCCATCATCAGATCTCCTGTACATAGAAGAAGAGTTCGAAATGAGAGACATGGTAGGATTTTTAAAACTTCTCGGTGATTCGAAAATTTCCGAATGAGTGTGACTCAATTCGAACTGAATCATCGGGCGATTTCGAATCAAATCGAATTTCGAAACTTTGCAGGGCTGTAGGCACTCTAAAGTAAATTGTGACAGGACAATTTGATAATAAAAGGAAAATTACTTCTACAAGAATATGAAGATGAAGAACATCCGCGTTTTATGAAACATTCTAATTAAGGCACCATCACTTTTCAGCAGATCTCACGCATGCGCTTCTATTTCTCAACCAGTTTGTAAGTTGGGTGTTTTTGGACGTTACTTGCTGCTGGTCAGTTATTTATTCAAGGCACTATTCGGCTTCCTCCAACCGTGAATCTCCCCCACGTCAAATGAGCCCAGCTGTTGAATGTGTCGTTAAACACCAAGAGACAAACTCTAAAACAGCTAAACGTTCAAGAAAACAGAATAGGTAATGCCCTTCGAAAAGTATACTGAAGACAGACCTCCATGATTTGATCGATTGATTTGCATGGGGGTGCATGTGGGGTGTAATGACCTGCAATTGAGGACATCCCCCCCCCCGTGGGAACCCCGGAAAGTGAAGAGGTGCTTGTTTGCTGTGGTAAACCAGTTTTGTTTCACTCGTAAAATAGGACCCAGTCACTACTGCTTGGGGTGAAAGTCCTTTAAAATAGGCAACGTGGGGTATAAACGATTGACTGACGTTGACTTTATTTCCATATTATGGTCATGATTAGCCATTGTACAGAAGTATGTTACCTTAAACGCCAATAAATAAATAAATATAAATATATGACACTTTCAGGCTATATTCACAAGGGACGAGGCCCATCGATAAAAGCAGACATCGCCGACTGCGAAAATGAGTTTTACGTCTTCGGCTGTCAATGTCACCGATTGCAACCGATCGGGGACTTTTCCGAATTTTCGTAAAAAAAAACATGAAAATTTCCCTATTTGGTTCTCGTGGTTAAACGTCATAAAGAAATTTCATCATCCTTTTTCCGTTATCGCCACATCACTGACACCTTATGAACTGAGTAGTGTGAAATTTTTTGCATTTTGATCAAAATTTTGTATTGATCTGATTCATGAACAAAGCTACACAAATGATGGATGAATGTTTTGATTGAAAAAATGCATTGTATAACGGACAATGCTAAGATGTTTCACGTTGAAGTAATTAAGTGCAGAACAACTTCTAACAATTCACGATATCGTCCATACTTTTGTTTCCAGATGCATGACGCATTGGCAATTGTATCCTGGCATGAAAGATCCAAATCAGATGTGAAGTCAACACGCGTAAGGGGGTGGGGCATGCGAGTACTTCAACAACAATGACTATATGATTTCTTCGTATTGATAAACGATGTTTGTTTTATCGATTGCAATTTAAATGCACTCCTAGTCTTCGTTATCTACTTGTACTTGCAGATTCCCGCGCTTCAAGTACGATTTTCGCCTTGTGGGTTAACGCCACCAGGCTACTCTTAACCCTTTACCTAACATGAAAAGCAGACGACACATGCAAAAAAATTCTCGAATAACTAATTTTTTTCATTTTTTGTCTCAAAAACATAGGTTATGACCCCTCATTGGAACGAGCTCAACGAGCTCGTTCCAATGAGGGGTCATAACCTATGTTTTTGAGACAAAAATGAAAAAAATAATGAAAATTAATTGGCGATTTTTGAGAATAGCGCTGGCCGGTTTTGGCCGTTACGTTGGGTAAAGGGTTAAACACCACTGTACTTGATCAAGGGGGCGCGGTGGATCAGTAGGTAGAGGTGCAGGCTGCAGGCCGAGAGGTCCTCGGTTCGAATCCCACCTGCGGTAACCGCGTTGTGTCCTTGGGCAAGACACTTCACCCCCATTGCCCGTGTGGGGGCACGGTGACGCTGTGCACTAAAGCGTACTGCACGTCGATGGTGCGCCTGTCTTCAACCAATGCTAACCCTGCTTGTGTGGAGTTAGTATGTTGGGGAGCTGACAGTTGCTCGGTGGTTCTCTCTGGGTACTCCGGCTTTCTCCACCCGTAAAACTGTCGTGGTCCTGATTAGCTATCGTGCAGAAATATGTGACCTTAAAAAACACCAATAAATAAATATACTTGATCAACTAAATATTTTCATAGTATGATCCATCAATGGGAGGAGCTCTTCGACGTGATGAGGACAAAAGCTGTGTTTTGGACTTAAAATTAAAAACAAATAACGTTTGAATGGCCATTTTTGTGAATAGAGCTGGTCGAATTTTACGCTACGATAGATAAAGGGTTAAGCAGAGCAGTGCATGCTGTTTAATCCTTGTTGCTGAAAAAAGACAATAATGCAAGTGAGAAATTTGGCCAATGTGAGACATGCAGTCGCCAACTGTAATTATGAATGCATTTGTTTTACAGCAAGGCTCAAATTAGATGTACCACACTGTGTGGAAGCTGCGAAGAAAAATTGTGAATGATTTCTTAACTGCAGCATGCACAACGCTCGCATCTCGTCCAGCGTGTAGCTTGGGTTCCTTTCGCACCAATTCCCACATTGCAAACGTCACGCATTGTTGAAATTGCAAATTGGGAGGGACATATTGTCGATTACAACTTCAATACGAGCTCGTTCCAACGAGGGGTCACATGATATGGTTTTGTTGAAAGTTTTTGAAAAATAATATTTTTTCAACTGCTGAATTTGCATATTACGCGGGCGGATGCGGTCGATTCGTTGGGCAAAGGGTTAAAAATGAGAAATGAAGCTAGACCTTGCGAGTCTTCTGAATTTGTATTTATTTATTTAGTTTTTATTCATTTATTTTTTATTTATTTATTTATTTATTTATTTATTTATTTATTTATTTATTTATTTATTTATTGATTTATTGGGGTTTAATGACACTTTCGACAACCAGGGTCACCTCGTGTCGGACAGTTTTACGGGTGGAGCAAGCCGCAGTACCCGTAGAGAACCATAGAGCAAGAGTGGGCAACTGTCAGACTCCCCAACGTACTATCTCCACACAAGGAGAGTTAGCATTGGTTGAAGACAAGTGCACCATCGACGTGCAGGACGCCTTAGTATACCGTACTCCCATGGGCAACTGGGATTGTGTCTTTTCCAAGGACACAACGCAGTTACCTCTGGCGGGGGATCGAACCCTGGACGTATCGGTTTGAAATTCAGTGTCGTAACCACTGAGCCATCGCACCCCCTTCTGAATTTATATTTGCGGCTGTCTTTTCTTGACGGTTAACACTTTCGGCCTGGTGTTCATGGAATTTTGCGTCAAAGAAAACTCTGTGATCAATGAGTCAACAATATAATGGAGAGCAAACAAATAACAGTTGAAGAGAACCGGTAATAAAATAATCCTTCACTCTCGTGGGAACCCCAGAGTGTGGTCCAGTGCTTGTTCACTGTGGTGCACAAGATCTGTTTTTACTTGTAAAATAGGACCCGTTAACCAATGCCTGGGGTGAAATACCCCGACAGCGAGCAGTATAGGTATAAACGATTTCTAAACTTGATTTCATACCCTGTAAAATATTACCTTTAAAATTACGGAAGAACTTGGCTACCAATTGTCGTTACTTACGCCGTGAGGGAGCGCGGTGAACCAGTGATTACGGCGTTAGACTTCAAACCTAAAGGTCCCCGGTTCGATTTCCGCCAGGGGTAACTACATTGTGCCCTTGGGCAAGGCACTTAATCCCGATTGCCCACGTCGGAGCACGGTGTCGCTGTGTACTAAGGCGTACTGCACGTCGATGGTGCACTTATCTCCAACCAATGCTACCCCCTGATTGTATGGAGTTGGTACGCTGGGGAATCTGACAGCTGCTCGCCGCTGCTCGGTGGTTCTCCCCGGGTACTCAGGTTTCCTCCATCCATGAAACTGTCCGACACGAGATGACCCTGGCTGTCAAAAGTGTCGTTAAATAAATAAATAAATAAATAAATAAATAAATAAATAAATAAATAAATAAATAAATGAATAAATACTTCCGCCTTGAATTTTACTGTAATGACTATGACTGCTCAAAGTTTCATTACATGAAAATGAATAGCGGAATGTGCAAGCATACAGTGGAATAATGTCCCTTTTCAGATGGAACGCATTCAACTCTTTAATTCCTGCTTCAGCAAAATCGTTGATGGCGAAAGATGCTTTGTTTTGGAAGACTTAATTTTTAAGGTAGACTAATTAATATATACTGAGTAAAAAAAAGAAAGTATAATAAACACTGAGGAGCAATTCTTTTAGTATTATCGACTTTAATCCCAAACAAATTATTGTAAATTCGTATTTCGAGTGTAGTTGTATGAATTTGCATAATTTCATTTTCTTACTGTTGCCAGCGTCACGTCAGGAGGTCGCAATTCAGACATGGGATGAAATAAAAAGTTCACACTTGCAGTCAATAGCGTATATGTCCACCGTTTGCCTCTTGGATGGCAAGACATCGACGGCGCATGGACCTGCTAAGCCTCTGGATGTCACCCTGTGGTATTGCGTTCCACTCCTGCCTTAGAACATTACGTAAATCGCATAACGTCTGAAGATCATGAAGTCGTATCCGACGGTCCATCGGGCATTGTCTTGCTGGAATAACAATGGGACAACAACGTTAAGAATTTCGTCTCTATATCGCTGTCCATTCAGATTACCATCGATGAAGATCAACTGCGTTCGATGGTTCAAGGAAATTCCTTCCCAAACCATTACACTACCCTCGCCGAAACGGTCGCATTCCCGCACGCAAGCATCAGAAAACCGTTCTCCTTGTCGGCGATACACTCTTGCCCTACCATCAGCGCGCCGTAGACAAAATCGTGATTCATCACTAAAAAGAACTGTTCTCCAACGCTGCTGAATCCAGCGAACACGCTGACGTACCCATTCCATTCTGACGGTACGATGGCGTTGGGTAAGGGTTGCTCCTTGGTTTGGACGCCTACTTCGGATGCCGTGTTCAGCGAGTCAGTTGCGGACAGTTTGTGCACTGATTCTATTGTTAGTTCTACCAGGAGTAATTGCTGCTGTCCTCGTCGCCGGAAGGAAGCGACCCCGCAAGTGAGACATCCTGACTCTTTTTCGACACGAACGCGGTCGGTTGGCAGTAGATCCAGTGGTGCTATACCTTCCAATGCGACGGTAAATAGTGGCCACAGTGACTCCGAACTCAGCAGCGAGCTCATCCGGAGGTATCCCAGCCTCATGCATACCAATGGCACGCAACCTCTGATTGGTTAACCTTGGCATTTTTTAAAATGTCGGAAGACAAAAACTAGCTTGTTTTCTCAATAACCCAGGCTCTGTAGCACAACATAACACAAAGAAAATTGTCGGTCACCCATTCAATTTGACATTCTCGAGTAGCACGTGCTATTTTGAAATCCGTAGCAAAATTGTGGTTGGGTGGACAACAACAACATGTCATTAAACTCTTTGCACGACTTCTTGTCCACAAACATGCAATATTAGAACTGTTATATTTCATCCTTTATGCTATTTTTTCACATTCACGAAATATCAGTTTCTCCGCTTTTGCTCAAGATCGAACAAAAAGGCAGGTATTGCCAAACGTATTTAAATGCACAGTACATGGAGAGTGTATTGTTACTAAATCACTTGTCTGTGAAAAAGCATTAAAATGACGAGCAATGTTTAAGCCAAGGGACCTCCGGGTTGAACCCGGAGGTCCCTTGGCTAAAACTGTGCTTGTCCTTTTTCATGCATTACCACAGGAACCGACTGTTTTTGTCTGGTGGAAACTTCACTCCACGAGTGTTTTAGTGGTAATTCACTCTCCACGTACAGTACTGTATTTTCACCGTAATAATTCACGGTAGAAGTACCGGTACCTGGATAACCGTATTTTTAACTTTTTTACAGTGTATCTATGTTGAGGTCATGATTTAGCAATAGGTGCTGAAAGGACCTTAAACACCAATAAATAAATAAATAAATAAATAAATAAATAAATAAATAAATAAATAAATAAATAAATAAATAAATTATTATTATTAATGAATTAATCCTTCAATTGGTTAAGGAGGATCTGTAATTCAACAATGCTGCAACCCTGTCGGGCTGTAGGATTGAATTATTACTAAACCTTCCTAGGAATGAGGAAAGTACTGTAGCCAATATTACACCGACGAGCTTATCCAAGAATTCCGTGATGAAATGTCTCATGAACGAAAATGGACCTGTACGTGGCAAGTTTGCGCAAATATTGGTTACTTGTTTTCATATTTCAAAAGAGGACGATGGCCTCCCTTGGGAATATGATTCCGGTGCCCCTGGGTGATGATAACAGGTAACGAAATTGTAATAGGGTTTTACTTCAGTGTGGTTGGAATAACGGCACTGTTTTAATCGTCTTTACGTGCAAGTTACATCAGCCACAGCTGTAGACAATAACATCTTTTCCGCGAGTTTAAATGCCACAACAGGGATCTGAGAAGTAAGCATTTAAATCCAATCGATCGGAATATCGATCTTAACTCCCAACCTAGGCCTAACAATGCATTTCCTTACGTGTTCAGATATGAAAATACCACTTAAATATATACTTACATACATCTATCTATATATATATGCATATAAACATACTTCATTCTTTAAATAAGATAGAATCGTATGAAGCATTATCGACCGCCCATCATTTTTCCTGGCTGATAACTATTTATCATTGTTCTGGAAAACCCTCAATTAATGTACGTGCTATGCCGTTTTTCTTATTCCATCCCTCTTAAAGACACGACATACTTGTTTAAGACCGTAGTTGAAAATTCAACCCTTTTCAAAACGCTGTGCCCCTAAATAGCTCCAGATGAGCCAACTACAAAATAAACATCGCGTTTCCCCGGGGGAACCCCAGGAAGTGAAGTAATGCTTGTTTAACCGTGTTAAACAAGCTTGGTTTTAGTAGTAAAATAGAACCCAGTCACCAGAGCTTGGGGAGAAAGTGGGTATAAAACGATTGGCTGGACCTGACTTTATATCCATGTTGTGATCACGATTAGTCCTTGTGCAGAAATATGTGACCGTAAACACCAATAAATAAATAAATAAATAAATAAATAAATAAATAATAAATAAATAAATAAATAAATAAACACCACATAAGTAAATGGAATTGGCAATAATTTAATCCTACAGTCCTTAAAGTTATATCATTAAATTATTACCGAATCACCCTCCTTATACAAAACAAGCCTGCCAATGTTGCTGTAGAGGATACCAGTATTACATAAGACGATGACATTCACCATGATTGATTAATTAGGTCAGAGACGTGACAAGGGCTGTTATTTTTTTTTTTTTCAAACTGAAAACCACCCTCCTGTATTTCACACATCATATACTATTTTCTTTGTTTCAAAGCATTCATTGAGCCCTTTCCAACGATATGTCACAGGCAACGTGTCTATTTTTCATATTATATGTGGATTTATTTTATCTTATGGCAAATAATCTATAGACAGCTGGAGTGCAGTAAGGTTGTGTCGTGCTGAACATTTCCCCAAAGTCTGTATTAGTTAGATCAAGATATGATGTGTGGGCTTTTTATTGTTTTTTCACAAGCATCTCTGTTTCATGGTTTCGTTGACACTATTTACGTGCAAACTCTAGATCCGTTCCTGCATACTGCTCCAAAAATTCAACTTGGAAAATCCAAGTAAATCGTTACGTTGAAAGTACCCCTACTGGACCACAACCATTTCAAAAGAGAGGAGTGCTTAGAAATGGCGGATGGTTGGATTTGATTTGATAAATATTGATCTAGAGCCCGCGAATATAAAATGTCGGGTCGAATCGAATCGGACAGAGGATTTCGAATCGAACCGAACCTCGAATCAAATGCGACTACCCATGCTGTAGATAGTGTACCTTCTCTTACAACCGTAAATATTGCCAGTCTTCGCGCATGCATAATTGTATTCTACGGCGACTCGTCTTTTGGGGCAAATCAAAGAAGCGGAACATTTCAGAACGGAATTAACCCTTTACCTAACATGAAAAGAAGACGACACTTGCAAATAAAATTCTTGAATAACTGCTTTTTTCATTTTTGTCTCAAAAACATAGGTTATGGCCCCTAGGGATCATAACCTATGTTTTTGAGACAAAAAATGAAAAAATAATGAAAATTAGTTGGCGATTTTTGAGAATAGCGCTGGCCGGTTTTGACCGTTACTTTGGGTAAAGGGTTAAAGTAGTTCCAGAAGAGGAACCTCTTGAACTCTTCTTCCATAACAAGCCTTTTTCGAAACTGCCATCTTGGCTTTTAATCTATGCAAGGTCACAGGTCGCGAGGTGTAAACATTTCAAGAAAACACGTTGTAAGCAATGGGAGAAGAGAGCGGGTGAAGTGCTTCGGACCCCATTACGTTTATTAGTGCGAATTCAAAAAACTTTTAGCCATGCATTTATTTAAGGCAATGGCAAACTTTCATTATTTCGAATTGAGTTTCTGAAATGGTCTTTGAATGCACGCTGTGTCATGACTCTGTGGCGGTGGGCATTGTTTCGACAAGTTTCGGGGATTTCCCAAGCCGAGTGTTTCCTTGTTGCCATTCAAAACAAAGTCTCGCCTCCGTTAAAAAGGCTTTACCCTTTGAACACGAGTGGCCGTTTTTCCGACCAGGAACATGATACGTCGCAATTTCATAAAGTAGAATGGCTGCTTAGTGAATGTGATGGGAAGAGCAATCAATATTTTCTAAATATTACTTGGTCTCCTCCCAGATAATAAATATTGACTCTGCCGATTGCTTCCATTGAACTGACATGGGAGATTCCACCGTGGTTCAAAGGGTTAAACTTGCGATACTCCATCGTTGAAATTTGTATAGGGTTGTCCATTAAGTTAATTCGAATCATGACATCGGTTCTATGAATTTAAACTTGATATTTCACAAAAGTAGTTCACTTGGTTGACACAGAACATGGAAGTCGCTTTGTTTATATCCCGCGACCTGTGACCTTGCATAGATTAAAATCTAAGATGGCAGTTTCGAAAAATGCTCATTGGGTCTCCAAATTTACAGGAGACCCGATGATAGAAGACGAGTTGAAGAGTTGACATTTCGTCCTCCTGGCACATAGAACACATTGGAACTCAGGGGACGATTTGATGGTTGAATTTTTAGAACAACTCGACAATTCGAAAATTTCCGAATCAGTGCGACTTGATTCGTTTCGAGTCAAAGTATCGGGATGATTTTGAATAGAATCGAATTTTGAAGTTTCGCAGGGCCCCCACAGTGAACAAGTATTTCGTTTACATAGTTGCAGACGTTATGTTTACTTTCTTTATGAGGGAAAAAAACTTTTTCCATTATCCGATACTTTTGTGAATAGAACTTTTACTGCCATTTTGCAAATATTTACTAGGAATACAAAATGCTTTCAAGGTGTCAATAAGCAGGCAGTGCGTAAGTTAATGGTCTGAAAAAAGATGGGGATCTACGGAAAAGCTCGTAAATATTGGTCTGTCGGTTCAAGTCCATTCATTTGATATACCTTGTCTTTGTTGAGTGATATTGATACTCAGATAGTGTCGGGAATTCAGTAAATTGTTCGGATTTAATTACTCGGCTTAATCCAACGGGATCCAATTTGACGTGAGATATTTTTCTCCGCGCTTTTGACATTGTATTCCAGACATCTCTTTATTTTATTAGAGTGCCGTTGGGAAGAGAAACCAAGATTTATGGAAGTATATAACACTGGAATATTTACTCCGTTATCGATAATCTACTTCCAGTACTAAGAAACACATAAGCTGCCTTGAGCCTGAGATACATGGCGCACTTGCATACTTAGATTGCTTTATTTCAGTTACCACACTCTCTGTTTGCGTTTCCGAATTAAGGTCCGTTACTTATCGAATACGATTTTCTTTCCCAGAGTTGCCCATTATTGAACTCGGCTGATATGAATTCAAGCCCGGCTGGGATGACGCTGGTCTCGGCGGATATGAACCAAGGTAAAGTTGTCCCTCCTGATGAGTTACCAGACGCCGCCATTTTGTTTACAACGAAATCTTTCACCGTTATTCTTCAGTCAATCAGTAAAATTAGCGTTTCCGGGCAAAAGGGGGTAGTTTTTGTATGGTGAGGAATTAATGATGGCAATACGTAAGGATTAGGTGAATGAAGGGAAGAAAGAAGAGTTTTGTACAGAAAACCCATCGCTAACTGAAATTCAGAGTCTTAACCCTTTACCCAACGAATCGCCCGCATCCGCCCGCGTAATATGAAAATTCAGCAGCTGAAAAAAATATTATCTTTCGAAAACTTTCAACAAAACCATAGCATGTGACCCCTCTTTGGAACGAGCGGTCAAAGAGAGGTCACATGATATGGTTTTGTTGAAATTTTTTGAAACAAATTAAAAAATGATATTTAAAAAAATAAATTTTGAAATCGTCTGCGTTGGGTAAACGGATAAGCGAAAATTCGTCGAAGGTGGAGAGGAGGTAGTTTAGTTATCCAAACGTCGCGTCTTCCGCAGCGAGGAAGTTGAAACGTTCGAATAGCTGAGCTGGGATTAGAAAAGGAAACTTCGGACTTTGTGAAAAGAATGAAAAAGAAAATCAATGTTAGAATTCTGTAACAGATCTAAGAATTTTTGTAATTATTTGATTTTGTTAATAAATAAAGAGGTTAATACTTTGTTAGTTTGATATCGGGCGAGATATCAGCCCTAGATATCTTCACACCAGTCTTCTACGTTCGGTCTCAGGCTGATATGAAGTTACCTCGGGCTGATATCTCAGCCGATATGAAACTAACCAAGTATTAACCTCTAAATATCGGCGATATGTATGAATCGTGGTTATAGCGTATTTTTTTTTTATTTTTTTCTTTTTGCTTTGGGGAGTCGAGTCCACAATATTTCGACAGATATTCGCGTATCAAAGCTAAATCGCCCGCCACTTTGGCACGTACATGTAGTTATGCTACGCATCCCTAAAACCAAGATGTTTTCATTCGTATGATATATAAAACCTAATAAGGCAACTTTTACATAACGGATATTGTGGTTTTGTGTTAAATGATAAAAAATTTTGTTTCAAAATCGCTGCTTATTGTCCTTCTAAACCAATTTATTTGTTTTTCTCAACTATTCCGGTATATAGGTTATCGGTCGGGGAGTTCCCCAGAGATACTTTCCCCCACAATCCTTTTATTTATAAAAAAAACTGAAGTCGGGTCAAATTGACATCCGAGGCGATAATACTCAGCTCCAGTACATGAACATGTCCGCGCGGTTAATAATGAAAAAGGGAGTATGTCGAAATTACTTAAATCAGGTCGAAGTTACATTGGGTCGAACACTCTAAAAGTGGGTTGAAGTCACGAAATCGGGTGGAAGTCACTTTAGGACGAGATCATCATGGGTTGACGTCATTGGATGCGATTATTTTGTACATTTTTCGGTAGGCGAATGACTCAGCTTTGTATTTTGTATGAAAGATCAGATACAATTTAATCCTACACCCATATGGGTCTTTAGAATTAAATTAGTAGCTGTCCTCTTTATTAATTTAATGTTTATTACAGTACAGTGGGGGCAGCGATTCCAGAAGCGGACAGAGAAGTCCGACCGGCAAAGAAGTATACCGGTTGTGCGATCCCAGTACTGTATATCAGGCTACCTGGACACCAGTCTAATTCTGTTCGGAATTCGACACTGTTAAATGCTGCTTGTTTACCCACTTTTCAGGAGTTCGCACGCGGCCGACCGTTGAAACAATGCATTGTTCCTTTACTGACAAAGATATACACATATTATTCCGTACTCCAGTTTAAATAGATATTCCAATCAATAAGTATTTAATTCACCTTGAAAACGCCAAGATATTAACACCGTTAGTGGAACTACGCATCGTAATCATAAAACTATAGCCGCGTGAGTCTTCATCCGTGCGTATTTAGTTTACAATTGTAACAGGAGGAGAGATAAGTGCGGGAGCCGGGGTTCGAACCGTCGACCTCTAGCACACAAAGCGACCGATTTACCACGAGACTAAGAGATCCGGACCAACCAGGCTGGTTGGTAAATGGCCTTTATACCTCGACCGCTACAAAATCATGTCTAACCGTTTTGTAATGTCATTAAAGATTCGGCCGAATCAATTCTCGGTTGAGAAACATTTCTTGCCTTGATTCAAAGAAAATTAATGTTCATGGATCTTTTTGATTCAGTTGTCAGGAATATTTCAATTGGTCCGAAAAGCGAACCATTGGTTCGCTTTTCCGACCAACTGAAATATTCCAGACGAGTTTAAAAGACAGACGTTAGACTATTTAAGGGCTACATTGGCTCCTGGGCATAACAGCGTCGAATTTCTCACCGAAGCAGACTGGTGGCTTAGGAGCTTGACTGTACATCTCATACTTATAGACCGCGAAACTTTCCAGTTTACACTTACACAAAAACTTGTGCATACCTGTTAGAGAGAAAAATACAACTAATTAATCTCAGGTAAAGCTGCTTCCTTTGTCTGTGTTGCTTTCAGAGTCATTGAGGCTCAGTAATTGTCGTATATCTATGTGTAAGTAGGGCCAGGAATATCCTTTCCACTGAGAATTTCGTGACCAATCGAGATGCTACAAAAAAACCCAATCAATCGTCTCGGATCCAAAAAACAAATAAGTAAGGATACATGTTCCATTTCCTGTTTGGTGAAGTTATGATACAGACATGTTTGTGTTTGAATCTCAGACTGAACTTTTTGTAGCTGAATTATGACTTTACCGTTCATTAGTATATTATGCAATGAGGATACAAACCAAATTCATTGGTATGTATCCCGCAGATTGGCGAATTGTTAAATTACTATTCGTTATTTAGTAACTCATTCAGAATGTAAACCAATGCCTTCAGACCTGTATGTATCCATCATTGGGTATACAAAGTTTAGAGATCGCCATGTTTTATGTTTTATTGCTTTACTGCTACCACGTTTTCGTGTGTTTTTACAACTTGACTTTACCCAGCATAGGTCGGTTTTACTTTCTGTAATATAACATAATCACTTGTCAGTGGCCCTTTAGATTGTACGCGACCTGCTTGTAATACTCGCCGGCCGCCCTCTTTTCTAAATTGCGCTATAAGTTATTTAGTTGTAAATCAAGTCTGCGTTTGTGCAGTCGTTTGTTTTAAATTAAATATTACAACCAACCAACGGTGACAGTTGGCTAACATTAATTTTGATATTAAATTTATTGAATTGAATGATCAAATGCCATAAAATAATTCAGATTTAAAGCAGGTTTATTGCACAATGCGGTTGAATGAAGTTTATATAACAAGAAGAATAGGCTTATGAGTGGACAAACATTTTGGCCATGAAATCAGTATTGACCAACGCCATCGCACTGGTAAGTAACGAATGTTAAGGTTAATATCTTACATATCCATCGACTTTACAGTTCATAATACCAAGTGAAACCCGTTTCGGGCAGTTATTAATGGGTTTTGAGAACTTGGGTATAACATGTATGAGACAATAGTACTGAGAACTAGAAACTGTTTGCCACACAGTAGCCATCAAAGTCGTCCTTGTGAACCAATGTTATTAACCCGTATTTTTGCGTTGTATGTGACTTTATAAATATTTTTCTGAGTCCCTTGTTACAGCGATCTTTCAGCGTTATTACATTATGTTGCAATTATAGTAACTAACGCCCCCCGCCCTGATAAAAATTCTGGTTGTATGGTTGACGGTGTAATGTGGGATAGAGTGCACACTAAAAACTAAAGTGTTAAAACTGACACTTTCAAGGTGTTAAACCCATTCTAACTCTGAGGGTTTGATTTTAACACTCAAAGTGCAATGCTTTAAGCACTTAGACATTACAATCGTCAGACATCTGAAACTTGAATGGATGGCACTTCCCATGTGTCTAGCATTGGTGGTTCTTCCAGAATCGTCCATAATTTGATTTGCGCTTGGTGGGTACATAATTAAAAGGACACAACGCAGATGACGCGGATCAGGCTCGAGAGTTCGAGCCTGATCCGCCTCATCTGCGTTGTTTCCTTTTAAGTGTCGCGACATTACACTTGTCAAGTGGTATCATTGTCAACACCTGTCAAGTTCTGGGATATCTACACTTGAACAAAGTGCTAGTTCAGCACTTCAAGTGTAGTTTTTAACACTTTAGTTTTTAGCGTGTACGTGAGTTTTTAATATTTTTCCGAATTTACTCAACTGAG
The DNA here is from genome assembly GCA_031216915.1 of Pictodentalium vernedei. Lineage (NCBI taxonomy): Eukaryota > Metazoa > Mollusca > Scaphopoda > Dentaliida > Dentaliidae > Pictodentalium > Pictodentalium vernedei. Next base: position 163,956,422 of record CM062291.1, on the reverse strand, counting down.
TCCCTTGTTACAGCGCTCTTTCAGCGTTATTACATTATGTTGCAGTCCCGCCCTGATAAAAATTCTGGTTGTATGGTTGACGGTGTAATGTGGGATAGAGTGAGGTGGTGTGGGGTTTGCGTCACCTAAAAACTCTTTTTATGAAATCCAACGCCCAGGGGCGCCGGAAGCGCTTCAGGACACGGATGTCAGCCCGGAAACAGAGGATTTACTCGCACACCAGCAGCCCCGCCATGACATGCCGAAGCATGCCTGGCTCGAAGGCTGAAGGCCCTAGATGGGGGAGTTTGAGAGGATGTGTCCCCTTCCAATCGGGAGGGGGCACCTCCTCCCGAACTCCTCCATCGAATTTGGAAAGCTCCCTGAACGGATTTGGGGTGTATTTTAACTTTACTTCTAGAATAAATCTAACCTGAGAAGGGCATTGTCTGCCCCTCTCGCCCTGGTGGCCTGAAGACAGGGAGGACAGCTGCCTCCGTGCTTCAGGCGTCCCTGCCATCGTCGACTGAGTAACATTACTAGTCGTTTCCAACGTAAAAGTACCCATCAAATCATTGGGCTATAGGTTTGGATTGTATTGATGAGAATGGTGGGATAGTTAGCTTTTTCCCCGCAAGAGGGGTGGGGTGGAGGTCTAGATATAAAACTTTAAAGCAGAAACTAGCGATGAAAAGCATAGCAATTCTTATACTAGTGGAACGCAGAGATGATTACATTGATAATTTCTGTCGACAATTTTATGGAATCAGCCTCTCATAATATGAAGAAAGGGCGCCTCATCTTACATGTAGTTAATGTCAAAAAAGCATAATGTCCTTGTCTCTAAATGACAATGCACAATTATTTTAGCATAAAGGCAATAAGTTAAAATCATATTGCACAACAAATTTCCAAGATCTTTTGTGGAGAACAGTCTCCCCTTCAATCCCATTCGAGATCTAAAGATCTGTATGGAATTAAAGACTTACTTTATTTTAGTATGACAAACATCATTTAATCTGAAGCCGATTGCTTTACCCTTTGAACCATGGTGTATCTTCCCTTTTGGTTCAGCGACATCAACCATCAACCGAAAAAGTCCATATACTCCAGGGGTAGATCGACTGATATTTTCAAATGCAGCCCAGGGCTACACGTTGAAAATGTTGATAGGTCTGCAACACAAATACACTGTGCAACCATCTACTTCAGGAAATTAGTAAGATGACGTGTTGAAAGGGTTATTAGCATTTTTTTTAGTCTAGTCGTCGAATGTGAAAATATGGACCTGGTGGAAACAAACTGAGAAGAGGAGGGTTAACCCTTTACCCAACGTAACGGCCAAAACCGGCCAGCGCTATTCTCAAAAATCGCCAATTAAATTTCATTATTTTTTCATTTTTTTGTCTCAAAAACATAGGTTATGACCCCTCGTTGGAACGAGCTCGTCGAGCTCGTTCCAACGAGGGGTCATAACCTATGTTTTTGAGACAAAAAATGAAAAAAAAAATAGTTATTCAAGAATTTTTTTGCAAGTATCGTCTGCTTTCCATGTTAGGTAAAGGGTTAATTCAATAACATATCCAAAATCCTCTGAAATACGTATTTGGGAAAATGTTCTTGACCGGTTTGAAATTGAGTGGTATGTCTTTCCCCTATTGAGCGAATTTACTCTTGTCATTGAAGAGTTCCACCCGGAACAAATTGATGACAAGTTGATTTTGATCTCATCCGAAGCGGAAATAATCACAGAACAACATATCAAGAAGCTACAGAAATCCGCTGTGGGGATTTTTTTTTAAAATCCAAGGTTGCGCTCAGTATGGCTGCCAGATCAACGACTTTTGCACTAGACCATTTCGTGTCCCTCGTTTGTCACAGAAACGCGCGATTTCCGACCCAGTGTTTGCAATTCATGTTCCTGATGCCTCGGTAATCCAGTTGGTAGCAAAGATTACCACCTGAATCCACGATGGGCGCTAAAAGGCTGACCTGAACTGGAATCAGGCCTGAAAATAAGCAGTCTGACATTTGCAGAATGAGGTCCCCAGAGGGTGAATTTGATGATGCTATCCCATGCAGTCGTCCAATTTATCCTCTGGGTCTGTTTAGTTTTGAGACCCTGATTCAGACTGAGGTTCATAGAGGGTAAATTTAGTGACGCTACCCTCCTGTGCAGGTTACCATCACTACATTCTCCCTCTGGGGACCTCATTTTGCAGATGACAGTCTGCTTAATGTGTGGCTTGGCTAGAATAATTGAATTTGTTTCTTCAATTTTCGCTAAGTTTTCTGTCATAAAACATAATACAGTGGGAACTCACACAAAATACTATGATTCATGCCCGGAGCAGTTTCGTGTGAATTATATTTGTAGTTTTTAATCTCGAACCCTATTGCTACCATAATTGTTAACGACAGACCGGGAGTGGGATGGTATCTTGATTAGAGCTGAAAACTGAAAGGTCGACTGTTCGATCCTGACTAGCGCCATCTGCGTTATGTCCTGAGGCAAGATAATAAATCCCGATTGTTCTCTCAGGGGCACGGTGGCGCTGTGTAGACCTACTAACCCGGTACATCGATGGTGTATTTGCCTTCAACCGCTGCGAACTCTGTGTCGGGTTAGTAAGTTGGGGAGCCTGATAGTTGCTCGCCGCTGCTTAGTGGCTCTCTCCGGGTACTCTAGTTTCCCAACACTGTTTGACACGATATCGCCCAGGCCGTCGAAAGTGTCTTTAAACCCCAATAAACAAAGAAACAACTCAAGACAGGCCACAAACAGTAAAGAAGAGAAAAATGAATGACAGAAATGGTTAAACTGACGCAGAATCGAGGACACCCTGCAATGGCATCAGTTTAACCTTAGTCGGTTTGCACCTAAGTCCGTCGCGGTTGGAGTGAACTCCGGTCCGTAGAGTATCCAGATCCAGTTTTTCGGGTTGGGTTAGCTGTCCCCGCCCTCCGATGTTTCCATATCACTCCATATCACAACATTCAGATGAACTCTCAAACTGTGAAAATATGGGCACATCAGTATCATCTACTACTAGTCTATTACAACGCCTTTCGATGCGGATGCTGATTCTAGTGCCCGAGCAGCTATGGATAGAACTGCATCACTTAGATAATTATGACCTACATGGCCATCAGCTCTCAACAGCTGATTCAGACGATTGATTAGCTGATTTTTGTTCCAACCGTTCGAAAGGAAATCCAGTTGATTGCCGTGAACCCCCATCATTTCAATCACATGTATATTGGTGTCAGCATGTGACTCACCCACTCTCCTGTGGTGTTAATTATCTTCGATAAAAGGACCATGTTCGTAGCAGTCAAAAACAACACACCTCTTTCCACCTCTGTTCCTGACATACGAACTGCACTGGCATCTCTGTGTGAATGAAATCTCCCACGGACATGTTTAATCTCACTTCGGGGATTTGTGAGTGGAGTAAACTCTGTAAGAGCTTCTAATACATGCCAGGAATTGTACTTTGTCCGATATATATTTCAATAATACCACATGTAAGTCACCCAAAGATGGTAAAAAGATGTGGAACATTTTTGTTCTTGTTCAGAAGGCCGGAACATGGAAAGCTTGGCATCTGCTATTCACACAGGCCTGGAGTGGGTGCGACACGACATCCGCAACATTCAGGCATAGCAAAACTAACCTGCTCAAATAGTTAGAGATTTCAGAACTGAAATGGGCGACGCAAGCATCACACCAGAACAGGATGAGCGAGGGGGAAATAAACAATTCTCTGTGATTTACCTTGTCCATCTTCACCTATACAGAGGTTAGAGAAATAGTTTCATCGTACAAGAGAGGAATAGAACTGCAAAAGCTTCCACCGACCAAGCGAGCAGCTGTTGTGTTCAAATAAAGGTTATCTGAAACACCTCGAGTCTGTTGAACGCGGACCGAAAAACTGGGCGACTCAGGAGATCAGGAATCACTCCTGTCATGACTGTGACCAGATTGGCGGTCATCTTCGATTCTGGCAGCCATTTTTGGTATCCGAAACACGAATTAATTATACTGGTTTGGATATTCCGTCATTCGGTGACTAATTAGGGAATCGAAATGACTTTCTGCGTTCATTGAATTGGCAGCCATCTTGAATAATTAAAAGCAGATTTCAGTGGATTTTGGATATGTTGTTCTTTGATTATTTCGAATATCGCCGAAATCAACTTCTCGCTAATTTGTTCCGGATCGAAACGCCCAAACTATATAATGAATGAATATTACTGTACTGGGTTAAACATTTGTGCGCGGTATCGCCTCCCAACATTAGATAAGGAAGGAGAGGCTTTTCTCATGAGCCAAAACCCACCTCTACCAACCCATTCTGCTCCCTTTCTACATGTTTGGTAGCGGTGTCGAAAGTGTCGTTAATTTGACAAATACAAATGAATCCGGAAGCCCACAGTTAGGAGATGAGTCCCCTTTTTTCTGTATAGTTACGTGAATGCAGTACTTAAAATATTATTTTATTTTACCTTCCATCAGCTTTCAACACGACCACCCCACAAAGAACACGGCCATTGAGTCTCAACAGCACTTATTAGTAAGGAAAAAGTTGGAGCAAACTATTAACAATAACACGATTGAAACACGGCCACTAGAGCCATGTAGTCCCGACTCCGACACAGAATCTCTGCCTTCCCCTGTGGTGATAGTGTGGAAACCGAAACGGTCGCAGAGGTAGGTTTTGGCATGCCATTGTGTCGATTTTTGTTTGCATTGTAAGAGTAATCTCCCTTGATATGCAACATAATTTTTGTTCTGCATTTTATTGTTGTAAATGTTAATATATTTGTTGCAAGTTGTCATAATTTTTTAAATGGGCGCTGTTATGCATTGGTATCTGAGCTGGGTTTACTAACTGGCATTTTATTTTATTTTTATTTGCTAACCATATTTTTGTGATCATTGCAGATTTTGTTCACAAGCTAAAATAAGTGTGGCATGGCTTTGTCTTTTGTTTTGCTCAACTTCGACCTTTTAATTTTCATGTTAGTTAGTTTCCAAGTCATCCAGTTTGAACAAGTCAGCTGTTTTAATCATTTGCTGTTTCCCATGAACGTATGTAATAAAATAATTGGAAATGAATTCTTTCATTCCAGATTGAACATTGTTTGCAGGACCGTAACTATAGCTCAAGATGTGCTGGATGAGACCCGTTTTCACCGATCAGAGTTGACACCCAAATATTACATAAACGCAGTAACCGGTAGTCGGAATTTGTCCATGTGTGTCCATCTTGTTACAGTTTGTTTGAGTATGCCATAAGACACTTTCCTGTAAATTGTAACAAGAAAAAGAAAAATCCATACGAACAAAATGTTTTCGCACTAAATCACTACGTTGTGCACCCACGTAATTAATTTGAAAGCATTTGAAATTAATCATGGTATTAACAACCTCCAATAGAGTCCAAACATGGGCTATTAACACATAACCTGCTAAAATATTTACACCTTTGCCCGACAAGATTAACCCGTTAAAGAACCTATCGTTAAGCCAGCTGATGCTGTTCACAACACTCATAATTCAAATTACAGCATTTTTTTTTTAAAGTTTTGCCTCAAAAACACAGCTTATGACCTCTCATCGGAACGATCTCTTTGAGCTCGTTCCAGTGAGGAGTTATAAGCTGTTTTTCAGGCAGATAGTGAAAATGTTTAGTTATTCCACACATTTATGTGTGAGGGTGTGAGCCTTGTTCGTGTTAGGTAAAGGCGTAAACACGCAAATGATTCGTAGTTACATACTCAGTGATACATTTTTTGGCATCGTTTTGCCAAACCTGTTCGACGAATGCTCAATGTACTTAGCCTTCGGAACATTTCAGAAGAAATGACAGCACCCCAATCCCCACCCTCACCCCCATCTCGCCTTCGGGAATTTACGTCCCTGATTATTTTCACAAGACAGTATGACCCATGTATTACAAACAGAGTGAAACTTTGGGGATATGGTGATTATTCACTACTAGTCATTTTGCTCAAATCACAACCCCGGTGATTGTTTTAACTGAAAATCAACTTTATATACCGTATCTCGCGAAATTCAGTGGGGGAGCATGGTAACTCCGGAAGTGGAGCAGTCCTTATTTATTGTGGTAAGTAAGTTCCGCTTTACTGATAAAATATGACTCAATAATTAGTGCCTGGGTGGAAGTTCTCCAAAATGGGAAGCATATACAGATATGAACGATTGATTACACTTACCTATATATTTGTATTGCAGTTATGTTACAGCCATAGATGCCGAAAGTGACCTTAGACGCCATTAAATAATAATAATAATAATAGTCCAGGTAGTCCGTTAGGTTGGGATTCTATTGAAAAACACTCTGAAATTTTAAAGGCGTCTGAAAAACTTATGAGTGGCGAAAATATGTCAAATAGATGGGCACTTTAGCATGAAGATTATTTTCAGTGCTGGCTGGCCTATTTTAACCCTTTATCCAACATGCCGGTAATATCCAGCCAGCGCTATTCACAAAAAGCGTCATTCAAATGTTATTGTGTTTTCAGGTTTTGCTCCAACAGATTTATAGATAGCTTATGATCCATCATTGGAACACACTCATCGAGGGGTCATACGTTATTTTCAGGCAAAAATTGAAGATTTTTAGTTGTTCAAGAGACAGCATGTTTCACTTAAAACCCTTTACCCAACGTAACGGCCAAAACCGGCCAGCGCTATTCTCAAAAATCGTCAATTAATTTTCAAAATATTTTCATTTTTTGTCTCAAAAACATAGGTTATGACCCCTCGTTGGAACGAGCTCGTCGAGCTCGTTCCAACGAGGGGTCATAACCTATGTTTTTGAGACAAAAAATGAAAAAAATTAGTTATTCAAGAATTTTTTTTGCAAGTGTCGTCTGCTTTTCATGTTAGGTAAAGGGTTAGGACATAGAACTCATTAGGTAGCGTGATGACTAAGTGGTTAGAGCATTGGTTGAAAGATTCACTTTTCGATTCTGACTAACGATAACTGCATTCCGCTTTTAGACAAGAGCACTTAATTCCGATTTCCCACTCGGGTGGGGGGGGGGGGGGGGGGTCACACTGGCGTTGTTTACTAAAGCATACTGCACATCGCTGTTGCACTTGCCTTCAACCAATGCCAACACTGTTTGTGTGGAGTTAATACGTTGAGGAATCTGACAGTTGCCCGTCGCTGCTAGGTGGTTGTCTTCAGGTACTCCAGCTTCCACCACCCGTAAAACTGTCCGACACGAGGGAACTCTGGTTTCGAAAGTGTCGCTAAACCACAATAAAATAAGCATGGAACTCATTTGTTGTTTTGATCAGCAGCAAGGACCAAAAAACAGACATCGCGATTTTAACCCATTACCAAGCGTAATATATTTATATATCCGGCCAGTGCTATTCACAAAAATCGCAATACAAATATTTTATTTTTTCAATTCGCAATACAAATATTTTATTTTTTCAATTTTCGTGCACAAAACATACTCTCTAACCCTAGAAAAGAATGAGGTGCACGTTGAAAATATTAGTTGTTATACTCCCAATCCGGGAACCCGGTAAGTGGAAGGTGTGCTTGTTTATTGTTGTATAAAAGTTCTACTTCACTGGTAAAATAGGTGCCGGATGCCAACGCCTGGGGTGGAAGTCCTCTAAAATGGGCCTCATGGGTATAAACAATTGTCTAAAATTGACGTCATTCCCATGTTGTGGTCACGTATTCCATTGAAATAACATTGAGATACCAAAAGTGTTAAAAGGGGTTAAATGATGTATCTGCATGGATGGTAACATTAAGATTGACTTTTTGTTGCAAATGTGGAATATCAGAATATAGCACTGTTTCAAACTTATGACCAAAATGTGACCCCCTAGCCCTTTCCAGGATAATAGAAGTAGACTTAGAATACTTATATACCAGGTACGTGCCTAACTTGTCAACTTAACGAAACTTCAGTGTTCATTTAACTCTCCAAGAAATATAAATATGATTTCTCTCTGTTGTTGAAGATAACTTGAAAATCTGAGCAACGTTTCATTGAAGCCTGACATCTTATTTATGTATTTTATTGGAGTTCAACGAACATTTCAACAGCTTGAGTCTTACGGGTTGAGGAAGCCAGTGTACCCGGAGAGAACCACCGCGCTGCAGCGAGTAACTGTCGGGCTTCTACTGGATTAAGTGTCTTATGTTAGGACAAAACGCAGATGACAAGGGTCAGGATCGAACATACACCCCTCGATCTGAAGTCAAAGGCGTTAACCAATGAACCACATCGTTTGCCTACCCTCTTAGTTCTCATGGTTATAAGATATGAACGATTGATCAGATTATGAAAGAACTTCCCTTCACATTTTCACTTTTACTGGTGGGATGAAATCATGGAATTTCTTGTGAGTTTTGTTTCGTACATTTGTTTTGAGGCTGTTCTCTCCCTTGATATGTCTGAAGCGCATTTATCCATGAAACAGAATTCAGAGTGCTGCCTGTCTTAATACGTAATTCCCATGGTAGACTAACCATACTTTAACGCCTTTACCCGGTACCTTCTTGGGTTATTCTTATGCTAAACTAGTCGAACATTTTGTGCATGTGTTTACCAGTATCTGATCACAGTAACGCAGGCTTGGCAATTTCAGGAGAGCGATTTTTTTAGCTCTCCTTACTGCCCTCCTGAAAGAATTAAGGAGAGCGAAAAATTGCCCTCCTAAATACTTTGGTCTGGGATGATTGAGATTACATGTGTTATGCTCACATTAAATTTTTGTTGTAAAGCAAAAATGTAATTTAACTTCGAAGTCACATAACATCATGTAATTTCATTTTGAAAGTGGTTTAGTGGTAAAAGGTAATGGCTGCAACCATACTCAAACACAGTTGCAATCATTTGAAGCAAAATGGGTCACAGCAATATTTTTTTTCTGTCAGTTTCAAGTTCAACAACTGACATCACAGTTTGAGGGGTAATTATTCAAGGAATATTGACACTATAATATACTACCATTACTACTATCCTGTCACCTGAAACACTTGCACCAGGATCTGACTGTAGATTCAAGAAGACCTGTTGTCCAAGAAAGTCATACGCCTACCACTACCACCTTCACCCCCCCCCCCCCCAGGGGGTTGAAGGTGGTAGTGGTAGGCGTATGACTTTCTTGGACAACAGGTCTGGGTACACACACAATTCTTGTCAAGTGTGTGTTCGGTTGTTGAGTGAGACATATAAATGTCTAAGAGATTTCGCTTTACCTTTGTAAAGTTAATAAAATCACTGATGCACTCTGTTGGTTTCAGTTTCAATGAGTTAGTTCAACTTGATACTTAAAATGCTGTGTAAAGCTAATTGCTCTCGTAAGCTGATTGAGGAGAGCGATTTTTTGCCCTCCTGCACTTTTCAGAATGCCAGGCCTGGTAACGGAATATTAAAGCTGGGAGACCTTAAACAGCAGAAAAACCAACAGCATGTTGTTTTCGAGTCGATTTTGCTGCCATGGTCAAGTTGATTATTGCTCTAAAACTTCAATCGGTGGAATCTTTCATTGTAACAATAGTCTGATCACTGAATTAGATCCTTCGTCTTATCTGTCCGCAAATACATTTCCAAGAGGTTTTGAGTTTTTGAAGGACAGACCTGACTGGCTAATATTCCAACTATAATACGATATCATCAAGGAATGCCTTCAACGAATGCACGTTTTGATGTAATTGGAAGATTTTATCAGTTGGTACTTGGGCCACCACAGTTGGGACAAATCAGCCTTCCTCCGCCACCCAATCGGTCTCTTCGCGACGCTTTCGGATATAGTTTGAAATTATTTCCCAATTATTCATTGAAAAGTGGCTCAGTTGGTAGAGGTACAGGCTGCAAGCCGAGAGGTCCTCGGTTCGAATCACACCTGCGGCAACCCTGGGCAAGACACTTCACCCCCATTGCCCACATGAGGACACTGTGGCGTTGTGTACTAAGGCGTACTGCAGGTCGATGGTGCACCTGTCTTCAACCAATGCTAACCCTGCTTGTGTGGAGTTGGTATGTTGGGGAGCTGACAGTTGCTCGCCATTGCTCGGAGGTTCTCTCCGGGTACTCCGGCTTCCTCCACTCGTAATACTGGCATGGTCATTGTGCAGAAATATGTGACCTTAAACACCAATAAATAAATAAATATTCATTGAAAAGCACTCGCGGTGTGGTATTTCTCACGCGAAATAGATAATTGCAACACAACAGGAAAAAATGTATTTCTTACAGACGTCTACTGTTGCACTAGATACATTAGCTTGTTTCTCTTTTTTCATTCGATGATTCCTGTCACTGATAATGATTTTCAGCAAGCTCTGCACAAGAGCACAGGGAAGCTTTCAGAGAATAAATATCAAAGGCTGGGGTCATATATGATGTATCCAGTAATTGGTCTTAATTGGATATACTCATTTGTTACATATTTGTAGAGGAAGGTGCAAAAATATTTATATGCTCTTCGAAAATATTTCGGGAGGGGGGGGGGGATAACTTTAGTTTGAGTGAACGAAATGAAACAAAATTTTATACATAGGTTTATAACCACATAATACAGGTTGGGATTGATCGTGGGCGTGGTGCGATATTTTTGGCAGAGCTATGGCCTTATGCCGACTTAGAAGACATGTTGATGTTGGTTTCCGGATGGTAACTAGAGTTTTGTGTCCGATTTCAATCAAACTTGGAATATAGCTTACCGTAAACAATATACCAGTCGCGTTTGATTTTAAGTGTGGTGCGATGATCTTTATCTGAATTATGGCCCCTTTGGGGGCTTTGTTAACCACTAAAATATAGTTTGTTCATGGAGCGGGGGTATTAGTGTCCCATGGACACATTTGATGGCCTGTTGTATGGTTTAATGGGGCTAAGATAAGATATTTATGAATTCAATATCAACAAACACAAATGACTAGAAACTCATGTTTGGCAGTTGGGGCAGGAGTATAGCCATCCTTGGCGTTCGGGGAGCATCTGTTTACCAACTCATTGCCCCTGTTACATTAGGTCTAATGCACAGGTCCTCTAGTCACTGGAGCGGTAGGCGGGACCAATTTTGTTTGCAGGGGCGCAATCGGGTGTATAGGGATGTGACCCCCACATTCTTCCAGACGGGCCATTTTATTCTGTTTTGGAGTCTTGTTCGATCACCGACGTCCAGGGCTATTTTGGATTGACAACTCCCAGGGGAGACCATTCATGGTGTTTGGGAAACTTTGGAGACGACTTTTTTAATCGAAGGGAGGGGGCGGGGGCAGTTTTGATCATGAACGGTGTGAAAGTGTGACATATTTAATGAGAAAAACGTGTATTAGCATTATTACCATAGTAGCATGTTGCAAACACAGCTGCACCTGGCTAGCACCGTACCCCCGATGTGTGGGGAAAACGAAGTAGGCCGATGAGTACCGGGTTGTGATTTGGGCGCGTGCAATTTTATAATGGCGGGAAGATTGAATAATTCCATGATTGATTTTACAAGAAATAGCAAAGGAAGAGCATGGGGTCTCACCAGTTCGTTATCCGAGACGCACGTTTCATCTGCCCGCATAACACTATTCGAAAACGAAATACTTTCTATCGATAAGTGAGTGACCAATTCCCCAAACACATTTTTATCATTATATTGCCCATTTTCGCATGTTTCATTTACAAACTGACTTTCATTTCTTTGCGAAACGGACTTTCTCGATACCGAAAAGAACAGAATTGAAACGACCACGTAAACTGAAAATGGTAGATTTTAGTTCTTCTGTATGCCATACAGAGCCATAGCATAGAATTTGGGAAGGAGTGGCAGGGTCGCCGAGAGCGAGGATGGGTTTTTGGGCAATGTGTAGAAGTACTACTAGAACGGGCTCTCCAAGGGGTATCACTAAAAAGTGTACTCCAACTCCGGAAAAGTGTACTCGGAAAATGATTTTGTGTTGTATAAAAGAATATGATTTTCTTTTACAGTACAGAATTGCCATGGAAAGCAACTTTTCCATGTGTCCACTGTGGATTTCTGTGCAATCCACAGATCTATAATATATAAGAACCAAATTTCCGTGGACTCTGTGATGGGTCTGTTGAATTACCGAAACGGGAACTAAACTACCGAAATGGGCCTCCAATCTATCGATCTGGGCGTCAAAAAGACTGGAACGGGCTAAATTCCAGACCCACCCCTGATAATCATCATAATTCCATCGCAGTACTGAGAAACTCCTAATAAATAATAACCCACAGGGTTCGGGTTCAAGTTAATTTTCCGACCGTTTCACAGTTAATAGGATAAAGGTTTGATGTGTTTCAGCTTTTAATTTTCACCTGTGTGAAATAAAATTTTACGGCAGATTTTGAGAAAAGGTGTGCCCCTTCTTCCCTCAATGGTTTTATAACAAAAGATCCTACCCGCCAACCCCGTCTCATTTCAGCAAGCATTATCGCTCAAATAGAACGAAGTGTGCATGGTCCAAAATGAGCAGTGAAAGTATCAGAAGTGAATGAATAAAAGTCATTTCTATTGGTTGAGCGACCGACCTAACACAAAGTTTGAGATCATGTTTTTTTTAAACCAGAGCTTTATCACAATAACAACTCAAAGTGGGTGGTTTAACGATGTAAGCTGGTGATGTGTTGTCTTAGCGATGAGGTCTGTAGGCATGTGTTGGGAGGTGAGAAATGTGTGGCTTCAAAATTTTCCAACTGTGAAAAGATAGCTTGCTGCTTTGGTTTCTTAGTGAAAGTGACAGTACATCTGTCTGCACTTGTGTTTCTTCAGCAACAAAGTGTGTTTGTTTTACAATTACCAGGAGCAAATAAATACATGCGCTCATAATTTTTCTATCAGACATCATTAGGGATTTACACCTCTGACTTCAGAGTGCGAAGAGCAATTAAACATGGACTTCCTGCCTGAAAAAATCAAGAACACCTTCTTTCTTTGACGTGCCTAGACATACCATCAAAACCTATCCTACAGCTAAAGAGGGTCGAAAGGGGCTTGTCCCAAACCGTCCCTGCACGCCTTCGGCGCATGAAACCATTCAATTCAGGGTCATTATACTGCCGAATCTCGCAGTTTATATATATACAGCTTCTATCATTCTCCCTTCAACATGTATCTCTGTACTTCTTGTGGAGAAGATGCAGACAATGCATGGTCGATTGAATGCATATTGTGCATCCCTCACTGTTTAGTATCACCAATTTTAAAGAGCATCCCTCGCACTTATGATGTGCCTATACAGTGCTGGGGTTTGGATTTTGATTTGTCGTATTTTTTTCAAGCGCATATTGATTGATGGGGAGGACAAAAAGTAAGAATGATTTAATGGCAAATTCTTCTTGAACCTGATGATGTTGCATATCCAGCTGTGATTGGGAATTTTGGGGCTGAAAATTGAGAAATATAAGTACCATTTTGTACTGGAATGGGGCCGAATATCGGGCCTATGAGTGGGCCGAATATTGGGTCCACAAGGACACCTAAAAAATCTCTGCAAAATGTTATCGTAAATCGTTTCATACATGATGTCTGAGTGCCTCTGAACTTCTGGAGAACAAAGAGGGATAATCCTTTTCTGTTTACCGAAATACATCTGCATCGCACTTTGCGATACAATTTTATGGAAGTGATTTGCATAAGGGGAAAATTGCATTGCAAACTTCAATGCGAAACTGAACAAATTCTACCCTGCTTGGTTCATATTTGGGCTCAATACAGGAGCCCAAATTCTTAACTTGGGGAATATTCTTTAAAATCTTCTTCAGAACCACAAGTCAAAATCTTTTAATGTTTGGTATACATAATTGTTATGAGGGTCAGATTCAACATCGGTTGATGTTTGGGCTTCTTGTGGAAGCCAGAATTTTAACGTAGTGCAATATGGGGAATAATCTTTAAAACTCTTCTTTTTCAGATCCACCAGTCAGAATGCCTTCATGTTTGGTATACAATGTCTCTAAAGGGGTCAGATTCAAGTTTGTTCAAATCGAATGCCTGGGTTAATATTTGGGCACCATATGGGAGCCCAAATTTTAACATAGTACAATATGAGGGAATTTCTTTAAAATCTTCTTCAGATCCACCAGTCTGAATCCTTTCATATTTGGTATACAACATCTCGGGGGGTCACGTGGGAGGGGAGTGTGGAGGAGAGATTCAAAATTGTTCAAATCTGGTGCCTGGGTTAATATTTTGCCTCCCCATTTAACTTGGTGCAATATGAGGGAATTTCTTTAAAAATCTTCTCCCAAACCATCAACTAGAATCTTTTGATATTTGGTATACAACATCTCTATGAGGGGGCAGATTCAAGTTTGTTCAAATCTGGTCCCTGGGTTAATATTAGGGCTCCGTGTCAGGCTGTGGTAGCCCGAATTTTAACTTAGTGCAATATGAGGATATTTCTTTAACTGGTAGAGTGCTGGAAGCCCATATTTGGGCTTTATTCTGAAGTGCAGGTACCACAGCTTGAAGGCTCATATTCAATGCATGTGCTTTGTATTATGTTTGAAGTGATATTATTTGATTTGTGAGGGTTTGCCTTGTTACAATTTATGGGAGAGTGCGCATAGGCACTCTCCCATAAATTGTAACAAGGCAGAGACATGTGTACAAGATTTGATGGTCAAAAATAATTCAGCACTCTACCAGTTAAAAATCTTCTTCTTCAGATCCACCAATCAAAATGCTTTCATATTTGGTATACAACATCTCTGAGGGGGTCAGATTTAGGTTTTTCAAATTGAGTGTCTGGGTTAATATTTGGGCTCTGTAAGGGAGCCCAAATTTTAACTTGGTGCAATATGAGAAATAATCTTTAAAAAATCTTCTTCAGATCTACAAGTCAGAATATTCTTTTGACTTTTGGTATACAGCATCCTTTTGAGGTTAGATCTAAGTCCCTGGGTTAATATTTGAAAGCCCAAATTTTAACTTACTCCAATATGAGGAATAATCATTAAAAATCTGCCAGTCTTTCGATTTTGTAAAATGCAGTGTGGCACAGGCCATTTCTGATTCACAAGTGCCATTTTCCTGACTTATGAAACGCTCAGCTATTGTGAAAAAGTTACGGAAATGGCGATGTTTTAATAGAACACAGTGTGTGTCTGATAGTGACAGACCATCTATCATACGTGCACCAATAACAGTTTCAAGATTCAGGGATTTCAGTATCAATACACAAAACTCAACACGATATTCATTAATTTTCATTTACCAACGGTAAAACACACTATCGACAAAATGATCAATTTATCAAATGCGGTTACCTTTGCTGAACGGGAACTTACCACTTGCTACGCATTTATACTGTCCGATATATTTATTTCTACATGTATTTTTGAAAGATTTAACCTCAAAATAGGTTTCAAATTCACAGTTGAAGTCAGATAAAAATTAGGGTTACAATGGCCTAAATGAGTGGCTTTTCCTTTGTAAAATTTTTAGGGTCGGCTTAATTGTTTAGGGTCGGTGGGGGTACCCCAAACAAAGGGATTTCTTTTCTTTGGCCTGATATTTTACAACATTACATCTTCAGCATTTTTTACCCAAGTTGTGTATTGTTACCACAGCCTTTTCCTCTTGTCTTGGTGTGTGTGTGTGGAGGGGTGGGGGGGGGGGGGGGTGGGGGCTGCCAATGCTATTCAACTGTCAACTGTATATCAAGGGCTCTGTGAACAATCTTTATTGTCTTCTGGATTAATGGTTTAATATACATGTGTTGCTCTATATATAATCTCATAATTTTAGAGAGAGGGGAAGGTACTTGCACTTGTGTTAAGGTAATTCGAACATTCAAACAGGCGGTCATATAGCGCACTGCTTTTTGCTAAGGTGTGGCATTTAGTGGCGCTGAGCTTTTCAAAATTGCGTGCGTGATGGCGCGCAAGCGCGATGATGCACCTCAAAATCGAGACTGAAATCTGCTTCTTGAGATACAATCAGAATCTTTCAATATTTGGTATACAGCATCCTTTGAGGTTTCAGATTCAATTCGTTCAAATAAAGTCCCTGGGTTGACATTTGTGTTCCCTATGGTGGGGGGGGGGGGGGGCAAATTTTAACATAGTGCAAAATTGGTAATATTCTCAAAATGTTCTTCTTCAGAACTACCAGTCGGAATCTTTTGATATTTGATATACCACATCCTTCAATTTTGTTCCAGTCAAGTCTCTAGGTTGATACTTGGACTCCCTAGTTTTCCGTTACTGAAAATCAGGGCATTATTTCTGTGGTAGCATCCCAATACTAGAAACAAATCATCTGGCATGGACAGACAGCAGAGATAAAAATAATTAAATAACTCATTCCTCTGTTGTGTTAACTAGCCATAGATGGGAATTAAATCCTTCTTTGAACAACTTTGGTCAGGTGAGCCCCCAGGCCCCATGGGGACTCTTGTTATTCAAATCATTATATTTTCAAAGCTTGTCTGGGTTTTTTTTTTCACATGATTACCAACCAATTCAAGTTATTTTTGGTGTGTGACATCATAGGATAATAAGATAAAATTAATTTGCATATCGGCCTTGGCAGACCTATTTTGCTGAAGATAGCCCCAATTTACTTTAATTTTTTCAGTAAGGTGGCATTCGACCAAATGTTTTCCAGATTTTTTAAAACTTTTTTTGCTTACAAACCGATCCCTGGTTTCTGACCTAATAGGACAATGAAGTGAAAAGAGTTTGCATCCCAGCCGCGTCTGACTATTTTTGCGGAAGTTACCCCAAATTGCTTATCGGTGATCTCTACTGATAAAAATTTAAAACCCTTGCTTTAATGGCACCCTTCTCAGAAAGCTATCTTGGCGAGGGATATCGGTGCGGTGCACTTGTTATCCCCCAGCAAGGAAGGGATACAGTGAATAGTTCCGTCCATCCGAACTTTATGGCATGACGTGAGCAGTAGTTAACAGATTTCAATTCTATGGGAGTTAGTGCCCTTTGTTAAAAAATATCGCGTAATGATTGAAAAAAAAAATTGACTCTGTAACCCAACCCCCACTAGTGCTGAAATGGGTTAGCCGAATAACTGGATTGTAACTGGTATCAGGATAACTGATTGAAAAAACTGTTATCCAGGTAACTGCTATATGTGTCCTAGATGTAACATGTAAGGGTTAAGGTATTGAATGGACAGTTATTTCGGTTGTTTGGGCTGTCAAGTCATGGGTAATTGTTTGTTACTCTGTATCAAACTGCCAACAGTCAAGTGCACTGCAGGTTTTTTTCTATGTGGGCAGCAGTGAGCACGTACCTGTCAATGTAACATTGACTTCCACAGACAAATTTGACATTCTTCTCTTTGATGAGGTGTTGTTAATTGCAGATTATAATGCTGAAAAAATCCATCAGTGTGAGTAATGCTGCTTCCAGAATAAATTGACTGTTTGGTACTTTACCAATGTGTTTCAGAAAAAAACATGTTTTGATTTTATTGAACTGTTTAAAAGTACGAACGTATGTCATAAAAATACTATTTTAAAATCTAGCACTTTAAAATTTGTTTTTCACTGTCAATGTCGGACAACGAGGGACTCTTGGTCAATGGGGTATTTAACCCTTTACCCAACGCAGACGATTTCAAAATTTATTATTTTAAATATAATGTTTTATATTTTTTCAAAAAATTTCAACAAAACCATATCAAGTGACCCCTCGTTGGAACGAGCTCGACGAGCTCGTTCCAACGAGGGGTCACATGATATGGTTTTG
This sequence comes from Pictodentalium vernedei, assembly GCA_031216915.1. Lineage (NCBI taxonomy): Eukaryota > Metazoa > Mollusca > Scaphopoda > Dentaliida > Dentaliidae > Pictodentalium > Pictodentalium vernedei. The sequence goes on along the minus strand of CM062291.1, from coordinate 163,938,698 downwards.
TTGAATTTGTTTGAAAAATAATATTTTTTCGACTGCTGAATTTGCATATTACGCGGGCGGATGCGGGCGATTTGTTGGGTAAAGGGTTAATAATTTCTTACCACACCACTTTCATGACTTACAACATATTCCCGTCAGAAATATCATTGCGATGAATAGGTAAATGTAAACATGGAACTCTTTGTGACATTTGTCTTAGCAGTGAACAGAAAAAGATACTCAAAAAATTAGGAGTACATATTCACTCTATGATCACATCAAATTCAAGCCACTCAAGGTAAGAGGCTCTTTGCTAATACAGTTAACTATGCCTAACTATGATTTACAAACTGGTTGGTTCTTCACTAATATCGTGCACCTGTGATTTTCAAACGGCAAGGTCTGTTTTTTTGGCCGGGGCAATGCAGGGTGACCACAGTTACAATGTATTATCACTATTATGTGAGACCACTGCACTCATATAAATTGTGAATGATCATTCGCACTTCGGCGATTTCCGTTTGCACTCGATGGTGTTCATTTGTTTACATTTTGTGGAAGTCAGGTGACTGTATTTTGAACGCTTTTCTTGCCATTCCTTACTGATTTTGCATCAAAAATGGTCCAACCGTTTCAGCACTAACCCCAACCCCTGTGTCAGTTACGCAATTTTTTTTCTTTGCTCCAAAATGCATTTTGAACGTTTCAGAGTGATTATATACGGAAAAAAAATTAAATTTGATTCCTATGGCAGCCCCTCCCCTGTCCACTCAGGCCACAAAAATAACTGGATTTAGAGTGATGTTATGCAGGGCATAAAACACCCATGCGCCCCTCCCCAGTTGGGGGTGGGTAGGATTAGTAGCGCAGTGGGCTACAATGTTCCCAGCATTTTTACCTCAACATTTAGTGGATCATAAAATATAGATTACCTGAGTGGGGCAGTATCTATTGATTTTGGAATCCACATTAAAAAATGTTAAAGTGTCTTTAGGAAAGACTTTAATTGACAATAAGTTATAGTTTGGAAAAAAATAGTGACTCGGACTTTGCGTGTATGTGAAAGTGCGTGTAAAAAAAACCCACCCTGTGCAAAGTGTAAAACATCAGAAGCACCACAAAATTACTTAAATCTGTAATTAAAAAGCTTTAATGCAGATGAAATTTCAGAAAACACGACATTGCAAAGATATAAACAAAGTGACCCGAATGTTATCAGAGGTAAACAAATCTGGGAAATCCTTGTGTCATAATTTCTGAATGTACATGGTTTCAAATTTTAACTCTGCTGCTGTACGATTAAATGACTGCCACGAACAACAAAGTCTCTGCATTATTTTAGCACCAACTGGGCATAATTCGATAAAAAAAAAACTTTGTATTATTTCAAATAAATTGCAGTTATGTATCCAAAAAAAATCCATCCACAGCAAGTTTATCAACAAGGGCAATCTGAAGTAGAGATGGGCGGTATTGGAATTTTGAGTTCGGTATCGGTTTCGGTAGTTTTGTGTGGGCATACCACGGTATTGGTTCGGTATTCGGTATGTGACTTCAGATTCACTGATAGTATCGAAGGGGAATCCATGTCAGAAAAATACAGAATAAGTTGTTCTTGTGTCATTCTATCACAGTGCTACACATGCCACTGTTAATGGGCTCAGCATTGTCATTCTTTTGTCAACACAGATCATATCTACAGTAATTCGGTGATTTGTTTTAAAAACGCCTTAGCCTTTCAAGCTCCACTTAAGGAGTCTGTAATCATAGAATGTGTGTCCTGAAGATGACATCTTTAGATGGGCCTGATGACAGTAGTAAAATTATCTGGTCAGTGATTTCTAGCCATGTCTTGGCTGCCTGTTAAGGCAGCCAAGACTTGGCTAGAAATCACTGATAAGCAACTGGACATTTACAGGTCGTAGACTATTGATAATTTAGTACAACTGCCCAGGCCCTTAAGGCTTAACAAAACTGAAAAATAAAATCAGTCACTTCTTTCATGAAAATGAACACTTCAACTGCTATCAGTCCTCATCAAGGCCTTATAAATAGCGAATGCACAGGGAAAATTGATAATACCATTGGTTTCGGTATTCAAAGATTGGGTCGGTTCGGTTTTTCGGTGTCCCCATGATATCGGTATCGGTTCGGTTTTTCGGTATATTGCCCATCTCTAATCTGAAGTAGATTTCATTGATGCAAATGCTGTAAACAAAGCCTTGTGAACACAAACTTCACATTTCTCCTTCTGATAAAGCTTCTTGTCTCTGTTTATAAAATTTTTCAGGATTGGTGGTCTCCCGTCAGATTTGTTGTTACCTGTAGTTTTAGGAGATTGTAGGATAAAATATCCTCGGACAAAATACCCTTAGGACATAATACTCTCAAAAAAATACCCTTAGGACATAATACCCTCAATGGGTAGGTCAAAATACCCTCGGACAAAATACCCTCATATTTGCTTCATGTTCTGTGCTATCTGCCATTTATATTGTGTTCATATTCAATTGCCATCTGCAATTGGTATTGTGCTTCATATCTATTTAGTTTAACCCTTTACCTAACCTGAAAAGCAGACGACACTTGCAAAAATAATTCTTGAATAACTCATTTTTTGTCTCAAAAACATAGGTTATGACCCCTCGTTGGAACGAGCTCAACGAGCTCGTTCCAACGAGGGGTCGTAACCTATGTTTTTGAGACAAAAAATGAAAAAGCAGTGAAAATTAATCGGCGATTTTTGAGAATGGCGCTGGCCGGTTTTGGCCGTTACGTTAGGTAAAGGGTTAATAAAAAAAATTTAAAATATTGGTACTTGTTATTTCAAACAAAACACCGGCTAGTGCCTTAGATGCGATTACCCCGCCCCCCCCCCCCTCCCCCCCCCCCCCCCCACCCCAACACCAAAAATCCAACTTTATATACATTTGGTCTGAGGGTATTTTGTCCGAGGGTATTTTGTCCTACCCATTGAGGGTATTATGTCCTAAGGGTATTTTTTTTTAGGGTATTATGTCCTAAGGGTATTTTGTCCAGATACCTTTTAGGAGACCCACATGGTAATTGGTAAATATTTGTTTAAACCCTACACCCCTAACCAGTTACCCCTACTATTTAGATAAGATTATCAGCGATTGGCCTGAGAATTTGATTTGAAAAAAAATGGCACCTCGGCTGTCGATATCGGCAGAATTGCTATTTTTTGCTGATACCCTTACCCGGCCGATAAGTCATTTATCGGCCAATACCAATAGCCTGTACCGATAATCGGCTCTTCACTAGTTATTTGTAAAATTTCTTTTGTACCAGTAACTGTAAATTTTCTTTTTTTGCCTACTGAAATGACCACTCAATGAAACAAGCCGAAATAAGCTTGTTCTGATGAGGGGGTCATAAGCTATGTTTTGAAAAAAGGTTACTAGTATTAAAGGTTGAAGGTGATGTTTGTGAAATTATGTGAATGTTAACCACTGTCCGCATTTGGCTGTTATGTTTGTTAACGTGTTATAGTTATTGTCCGAGTGGAGATACCTCACTGCAGTAATTGTCCCATGCCGTACCAGAGGCTAGACTATTATTATCCCTGGTGAGTGAGGGTGTGAGATGAGGAAATCTCACCCGAGGGCAAGATATTTGGGCCAGACACGAGGCTTGCCGAGTGTCTGGACCAAATATCTTGTCCCGAAGGTGAGATTTTCCCATCTCACACTCGCCGCCATTAGGGATAATTTTTCTCCCCGTACTAAAACAGTCTGACGTCATCAAATGTAATTCAGGAGCACGTGCAGCTATATCGAACTATTTTGTTGTCCATTTCTGAAAAAACTGATTTGCTTATCGGAAAGTGTGCACAAAAGTTCTGTATAAACCAAAGGTACATACTACAAAATTAATTAAATCCCAACGCCGGCAAGACAGGGGTTAAAGATTTGTAGCAAAATGAACATTGACACATTCCGATGATGTCATATTGTGAATTTTGCAATGTATTTGCATAACTTTTCGACGGGAATTTCAGCTCGCTCCACTGATAATCCACTGATAATGACATTCATCCAGAAATTCATATAAAAGAGTCAAGTGTCCTTTGGTTTTGCGGTCTGTGTTTATATTTCTCTTTTCTTCGACAAACGTCCGTCTGCTAATATTTCCAAAACGTGACACCATGTTGTTCGTTTACAGAAGAACATGTGATGATTGAATGATCCTGCATTCATTAAATATTCCAATAAGCCAGTCACGTGGGTCATGTGAGCAAGCCTGGCATTCTTAAAAATGCAGGAGGGCTAAAAATCGCTCTTCTCGTATGGCCTGGGGGAGCGATTAGCCCTCCTCAAGCTTACAAGAGCTATAAGTGGCAAAATGAAGTTGTACTATTAACGAATTCTGCCTAGTGGGCTTTATACATTTTATTTGGTGCTGCTAACCAAGTAGTCTCTGTGAGACGGCAATACTGCCCTTCCCACACCTCCGGGCCTTGGTGAAGCCTGGAGGTGTGGGAGGGGCAGTGTGGCCATATTGCAGAGACCACTAACATAGCAGAGATCTGAAAACCTGTGGGTTTTAGGAATAGGCTGTTGGGGTAATCATTATTTTCTAAGGCTAGGAGGGCTATTTTTCGCCCTCCTCAGTTTTTTTTAAGGCGAGCAGAAGGCGAGCGAATAAATCGCTCTCCTGAAAATGCCAGGCCTGTGTGAGATAGATATCTATCTCACATGGCCTTCTCATATGAGACACTTGTATCTTGTATAAGAAGTAAGGGAGAAAAAGGTATTACTAATACCAAAGGCTGTCAACAATGGGTTATAACTTATGAATCGTTAAATATATTTCTGGAAACTTGACAAGGTTATATACTCCTTCATGAACTGATATGTCACAATCAAAACCATGCCACTAGAAGCAAGGTCAAGGTCACTGTAAAGTAGATTTCATGTCAAGATAAAGTTTTTGGGTCAAGTTTTTCTGTCGGCTATAACTTTTCAACTATTGAGGATATTTCCGTGAAACTTTTATGGGGATATAGCTCACCACGATCTGATATATGACAATCAAAATCATGCCAAGGTTCAAGGTCAAGGTTGCTGTTACTTAAAATGGAATGTCACTTAAAGGTCAAGTTTTCTGATAGAGTTTTTCAATCGGCTTTAACCTTTTAACTCTTTACCCAATGTAGAGAAATTCAAAATTTATTATTTTAATTACTATTTTTTTAATTTAAAAACATTTCAACAAAACCATATCAATGTGACCCCCTCATTGGAACGTGCTCGATGAGCTCGTTCCAATGAGGCGTTACATGATATGATTTTGTTAAAATATTTTGAAAACGTTTTTTTTTTCAACTGCGCAATTTTTCAAATTAAGCATGCAGATGTGGGCGATTCGTTAGGTAAAGGGTTAACCGCTGAAGATAATTCTGTGAAATTTTAAATTTTTTGTTTTTAAAATGGAGTTTCAAAGGATTTCAAGTCATTTTAAAAAAAATATCACCCAATTGACTTGTGCTGGGGGTGAGGGATTTTTTTTTGGGGGGGGGGGGGGGGGAATAAAATTACTCAAAATCCTTCCAAAACTCATTGTAAACCCCCCCCTCCCCTCCCCCCCCCCCCAAAAAAAAAATACGCATTATTAACACACACTCAGGAGTTAATGCTTAATGCAGGTGAGACCTCACTGACCGGGCCTTTGTGTGATACGAGAGCGATTGCTCTTGCACCTGCAAACACTCGCAAATCTTGAAAGAAAGTGCTAAATATTATACCCGCAACAATATGTTTGGCCCATGATTGAAAATCCATTTTAGACATCACAGCTCTAAGATCAACAGATTGCTTGTTATTTTATAAATAAAAACTAATTTTAGGTAAATTCACCAGAATCTGAAGGAGTTTCTTCAATTAGTTTGAATGTTTTGGATTACCCTTTTACATGAGCCTTATTTTGTGAAAGCGTTTTACACTCCTTCCTGTATTGAGAAGTGCAATTTTTTGCTCTCACAAAATTGACTCACACGAAGGCCTGACTGACACTGTTGCCTTGTTTTAGTACTAAGCCACAACAACTGTCACTAGATGTAGAAAAGAATAGTCATGTAATGTTTAAAACAAAAATACAGTTATATCCAAAGGAAACAAATCCAAACAAACAGAGCTTTTAACCCTTTACCCAACGAATCACCCGCATCCGCCCACGTAATATGCAAATTCAGCAGTTGAAAAAATATTATTTTTCAAAAACTTTCAACAAAACCCCATATCATGTGATCCCTCGTTGGAACGAGCTCGTTGAGCTCGTTCCAACGAGGGGTCACATGATATGGTTTTGTTGAAATTTTTTGAAAACTTTGAAAAAATGATTTTTAAAATAATAAAATTTCATATCGTCTGCATTGGGTAAACCGTAAAGGGTTAAGACTGAAAGCTGAATTTTTATAATCTTTTCCTTCAACACCAGAGCATGATTTCCTTACAAGTTTACTAGTTACTGATTTGTATTGATACAACTTATCATCAGTATACACCAAACAGCTTATATCTTTTACACTACATGTAATGAAGCATGCTTAAATCAACAACCATGTTATTTGTGATATTTCAGATGTTGTTGAAAGTTTGTCAGGTCTTTCTTATCTTACAAAACAGGTTAACTTGAATTATGCAGAATTTTAAAAAGATCTTGTGGAAAAGATATCCTACCATCAATTAACCATTTGTTTATTGGATTACCAAATGCACATGATATTAGGGCTGAAATGGTTACAGGATTTTCATAACCGGTTACCCGCTTTAGATAACATTAACCACGGTTATCCAAAGAATTCCATTGGTGTATGTCTTCGGTAGATTAACCGAGGGCAAGATCAAACTGAAAAATGCTGCCCAAATCTGTCCTGGCAATGAACCCTCGGCAGTTGGAAATGCTGAGGAAAATGCTTTGTAGCAAGGCGCATTTTCAGCAGAAAAAGATTTCCGAGGGTGTAATGTTGTAAAATGTCAGGCCCCTCCTTCTCCCCCCCCCCCCCCCCTCAAAAAAAAAAATAATAATACCTTTTTAGCGTTACCCAACCAACTCTAAAAAGTTTATGGAGTAAATGTCACTCATTTAGTTCATTGTAACCCTAAATTTCCATGAGACTTCAACTTTGTATTTGAAACCAAATCTTTAACCGATTTTGGAGTTCAAGCTTTCCAAATTACGTGGAGAAAGAAATCTATCGGACAGTATAAATGGGGAGCAAGAGGCAAGTTCCAGTTCAGCAAAAGAAACCACTTGATAAACTGATGAACATTTCACACTGCTTCACTGTTGGTGTTGAAAGGTCATGAATATTAATGATTATTGTGTTGAGTTTCGTGTATTGATACTGAAAGCCCCAAATCTTGGCCGACAGTCTTGAAAATGTCATTTGTGCAAGTATAGTTTACAACAGTTTTTTAACTCAACTTGACAAAGTCAGTCTGAGCTATTGCCATCACTTCTCATCCATCGGCGTATGTCCATACGTACGTATGTCCACAATTTCCTTTGGCACACTGCACAGGTCGCATTTATGATCGCTTTGAAACTTGGTATGCTTGTTTGGGGTGACCTCTAGATGGGAGCTATCGATTTTTTCTATTTCTGTCAAAAAATGTTGCTGCTGGCAACGTTCTTTGAACTTAGTTTAGTCAGACCTCAATATTTCCTTTTGGCACACCCTACAGTACAGGGCACATTTAGGATCGGATTGCTTTGAAACCTGGCATGCTTGTTTGGGGTGACCTCTAGATGGGAGCTATTGATTTTCTTCCATTTCCGTCAAAAAATGTTGCCGCTGGCAACGACCTTTGAACTTAGTTTAGTCAGGCATCAGTATATTCCTTTGGCATGTCATACAGAACACATTTATGAGCAGATTGGTTTGAAACTTGGTATGCTTGTTTGGGTTACCTCTAGATGGGAGCTATCGATTTTCAGTTTCTGTCAAAGATGTTGCCGTTGGCAATGACGTTCGATGAACTTAGTGCAATTATGCATCAGTATTTCCCTTTGGCATACCCTGCAGTGCACATTTTTGACCAGATCGCTTTTAAACTTGGTGTTCTTGTGTGGGATGACCGCTAGATGGGAACTATCGATTTTCTTCTATTCCCGTCAAAAAATATTGCAGCTGGCAACAACGTTTGAACTTAGTCGGTTCCAATGACAGCCACATTTGTTCAATTTTATTGACAAAGTGTCAGGATATTTCAGGTCATGTTAGCCTTGTATTGGTTAATTTGCTGCCACTATGTTAGGTAAAGGGTTAAATTGACTCAATTCTTTGCACACAAATTGTAGCAGAGGTGCAGCTACATGGATTTTCGCTGGTGTTGTTGTGCAGATCTTTGCGAGAATCGATTCTCGTTGATATATAAGACCTGAAGACACTTAATCTTATTTGCCCAAACGAGAGCATGGTGGTGCTGTGTATTGAGCCTACAGAATGATGCACTTGCCTTTAACCAATGTTCACCCTGCTTGTGCTGGGATAGCAAGTTGGAGAGTACGACAATTGCATTATGGTTTTCTCTGGATACTCTGTGTTCCTCCAACTGTAAAACTGTCAAAAACATGACCCTGACTGCTGAAAATGTCCATAAACCTTTATGATCAAACAAACAATAAACAGAACTTGTCTACCTAATAGTAAACAAGCATTAATAGTTAATACTGTATGGTTTTTAAATATACCGATTATAATTAACTCTAGAGCTGCACACTGATGGTAACATATCAAAATTTTGTAATTGAACCAATTCAGTCTTGTTAGACAGAGCCCATTTCACTATTGCTTAACTGGTAAAGTGCGGAGTTTTTTTCTGATAACAAATCAAAGCTCATTATATACTGCTCTATTACATTTAATTGGATAGTGCCTTATAGGCACTATCCAATTAAATGTCAGAGAGCAAGGTATTGTATAAAAAATCTGATTCATATCAGGGGCAATAAAGGCTTCCTTAGGCAGAATGTAGCTAAAGACAGTTATTGCTTGTCACTTTTAGAAAAAGCCCAAAAATAGGGCTTCTAGCACTCTACCAGTTAACCTAGTTAATTGCTTGTATTACTTCCAAACACAAAGCCATTTTTCATACTTTCATTACAGATTGACCTGTCAAATACATTTAGGTTAATGGTTATGGAGGAAACTTCTGTTAATAGTTTTGTGGTCTATTAAAAGGTACAACCTGTAGTATGTGTAAGTAGATAGAGAATGGAATCAGAACACCCCCATAAATTCATGATATTTCCCCATATTTCTTTCAAAGATTATCAATTTGTGCCTGTTCTAAGTCAGTTATTAATAAGGTAATTGAATTAAGGAGAGCAATTATTATTATGGCTCTCCTTAAATTGATTTTGCAGGAGCCATGGAGGGTGGGAGCTATAGCTCCCATCAAAACACCAGGCCCGTGAGGGCATGTGCACTAATGTGAGACAACTTGTTACATCGAATCAATAAGCAGAGATCTGTAGTCTGCTTTTGACTGCTTAGCTCTTGATTTCCTGGGATACTTTTCATCTGTAGTGGCGGGCAATGGGCATCTTTTTAGGAGATTTCATTAGTTTTAATCACCTGTGCAAATTGTCATTGTGCAGGGGAAATCCCTTATTTTGAATCCAGGTGGGGAGAAGCTAACAGGAGAATCCAGGTGTGGGGAGGCTAACAGGACTGCAGACATGACTCAAAAGACCAGACCTGCTTAAAGATTAACAGCTTGCCTAATTCACACACATAAAATGAAAATCCGGCCTCCAAGAAGTTACATTGATTGATATTACTAGCTGCCCCATCTACCCAAGGATGCAAAAGTAGATCTGCAGAAGAAAGTGATGCAGTTTCACTGCACTACACCCCTCCCATATGGAAAACCTTACCCAAGTTACCCACCAGTAACACCCGCTGGACTACGCTGAGTAGACATACCTACCTTTAGCATTGCTCAGTTGATCATCTATCCATGAGTGCATTGTAATGTCTCCAGGTGGTGGTGGTGCCACCTTCTCCTTCAACCTACAATGGGAATGGCCAAGTATATAACTGGTCAGATGTATAACTTGGGTTTTTAAAATATACCACCTGGAGGAAAGTAAAATTCCTCAAATTCAAAGTTGTTCTCGTCTACTGACAAGCAATAAATATGAAACAAACCCTCCCTTGCCCTCCCCTGCACCCCCCCCCCCCCCCCTGCACCGCCCCCCCCCCCCCCCAAAAAAAAAAAAAAAAAAAAAAAAAATAGACAATTTACAATTGACAGTCGGAAAGGGCTTACAATAAATTTGCTTGAAACTAATTTGAACCAAGTGATTATAAAGGTAGAAGAAAAGGTTATCTTAGAAAATTTTGACGAACCTAAGGCGGGGTTATCCAACTTTGCATCCCTGCATGCCAAGTTTGATGGTTATTTGATTGATGGTGCAGCAGGACCTGAGAGAACAGTTGCACGAACACACTTTTTGCAAATTGAGGTATGATTACATTGAGTGTGTAAGTGAATAGAGAATTATCACTCTTTTGTCATTTTATAAATACTAGGAATTATCAGGATCATTCTTCACTAACTGAATTATCTCTTTGCGACCACTGACTCTGTCATCCATAAAGTATTGACTGTATATAAGTCTTGAAATGCATGCAACACAATTCAAAATCTTGTACAGAGCAAATTGAGATATTTTGCTTTGAAAGGGTAAGGAACTTCTCACAAATGCATATTTTCGGGTACAGTGATGTCAACTTGTTTGACACAAATATCACAATGCACATGGACAGTGACTGCACGGAAGAAAATGCAGGCGAGTGATTGAACACTCTCCTCGTTTTGATTTTCCGGGAGTGAAAAATTCAGGAGAGTGATTTTAACCCTTTATCTATGATGACAGCCCAAACTGACCAGTACTATACACAAAAATGACCATACAAATTTTATTTTTTCATTTTTGCTCAGAAAACATAGCTTATGACCCTTATTGGAACGTGCTCATTGAGCTCGTTCCAATGAGGTGTCATAAGATATGTTTAAAGCAAAAAATGAAGGATTTTAGTAATGCGAGATAATGTTTTGCAAGTATTGTTTCCTAGCTGGGTCAATAACGGGTGGTTGAAATGCAGTATATAACTTGATGTTTAGACATAATTTCTACACACATCATGAAGGCGAGTGGTCAAGTGCTACCCTAGTGAAACCTTTGGGAGAGTGACGGCGAGTGGGAGTGATCACTCTCCTTTACCATCAGTCCCTGTGTGGGTGTATTCAATAGTGTTTACAAAAATTCAAAATTTATTGTATGCAAAAGACACACATTCCTACAAACAATATGTTTATATGTATGTTTACTTCTACTTCCTTGCAGAGCAACCAATATAACCATTGTTTGATTTAGAGAGTAAGGAGTTAATTTCAGCACAAACTGTTTTTGATGAAATCAGATTGACATTGAACACACTTCTAAATTCTTGAAAAAAAATTGCATGTTTTATAAGAAATTTCTTTTCTGTTTCCTTGTCACCTCATTCATGCCTTAAATTTTGTCAAGATCGAGGCTGGTACATAAAGGCCTCATGGTAATCCCCACACCTATTTTCCTGAAGACTTATCAGTAGGGCCCTGGGAGTGCAGTGGCTCAGTGATTGCTGCATTTTGTCTTCAAACAGAAAGGTCCACTGTTTGTTCCCTGCCAGCTGTGGCTGTGTTGTGTCCTTGGTCGAGGCACTTAATCTTGATTGCCCATGTGGGAGGCACAGAGGCGCTGTGTACAAAGGCATATCGCACGTTAATGGTGCACTTGTCTTCAACCAATGCTAACCCTACTTGTGCGGAGTTAGTATGTTGGGGAATCTGACAGTTGCTCTCCATTGCAGGCCTGTCATTTTAAGGAGGGTGATCACTCTTGCTCTCAATGATTCTCCTAAACTAACATTTGCGAGGGTGTTAAATGCCCTCATTGCCACATTCAAGGAGAGCTGCGAAAGCGGTGATTGATATCACTCATCTTAATATGGGATTGTGCACTTAGGAAAAGCTTACTGGTAGCTAGTGTAGCGGTCTCACAGAGACTAACTGGTAGCCATTTTGCTTACTCATCAGATACTAACTATAAATGTCTGACCACATACATAATTCAAGTAGAATCCTGACATGTTCTGCAAGAAATTATTGCATTTTTCAGACCTACATTAGATACTATATGCACAATCCAAACAATAAGATTGAAAGATATGGTAAAATTACCAATCTCAAGAACATACACCAGTGGCTCTCTTTGTGTCAAATCAAGATTGGCCAAAAATGGCCCTCCTAAGTTCATTGAAGGTAGTCATTGCTCTCCTCCCCTTTTGAAAATGACAGGCCTGCCATTGTTTGGTGGTTCTTCATCCACCTGTAAAACTGCCTGACACGAGGTGACCTCTTGCTTTTTGAAAGTGTCATTAAACCCCAATAAATAAATAAATCAGTGGGTCATGTGATAATAATGAAATGTAATTAAGTTAAAAGAAAATAGTCAAATGAAGGCCCCATTAATCTTTACTATGAGGCCTTCTGGTAGGTTCCAACATTATTACTAAACACATGGCTCATCCATAACCTACTTACATGCATGGTCCAGCTCATAAAACACTTGTGAATGGAGTGTTTGAATTCTGAATTTTCTGAACAAATCTCATATTCAGTACACTCTTCACTAAACCCAGTTTAGCAATGTGTGTCCATTTTTCGGGATTGCGATAGAACTCATACTTATGTTCTGGCAGCCATAAGTGCACCTGTAAAGTTTTCATTTGGGCGAGATTGACACAAAACTATGAAGAATATTCTCAAATTAGAAAGATTAGGTAGGAACACTGTTGTTAACGGGTTAAAACATTGCTTTTGGAGCCATAAGGTAGGTATGTTGCCAAAATGCTGGTGTGGTACCAAAAACAAAACAAGTTTTTTGAATCCGCCCTGTAAAGTAATCTCACTGCAGTATGATAACCCAATTCCTGTTTAAATTTTAATCCTCTAATAAAATGGCCCGAAAAAAAATTGTACAACACATGTGCAGCTTGTGGCATGTGAACTAGTATTAATTGGAATGTTTAGGGAAAACCCTGCTGTCAATAAAATTTTCCTCTTTTAACTCTTTCATTTCTGAGGCCACTGTTAATAAATTCATTGTTTTTTGTTTGTCTTTGGAAAGTAAAGGGAATTCTGTGCTATTTCATGTCCAAGGAGCAATGGGGAGCACAGTGACTCAGTGGTTAGAGCATTGAATTTCAAACCAAAAGGCCAACGGTTCGATCCTTACCAACAGTAAAAGTATTGTGTCCTTGGACAAGGCACCTAATTCAAATTGCTCACGAGGGGCACAGTGACACTGTATACTAAGGTGTACTGCACATCGATGCTGCACTTGCCTTCAGCCAATGCTAAATTACACTGCTTGTGCATGGTTAGGGAGTCTGACAGTTACTTGCAACTCATTGGTGGTTCTCTCCATGTACTCAGACTTCCTCCTCAAATAAAACTGTTTGACAAGAGGCGACCTTGGCTGTATAAAGTGTCATTGAACCCCTATGAAGAAAGAAATAAACATGTAGCAGTGAAGCTGTTCTATTGGCCAAGAAATAAATAAACAAGGAGCAATGGGGCAATTCTGTTGGTCAGTTACCCAGACTGAGCATGTGCAAAAGTTATCTGTAAAGTTTCACATTCCCAATTCATTGCCTGTGTAAAGTAAAAAAAAATTAATTGAAAATTAAAATAAGCAATCCGTTTAATCAAGATATGCAATTCAGGCCTTTCAACCATAGTTTAGTTCTCAACAGGGGAGGTAATTTTAATTTTGATGCATAGAAACAAATATTTCAGAATTAACTCCTAGCCTTTCAGTAATATTGTTTGATGCTAACCAAGCTCAACCGATACCATTACATAACACATGACTGCACTACAGATTTTAAATAAAATGTTTATTTGTTCATTGAAATTTGAAAAATATATGTGAGGGTTTTCATATATTCCTTATCAGAGAAGTCCCCAATGTTATATCTTGTATATCATTCAGGGCTCGCCTTGAGTAAAATGGTCGGGGCCTAAAAAAAGTGCCCCACATATTGAGGTTGGGGCCTTTTTGGGGCTGATTTTCCATTTTGTCCATTATTGTTAGTGCTTTTTTGTGGAAAATGTCGGGGCTTGAAAAAAAGCCCCCAGCACGTGCTCCTCGGGGCTGATCTCGGGGCCTGGGCTGATCAGCCCCGACTCAAGGCAAGCCCTGTATCATTGTTTACACAGTAATACTGGTACCAATCCAGGGCTTGATTTAATCTGAAAATTTTGAATAGCAATTTACTATTCACCCTGGAAAATTGATTAGCAGTTGATCCAAAAGCACTTACAACTAATAAATCTTGAATAGCAAAATTCAGAAATTGGAGAGCAAAGTGCTATGCTAATCCAGTTAAATCGAGCCCTGCCAATCTGAATATAGTGAACAATCCACTGGTGGATGGTTACTAGTCAGATTGCTATTTGTTAAACATGATTTACGCGATATACAAATGAATAACTTAATAGGCCTAAAACAATTAAAAATCTGTTTCTTAGGCCCTCCTGCATGGTCCTTTTGGCTGCTGCATGCTCTCTTTTTATAACCAATGCAGACATAAAAAAAAAAAAATTAAAAATTAAATGGTTTATGTCTGATTTACTCATGTTAATAAAATTTATAAGTTTGTCTCTTGAGTGCAACAAGGTACATTGCAAAGCTTCTTGCACTCAATGGACAAAATAAAGTACCACCCATGCTATTCTGTAGATTATGAAGCCTAAAACAAACCAAGAACATGAACTTTTGATGGCAAAGATATAATTACAAAAATAAAAAATAATATAATTAACCACCTGCCTGCATGCAATTTTACAGAAAATGGCCTGAGAAACGGAAGATCTACTTTGTGAGGCCATATATAAACAAATTCTGCTTACTGTTAAAATAGGACCCAGAACCAACGTCTGGGGTGGAAGTACTCTGAAGTGGGCAGCATAGAATAAACAATTGGCTAAACTTGGCTTCATCTCTATGTTGCCATCATGAGGTAGCCAAAATTTACTGAAAATGACCTTAAACATCAAAAAATAAAATAAATACTTGATCAATGTTTGCTTGGCATTACCAGAATTCAGTCATCAAATGGAATATCTGAAAATATGCTGGGATTTTTCTACTCCCAATTAGACAGGATCCAAGTGCCTTGGCATTCATTTGGAAATATTTGCATCACAGAAGACCATGATTGGGTATTTTTTTCATAGAATGCACTGGAACAAGAACCCGTACAAATGTAACATCATATTCATTGAAACGTTTGGTAACAGTGTGTCTGAGAGAGTCAGTTGGCAGTGTAACTTAAGTAATCACTTCTTTGAACAAACAGTACATGTAAGTACTGTGATTACAAAAGCAAACAGAGAATTTCAGCATGATCTTTATTTGGTTGTGATCTGGTTGAAATTCCCTGTCTGTTTTCCTCCCACAATATTGTGTAATGCCACCTAGGGAAATTTTCGTTTCTTTTTTCTTGATTTCCCAATAATTTACTTAGAAACTTTTGGTCGTTGGTTTATTTGTGTCATGATCTGATCGAGTCCTGATCAAGAAAGAGATAGAGATGGGCGGTATTTGGAATTTCAAGTTCGGGTTCGATATTTTTAAGGGAGTTTACTTCAGTATCAGTTTGGTAGTCAGTATCTGACTTGACAGAGATTTGTTGATAGTACCAAATGGTAATTCAGTTCAGGAAAATACAGAATAAGTTGTTGCTATATCATTCTACGACATCTGCATAGATGCCACTGTCAATGAGCTCAACGGTGGCATTCTTTTACGAACGCATATCATATTGATAGTAATTTTGTGTGTTCTAAACACACTTTAACATTTAAAGGCCTATTTGAGGCGTTTGCAATCTCAGAGCATGTTCCCTGACCATGCCATCTTCAGGAGGTCCTGCTGACAATAAACAAATCACCTGCACAGTGATTTCTAGTCAAATCTTGGCTGCCTGTTAAAAGTCTTGAATTCGAACTTCCAGTCTTGAAAAGTTTTAAATTGGCAGAAATTGGGGAAATGTATCCGAGGTGCTGTATATTGCAAGGGGGGTGCATTCCCAGATTACCTTTTGCAATGCCTGTCTTTTAGAACAAAAAGTCTTGAAAAGTGTTGAATTTGCACCTCCCCAAACTACAGGAAACCTGAACTGCCATCAATCTTCAAGAAGGCCCTATAAATAGTGAATGTAGGAAAATTTGAAAATTCAGATGGTTTCGGTATCTATGACTGGTTCGGTTCATTTTTTTCGGAATTCCCATGATATCGGTTTTGTTTTTCGGTATATTGTACATCTCTAGAAAGAGACTGCCTTTTATTACCAGTACTGTATGCCATATACCAGAAAATTATTTCGTGAGGTGACCTCGGAAAGTGGAACAGATCTCGTTTACTTTTGGAGACCAGTGCCTGGACTGCGTGCATCTGAACTGGGCAACATAATTCTAAGCGATTGGCCATTTTTGAATGTTTTTTAATATACTCATGTTGCAGAATATAGTCATTAATGCTGAAAGACAGTCAAAGTAACATCCAACTCCTATATATGAGCTGAACTAGAAAATATGAACACAAAAAAAGTATTCCAAATTTATTTAGCACTTAAAACAGTTAACCCTCTGCACATTGATGTCAAAATATAAAAAATTCCAACCTGTAAATTTTTCCTGTAATACAATGAGGACTTGAATCAATTCAGTCTTGTTTGATAGAGCAGATCGTTAAATTTCCCGAAATAGAGACGGGAAATACTGTAGCCATATAAGAGAACTGTTCCACTTCCCAAATTAAGCAGTGTTTGAAACCTTTTTCAATGTTTTTTCAATGTATCGGCTTGATATAGATAGTTTGGTCAAATACCTGTCAAATCAAACAATGCAACAGATAAAGAGGTTTTAAAAAACCCAGAGTTCACCAGAGAAAAACATTCTGCTTCAACAGTGTCATACAGGAACCGGTCAACGTCGTTTGCTTTTCACTGGCAAACTCTGTATAAGTATGTACTTAAATCTTGAGATCTAATTATATTCGTGTTTGTGGCATTTCTTATTAAATGTTTTGGGAAATTTCCATTTACATAGCATTTTGGCTTGATACTTGAAAACTATAAAAAGCCTTCTTGAGTAAACTTTAGCTCAACGAGGAGAACAAATAATTATGGTGAAGACCTACAGGAGACTGCAAGCTGTGATTCCAAGGTTGGGGGGAGGGGAGAGGGGGGACATGAGGAATATACCAATCAGATGCACAGGAAGGTGAAAATATCGGCACTTTTCTCTCTCATTAGGCCATAATATGATGGATCTGGTTTTCCCGTTGTGCCCAACTTGAACTAATCTAAAGGCCTCTAGAGCATATTGAGCTTTGTCAAAGGCGATTGAATTTGTTAAAGGCGATTGAATTTGTTAAATACCTAGTTAAATTGTGGGAAACGTTCACCACTTGAAATTTCAATATTTTGACTGTGCAGAGAGGGTTAAAATGTGTGGCTGCCAGTTAACCCTTTACCCAATGCAGACAATACCAAAATTTATTATTTTAAATATAATTTTTTTAAATTTTTCAAAAAATTTCAACAAAACCATATCATGTGACCCCTCGTTGCTCGTTCCAACGAGGGGTCACATGATACGGTTTTGTTGAATTTTTTTGAAAAATAATATTTTTTCAACTGCTGAATTTGCATATTACGCGGGCGGTTGCAGGCGATTCATTGGGTAAAGTGTTAATATAATCCTCTGTGACTTCATGGCTGTTAGTTGAAATAATAATTGTTCAACACCCACAAATTTTTTAATTCTTTGTCTTCTGTAGGAGGTTTTCTTGCTCTGAACAAAAATACTCTTTTTTCTCATAAAGGCATGTCTCTAGCTCTTGTTAATAAAGAATTATTATCATTAAAGATATACGCATAAAAATGGGAGTCAAACTCTTAATTATGTCTTTAGCTAGACTCTATTGAATTTTCCATCAAATTAAGTCATGGTTGCTTTGCAGTAGCCATATGACTTGATTTTTTGAGAAATTTAGGATAATACTTAGCAGGTTATGAGTTAAGTGACATTTATTATGTCAAACTCAAGTCCTATTCAGGCCCTGGAAGTAAAAGCAGGCTTCTGTATTAAGGGAGTTAAGAAAACAAACACCAAATATTTTCTTCTGACCCATTTATGTGGCAGCTGTAGTTAGTGCAACATTGATACAAGAGATCTTCAGACTTCTGTTACCAGTTATCACTGGTATTTCTACAGTGACTGGACTGGTTAAATGTATAGACAACAGCCATTAGACAGTAGCAGTTATTGTAATATTTCTCCCTGAGCTCTGTAAGAGAGAGACATGGTTATTCATTGGGAGAAAACAGTGTTTTGAGGGCAGGCAATTTATTCTGCTGTGTTGAAAAAAAAAATAATATTATGTAGAGGTGTGGTTTATAGATTATCATAAATTGTATTTGTTGCCGTGGAAACATAGAACTAATTTCATTGATTTGTGTAAGCTACAGTTTGTATTGTTACAGCTGCTGAGGAATGGAGAGCAGTGAGGAGTATAGGTAAGATCTGGCTAATAAGCTCAAACTGCCATTTACTGACACATTTTCTGGATGACATTCAGAATCAAGGATGTAGATTTGATGAAGCTGGCATTCATGTGTTAATCATGTTACTGTGATAAGGATAAATATATGATAGATTCTTATTCATATTCCCTTTCATTATGGATGTGGCTGTTTTATAGAATTAATGGATCTATTTTCCATATCATGATAGTGTTGCTAAAGTGGACCATTTTTGATTAATTATGATCAATACATCCACTTCAACAGCAGAAAGGTACATTTGTAAACAGCTGATTGAGTGGTAGCTTTCTTGTAGAATGGCTCTGTTAAATGTGCATTCTTCCTGTGACATGTTGCAGGAATCTTGTTTAGGCCCTTCATTCACTCTGCCCAGGCCTCTGAGTGGCTCTCGGGAGAAATGCAAGATTTCAGAAACATTAGAATCCTCCTTAGAATTAACTCTCCTCCTGCTTACTTCCCCATTGAAATGCAGGGATTTTTATGTGACTGGGGGCTGAATATCTGCCCCATTCTCGATGAGTTATGGGCATGATTTACTTATTTTTTTTTACCATTTTACCATTTTCCAACCTCAAAACTCCCAATCCTTCTAACTCCTCAAATTTACAAGGGAACAAAAACAACTGAATTGGAAGAAATACTTCAGAAATGGGAGTTCTCAGACAACCAGGGATGTGCCCCCACCGGAGGGGGGGGGGGGGGGGGGGGGGCTAGGCAGTATTGCCAAGCACTGAAATGTACTCCGGCCAATTTCAAAGATTCTGCCCAATACATATTTTTGGAGGTTGCTCTTCCAAAAATAATCTGCGATGTTAAATTAATTATGTTAACAATCTATCTGACAAAGCCAATCTTTCTTTACTTACCTGCAGTAAATGTGTCTTGAAGGGGCTGCTTATATAATTCTGCATTTTATTAGATTTTCTAGTCTCTTAGTCGTAGTCTTTACGTACGTTCAGATTGCTGAACTAGTTTGCCTTGTCCTTTCTTAGAATTGCCACCCAACACTCATTTTAAAATAGGCACGTCTCTGGACAATGGAAAGTTTTGCACTCAGTAATCAATATTGTTTCGCTGTTTCAATTTGGGAGATGCATGTTCATACCTTGACACTGGCTGATTCACATTGTCTCTCCTGGTGAGAATCCTGCTCATTGTTAACTAAATAGGCTAACTGAATAGGTTCTAGAAACCAAAACATACATGCTTAACCCTTTACCTGACGCAGACGATATCAAAATTTATTATTTTAAATATCATTTTTTTTAAAAATTTCAAAAAATTTCAACAAAACCATATCATGTGACCCCTCTTTCGGTACCCCCCCCAACAGCAATGGCAACATGAGGACCGGCATTATCGTCCATCAGAATGAATCTATCACCCACTGCACCTGCATACAATCTGACGTGGACATCCAAGATCTCATCAATATACCGCTGTGCAGTCAATGTACCGCATTCCAGGACACGTGAGCTCTGTACATCCATCACTGCTGATGCCGCCTCAAACCATGATTGATCCTCCATCATAGCGGTCATGCTCAGCAATGTTGACTGCATAAAATCGCTCTCCTGGTCTTCTCCATTCCCTAGAACGCTTATCTGTGTGGTCTAGGCAGTACCTTGACTCACCTGTAAAAGGACAGGTCGCCAAGCTTCTGTGGTCCATGGCCCATCCATATTGTGCCTGGCGGTGGTTCTGGGACAGCGAAAGGCAAATACATGGTCTTCTTGACCGGAGACCACCTTCGTGCAACCTTGCCTGAATAGTGTGCATTGAAACATTTACCCCGGATGCATTCTGAAGGTCACTGTGAAGCTGGGTTGCTGTGGCAAAGCGGTTCCTACGGGCCTGAATGATCAAAAACCGGTCTTCAGCTGCAGATGTTGCCCTGTCTCTGCCACCACCATGCCATCTTACTGGTGTGCCATACTGCTGAAATCTTGCCCAGGCTCTGGTGATCACCGTATGGTGCTTCACCAACCTGACTATGGGTAGCCCCTTGCTCCACCATCCCTACAGCCCGCCACATTTCTGCTTCAGACAAATGTCTTCTTACATTTGCATTTGCCATATTCAATCATTAAATCACAAGGGTTTGTGTTGAAATGAAGATTGAATACCCTACACATGTCATGTACATATAGACAGTACACGAAAGCATCATGAAAATCAAGGGGTACATGCTTTCCATGACTGTCACGAAAAGTCTGCCTGTCAAGAGAGCTCATGTAAACACTGGGACCATCTCAATACATTCCTCAATCATATCCACCAAAAATATCGCAAATATTTCACAAGCAAATTTCACAATGATGTGTCAAATATTTGGTGCTTAGCAAACTTTGAGTCGTATATTTTTAAAGTTTTTTTTTTATCTTCTCATGTTTCTCAGCTTTCAAAGGCAATTTTCTACTTACAAACTTTCTGACTGTACTGAAGAATCCAGTCACCAAATCTAAACTTTTTATCACAATAGAAAAGGTAACCTTGGTGACTAGATATCAATAATAGTAATCACCAAAAAATTGGGGAAGATTCAGTCCAAATGGAGGCTGAATCTACCTTGCTGAATCTTCTGTGCCAAATCTTTCTGGGGGTGAATCTTTACGTACTCCTGATAAAACTTGTTTGCTCCAAGTGATGATGTTGCAGTTAAATAACAGTTTAGCTTGCCACAATTACATAGTATCTTGCTTGTTTTTTGTGACTGTGCTCGCTGACAAGTCAAAATTAAGTTGCTAGGTCGTAGTCGGTTCCGATGTGCATTTTTGGGTATCCGTTTTTTGTGTGCTACTTTTCAAACTCAGATGAGGAAGAGCAGTTGCATGCCTAAATATCGAAAGCCTGATGAAACATTAACATTTTATTGTCAATGATTTTCAGTTCTGTGAAATGAATGGTGCAATACTTATGTTTACAGGGATGTGGTAATGCAGAGGTTGAAATTTCAAATATTTTCTTCTTTCGGTATGTGTCATCATGTTCATAAAATTTGTTACACAAGCCTATTATTGTGCTAGAAATGACCTTGCAGTAAAGCATGGGATGATTATTAAAAACATCCTGTCAGTGACAACAAGCCTGAAAAAATGTACAATAATTTATAGATGCCCCTAAAGTTGTGAAATTATTTAACAGGGGATGGGGGGGGGGGGGGGGGGGCGTGGTGGCATTGCGGTAACCAGTTCTTGTCAGGTCGTCAAAGTTAAGCAACGTCGAGCCTGGTTAGTCCTTGGATGGGTGACCATTTGTGCGATCGATTCAGACTCCCACGTTGTGTCCTTGGGCAAGGCACTTAACCCTGATTGTCCACATGGGGGCATGATGGTGCCGTGTACTAAGTCGTACTGCACGTCGGTGGTGCGCATGTCTTCAACCAATCTAACCCTGCCTGTGCTGCAGTGTGGTGTTACGATGTTGGCGAGCTGGCAGCTGCTCGGTAGTTCTCTCCGGGTGCTCCGGCTTCGTCCACCTGTAAAACTGTCACCGCCACGATGTGACCTTGACTGTTAAAGTGTCATTAAACCCTAATAAATAAATAAATAGCGCAGCAGTCGGAATGCAGTGACCAATTGCTTGTGGATGGTCACTACAATCAGACAGGTGAACAATATGAAATAAAAGTTTGAACTTGGATTAGATTCTCCAGCATGCATATGAGAAATATCTTTTGCATTGTTAAATTCGAGCAGGCAGATATAAATTGTGTTGAAAACTGTGCTGCTGGTAAGTGGTACCATTCTTCAGTGTTTTTGTAATTCAAAGCAGTTTTCGGTGACATTGAGTTACCAGTTTTTTCAGCTCCTGGTTGTTTGTCTGTTTAAGTGAGATTTGTTGTGAATTTGGGGTGAGGGTATCAAGAAATCTTGTTTGCTTCTCTATGATATTCTAGCATCGTTGAGTAATAAAAACATGGAGCCTTCCTTGGTACTACAAACATTATCATTCAAAGCTGCTTACATCAAACTGGGCTTTACTGAGTTATGAGTGAATAAATGAAAGCTGATTCATGTCTTTTCTTGTTAACATAATTTGATTTGTCTTATTGATTTTACTTGAAGTAATAATAATAATTCTAATTTGAAAAGAAAATACATCTTGAGAAGTTTATACAGTAGGTAGTGTAGGGATTATCACAAAAACATGTGTGGAGTGAACTTCCACGTAGGCAAAAATTCATTATCTCGAATTGTTTCAAAACCATTAGCCGGATAACCGGGTCACATGAACAGTCAGTTACACACCTAACTGGTTGGAAAAGCTGTCAACTGGTAAACTGCAGTATCGATAACAATCAACATTGCATTGTAAAATATTTGACGTTTTAAGTTGCAGGTGCTCTAATTAAAAAACGATTACCCATCAATTTGATGTCAAATCATCACACTAAACTACAAAAAAGGCTTTCGAATTGTAGAGTGAACTCAAATTACAAATGAAGTGAACAAGCCCAGCTGATAATTGACTGTTTGTGACATAGTCCTTTTAGAGGCCTTACATCAAAGAGTTCTTGACATCTTTAATTTCTTTTGATGTTCCATTCAGAGTCAAGTACAGTGGAGCCCACTTCATTATATATCTTTTAGTTGAATAACCCTGTTAACTGAATATAATTTCTAAACACTAAACCATGTACAATACTTTCTGTAATAATTTCACCTGTTAATTCCATATAGATTACAGAGTAAACTCCTCTTAACTGTGTGACTCCAAAACATATGTGAATACTGTGATCGGCATACTTAAAACAGCCCTAGAAACTTGCCCCATGTGGATATTAAATCCTGTGAAACCAAAACACATGGTAGCTGAGAAATGACGTGTGACCCACCCAACCCGGGAAGTGGAGCAGTGCTTGTTAACTGCAGTATACAAGTTCCATTTTATTGCTGAAATAACACCCGGAACAAATGCCTGAGGTTGATAGTCTACAGTGAGCAGCATCGGTACATGTGTAAACTTGACTTAATACCTATGTTACGGTCATGATATAGCCTAAGATGCTGAAAATGACTTTTAACACCAATAAATAAGTAAACATGTTTGCATGTAATATGTTTAGAACTGGGATCCATACTGATTGAATTCTAAGACTGGTATCTGGTAGAACAGCTAAAACATTACTTGTTGAAAACATTTTGCCTACTTCACATTGGGAATAGAACAGAAATTTGGCCTCAGAATGGCCTTGGATTAAACCCTGGATACATGTTTTATGCACGTTATTTCCTCTTGGCCGATAAATATTTTGAATGTCTTAAAGAAACTGATATTTACTCTATGATCTGATTCTCAAAATTTGTTGCATTCTGCACCTTTCCTGAGGCTAGTGATATTTTAAGAATACTGGTACTTGAAGAAGCCCCTGTGAGAACCGTGGGAAGTGAAAGAGTGTATGTTTTCTGCAGTAAATAAGTTCTGCTTTACTGGTAAAATAGGACCCGAAACCAACGCCCAGGATGGAAGTTCTCAAAAGTGGGCAGCATAGGTATAAACAATTGGCAAAACTTGACTTTATCCAAATGTTGCAGCCATACAGCAAAATGTGCTGAACATAAACTTAAACACCAATAAATAAATAAATACTTCAAGAAGAGATGCACTTTCTATATGCATAATTCTCAATCTGTGAATCACAATTCAGTAAGATATTGAACGGGCCTGTGCCCTTCAGGTGTCCTATTTATAGGAGATCACTTTGTGAGCTTGCTCAGAGTACCTCTAGTTTATTATGAAAATATACAAAAGTGGTCTTCATAAAATATTGTTAAGCATGAAAAGAGGTCTTCATAAAATATTCAGGCCTGGCATTCTTTAGGAGTGCAGGAGTGCTGCACGCCTACTGCACACTTAGAAAAAATTGAGGAGGGCAATTTTTTGCACCCCTTGATTTTCCGGTAAGTCAGACCTGTTTGGGACTGCCTTTAAAATATATTATCATTTCGTCCCCTGAGTTCCAATGTGTTCTCTGTGCCTATTGGCACAGAGAACACATTGGAACTCAGGGGACTATTTGACAATGTTTCATTGGTTCGCTATAATTCATGCCCTACAGTTAAAACTAGAAGTCCTGTCATGAAGTGCACACAAATAGCACGTCGATCTGTGCGTTAATCTACGCTTAATGGCCATAGTAAGGCTACCAAATTCTGTACATATTGCCAGTGCACAAGCAATGTTTCAGCCAATGGACCTCCGGGTAACCCGGAGGTCCATTGACAGAAACATTGCCCGTGTTTGCAATGAGTAACCAGGAGAACCTGCCGTGCTTTGGATGCCATTCGATACGTGCAATTAAGCCTAGATAAGTACACAGTTCATGAGAGGACTTCTAGTTTTAACTGTATTCTGTGTTGCAACTTGATATATTTTGAATGTTGAAGACAGTCACATAAGAATTGAATGTAACATTTTGAATAATGAGAAGATGTGTGTGCCAATTTTTCCACTATGTAGTACAATTTTTCAGTCACAATATTAATACCTTGAAGTGAACATAACTAAAATAGCATACATGTTTTTTGCATTGAAAATTTCAGGTGCAATTACACTCCCAAGCAATCTGAGGAGGGCAACTATTTTGCACTCCTTGATTTTCTAGATTGCCTTGCCCGAATATTGATAAACATGTACTGTATGAAGGATGCAAGTCAGAATAGAATGGGTTGATTTGTGAAGGAAATATCAATGTGAGGGAAAACCTGTGTATATCAGTTACAACAGTAGTACATTACATAATGAGGAAACACCAGATTGCAGATTTGAGGTGTGTTGTACATCCTGATGTGAGAATTCAGTTGGAAAGTCGCTTGCGATATTTTATTCACACTGCTGGTATTGGAGAGAAACCTATTGCTTGTCCAAGGATTGTTTCATGTTTAGGATGACAAATACTTGGTAATTATGGAAGAAAGTTTGAATAAGGGACCATAAGCAAGTAGTGTCTATATATGTGTGTCAGTGTGCCATAAGATAGTGGTGTTCATGTGAATAAGTGTGTCATAAGCATGCATTGTCAAAGTGGATAAATTTTCTTCAAGCGTGTGGTGTCCAAGTGGATAGATTTGCTTTAATACTGTAGTGTCCAAGTGGCCATAGTGGATAAATATGTCATTAGAGAGTGGTCGAGTGGATAAATTTTGCCAGAAGGAGAATTTGGTGGATAAACTGTCATGAGAGAGAGGTGTCTATGTAGGTTGTTTATAGGGTTGTGGTTAATCCTTTACCTGACATGAAAAGCAGACGACACTTGCCAAAAAAATTCTTGAATAACTATTTTTTTTTAATTTTTTGTCTCCAAAACATAGGATAAGACCCCTTATTGAAACGAGCTCGACGAGCTCGTTCCAATGAGGGGTCATAACCTATGTTTTTGAGACAAAAAATGAAAAAATCATGAAACTTAATTAGCGATTTTTTAGAATAGCGCTGGCCGGTTTTGGCCGTTATGTTTGGTAAAGGGTTAACAACACTTTCAACAGCATTTATGTGGATACGTGTGTCATAAGAGAGTGAAGGATACATGCAAGTCTTCCATAAGAATATGGTGTTCATTACAAATGGGCAATATACTGAAAAACCAAACTGATACCAATATCATGGGGAAAAGGCCGAAAAGCCGAACCGAACTGATCAGTAAATACTGAAATCGTCAAATTTTCATACATTCACTATTTATAGGGCCTTGTTGAGCAGTTGAAGTGTTCGTTTTCATGAAAGAAGTGACTGATTTTCTTTTCAGTTTTGTTAAACCCTTAAGGGCTGGAGCAATTGTCCTGAATTCCCACTAGACTAGAACCCGTATGCGTACAGTTGCTTAGCAGTTATTTCTAGTCACATCTTGATGTCTGTTGTAAGCAGGACCTCCTAATGATTTCATGTTTAGGGCACACGCTCTGAAATATCAAAGGCCTCTGAAGGTTAATGTGTATTCGGAACAAATCCCAAAATTACTATATATAACGATTTGTGTTGGCAAAAGAATGCGAATGTTGAGCTCATTGGCAGTGGCATTTGTGGCAATGTGGTAGAATGATATAAGAACAACTTATTCTGTATTTTCCTGGTGTGAATTTCCCTTTGGTTCTATCAGCAAATTTCAGTAAAGTCAGATACCGAGTACCAAACAGATACTGCATTATACCTCCCTAAAAATACCGAAACCGATACTACAGAACTCAGAATTCCTGTCCATCTCTAATGTTCATGTAGATAAGCATGCCATAAGAGAGTGGTGTCAGTTTGTATAAGTAGACCTTGGATGTGTGGTGTTTATGTGGATAAGTTGGCCAAAAGAGAGCCGTGTTCATGTGGACTAGTGGATCATAGCAGGATCATGTAGAAAAGTGAACCCCAACTTCCCAAGAGAGCAGTGACCATGTGACTGGGAAGAAGTGTAATGGCCTCTCATTGCCAGTGGCTCAGGTTTAATGTTTACCTTTGGGGAATTCTTTCAAATACAGATGACTGAACACTTTGATAGGAGGTTATGCTTGACATCATCAACATGGGAAATGGAGCAGTGTTTGTTTACAGTGATAAACAAGCTATGTTTTACTGATAAAATAGGTCCTGCTTGATAACCAATGCTTTGGGTGGAAGTCCTCTAAAGTGGGTATTAACGTTTGGCTAAACCTGTCTTTATACTTGTGTTGTGGTCATGATATAGTCACAAAGGTTGAAAGTGACCATAACTCTTTAACTATCGGTAATTCAAATAGCAGACAGCACTTGCAAAAAAATTCTTCAAGAAGTGAAATTTTTTACCTCAAAAATCTTATCATCCTGGGAAGTGCAACACTGCTTGTTTACTGTGGTAAACAAGTTCTGCTTTCCTGGCAACAATTGGTGAACTGATGTTCCAGGCACAGTTATTGTTATCTGATTGCCCACAATCAGCCGGTTCCGATCTTCATCGGTTGAACACTAGATATTGCCATATACACTGATAGTGACCATAAACACCAATAAAAAAATGACTTTTAAACTCCAAAAAACAAAAAAAAAATGCTTAAGCCTAAGATGGTAATAAGTAGGGTTAAAACACAGTGTCTGTATTTTCTAATTAAATTAACTCCCAGCAAGTCCACATGTCATGGTTATAACATAAACAAAGTAATTATCTCTCACAGTGCTCCCAGTCACATTCACTTTGGGATTCAGACATCGACCTCAAGTGTGCCCCAGGCATGGATGAATGTATTGTTATCCTCTGATTTTCTGTGCCAGTTATCTATCAATTATTTAACTAAATCAGCCATGGAGTAGAATCAATAAATGCATCAGTGAGTGTGTTGACCAGATGTATGAATAGGACATGTTACAACAGTGTCAGCAGTACCACCAGTCATACCAGGTCACTGGTATCATTTACTGTGGTGTGTAAATTATTTGAGATATTGATTGATCTGTGTACATTTGAATTTTAAATTAGTTGTATGGGAATCACAACAAAGCATAACTGTCAAACTACTCTCTTCATTGATAACTATTGCATTAACCCTTTGCCTAAAAAGAAAGAGGACGGCACTTGCACTCCCATTTTCTTGAATGAGCCAAACAAAACAATACATTTGGTTCAAGA
Organism: Pictodentalium vernedei; assembly: GCA_031216915.1. NCBI lineage: Eukaryota > Metazoa > Mollusca > Scaphopoda > Dentaliida > Dentaliidae > Pictodentalium > Pictodentalium vernedei. Next base: position 163,910,433 of record CM062291.1, on the reverse strand, counting down.
GCTATTAATTTTCAAATCAGTGAAGAAGGGAGGTTTTTAATTTTTGTTTCTTATATTTATGAACCTTTTTCAAAAAATATATATCATCCAAATACTATTTTGAGTTATTTTCTGCAGAACAGAGCCAACTGGATATTTACTTAACAAATATAATCAATAGACTGTATTTTAACTCTGATGTTGAAATACATGTATAAAATTTCAGGCTGTAAATTTTTCCTATAATGCAAATAGGAATTTGACCAATTCGGTCTTGTTTGACAGAGCTCAGTGAGCTCTGTCAAACAAGACTGAATTGGTTAAATTCCCAGTTGCACTACAGGAAAAATTTTCTGTTCGAAATATTGGTATTTTGACATTAGTGTACACGGGTTAAGCATGCTTTTGATGCTGTTGCAAGCAAATAAATATATATTAATAAAACAATGTAAAATTTTGAAGTCTTATGATTTTATAGTAAATTTGAAAGAGAATGTACAAGCTAATAAAAACTTTGGAACAGGTGGGTTCAATAAAACAAAAATCTTAATTTTGTTAGCCATATATAAACATTGTAATTTTTTGCCTTCAAAACATGAAACATAGCATATGGTTTCTCATTGGAACTCTTTAAGAAATGCCATTTTCATGTTGTAAAGAGCTTCGTTTATGCCCAAATTTAGCAGTGCTCAGAGTCTGAGGCATGAGATCAAATGTTATTATTCATGGCTCTTGCGGGCTCCTGACTCACAAAACTAAAAAAAGTAATCCAAGTTCACCTACCGAAGCCCCAGCATCTGCCCCACCCCAGCCACCCACATTTACACAAAGACACTTTAGAGGGCCTACACATTGGATCCAGCCATTCTCGCATTGGAGCAGTTACCCACCTCGTTAAGTACATAATTTGAGCATAATTTATAGAAACAGTTCATTCTCATCACACTTCTCTCACTTTATTTACCTTGATAGCTCATAGGCTTGCAGAATGGAGGTCCACTTGTCTGGTAATGAGTTGGAGATAGTTTAACAGTCACTTGCCATTACTTAGTGGTTCTATCTCTGTTCTTCAGTTTACTTTAATAAAACTGTCCCACATGATATGTCACTGGCTGTTGAAAATGTTATTAAATCCCAATAGATAAAGGATTAATTCCCAAAAACCGAGGAACATGTATATCACAATTTGGTTCCCTTTTTCCAATAGATCACAAGAACACTGATCTTGTCCATATATTTTTTCTTTTGAAAGAGTATATAAATTAATGGAATGAGCACATATTCTGTTCATTTAATGTGAGTTGCACACGAAAATCATGGAAAAACATTGCATTGTACAGTTAATAATTTCAGAAAGAACCTTTTTACTCATGAAACCTTAGGAATAAACTGGAAAGTTTGATAATGATAAAATTTAGAACCTAGTTTCCATGAAGTTCTCACCGGCTTCACATAAATAAAATAATGTAAATGTGCATACAGGAAATAAATAGCTATTCCTTGGTGTTTAGGTGACAATATAATCTTTCAAACAGGTGAGTTTTAATATTCATTTTGAAAATGTTGAAAAGCTGTAGTGTGAGTGAATCAGGCTCTGTTTTACTGGTAAAATAGGACCCAGTCACCAATGCTTGGGGTGGAAGTCCTCTAAAATGGGCAACATGGGTATAAACGATTGACTAAAATTGACTTTATCCCCATGTTTTTTGCCATGATTAGCCGTTGTGCAGAAATATGTTACCTTAAACACCAATAAATAAATAAATAAGGGAATCAGGCAGTTTGTTCCGAAGAGATAGGTCTGCAACTGAAAAAGCCTGATCCCCTCCAGTTACTAGTTTACCAGAATCATGTTTCAGGAGATTCTGCTTGGAAGATCTCAAATTAGGGATGGGCAGTATTGGAATTTTAAGTTCGGTATTGGTTTTGGTATTTTTAGGGGGATATACTGTGGTATCGGTTTGGTATTCTGTATCTGACTTGACTGAGACTTTCTTATAGAACCAAAGGGGAATTCACACCAAGAAAATACAGAATAAGCTATTCTTGTATCATTCTACCAGAGCGTCACAATGCACTTGCCAATGAGCTCAGCATTGACATTCTTTTGCCAACACAAATCATATCTACAGTAATGTTATGTCTTGCTCCAAACACACCTTAGCCATTAAAGGCCCAGGCTTTTGCTATGTATCTGACTTGACTGAGACTTTCTTATAGAACCAAAGGGGAATTCACACCAGGAAAATACAGAATAAGTTGTTCTTGTAGCATTCTACCAGAGCGTCACAAATGCTCTTGTCAATGAGCTCAACATTGGCATTCTTTTGTCAACACAAATCATATCTACAGTAATTTTATGTCTTGTTCCAAACACACCTTAGGCCCAGGCTTTTGCTATGTCAGAGCATGTGCCCTTAACATGTCATCATTAGAAGGTCCTACTTACAATAGACAAATCACCTGAGCATGATTTCTAGTCAAGTCTTGCCTACCTTAATAGGCAGCCAAGACTTTACAAGAAATCACTGCTTAGCAACTGGACACATACAGGTTGTGGTCTAGTGGAAATTCAGAACAATAATTGCCCAGGCCTTTAAGGGTTTACTAAACTAAAAAGAAAAATCAGTCACTTCTTTCAAGCAAATAAACACTTCAGCTGCAATCAAGCCTCATAAGGTTTTATAAATGGCAAATATTGGAAAATTTGAAAGTAGAGTTGGTTTCGGTTTTCAGTAATTGGTTTGGTTCGTTTTTTAAGTATTCCCATGATTTGCCAGGATTATGGCGATGGATGAGATAAGCCAAGTAGTGTAGAGCTAGACTGTTAATACATTTGTATAGGAGAATGAGGAGTTTAAAATGAATCCGTTCCTCTACAGGCAGCCAGTGTAGCTCTTTGAGAATGGGAGTAGCATAACTGTTCCTGTGGTCTTTTTGACAAGCCTGGCTTCACAGTTCTGTACCAGTTCAAGTTTTCTTATGTGTTATTTTGGGTAGCACCATGCAAAAGTCTGTTACAGTAATCAAGCCTGCTTATTGTCTCCCGCTTTTTGAAAAAAACGGGAGATATTAAATTCAGGGTGTCCTTCCGTGCTTCCATCCTTCCGTGTTTTTCGTTTCCAGACTCTAACTTTCCTTACAGTGACCGGATTTCAATGAAATTTGGGTAGTAGATCACTTTCATCAATTGTGGATCTAAGTTCGAATATGGGCATTTTCCGAGCATATTTAATTAGGTTGCTGAAATTTGATTGGCTGACAGTTTCCAGACTCTAACTTTCCTTAAAATCAACCGATTTTGATGAAATTTCATATATGGATTACTTTTATCAATACCTAGGTCAAGTTCAATTGTGGGAAATTTTGTACCGAAAATCTGTCCGTCTGCCCCGCATGTCAACGCTCCTCGGACTAAAAGCCGTATTTATGAACCGATCTTCACGAAACTTCTTGGGTATCTTTGTTATCATTGTGAGACCAGAATATGTGGTTTGGGGTTTGGTCCAAAATTCAAGATGGCCGCCAGTGGCCATTTTGTTCCGAAATTGGGTGTAATCAGTTTTTTGTACAGAACTTCTATACGAAAGTTCGGATTTTAATAAATTTTTGTATGAATGTTTAGTAACATGCAATACATCACATATATTACGGGTTTTGTTCTCGTGCAAAAATTATGCAAATTAGGGAAACTTTGATTTATTCAGTGCTACTACTAGTACACAGTAAGTGCACACCTTCCGTGTTTTTCGTTTCCAGACTCTAACTTTCCTTACAGTCAATCAATTTTGATGAAATTTGGGTAGTAGATCACTTTCATCAGTTGTGGGTCCAAGTTCTAATATGGGCATTTTCCGCGCATATTTAATTAGGTTGCTGAAATTTGATTGGCTGACGGTTTCCAGACTCTAACTTTCCTTAAAATCAACCGATTTGGATGAAATTTCATATATGGATTACTTTTATCAATACCTACGTCAAGTTTGAATGTGGGAAATTTTGTACCGAAAATCTGTCGTGCCTGCCCGCCTGCCCCGTGCATCAACGAACCTCAGACTAAAAGCCGTATTTATGAACCGATCTTCACGAAACTTCCTGGGTATCTTTGTTATAATTGTGAGACCAGAATATGTGTTTTGGGGTGTGGTCCAAAATTCAAGATGGCCGCCAGCGGCCATTTTGTTCCGAAATTGGGTGTAATCAGTTTTTTTGTACCGAACTTCTATATGAAAGTTTGGATTTTAATAAATCTTTGTATGAATGTTTAGTATCAAGCAATACATCACTTATAATACGGGTTTTGTTCTCGTGCAAAAATTATGCAAATTAGGGAAACTTTGATTTATTCAGTACTACTACTAATACACAGTAAGTGCACACCTTCCATGTTTTTCGTTTCCAGACTCTAACTTTCCTTACAGTCAGTCGATTTTGATGAAATTTGGGTAGTACATCACTTTCATCAATTGTGGGTCCAAGTTCGAACATGGACATTTAATATTATGCACATATTTAATTAGGTTGCTTAAATTTGATTGGCTGATGTCTTCCAGACTCTAACTTTCCTTAGAGTCAACCGATTTCAATGAAAGTTCATATATGGATTACTTTTCACATCAGTTTAATGTAATGTGTCTTATCATACAGTCTTAATTTTTAGTGATTCTCACAGTTATACTCCACATCACTTCACTTGCTTTGACAGTGACCTCCATGAAAATAAATCTGATAACCACTGTCTGAAGCACTGTCTGTTCTGTCTCTTCTAAATAACTTCCACTTGCAACTCAACTATATTCCACTGGATGCATTAATTCCCCTTGAAACTGGTGCCCAGCAGGAGACATGAATTCACTGAATTTGCTTGTTATAAATGCATGCACATGCATCTCTTGTTTGATGTTGTTATCTAAAAAATTGTGTTGGAAAAAGGGTTAAGAAAGTGAAATGTGTGCATAGATCCCCCAAGACAGCTTTAACTGCAAATTCCATTCTGATGATTCAGTCGTTGGCATTGTGTTTAATTCTGTAATATTTATTCTGCCAAGAATAACTGAAGCATATCTTTGGGGACAGCTTCCATTTCTATAATGTGCTAATATTAACCATTCTTGTGAATCTTCTTCAAACATCCTTGTGTTATTAACAAAAATGTCATACATTCTCCTAATTTGTAACCCTCTGCTCACAAAATGCTGAAATTGTAACCAGCATTGTTCTCTCATAATGCACTTGAGATTTGGACCAACTCAGTTTTGTTTGACAGAGCACATTGGGCTATGCAAAACAAGATTGAATTGGTTAAATTCTGAGCTGTGTTTAGGGCTGCAACAATTAATCATGATGTGCTTGAATCACGATCCATTGGTCATGATTCAATATGTATCGCTGTGTCAAATGCATCGCAATACAATGAATATAAATACAGTGGAACCCTGTTAATTGAATAGCCACTTTGCCAATGAAAATTATTCAGTGAACAGGGATTGCATCACTTTCCTGTATTCTAGAGATAAACTTAGCATTTATTCTATTATATCTTGTTTGACAGAGCTCTATGAGCTCTGTCAAACAAGATATAATAGATTGAATGCCTGTATTGGATGCACTGAGGCCAAATAGGTCTATAAACAAAGAAAAACTGGGGAGAGTCAGGGTAATTTCTTGACAGGTTACAAGATTTTTATTCAGTTAACAGGAGTTTACTCTATGACCTACATTCAATTAACATGTCAAATTTGTACTGGAGGTAGGGTAAATGGTTTTGTGTTTGGAAATTATATTCAATTAACAGGGTTATTCAGTTAAGAGATATCCAGTTAAGTGGGCTCCACTATAATATCAGGCAACGCAGCTTCTTGGATTCTGAAGTCTGGTGCAGTAAATGTTGTTATTTGAGTACAATCTCAGACAGTAATAAATATGCGATTAAAAGGATTATTCAATATACCCAAATTTGTTAAATCTTTAATTGGCTAAATATTTAATTTGATTAATCTTTTATATCTTGTTTGACAGAGCTCACAGAGCTCCATCAAACAAGATATAAGGGATTAAATGGTTAGAACATATTTTCCAGGGAGGAAAAGCAGTGACAAATGGGTAATAAAATCAAGAAGGTAAATTACTGAACACCTCGGTTATTACATTTAGAAGTTAGATAAGTGTGCAGTAAAAAATTTGTTTTAATTGGAAGGTAATCGAAAAGAATACATATAATCCAAAGGATTTGATGGTTATAGCTGCATGCCATGAGAGAGGTAATAGGGATCACAATATGTATCGTATTGTGTAGGCTGAATTGCGATACATATCGTATCGTGAGGGATGCAGATCATTGGGGCCCTAGTTGTGTTGAAGGAAAGATTTTCAGAGTGAACTTTTTATAGTTTGACATCAGTGTGCAATGGGTTAAAATTCTTTTCCTTTGAAACCATAGGGCTGTAACACCCCAGTTACCAACTTCAGTCCAATGAGGGAACATGCACTTCGTTTCGGAAGAGAAATTAAGATTTTCTTGAGTTCAGCTACTATTTGGAAACAAATTGTGGTTCTCTTATCTGTCATTATTGTGTTGAGTAAAGGTTTTTTTTATTGGAAAAGAGAGAAAATGACAATTGTGTAAATGTTAACAAACTAATGACCCCTGTTTTGCTGTGCTGATAAAAATACACTTGACACATGAATTCAAACCAGTGAAGAGTTATTTAATGATACTTCTTATTGGCCCTTTGCTGTAAAATAGTGCCTGTATTCTGTGAAAGACAGATTTATTTTATTATTATTTAGTACCCTTATTTTATTGGCAAATTCCCCGAAACATTGCTTTTGAGCATTGGTGTGTTAGAAATGTAAAGCATCAGGCCTTGTTTGACATAGCACTGAGTTAACCTTGGAAGCTATAGTCCCTTAGATGCAAGTCTTCCCAAGTGATCAGTATCAATCAGTTTTGTCATTGACACGTGAATATGGGAATGTTTTCTGATGAATAGGCATTGAAAAATGTTAATACTATTGCTATGTTATGTATGAAACTGTTCTATGATTAGATTTGCAGGCCTGGCAATCTAGAAAATCGAAGAGTGCAAAACAGTTGCCCTCCTCAGATTGCTTGGGAGTGCAATAGCACCTGAAATTTTCAATGCAAAAACTTGTAAGCTATTTTGGTTATATTCACTTCAAGCTATTTCTATTGTGACTGAAAAAATGTACTACATTCAGCTACATAGTGAACAAATTGGCACACACTTCTCATTATTCGAAATGTTGTATTGAACTCTCATCTGACTGTCTTCTATACTCAAAATGTATCGAAATGCGACACAGAATGGGTCATGAATTATTGCGAATCAGTGCAACATTGAAAAATCGTCCCCATAGTTCCAATGTGTTCTCTGTGCCTGTAGGCACAGAGAACACATTGGAACTCAGGGGACGAAATGATAAAAGATTATAAAAGTAGTCCCAAACATGTCTGGGATTCCAGAAAATCAAGGGATGCAAAAATTTCCCCTCCTCAATTTTTTTCTAGGCATGCAGTAGGCATGCAGCATTCCTGCACTCCTAAAGAATGCCAGGCCTGGCTTTGTCTAAACCATTTGTGCTTATTTCTTGTGGGAGTGTGGTGGCTCATTGGATGGAGCACTGGACTTGAAACTGAAAGTTGGCATTTCAGTAATGCCCTATGCCATCTGTGCTGTGTCCTTGGGCAAGACCTTTAATCCTGATTACCCATATGTTGGCACAGTGGCATTGTGTATCGTGTGCTGCGCTTCAGTGGTGCACTTCCCTTCAACCGCCGCTTACTTGGCTTGTGCTATGTTAAAAATTGGGGAGTCTGACAGTCGCTAGGGGTGTCCTCTCTAGGTACCCCCAAGATTTAAAATTGAAACCTGTTTTGTATTGAAAGAATATTCTTATCCTTTCTTAACAATTCTTTAATTCTGGTTCATTAATTTTAAAGCATTCATGAAGAGCCTTGAATTCAACCCAATAGGTCTTTGAGAATACTTAAAAAATTCCCTCTGGAATTCAGTGGAGGTAGCCCATGCCTTTAGACTGGACTCATTTGGAGACAGCTTGTAATCACTCGGATAACCATGGTTCAACCCACTGGTAGAAAAAATTTAAAATATAAATAGGAATGACTTTCTGATGAAACAGGATAAACGGCTTGGAAAAAAACAAAACAAACCAATTTATCTTTCATGTCTCCAATTTGTGCACATTTCTATAATTTGGGCACAGTTTTTTTGATTTTGAGAGTATTCACAGAAATGGCTACCATGACATATGATAACACATCAAAAAGAACTTTAAAAAGAAAACCTGCAAGGAGTCAACCAACTAAGCCTTTTGGATGTCTCAGATCAGTATTAAGTTGATGTAGGCTTGCATGGTTTTGTCAAGAGATGGGTGGTATTGGAATTTTGAGTGCGGTATTGGTTTCTGAATTTTTATGGGGCTATACCCTCGGTATCGGTTAGGTATTCAGTATCTGACTTGACTGAGATTTGCTGATAGTACCAAAATTCATACAGAATAAGTTCTCACAGGGTTTTTTTTGACCGACGAGAGGGGCCGAATATCGACCCCATTCCCAATCGAAAATAGTCACTTTTTTTCCCAATTTGCTCCCCAAAATTCCCAATTCACGGCAGTTGAGAATTCATTTCTGTGTGACCAGTCGATTATTTTTAAGTGACCAGCACCGAATAATATTTGCCAGTGGACTTCGCAGTGTGAATTGTTTCAGTACGAAGGGTATTCACTTGTGTTGTTTTGAAACCATTTGACAGTGTCAAGGAGCGTCCTTGACAGTGTGTTCCTAGAATCAGCACTCTAAATTAGCTCCCTTGATGTGCATGGAATCACAACTGAATGACGCGACTCACAGTGCCTGAGTCAAAGTGACAAAATGCATCGCTGTCAACCATAACGGCTCACGAATGGTACCTAAATTTTGTTACAGGCGAGTTCCGTGCTTCTTAAAGCACGGTACCAATTTTTAGGTTCAGCTCACGTCTGAAATCCTGTCTGGTAACCTGTATTTTATTCAAACCGTTCCCCAGGTCTGATACTCCTGCTGACTGATGTCATGAAACCTGAATAGACTTTCGTCCCCAGAACGAACCGTCTACAATTATTTTACCCAAACCGTCCACCAGGCCAAGTACTCCTGCTGACTGAACTTGGCTTGCTTAGGTGAGGACTTATGTATGTGGGTGATCATTAACCAATCCTTTTTCATCACTAGGATTGATTAATCACCAGTACAATTTAATAATTCTGAGCAGCCAGTGGGTAAATACAATTATACAACAGGTTTTCATTGATTAATAGACTGATTTCTCACAAGGATATGCTAGTAAGTTTATTTATTTCTTGTTGATAGTCGCTCAGATAAATTCCCACTTGTGGCCTCTGCGACGCTAATTTTTCCAATTGGAAAGGCCCCTGGACCCTTTCCCAAAAAGGGTAGAAAAATCCCTGTCTCATATCATTCTATCACACCCCCACAAATGCCACTGCCAGTGAGCTCAACAGTGGCATTCTTTTATGAGCACAGTAATTTTATGATTTCTTCGAAACACTCCTTAACTTTTAAAGGCCTATTTGACGCGTTTACAGTCAGTCTAAGACCATGTGCCCTGACCATGCCATCATCAGGAGATCCTACTGACAATAGACAAATCACCTAGAAATCACTCTTAAGCAGTTGGACATGTACAGGTAAGGTTGTAGTCCAGCTTTTGAGTGAGAATTAGGACAATTGCCCAGACCCTGACGGTTAAAAAACTGAAAATAAAATCTGCCACTTCATTCATGAAAATGAACCCTTCAAGTGCTATCAAGCCTCAACAAGGCCATATAAATAGTGAATGTAGGAATTTGAAAATTCATATGGTTTTGGTATCCACATGATATCGGTATCGGTTCAGTGTTTTGGTGTACTGCCCATCTCTAGTCTAGTAATTTTGTTTTGCACTAAAACTGGGAAATTGATTAATATATTGGATATTTCAACTCCGAGATTTCCTCTGTGAAGCAGTAACTGGTCAATAACACATTTATTATAAGTTTACATGTGTTTTGTTTGATGATAATGAAGATATCAGCTGCTGTAGAATGTATAGTTGTCCATGCATGATACAATACAACATATCATCTGTACATGTACCATTCATTACCATGTGCTTCTATCTATTTAAACCATTTATTATATTCATCATGCAAGGTGTACTGCAATCATCCTTTCAGTAGCTAGGCAGATAACTGATGGATCTGGAAAAATGATTTAACTGTTAAATGGCTGCGGTTGATCTTTGTAGTTCAAAATAGCTTTGTGTATATCTATAGAATTGGCATCGTGCATTAGATTGTGGTTATGATTGTAATATGACATTAAAATAGAAATATTCTGTACAATGGAACTATGTTATTTGATATCCTTTTTGCCAAGGAAAATTATTCAATTAACACAAGTATTTTTTTTAACCCTTTACCCAACGTAACGGCCAAAACCGGCCAGCACTATTCACAAAAATCGCCAGTTAATTTTCATTATATTTTCATTTTTTGTCTCAAAAACATAGGTTATGACCCCTCTTTGGGACCGCTCTTTGGAACGAGCTCGTTGAGCTCGTTCCAATGAGGGATCATAACCTATGTTTTTGAGACAAAAAATGAAAAACATTAGTTACTCAAGAATTTTGTTTGCAAGCGTCGTCTTCTTTTCATGTTAAGTAAAGGGTTAACAGGGGTTTGGTCACTTTTTTTATACCCCCGCGATGAATAGCCGGCATATTGTTTTTTTTACCCCTGTCCATCCATCTGCCATCCATCCGTCCTCCGTCTGCATCAAGGGTACATTGTTTGTCCGGCTAACTCCTCTCACACTGGTATATTGTTTGTCCGGCTAACTCCTCTCATACTTTTCAAGCTATGATCTCTTTATTTCACAGGATGTTTGTACAAACACCAGAGGTGTGCATATTGTCAGGATTTTGATTTACTTCAATATTTTACTAAATTACTGCAGATTGTGAACTTTGTAAATTTTTGGTAGAATTTCACCTGTGGTTTGTCCGACTAACTCCTCTTAGTTTTCTTTCAAGCTCTGACCTTTTTATTTCACAGGACTTGTGTACATATACCAGATCTGTGCATATTGTCAGGATTTTGATTTGCTTCAGTATTTCACAAAATTACAGGTTGAACTTGGGTCAATTTTTTGTAGAATTTCACCTGTATGTTACGTGATTTGTGTGTGTGGTAGACTTTGCTGGGCATCATGTGTCTTACAGACACAGCTCATGTACGAGTAACAAATCACAGTTTGCTCTTCAACCTCCTGGTTCCGTGTGCTGTGCAGCCATGTACTGTGCGGGGGCATGCTTCAGTCTTGTTGTATTCTGGAGATAAAGAGAAATTTATTCTATTATATCCTGCTTGACAGAGCTCATGGTGCTCTGTCAAACAAGATATAATAGATTAAATGTCTATTGGAGGTACTGAGGCCAAATAGGTCTATAAACAAGTTGGAATTAGTTATCTTCTCTAATTTCTCAACATATTACAAGATTTTTAGCTCACCAACTTTAGTTGTGTGAGCTTATGGCATGGCTTGATCGGTCGGCATCAGCGTACGTGTCCAGTAATGTTAAAGCTTCTGTTTAGGTCACTTACTCGCCCTATTTCCATATCATGGCTTTTATAATGCTGCTATATGATGATTATTATCATTTTACAATGATTTAACCCCTCATACCATACATTTTAGACAATTTTCTTGACATTTTTAGTTGCGTTTAGTTTTCTGTTTAACTCAGAATTTCATGTTTAACTTAGTGTTTAGGTCCGCTGCTGTGCTCCTTCTCTTCCCATGGCACTTATATTCATTATACATGTTCCTCAGTATCATTGTTCCATGATTAACCCCTCATACCCTGCATTTTAAACATTTTTCTTGACATTTTTAGTTGCGATTAGTTTTCTGTTGAGCTCAGAATTTTATGTTTAACTAAGTGTTTAGGTCAGCTGCTGTGCTCCTTCTATTCCCATGGTACTTATATTCATCATACATGTTTCTCAGTATCATTGTTCCATGATTAACCCCTCATACCCTGCATTTTAAGCATTTTTCTTGACATTTTTAGTTGCGTTTAGTTTTCTGTTTAGCTCAGAATTTCATGTTTAACTAAGTGTTTAGGTCAGCTGCTGTGCTCCTTCTCTTCCCATGGCATTTATATTCATCATACATGTTCCTCAGTATCATTGTTCCATGACTAACCCCTCATACCCTGCATTTTAAACATTTTTCTTGACATTTTTAGTTGCATTTAGTTTTCTGTTTAGCTAGGATTTTCATGTTTAACTTGGTGTTTAGGTCAGCTGCTGTGCTCCTTCTCTTCCCATGGCACTTATATTCATCATACATGTTCATCAGTATCATTGTTCCATGATTAACCCCTCATACCCTGCATTTTATACATTTTTCTTGACATTTTTATTTGCGTTTAGTTTTCTAAAGGAATGTTGGTGAGCTATAGGGCATTGGCGTCCTTCTTGTTTTTATTCAGTTACCACAAGTTTGCTCTCTAACTTAAATGCAATTATTTAAACTGAAGGTATGGTAAATGGTTTTGGGTTTGAGAGTTACATTCAATTGATAGGTTATTCCAATAAGAGTTATCCAATTAAGCGGATTTAGAGTTGTTTGGTTGTGAAATTTTTTTGTTTTGGTTTCAGTGTCGGTGGTGATAAAAGTGTCAAGTCTTAGTTCCTTTTCTTTTCCTTCGATTTAAACAAACAGGAAAAATTCAGTGAAATACTGAAACTGCAACAAAAACCACTTGAAAGGCTTTCCAGCTTCCAGGGTGTCCCTAATATGGAGCTGTGACATGGTGTTAAAATCATTTCCAGGTAGGAGAGACCACACACGATTGCTTGACATTTTACTCTAGTGGTAGAATGCTGGATGTCCATATTTGGGATTTATTCTGAAGTTTAGGTAACAAGACTTGAAGGCTTAATACTCTAGGGATGTGCTTCATATTATCTTTGAAATGACATTATTTAGTGAGAACGGATTAGCCTTGTTATAATTTATGGAAGTGCCTATGGCATTTAACTTTATTTTTCATTTTGGGGGACAAAAAGTGATACTTAGCTTACCGAGTTGAAAAATAATTTGGGGACATCTCAAAAAATTGGGGACACCTTATCACAGCATTTAAAGGTCTGTCCTTACTGATTTGATATGTATTTTGTCATCTTGTCTCTGTGGTGTTGCTATTTTGTTTATGCAAAAATTTATGCACATAATGTCTTGAACGGGTTAAGCAGTAGACTTGGGAAATAATCGTTTTCAAATTTATTGAAGTGGGAAATTTTCTGTCTAGTCTGCTTTGCTGAAGACAAAAAGTTTAAATTCATTATTTTGCAGTCATTTCAGTTTATAGGTCATATGTAAATACCATAATTCACAGCTTTTTCATACTCATCAGGCTGAAACACAGATTGCAGTCTTATTTGCACATGTGTGTGACAAATGTTATTGTGCATTTTTTAGAATTTATGTTCCATTTATCTGTCTCTATTAAATGTTGCAGTGCACAGCCAATTTTGAATGGCATAGTACCAGTAGAAATAAGTTGTAGGGGTAGGGTAATCACAAGGTGAGTCTGTAAAAATTGGACAAATGATTCTTTTGTTCACCGGCCATTCACCTAAATAGAAATAGGGTGACTGATTTTTTTGTTTGCCTACATCACTCGATTTTCGACAATACTTTTACTCGAATTGCCTGAATATTCATTTGTTGATATGATGATGATTAACCCCCTGCACTCTGATGTCAAAATATCTAAATTTCAGGCAGAAAAAATTTCCCATAATGCAATTAGAAATTTAACCAATTCAATCTCATTTGACAGAGCTCATTGAGCTCTGTCAAATGAGATTGAATTGGTTAAATTTCTAGATGCATTATGGGGAAAAACAAATTCCTGAAATTTTGGTATTTTGACATCAGAGTGAAGGGGGTTAAATGTAGTGTGACTTGACTAAGGATTGAATATAGTGATGTAAGACACTGTTGGAAAGGGCTCAGAGAGCCGTTTCCAACAGTGTATTACTTCACACCATATTACTAGATTACTGACAACACCTCATGAAAAAAGTGTCTTGGAAGGTGTTCATACCAAACTTAGTGCTAACACTGGCAGTTTTTCTATTTTGAGGCGTGTTCTCTCTCAATTTTGCCCGACATTTTTATTTTTTACTAGTAGACAACAGCGTGCTTCAATTACCTAGTGAGCAATTCAAGTCTGATTGCAGAAAAAACGGTCAAATAATATGCGTGCACGAAAATGTGAATAATACCCCATCAATTATAATCTGTGGCATTCCATGACTTCAAACTGATCACAAACTTTGCTTTTCAAGAATTAATTGATGCATAAATGCTGTAATTTGGCTAAGTTCAAAGGCTGATAATGATGCTCAATCTTGCTTCGCTCGTGCATTTTGTTCTAAATCATCTGATTAATTGCTACTTGTCATCTCATTTGAATGTGATTACAATGTTGCAAGGTGCATCAGTAAATCAATTCCACAAACTTTAAAAGAAAATAGCTCCATTGAAGTTTCATTTCATGTATTGTACCAAACTCGAAAATTTTAATTATCACTGCGACAAGCTTCTTTGAAAAAATGGGTAAAATATTTTTGGAATCCCTATTTACTGCACCTCCTCAAAATGAAAGGTGGGCAGATGAACTCAATGCAATGAATAACACTGAATTGTTTTGTAATTTAGTTCAAAGAAAATGATCAGTTGCATCCATGCCTGCAAGCAAGCCTGAATATAAGCAACCTGTCATTTGCAAAATGGGGTTCCCAGAGGGTGAATTTGCTGATGCTATCCCATACAGTGGGCCAATTTATCCTCCTCTAGGTACATCTTTCTGTTTTAGCTTGAGACCTTGATTCAGACTGAGGTTCACAGAGGGTCAATTTTGTGATGCTACCCTGCTGTGCATGGTAGCATCACCAAATTCACCCTCTGGAGACCTCATTTTGCAGATGACAGTCTGCTTATTTTCAGGCTTGCCTGCAACTTTCTTTTTTGCGAATGTTTTCTCCTGGGAATTTCTAATATGGAGGAAAATCATAGTCACTGATGTTTTTCTTGAAAACGTTTTCCAGACACTGGGACACAAAACTAGCACTCTTCACTTCAAATGATAATGAGCAGTATACAGTGTGCCTCCCATCTTCAAAATCAAAAGACTGATGTTCTTATCAGTAACACTTTGCCTTCTGTTGCTTCCCAAATCTGAAAAATGGGTTGTGGGTGGTAACCATTTTTTGTGGTCACCATTTTTTTTCACCTTAAGTTGTACAGGCCTGAAAGGAGATGTTACTTTCCCAAGAACCCTGGGGAGTGGAGCAGTGTTGATTTAGGTTGCAAAAAAAGTTATACTTCTAGCTGCGACTGCCAAGTTACATCAGCTCAAGAAGTACTAGTGTAAATTTGTCTGTTTGTCCATTCATTCATGAACAACTATGATAGAATGACAGTTGTGATCATTCGTTGCCCGAGTATTATTTTTCAGTGTATTATGAAGGGAATTGTTAACCCTCTGCACACTGATCTCAAAATACTGATATTTCAAGTGGCAAATTTTTCCCATAATGCAATTGGAATTTTAACAAATTCAGTCTTGTTTCACTTCAATAAATTCCTGTTTCATTATAATTGTGGGAAAAATTTGCTGCTTGGAATTTCAAAATTTTGACAGTGGTGTGCAGAGGGTGAACTTGAGCTAGAGTACTCTCTGATAGTATAGCATCTATCGGAAAATGAATTGTCGTCCTTGTACTAACTACCAGTGGTTGTTATATGCATTTATTGTAACATTATGACTTGTTTTCATAGCCCATTTTCAAGTTTTTTTCTTGAGAAGAACCGTTGACCCCGTATATCATCCCTTGAGTGGAACAAGTCATCATCTGCAATGCTTAGCATTGCAGATTGTGCCTCGTTCCACCTCAAGGGGCGATATATGTGCAAACTAGTCGTAAATGCATGCAGGATGAGTTGCCATCTTCAGAAAGTCGACAATACAGAAATGTATGAAATCTAAAACTTACAGGATTTGAATTCTCCCGAATAATCGAGATACTTTCGAATCGAATCAGTGAAAATATTCGAAACTGGATCGTATCTCAAAGGTTTGCCGGGCGCTAAGTCAATATGGCATAACAATCAAAATCAGCTTGTACATTACTCGTCACACAAAGAAATAACAATACTGTAATTAGGACATACAATTACATATGCAGTGGTAAGCTTTTCTATTAATATGATCACAGTTTTGACAATGCTATTCAGTAGCATAATAATGTAAACCAGTGCATGGTGAGACAAAGAATTCTGCACACCAACTGGAAGTAATTCATATTAGTCTCCACTGCACAGAAGAGTTTGTGAAATCAGGTGGAGATAACCTATTTATCGTTAGACCTCACAGTAGTGACAATCTATACCTATTTTGTCTGTTCGTAACTGAGCCTGCATGTCGAAAGTGTTATTAAACTCAAAATAAAAAAAAAACTCTGGGACCCATATCTGATGGTAAAATTAATTCAGTGCTGAGTGAGTGAACTAAAAATACATGGATAGGGTTGTGGAATGTTTAAAATTATTTACAATTTGTAAGTACAGATTCTTCAATGAGTTGATAAGAGAGAAGTATATTTTCTGAGGGTCTTTCAAGTTTTATGACTGATTCATGCATTGATGTTTATTATATCACAACTGATGAAGCATATACTTGAGAAGTAACAAACTGTTTATCACCTTCTGTATAATTTTTTGTATGAGTAAGATAAACTTCATTACACCTCTCAGTGGGCATCCACAGAAATTTCACAAAATAGATACAATAGAGTGTCTGGTATATCTTAAACTGCTATAAAGCTTTGTTGGAGGCTAAGAGGTTTTTTTCTGTCTAATATATTCATCCATATACCTGCCTGTCAGCCAAGAGTCAGACTTGGAAGCCTGACACGAGAGGGTGGGGATCAAGGTGAAAGTTTCCAGTGCGTACTAACATATGCCACAGGCATGCAAAGTGGTGGGTTGGGTGAGAGTATCTTTCATTGAGACGGTGTGCAAAATTTGACAACGCTCGTTTTGTTAAGGTGGTGGTTATGCAAATTTAAATCTACGCGAACGGATGGCCAGTTAATCAAAAGTTGCATCTTGAATGGTAAAGTCTGAGTAACTTAACTGGTAGAGTGCCCAATTTTTTCTCAGCCTCAAGATTTGTTCCCACATTTTTGTCTACTCTAGTTACAATTTATGGGACAGTGCCTATAGGCACTCTTCCAAAAATTGTAACAATGGAAATCGATGGAGATGAAGTAATTTTATTTCCAAGATAATATCAAGGACATCCACAGAAGCCTCTAACTTCAGGTATCTACAGTTCAGAATAAATCCTAAATATGAGCTTCTAGCACTCTACCAGTTAACCAGGCTTTCTTGTGTCTTGATAGAGTTTTTGACTTTTGCCGTGACAGGTTATATATATTTCAATTCTATGCAATATATGAATACTTGTTAATGATAAAAAATCTGTTTCCCAAGATTTTTTCCATAGCCGTGGATTCGGTTAGCCACCTCCAAACCACATGAACAGCCAGTCGGCTAGAGTCATTTTTTAAAATTTTGCACATTGTTGAGAGGGAGGGTGGGAGGGGATTTAATTGGGCCTCTAATTTTGCAATCCACTTCATAAATGTCCTGTGTCCGTGTTACAGTATCATCTGAAATAAGTTATGGGATATGCACAAGAAAATTCTGTTACTTTTTTTTCTTTTCTTCAAAAGATCACCGCCATTTTTAATTCTTAACAAGGATTTAGTGTATAACCTTGCTTAACAGTACTTGAAGGTAACACAACCAATTCTTTCCTATAAGCTTCTTATAAAGTTTATTGCTTTCAAAATATAATAATAGATTATGACCCCTTCCTCTCCCTGTACAACCCTGGGAAGTGGAGCAGTGCTTGTTTACTGTGATGGAAATGATCTGCTTTACTGGTAAAATAAGCCATGGAACCAATGCCCATAGTGGGCAGCTTAACTATAAATGATCAGCTACACTGGACTTCATACCTATGTTGCAGTAATGATGTAGCACAGATGCTGAAAGTCCGAGTGGGAACCCCGGGAAGTGAAGCAGTGCTTCTTTACTGCAGTAAACAAGCTCTTCTACTGTTAATTTTGGACTTGATAACCAATGCCTGAGTGGAAGTCCTCTAAAATGGGCATTATTGGTATAAACGATTAGCTGGACTTGACTTCATATCCATTTTGCGGTCACGATAAGCCAATGTGCAGAAATATGTGACCTTAAACACTAGTAAATAAATAAATAGATGCTGAAAGTGACCTTAAACATCAAACAATAAATAAATTTTCCCCCTTCCCCTCCTCATTGGAAAGAGCTTGTAGTGCAGCACACTAACAAACTCTTGACAATGAGGAAGGGAGTCATAAACATGGTTTATAACCCTTTACCCAACGAATCGCCCACATCCGCCCGTGTAATATGCAAATTCAGTAGCTGGAAAAATATTATATTTAAAAAAATTTCAACAAAACCATATCATGTGACCCCTCTTTGGAACGAGCTCGTCGAGCTCATTCCAAAGAGGGGTCACATGATATGGTTTTGTTGAAATTTTTTGAAAAAATTAAAAAAATGATATTTAAAATAATAAATTTTGAAATCGTCTGCGTTGGGTAAAGGGATAACCCTGCACTTTCCAATGAGTGAATGACAAGCCCTTTCCAGTGTCTTGTGGGGAAAAAACTCAGAAAAATACCATCTGAATGGTAGTTTTTATTTGTACTTGCCGGTTTTGGGGTAATCTGTGTTTTTTTATAGGGTGAAGGTTGCTTTTGGCATCATTTGCTTTACCATGACCTCAGCATGTGTAAAGTCAAGTTTTAACTCTTTCAACACGAGAGACCGTTTTTCTGGTCCAGCAACCCGATACATCATAATTTCATTAAGTAAAATGGCTACTAAGTGAACGTGTGTGGTAGAACAATTAATATTTTCAACTTGCAACCTGAACACTGCACGTTGAAACTATTAATTCCTCTACCCCCAAATAATGGATATAGACTCCTCCAATTTCTGCCATTTAACTGGCATGGAAGAAACCACCAGTGTTCAATGGGTTAAGCAAACATCTATAATTAGTCCCCTACCGGCATCACCGGAGGGTACTATAGGTTTGCACTCTGTCCATCCGTCAGTCTGTCAGTCACACTTCATTTTTCCAGACTTTTTTTGGAAATGCTTCAACCGAATGATTTCATTTTTGGTAACCAACTATAGAACAATGACTTACAGATCAAGGTTGAGTTTCATGCTGATTGCATTATTCTTGTGTGAGTTATGGTCCTTGCAAATATGGAAAATGTCAGTCACACTTTAGTTTTCCAGACTTTTTTTGGAAATGCTTCAACCGAATGATTTCATTTTTGGTAACCTACTATAGAACGATGACTTACAGATCAAGTTTGAGTTTCATGCTGATTGCATTATTCTTGTGTGAGTTATGGCCCTTGGAAATATGGAAAAGCGCCAAAATATCAGTTTTCCTGGCTTTTTTTTGGAAACACTGCAACGGAATTCATGCTGATCACATCTAGGTTATAACATTTGTATAATTATTGATGCTCATTAGTCTGGTAGGGGACATTGTATTGCTTCAGCGATACGTGAGCTCTTGTTGATTTTACTGTCCACCTTAAAGGTCTCTTACTCAGGTGTTTGCTACCAAGTCTTATTGTACATAGTGGAGCAGAATTGCTTACCACAGTAAACAAGCAGGTTTTAAATATCAGTCCAATGACAGATTACTTTTTAAAAAGACTTTTCACAGTTACAGTTTTAATTATAGAATGTCAGTGTAAACTGCTTTGCTGTTGTAATTACATTGAAGACTGAAAGTTTGATGTTGGGTCAGGGTCAATTACAAATTTAGATAGATCACAGTTGTTTTCATGACGAAAAGTCTTTTTTTCATTTATAAGTATAAAACTTCTTACGTTATGAATTGTTCAGTTGTCTTTTGATGTATAGAATGGGTAATTGACTCGGGGAAAAAAGTTATCATTCTGCCTCAAATGTTTCCCTATAAAGGTTTTGCCAATTACAATAAGAGTTTACAAAACACATAAATGATGAATATGTCTTTCCTGGGTAAAAACACTTCCAAGTGCATCATTTCTTATGTCGGGATGCCATCAGTGTCTTGGCCCATAAGGATCCCGGGTCCTCAGTTCAGTTGAGCTCATTTTGGGCTGTTGGTTATGTCAGAGGATGGTCTGGGTGAACTGAACTGAAAATGCGAGAGACATTGCAAGCTATAAATCCATCATCCAGGGATCCAATGGGGCATTGGATTTAAGAAAATGCCTTGAATTTGTTGAAGTGCCATTCCAGGCCGGCCTTGAAATCCAGGAAAATGGGCCCGGGGGTCTTGGAAAGCGAAATAACACAAAATAACAATGCCAGTGAGGCATATAATTACCTGTTTTATATGCTATAGTTCGTCAAGGTGGGCCCTTGAAAATATCCTTGAATTTGGCATTATATATTATAGGCTTGAAATATGTCGAGAAATGGCCTTGAATAGTCTTCAGTTTTATCAGTGCTTGCCTGCAGGAAACCCGAACGTCTGTTTGTGCCCATTCAATACAATTGTGAGAAAAATCATTCCACAATGTTCTGTTCTGTACGGGGGTGTAAAATCTGGTGGTGTAGGCAGTGTCATACACAGGGTTCCTGCAGGACCTTGGATTCAAAGAATGACCTTGAATTTAACTGAGGTTCATTCAAGGCCTTGAAATCCTGGAAAATGTGACAGGAGGCCTGGAAAAGCTTTGAATATTCATGAAATAAAAATTCGGATGAAGCTCGTAATCATAACTACCGGTAATCATAACGGAACAGTTTTATAATGCCAGAGTTAGTGAAGGCATATTCCTAACAAGAACCCTCCGGTCATTACCCCCTCCTCCCACTTCCCTTTTAGGGAAGTGGGAGGAGGGGGTAATGACCTGAGGTCCTAGTTAGGATAAATGAAGGCAGAGCCTTGAAAATCAATGAATTTGGCTATTGTAGGGCCTTGAAAAATGCTGAAATACATTGAAAAACAGCCTCGAATAGCCTTGAATTTTATCAGTCCTTGCCTGCAGGAACCCTGATACTCCTTACCATCATGCAATTCTTTGGATAGGCCTTAACTGCGGAGAGTAGTATTGTCCTACAATTTGCAATTTCCGAGATCTCGAATACGCATAGAACTATCAGATAGTTGATTGTTTGGTAGTAATTGTGAGTCAGACCAAGCCTAGAAATTAGCCACTACCATTGGCAATGCCTTGGTAAAGTCTCCAAATTTACTATGACACTACCAATTGTCTTGACTAATTACAGTGATTGTAAGACTCTTTGTCTGAATAGCCAGCCAAAACTTAAAAGATGATATGTAAAAAGAAGTGTCAGGTAAATTCATGTCACTATTGGGCAAACATGAGTCCCACCTCACCCCTCTCCTCACCTACCCCCCCCACCCCCCCCCCCCCCCCACCCCCCAGCCCATTTCCACTATTATCTGAAGATGATTACAGTTCTATCTATTCTATATATACATTTGATATTTATTTATGAATAATCTGTGGCACCTCTATTGTGGATATATTGCTATTGTGTTCCAATTATAGATCAGACAAATTACTAGATTTTCTTTATAGAAATTATGTCTCCAATTAACCTAAATATACTTCCATGATTTGCTTGGTATTTTTCCGCCATTGATTTTTTATAAACATGTGTGTAGATGCTAATTTCACAAATTATTTGTCAGGGTGAATGGGTTGGTTTTTATGTACAACACATGTTTTCTGTTTCTTTAGCTAACATGACGCATGTAGTATCTTGCCTTGAACTTTTCATGTTATATAATACCCCTCTACACATGTATGCATAGAATTTTCTGACAGAGGATAAGTTGGAGGAATTCTCAACTAAAAGGTTCTTTTCACTTGTTTTTCACTTGCCATACCTCTCTTGATAAGATTTTTGTACAAAGGAGTTTTACCTTTTGACTTAAACTGCAATGTCTGACTGGCTGTTTTTCCAGCAAGTTGAGAAGTTTGAAAAAAACAGAGATTTGATAATAATTTGGATTGATGCCGTATAAAATTGATAAAAAAAATGGTGTGATGCCCAGCACTAGTGGTGATTATAGAAATGGGAGTTGTTTTTTTTTTTCTTTTGAAAGAAAATAATACTTCCAGGCCTGAAAATAAGCAGTCCGACATTTGCAGAATGGGATCCCCAGAGGGTGAATTTGATGATGCTATCCCATACAATGGGCCAATTTATCCTCTGGGTACCTCTTTCTGTTTAGTTTTGAGACCCTGATTCAGAGTGAGGTTCACAGAGGGTAAATTTAGTGATGCTACCCTGCTCTGCAGGGTAGCATCACTAAATTCACCCTCTGGGAACCTCATTTTGTAGATGACAGTCTGCTTATTTTCTGGCTTGAATACTTCATCATTAAGTTTAATGACACAAGTCTCCAGTAACACTAAAGTAGGCTCTAAAGTCCATTCAACAAGGTCTATTGGAAGGCCTCTGCATTATTTGAAAATAAAAACCTATAAATAATTATAAGCATATCAGAAATAAAAGCCTTTCTCTTACTCATAAAAATCAGAAAGAGCATTTCCCGAAGAGAAAAAAGGTGCCTGATAAAAGTTAAGCTTTCTCAGATCGCTCCATTTTCTAATTCAGACAAGTAACACACTGCCCAATCGGTTCTCAGATTCTATGAGCGATCAGAGGATTCTCTGTTGCTGTTCGTAAGTTTCTGCGTTGAAATTGTGTCATTTTCACAAAAAGAGTAACATGAAGGGGTATGTACAGTACATGGAGAGTGTAGTGTATTATCACTAAATCACCCGCAGAGTGGTGATGCCCGGAGGTCCATTGACTGAAACATTGCTTGTGTGTTTGTCCACATGTACAGAATTTGAAAATAATACTTTGGGTGTCAGCTCCACTCCCCGGGTGATTTAGTTACAATCCACTATCCACGTACTGTATCAACCCCTTTGCATTTATCAAGTAGCGGGGTTATTGACTGAGGCTTGGTTTATCTGAGCGAGACGTAGGTTATGTTTTAAGCAGGAAAATAGGCTGCACAAATCTAGAGGGGTCTGGTAGAATGTCTATCTTGTGGATAATCAGGTGGATTTTTAACCAATTTGTGGACATAATTTGGGGAATTTTAGGTGATATGCTGGAATATATTGGGAATGAAAACAATTTTAGTTGGGCACTGATAATCATTCATGTTTTGTGTTTTTGTCCACATGTACAGAATTTGAAAATAATACTTTGGGTGTCAGCTCCACTCTCTGGGTGATTTAGTTACAATCCACTATCCACGTACTATATCAACCCCTTTGCATTTATCAAGTAGCGGGGTTATCGACTGAGGCTTGGTTTATCTGAGGGAGATGTAGGTTATGTTTTAAGCAGGAAAATAGGCTGCACAAACCTAGAGGGGTCTGGTAGAATGTCTATCTTGTGGATAATCAGGTGGATTTTTAACCAATTTGTGGACATAATTTGGGGAATTTTAGGTGGTATTTTGGAATATATTGGGAATGAAAACAATTTTAGTTGGGCACTGATAATCATTTAAAAATATGCACAATTTAGTCGTCAATCAGTATGGTACACACCAATAAGTGGTTCAGAAGATTCTCTGTGGCCTGTATGGAGGGTTGTCGTTGGTTCTGTGCTCAACGTTTTGTTGTTTGGGGCATATGGATATATTATTCTTTTGATATCACAAATCAAATCACGTGCTAATAGAAACATGTACATGACTCGGTTAACCATTCTATACAATAAGAGCATATCTATATACTCCAAAACAATGAAATGTTTAGCACAGAATCAAAGAGAACACTTCATACAGGCCACAGAGAAACTGCCAAACCACTTTTTGTTGTCTACCATACCGACCATCGTCTAAATTGTGCATATTTTTAAACGATTCTCGGTGCCCAACTTAAATTGTTTTCATTCCCAATATATTTTGCTTTCAGCATATCACCTAAAATTGCCCAAATTATGCCAACAAATTGGTTAAAAATCCACCTGATTGTCCACAAGATAGACATTATACCAGACCCCTCTAGATTTGTACAGCCACACAGGTGACTAGAAATCTGTTCTGCGACCGTGTCTTCTGGGTAAAAAAGATGCCATTTCAACATAGAAACTTCCAAACAGCTACAGAGAATTCTCTGATTGGTCATAGAATCCGAAAACTGATTGGGCAGTGTGAAGTAGTCCTTCATATGAAATCTGTCTGAACAAGACAAGTAAAATCTATTGCAATTTATTTAGTGCTCTGTAGATATTGAGTAAGCATTTTTTGAGTGAATGTTATTTTCTACAATCAGATGTATTTTATGTAATTCGGCCAGGTAATTGGTTGATGGCGAAGCCCAAGACCATTAACTGAACTGATCAAATTGAATATCCTTTGTCGAGTGTATTATCTGTTTTAAAACCAGCTTTCACTCTTAAATCCCCATATTGCCCAAAACTGCCACTGTTTTATTGCTCTGAAAAAGTTGTCCAAAGTGGCGATAGCACACCTCAGAAATGCAAAACTGTACAGGTCTCAGCAGAAGTTTTAATGGTGGATTTGAATCCTATCTGAATCTTTGAATCATTTCTTTTATTTGGTGGTGGCGTGCATGAATGTATAATTTTTAGCTCATGTCATATGTGTAAGAATAATGAGTCAGCAATCTGAATCAGTCATTTCTAATTAGTAGAAAACGAAGTATCCAGGAGATCATTTTCAGTATGCATCCTGCAATTAGATTATTGATTTTTCTACTTCTCACTTCATACCTTCCACATCATGTAAAATGCCATCAATACCTGTATTTCTTGTCTTGAAATGTCACAGGCACTGTTTAAGTGTATTATTTATTTTATTTAATCAGGTACAAGTGTTCTGTGTCTTCAAAGGGATCCTGTGAATATAACTGTGGATCTGGTCATGTAGGAGTGAATCCTCATCTCCTGAACTCATTTTTAGTTTTGTGGGCCCATTAATCCTTTGCCTTGCAAATCAGTCACATCCGTCCACTTAATTTAGCAAATTGAGCAGTTGAAAAAATAATTTTTCAAAAATTTTTAGCTAAAGCATATCATATGGTTTTGTTGAAATTTTTGGAAAAAAGATAATTAAAATAACAAAAATTTTGATATCGTGAACATTGGGAAAAGGGTTAACCCTTTACCTAACAAGTCGGCCACATCTGTCGGCATAATATTTACAAATTAAACAGTGAAAAAATATTTTTTCAACAAAATATCATTTAACACCCTCATCGAGCTTGTTCCAATGATGGGGAAAGCCTGGAAATAAGCCATAAAAATTTCAAATCATGCAGCGAGGCTAATATTCCGAAAGCCCAAAAGGGACCATGTACCACCTGTGCTGAAAAAGCTCCACTGGCAGTTAAGGCTAGAATTGATTTCAAAATCTCCCTTCTAGTATTTAAATACTTTAATGAATCTCTCCCAGCTTATCTCACTGCACATCTCAATGCATACACACCAACACACTCGCTACGCTCTAGTGCTGATAACAGAGTCCTTAAAAATGAACTTAAAATGCTGGAGACAACAGGCCTTCTGTTTTCAGGCACCCAAAATCTGGAACAGTCTACCGATCCACATTCGACACTGCACATATGTTCATGGTTTCAAAAAGAGCCTTAAAACATTCCTATTTATAGACTCATTCAGTACCAAAAGATAAATACCTGCAAACTTTCTTTTCCAGTCTTTTTTTTTCAGTCACGTAACTTGTAATTTAATTTGTTAAGCGCTTTGAGCCTACATATTTCAGTGGGGATAGAGTGCTATAGAGATGCGATTATTATTATTATTATTATTATTATTATTATTATTATTATTATATGTCATCTTCAGAATGAGGTCCCAAGAGGGTAAATTTGCTGATGCTATCCCATACAGTGGGCTAGAATCCCCAAATTTATACTCTGGGTACACCTTATCATTTAGGCCTGAGCCCTTGATTCAGATTGAGGTTCACAGATGGTAAATTTAGGAATGCCACCCTGCTCTGCAGGGTAGCACCTACAAATTCCTCATCTGGAGACCTCATTCTGCAGATGACACACTGCTTGTTTCCAGGCTTGATGATGGGTCACATGATCTGGTTTTCTTAAAATATTTTGAAAAATTTAAATAAACAATAATTAAAATAATAAATTTTTATAACCTTTGTGTTGGGTAAATTGTTACATTCCACAATGCCTAATGGAATAGCCTGTTTATTGCATATACTTTCAAGCAAATTACCATACCATTAGTACAGAAAAATTATACCAATAACCATTGAATTCCCTTGCTATACAGGTCTCTTTTATCAAATCCCAGGGGGGCGTGGTGGCTCAGTTGGTAGAGGTGCAGGCTGCAAGCCGAGAAGTCCTCGGTTCGAATCCCACCTGCGGCAACCGCGTTGTGTCCTTGGGCAAGACACTTCACCCCGATTGCCTACATGGGGGCACAATGACGCTGTGTACTGAGGCGTACTGCACGTCGATGGTGCGCATGTCTTAAACCAATCTAACCCTGCCTGTGCTGCAGTGCAGAGTTCAGAGTTACGATGTTGGAGAGCTGACAGCTGCTCGTCGTTGCTCGGTGGTTCTCTCCGGGTACTCCGGCTTCCTTCACCCATAAAACTGTAACGGTCACGATTAGCCATTGTGCATAAGTATGTGACCTCAAACACCAATAAATAATAAATATCAAATCCCATCGATACCATATTTTGTGAACTACATGTATGCAAGGCAGACAATTGTTATTTAGTGTGAATCTTTCCGTAATGAATTGTAAAATCAAGTGGACAATGAAAACGGCAAGGAGATGTCTCATGGTGCAGCACAATGCGGGTCTTCCCAGATGGGATCTGACTTGGGGCCTCGAGCATAGAGGTCCATCAGTCTACGAATGAGCCACTATGCTCCGGCTCGTAAACTCCCATATACATTGAACCACTGATATGGTATATGGTATACATTCTTCTCGAATGGTGTATATCCAAGTTTGTTCAAAGAAAGTTTCTTGGGCAGTATTTGGGCTTGTTGTTCCATGAGGGACAACATTTTCAACGTGTCCTAATTTTTTAATGCTTACAATCCATTGTCTTGATTTGATCCAAATCTGCTAAGAGGTATTTTGGGGTGACATACTTGATACAAGCTGAAGAAATTTTTTGCGTGCTCTTGTAATAAAGGGAACCCCTATTGCTGAAAGTGGAGAACTTCAAATACCTATTTTTTTACGTGCTGCATGGGACAAATATTTGGGGTTGTTTTTTAGTATCCTTTTGTCTGTAGCAGAAGGAAACTTGAACTTAAAAAATGCCATCATGTTCAAAGATGATTCTTACCTTGTTGAAATGAATATTGCCCAAAAAGGATGTCCATCATTCCCTCCCAGTCAGAAATGCCCTCACCCACCCTCCATTCCCTGTAGACATTTTGATCCAGGTAAGCATTTTAAGCTCACTTGAAGTTGAGCCTCTGGTTTTAAAAAAGTGTGAATGAAAAAATTGTTTGCCCAATTTGTAGAGTCTTGTCTAATCAGATCTTGTGTATATTAGTGGAAATAGCTTTGATGACTACTGTGTAGTTGGCGTCAACATTGCAGAAGCCGAGACAGATGATTTTGGTTGATGTAAAAATTAGTCCAGGCACAGAGATGGCAAATTACATCAGTAAACATGTTTCAGAAGATCAAACAGTATTAATTCAGCAGTTGGTTTGTTAAATGATAAAATTCACTGGAGCTTCCCAGACAATTTGCCCACAGAAGTAACACCTTGTGAATAGAATAATAGAAATAACTGAATTTGTAATGA
This sequence comes from Pictodentalium vernedei, assembly GCA_031216915.1. NCBI lineage: Eukaryota > Metazoa > Mollusca > Scaphopoda > Dentaliida > Dentaliidae > Pictodentalium > Pictodentalium vernedei. The sequence continues at coordinate 163,882,363 of CM062291.1, read as the reverse complement.
TATTGAACCAGTAAAAGCTTATCAATATTGCATGTTTTGTTTCATGAGATTATATTTGATATTCATTGGTACAGTTAGACCAGATATTCAGGGCCAGAAATAAGATTCTGTTGTAAAACCGCTGGTCAGGGGGCAAACATATTAACCCTCTATGAGTAAATATCAAAATATGCTACAATTTTATACCATAATATAACATGGAATTTAACCCTTTACTTAACGAAATGGCCTCAGTTGCCTTTGTAATTTACAGATTCATCAGTTGAATTTTTTTTTTTCAAACTTTTTCAACAAAACAATATTTTGTGACCCCCTCAATGGAAGAAACTTGACATGTTGTTCCAGTGAGGAAGTCACATGATATGGTTATGTTGAAATTGTTTTTGAAGAATTTGTTATGTGTATTGCATTATGGGTTATCCAATTCAGTCTTGTTTGACAGAGCTCATTGGCATCAGTGTGTGGAGGTGTCAGCTGATCATTAGGGGGTGCGGTGGCTCAATAGTTAGGGCATTGAATGTCAAAAGGACCAGGGGATCAGTACCGACTGGCGGTAACTGCATTGTGTGCATGGACAAGGCACTGAATCCTGACTGGCCACGTATGGGCAAAGTGGTATTGTGTACTAAGGCATGCTACTAAGAGCGCTAACCCTACCTGTGTAACATTAGTACATTTGGGAGTCTTAACAGTTGCTCATCGCTGCTTGGTGGTTCTTTCTGGGTACTCTGTCCAATAGGAGATGATCCTGGCTGTCAAAAGTGTTTTTGAACCCCTATCAATAAATATATAAAGAAAGAAATAGAGAAATAACTGGTTCCATGCTGGGAGCTCATATTTGGGCTTGATAAAAATAAAAAAAATAGGTGCTCTGATGAACTTGTTATATTCTTAGGAGGGGCCTTAAATTTGGCAAGAAGCATATTATAGTTTGTTATTAGTCTGTGTGAAACACAGACTAGTTTTTAGCTAAATAAAGAAATAACTGGTTCCATTCTAGGAGCCCATATTTGGGCTTTATTAAAATTAAAAAATAGGGGCCCTGATGAACTTGTTATATTCTTGGGATAAGCCTTAAAATTGGCAAGAAAAATATATTTTATTAGTCTGTGTGAAACACAGACTGGTTTTTAGCTCACCAACGAAGTTGTGTGAGCTTATGTCATGACCCGATGTGCGTTGGCATCAACACTTGTGTTCAAGTTATTGTAAGAGTCCACTTTGACTTTCCTACCTGTTACTATGCACCTCATACTGTTTCTGTGGCTTAGAATTACCAGGGCTTGACAATTCACGCGAACGCTCGTAACGTTCGCCTATCGGTTACGCAAAAAATAAATCGGGTGAACGGCGAATCGGTTAACGAAAAAATCCTGTGCCTTCCTCTTGAATGAATACAGTCAATACTCGATTTTTCTTGATCTAAATGCGCGTTGAAATCTTCGAAGATTCAAGAAAAAAACTGTCATATTTTCTCGAATTCGTGTCTCTTCAAACATTTGTATTCCCCACTTAACAATTGAAGAAAACATCCGGTGGATATGAAAACATCCGGTGGTTATTATGATGTGAGAAAAACTGCCCCAGCATAAGTTGTACCGCTCATATTCTACACAAACCACAAAGGTGTTCGTTCAACAAAGTTGCAAACGGCTTAACGCAATATGCATGAGACAAACCTGCCTGAACTTGTGAAGTAAAATGTAAGTTGTAACTTGACCAAATCTGGCAATTGTTACTTCATCCTCAATCTGAATATATCTGCCGGGACGAGTTGTCGCGTTTACAATGATGGGATGTCACATTTAATGATTAGCGCCTAAATGATTTGTTGAAAACTTTTTTCGCCTAAAAATAATAATTAAATATTATTACCAATTTGCCAGACGTTAATAAAACAATAAGTTATGTTCAAATAATATTTGAACATAGTTCTTCAGTCTCCGTCTACCAACCCAACGTTACCCTTACCGCCCATGGAAAAATCTTGTTAATATCTTTTATCAAAGTCGGAAATCATGTTGAATTCTAGGAATATTTAAACACAGTGCTCTGCATACCGATTGGATGTTACCCTTGCTTGCAGTGGAAATTGGCAATAGAACTTCTAGAAGCTATTCTTTCTTATATCTGTTTACAACAGTGCTGATGGCACCGGGTGGTGGTGGTAATAATAGTATTAGTAATAACGCGATTTTGTCGGGTGCCATAGTTCATTAACGGCCTACAGATAGGTTAATATCTCACGGGTCATTAAAGGCCCTCGACGTCGTCTCGGCCTTCTAATGAACCCTCAGGCTGTCAAACATTTTTGTAGAGCCGTCAATAAACCATAGCGCCCTTAAAATCATATTGTAAAAATATTAGTCAGCACTGTTGGTGCAGTGTGGGGGGGGGGGGGGGGGGGGGGGGGGGGGGGGGGGGGTAATAAGAGAACAAAATGAATAAGAAAGAAAACATGTTATCTCTATCAAGTTGATTCTAATTTCTTTATTGCAGTATTAAGAATATAACTTTCAAATTCTTTAAAAATGGTACCCATACAGTAATATTGTTATTTAAGGTTCACAGCTGCTACTGACACGGTTGTTTTCCAACAACTTTATTATATCAAACGTAAATTGTGAAATGGTTAACCAAGAGGTTTACCAAAAATTTTAAGGCAACCGAACAAAAGGTTAACGAAAATTGGTTGACGCAACATCCAAATAGGTTCCCCAAAATTTTGAATTGTCAAGCCCTGAATTACCTACAGACCCTTACCGAGATATTTTTTGTGTGAACTTAGAAAATGTCTGACCTGTTTTGCTATACATGTACATGACCGGACATTTTTTGCAGATTTGTAATAAGCCTAGGTTTATTGCATGCCAATTGCCATGTGTTGGTGAGCTAATGGGGATGGACACCCCCCCCCCTGTTTTTATGGTGTCTTTTTCTTCTATCTTCTCTTTTTCTTCTTATTTTCTTCTTATTCTTCTGGTCTTCTGTCTTCTCACTACTCATCCATTCTTCTGGTCTTCTGTCTTCTTTACTACTCTTCTATAAGATAGTCTTCGGTCTTCTCCTCACAAGTCTTCCATAAGATAACTCAAATACAAATCTCCCTACTTCACTGCTTTTTGGCATACTACCGTCACTAGTACTTAGCCGTCTATGTTTTTCAGGTTCTTTGGGCATTGGGTGTGTCCCTAAGGGTGTTTTGAAAGTGGGTATTGACCTATGGATTTGAGACCAATGCCTTAACTCAGTGGAGGTTCAAATATGGGTCAAGTTACATCCCCCCTCCCCACCTCCCCAGCACACTCACTGGAATGGGAACCATGAACTCATTTTAATTGGAGGCCTCATAAAAGCTCTCCCCCCCCCCCCTCCCAACACACTCACTGGAATGGGAACCATGAACTCATTTTAATTAGAGGCCTCATAAAAGCTCTCTTCAGAGAGCAATAACACATTAAGTAGCAATTTTTAATGTAAAGCACTCAAGAAATTATCCAATTCTTCAGGTACAGGCTCCCTTGGGTGGAGCAGTGCTTATTTGCTGTGGCAATTGAGTTCTGTTTTCTTTTAAAATAGGACACGGTAATCAATGCCTGGAGTGGATGGCATTCTGTTAAGTGAGCAACATGCATATAAACGATTGGCAAAAGTTGAATCTGCACTTTTGTTATGGTCATGATATAACCATAGATGCTGAAAGTGACCTAATGCATCAATAAATAAAAACTTAGTATGTTTACAGGGTTAATAATTTTAACAGAACATAAAACCTACATGATCTGATCTTGGCTGTTGAATGCATCTTGAGTTTCTAGACTACAAAACATTATTTTTCTATCTTATTGCAGCAGACAGTGTGCTTTTTTGAGAATAGCTTGCCAGGTAAAATTGCCTCCCAGTCTGAACAGACAACCTTGAACTTAGTTGTAAGATTCAACTCTAATTGATGATCTTGAGAGTTTGACAAAAATCTGTAAATGATTATTTCATCAACTCCTGCTGTTTTGTTTTCTCTTCTCTGTTTAACCTTTACCTTTCGTAATGCACTCCATATCCAGGCAGTGGTTTCCCCAACAGTTGGCGTTCAAAATATATTATTTTTCGATTTTTGATAAAAAAAAAAAAATAGCTCATGCCCTCTCATTGGAATGAGATCATTGATCTCATTCCAATGAGGAGTCCTAAGCTATGTTTTTGAAGCAAAAAATAAACATTTTTAGTTATTCAAGAAAAATAATGGTAATTATCGTCGTGTAGTAGTCTGGGTAAAGGGCTAACTGATTGTGATTCTAAATCAGTGTAGAAAGTTCATTTTATTCTTTAGCGTATCCGACTATCAGTCGAATCTACCTTGCACTATATATAAAAAAGAACAACAAGAAATTGATATTCAAATCCTATTACATTATCAGTGTGTTCTCTTGAAAATATTAGTTATGATCCTTTGGAAATAAGCTCCTTCTAATGAAATGACTTAAGTTGTCTTTGCAGCAAGAAATAAAATTGTTTTGTTAACCAGTAGAGAAGATAGTTCAAGATACTGTTCTATTCTGTTTTATTGGGGTTTAACAACACTTTCAAGAGCCACCCAGGGTCACCTCGTGCCGGACAGTTTTATGGGTGGAGGAAGCTGGAGTACCCTGAGAACCATCGAGCAGTGGCAAGGATCTGTCAGTCTCCCCCCAAGTACTAACTCTGCACAAGCAGGGTTAGCATTGATTGAAGACAAGTGCACCATCGACGTGCAGTATGCCTTAATACCCCCCTCCTCCCCCATGGGCATTTAGGATTAAATGCCTTGTTCAAGGCCACAATGATGCAATTGAATTGTGGACCTTTTGGTTTGAAGTCCAATGCCATAACTACTGGGCCACTGCACTCCCCAAAGATACCGTTAGTGTTGTTTGTGATGAGTGGTGGTGTTGGGTGGAATGTTAAAAATTGCATTGTCACATGTCTATAAAAGGGTTAGTTTGATATCAAAATATAATGCTAATGGACATGTTTTATTGCAGTTCATTGAAAATTCTTTTGATACTTGCCAGTAATTTTTTGCAGAAATCCAGCCTTGGGACCTCACTAATGTGATGCTACTGCCTCTCTGCTCTAGTGCTCTGCACATTGGAATATGTCTGTGACACTGCATTAATGGTGGACAGTATTGGAATTTTGAGTTCGGTATTTCTTTCAGTATTTTTAGGGTCTACTGTGGTATCTGTTCAGTATTCGGTATCTGATTAGACAGATTTGCTTATTGTACCAAAGGGGAATTCACACCTTGTATCCTTCCACCACAGCACCACAAATGCCACTGCCAATGAGCTCAACATTGACATTTTTTTGCCAGCATAAAACATATCTATAGTAGTTTTATAACTTGTTTCAAACACGCCTTAACCCTTGAAGGCTTATTTCAGGCTCTTGCAATCTCAGAACATGTGCCTTTAACATACCATAAGTAGGAGGTCCTGTTGACAATAGATAAATTACCTGAGCAGTGATTTTTAGTCAAGTCTTGGTTTCCTATTAAGTCACTGTTAAGCAACGGGACATATACAGGATGTAGTGTAGAGGGAATTTAGGACCATTTCAAAACTGAAAAAGAAAATTGGTCACTTCTTTCATGAAGCCTTCAACTGCTATCAATCCTCAACAAGGCCTCAAAAGTAGTCAATGTATGAAAATATAAACATTTGGACAGTTTCAGTATTCAATGATGGATTCGGTTTGGGTATTTCAGTATCCTCACAATTTCGGTATTGGTTTGGTTTTTCAGAAGATTGCCCATCTCCACACTGCATTGATATGCCTAGGCACAAGGGTAATGATTTGTAAGACAAACAAAAAAAAAAACATGCATGCAGGTTAAACAGGAATAACCTAGTTCTGTTATGCAGTCGAGGATGAGCTTGTAAAATTGATACAGCCTAACCTCTTGGAGAGATTATATTCACGGAGTGAATTGCAGTACTGAGGCACATATCCCCAAATAGGGGCTGGTCTGGAACTTGAATACAGGAAGAAATTTGTTGACATTCATACTGGCAACATAATGCATTTTCTCATAGTGTGGCAAGAGATTAGCCTTTTGCACCGGAAAGTCTCTGAAGGCATCTTTTTACAACAGTTGTGTGCAAAATATAACAACAGCCAGGTACAAGATAGGATGATAAAAACAAAGATGTTATACTTTGTGTGTCTGGCATCGTGAGATAGTCGAGGAAAACCTATTTATATGTATGTGCCTGTGGCACAGAGACATCATTGTTTAACCTTTAATTGTACCTGTGCAACTTTGCATTGGTTTTGTATATATTATTCATGTATAATATTCACAACAGATTGAAGAACAGTACTGGTGGAGTTTGTTTGTTTATTGGGGCTTGTAATGACACTTTCAACAGCCAGGGTCATATTGTGTCAGACGGTTTTGTGGGTGGTCGGAAGCCAGAGTTTGTGGAGAGAACCAACCAGCAACAGCGAGCAACTGTCAGACTCCCCAACTTACTAACCTGGCACAAGCAGAGTTGGCAGCAGTTAATGGGAAGTACACCGTCACTGTGCACCCCACATGGGCAGTCAGGATTATGTGTCCTGCCTAAGGACACAGCACAAATGGCGTGGGTCAGGTTTGAACCATCAACCTTTCAGTGTCCAATTCTCTAACCAGGGAGCCACCATTCTTCTACTTTTCAGGTAGAGTCAAGTGGTATATTGTGGTGTATACAGCTTGACAGTTTAACTGGTTGAGTGCTGAAGTACGTTCAATGGCAATTTTTAACACAAGCATTTTTTTTTCAAACATACCAGCAAGGGGAGCTCTCTGTACAGTAAGATTTGAAACTTAAAATTAATAGTTTTTTACAATTCATTCAGGTGGTACTCACTAATAAATTGTAACAAAATATAATTTGATGCAAACATAATTTTGTTACTGTTGAGCAAACAAAAAGTAAATGCATACAGTGGAAAGCAACTAGAGTGTCTATCACCATTTTTCAATAGAGTTGTGATAGTGGCTTGTAGCACTCAACCAGTTAAATTAAGCTGTTAATTGAAAATAGAATACGTTTTCATTTTTGGAATTCAGTAAAAAAAAACTTCACAATCCATTCCAATGAAGGGCCTTCACCTGAGTTTTTATGCTTCTTGAGAATATTACTGGCTAGTAAGAGTTGCTGTAGATGAGATCTACACTAAGGCTGTACAGTGCACAGGATCAGTTAGTCGGTTAATACAGTGGAGCCCACTTAATTGGATATCTGGGGGTGTGGTGACTCAGTAGGTAGAGGTGTAGGCTGCAAGCCCAGAGGTCCTCATTTTGAATCCCACCTGCGGCAACTGTGTTGTGCCCTTGGCAAAATACTCCCCCCCCCCCCCCCCCCCCCCCCCCATTTCCCTTGTGGTGGCACGGTGGAATTGTGTACTAAAGCACACAGCACGTCGATGGTGCACCTGTCTTCAACCAATGCTAACCCTGCTTGTGTGGAGTTAGTATGTTGGGGAGCTGATAGTTGCTCGCCATTGCTTGGTGGTTCTCTCAGACTACTCCAGCTTCCTCCACCTGTAAAACTGTTGTGGTCATGATTAGCCATTATGCAGAAATATGTGACCTTAAACACCAATAAATAAATAATTGGATATCTCTTAACTGAATTACCCTGTTAACTGAATATAATTTCCCAACACAAAACCATTTACCATACCTCCTGTACAAATTTGACCTCTTGTCAGTTGAATAAAAAATCTTGCAACCTGTCGAGAAATTACCTTTACTCTCCCCAGTTTTCAGTTGTTTGTAGACCCATTTGGCTTCAGTACATGCAATACAGGCATTTAATCCATTATATCTTGTTATTATAAACAAGATATAATAGAATAAATGCTAAGTTTATCTCTAGAATATAGGAAAGTGAAACAATCCGTGTTAATTGGATACTCCTGTTAACTGAAAAATTTTCATTGGCAAAGTGGATATTCAGTTAACACGGTTACACTAATGACAGGGAGCGCGGTGGCTCAGTTGGTAGAGGTGCAGGCTGCAGGCCGAGAGGTCCTCGGTTCGAATCCCGCCTGCGGCAACCGCGTTGTGTCCTTGGGCCAGACACTTCATCTCCATTGCCCGCGTGGGGGCACGATGACACCGTGTACTAAGGCGTACTGCACGTCGATGGTGCGCATGTCTTCAACCAATCTAACCCTGCCTGTGCTGCAGTGCGGAGTTGGGGAGCTGGCAGCTGCTCGTCGTTGCTCGGTGGTTCTCTCCGGGTACTCCGGCTTCCTCCACCCGTAAAACTGTCACGGTCATGATTAGCCATTGTGCATAAATATGTGACCTTAAACACCAATAAATAAATATAATACACTAATGACAATTTTTTTAGAACCAGAAAGTCTTGACTAACCCTGTGCTTTGAACAGGGTTAGTCACACTTTTTAGCTCCACATGACAAAGTCAGCAGTGCTTTTCTGATATCGAGTTGTCTGTCGTCCGTCCGTCTGTCGTCCGGCATCAACATCTTGTTTGTCCGAGCCATAATTTCTTTGCCACTGGATATTTTTTAACAAAACTTTATAACAGTATGTATTGTCAATAGGCAGTGTGCCATCAATCACAATCAGGTCTGTATCCATCAAGGTCAAGGTCATAAGCGACATGGTAAAGGTAACACTCAGGAAAACGTCAACATTTTGTTTGTCCGAGCTATAATTTCTTTACCACTGGATATTTTTTAACAAAACTTTATAACAGTATGTATTGTCACTAGACAGTGTGCCATCAATCACAATAAGGTCCATCAACATTAAGGTCACAGACTACCTGGTCAAAGTAACACCAATATATGTATGCCAAATTTATTATGTTTTCAATTTTTGTCTAATAAACAAAGCTGATGAGCCTTCATTGAACAAGCTCAACAAACTTGTTCCAATGAGGGGCCATAAGCTATGTTTTTGAGACAAAAAATGATGATGATGTCTGCTATCCGTGTTGGGTAAAGGGTTATCAGAATCAGAGATTGGGGATCAAATGTTACCCTGTATATGGTTGCCACTGAAAGTAGTTGCCCTGGGCGGAGCTATCTTGGCCGACAGGCCGCTTGTTGGTTATAAAAATTGCATAGCTGCCATATCACAATAGGACTGCAACGATTCATCACGATTTCAATGCATCGCGATACATTTGTACACGATACGCATATCGTATCATTTCATGTGTATCACGATACAAACGATACACTTCCAGAAGGTTGGCATGATGTTGTCAGAAGTTGCATTTTCAGGCCCAACAAGGCTATTTTTTGCATTTCCAACTTCTAATTCCACCACAGGAGTCTGAAATTCTATCAGTATAGCTATAATTCACTTTCAACGTGATATTTACGTTCCCAACGTAATTACGTTACGAACGTAAATATCACGTTGAAAGTGAATTATAGCTATACTGATAGAATTTCAGACTTCTGTGATTCCACTTGTTCATTTGTATTTCTGTAAAATATCAACCCTGTCTAAATTATAAGCATAGTTTGAGGCAACAGACCTCTCACCTCTGAGTTGAACCCAGACTCCCAGAGGTCCATTGGCTGAAACTTGCTTGTCTTTCTCAAGCACTAAAAAGGAAATTGGATGTTACTGGTCAAATGAAAGTTGGACTCTGTGCAGTTTGGGGGCCTTTTATTACTGATAATTCACTCTCAATGTACTGCATGTAATGTATCGTGAAAAAATCGTATCATGAAAAAAAAATCGCGATACATATTGTATCGTGATTGAGACGTATCGTTGCAGCCCTATATCAAATACTACATGAAACTACATTCACAAGGCTGTGCATTGTCACATAATAGAGATGATCTTATTTATAACCAGGCCTGGCATTCTGAAAAATGCAGGAGGGCAAAAAATCGCTCTCCTCAATCAGCTTAGGAGAGCAATTAGCTTTACACAGCATTTTAAGTACGGTATCCAGTTGAACGAACTCATTGAAACTGAAACCAACAGACTACATCAGTGATTTTATTAACTTTACTAAGGTAAAGCGAAATCTCTTAGACATCTAGATGTCTCACTCAACAACCGAACACACACTTGACAAGACCTGTGTGTGTACCCAGACCTGTTGTCCAAGAAAGTCATACGCCTACCACTACCACCTTCAACCCCCCCAAGGGGGTTGAAGGTGGTAGTGGTAGGCGTATGACTTTCTTGGACAACAGGTCTGCTTGAATCTACAGTCACATCCTTGTGCAAGTGCTTCAAGTGACAGGATAGTAGTAATGGTAGTATATTTATTATAGTGTCAATATTCCTTGAATAATTACCCCTCAAACTGTGATGTCAGTTGTTGAACTTGAAACTGACAGAAAAAAAAAAATATTGCTGTGACCCATTTTGCTTCAAATGATTGCAACTGTGTTTGGGTATGGTTGCAGCCATTACCTTTTACCACTAAACCACTTTCAAAATGAAATTACGTGATGTTATGTGACTTCGAAGTTAAATTACATTTTTGCTTTACAACAAAAATTTAATGTGAGCATAATACATGTAATCTCAATCATCCCAGACCAAAATATTTAGGAGGGCAATTTTTCGCTCTCCTTAATTCTTTCAGGAGGGCAGTAAGGAGAGCTAAAAAATCACTCCTGAAATTGCCAGGTCTGTATAACCAGAAAGAAAAGACTGCAAAATTTTTAAGTTAATTCCCAAAATGAAAACATTGGTTAAATGAAATCATCAGATGACTGTACATGTAGAATATGTATAGAATCAGCCAATGCAAACCAGAAGTTTGTATGATTATATATATTGAGTCTTTATGTACTTTAGCAGCCAATCAATCGAAAGAGAATGCGTTTTGGATGCATACTCTGCATTAATAAAATATAAACACTGGTAACAGATTGTAATTAATAATTTGCCTTTTATACTGTTCTCCAAGTGTTCATGAAAATGGGTGGTTTTACCATTTGTTTGCCTTCATAATTATGAACCCTCTTAACATCAGGTCTGCAGGTTCCATCTTTTGTGTTTGACAGGGATTAAGAGGGGTTGAGGAAAGGTAAACAAGAGAAGGAAGTTTTCATAATAAGTTTTATTTTACAGTATTAGAGGCAGGGGTGTATTTTTTATCTTTGTATGTTTGACATGGATTGGGGATCGAAAGGGGGAGGGGGGTATGCATAGTTCATGAGAGAAGAAAGTGTCAAAAAAGTAGTTTATTTTTAGAAGAGTTATGCATTCAAACAAGTGGGTAAAAATAAAATTAAAATAATACTTCATGCAACAATTAAACAGGGACCTCTAGTCTTCATGCAGGAACACTTCTTGGATGACTAATGAGTCAATACAATGTATGCTTCACACTGAATTGGTCAGCACTGGCAGATGGCCTTATAATATTATTTTTTTGTGTTTTTTTCAGTTTCTTTTCAAGTTTTTTTTTTCTTCTTCCCAAAAATGAACCCCACAGGGAACTAAAAGCTGAATTCTTAGAGTAAGGAAAGATTGTTAGCTTTGTTACATAGACCGGTTGATAAATTCAGCAAAGCTGCAGGTTAAAAATATCAAATGTTTCAGCAGGATGCCATTGCCAGTTTTTTTTCCTAGTTGCAAGTTCTTCATATTACTTGAGAACCAATCAGTATTTTATTCATATCTTATGTCAAGTTACAATTTGTTGCAGATCTCTCATCGGTAGTCTCCAAATATTTGTACAAAACACTTTGTCCCTGGAATGCATCAAGGCAGGGGTGTAGCGAGCATTTTTTTAAGTGGTGGGGGGGGGGGGGGGGGGAGTGGCCCACAATGCACCTACTAAAAGATGAGAATGTCTGGCAACTAAAAAGACTGAAACCTTGGCCAGAGGTCAGGTTGGAGGAGATTATGGGAGGGACACCGGGACTCCCATAATCTCCTCCAACTTGACCTTTGGCCATCGGTGGTGGTCCGGTAGTGAGGGGGGGGGGGGGGGGGGGGGGGTATTCAATATTTCATATCAGTAGTGATCAAAGCTTTCATGTTGAGGGAAAGTGAATCAAATTCAATGTAGGCATGTATTAGATTGTTGAGTAGAATATCAGCCGTGGACCTTTCAGATTGGGGAGGGGGGGGGGCACCCATGACCCTCCCTGGCTACACCATTGCAAGGCATGATCTGCAATACTAAAGCATTGCAGATGGCATATTGATGCACTCAAAGGGACAAGTTGTTGAAGAGCAGATTCTGATAGATAAAATAAATTTTGTGCTCTTCCAGTTTATTGGTCGATCTTGCAAAATTAAATCTTAAGACAGAACACAACAAGGGTGGAGTACAGGGTTCAGTATTTCAGGTGTGCTGAATGTGTGCATAAGTACATGAAAAACTCCATCAAGGGTTGTTGATTCCTGCCCCCCATACTCTATCCGAGTTGTGTTTTGTATTCATACCTGTACTAAACTTGGTGGTCTGATAACTTTCTTGCAGGAAACCGTTTTGTGTTGAAGCATTTCATACACGTCATAATGTCACTTGGTCGCTTAACATCCAATCAGATTTGTTTTTACATGTCATTCTTAAGTGTAATCCAGATTCCACACATGGCATATCTAGCACATTTACTGCACTTAACCCCGATTGTCCACATGGGGGGCACGATGACGCCGTGTACTAAGACATACTGCATGTCGATGGTACGCATGTCTTCAACCAATCTAACCCTGTCTGTGCTGCAGGGTGGAGTTATGATGTTGGGGAGCTGGCAGCTGCTCGTCGTTGCCCGATGGTTCTCTCCGGGTTCTCCGGCTTCTTCCACTTGTAAAACTGTCACGGTCATGATTAGCCATTGTGCATAAGTATATGACCTTAAACACCACTAAATAAATAAATAGCACATTTACTAATGTCTGTATTGTGTTGCGTAATGCAACAGTTGAAACTAGAAGTCCTTTATTATTATTTTTGGTGGTCTGAATTTGTTGTTCAATATTTGATTTATTACAAATTATTGGAGAGTGCCCACAGACACTCTCCAATAATTTGTAATAAAACAAATGTATATAAAACAAGCTATTGATTAAAAATAGAATATGGTTTCATTTTTGAAATTCACTTTAAAAAAATTTCCACAATCCTGTATAAGTATTTCCATTAGTTCCTTGAATCCTGCACCCTATGTAACAACATGTAACTAACTAACTCTGTGTATTTTAACTGCCTCTGTCAGTGTATATTAGTATTACAGTTATTGGCAGTTACCAATATTTTATAACCAGAAATAACCAGAAAGTGTGACTAACCCTGTGCAATGCACAAGGTTAGTCACACTTTCTAGTTATTAAAAATGTTCATTTTTAACTAAAAATCTAACCCTGTGCACTGTACACCCTTAGTGTAAATCTCATCTAAATCAACTTTTTTCCAAACGTAATGTCTTTAACCAGCCAGTACTATTCAAAGTCAGCTTAAAACCTGTCATGGTTTTTTTTAAACTGAAATCCAAAAATTAAAACATATTCTACTTTCAGTTAATAGCTTGTTCTAAACAAAATATTAGTTGTTTTTGACTGAATATGAAAGATAAGCAAGGAAAGTGTTGGCTTTTGCTCTGGTATCCTCATTTTTTGAAAGCCCTGATAGTGGCTTCTAGCACTCAACCAGTTAATGCGCTCCTCCCTGCAGGAGAATGAAGTAGTCTGAAATACACAAGAACATATGCACTGCGCAATGCAAAATATAATGCACTATTAGCAAGGTTTATAGTGAAATCACGGAACTGAACCGATCAAACAGAAAGAAAATATTGGGACTACAGAATGTGGAGGGTAGATTACTACTAGATAGATAGATTTTTCACTCAGTAATTATTTTCAATTTCTGATGACAAAACACAAGAGGCCCTTGCAAACTTTAATCACATGGACCACCAGGTTGCACCTGGTGGTCCATGTGATGAAAGTTTGCAAGTGTTTTGATGTTACGAACAACAGTTACTTTCTGAGAGGGGAATATATGGCGCTGCGATTACGTAGTAATCCACTGTCTTCATTCTGTTTCTTCAGTCGCATTTTAATGTCTGTTTACATCATCACATGTGCATGTATCCATTAGAGGCTAGGAATGATGCTAATGATCTCAATGTACTAGTAGAGAATTGTACAGTTGGGCACGCTGTTTTTCTTCAAAAATTGAGTTACGCTAATGGTGTTGTTTGACAGGGACAAAAGTGCACTTGCTCCACGTGCTATTACTTCAAAATAGTGTACAATACAGTTACAGGACTTCTGGTTTCAACTGTAGATACGCCCAGCAATCGTGGTATAAGGACATCCCCAGACCATGTGATTGAACTTAAATTGCATTTATTACATGATCTGACCATTTTTGCTAACCATTAACTGGTAGAGTGCTAAGTTATTTTTGGTCATCAAAATTTGTTTACGTGTCTTTGCCTTGTTACAATTTATGGGAGAGTGCCAAGACACTCTCCCATAAATTGTAACAAGGCAAACCCATATAGACAAAGTAATTTCACTCATATGATAATATAAAGCACATCCACAGAATATGACAACTTTAGGCTAGGGTATCTGCTCTTCATATTAAAGCCCTGATAGTGGCTTCTAGCACTCTACCAGTTAAACACATAATTTAAAGCACAATCGCTCAGTAAGATTCTGGAAGTAGGTGTAGGTATTTGCTGTTGTATTCTGTATTAAACTTAACTCTCACTGTGGAGATGAAGAGTTTAATAAAAACACTTTCATTAATATCATAAACTTGAGTTTTGTACCATTGTTTCAATAAAATTATCTCACATTATGTTTAACTGGTAGAGTGCTAAATTATTTTTGGTCATCAAAATTTGTTGTAATGTGTTTGCTTTGTTACAATTTATGGGAGAGTGCCAATAGGCACTCTCCCATAAATTGTAACAAGCAAATCCTAACAGACTAAATAATTTCATTTAAAAGATAATATGAAGAACATCCACAGAACATGAAGCCTTTAAGTTGTGGTACCTGTGCTCCAAAATAAAGCCCAAGTGGGGACTTCTACTCTACCAGTTAAAAACAACCACATACTTGTCAGTTGGGACACTTTTGGAGCATATGCTCTTCCCAACACTGCTTTTTTATTAACAACATAATTTGAGGCCTTAATAGGAGGCTCCGTTTGTTTTTCTATCCATTTAGGCATCTTTATTGGTTTGCGGCGAGCGTGGTTGCTTAGTGGTAACGGCATTGGACTTTAAACCATTCGATCCCCACCAGGGGTAACTGTGTTGTGTCCTTGGGTAAGGCGCTTAATCCAATTACCACATGGGGGCATAGTGGTGCTGTGTACTAAGGTGTACTGCATGTCGATGGTGCACTTGTCTTCAACCAATGCTAACACTGCTTGTGTGGAGATTGTACATTGAGGAGTTTGATAGTTGAATGCCATTCCTCGGTTGTTCTCTCCAGATACTCCGGCTTCCTTCACCCGTAAAACTGTCCGACACGAGGTGACCCTGGTTGTCAAAAGTGTCATTAAACCACAATAAATAAATAAATTGGTTTGGGAATCAAAAGATAACTTGAATCTTCAACTCAATGCCATTTTGTTGAGAAATTTACAAAACTTGTTTAGTAAATTAGGTCTGGACTTAGCAAAAAGCTCTGTTCAGACCTAATTTGCTGAACTCACTTCACCAGTTTTGCTACAAAATGGGGATGAGTTGAAGATCCTCCATATACTGTATATATTGCCGCTAAAACACTGGTGTTGAGGAGTATCCAGGCATCGCCATAGCAAGTGGCCAGTGTCAGTTTTGCTCCTAAAATTCTGATCTTGCCCCTGAATCTTAAATATAGGCTTTCAAGTTCCCTCTCAACCTTAAGATCCAATTTCATCCATTAGTTCAAGTTTTGTTAAACACTCTGAGGACTCTAGTCATGGTTTCTAGTCAAGTCTTGGCTGTTAGCTTAAGCAACCAAGACTTGACTAGAAGCATCATTGAGAAAACAAATAGTTACTGCGGTGGAAAAAACAATATTTTCAATCAAATGTGAATTAAAACAACTTTAGTTATGCCAAAAATAATATAATTAAATGCACAAATGTATTCCCTACACACATGAAAACTTCCCAAGATAACTACAGGTAAGAAGTGAATCTCTCACCCCCCCCCCCCCCCTCCCCCCAGTTTTAAAAATAGCTCCAAGGCTTGCTCTTATTTTTAAATGGTCAGGTCAATACTTGGGAATATCCATGCAGGCAATAATAATCTCTCGCTTTTCCCTGTTTAACCTGATGTAGCATTGCACATCCCAGCTTCTTTAACAACAAATACACCAACCCCTGGTAGCACTCCATTATAAATGGAGCCCTTCTTGCTGTTGGCATGTTCCTTGGAACAACTTGGATTTGCTTGGGAGATCTTTCCAAGTGATAATTTTATTTTGTTATGGGGTGAAGTTGTTTGTTTATAGAAATAAAATTGTAACATTGCTTTCATGTACAACAGAATGACGATTAATTTCCATTGGCCTAACAGCCTTTTGAAAAGTCTAATGGCATTTCTGTACTTTGGCTTGCAAACAGTAAGGTGATTTCGTTGAAATTGAACCCTGACTGTAGCTTTTTTTGGAGTTAGATTTGATAGGGTTATTGTTGGCTAATCTTATCAGGAATTCCTAAAATAAAAGCACAGTGCTTTCAGCTGTAGCTGTATTATAGGTTAGTGTATTAGTGAGAGAAGTTGACTCATTGTGTTGAAAATATATATTCTCTAATAGCTTGGCTGTCAGAATCACCAGTGTGTTTTTGCAATCAGTTCTTGTGTGTGTTTTCTACCAAAATACACATTATCCAACAGAAGGCATTCAACTTGCCAAGTTTAGTTTTATTTCTGTGACTCAGAGAAAATCTTTTGAATTACTATTTATGATGAGAACATTTGTGTGATAGACTTGGCCTTTAAGTTCACCCAAAGTTATACCATTAAATGCCTTACCTGAATTACAAATTGGCATAAACTCTTGCCTGCAATATCTTCACAACAAATGACAAACGAAACATGTAAACAAGATCAATGTTTGTTTCTTTGTTTATTGGGGGTTAATGACACTTTCATCATCCAGGATGACATTGAGTTGGACAATTTTACGAGTGGAGGAAGCCAGAGAACCCTGAGAGAACCACCCAGCAACAGCGAGCAGCTGTTAGACTCTCCAACTTATTAACCCTTTACCCAATGTAACGGCCAAAACCGGCCAGCGCTATTCTCAAAAATCGGCAATTAATTTTTATTATTTTTTCATTTTTTGTCTCAAAAACATAGGTTATGACCCCTCATTGGAACGAGCTCGTTCCAATGAGGGGTTCATAACCTATGTTTTTGAGACAAAAAATGAAAAAAATTAGTTATTCAATCATTTTTTGGCAAGTGTCGTCTGCTTTTCATGTTAGGTAAAGGGTTAAAGTAGCAGAAGCAGGTTTAGCAGTGGTTGGAGGCAAGGGCACCATCGATGCGCAGTCCATCTTAGTACACAGCACCACTGTGTCCCCAAATGGAAACAAGTTCAATAAAGAGCCATTTAGAAGCAATTCTTTTGCATATTTGAGATACATGTGAATGACTTGAAGTGATTCAGGCACTAGATATACATGTATGTGGAATAGCAACTTTACAACAGTGTTCACGTCCATACTTTGATAACTGCCATGATGTGAAAAACCCCCGGTGCAAATTTTTACGTCTTTCTTCAGTGAAAAGTCTTGGGCTGGGCCCATAGATCTGTGATGTAGTTTACCTGGTGTGCCCAAATAATTGAACTTAAAGGAATTGAAAGGCCAGATTGCTGAGAGTTTGATTTGGTAAAAAATCACAGATGGTGAAGTTGATGCACTTGTAATTTATTTATTTATTGGTGTTTAAGGTCATATACTTATGCACAATGGCTAATCATGACCGTGACAGTTTTACGGGTTGAGGAAGCCGGAGTACCCAGAGAGAACCACCGAGCAAGGACAAGCAGCTGCCAGCTCTCCAACATCGTAACTCCGCACTGCAGCACAGGCATGGTTAGATTGGTTGCACTTGTAAGGTCACAAAGATCGTGTGTAAAGATGTTATAACTTGAAAATTATTATTATATTTAACATTTATTTTCATTACCAGGTTTAAAAAAAAGTTCATTAAATTGTGCTTTTCCTGTTCACTAAGATAACATGTGTTTTTATGTATTTCACTGATGTTTGATCACTTTTAGGTGGAGGAAATAATCATTCAAAATGATCTGCTCAGAACAGTTTAAGACAATTGAAGGAGGTTTTCCTCCTCCCAGGCAAAACTGCCAAGACAGAAGGGTGGTTCTAAATGAAAATGTTGTCAGAAGTCACTAGGAAGTAGGGCTGTCGTGACTATCACTTTTTTACAAATGGCTAATTACTACAATTAACCAATGGTAAACTCTTTGCATGCTGCTGGCAGATAGTCCTGCCCGGGACATGATTTCTCTTGCCACTGAAATAAGTATTATTTGGGCACATTTAGTCCAATTTTCTCCCTGTAAATTGAAAGGATTTTTCACCCGTGATTTCTTGAATTAAATTTAGATGAATTTTTTTATCAAATCTGTTCATGGTAGCTTCCGAGCAGCCATCACTAAATGTGATGAAAAATATCTTGAAAATACTCAGCGCCTGTTAAGAGTTAATAGAATTTTCCATAACAATCATTAATCATACTTACAACATTGAAACTGGCAATGCATGAGTAAGTATACTTCTGGTTTGAGGTAAAACCGAAACTCTAAAATATCCCCAATGGAGTTGGAAATTAGATGAACTTTGATTTATTCAGTGCTTCTTACACACAGTAAGTACACGTCAATACGGCCTGGCTAGGGGCTGTATTTATGAACCGATCTTCTCGAAACTTTTTGGGTACCTTTGTTATCACCTTGAGACAAGAACGAGTGTTTTTGGATGTGGTCCGAAATTCAAGATGGCTGCTGGCAGCCATTTTGTACTGAAATTAGGTACAATCAGTTTTTTGTACAGAACTTCTGTATGGAGGTTCTGATTTGAATAAATTTTTGAATGAATGTTTAGTAACATGGAATACACCATATATGATACGCATCTTTGTCTCGTGCAGAAATTATGCAAATTAGATGAACTTTAATTTAGTCACATATAGTGCACATGTCAATACGGCTCGGGTAGGGGCTTTATTTATGAACCGATCTTCACGAAACTTCTTGGGTACCTTTGTTATCACCTTGAGACGAGAACAAGTGTTTTGGGGTGCAGTCCCAAATTCAAGATGGCTGCCAGCGGCCATTTTGTACCAAAATTAGGTGCAATCAGTTTTTTGTACAGAACTTCTATATGAAAGTTCTGATTTGAATAAATTTTTGTATGAATGTTTAGTAACATGGATTACATCACATATGATACAGGTTTCTTTCTCGTGCAGTTCTTGGGTTAATATTTGGTGTTTTTTGGGGAGGGTAAACATTATTAGCACAACCCGCTTTTTTATTTCCAATGAGAAAAATAAAACCTCACCCGTGGGAACCCTATGAGCTAAAGATAAAAAATTCAAATACCTTTATTTTAAGAAGGACTTAGTATGAATCAGCCCTAGAAGGGTTTGAATCAAACAGGCCAAAACAGTTGCTAACATTTGGCTTATGGTGCATCATACTAGGATCCCCATTGTAGCATTGACCCCATGGAGATTTCTTTTCTAGTTTAGCATCTAACTGTCGCCCACCTTTACAATACTTTACCTGTACATTCGTTACAGGCTATTTATGTACAGACCTTTACAATACTTTACATGTACTTTTGTTATCAGGTCATTACCTGGATGTGTGCCATTGCTGTGTCACATACTACACATGTACATGTCTCACACAAGTTTAGCTACAGTGTCATTGACACTTTCATTGGATACATAACTTCAGTTTATTTGAATGTTAGAAAGTTTTTTTTTAGCTCAACTTGACGTCAAGCTGAGCCATTGCCATCACTTCTCGTCTCGTCTTGTCATGTCCACAATTTCATTTGGCCCACCACACAAGTCGCATTTATGATCAGATCGCTTTGAAACTTGGTATGTTTGTTTGGGGTGACCTCTAGATGGGAGCTATCAATTTTCTTCCATTTCCATAAAAAATAATTGCCATTGGCGATGACCTTAGTGCAGTTATGCATCAATATTTCCCTTTGGCACACCCTGCAGGGCACTTTTTTGATTGAATCGCTTTGAAATTTGGTGTGCTTGTTTGGGAGTGATCTCTAGGTGGGAGCTATTGATTTTCTTCCATTTCTGTCAAAAAGAGTTGCTGTGGCAACGACCTTTGAACTTAGTTTAGTCAGGCCTCAATATTTTCGTTTGGCACACTCTACAGGACACATTTATGATCACATTGCTTTGAAACTTGGTTTGCTTGTTTAGGGTGACCTCAAGATGGGAGCTATCGATTATCTTCCATTTTTGTCAAAAAATGTTGCCATTGGCAACAACCTTTGAACTTCAAATTTAATTTAGTCAGATATCGGAGCTATCAATTATTTTTTCATTTTCATCAAAAACTGTTAGCAAGAATCTTTGAATGTATTGCATTTGTGCATCAGCATTCTTCTTTGACATGGCTTACAGGGTACATTTATCGTAGGATTATTTTTGAGCTTGGTGTGCTCGTTCGGTGAGACCTTTAAATAAGAGCTATTGATCAGCATTTATTTCTGTGAAAAAGGTTGCCGTTTACAATGAACTCTGAACTTACTGCATTTATGTATCAACATTCTTCCTTTAGCCAGTCTTGCAGTGTAAATTTAAAAATGTATGGGATGCTCAGACGATGTGCACCTACAATGCTGTTATGTTAAAGTTTTACCAAATAAGATTGGAGCCAGTGATCTTCAATTTTGCCATTTCACTTATAACTTACCAAGTTCAAGTTTGTCAAGTTGAGCTACAGTGTCATTGACACTTTCATTTTATCTAATTATGCCCCATTATTGCTAAAATAATGCACAGTTCTTTGTGGTGACCATTTCTTCAAACAGAAAATTAAAATTAGAAACTGCGTGTATTGAGAAATAATGTCACAGAAATTTGTTTGCTTCTGATAACTTTTGGGTAACTTTGTTTATATCTTCACAATGTGATGTTTCTGTAATTTTACAATTCCTTCTGATGTCTTACACTATGTATACAGTGAGTTTTTTTAATGCTCTTTCGCATACAAACAAAATCGGAGTCATTATTTTTAGCTCACCTGAGCAAAGCTTTACTAATCACTTTCCCTCCATCGTCTGTCGTAAACTTTACAAAACCGTCTTCTCCTCCAAAACCACTACCCCAATTTTATTCAAATGTTGGGTAAATGTTTATTACCTAATGCCAATTCGGATTTGTTCAAATGAAGTTGCTCCTCTCCCTGGGTGGTGCCATGCCCCCAAGGGAGACCGAAATCTTAAAAAATCTTCTCCTCATGAACCAGCAGTAGAAGAGACTTGTTATATGGTGTGCAGCTTCCTTATGTGTTGTGCACTCAGATTTGCTCAAGAGAAGTTCGAGGAGATATATTTGCCTTCGTTATGGGAGGGGCAAGAATTTTCACCCCGCCCAAAATTTCTAGTTTCCAAACCGAGAGGCAGATTTGAACCAAATTTGATATGAGGGCTTATTGGGTCATAAGTACTTAATTTATGCAAAAAAAAAATTTCCGTTGCCTCATGGGAACCGCAGGAGCTAAAAATAAAAACAAATTAAAACGTCCATATCTCCAAAACTACACGGCACTGAGAATTCTTATTTGGTGTGAAGCGTCCTTAGGACCAACAGAATGGAATGGTAAAAAAAAATTGCTATCGGTTTTATCATGGGGTACTTTTTTGGGGACTTTGAAAAAGTGCAGAGTCAGCATTTTTTAACACTGTGGGTAAAAACATTCAATACTACTTTTCTCCCAAACCACTGCTCCAAAAGCTTTCAAATTTCACATATAACATCTTTGGAAGAGTCTTTCACATGTTTATTGAAATCAGTTTCCTGGGTCCATATTTGGGCTCTCTATGGGATTTTTTTTTTTTTTTTGCACTGAAAATTTTGGGTCTGGGTGGGACTTAGAAGTTTTGGACCAAAATTCGGAAATTAGTTTTTTGGTTTTTCATGCGTTTTGGTCAGTTTTAAGAAGAAGAAAAAATTTTTAGTCTGAAAATATTTTGTTTGGGACTTCAAAAATTTCCGAACAAAAATCTGTTTTTTATGCATTTATCTCAATTTTGATACGTAAAAGTGCAAGAACTGAAAATAGAAGGAAAATCCTGTGTATTGTGTGGGCACAATCGCTTCATCTAGTTGGTGTATGCTTTTCTTAGGAGGGGCGTATGCAGCTTATTCAAGTCAAGTCCCTGGTTTGATATTTAGACTACCATGTCAGGTGAGCTCTCTCAGGCCCCCTGGGGCCTCTTGTTTCAGTTTAGCACCTTATTGTCCCTTTTACAGTTCTATAATATTCACCATAAAACAAAGTTTGAGAAACTTCAAACACAAACATTTGTCCATTGCTACACAGGTTACCACTTTCAACTGTCTGTTTATTAATATACAGGATGTGCACCTATAATATATTATCTACAGATGTAAACAAATTTAGCTGTGTTTGGCCAGTGGTACCTAAAGATAATGATAATTTACAAATTGAGCAGTTAAAAAGAAAATTATTTCGAAACAAATTTCAACAAAACCATATTGTGACACCCCATTAGAACATTGTGTGGGGCAGGGGGTGTCACATGATAAGGTTTTGTTGAAAGTTTTTGAAAAAATGAAAAAAATAATTAAAATAATAAATTTTGATATTGTGTGTTTCGGGCAAAGGGATAATTTTTCAACTATCTTCCAACGATTTGTGTATTTGTTAGTACAATGATTACAACCCTATGTGTTTTGATACAAAAGGACATAATAATATAAGTAATCTTTATCTGTGCATTCATACACCACCACAAACACACATTGTTTTAAGACCCACCTGTCACACTCATCAAGACCTGAGAATTATAGAAATCATAATTTCCTGGATCAAAGTTTGACTACACATGGTCAGCTTAGTGTCTTGGAAATTTGCTTCCATTGAGCTTCCATTTCTAATTTTGTTTAACTTTTAGCTCACCTGACTGAATGTCAGGGGGAGCTAAAAAGTGATCACTTTTTGTCCGTCGTCCATCCGTCATCCATCTGGCATGAACTTTATATTATCGACTTCTCATAAACCACAGGGCCAACAAATAGAATGAAATTTGATGTGCCTGTTCCTTATCATATGTCAATACAAGCTTGTTCAAATAAAGTTGCCCCGCTCACAGGGGGGCACCACAAGGCATTACTCTTGACAGCACCCATAAATTGATTTCTAAAATTAAAAAAATCTTCTTTTCCAGAACCGTCAGTTAGAATCCTTTGATATTTGGTATATAACATCTCGAGGGGGATGGGGGGGGGGGGGGGGGGGGGGGGGGTCAGATTCAAGTCTGTTCAAATTGAGTCTTGGGTTAATAATTGGGCTCTCTGTTAGAGTCCAAATTTTAACTTAGTGAAATAGGTGGAAATTTCTTTAAAAATGTTCTTCTTCAGATCAACCAGTTAGAGTCCTTTCATATTTGGTATACAACATCTCTAGGGAGGTCAAATTCAAGTTTGTTCAAATCTGGTTTCTGGGTTAATATTTGGGTTCCGTATGGGAACCTGTATTTTAAAACTTAGTGCTGTATGAGGAAATTTCTTTAAAAATTTTCTTCAGATCCACCAGTTACAATCCTTACATATTTGGTATACAACATTTCTAGGAGGTTCAGATTCAAGTTCATTCAAATCGAGTCCCTGGGTTAATATTTGGGCTTCCTATAGGAGCCCGAATTTTAACTTAGTGCAATATGAAGGAATTTCTTTAAAAATGTTCTTCTTTAGATTCACAAGATAATATGAAGGAATTTCTTTAAAAATGTTCTTCTTTAGATTTACAAGACGATATGGAGGAATTTCTTTAAAAATGTTCTTCTTTAGATTCACCAGACAGAATCATTTCATATTTGGTATACTACATCTCTAGGGGGGTCAGATTCAGGTTTGCTCAAATTGAGTCCCTGATTTAATAATTGGGCTCCCTCTGGGAGCCCAAATTTTAATTTAGTGCAATATGAGGGGATTTCTTTAAAAATCTTCTTTAGATCCACCAGTCAGAATGCTTTCATACTTGGTATACAATATAAGGGGGTCAGATTCAAGTTTGTTCAAATTGTGTCCCTGGGTTAGTATTTGGATTCTCTATGGGTACCAGAATTTTAGCTTTAGCAATATGAAGGAATTTCTTTAAAAATCTTCTCCAGAACCATTTGTAAGAATCTTTTGATATTTGGTACACATCTCTGGGGGCAATGGAAGCAGTCAGGAAAACCTATGATAATCATCTGACATGAACACTAGAGTTATGAATAATTTCATGAGAATCATGGCTTTATTCCACTGTAGTGTTGATGAACTATAACTAACAGAATGTGACCCAAAATACGTCTTTGAACCACATTGTCAGGTGAGCGATTAAGGCCCTTTGGGGCCTCTTGTTATTAAATTCATTCCAATGAGGGCTCATGAAGCGATGCTTTTTAGGAAAAAGATGAAAATTTTTACTTATGGCCCCACAAAGTAGATCTTCTGTTTCTAAGGCTACTTTTTGTAAAATTGCATGTGAGCGGGCATTTTTTTTATTTTATTTTTAGCTCACCTGACTGAAAGTCAGCTGGAGGGTTAAGTGCTCACTTGCTGTCTGTCATCCATCTGTCAGTTGTGAACGTTACATTATCGACATCTCCTCATAAACCACAGGACAAAATTGAACCAAATTTTATATGCATGTTCCTTATCATATGTCAGTTCAAGTGTGTTCAAATAAAGTTGCCACGCCCACAGGGGGCACCACAAGGGGCGTTACTCTGATAGCACCCATAAATTGTTTTCCAAAAATTAAAAAAATCTTTTTCTCCAGAATCATCAGTTTGAATCTTCTGGGGAACAGATTCAAGTTTGTTCAAATCGGATCCCTGGGTTGATATTTGGGCTCCCTATGGGAGCCCAATTTTTAACTTAGTGCAATATGAGGAAATTTCTTAAAAAATCTTCTTCAGATAGACCAGTCAGAAGCCTTTCATATTTGGTGTACAACATCTATAGGGGAGTCAAATTCAAATTTGTTCAAATTGAGCCCCTGGGTTATTAATTTGGGCTACCTATGGGAGCCCAAATTTTAACTTAGTGCAATTGGAACAATTTTTAAATCTTCTTCAGATCCACCAGTCAGAATCCTTTCATATTTGGTATACAACATCTCTAAGTGGGTCAGATTCAAGTTTGTTCAAATCAGGTCCATGGTTTAATATTTTGGCTATTTTTTGGAGCCCAAAGTTTAACTTAGTGCAATGTGAGGACATTTCTTCTTCACGTCCACTGGAGAGAATTTTTTCATATTTGGTATATAACATCTCAAGGGAGATTCGATTCAAGTTTGTTCAATATGAGTCCCAGATTTAATAGTTGGGTTCTCTATGAGGGAAGGGGGGGGGGGGGGGAGGGGGCGGGAGTAGGAGGAGGAGAGCAGTTTAGGTTCAAGTTTGTTCAAATCCATTCCTTATTTTTTTCCATAAAATTTGTTTTTCATGAGTTCATTCCTTTGTAGTGTTAATGAGCCACAGCTAACTGAATCTGACCCCAAATACTTCTTTGAACCACTTTGTCAAGTGAACGATTAAGGTCCCTTGGGACCTCTTGTTTAATTTGTCATTATTTCTTTGCCATCCAAACTTTATGTTCTTAGTTTGTTTTATATTTTAGGCCTCATAATCTACAGAATAGCATGGTCGGTGGTGTATTTCATCTCTTGAGTGCAAAAAGGCTTTGCAATGCTAAAGCATTGTAAAGTCTTGTTGCACTCAATGGACAAATTTATTAAGTTGGGTAAAATATCAGACATAAACCATTTAATTTTTATTTTTTTAAGTTTGCATTGGTCATAAAAAGAGAGCATGCAGCAGCCAAAAGGACCAAGTGGGAGAACCTGAGAAACAAATTTCTAACTTTTTAGGCCGATTCAGAAATTTTGTATTCAAGTGTTGTCTTATTCATGTTGGGGAAATGGTTAAGGTGAGGAGTACTGTAAAGATTGGGTCATTAAATGTTACACAACAAGCAAATCGTGGTAATTTGTTTGTCAGATTTGTGTATCTATCTGCCAGTGAATGTTTATCCTATTTGTGGTAAATAAACAGCCACTGGAGTTCTAAATTGTTTATATTGGAATGATGTGGGAAATCTAGGATAGAAATATTGCAAGTATTGCATCATATTTGTTCTTTTGGTGTTCTTCAGCTACCAGTGAAATTTGTCACTTGATCTTGAATTTAGTTACATGTTGGTTTACATTCCAATCTCTGAGCATTCTTGGTAAATACAGTAGCAAATGGCAATTAGATCACACCCAGGGAACCTGCTTGGGATGGCTCTGCAATTCTCCAGAACAGGTATGCCTAATGTACGGTCGCAGGAAAGAGTGCATGGATAAATTAACCCTTGACTCCTTCCTAAATCAGAAAGCAGAAGGGAGGTCCAGTACTATGGTACTTAAGTTCTGCTTTTCTTAAGTAAAATGGGCTATGTATAGGGGTGTAGACACAATTTTTTTGGTGGTGATGGGTCACACAGGCAATAAAATAGTTGAATGAATGCCTTTGCATTCCTGCTCGACAAAGGGTCAAAACTATAGCTGATGTGGCTTTTAGGGATAGGTTGTTTGTTTTGTTTTTTTATTGGGGGGGAGGGGGAAGGTTACCCCAATAACCCCATGACAAACAACCCCCCCACCCCCATGTAAACTCCATAGGTAGGTTGGCCTGGATGAGAGGAAGAATCCTATTTATTTTTGATTCGCTAGGTCAATGGTCAAGGTCACAGTGACCTCAAATATACTAAATTGTGAACAATTGGTTTTTGGATGATAATTTGACTATGGCTGAACCCACATTCATGAAACTTCAGATGTAGGTTGGCCTTGGTGAGAAAGAAACCTCTTTATTTTGGACTTGCTAGGTGAAAGGTCAAGGTCACGGTGACCCTGAACATAGTAATCAAAACAATTGGTTTCCAGATGATAACTTGATAATGATTTGACCCACATTCATGAAACTTCAAATTGGCATTGGTGAGAGGAAGAACCCTATGTATATTGGATGTGCTAGGTCAGAGGTCAAGTTCACAGTGACCCTGAACATAGTAAATCGTAAACAATTGGTTTCTGCATGATAACTTGATAATGGTTCAACCCAGAATCATGAATCTTTATAGGTAGGTTGGCCTTGGTGAGAGGAAGAACCCCATATATATGTTGGAGGGTCTAGGTCACAGTGACCTTGAATATAGTAAATCGTAAACTATTGGTTTCCAGATGATAATTTGACAATGGTTCAACCCAAATTCATGAAACTTCATAGGTTGGTTGGCCTTGATGAGAGGAAGAGCCCTATGTATATTGGATTCGCTAGGTCAAAAGTCAAGGTCACAGTGACCTTGAACATAGTAAATTGTAAACAACTGGTTTCCGGATGATAACTTGACAATAGTTCAACTCACATATGTGAAACTTCATATATAGGTTGGCCTTGGTGAGAGGAAGAATCCTATTTATTTTGAACCCCGCGAGATGAACGGTCAAAGTCACAGTGACCCTGAACATAGTACATCGTAAACTGTTGGTTTTTGGGCGATAACTTGAAAATCGTTCAACCCACTTTCGTTGATCTTCATAGGTAGGTTGGCCTTGATGAGAAGAAGAACCCAGTTTATTTTGGAATCAGTAGGTCAAAGGTGAAGGTAACAGTGACCCTTCACATAGTAAATCGTAAACAATTGGTTTCCTGACGGTAAGTTGATAATGATTAAACCCACTTTTGTGCTGTTTAGGCTGCACATTGAAAATATTAATTGATCTAATCCAAGTAAATAATATGGACTCTTTCAATTGCTGTCAGTGGACTGACATGAAAGATACTATCTTTGTTCAAAGGGTTAACTGACCATTGAATTTTCTTTTTACCAAAAATACATGTATACTAGTTTGAAAGGGTTAACTTGTTACTGATTTCTAATCACATGTTTGCTGTATAGGCAGTGACGACTTTAGAAATTCAGAATAATAGTATAATTGTCTGGAAAACTTCCTCTGATTTCATTGTGAAACACCAGTTGTGAAACCAAAAATTTAACACTGTTCTACTTGAAGCTTTGAAACTTTACCTGCCGCAGTCAAAAAGTTGTAGGTTTGACCCTGGACAGCATCATCTGTGCCAGGCTTGGCAATTTCAGGAGAGCGATTTTTTAGCTCTCCTTACTGCCCTCCTGAAAGAATTAAGGAGAGCGAAAAATTGCCCTCCTAAATATTTTGGTCTGGGATGATTGAGATTACATGTATTATGCTCACATTAAATTTTTGTTGTAAAGCAAAAATGTAATTTAACTTCGAAGTCACATACATAACATCACGTAATTTCATTTTGAAAGTGGTTTAGTGGTAAAAGGTAATGGCTGCAACCATACCCAAACACATTTGCAAGCATTTGAAGCAAAATGGGTCACAGCAATATTTTTTTTTCTGTCAGTTTCAAGTTCAACAACTGACATCACAGTTTGAGGTGTAATTATTCAAGGAATATTGACACTATAATATACTACCATTACAACTATCCTGTCACTTGAAGCACTTGCACCAGGATATGACTGTAGATTCAATCAGACCTGTTGTCCAAGAAAGTCATACGCCTACCACTACCACCTTCAACCCCCTTGGAGGTTGAAGGTGGTAGTGGTAGGCGTATGACTTTCTTGGACAACAGGTCTGGGTGCACACACAGGTCTTGTCAAGTGTGTGTTCGGTTGTTGAGTGAGACATCTAGATGTCTAAGAGATTTCGCTTTACCTTAGTAAAGTTAATAAAATCACTGATATAATAGTCTGTTGGTTTCAGTTTCAATGAGTTCGTTCAACTGGATACTTAAAATGCTGTGTAAAGCTAATTGCTCTCCTAAGCTGATTGAGGAGAGCGATTTTTTGCCCTCCTGCATTTTTCAGAATGCCAGGCCTGCTGTGCTGTGTCCTTGGACAAAACATTTAATCCCAATTGCTCAGGTATTGCTTTGCAGTAGCTATTATTATTTTAGGAGAAATTGAAGGAAATACTATGAAAGTTATAAGTTAAAAGGCTTTGAATTTTGGGAAGATGCATCATATTCATGGAGAAGCAAAATTATTTTGTCCCCGTAGAAGTTTCCTGTTACAAATTATTGAGAGTACCTACTGGTATCCTCCAGTAAGTTGTAATAAAACAAAATTCATGTACACAAATTCTCTAATCATAATTAACCCTTTACTAACTGACAAAACCGGCCAGCGCTTTTCACAAAAGTTGCCAATTAATTTTCATTATTTTTTTCATTTTTTGTCTTGAAACGAGCTCGTTCCAATGAGGGGTCATAACCTATGTTTTTGAGACAAAAAATGAACAAAATTAGTTATTCAGGAATTTTGTTTGCAAGTTTTGTCTTCTTTCATGTTAGGTAAAGGGTTAATCTAGCATAATAAAAATTCATAAAATTGACAGGAAACCTTTTTGATGTCTATTTTCATCGTGCAGATATATTTTAAGTCACACCACACCAGTTTTTTAACTGTTTTTATGGCCCTAAGTGGTACGCATACATTCCAAGTGGAAAATGTCTTAACAACCTTGCAAATGTTATCATGTGTCTATTTCAGCGGCATTGCATGCATATTGAAACCGGATGAGGTTTTTTTTTGGCTTATTATGGATAAAGGGCAAATTCTGAAGTGTATCATCCATTTTCATTCTAATGTTATTTAGAACAGTTGTTTTCCAAGGAATCCCCTGCAGTCCTCTCAATTCCACAAATTACTGAGCAACTGAACTTTGATTTGAACAAGTAGGGCATTTACTTGGCAATGATCAGTGGAATTTTGACATTTCAGATTATGAAAATCTGTTTGACCACCCATCTGAAGATTGATTTCTGGGGAAAAAATATTTGATAAAAAACAAGGAGTTTGATATGACAGAGAAAATAAAACAGACATTTGATAAATGTATTGATTTTTTTTTTCTCGACATATGTGTTATTGCTCTTTAACCCTTTACCCAATATAACATCCAAAACAAGCCAGCACTATTCACAAACATTTAGTTTTCATTACTTTTTCATTTTTTGTCTCAAAAACAGCTTATGACCCCTCTTTGGAATGAGCTTTCGAGCTTGTTCCAGTGGGGATCATAACCTATGTTTTTGATGCAAAAAGAGAAAAAATTTAGTTATTCAAGAATTTTCTTTGCAAGTGTTGTCTGCCATTCATGTTAGGCAAAGGGTTAACTTTTCTTGTGAAGCTGTTCACTTAAAAAGTATTAAATAGTGTACATTTTATTACGCAGCTTATCTTATGTAATCCCCATCTACAGAAACCTAAACCATAAAATCTGTTGACAGACTATTTTTAAATAGATTGAAATTTAATTGGAATTTTGTATGAATCGTGCGCCGCAATTACAATTTGAATCATTAGCCATCACTAAAAATCATCCCCCAAGTTCCAGTGTGTTTTCTATGTACCAGTAGGCACATAGAACAGATTGGAACTCAAGGGGATGAAATAGTAACACAGGTTCCCCTCGCAAGTTTGGTTGGCGATAAAATGTGTTCTTTTTGTTGATAGTTGTCAAATGAATTGCTGAGTGTCCTTCTAATAATTGTTTTTATAGATGTGAGGGATGTAATAAACACAGAACGACACACACGTGTGAATGGGTTAATCAATATGGCTCGCGGAAGGATAAAACTCGAAGCCTGCAGCTTCTCATTCTACCTCCATGCTGGCACTCGTGCCATATCAATTAACCCATTCACACACGTGTGTCGTTCTGTGTATATATGGTGAGTTTCTTGCCTTATTTCTTGCATAACTTTCTCAGTGGTGGTTGGTTTTTACCCAACACTACAAGCAGATGATATTTGCCAAAATATTTCCTGAATAACCAAAAATTCTCACAATAAAGAGATAAACAACCTAAAATTAACCTATTTTCAAACTTCAGAGTCGCGATACTCCGTTTTCAGAACAGCTGCAGTAATTGGTATTGCGTTCGAGCATGGCATTTACCACGAAAATAGGTGACAAAATTACTTCTTACGCATCGTATTTTAAACATTCATCTGTTTATCAAATGTGATTTCCTTTGCTGAACTGAAACTTGTCACTTGTTCCACATTTATAATGACAAATATATTTATTTCTATGTGTAATTTTGAAACCATGAACTCCAAAGCCAGCGTCAAAATCACAGTTGAAGTTGGATGGAAATTTTGGGTTACAACAACCTATATGAGGCTTATGAGCAACTTTTACTCGATAAAATTTTTATGGTCGTTATAATATTTTAGGGTGTGTCGGGTTACCCTAAACTCAGGTATTTGGGGACGGGGGCTAATTTTTCAACAGACTCAAGGCAAAAATCATTGTTCTCAAACTTGAAACTCTTGAGATAATTTATGCAAATACATTGTGCTCAGGAAATCAGAGTACCAGTATAGGATATTACACAGGTGAGTTGAACTAGAAAAGGAGTCCCATTGACACAGACTGGCGCCAAATACGTCTTCTTACATGCAAATGCAATACATTGTTATGTTTGTACAGTAGAATCCTCTTAATTGAATATCCATTTTGCCAGTGAAAATTATTCAATTAACAGGAGTATACAGTTAACAGGGATATGGTCAGTTTCTTGTGTTCTGGAGGTAAACTGGGCATTTATTCTGTTATATCTTGTTTGACAGAGCTCAGAGAGCTCTGTCAAACAAGATATAATAGAATAAATGCCTGTATTGGATGTAGTGAGGCCAAAAAGGTTGATAAATAAGGGGAATTTGGTGCATGTCACAGTAATTTTTTCGACAAATTACAAAAATTTATATACAATTAACAGGAGTTTACTTTACAACCCATATGCAATTAACAGATCAAATTTGTACTGAAGGTATGGTAAATGGTTTTGTGTTTGAAAATTATATTCAATTAACAGGGATATACAATTAAGAGATATCCAATTAAGTGGGCTCCACTGTACAATGAAAACCAAAACCGAAATCGAAAACCCGACTCTGAATGAAACTGAAACCGACAAGAAATTTGAAAAACGCCCATCTCTAGTGATAAGATAAAAATTTCATTACGTTTTGATATGAAGTTTCTGAACCTCTTTTACTGAAATCAATATGGCCCAGATCAGATTTGGTCAACAAGGTTCACAAATTTCATATCAAATTGTCACTTATTAGAATTCCTTTATATCATTTATCTTTGTTAATTAATTAACTCGTACCCATCACACACAATATCAAAATTTGTTATGTGAATTTTTTTGATAAATTATTTTTTCTTAACTGCTCAACTTGTATATTATGTGGGCAGATATGGTTGATCCATTAGATAAAGGGTTAATGATGCCAGTTTCTTATAAAATTTCTTGGAAGCTCCCTCTGCATTGATTGCCAATATTCTCAGTACTGGTGTACCCAGGGACAGATCCAGTCATTTTTTGGAGACACCTGTTTTTCATTTGAGAATGTCCCCAAATAAATTGAGATGTATTAATACAGATGATTAGACCACTGCATGTGTCTTGAAGTGTTTTTTTTATATCCCCGGCCTCTTTGAGGAGGGGGCATTATGTTATCACCATGTCCGGCATCCGTCGCAGTCTGTCCGTTAACTTTTCGCATTCCGTCAGTTAACTAAAGTTATACCAACTGGATCTTTACCAAACTTTGTATGTGGGTTAGGTATGATGAGTGGAAGAAGCCTATTTATTTTGACCATGGTATGCCAAAGGTCAAGGTCACAGTGACCTCCAGTGTTAAATACACTTGAAATTGGTTTACGCTCTATAACTAAAGTTCTACCAACTGAATCTTTACCATACTTCATATGTGGGTTAGGTATGGTGGGTGGAAGAAGCCTCAGGGTTCATACAGCTCTTGAAAAACCCTTGAAAATTAGTTTTTTCTTGAAAAACCCTGGAATTTGAAATTAGCCCTTGAGAAACCCTTGAACTTCCAGAAATCTCTTGAAAAACCCTTGAATACCAGGCTATTTCCTGGGCATTGTAAATATATGTGTACTCGCCTTTTACTTGTTTGTTGCGCTCGTGTTGCTCAGTTAAAAAAAAAAAACATAAAAAAGTATGGAACGTTTTACCAAGATTACTGTAACCCAGATCACACTTTGGGTACCACTACTTCCTGACTTCCAAAGTCAGATCTGTGTCACACGGATCTTAGATTTTTAGAGCTCATACAACAAGCTGAATAGTATATGTAGCCCTTGAAGAAAAAAAAAGAAGCCCTTGAAAAACCCTTGAAAAACCCTTGAACTTTGTGAGCAAATTTTTGTATGAACCCTGAGCCTATGTATTTTGACCATGATGTGCCAAAAGTCAAGATCACAGTGACCTCCAGTGTTAAATACACTTGAAATTGGTTTCTGCTCTATAACTAAAGTTCTACCAACCGGATCTTAACAAAACTTCATATGTGGGTTAGGTGTGGTGAGTGGAAGAAGCCTATTTATTTTTGGACCATGATATGCCAAAGGTCAAGGTCACAGTGATCCCCAATGTTAAATACACTTGAAATTTGTTTCCGCTATATAACTAAAGTTTTGCAAGACTGATCTTGGGTTTTTTTGTAATTCTATCTATGATATTGCAGGAGGGGGCATTTGCGTTTCTGTTGTTATCAACTGCAGGTGTATAGATTTCTACTAAATATTGGAAATAATTGCTTCAAACTGGTAGATTTCAAAGTTGAATCATATTTTCCTGCAGGAATGTGGGAATATTTGGGCTCCAGAGTTTGGCCACCCAAACCTGTAACAGGTATCAAATCAGCTCTGGATCAATCCCTGGGTGTACCATAAGTTTATTTACCATAAGGTCACTGGTAAGTCAAATAATTAAAATCTCTTACTCCTATATCACTGCATTGTTTCTGTATATGTGCTTTCTGTATCACTGCATTGTTACTTCATATGTGGTTTTTGTATTACTGCATTGTTACTCCATATGTGATTTTTATATCACTGCATTGTTACTCCCCAATTTACTCAAACATCAGCTATTCAAGTCAAATGGTAACTTCTTGC
This sequence comes from Pictodentalium vernedei, assembly GCA_031216915.1. NCBI lineage: Eukaryota > Metazoa > Mollusca > Scaphopoda > Dentaliida > Dentaliidae > Pictodentalium > Pictodentalium vernedei. The sequence goes on along the minus strand of CM062291.1, from coordinate 163,848,062 downwards.
CCTGGAAAATAAAAAAATATCAACTATTAAATAAATGAGGAATGTGTGATTCAGTGACTCGGTCCAACTAGAAATTCAAGCATTGACTATGTCCGTCGATATGCAATGCAACTAGAAATTTTCCATCAAGTGGGTGGGACTAACCATCCTGGGACAGGTTGGCCTGCAAGTTAATAATAATTGGTTATCATATTTAAAGAGTTTATTGCTATCGATTTGTGTTCATTAAAAGGGTTGCACAACAGAATTCTTCGGATTTTGAAGGTACATTTTAAAAACTGTTCTTCAACACTTGAGAATTTTTTTCTAATTTTTTATGTTTTTTGTCTTTTCAGTATTGAAAGTAGGGATAATCCCTTCATTCCTGGCGGAGAATTGAGTAGAGAAGCCGAGGCATTACTGCAGAGTTCTACCATTATTCGTGATAGGTTTTATATACACGAGAATGATGGAAATTTGTCTGATCCCAACAGCCCGCAGGCACAAGGGAGGGGTGATAACTGTGTTGTTGAAGAGACTGTATTGGCAGAAAGTGCTAAATCAACGCATGCGGCACCGAAACCACGTGAAAATGGCAAAATCGAGGACTCTACTTCTCCGGAATCTGTGAAAGTTGAAATTCCCGTAAGTCAGTCATCGCCTCAGAAAGATGGATTAATAGTTTCGGACGAGCAAATTAAAGACAAAAAGAAAAAGAATAAGTGCTGTTCAGTTATGTAGCAGAGGTAATGCTCATTTAGTTTGAAAATATTATCCAATGGCATTGTGCTTTCATTCATCTGGAGCCATGTTTCTGATCATTATACCATCTGTCTGTAATTATTGCTACATGCAGTCACCGGTGTGCAACCAGGTACATTAAGTTATTTTCTGATCGTGAAACAAAGAATATTGCTCCGAATTGGAAAATTCTGTTGGAGAAAGGATAACAGCATTCATCAGGACAATTTTCTCACTTTCAACCTTTTCAGACGGCAAGGTCAATTTCATTGAGAAATCAGAATTTGACCAATTTTCTCTGCATACAGATCTTGTCCTGGTCCATCTTTTACAAAACTCTGTGGAGTTCAGAGGTTTGAAGAAGGATGTGTTCTCAAAATATATTAGTATTTATTGCACAGAGAATGTAATGATTGTACAGTATTCACATGGTGTTCCGGTACTTGGCCCCCATGTGACCTGATATCTCCCATACTTCACTGCCATTTTCCCTCAAGTTCATTTTTAAGATAAAGGAAAGGTAACTTCTATGTGAGGTCAAGATCATGCAGTGGAACTGTTCACTTTAAATTTGTGGGGTATATCAATTGTGTTCAACCTGCAGCCTTATGGCTGCAGGCTGAACATATCAATTGATACACCCTACAAATTCAGCAAATGATATTTATTGGTGAAAACTATAGACCTAACTTGCTGATAGGTTGCAAAAGCTGTCTCTATAGAGTTTGAAAAAAAAGTAAATGCACGTTTATATGATGCAAAATAATCACTGAGTAAATAAACTCACATTTCATCCACATAAACTCGTATTTTTCAAATACACAAAATGAGAGTATTTTTTTCAACTACAGGAGTAAAAATGTGCAGATATGTACTCCAGATATAGACTCTATCTACAACTAATTTTTTTTTACTCCTTCAGTAAATTTAACATCTGGGAAAAGTTTTCAGAATAAATTATGAACTGAAAATCAGGAATATACCAGGTGTGATATTAAATTATTACGAACATGTAATATGCAATATTATTTATTATTTGCGGTGAAAGTCTCATCCAGTAAACATTTAAGGCTTAAAAAAGTTAAAAATTTGTTTCTCAGGCCCTCACACATGGTCCTTTTGGCTGCCTCATGCTCTCATTTTATAACCAATTGATGCAAACTTAAAAAATTAAATGGTTTGTGTTAATAAAATTGATAGATTTGTCCCTTGAGTGCAACAAGGCCTTCTTGCACTCAAGGGACGAAATACACCTCCACCCATGCTATTCTGTAGATTATGAGGCCTAAAACATAAAACAAACCAAGAGCATGAACTTTTGATGGCAAAGAAATAATTATAAAAAATAAAATAAAAACACGCCCGCCCACATGAAAATGGCCTGAGTAACAGAGGATCTACTTTGTGAGGCCTAACTCAAGCCATTTTGAATTGTGTAAATTAGCTTGTAATTATTTATTGAAAAGTCTTTAAAATGCATAAATGCAGAGTATTTTTCTTTAAAATTACTCCAGGAAGTAATTAATGCTTGGAAAGTATATTGTATCAAATATACATGGTGTAAGACCTGTCGTGGTGCTAAGCCAAAATTGTAGTCTTTGGGATTCAAAGGAAAATCTGGTATCTGCCCATTTCTGTATATTTCATCAGTAACAGTTTTCATACTTTGTCGCACCATGAAATCACACTCATCGCAGTTTATTATGTCATCTGTGAAAGCAGACTCGTGACCAAAGTGTAAGCATACATAATAGTGAATTTGTTAGATCAGAGTAATTTCAGTTAAAATGGGTTAATTTCTATTTTTTTTTTTCTCATTTTCGTGGGTTAGTCCATATGAGAACACAGTTGTGTTGTTTTGGGCAATAAGATTTCGGAAGCATGTTCCCACATGGGAAGTGGAGAGGAATATTTCTGTAGAATGTAGCCCTCTAGTGTGTATGCTCTTACTCTTGGCATATAGAGTGTTCTTGATTTAACAACTGGAATGATTATTATCCACAAGTAAACTTTTGACATCTGGATAGCTGGGGAATAGTGGTAGGGTCCGAACTGTAAGGTAGTCTTGTTACTGGTTGACTGTTTAGTTATGAACAATCTGTTACTGAATCTCTGTTACTTTGGAGGAGAAACTGTATGCATATCCAGGGATGCTGAACTGAGATAATGAAGTCAAGGCTTGGATGGAAATATTTTGTATTTGTAGATTCATACAATGAGAAAAGGTCCTTCACTTAGAATGTAACTTTTGCAAATTTTTCATAAATTACTGTGATTTAATCAGGGCTTCTTTTGGGTGTCTACAGAGGCCAAAAGTGGGAACTTTTCCCAATGTGGCATTTAGGAATGATTTTTCTGAATTCCCAACCCCAAATTTCCTAATCTCAGTCCCCACACAAACAGAAATTTAATGCTCAATTCGTGTCCTGAACTGGGTAGTCATAAGGCCTCAGAAAACCGTGCCTTATGACTACTGTTTAGGACACCATTTGTGCATTAGATTTAAATTGTTGCTTATCTGACAAAGCTTAGAAAGTGTCTGAATTCAAAGGCAAATTGCAGGTTCTTCTTCAAAAGTACAAGTACAGTTTAATAGAGATTACAGAGAAGGGGTGAACATTATTCCATGTTTTAAATTTACTTTAGAATATAGATGCAGCTATTTAGGTATCGATCTTAATCTTCTCTGTTCAATTCAAATGCAAAATTTATTAGTTTTTGTATGTTTCTTTCCCCTAAAAACAAATTCCCAATTGGTGCCCCATGATGCAAATTTTTTTGATGGTTCGGGCTCCAGACCCTTTCCCAAAGAGGGCAGAAGAATTCCTGTTAATAGATTGTAAACTATGCAAATCTTGCATAAAATACTCAGGCCTGATCCTGTGTTATGTAAGATTTGCATTAAGTTACTTTCTTCGTATTTCCCACTGTCTGAATCCACTAAAATAAAATATTTTCACACCTTTCTTATAAGCTTATGAGTAGCAAAAATCGTAACTGGAAAAAGCTGGCTGGACTTCTGGTAGAGGTTATTTGATCAAATATTTCAACACTACTTTGTGAGATGACCCGTTTGCAATCTTTCGATTTTGAAAATGGGAGGTGCACTGTATCCATGTATTGCTCACTAACATTTGAAGTGAAGTGCACTATTGTTGAGTGCCGGAATAATTCATGGTGTATTGTTCACATTTTCATACCTGCATTGTATTATTTGGCCTATTTTCCATGAATAGATTTTACTGAAAACACATATCAAAATTTTTATTTTTTTCACACATTTCTTAAAAAATTTCAAGAAAATGATGTCATGTAACCCCTCATTGGAAACGATCACATGATATGGTTTTTGTTGAAATTTGAAAAAAAAAATTCTATTGCACAATTTGAATATTACGTGGCTTTGTGGTCGATTCGTTAAGGGTTAATCGCTTGCTAGGTGGAACCGAGGTGTGCTGTTATCTACTCGTAAAAAGTAAAAAAAATGCAGGTGCGATGGCACACAAGAGTGACAGCTCACCTAAAAATCGAAAGACTGCCCATTTCCCAATATAACAAAAGTTTGTTGCATTTTATAACGTTGTGTGTTTGACCATATACATAATGTCTATTTATAGCAATTTTAGTCACTGGGATGCTAAGTACTAAATCACCTGGTGTGTATACTATATATAAATTGACTTCAAGGTTGTAGAACATGAGGAAAGTGGTGTTATTGGTTTGGTTCACAAATGTTCTTTTGCATCTAAATAGTTACTGGGGTAATTGCAAGTTTTTTACCAGCATGAGGTTCAGTGCATACAATTCCATTCCAATAAGGCATGAATAAACAAAAAATTTTCTCCCATTTATTTTTTCTTCATTGATTATAAACCAACACTTGACAATGCATTATGGAGAGTTGTATTGGAGAAAATTCTGTTTTCAAATGTCAGGAGTTACATTACTATGATTACAAGAGAGAACAGACGATTTTGATAGTTTTGAGACTTTTTGCAATCAGGCAAAAATTCTCTCTGCTTTAATTTCCATGCCACTAGAATCTCGCTCATTGAAAAGGAAAAAGGGAAAAAAACATTGCATTTTCAATAGTACTTTCATATCGTTTTTAGCTCATCTTGACAAAGTCAAGCTGAGCTAATCTCATTGCTTCCCGTCCATCGTCCGTCAACACCATGTTTTGGTCTTCTCCTCCAAAGCCACTGGGCCAATTCAAGTGAAAGTTTGTGTGAGTGATGGTCCCAAAGGGGCATTTCATTTTTGTTCAACTCGGCATGCCCAGCCCCATAGGGAGGGAGTGGGGGAAAATGCTCCAAAATATTTTAAAAATCTTCTTCTCAAGAACCAGTGTGTACAATGACTTGATATTTGCTATGGAGCTTCCATATGAGGTGTAGAATCAAGTTTGTTCAAACGAAGTTCGTAAAGTAATATTTGGCTTTGTAATAGGAGGGGTAAGATTTTTGGCCCCGCCCAAAATTTCTATTTTCTGAACCAATGGTCCGGTATGAACCAAATTTGGTTTGTGGTAGTATTGGGTCATAAGTACTTGACCCATGCAAAAAAAAAAAATTCCCGCATCCCCATGGGAACCCTGGGAGCTAAAAATAGAAATATTTTCAAACGCCCATATTTCCCAAACCCCACGGAAAAGAGAGCTTTTATTTGGTATGAAGTATCCTTATGACCAGTAGAATTGAATGGTAAAAAAAAATTGCCATCGGTTCTGTTAGGGTGTTCTGTAATGGGCATCGAAAAAATGCTGAGTCAGCATATTTGCAAAAATTTAAAAAAATCTTTTCTCCAGAACCAATCATCAGAATCTTTTGATATTTGGTATACAGCATTCATAGGGGGGTCAGATAAAAGTTTGTTGAAATAAAGCTCATTGGTTCATATTTGGGCTCTCTACAGGAGCCCGAAGTTTTAACATAGGGTAATATGGGGAATATTCTTTAAAAATCTTCTTCTTCAGAACCACCAGTCAGAATCTTTTAATATTTGGTATACATCATTGTTATGAGGGTCAGATTCTAGATTGTTCAAACCAAGTCCCTAGGTTAATATTTGGGCTTCCTACAGAAGCCCAAATTTTATCTTTGTTCAATATGGAGGGTAATTTAAAAAAATCTTCTTCTTCAGATCCATCAGTCAGAATGCTTTGATATTTGGTATGCAACATCTCTATGGGGGACAGATTCAAGTTTGTTCAAATCAAATCCCTAGGTATATATTTGGGCTCACTATGGTAGCCCAAATTTTTACTTAGTGCAATATGAGAAAATTTCTTTAAAAATCTTCTTCTTCAGATCCACCAGTCGGAATGCTTTTATATTTGGTATACAACATCTCTAGGGGGGTCAGATTCCAGGTTGTTCAATTCGAGTGCCTAGGTTAATATTTGGGCTCCATATGGGAACATGAAATTTAACTTAGTACAATATGAGGGAATTTCTTCAAAAATCTTCTTCAGATTCACTTGTCAGAATGCTTTCACATTTGGTATACAACATCTCTAGGGGGGTCAGATTCAAGTTTGTTCAAATCGGATCCATAGGTCAATATTTGGGCTCGCTATGGTAGCCCAAATTTGAACTTAGTGCAATTCTAAGAAATTTCTTTACAATTTCTCTTCTTCAGATCCAACAGTCAGAATGCTTTCATATTCGGTACACAACATCTCTAGGGAAGTCAGATTTAACTGTGTTCAAATCAAGAGTCTGGGTTAATATTTGGGCTCTCTATGGGAGCCGGAATTGGCCATTTTGCTGAAGAATTAAAAATTTTGTATTCAGTACCCTCTAGAGGTACTAAGATTAATCCACATAGGTTGTATCAAGGGGCTTCATAGGGGAGCTCTACATTTTACTTATGATCAACTGAAGAAAAGGCATGATGCCCAGATTATTTTTGTCACTCCTGAGGGACTCAAGGATTGACAGTGTAGCCTATGGAGATGGCTTGCTTAATGTAGACTCATTCTTGGACTCTGTTTAAATTGTGTTCTGTACAAGATGAGCGCTTCAGGCCCCGTGGGGCCTCTTGTTTCCTTGTTTAGTCATGATTTTGCAACATGTACAATATCTGTGAAGTCTTGAACGACAGGCTTAAATGTGTTGTGATCTGATTGAGAAATAGACTGCTTATGCAATTACAGGTCTTTTTATTTGTGAAGAAATAAAAAGGTATTTTCTTATTTTGACTAATGGTATAATTAGGTAGTTTAAACCAGTTAGGCCTTGCATTTTGATGGAGTCAGTTCATCCAAGGCCTGTAATTCGCTGTGATGTTATACATTATTGGAAAGAGTTCTCAGAACCCTTTTCAAACATCTTTAACGCCACAGCTCTTCATCACATAAAGTAAAAGAACACTAAGTTTGTCATCAGTATAAAGCATATCATGATGCAAGAAAACCTAGCAAATGCATAGGATACCAAAGGATTCTTTTGGGTATTCACAGGGGCCGTTTATGGGACCCTTTCTCATTGACATTTGGGCATGATTTTACCCTATTCTTAACCCTACATTTTGCAGTCTCAGTACTCACTCAAACAAAAATTTATTGCACAACTGGTGCCCTGAATTGGGTAGTCATAAGGCCTTAGAAAACCATTGGTTTTCTACAGTTAAAACTAGAAGTCCTGTTACGAACTGTGAGCTTATCTAGGCTTAATCGTGTGTACGAAATGTGCGCAATTGCCATATCAAATGGCATCCAAAGCATGGCAGGTTCTCCTGGTTACTCATAGCAAACACAGGCAATGTTTCTGCCAATGGACCTCCGCGTTACCCGGAGGTCCATTGGCTGAAACATTGCATGTGCACAGGCCATATGTACAGGATTTGATAGCCTTACTTTGGTCATAACGCGTAGATTAACGCGCAGATCGACGTGCTATTTGTGCGCATTTTGTGACAGGACTTCTACTTTTAACTGTAAGGCCTTATGATCACCCAGTCAGTACACCAATTGTGTGTTAAATATAAATTGCTTGCCTAATGAAGTCTCTCATTTTCAAAGGCAAAAAAATGGCACGTTCTTAGTATAAGAACAGTTTGATAGAGACTACAGAGACTGTGTGAACTTGATTTCAAGTGACTGTTGGTTATAAAACTTACTTATAGTATACATGCAGTTGCTTAGGTATCGGTCTTAATATTCTCTGCCCAATTCAAATGTAAAATTTCTTAGTCTTTCTTTTGTTTTTTCCTCTCCAAACCAAATTCCCAGTTCCAGGCCTTAAAATTTGTTTCGATTCACGAGAATCAGTTTCGATTCTCGTGTGGTCCCGTTGTGAGAATCAATTTTTAATTCTTAAATATTTTGAATTTGAGAGTACTGTTATTCCCTTGTGAGTGAATAATGTACATATGCCATAGTAAAAGGCAAACGTCATATTCTTTTAGAGAGTTTGCCCATTGAGGACCCAGCTTCCATTTTGTCGAGTTTCTCATACATGTGCATGTAGAATACACGATCCATCATATAGGCTTTTGGTGGTCTTGATGGTGGAAATTACAGAATCGAAGAAGTGGTGTTTAGTGAAGTCTTGGCTGCCTACACAGGCAGCCAAGACTTCACTAGACACCACTGCTAAGTGAAGTTTTGTTACCTCATGAGGGGGCGAAGACAGAGCATTCTCCTGGTTTTTAAAACCACTAGAATCTACTACAAGAATCAAATGAACATTTTGCGCAAATCAAATATTGATTGTCATTGTTTTCCTTGCGCGAATCATTTGCGCGAATTGATTTGGATTCACGCATGAATTTTAAGCCCTGCAGTTCTGTGACTTGTGAATCGTGAAAAATTTTGAGAAACGCAAATCAGTTTTCAGTTGACAGCCAGATTCAAGTTGGAGGTTTATTTACTGTCACAGTGAAATCTTTGAAACTGCAAGAATATTTGTTGTGTCTTAAAGTGCATGATGGTATTCTGTTTCTATTATAACAAAAGTTTCCTCAGAAAATAATAGTGCCTCAGTGCTGATGGAATAACCCTCAAAGACCAGTAGGATTTTGCACAATTGCAAAAGCTCTGTTCTGTGGTTCTGCAGTGATTTCTAGTCAAGTTTTGGCGGCCTTGTTTTGGCTGGAAACCACTTCATGTAAAGAATTAATTTAAGTGGCAAGTTGACACAAAGGCTGGAGATTGGATTACACCTGTTCTGAAGTAGAAAATTGTCCAGTCAGAATTAGGCCTTTAACCCTGTACCAAGCATAATGGCCTAAACCGGCTAGTGCTAATAAAAAAAATCACCATTCAATTTTCATTACATTTTCACAAAAACATAGCTTATGACCCAACTTTGAAATGAGCTCATTCCAATGAGGGGTCATATGCTATGTTTTTGACGCAAAAAATGAAAAGAATTATTCAAGAATTTTGTTTGCAACTGTCATCTGCTTTTTGTGTTAGGTAAAGGGTTAACCCTTTACCCAACGTAATGGCCAAAACCGGCCAGCGCTATTCTCAAAAATCGCCAATTAATTTTCATTATTTTTTTCATTTTTTGTCTTAAAAACATATGTTATGACCCCTCATTGGAACGAGCTCGTTGAGCTCGTTCCAATGAGGGGTCATAACCTATGTTTTTGAGACAAAAAATGAAAAAAATTAGTTATTCAAAATTTTTTTTTGCAAGTGTCGTCTGCTTTTCATGTTAGGTAAAGGGTTAAGGGTTCTATTATAATAGTGAGAACACAAGTTTCGTTTAGATGATAAAGAAGACCAAATCATGACTGTGAATATTATCTGCAATGTTGTGCTTGTATGTTAAAATTGAGGAATGGGTTATTTACAGTTCTTCAAATGGGAAAATGAATTGTCAACAAGTTTCCGATGAAATAGCGAGAATTTTTGCTGGAGGAGCTTCACTGATTTGAGAATCTTTGTTTGAGTTGCATCAATTTGTGAAATTATGTTTGTTTAAGGAATTGAATTCTTTTATTATATCAAATTAATTCATGGTTGGGGGGAAAAAGGGGGAACATAAACACTGTGAATGGTTCTGTTCTGCCACTGTTGCTTAATTTGTCTCATTTCTTTTTTGTAGTTGGAAATGTTTGGCATGGCTAAAGGCATTTTCCAGGAGGAAAACAAATTGGTTTCAAATTATCAGGATTTGCTTATTGCTGCACTGCATTGAAGTAAATAGAAAAATGGAACATATGATGTTGCACTGTCTCGGTAGTGTAATGAATAGAACGAAAAGAAAAATCTGTGTTTCCACTCACAGAACTGAAATATATTTAATCGGGTTGGGTCGTCTGCATTTTTTGTAAATTCATTTTTAACGCATTCAAACAGTTCAGCATTTTTGCTGACCGTTATCACTTAAAACAACTCCATCTTGCCCATTATGGATTGACATTTTACATAGAAAAGTGTATATTGTGACACACAGTTGGAAAGATCTATCAGGTATTTCTACAGTTTGTCACATAACAGCCAATTGTCATCTAAAATGAAAGAAGCTCACCATTTTTAACTTGCATTGGTATTGCAGACGAGAGGATTTAACAGTTACAACAACTTTGTTTCTGTGTTGCTGTCTTTGATGAATAAACTGAGAATCGGAGGGCTCCCATGGCTAAAATCATAGGACTTATCGTAAGGGTTTAGAGCTGAAACGGTAAGAGGGTTTTCTTGATCGATTAATCACATGGATTAATCGATTAATCACCTGCCCTAATAGGTAGCTGAATAATTGCAGTACCGTTTATGGTTTACAGCATTAACCCTTTACTCAACATAACGGGGGAAAAAGGGTCGGCACTATATACAAAAAATCTCCATTCAAATTTTATTATGTTTTCAATTTTTGTCTCAAAAACATAGCTTATGACCCCCCCATTGGAATGAGCTCACTGAGCACGTTCCAATGAGGGGTCATAAGCTATGTTTTTGAGACAAAAAGTGAAAATTTTCAGTAATTCCAGAATTTCTTTTGAAAGTATCGTCTGCTACCCGCATTGGGTAAAGGGTTAAAAATCACCATTTCCAGCTACTGATACAGTATAATGATCATGCAAGTGAACAAGTTTGTCTGCATGTAACTACGCTTTACATGCTTTACTCTGTCTCATATAATTGATGTGAGTCAGTGTGACAATCTTTGCCTGTTTTGGGGCAAGTTTGTTCCTTTGTTAACCCATGTAATACCAGTAGTTCAAAAGAAACAGTTAATCGATCAATTACTTTTTTGATCGATTAGGATGTTGACCATTGGTTAACTGATTAATCGATTAACCATTTCAGCTCTATTAGGGTTCAGTTATTTTTGGTCTTGTACCCAACAGTAAAACGGCCATGTCCGGCCAGCAATATTCACAAAAATCACCATTCTAATTTTATTATTTTTGTCAACTTTTGCCTACAAAACATAGCTCATGACCCCTCAGTGTAAAAAGTTCATCAAGCTTTCTCCACTGGGGGTCATAAGTTATGTTTTTGAGGCAAAAAAGAAAATAATTAGTTGCCGGTATCAAAGAAAATTAAATTCCTCTGGTCTGTCTTGAAACCTGATTTGTTGGTTTTGCAAACAAATTTATTAACTCTTAACCCACTGAGTATTTCCAAAATATTTTTCACCAAATCCAATCAAGGCTGCTGCAAAGAAGTTGTGACTAGATTTGATGAAAAATTAAACTAAATTTAACTCAAAAAATCATTGGTGAAAAAATCCATGCCAATTTACAGGGGGAAAATTTGATTAGATGAGTCCAAATTATAATTATTTCATTGGCAAGAGAAATCCTGTCCTGGGCCCACATATCAACCAGCAGCATGAAAGGTGTCAATTGAAGATAGGTTAGATTTGTCATGCTTGATAAAAACAATTTTGTCTTTTGATTGTAATTCACATCATGAATATGAGACCAAGCAACATGTCAGTTTATTGGGTGCCTTTCATTTGTCATAAATGACAAGTTGCTGAACCATCGTCAGTGCCAGAACAAACCATTCATGGCACATAAAAACCAGTAACCTCCATGCTCAACACAGTTTTCAGAAAAACACCAAAATTGCATTAACCCTTTACCGAACATGAAAAGCAGAACACTTGAAAACAAAATTATTGAACAACAATTTTTTTGTATCAAAAGCATAGCTTATGGTCCCTGATTGGAAAGAGCTCAATGAGCTTGTTTCAATGAAGGGTCATAAGCTATAATTTTTCATGCAGAAAATAATGAAACTTGAATGGCAGTTTTGTGATTAAGGCTGGCCGGTTTTGGTCGTTACGTAGGGTAAAGGGTTAACTGTAGCATTTTATCTTCATTATGCCATGTTTCTTTTTTCTTTTAAGTTACTAGAAAGGTTAAGTGGGAAACAATTTTAGCTTTGGAACAATGCAGAATTTTCATTTAATATTGAACTAAATTGTCATCTACATTTCTTTAACCCTTTACCCAAACGTAACGTTCCGAACTGGCCAATACTATTCACAAAAATCACCATTAAATTTGCATTATTTTTGCATTTTTATGTTTCAAAAACATAGCTTATGACCTCTCTTTGGAACAGGCTCATTGAGCTCGTTCCAATGAGGGGGTCATAAGCTATGTTTTTGACACCAAAAATTGAAAAAATAAATAGTTATTCAAGAATTTTGTTTGCAAGTGTTGTATGCTTTTCATGTTAAGGTTGAAAAACGCACTTCCAACCTTTTTCAACCCAGTGATCTACAAGCAGCAAGTTTTCCACCGGACGAGTCAATACGGGAGAAAATGTAACAATGAGAACACAACATAGATTTGATGAACTTTATTCATTTGCTACCCTAATTTATGGAGTTTTTTTTTTTAACTCTATACAGTTAAAACTAGAAGTCCTGTCATGAAATGCGCACAAATAGCACGTCGATCTGCGTGTCAATCTATGTGTTAATCTACGCGTTATCACAATAGTAAGGCTATCAAATTCTGTACATATAACCTGTACACAAGCAATGTTTCAGTCAATGGACCTCCGGGTAACCCGGAGGTCCATTGGCAGAAACATTGCATGTGTTTGCTATGAGTAAACAGGAGAACCTGCCGTGCTTTTGATGCCATTCGATTTGGCAATTGCACCCAATTCGTACACTCAATTAAGCCTAGATAAGCACACAGTTCATGACAGGACTTCTAGTTTTAACTGTAGGTTTAGCAACTGATCCCCTAGAACTCCTAAGAATGATCGAAGGGAATTTAGGCTGAACCCAGTGCAGGCCTTTAAATTTATTTATTTTGGACACACCGTTTTGCCCTAATTTGCATTTTGGCACATTAAAACCAGAAACAACAGTCTTATCCTGTTATGTGTTATTGCCATGTCTTTCTTTGTGTTTCTATGGTCATGTTATGATGGAAGTTATTTGACAAATGTAGAAGGGGCACAGAGAGTTTATATATTTTTCTTGATGTCTTCTCACCTTCTGTAATTTGGGCACTCCTGTAAACGATACGAAATTGGGATAATCTAAAGGCCTGCAGTGGGAGATAATTAGAGACAATGCTTTTTGTGGTGAGTGGTGTCGTACAAACTATAGGAAGATTTTTGCCAAGTTAAGGACCCTGAAGTGTTGTTTGCTATATGTTCTTAACACACAGAAAAACTGAAACGAGGCTGAACCCAGTGGGAGATACTTACAGACAAGGCTTTTTGTGATGAGTGGTACCGTATAAACTATTGCAGATTTTTTCAAGTTAAGGAGCCGGAAGTGTTGTTTTGCTTTATGTTCTTAACCCTTCACCCAACAAATCGGCAACATCCGCCCCATGTAATATGCAAATTCAGCAGCTGAAAAAAAATTATTTTTCTAAAAATTTCAACAAAACCATATCATGTGACCCCTCTTTGGAACAATCTCATTCCAATGAGGGGTCACATGATATGGTTTTGTTGAAATTTTTGGAAAAATTTAAAAAAAATGATATTTAATATAATAAATTTTGACATTGTCTGCATTGGGTAAAGGGTTAACACAGAAAAACTGAAACGAAAACCAAGGTTTTTTCCTGAAGCCGAATCTATAAACTCAAAAGCACCCAGCTGTATTATGAAAACTGTGTTTTGTAAAGTGGTATACATCAATTTGAACTGTCTCATTCACTGTCACTATTCATTATATAGATCATTATGATACTTCATTGTAGAAAACACACTCGACGCAGAAAAAAAGAAAAGAAAAAGAAAAAAAAAATTATGTAAGCATCTTTAGTATGTTTTGTTCTGAGCAGTATTTGTGTCATCGAGCAATATATTTGTCCTGTAGCTTCATTACAGCATTCTAAATTAACTATTTTTCTAAAAAAAAAAGAGATGAAATGATGTATATAATTTTTGCATTATTTATACCTATAATTACTTTACCATAGGACTTGGTAAAATTATGGTATAAGGGTTTGAACATCCCTGAATTGTGAAATCACACAAATTTTAGTGTTCGTCTTCTGGCAAGTTAGCATATGTCTTGATGTGCAGCAAGTGTATAACGTCACATGTCATGTGAAGTTGTAGTTATAAATAACATACACAAAAAAAAAATTTATTTATGTTTTACTGCAATTCATTTCCAGGGATTTCAAAACAAGTGGGATATTGCACCCATAACTTTTTGAACATTCTTACATAGTTGACATTTGTATTGGTAATGGGTAATTAAGGCCTGAAAAAGTTAAAAATCTGTTTCTCAGGCCCTCCTGTATGGTCCTTTTGACTGACACTTGCTCTCTTTTTATAACCAATGTAAACTTAAAAAAATAAAAATTAAATGGCTTATGTCTGATATTTTACCCAAGTTTATAAAATTGATAAATTTGTCCCTTGAGTGCAACAAGGCTTTGCAATGCTTTAGCATTGCAAAGCCTTGTTGCACTCAAGGGACAAAATATACCACCACTCATGCTGTTCTGTAGATTATGAGGCCCAAAACATAAAACAAACCAAGAGCATGAACTTTTGATGGCAAAGAAATAATTACAAAATTAAAAAATAAAATAAAAAACTGCTCGCCCGCATGCAATTTTACAAAAAATGGCCTGAGAAACATAAGATCTACTTTGTGGAGCGTAATTCATTTTATCTTGCATGATAGAGTTCTTGGAGCTGTCATACAAGATATAATAAATTAAAATTGTTTGCAGAATAATAGTATTTGTCAGAAAGTCAGTTTTCTAAATATTCTCTGGTTGACGAAAATCAGCCTTCGAATTCTAGATTGCAAATTGGCCCAAGTGTATATATGCCAAACAAGCATATGCTGTAATATGTCCCCTTCCCTGTAGGAATCCTACAAAGTGAAGCAGTGCATGTTTACTGTGTAAAACAACCTCCGTTTTACTGGTAAAATAGGACCCGGTAACCAGTTGCAGCCAATGAGGAGTCAAAAGCTACATTTAGGAAGCAAAACATTAAAATAGAAAAATTTAAAGGGTGATGTCCATGTTCAGCTCTGTTGGGGTGGGTCCTTATGCCAGTGAAAGTGTTTATGGAAAATTCTTCGGACGTATTCATTGTCAAAGTGACATAATAAACTGGCCGACAAGGTGATTCTAGATGTTGGATGTGTCATTAAACCCCAATAAAAACAATAAAAAATCAACAAGGACATAATGCATTGAAAAAGAATCACACACCTCAATTTTTCGCACTCACAAAATGTACATCAGGAGAGGAATTTTTCATGCTCCTGCATGCTCTTCCCGTGAGTTGCTGCTGTAAAAAAAAAAAAATTTCATGATAAAGTAAATGGTCGAATGGTATTGAATTCAGATGCTATTTTTCTCAGGAGCTTTTACAAAAATGTATCACCTGATGAAATATAAACTTATTATTTGTTGTCAGAAAAGCTTCATTTTTTTCCTTGCTGTTTTTGGCACTGAGATAATTTGCTGGCATTAATAATATGATCATCATCATTTAGTCATTATTGTTGTGTTTTCTGTACAATTATCATAGCTGAAAGCAACCTTAGTATATTTCCCCTTCCTGTTTGTGAACATAAACACTACTGATGCATAAAGGTACCGGGTAATGCCATAGGTGAAGAGTGGATTTTCTCTGAAACAGAGGAGGGGAATTTTCTCCAGCTAAAAATTCTCACTTCCTGTGAAGTGAAAAAACATACCCATCAGCCAAGTTGCAGGTAATGTGGGATCCTTGAGTGTGCTTAAAATTAAAAATGGGATTTCAGGTCCTTGAAAATGTTATGGAATCTTCTTGAAAAATTTATTTTGGTAGCTATATATGCTGTGGTATGTCAAAGTTTTTGTTGCATTAATCACACTTTATTGACTGAAATAATATCATCATTACCTAACATGGATCCATAGGAACCCCCCTTAGTGAGGTTCCCAAGGATCCATGTTAGGTATAGGTACCACTGGTTTGAAATACATGCATGAGATTTAGCTGGTATGTATACAAGCCTCCCTCACCCCCACCACTGTGGGACCCATGCAAGACTTATAATTCAGTGAGAATCCAGAATTTGATTCTTGTAATGATTCTTGCAAATTGTTGGATATGTCATGGTAATGTATAGCAGGATTCTTATTTGGATTTTTGCAAAACTGAAGGAATGAATGAATTTATGTGCAGAAAAACATTAATAGTACAACTTTTTTACATGATGGATAAAATTAGATATAAATACATTGAGTTATTCACACTGACTGGGGTTCAACACTTTCAATTTGTTTTCTGCAGGGAGGTGAATGGAATTTATGCCCTGCCATGGGAAGTGAAGGAATGCTTGTTTACTGTGGAAAACAAGTTCTGCTTTGCTTGTAAACTAGGACCTGGTAATCAATGCCTGGGGTGGAAGTTCTTTAAAGTGGGCAGCATAGGTATAAATTATTGGTTAAACTTGACTTCATACCTATGTTGTGGTCATGAGATATCCATAGATGCTGAAAGTGACCTTAAGCACTGGTAATAAATGTATACAAGTACCAGACATAACAGATATTATTGTATTAAAGGTCTTGAAAAGTGCTTGGAAATTCCCTAGAAACATGCTTGAAAATCTCTGTATTTTTTTTTTTTTTTTTCATTCAAAGTTGTAGGAACCTGGTAACTGACCTTCAGATACAACCTGGATGTGGATGGGATGAAACTGTTTTTTCTTTCACATAGAATATGTGTTACTGCCTTAGTGGAAACCCCACTTCACAGGTGCTTCATTGATAGTTCACTTTCCACAAACTGTAAACAATAATTTATAATTTCAGTATTCATAGGGGTTCAAGGATATGCTTAAAAGTGCCTGAAGTTTAAAACTGATTTTCCAGGCTCCTGAAAGTGCTTGAAAAGTTCTGTTTCTCAGGTAGAAAAAGTCATGGAAGATCCTTGAAATATATATTTAGGTTATACTTGTAGTGTTGAAAAGATTTGTTGAATAGTCAATGTATGTGCAATTAGAAGTTGTAGTTGATCAGTAAGCCCCCCCACCCACACAGACTGGTTAGTAACATTAATATCCAATTCTGCAGTTGAATCGTTGCAGTGCAATCACTTACCAATGTTCAATACACTCCTTGTGCATCAAAGGCCAGTTAGAATTCAGCAGCTCTTCGCCGCATCACTGTGAATAACTTGCTTGTCATAACTCTGATAAATCCATCTTCGTGTGAGAATCAAAATTGGGGATTGAAAACAAAATGGTGAATTACTGCATATCTATTTTTAATCGAAATAATTCTGCAAAATTGCCATCGGCTTTAACTTGATTTGGCAAATCAAATATTAACACAAGTCAATCAATGGATGAAATGCATAAATATGTATTGTTATTTTTTTCTTTTTCATTTATTTTTGTCATCGAAAAACATTCAAATAAAAGTAGGATGTTTGTCAATATATTGGAAAAAAGTTTGCACTTTGCGTGCCATTTTTGAATTTCATGTCAAACCATTCATAAAAAATGATGCTTACACATTTTATCATGTGATCATCATAAGATGTATATTTAAAATGCCCAAACCATATTTTGAACGAGATGTGCTGTAACCATTATCAATGTGTTAATAACATTGGACTAGAGGTGTTTGCAGCTGTGTTACAACCCAACACATGTTCTTCGTACGTCATTGTGTCCTAATCAACCGATAATTGAGCTAAAAAATGGGCAATATACAAATAGAAATGTGTTCTTTTGAATATGCAAGAGTTGAAAAATGGAATTAAGAATTTCTTTGGGGCCTCCTACTAACATGTATGTTTCTTGAACATCCATCTCAATTTTTACATCAGAATCAATACTATATATGCTTTAGTTCCTTTTTGAACATCTTTCATCTTGAAGGCCCATTTTCCACTGCATCACTGTCACATATCCTAAATGAACTTTTCCAATAAAGAACTTCTATGAGGACTGACTTCAGTGTTAATGACTCTTCCCGATGTTATTCCAACTCCTTACATTTCCATACCGGGAAGTGAGGGGTTAAGATAACAACCCAAGGTTTAAGTTAAGACTGATGATTGAATTGGGTCAATCAGAAGTTTTAACTCATAGAGAGCTAAAATTATTTTTGTGGTCAAAATTTGTTCACATGTCTTTTTGTCTTGTTATAATTTATGGGAGAGAGCCTATAGGCTCTCTCCCATAAATTATAACAAGGCAAATTCCAGGCAGGTATTTTAAATAAATTTCACTTCAAAGATGCAGCACTTCCACAGAAAATGAAGCCTTTAAGAAGTGGCACCCGCACGTCCGAATACAGCCCAAATATAGGCTTCCCACACTTTACCAGTTAAACATTTATCAAAATTGGAAAGATTGTTATTTGTTTTGTTCTTTTTTAAAGTTCCTTTAGAGGTTTTGATTATCCTTTTGTTTAGGCCTATTAAAAAAAAAAATTTCTTGTTTCTCAGAAATGTCTCCTCAGTTTTCTTGATGACGGAAGGAGGTTTTTAAGCTCACTAGCTAAACAGAGTGAGCTATGCTGATCTCTCTTTGTCCATCGTAAAGGTGGTGTTTGAGTCTTCTGCTCCTGAACTACTAGAGTAAAGCCAAGAAAAATTCAGATGAATGATGATTGGGGAGGGGCAATGCAGTTTTATTAAAACTGATATGCTGCTCCCATGGGGAGGGGGTGGAGAAAATTGCCACAAATTTAAAAAATTTCTCATGGTCTGATGGATGGAATAACTTGATATATAGTATTCAGCTTCCTTTTGAAGTGTACTCAAAAGTATGTTCAAGAGAGGTTGTTTGAATGCCGGTTTATCAGTTCTAGGAGAGGCAAGATGTTAGGCTCTATACCCACCCACCCCTCACCTTGTGGGAATGGATGCAGTGCTTGTTTACTGTGGAAAACAAGCTCTGCTTTACTGGTAAAATAGGACCCAGTCACCAATGCTTCAAGTGTTAGTCCTCTAAAATGGGCAACAAACGATTGCCTGAATCTTGACTTGATCTTGTGTTGCAGTCACGATTAGCCCTTGTGTAGAAATATGTGGTGTTAAACATCAGTTAAAAAAATAATCTGACGGTAAATTTGGGCTCAGCCCAAAATTTCTATTTTCAGAACTGTGAACCGATTTAAACCAAATTTGGTATTCAGTATTAATGGGCCATATGTCTTTGATTCTTCCAAAAAATGCTTGCATTCCATGGGAACCCTGTGAGCTCTATCAAACAAGATATAGTTGGTTAATTTTTTAGTCCTCCAAGTTAGTATCAATGAGGTAAAAAAAAAAGAGCGATGAGGCAGATTTTCAATGATGAGGGAGGTGCCTGAGAAACAAGATTTTTTTTTAAGAGTGTCAGCGGAAAAAAATTGGTTCCCGAAGTTGTGATGCACAATGTGTGACGAAAGTCAAAACAAGATAAAGGGAGATCATTTCCTCATCTGCGATATTGCATTTCTTGTGTACAGAGTTAACCATACAACATCTGCATGATTGTCTTCTCAGACAGCAATAATCTGAAATAGTGGTAAATTGTAATTTATTGAGAAACTACACCACAAGCTGACAACATTGTTCTTTGGAGGAAACACTGCCAACAGCATGCTAAAGGTTAAGTCTAATCATTCTTATTATGTTGTTATTCTTTTATGTTGTTTTTGAAAATTGTTCATCATTTTCATCCATTTATATGGCTGTTTTGGAGTTTTTTGTCTGGATTTCCAGTGCAAGTTTCTGTTATTGAAATGTCACCATGAACCTGAATTTGTGAGAAATGTTTTTTGGCTCTTTGAATGCCTATCACTGAATGAACTTCTGTTGGTGCTCAAAAGTCTTGGAAAAAATCACGGAAATTCTTTTGTGATTAAGTTTGGTGTTTGGAAAACCTCTGATTCCAGAAAAGCCTCTTTTTCAAAATTCAGGAAGGACGAAATTAGTGCTCTCCTAGACTTGCTTAGGGGAGCTGTAATCCAGCCTAAACTTTGAGGCCATTAACTGGTAGAGCGCTAAGTTTTTTTTGGTTGGCAAAATTTTGTTCACATGTTAATGCCTTGTTACAATTTATGGGAGAGTGCCTATGGGCACTCTCCCATAAATGTAACAGGGCAAATCCACCCAGAATAAATAACATAAAATCAAAAATTAATTGAAGCTCATCCACAGAATATGAAACCTTTAAGCTTTGGTACTCGCACTTCAGAATAAAGCCCCAAAATAGGCTTCCAGCACTCAACCAGTTAAAAGAGAGTCCCCTGTTCTACTCTCTTGTAGCCTGGCAAAAGGTTTGGTTTGATTCAGATATTATTAAAAATAATTCTCAACTGCCATTATTTTAGGATCCTCAAAGTGCCACTTAGAAAATAGCAATTATTGATAAATAATAATCTGGTATTTACACCGACCATTCCAGATATTTAGCTTAAAGATGTTCTCATTCCTGACAAAATTTTGAACATTTGCATAAAGTACTAATCATAATGAAGCCAGTCTTTCAACTTTGAAAATGGGAGGCTTACTGTATACTACTCGCTACCATTTCAAGTGAAGTCCACTGTTGTTGGGTCACGGCATTGGGAAAATGTTTTCAAGAAAATCATCAACAAACATCTGCACACCGTTTACTCCACTGGTACACAGTAAGTAGGGATTCCAAAAATATTACCCGATTTTTCGATTAAGCTTTCCATGACAAAATTCCTCTGAAATAGGTAACATGGGCATAAACAATTGGCTTGAATTTCTATCCATTTTGTGGTCACAGTTAGCTACTATGCAGAAATATGTGACCTTAAACACCAGTAATTAAATAAATAAATAAATTATCCTTCTTGACTTAGTGAAAAAATTGTATACTTTCGATTTTGAGACAAAGATTGCCTTCAACAAGCTGCTCTATAGGTGAAATTGAGTTCAGGGTGAATTGGGGTTGGCGTATTTGACCATGGGGCATGGGCCACAGACATTCTTACTATTGTTTTAGGGTTTTTTCCTGGTTTTTCTTTTAATTTTTCCTTCACAAACATGGCTGATGACTCTTTATTGGAACAAGCTCAAAGCTGTTTCCAGTGGGTGGTCATATGCTTTTTTTGTGGTAAAAAATGGAAATTTTTAATTTATCAGAAAAGTTTCTGTTTTTAGCCATGTTAAACAGGTAAAGGGCAATACTCGGAAGTTCAGGTTTATGTACTCTCCATTGGAATTTTTAAGAGAGCCTTTCACTTTATTTTAATTCATAATGCCTTGTGAAATTTTTTATTTATTAATAAGATGAATGTCTTTTTATTTCGCTTCATTTTTTTTTGGAAATAACAAAAAATGAAATTTCTTGAGTCCAGACTATTCTGTGATGGAATATTTTCTTATCGCAACTGACTGGATTGTAAGTTACCTTACCACAGGCTCATATATATGTATTTGTCAAGATGAAATAGTATTGTGATGGGTATAGAATGTATGTCACACTTAGATAATGCAAGCGAACATCTCTTATAATGGGTTTTTGTTGGGCCTTGAATGTTCTTAAATTTAAAAGCTACCGGTATTTTCAAGGCCATGAATGTGCTCAAATTGATCACTTCCCCCATCCCGCCCATTTTCTGAAGTTCTTGAGAAGAAAAAAAATGTTGCACGGTACCTGGAAAATGATGCAGTACTTGATTACCATTTCACTGGTGTAATATTACATGATAAACAACACCTGGGGTGTAAGTCCTCTAAGGATGAGCAATTCGAGATAAGTGACTGCATTCACAGTTGTCATCGCTTTATTTTATTCCAGTTCCAGAAAAATTAAATTTGAGGACAACTGTTTCTGAAAGAATATTGGTGCATTGTTTCAGGCTTGGTTATGGTCCATGCTTGGATCCATTGACAAAACCATGTGGAAAGCCAGTGAAATATCGCATTCATTTCAAAGGTCAAAAGAGATCTGAACTGAAGAAAAAAAACAAAGATCTCTAATAATATATGTATTGCTTTAAGAGAATAGAATTTTATTTCAGAGTAATAAGATAGGGGTATATCAGTCTGGTAGATTCAGAGATCATGACTGAAGGTCAAGGTCATGACTAGAGCCCTATAAATTCACTAAAAAAATGGTCTTGGAGACCATTTTCGTGTAAAGTTTTCATTTTTGAAGGAACCAGACTGCTCAAATTTCTCTGCTAAAATATTTGAATTTTGGTTAATTTCAGCAAAGTTGAGTACATATTACTCCTATTATATGTCGACTGCAGGTGTATGGGAGCCTTCCCTCTAAAATCAGTTGGGTTGAAAATTTACCCAAATCAACTGGGTTGAGTGAATATGAACCCAATGATTCATATTCACTCAACCCAGTTCATTTGGGTTGATTTTTAACCCAACTGATTTTAGAGTGTATTGAATTAAGATATGTATGTTACATGTTTATTGTAAAAAATAGTTTAGGAAAATTCTTGAGCTTTTCTTCCCTCACGGTGACTATGAATTTGGGCTATTTGTACCTCACCCTTCTGCAATCATGCCATTTTACTTGGGGGGGGGGGGGGGGTGGGGGGGGAGGTATTCCTAGCTAATTTTACTTGCGTAATAAAGCACTTTACTAAAAATGATATGCCAGAGGGGTGCTAAAAACTATCCCTTCCCATTTCCCATCCCCTGAGGCAATGATTATCTCCTGACAAGTGCAAGGCCTCAAAAATAAATTAGTTCTTTTCTCCGTGGAGGCATTATGACATACAGATCCTATATTATTGGTTACAATATAGGCTTGCATCATGAATAACCAGCAGATTGTAATGTTCCATCATTCAAGGATATAATTGTTCTCTTTTCGTTCCAAGAAAATATTTTGAAAGAATCATGAAATTCACTGTACTGTAATCTGAACATGCAAGTTAAGTTTTAATTGCAGTATTTTAGTCATTTTATTCTTTCATTAAAATTTTTATCATGATCTCATGTTCTTTGTGATTTTTTCCAACAATGCCTACACCCTTATTATGCCCCCGACTTGAAAAGACGAAGGGGTATCTAGTGGAGACCTCCGTCCATTCTTCCGTCCGTACCAACATTTTCCCTTGTATCTCAGCAACTTCTACTCTGATTTGAGTATTTGGTGTTGTGATAGAGCATCATGGGGGGAACGATACCTGTGTAGCATTAGTTTCTTCCACACATTTTTTCCAGAGTTACGGCCCTTTTTCACTCTTTCAACTTAGAGAAATTTTTTGATGGGTCGGGGCATTGGCCCACACTTTGCATTGCCCCGCTTGTATTTCTTTCAGCCATTTCTATGTACATTATGTGTAGAATACATGTAAAAGCCACTAGTCAGACTGTCAGATACTCATGACCCATCAAACTATACTACAAGTGGGCTTTTAGATTGGTCTAATTTCGGAACATCGCAGACCTACCAAGTTAGTTGCTGTTCAGCCCCACTGAAGAACATTTATGTAATTTTGTCTCTCTGAAATGCTATTTTTTGGTTTCTCCAGACTTTATTGGTGCCTCAGAATATCTGTTAATCCACAGAGTCCTAATTCCAACTGTGATCACTTTTTGACTGCAACATCAATCCCAGAAAGTTAAGCAGTGCTTGTTTACTGTGATAAACAAGCTCTGTTTTACTGGTAAAATAGGACGTCACCAATGATTAGGGTGGAAGTCCTATAAAATGGGCCAAATAGTTATAAACTATTGACTCAACTTGACTGTTGTTTCACGATTTAGCCATTGTGTAGAAATATGTGACCTTAAACACCAATTAATTGGTGTTTAAGGTCACATATTTCTGCACAATGGCTAATCGAGACCACAATTTAAACGCCAATAAAAAAATAAATTTGACTGTACCGGTAGTAGAACAGATTCCCTGGGTAATCTCTGATGAAACTGGAGTTGCATTATAAGTACCTTGGCAATTGTTTCTAGGCAAGGCTTGGCTGATATTTTTCTCATACCCAGGATTCGTATGGGTCATTAAAAGCGCTTGAATTTAAAAATGAAATTCGAGACCATTGAAAGAGCTTTAAAAACAGACTTCCTTTGAAAAAGTCATGGGAAGTACCAAACTCCCAGACCATGAGTTTCATCATGTTAGAAATTTGACGCTGCTATGGCCTGGAATCAGTCTAGCTCTCATGTGGGTCATCGCCTATGGTTTATATTCACTCATCAGAAATATTGCAGTCAGTTGGAAAAGTGAACCTATTGTTAGATATTCAGACCCCGAATGATCGAACTAAAAAATTTCGTAAACATTCATTTTCTGTGATTGAAAGCTAGAACTGTTGCTCAATCGAGACTTGATGTCATTGACATTTTGTTGACATAATTTACAGTCAGAAATGAAAACTCACCACAGCCTTACTTTTATGATTACGTCAGGTAGTTACACAAATTTTGTTAATATCTGGATATTCGAGGGGAAATACTTATTGATTGAAATATCTATAACTGGGACAGGAAAGCAATCTATATCTTTGAAAGGGAAAGAGACACCACATTGTATCAACAGTCATCTGCGTGCAAATTTCCACAAAAAGTGGGAACAGCCATAACAGCTTCAAATTCTGAACAGATTTAGACTGGTGTCCCGAGAACTTAGCAAAGTGTAGATGTATTGGTAACTTTTTTATTTTGATCAGAGTGTATCAGTGGCTATGCCATAGGGGGGCCAGGGCCACCCACTCCCCCCCCCCCCCCCATGCTCAGACCTGTGTTCTGAAGGAGATCCCTTTGGCATCTCGACCCCCATATCTACTTAGGACCCCCTTAAATCAAAATCCTGGCGCTGCCACTGGTGTGTATATGTGGAAGATGTAGTATTTGGGGGTTTTTTTGTTTTATAAATTGAACTAAAATAGTACCTCCCAGAGAGCTTCCAAAGGATCAGCGCCCGGTGCAGGTATTTTTTATTTGGATTACATGTAAAAGAATTGTTAACTGGTACATATGTTCCCCGGGAACCCTGGTAAATGCAGCAGTGTTTGTTCACTGTAGTAAACAAGTTCCGCTTTACTGGTAAAATAGGTTGGCAACCAACGTCTGGGGTGGCAGTACTCTTTGAAGCAAGATAGGTACAGTACGTGGAGAGTGGATTGTAACTAAATCTCCCACAGAGTGGAGTTATCATCAAAGCTACAAGTTTCAAATTTTGTACATATCGACAAAAAACACCAACAATGTTTCAGCAAATGGACCTCTGGGTTTAACCCGGAGGTCCATTGGCTGAAACTTTGCTTGTGCAATTATTGGTTATTGCTTGGTTGGAATCTCCACTCTGCAGGTGATTTAGCGATAATACACTCTCTAGTACTGTATAAATATTTGACAACCTGATTTCCTACCAAAATGGCGGACATGAAAAAAACTGGTATGTATACAAACAGTGGGCACCATAGGTACAGTACATGGAGAGTGGATTGTAACTAAATCACCTACAGAGTGGAGTTGTCACCAAAGCTTTTACTCAAATTTTATACATATCGACAAAAAACGAGCAATGTTTCAGCCAATGGACCTCCGGGTTTAACCCGGAGGTCCATTGGATGAAACTTTGCTTGTGCTGGTTATGCTTTGCAACAAATTTGCAATTATTGATTGGGTGGAATCTCCACTCTGCGGGTGATTTAGTGATAATACACTACGTACTGTATAAACATTTGACTGAACATGATTTCACACCTATATGGCGGACATGAAAAAAACTGGTATGTGTACAAACAGAGATAGTGGAAATATATTTAGAAGAAGGTCCTGGAAGTGCTCGAATATTTCCTTGAAAAGTTCTTGCCCAAAATGCCCAGTTTCAAGCTTTGGGACTACGAGTCTAATTATATGAGGAATTTGATGCTATTATAGGCTATTTGTTTACCAGACTTTTCATGGAGTTTGCTCGCAAACTACGGTTGGTGTAACGTGGTGTCCTTTAAAAAGATGGACAAATATTTTATCATGTTCCAGTTATAGATATTCCTATCAATAAGTATTTGAGTCACCATCCAAACATCAAGATATCAAAACAATTCGTGGAACTGTGTGGCGTAATCATAAAACTAGAGGTCTCTTCGTTCATAATTATGTAATAAACAAACATAACTTGTAGTAGCTGGTGGAGCCATTAAATTTTGAGGCAAATTCAGTCTCTACAGTGAAACATTACTTGTGTTGATTCAAAGAAAATGAATGTTGATTCAGATAAAATGAATGTTTAAGATATTTTTGGATAGAATAGTTCAGTTAATCGGAAAATCGAACTATAGATTCGCTTTTTGGACCAAGTGAAATATTCCAGACGAATAAATCTAAACATAGGCCATGGATTATTTAAGGGATAGACTAGTTCCACTCCACAACTGCGTGCTTGTAGAAGCTGACTGGTAGCTTGAGAGCTTGGGCCGGTATAGGACTGGGCGAATGGGATCGAATATTACACTTCCTTAACCCTCACGAGGGTGCTAGGAGTTAACTGCCAAATCGCAATATATTGAAACCTGAGAAACCAAATAATAGTTCTGTTTTTCTTCAGTTTCAAGATCGAACAAAAATGGTCGGCATTGCCAAATGTACAGTTAAAATTCGAAGCCCTGTTACGAACTGTGCGCTTGTTTCGGCTTAATTGCAAAAACAGGCAATGTTTCTGCCAATGGACCTCCGGGTTACCCGGAGGTACATTGGCTGAAACATTGCTTGTGCACAGGCCATACGTACAGGATTTGATAGCCTTACTATGGTCATAACGCGTAGGTTAACGCGCAGATCGACGTGCTATTCGTGCGAATTTCGTGACAGGACTTCTAGTTTTAACTGTAGTTATGTGGAAACATGTTACGGCAGAAGTAGCGGCGGCTGCTCGCCTTTGCTTTTACCACGTTTTGTAATTGTATGCAGTGTATTATTTAGAGGAATGGTGGGTCTGTGCACGCGAGGAAAGTCTGGTCGGGTTTGTTGAGTAATTCCGAAATAAGGTCAGACGGGAAGTCGTCTGGTTATTAATTTTCTATAATGTACATTACCAACTAAATGTACAACTAGAATATCTCAGGCTTCGTGACAGATGTCAATTGAATTCAGACATGAAAACGGTTCAATATGTTACTCAAAAAATATTTAATCAACCAGTCTTGTATGATTCATATTTCACAGGAAACAGCTCCCCGTTCGATACTCGCATCCAACCATAAAATACGGGTGAGAGACTGAAGGTGGTTTCTCAACAAGAATACTCAAGTGATTGTTTCCAATAGAACAGTGACCTCTTGTCCACGGTACGTTGGGAGTGGATTACATCCAGTTGCGTTAATAGCTTCTGGTTTTGGGGAGAGATCTCTCCGTTAGAACCCGAGAAGTAGGGTGGTGGTTGTTTACTGTGGTAAACAAGTTGTGTTGCTTGGAAAATAGGACAGTGTAATCAACCAAACCCACTACTGTAGGTTGCATAACATTTAACGAGTGGCTAAACTTGACTTAATTTAGCTTGTGTATTTTATTATTCATCGTTTTACGTGCTCGGTAAAAGCAGCACCAGATGCAAATGTTAGCTGTTTGGAAGAAAATTATGCGTATTAATTGAAACTGGTTGAGCGCGACATTAGAAAGTCATATTGTGAGAAATTATTTCATGATTTACAAATCATTTCTCGAGTGCAACAATGTGCCATCTGTAGTGCTTTGGGGTTGCACAATGCGTCTTGTTGCGCTGAAGAGACGAAGTGTGGAGAGGATACTGTAACGGTTGAACAAGGTTGGTGCTGACTGTATGGTCTCGTTCCTCAACCCGTCGTCCGATCCGGAATTGTGACAACCACTGGGTGTGCAGTATTGTGACCACAATAGCGGACAGAGAATTTCGACCGGATAGAGATTTTCTGTCGGCTTTCTTCCCGGCAACACTGCAGAATCTTACCTGGTGTAATGTTGGGGCATTTAATCTGAAATGCTGTTTCCGTTTATTTTCCATGACGCGCCTTCATTTCGAAATATTTTATGCAGGTGTATAGCCAGGATTTTATAATAGGGGGTTCACGAGCCATTTTTTTTTTGAGGGGGGGGGGGGGGGCAAAGATATTTGAAAGGACGTTGAGTAGGGTTTCGGGAGGGGGTGGGGGAGGGGCTACCCTATAGTCCGACCAGAGGGTCCTAGTTTGGACTACCCAATCCCCCGAAAAGGTTTTGCAGTCTTTTGTGCTCAAAAGAGCTAATCTGGCGCATTAATAGAATGTGTAGCACCTATATTCGAGACCAGTTCGGGGCTCTAGCTTATGTGAAAATTGCATTGGGCCAATGTTTTGGGGGTGGGGTGAGAGCAGCGAAAATTTTAGGGGGCCAAGGCCCCCCGTAGATACCCCACTTATTTAATGCACGAAGTCACTCTTTGGCATTGATATTCAACAAACAATCAATGGGAGGTTGGTTTAAAACCCGAGAGGCCAATTTTCCGGTACGGGAATATGATACGTCATATTTTTATTAAGTGGGATGAGTGCATGTGTGTGGGTAGATCAGTCAATATTTTTCAACGTGCAGCCTATAGGCCAGATAGGTCTACCACCAAATAGTGAATATGGACTCTTTCAATTGCTGTCGTTGAACTGAGATGGAAGATACCATCAGTGCCAAAAGGGTTAATAGATTACATTCATTTATTCATTTATTGGTGTTTAAGGTCATATACTTATGCACTAAGGCTAATCATGACCGCGACAGTTTTACGGGTGTAGGAAGCCGGAGAGAACCATCAAGTAACGACGAGCAGCTGCCAGCTCCCCAACATCGTAACTCCGCACTGCAGTACAGGCAGGGTCAGATTGGTTGAAGACATGCGTACCATCGACGTGTTGTCCGCTTTAGTACACGGCATCATCGTGCCCCCATGTGGACAATCGGGGTTAGGTGCCTTGCCCAAGGACACAGCGCGGGAATCCGAATTGATCGCTCAGACGTTCACCCATCCAATGATTAACCGGTGTGACAGGAATGGAAGTCCGTAGGAACGTTAGTCCCTCTGGACTATTATTCCGCGGAATTATAGTCCTAGGTCTAACATTTCTAGGAATAGTAGTCCGGCGAACTACTATTCCTAGAAATGTTAGACCTAGGACTATAATTCCGCGGAATAATAGTCCAGAGGGACTAATTTTCCTACGGACTTCCATTCCTGTCACACCGGTCTCGACGTTGCTTAACTTCGGTGATCTGACGAGAACCAATAGATTACATAGACAAAACTACATGTATGTTTCAATGAGTCGTTTTGTATTCAATGAGTCAGATGTGCGTAGGAAGAAAACGTCGAGACCGAAGGTCGAGACGTTTTCTTTCTACGCACATCTGACGAATTGAATACAAAACGACTCATTGAAACATACATGTGGTTTTGTATTTATTACATGACCCAAGCACCTACTGACCTAATTTTCTTTTCTATCAACGGTGGTAAACACCATGCACTTTATGCAATCGCATTGCATAAAAAAGTCCCGGTTGGAACAGGTTGGTGTGCAATACGGAATTCCGAATTGCACAGCCGTATTGCACGCCGTATTGCATAAGAGAGACTGCATGGGCATGTAATAAATTTACATAACTCCCACATACATGATGGGTACTACACTGTTAAAGAAAAGGCGGTCTTCTGTCCTGCTGGCTGTTACCATGTGATCACAAAAAGGCAAAATACGTAAAAACGATCAACACTATCTTTCCAGAGTGCTATAAGGAGAATAAATCCAATCGTAACCCTACTTATAATGGACACCAACACTGAAAAATAATATACACAAGGAACATTTTATCACAAACATAACGTTGGATAACGGATGGACGGGCAGATTACTTCTTGAGTTGCTCACCTTTCAGCTACAGCTAACAACTCACTTAGAGGTTCTATGGTAGACTAGGAAATGGAGCACCGTTTGTTTAAAATTTATTTACTGTATCAGAAATGCAGTTCTCTGGAATAATAGGACCCGGTTACCGACGCCTTGGTGAGAGGCATTTCAAAGTTGAGCGAGCAAACTGTTATATAAATGGGGACTGTGTCCCTGTCCGTTCAGCCCAGCTAGAAATCAAGCTTTGCATTACCAGGCGATAAGACTCGGCCGATGGAGATAAAACTTGGCACCTAGGGATAATTTTGATCAGGAAAGGGCGGAGGATGGATTTCAGCCGCATTCGTCGTCGCATTAATCCTTAACTGGTAGGGTGCCGAATTACTCTTGAACATCAATATTCGCACAGGTGTCTTTGCCTTGTTACGATTCATGAGAAAGAGTCAAAAGGCACTCTCTCATGAATTGTAACAAGGCAAATCCTAACAGACAAAATTATTTAACTTCTAAGGTATTTTGAAGCCCATCCTCTCAAAATGATGCATTTAAGTTGAAGCAGCTGCACTTCAGAATAAAGCCCAAAAATGGGCTTCAAGCACTCTACCAGTTAACCAATGTAAAGTACATGCCACGAATGATTGAGACGAAATTTGGTTCCTATGGGTAATTTGGCCAGAAAAGGAATCTCGATCGCTTCTGCCGTGCTTAAAACTATATCTCTCTATTTAATTTATTTATTGTTATTTATTATATAACGTGGGGCTGTGTATCTGTCCGTTCCTCCCGTTCAGTCCATCTAGACATTCAAGCGTTGCATCAGTAAGCTATCAGATGGCCAATCGAAATAAAACTTGTCAGCAAGACGTAATTGCCCAGGAAAGTGGCACGGGTGGTCTCGACTGCATCCGACGTGGCATTAATCCTCCAACCAGTGCAATCCCATTTAAAGTTCAACTCTTACAAGCCATGAATTATTGAGATGAAATTTGGTGTCTCGGGGTAATTTGACCAGGGAAGAGTCGTGGGATGGGCCTCGATCGCTTCTGAAGTCGCGTTAACCCTTCAGCCGGTGCAACTATACCCCAACATTTATTTGTAGGCTATAAGACTCCACCGTGCATCGCCTGATCGATATAAAACTTGGCACCTAGGGGTAGTTTAATTAGGAAAGGGATATGGGGTGGGTTCTCACATTAACCCTTCAACCAGTGTGACGTATGCAACCTTCAACTCTTACGTGACACGAACGATTGAGACGAAATTTGGTGACAAGAGGTAATTTGACAAGGAGAGGGATATGGGATAGCCTCGATTATTTTTGACGTCGCATTAACCCTTCAACTCTTTAAATTCTGCAACCATATCTCTACATTTATTTGTAGACTATAATACATCGCCATGCCTTGTCGAACGAGATAAAATTTGGCAAATAGGGGTGGTTTAATCAGGAAAGGGACATGGGATAGGTTTCAGCCACGTCCGGTGTCGCATTAATCCTTCAACCCTTT
The DNA here is from genome assembly GCA_031216915.1 of Pictodentalium vernedei. Lineage (NCBI taxonomy): Eukaryota > Metazoa > Mollusca > Scaphopoda > Dentaliida > Dentaliidae > Pictodentalium > Pictodentalium vernedei. The sequence goes on along the minus strand of CM062291.1, from coordinate 163,816,611 downwards.
AACCCGTGCAACTATATCTCTACATTTATTTGTAGGCTACAAAACTCCACCGTGCGTCTGTTGAACGAGATCAAACTTGCCACCCAGGAATAATCTAATCAAGAATGGGGAATGAGGGGGGTGGGGGGGTGGGGGGGGGGGGGGGGGGGTCTCGAGCGCGTCCGACATCATATTAACCCCTCCACCAATGCACCGACAGTTAAAGTTTAACACTGACATGCCATGAGCGATTGAGACGACATTTGATGAAAATGGGTAATTTGAGCAGGAAAGAGACATGGGATCGGCCTCAATCTCGGCTGACACCGCATTAACTCCTCAACCAGTGTTGCGCCGGGCATATCTTGTCTCTGACTTGCCTCACCAGATCAAGGCAAAATGCGGCACTTATGGGTAATTTGACCAGGAAAGGGACATGGGGTGGGTTCTTATCACGTCCGGTGTAGCATTTTGAAGTTAACGCTTCAACACATGCAACATCAGATGTATTTCCTTTCGACTTTGCCGTGCATCGATCGATGGAGACAAAATTTGCACCCTGGTTTAATTTGACTGGGAAAGAGGCATGGGGTGGTTTCCGATTGTGTCCAACGTCGCGTTATGACGTCCACCCTTTAACATAGGAAACACCGAGATGTACTTCTCACTGCGTTTCATCGTAGGCTAGACTCCGACGTGCCTCAACCGATCAAGACAAAATTGGACACCTTACGGTAATTTGAACAAGAAAGGGATATTAGCAGGGTCACTTTAACAACAGCTAAACATGCTATCCGATATTTTCAGAGATATTGAGAAGTAATTCGGCACTAAGGACAATTTTATCAGTAGTAACATGGGCATGAGTTTTACGTGTGCGTTGCGTTAACTCTTCAACCATTAATCCTTCAGCCAGAGAAACGCCGGAATGCATTCCTACAGTTTCATAGATATCGAGCTGAAATTGTACTGGGGGTAATTTGACCTGGAAAGGAACATGACATTACGTCCAACCTCACATTAAACCTTCATTTAAAGCAACTAGGGATGCACTCCTACATTTTCACAGATATTGAGATAAAAACTGATACACAGGCGCAATTTTTTCTATCAGGAGTAACATGTGCAGGGAGTAATTTACGTGTGACGTTGTGTCACCCTTAATTAACCGTGCACAGCACGCGTACCCCTCCTCGGGTAATTATAAACAACTGACGTTTTATACTTGTGTTAACTCTTTGAAATCGTAAGACCGATTATTCGATCCAAGGCATAATTTCGTCCCATTGTTGTCTTATTATAAGAGGTCTATACACGGGGGAATGATGATAAAATAATAACTGCAGTCTGCAGCCAGACGGCTGCAGACTGTAGTTATTATTTTATCCTCCCTGTATATTGATATTGGACTGACCCATCTCACTGTAAGTGTACACAAAGGCGATACCATTCCAAGAAACGAGGTTTCAAAGGATTAAGGCCAGTATTTAAAGCAATAGATTACAAAATCGTACGATCATGCGAAGCTTCGAAAATTCGATTCGATTCAAAATCTTCCCAATGATTCGATTCGACTCAAGTGGCATTTACTCGGATATTTGCGAACGAATTGTCAGAATGCCCTCAAAAATACTACCATTTGTCTCCACTTGAACTTTCTTCTATCATCTGGTCTCCTTTTCATGATACCTTGTGATAGAAGATATTAACCCTTTGAACTCGAGAGGCCGTTTTTCCGGCCCAGGAACATGATACGTCATAATTTCATTAAGTAGGATGGCTGAAAGGTGAATGTGTGGGGTAGAGCAATCAATATTTTCAAAGTGCAGCCCGAAGGCTGCAAGTTGGAAATATTAATTGGTCTACCCCCAGATAATAAATAAGGATTTCACCATTGAAAGTATATGGAATATACCACCAGGGTTTAAAAGGTTAATGACTAGTCACCGTTGAATTAAATACTTGACCCCCTCCCCACCCACCCCCAACCCCCGGCTGTATGAAATCCTCTGCCTCAGCGCCGAAGGATAAAACAAGAGGCATCAGGCCTCGAGTTTTATCCTTCCGCGAGGCCAAAAGTGCCATATCGATTAACCTATTCATACGCGCCTGTCGTTCTGTGCTATTACACGCCTTCCCGTCTATAAACACATTCATTAGAAGGCCACTCAGCAATTCATTTGACAACAATCAACAAAATGAACGCATTTAATCGCCAACCAAATTTGCGAACCTTTGATGCTATTTAGTCCCCTGAGTTCCATTGTGTTCTATGTGCCTACTGGCATATAGAACACATTGGAACTCAGGGGACGAATTATTGTAGCTATCGCTAGTGAATCAAATTATAATTGCGGTGAACGATTTGTATAGACAATTCCACTGAAATTTCGCTTTTATTTAAAAATAGTCCGTCAACGATCTCCGTTCCGCACATGTGTGCGGAACGGATTTTCATTTTCCGCGTAGTTTAGTGTTGCTGTAGATGGGGATTTCAAAGAACAGGCGTGTAATAAAAGTATGTCTCTCATGGTAGCACGGTGGCTCAATGGTTACGGCATTGATCATTAACCCCCAACACACTGATGTCAAAATATCTAAAGTTCAAGGTGCAAATTTTTCCCATAATGCAACTAGAAATTTAACCGATTCAATCTTGTTTGACAGAGTTCATTGAGCTCTGTCAAACAAGATTGAATTGGTTAAATTCCCGGTTTTATTATGGGAAAAATGGCTACTTAAAATGTGGATATTTTGACATCAGAGTGAAGGGAGTTAACTGCACACTGATGTCAAAATATCTAAAGTTCAAGGTGCAAATTTTTCCCATCATGCAACTTGAAATTTAACCAATTCAATCTTGTTTGACAGAGCTCATTGAGCTCTGTCAAACAAGATTGAATTGGTTAAATTCCCAGTTGCATTATGGGAAAAATGGCTACTTAAAGTTTGGATATTTTGACATCAGAGTGAAGGGAGTTAAACCGAGAGGTGTACGGTTCGATTCCCGCCGGGGGTAAATGCGTTGTGTCCATTAGCAAGGCTTCTAATCCCGATTGCCCACGTGGGGCACAGTGACGCGACGCTGCGTACTAAGGCGTACTGCACGTCAGTGGTGCACATGTCTTCAACCAATGCTAAGCCTGCTTGTGTGGAATTAGTACGTTGGGGAGCTTGACAGTTGCTTGCTGGTGCTATGTCCTTCTCTCCGAGTACTTCGGCTTCCTAGAATCGTAAAACTGTCCGAAACGAGGTGAGCCTATGAGTCGGGCTGTCGAAAGTGTCGTTAAATATGCAACAATCAAATATACCTTATTCACACCTCTTCCATTTATTTTAGGTACTGGAAAGGGTGTTAACAATTATAAGACAGGCCTTACATCACAATGATCATGTGGTGGGGTTCTGAGGCCTGATCTTGTAATGTTTGGTGGATATCAAACGTTTGGTTTTTACTGGACTGTGAACTTAATGAATAAATGTGGGTCCAAGTGATAAGCAATTTACATGCCACCAGCTTTGCATGTGTTTTCACATGTTGGTCTCCGCGTCACCTGTAAAGTTCTTTCAGCTGATTACCCTTGGGCAAAACACTTCACCCCGACTGTCCACGTGGGAGCAAGGCAGCGCTGTATACTAAGGCATAGGACACGTCGAAGGTACGCTGTATTGCCCCCAACAATGCTAACTAACGTGCATGTACCGAGTTAATATTAGTTCAAAAGCCCGACAGTTACCGTCGCTCGTTGGTTCTCTTTTAATTAACGCCTGTCAGTAATTATGACAGCGGATCAGTATTGATACTTTCTTGGGGAACGCTGGGGAACGCTGGGGAACGTCGTCTTCCTACCTTTCTCTGGGGGTACGCCGAGATGGCTTGATTTACACGAATATTCAACACAGCGACAACTCAGTCATCTTTCTTAACTGGTAGAGTGTTGGAAGCCCATATTTGGGCTTTATTCTGAAGTGCAGGTGCTGCAACTTAATGGCTTCATATTCTATGGATGTGCATCATATAATTTTTAAATTGAAATTATTTTGTCTGTGAGGATTTGCCTTGTTACAGTTTATGGGAGAGTGCCACTAGGCACTCTCCCATAAATTGTAACAAGACAAAGAGACGTGGACAAATTTGGATGATCAAAAATAATTTAGCACTCTACCAGTTAACCCATTTTAGATGTGTGTAGCTGACAGTTCTATACAGGTAACACTTCGTTTGAAGAATTGTGAGTACTAAAATATCCACGGACCTCGTTTTACTACTACGAAAGGAGAACACTCTCTCCCAACGACACGTCCCGCGTTGGCTATCGCAACGCCTTGAGCGCTGGTTCGGGACGGGCACTCAACGCTCAGAGATGGCCGTCGCAGGCCGTACCCCCTCCCCACACTTCTTAATTTCACTGATGTTGTGTCGCTTTGGTACAGTGAACCAGTTTAGTTAGTTAGTTCAGGCCCCAATGTGGCCCTTGGTGATAACGTGACGCTGAAGATCTAAGGTGAGCTCCCTATTTCAGTGTACTGACGCTGTTTGAAGTGCAAGTGTATGTAGGCAGCCAGCATTCTGCAGACTGCGAGTACTGTTGGTGTTGTGATGGAATAAAGTTGCCTAGTGTACATGCACCTCTGTTGATTGGCGTGCGATAATGCGAAAATGTATATTTGGAAGCTGGCAAATAGATTTGTTCACTCTAGGTTGGCAATGCATTGCTTTTCTAATAACTAAATTAACCCCCAATATTCGAATGGAATTTGGCAAAAAATCAGCTCTGTATTCAAGCTGTGCTCCTCGTCATTCATTCAGTTGCCAATTTATTCTTTGGTTTATTAACGTGTTCATTCATAATAGTGTGATTGGCATCAGTGGATATGCAGAACAGCGTAATCACGATAGGGGATATTCCCACTAAGGGCGTCGCTAAGATGAATGGTTGAGCGGGTGTAAATTTTCTCCGACCTTGACGGCCCAAGTCCCGGCGGACACATTTTTCAACTACATCATCAAGGCATGCATTCGTCGAAGGAATGGATGTGTGGGTTAGCTTGTCATCCACCGCCTACCCCCCCCCCCCCCCCCCACCATCCTCACCCCGTAGGGACACCTCTGGCCCGCACCCTCAAACACAAACACAATACATGCATGATTTAGCGCGTAGATCCTCCAATCGGCAATTTCTGTGGGAGTATCTACCCACGCCAGTAATAGCCAAAAGGTAGTTCACTAACTTGAACGTGTTTGTCTGTTTTCGCTCCAGAAAAAAAGACGATTACATCTTTGCTCAAAATTCTTGTTTGTGAATGATAGGTAGACCTACTTAGTAAGATCTGAACACCTATTATTTTTAGAGGTCAAAGGTCAATGCCATAGGGTTACAAACTTGAGTATGTGTCTACACTGTGGAAAGAAAAGAGTCACATGACTGATTACCGTCCTTGGTACAGCAATTAAACTTGGTATTATCTCTAAGCTTTTTGTTCTTGAATGTCAAGGATCACAGTGTCACAAAACTCGTGGGTATGTATATCTGTTTGTGCTCTAATGAAAACAAGCGACTGCAGCTGTCCTCACCAAACTTTAACCAGTGTGGTACTTCCTAAGATTTCAATACCTATTAGATTTGGAGGTCAAGACCACAGGGTCACAAAGTTAACCCTTTGAACCCTCGTTTCCTGGAATGGTATCGCCTTTGTGTACACTTATAGTGAGACGGGTCAGCCCGGTATCAATTTTCAGGGAGGATAAGATAATAACTGCAGTCTGCAGCCGGCTGGCTGCAGACTGCAGTTATTATTTTATCACCAATGCCCCGTGTATAGACCTCTTATAATAAGACGAAATGGGACGAAAATATGCCTTGGACCGAAAAATTGGTCTTACGAGTTCAAGGGGGTAAGAGTCCATTTCAAATCTAACCACTCGCCTGATGCATTATTTCAATGTGATATAAAGGATTTCAAGAATATTCACGTTTGAAGGTTGAGGGTCACATTCTTACGAAATCCAAAATATGCACAGGTGCGCGGGTATGTGGGCCTATCTGAGTCGAGTGTCCCCGAATTTCACTAGCGTTTATATTGCAAACCGTGCACATTGGTTGCCTTTTTTCCAAAAGAGGATACCTACTGGGTAACGGGACACTTTCACATTTTGTAATCCATGTTGAAGTGGACCACTGTTATCTGTCTAGTCGAACTACAGAACAGTCTCACCGCACGTGTAATAGGTTTCCTGTTCTCCCAGCTTCAGAACTACAAAGAATCGTGCCCAAGCCGATCTTTCTAACACCTCAAGTGTTTGTCTCTGCACTGTTTTCCCATGCCCTCCCCCGTGGGAACCCGGGAAATGGGATAGAGGTCGCGTCCTGTAGAAAACAGGTTGTGCTGTATTGGTCAAATATGACCCGGAACCAACACCTGGGGGCGAAAATCCTGTAAAGTGGGCAGCTTAGGTACAAACGATTGGATAAACTTGACTTCATAGTTATGTTGCGATCACAATGTAGCCATAGATGCTGATAGTGACCTTAAACATCAGTAAATTAGAACTATCACTGAAGGTGATCAATACCCCCACGGCCGGTGTGACAGGAATGGAAGTCCGTAGGAACGTTAGTCCCTCTGGACTATTATTCCGCGGAATTATAGTCCTAGGTCTAACATTTCTAGGAATAGTAGTCCGGCGGACTACTATTCCTAGAAATGTTAGACCTAGGACTATAATTCCGCGGAATAATAGTCCAGAGGGACTAATTTTCCTACGGACTTCCATTCCTGTCACACCGGCTTACTAGAATGTACCTCTGAATATTAAGCTTGAAAAAAAACAATAAAAAATAAATAAATAAAAAAAATTCATGGCAGATAACCCGGTTAAAATTGTCGCAGATCAAAAATTTGAAATTTGCGAATGCACACTTGTTAATCATCATGTTTGAGAAGTTTGATCAAAATTGGTTTATTAATGAAGGTGTTCCACACTCAAAAACCCATGTACAAATCTATACTAAATCTTCTTAGTTGAATGGGAGATAACCTCTTAAAAATCACCACAGGTGGAAAATTTAGAAATATGTGCATGTTCAGTCATAAGTGGCCATGTTTAAGAAGTTTCATCGAAATCGGTTCAATAATGTAGGAATTGCGCACACATGAATCACATTTGAAAATCCATAATAAATCTAAGTTCATGGGGGTTAACCTGGTTAAAATTGTTGTAGATAAAAAATTTTTAGAATATGCGCAAGTCCACTTGTTAGTCATAATGTTTGAGACGTTTGATCAAAATTGGTTCATTAACCCTTTACCCAACCTGAAAAGCAGACGACACTTGCAAAAATAATTCTTGAATAACTAATTTTTTTCATTTTTTGTCTCAAAAACATAGGTTATGACCCCTCGTTGAAACGAGCTCGTCGAGCTCGTTCCAACGAGGGGGTCATAACCTATGTTTTTGAGACAAAAAATGAAAAAAATAATGAAAATTAATTGACGATTTTTGAGAATAGCGCTGGCCGGTTTTGGCTGTTACGTTAGGTAAAGGGTTAATGAAGGAAGAGTCGCAAACACAAAAATCTCAAATACAAATCTATATTAAATCTTCTAAGCTTAAGCTGAAGGGGAAATAACCTAGTAAAAATCATCACAGATGTAAATTTTGGAAATATACGCATGTTCACTCATTAGTGGCCATGTTTAAGAAGTTTCATCGAAATCAGTTCAGTAATGTTGGGGAGCTGCGCATACCAGAATCGCATTTGAAAGTCCACAATAAATCTAAGTTCAGGCGAGATAACTAGGTTACAAAAATTGTCGTATGCGCATGTTCACTTGCTAATCATAATGTTTGAGACGTTTGATCAAAATCGGTTTAAAATTGTAGGAGTTGTTGTTGCATGCGCAAAAATCCCATATCAAATCAAAATTAAACCTTCTAAGTTGAAGGGGAGATAACTCGGTAAAAATCATCGCAGATGGAAAATTTGGAAATATGCGCATGTTCACTCACTGGTCGTCAGGTTTAAGAAGTTTCATCGAAATTGGCACAATGGAGTTGCGCACACAAGAATCTCATTTGAAAATCCATAATAAATCTATGTTCGGATGAGATAACCGGGTGAAAATTGTCGCAGATGAAAAAATATAGAATATTTATGCATGTTCACTTGCTAGTCATAGTGTTTGAGACGTTTGATCAAAATCGGTTAAAAAATATATGAGACGTTGCATTCACAAGAATGTTCGGACGGACGGACGGACGGACGTACAACACGTCGACAATATAGCCCCCACTTGTCAATAAATAAATAAATTTTCATTCTCACGCTGTATCAGTTGGTGATTATCTGGAACCAACACTATAAAACTTTTACAATTGTATTTTCTAGAATTGTATTTTCTACCTGTTAATATAACTGACTAAACTGAATCATTAGCATTTTAAAAGGTATGGCAATCTGTCAACTGACAAATTGCCAGATCTTTAAAAATACTAATGGTTCATTTTAACCCATTCAAAACCAAAACTTTTACAATTGTATTTTCTAGAATTGTATTTTCTGAGAAAATACAATTCTAGAAAATACAATTGTAAAGGTTTTATGGTATTGGCACTTGGTTTTGGCTATGTTCCTTGGTTGTAATTTACTAACTCTCACATTAATTTTACTTTCGAGAAAATCTGAAGATACATGTTTTCATGTTTGGTGGTAAACAAGGCATCAGTGTAGGTAATCTGTGGCACAATGCTGTGTTTTGCATCACACATTCTGATGAGGAATTGTATGACCTTAATTTTCCCTCTTTGGAAAAAACCCAGAAAAGATATTTATATACTACATTAACTCTTAATCCACTGAGTAATTTCAAAATAGTTTTCATCAAATCTGCTTCAAAGCAGTCATGACTGGATTTGATAAAAAAAATTCATCTAAATTTAACGTAAGCGATCATTGGTGAAAAACTCCAGTCAATTTAAAAAAACAGAATTGGATTCAGTGTGCCAATATTATACTTATCTCAGTTGCAAACAACATCCTGTCCTGGGCAAAAAATAACTGCCAGCGACGTGCAAGGAGTTTAAACATTTCTATAAGAATACCCAATATAGCGTACAAATCTTTCGCAATATGATTTATTGGTATATTCAAAATATTTATTACATTCAAATTCATTTACACTCACGAATCATCGGCTTAGTTGCCTCCCCCCCACCCCCCCCCCCCCCCCCCATTCAGGTCACTAATTGTAAACTTAATAATTGGAACATACCTTATCACTCCTCGTTAAAAGGATCAGGCGTGCTCATTCCAGTGATGGTACATACGCTATGTTTCATGGGCAAAAGTTTGTACTAACGATCATTCCAATTTGTCGATTACAGAATCCAGGATATTACGCTTCTGGGACATTCTTTATCACGATACACTCTAATTTCTCATTAACGCACGCGGAGTTAATATCAAGAAACTTCAGAGTGTTTTACAATTTACTCCGTTACTGAGCGTCCACTTATCCGCGCTTATCAAGTTATGTGGAATTGCGTTTTTTGCTAAAACTCGTTATTTAACCCTTTATCCAACGTAACATCTATATCCGACCAGCGAAAAATCGCCAATTAATTTTCATTATTTTTTTCAGTTTTTGTCTCAAAAATATAGGTTATGACCCCTCATTGGAACGAGCTCGACGAGCTCGTTCCAATGAGGGGTCATAACCTATGTTTTTGAGAAAAAAATGAAAAAAATTAGTTATTCAAGAATTTTTTTGCAAGTGTCGGCTGCTTTTCATGTTAGGTAAAGGGTTAAATTATCAATCGTACATTAACTTTTGCGTGTTTCGGGCTCTTGGTAGTGTATCGCTACATGGGGGTATCCAACCCATGGCGCTGAAATTGCCGTTAAACCTTATAATAAACAAACCAACTAACTATATTATATATAAACATTACCACTATGCGACTCTGTTACTGTAATATTCTAAACACTCAACATGAATCCTCTGGCTTCCTCAAAGTTTGTAAGTATGTATTTATTTATTGGTGTTTTAAGGTCACATACTTATGCACAATGGCTAATCGTGACCGTGACAGTTTTACGGGTGGAGGAAGCAGGTGTACCCGGGGAGAGCCACCGAGCATCGACGAGTAACTGTCAGCTCCTTAACATTCTAACTCTGTTCAAACTCCGCTCAAGCAGGGTTACAGCGATTGCACCATTGACGTGCAGTACGCGGCGTCGCCGTGCCCCCAAGTAGGCAACCGGGATAAAGTGCCTTGTCCAAGAACACACCGACACACCGCGGGTCGTCCCGGACGGGAATCGAACTCGGGACCTCTAGCATAGAAGTCCAACCGTCTACCACTGAGCCACCTCGCTCCAAAGTTTGTATGACTTCAATCAGAATTCCAATGCCCAAATGGCCGCGCTGGCCGAAAACACATAAATGCACTACATTATTTTGGTTCCATATTTTATCGCGATCCTGTTCTCTTTCACCCCTGTCTTATTAAAATGTGAAACGCCTTACATTGGGATCTACTTTCATTGTTTGGTTCGGCAGTGAAGGGCATCTATTGGTTTAATCTTTACTTTACAAAGGTTGTAATTCACAACAGGCTTGTCAAAGTTTGTCCCGGCAATGGTTGGCTGAGATGTAACAAACTCTTTTGGAAGCTTTGTCTACACAACGTCTGTCTAAGAGGTCGCTGAACAAACACAGTTTTCTGGGTAAGAACTCGAAAACCAATTGATAATCGCAAATCTGAAATGTCTTAACTCGAATTAACCGCTATTGTTAACCATTTGAAGACGAGAGGTCCTTTTTCCGGGCTTGGAACATGGTACGTCATAATCTAATTAAGTAGGATGCCTACTATGAGAATATGTGAGGTAGACCAGGCAATATTTGCAACGTGCAGCCCCAAGGCTGCACGTTGAAAATATTAATTGGTCTACCTCCTAACAATGAATGTGGACTCTTCCATTTGCTGCCATTGAACTGACAAAGAAGATGCTACCAGGGTTCAAAGGGTTAAGGTTTAGATTACGAAATTAGAAGGGCCGTTTTAATGCCATTTGCCCTCATGCGGACATGGCGGCGTTGAGTATTAAAGCGTAGTTACATTAGCACGCCTTAATCCGACAACTCGGTCATTTGTATAAACAGGTACCCAGATTGTCAACCACTGATACAGATTTTTATGTCATGTACCGATCACTTTATAGACACATTACTTATCACATTCGTCGATTGGTTGTTCAAAACTTTGTGTCTGGGGGGAGGGCTAGCTGGGGTAGCCACGCCTATCAAACAGTGGCAACTACATGCCCCCTGACATGTCGATAGTACACTTGCCTTTAGCCGCTGTTAACTCTTCTTGTGCTGGGCTACTAAGTTTGAGAGTCTCAGAGTTTCTCGTCGATGCTCGGTATAGTTCTCTCCTGTAAAACTTCCGACACGATATGATCCCGGTTGTTGAAAGTGTCGCTGAACCTAAATAAGCAAGCAGTTCCTTATTCAATGGAAGAACATCTAGCAGAACCTAAAATTTTGGAAAACAGTTTTGTGGGTAGAGAGAGGATCAACCACCCCAAGCCCTTTGTCTCATTAATTATTCAAACAACCCATCAAAGCAATTTTTGACTACGCACTTCGGTGAATTGCTTTATTTCTTCGGATTTCTATTTCTGAAACATATTCTGTTCGCGTTCTGAGAGTTGTTACTCTTTAGCAGTGCGGATGAGTTTCGTCCGCTTACCTGCGAGAAATTGTTAGACTTCAGTCTGGTACTGTATGGGGTTTTCTCCACCCATGTATGTGTTTTAGTCCGAATGGGGTTTCGTCCTTTGGTATGGTTGAACTCGGGCTTTTGTTCTATTTTATGGCTCCTCTGCCCTCTTTCTGTGAATCACGTTTTTACAAGCATCGGAATCAGGAGCTATGTATTATCCGCGATATCACATGGATATCAGTTTCTCGAGGTAGTCGATACCTTTGTATAATAGCGGATAATTTCGTACCCATGCACGCCGCAATGGCCACTGTACAGGTCTTCTGTTGTAACATAATATAACATAACAGTTATTAGTATGAAACATCCCCTATATATAGTATACAAGTAACATGAATAATAATATTACTCAAAACAATTCAATTCCATCCACAAATTTTCCCTGATGAAAGTACTGTACTTTATTAATTTTGATACACGAAAGAACGCGGAGATGTGAACCATAATTTCCCATACACTTCACGAAACATATCTTAACCCTAGCTTTACCTGACATGAAAAGCAGACGACACTTGCAAACAAATTCTTGAATAACTAATTTTTTTCATTTTTTGTCTCAAAAACATAGGTTATGACTCCCTCATTGGAACGAGCTCGTTCCAATGAGGGGCCATAACATATGTTTTTGACTCGGAGACAAAAAATGAAAAAATAATGAAAATTAATTGGTGATTTTTGAGAATAGCGCTTGCCGGTTTTGACCGTTACATTGGATGAAGGGTTAATCGTCTGGCGAAAAATCCCGAATTGAGTTGTATGAACCGTTATGAATAAGCTTCCATTTTTCAATCCTGGGGTGAGACTGTGTAAACGATTGGGAATAGTTTGATTGGAACACTTGGAGTTTATCGGCAAAGAAACCACCGAAGGAGCAATTTGGAAATTTCCCACGGAAAGGTCCCAGACACCGCCTTGGAGGGGGAGATGACCTCGAGCTCACCACTGCATGGGTCGGAATGTGGCGTCTATCCCATCTCACAAACCCAAAATCCTGGACCCACCACTGTATATGCTTTTTATCCGGCATTTAGTTTGAGGACGGATCAGGCAATTCTGCAATTAATTGACAAGATCATTGTCGTGATACTGTATCAAAACCATAAAAAATGGGTTGAAAATCAACCCAAATCAACAGGATTGAGTGAATATGAACCCAATTGGGTTGATCCATATTCACTCAAACAGTTTATTCGGGCTGATTTTAACCTAACTGATTTCAGAGTGCATTTATCAGAATTAGTTGTATCCAACTAGTATATCAGATATGGGTGAATAGAGGCTGAACGGCTAAGATATCCAAAGCATATAAATCAGACCGTATAAAAAGCATCCTCCCACACATATACATATATTTCGACATGTGAAAGAAACAGACACTTCATCAAATGGGTCCCGGAGTGCAGGTAAATGCTTCAAAATCTGTATTCAGGGTCAACATGTGTTGCTTTACCACTTCCGAGTTTTGCTTTACCTCTAGCAGAATGACAACCCAGAAAAACACACCCAAAACATGCACTTGCGATGACATAAAATGTGTATACATGAAAGAACACATATAGGCGGTCTAGCTTGACGGCAATAAATTTTGAGAAAACCATCATTGGTGGATTTTGTATGCCTCGGAGTTAAAATTTTATGTATTTTACCGAAAATTTATTTCTAAATTTTGAAATCGCACCGAGAAACTTCATAAAAGTAGAAAAATGTAGGATATGTGGGCTTGATTTTAGTGTATCTATTTTTCCTCGCAATGTACTCGTCACTAATAATGTTAGCGAAAATTCGGTTAGTAGTATATCATGTACCCGACCGTGCCCCATTGGCAGGATCTCATGTGACGTCATAGTAACGTGACCTAGTTACGTCATGCTGTGTTGCCAAGGTAGCCCGCGTGAGCGGCCATGTTGTGATATTATCCCTGTCGTGATACGTGGTCTAGTGTGCATGCGCAGCGCGTGTTGTTAGGGTGATACGCGTTTCCGTCGACAATTTGTATACTGGAGGCCGCCATCTTGGTTTCTATAGTAGCACGTGGTTACTATGTTACCCAAAGGCTTATAATAGGACAGGAGTATGTTCTGTGGGTATGTTCCTTTGTACAACAGTAATTTCCCGATTCGTAGAATTACCCAAATAAACCCGTCAATCCCTCCAAATCATTAAAAACGACTTTATTTGATACGGATTCCCCATTTTATTGGCTTAGCACGTAGTGCTACAGTACTGAGAGGGCCCCTGGGGGTAAATTCGATTGAACTAGAGTAAGTTTCTGGCTTGGACACTTCGCAGAATTACCCAAACAGACCCGGCAATCCCTCCAAATCACCAAAAACAAGTTTTATTTGATATGAAACCCTGTATTGTTTTTTTCGAACTAGAGTAATTTTCTGGCTCGCATTTTCCCCAGAATCCATATTTACTTCGTAGAATTACCACAAACAGCCCCATAATTGTTTTATTGGTTCAGATTACCCAGTAAATTCTCGGTTTCTACCTATTTATCTACAAGCTCTGGATGTGCCAATATGTTCTTATGTGAAAAAGCACAATGTGACACATTGTGCACTAGCACATAGGCACATACTGGATGTGCCGATATGTGCCCATGTGCTAGTGCACAATGTGTCACATTGTGCACTAGCACAGTGCATATGCGATCAAATGGATTCTATAAACTGAGACATATCCTAAAAAGGGATTCCAAAAACGGTTTCCATGGAGCGTGGGTGTTTGGTGAAATGTGCTTGTGTGTTATTACCCATTGTGTCACAATATGTACACATAAAAGGTAGCACATAGTCACATGCTGGGTGCGCTGATATGTGCCTATGTGCAAATGCACAATGTGACACTTTGTGTGTACTAGCACAAAGGCACATACGACAAAAAGGGTTTCTGTAGCCACAGAATATCCTAAAAAGGAATTCCATAGGGATTCCAAAAAGGGAATCTATGGAACGTGGGTGTTTGGTGGAATGTGCTTGAATGTTATTACACATTGTATCACAATGTGTACACATTATAGGTAGCACATAGGAACATGCTGGATGTGCTGATATATGCCTATGTGAAAAAGCACAATGTGACACATTATGTACTAGCACATAGGCGCATACGACCAAAAAGGGACTTGTAGCCATATCCTAAAAAGGAGTTCTATAGGGATTTATAAAAGGGGTTCCATAAGTGGGTTTCCGTCTTACGTCGAGTGACTTGCACCTACTGCTCGAACGACTCGAATCCCATCGAGCAAATTTACTTTACAGTAATTGCTTGACCGAGTGACATGCACATACGACTCTTAGCCTTGTTTCAGGAAAAGGGATTCCATAGTCACAGGCTTTTTTCCGAAAATGGATTCTTAAAAAGGAATTCTTAAAAAGGGATTTCAAAAGTGGGATTCCGTTACCTGGGATTCCGTGATTTAACATCAACACTCGAGGGTATGGAAAGGAATTAATAACACACAATTCAACTCCTATTGCAAGAACCTGAACAGAAAAAGATATGACAATATACAACCAACCACGACAAAACCACGAAGGTACAAAAGTGAACGAAGATGAACTGGTTGGACAGATCTGAATTACGAACAAATCCAACACAACTAAGGTTGAACTGTTCGAATGAAGTCAAAGTGAAAGAAGATCCAACACAACCAAGCTCGAAGTGAACATAACATAACAAAGAGAAGGAAGATCGAACGAGTTGGATTGACCGAACACAACCAAGATCGAAGTGAACATAACAAACTTTACGAAGTTTGACTTAATCTTATCACTCATTACATTCATTAAAATTTTCACCTGAATGAACTTTATATAATATCCTCTATATATAAATAGTATTAACCTTTTTGAACCGAACAAAACGAAGATCCAACATTACCAAGGTCGAAGTGAACAGAACATACCAATGACTGAGCAAAGACAAGATCCCATAAGAAACTTTGGAACTTTATTTTTAAACCATAACAAAAGTTGTTGTTTTTCAAGAGGGAAAGAGAATACCCACGAGTGTTAATGTTAAATCACGGAATCCAATTCTACGGAGTCGGATAGGAATCCCACTTCTGGAATTCCTTTTAAGAATTCCTTTTAAGAATCCCTTTTCGGAAAACGTCTGTGACTATGGAATCTCTTTTTCCTGAAATGAGGCTAAAAGTCGTATGTGCGAGTCACTCGGTCGAGCAGTCAGTTATTCTAAAGCAAACTTGTTCGATGGGATTCGAGTCGTTCGAGCAGTATGTGCGAGTCACTCGGCGTAAGACGGAATCCCGCTTGTGGAATCCCTTTTTGAAATCCCTATATAACCCCCTTTTAGGATATGCCTGTGGCTTCAGAATCCTTTTTTGGTCGTATGTGCCTATGTGCTAGTACACAATGTGTTACATTGTGCATTTTCGCACAGGAACATATCAGCACATCCGGCATGTGCCTAAGTGCTACCTATAATGTGTACACATTGTGACTCAATGTGTAATAACACACAAACACATTCCACGGAATCCCTTTTTAGGATATGTCTCAGGTGATAGAATCCCTTTTTTATAGCATGTGCCTATTTGCTAGTGCACAAAGTGACACATTGTGCACTAGCACATAGGCACATACCGGCATATCCAGTATGTACCTACGTGATTGTGCACAATGTGTCACATTGTGCTTTTTCACATAAGCAAATATTGGCACATCCGGCATGTGCCTATGTGCTAGTGCACAGTGTGTCACATTGTGCTTTTTCACAGAAGCACATATTGGCGCACCAATACAAAATTGTCGACGGAAACACGTATCACCCTAACAACATGCGCTGTGCATGAACACTAGAAACACGTATCACTATGGGGATGACTTCACAACATGGCCGCTCACGCGGGGTACCATGGTAACACAACATTACGTAACTAGGTCACGTGACTATGATGTCATATGAGATCCCGCATGAGATCCTGCCAATGGGCACGGTCGGGTACATGCTATACTACTTCGGTTCTTAGTTTTTTCGGAAAATATTTATCTTTACTTTTTCTCGAAATTAAATTGATACGAAAGTTAGTAATTTACAAACGAGGGATATACATCGGTGGCAATTACCGGTTGATACTGCGTGAGCATGGAAACAAAAATGAAAACAATCCCGAGACAAAGACTTGAGGCGACTTTACAGCAGCCATGAGTAGATTTGATGAAAATATTTTGAAAACACTCCGTGGGTTAAGAGTCAAATATATTTTGTCCCAACTGTGATAGCTCAATGCTGACTGATTAAATATTCCAACTACACCATCAAACCATACCTTATTTGAATGCATACATTACAGCCGCCGTGGATTGGTCACTTTCCACGATTGGGCAGTATTTCCAGAGACGCAATAATATTAGATTGCAAGCACTCATGATAGTAACAGTCATCAAATATTTAATTAATGAAGCACTCGGAACAACCCTGTGCTTCATTAATTAAAATTTTGCTGATGATGATTTTCGTTACCTTGTAAACGCATGCGTGGCCACCACTGCCCACGTGTGGATTTCGACCAGTCCACGGCCACTCTGCTGTTCCTTAACGATGAATACTTAGAATATTAATTAGTCGGGGTTATAGTTAACCCTTTGCCCAACGTAACAGGAAAAACCGGCCAGCGCAATTCACCAAATTCACCATACAATTTTAATTACTTTTTCACTTTTTTGTCACAAAAATATAGCTTATGACCGCTCACTGGAACGAGTTCAACGAGCTCGTTCCAATGGAGGTTCATAAGCTAAGTTTTTAAGGCAAAAAAATCCCAAAATATACCTCTTCAAGAATTTTATTTGCAAGTGTCGTCTGCTTTTCGTATTAGGTAAAGTGTTAAAAAACGGAAGACTATTTTTAAATTTATTTGTGGATAAATAAAATGTATGTTATAGTCATGACGCAACACTTATTTACTCAACACGTACTATAATGGTCGTCTAAATTAGGCATGCTTTGGGTCCCCAAAGCCTTGAGTCGGGTAATACAGACCTCCTTTTGTATGGTCGTCTGTGCGTGTGACGTTAGTATTAAACCCAGTCTTCAAAAAGTTACTGCATGACTACAAACAAGAGCGAATCGATATCTAAGACTCCAATCAAGATGAAAATATCCAGACTTAACCCTTTGAACTCTTATGGTATCTTCCATGCCAGTTCAATGGCAGCAGTTAGAAGAGTCCATATTCATTATTTGGGGTAGACTAATCAATATTTTCAACGTGCAGCCTCGGGGCTGCACATTGAAAATGTTGATTGGTCTACCCCACACATTCACTGAACAGCCATTCTATTTATTAAAGTTATGACGTATCATGCTCCTGGGCGGCCTCTGGAGTTCAAAGTGTTAAACCTTGGGGTGGTGGTATCGCACCCCATAAGCAACGCCCCTGTGTGCAGATGAGTTCTCTCGTCAACGACGACAAAAGTCCCTGACTATTTTCATCTGTTTGCTTGGGTACACTTAAAACATTTTTTTCTCAGCAACTTCTTGTTCTAGAAATAGGCCTAAATTAATTTTGATAAAACTGTGTGATACAGTGTGATGGTGAATATTATGTCAAAAGAAGGTTATATGGAGCAGGAGAGCTTGCGATCTCCGATATCGAAAACAGGGTCCATGTGGAGTTTACTTCCCGGGCGTATACGCTCGTGTATTTCCGACATACAACGATTTGAAATGTAGTGGCCATTGTTTTTTTATCTTTTCGTCTGACTGCACCTCAAAGAAAACTTAGGATTTAGGCTGGGTCTAACTATCGTTAATTTCTGCCCCACGCCCGAAACCAAATGTATCTTTGGCTCAGAAGCGTAGCCAGGAGTCATGTATATATATATATATTGGTAGACTCACGGATCTTTTGTGGGGTTTGGGAGGGGTGGCGCAGCATTTTTTATGTGCTTGACTCGGAGAAAGGTATGGAGGAGCTAGAGGCCTTCTCACGGTGGTATTGCTGGGGTTATATCTTTCAAAGAATTTGGACAAATTTAAAAAAAATAGGTTCCAAACGCGCTATTTGGAGTCATTTTGAGACTCCAAAGAACGTCGAGTGGTACTTCATCTGCAGGTTCATTAGTAGAGTCCCCATGCAGATCGCAGAATTCGGGATTTTTATTGGGTGGTGAGGATTTCAGAGATCCAGGTCGCACCCCCTCTGGCTACACCACTGCCTTGGTTAATATGTGCCACGAAATTATGAGGTCTGAATCTGAACCCCTCGTCTCTAAGCGGAGCATCTATTCTCGTTTACTGTTGAAAGAAGAAGCTGATGATGAGAATGAAGTAAGTTCAGGTGGAAATCATAATGCACAGGTTTCAATGCCAGACGATGCTAATTCTGCCTGTGATATTAACGAGTCGACTGGGGAGTTAAAGGGTCACACCTAGTATTGCCAAAAAAGCTATAGGTGGCCCCACCTATAGAAAGCCCCCGTGTGTAAATAAAGCGTCTGGTCTCATTGTTTACGACACAGCTGATAGCATACCACTGTGATGGCGATTCCATCTGAGAGTAGATAAGGCAGTACACCAAGCCTGAAAATAGGCAGATTGTCATCTGCAAAATGAGGTTCACAGAGGGTAAATTTGGTGATGCTACCCTGCACAGCAGGGTAGCATCACAAAATTTACCCTCTGTGAACCTCAGTCTGAATCCAGGTCTCACGCCGAAACAGAAAGGTGAACCCAGAGGATAAAATGGCTCACTCTATGGGATAGCATCACCAAATTCACCCTATGGGGACCTCATTTTGCAAATTACAGGTTTCTTATATTCAGACTTGCAGATCACATGTCGGGTTCCGTTATCTAATATATAAATGCGAATGGCTGTACCTCTCTCTCTCTCTCTCTCTCTCTCTCTCTCTCTCTCTCTCTCTCTCTCTCTCTTTGTTTCGGGTGAACTCCTCCGTTCTCGAACGATCGATCTCAAATTATTTTCTACACGGAGGTAATTCGTCTCTGCGAGTAACATGAGATGGGTGCCATGCCCATGCGGGGTGACCTTGACCTTGATGACCTTGACCTTTTATTTCAAAAACGGCTGGGTTGATCGGTCAAAAATTTCATATGTGCGGGTATATTGACCCATCGATCATTTTGACTTTATCGGGGTGCCCGCGCGGGGTGACCTTGACCTTGAAATTGGTGACCTTAACCTTTTATTTCGAAAACGGCTAGGCCGATCGGTCTAAAATTTCATATGTGCCGATATATTGACCCATCGATCATTTTGACTTTATCGGAGTGCCCGCGTGGGGTGACCTTGATCTTGAAATTGTAACCTTGACCTTTTATTTCGGAAACGTCTGATATAACCCTCTTCTCCCGTGCAAAGCCGGGTATCACCTGCTAGTCTAATATATAAATGCTATCGATCTGTCTCTCTATTTTTGTTCCGGGTGAACTCTTCCGTTTCTCGACCGATCGATCTCAAATTTTCTAATTCGTCCCTGCGAGTAACATGAGATGGGTGCCGTGCACATGCGCGGTGACCTTGACCTTGAAATTGATGACCCTGACCTTTTATTTCGAAAATGGCTGGGCCGATCGGGCTATAAATTTCATATGTGCGGGTATATTGACCCATCGATCATTTTGACTTTATCGGGGAGCCCGCATGGCGTGACCTTGACCTTGGAATTGGTGACCTTGACCTTCTATTTTGAAAACGGCTGAGCCGATCATATCTGAGGGTATATTGATATAACCATCTTCTCCCGTGCAACACCGGGTATTCACCCGCTAGTAGGTTACACTTTTGAACTATGGGCAACAAACAATGTTAAATTGTTTATTCATATCAATAAATGACAATGTTAGCGTTGTTTCGTATGCATTTGCCCAAATGATCTATTTGGTTGATTGTCCATTTCATGATGAAATATTGATTATATTATCTGTATCTTTGTGATCAGTATATTGGTGGCCAAGCTTCCTTCTGTTCGATCTTGAGATTCTCTTTATTTTCTACCCCCCCCCCCCCCCCCCCCCGGGACCGATCAGGACTATTTAAAATACGTTCTAGCCTCGGAGCCTATTTTTTCAATTCATGCGCCAGATTTCAATTTACGGAGTCACACTGCTGTTTGTAACACACACTGCAAGTATGTAATAGCTCTCATCATTTTCATTTAGTACACTATAGCAAACATTAATCTTCACTGTGGTTTCTGATCAAGTCTTGGCTGCCTATTTAGGCAGCCAAGACTTGATCAGAAACCACAGTGAAGATTAATGCTTGGTAATTAAGACTTGAAGTTTTAACTTAAGCACTCTACAACAATGATAAATGATAATCATATATATAATACATGTAAGAGTGTCTCTCTCGATTATCCATCGAAAGAATATCAAAATATGATCTGAGAAGTTACGCGCCAACCGAGAAGCCTATTTCTGAGATTTAAGAGCCAGGTCCTGATGTTTCAGAACCAAATACGCACTGGCGCATGCCCAGGTCGGTCCCTGCCCCCCCCCCCCCCCCGCCTCCCCCCCCCCCCCCCTCCCCGCCCGTCCATCTTTCTCGTTTCTCTCTTTCTCTCACATTCATTTATTTTGTCTTTCTTTCTCTCTGTCCCGAAGTTTTATCAATGGGAGAATGGGGTGCCGAGATATTCATCCATTGCTTGGAAATTGTGAGACATTTTCTTTCCGCGTGGAACCCCGGAATGTAAAGCAATGCTTGCATACAGTGTGGTGAACAAGTTCTATTTTACTGGTAAAATAGGGCCCGCTCGCCACTGTCTGGGGCGGAAGTTCTCTAAATGGGCAACACGCGTATAAACGATTGGCTGGACTTGACTTTATGTCGATGTTGCTGTCACGATTAACCATTGTGTAGAAATATGTGACCTTAAACACCAAAAAATAATCAAATGTGAAAGCTAGAACCGATCGATCGGGGGGGGGGGTGAGAAAGGCTTTCGGTCCATCGCCGAATGATTGGGTTATCTTTTACATCGTATATTGTAAGTTTTCTCCGCCAACATGTATGGTATATGCAGATTTAATAATACCTGGATGTCGGTTTTTTAACACCTGGGGCCGAGTATTTGTTATAAACACTCTTGTTAAATGCGTTGTCGTTTAAACTCGGTCAAAACAATAATCACAGACACAAGCTTCCATTGTTGCCTTTTCAGATTGTTTCCAACAAAATGTGAGCTTGCGAAGCGAAAGTCAACTTGCTTTTTTCTTTGTGAAATGTCTGTCAAGTAAAAATAATTTCTTGGAACAAGTTTCTGCATAAACCCGTGAAACAAAATATTTCTCATTGACACAAACTATCGCAGCGAAATGAAAGGCTTCAATGCAGTTTGGCCATTCGCAATGTTTTAAATATAACTTAGAATGACATAATTATTGTTTGCTGTTGTAGGACTTCGTGGTTTAGAGGTATTTCAGTTTGTCCGCGATTGAAAGGTACCGAGTTCGATTCCTCATTATGATGTACAATATGATTTATTTTGTTTCCTTCTAAAACAGCTCCTAAATAAACATGTTTTCCTGGTCGTATGGAGCCGAGTATTTGTAACAAATACTCTTGTTAAATCCGTTCTCTTGTAAACCAAGGTCAGAACAATAATCACTGATGCAAGCTGTCATTGTCGCTTTTTCAAATTGTTTCCTTTCAAATGTGTTTCAATTGTATCGTTCATATTGTATAATTGCGAAATGGTACCGTACAGCGTTGTGGCCTAGTGGTAAATTAATGTAAGCACGACTGAAAGGTTCCGTGTTCGATTCCCCTTTGCGAAAAGGAAATGGACTTGCTTTTTCTTTTGTTAAATTTAATGTCTGACGAGTAAAAACGATTTCTTGGGTCTCGTTTCTGTGTAAAACTGGGAAACTCAAAATGTTCCCTTACGCAAACTGACATTGTATTTTGTTGTGATTGCTAGGGAATATAACTGACCACGCGATGTTTTGAAAACGATTTGGTGAACGTTGTATCGGCTCCGCGGTAACTTAAAGTATTTGAATTTTGATCTCGGGGTCCTGGGTTCGACTCCCCGACGAAGCACCAAGCTCTTGTAACAGAAAAGTTTTCACTCGTAAATAACAAATAGCTCCAAATGTGTTGCCACTGTTTAAAAGCCACGGATCATTACAAGCATTTTGGAAGTTTTTACGGGATATCTAGTTTGTTTTTTGTATAATGAATTAAATTTCATTTTAAATGTCAAACAAATTTAAACCGCGAACTCTTAATGAATGCTGCTGTTTTGCGCAATCGTTATTAGTGTAAATAAATATTTAATTAATTATAAAACCAAAAAATTTAATGAATAATCCGTTTCAGTCGCTCGTCTTTCTGAGTGAAGGAAATTATTAGGGGTAATCCAGGCGCTTCTCTGTCACAAGTGGTCTTGATCACCCAAATCACGATTTGAACGAAGGGAGAGAACTCAAAACAAAAATTCGGACAAAAAGACATTTCTGGTCGCAAGTTTAGAGAGTATTCAGCCTAAAAACGAAAATAGCTTACAAATTTATTGCAAAATTATGATACCGAGACGCTATTTGCTTACTTGGGGTCTCGATTCCCCCAAATCCTTTGTTTCTGTTTACAGTCGTGAACGGAATAAATAGATCGTACAGCTAAAGTCGAAATAAACCGATTAACGAAGATATTTTTGTGTGAAAGAACTTATGAACAACGAATATATTCATTGTGTGGATTCATTTATGTATTTATTTTAACTACATTAATCTTGGAATTTTCACTTTAAATAACATAAATAAGATGTGACCAGTCAGTTCTGAATTATAATATCAGACATCAGCCCTGTGGGATTCATTTATTACCAATCATCCCAACATTTTTTTCTTTTTTCTTTTTCACATTTTCAGAGTTATATTAAACAGATACAGTTAGAGTGGCGAGATGAATAATTTGGGTTGTGGGTGCGGGGAGGGGTGGGGGGGGGGGGGGCTGTGAAATTTATGTGTTCGAAGATTTTTAAAATCATTTTCTCTGTTTTCCTATTTTTCTGTTAACAGTATTGGTTGAAAGCGTGGCCCGTACACAGGTTATAAAAGAAGTATTTTGTTTGTATAAACCAGTTTGAAGGGTTTTTTTATCAACATTTTGAAGTGTAATGTTCAAATATTTGAGGACTGAAGGAATAAGACAACGCAAGTATACATTTCCTTCCTTGTAAAATACCATCAACGAGAACCGAACCCGCAACCATCCGAACACCAAGGCAAAGTAGTTACCTCTAGACCACTAGGACATGTGACGATTACTTATCTCATCAGAAACATTACTTATCAAGTCTAATATAAATATATATTATTCTTACAAATCAAGGGATCGGGAATTTTCCGCCCGTACATATTTTTATGTCCGCTGGGCAGTTTTTAACAATAAAATTAAAATGTTGTTGATTAACAAAACAAAAAAAAAACCTACTAGATCAACGCGGGGATCGAACTCACGACGTTGAGATCAGAAGACAAGCTCGATACCAGAAGGCTATCCAAACAACACGAAAAAGCATAGATTTTGAATCCTTCTCTTATGCTATCATGATGCAGTAGTGGTCAAACGATAAGTTCAATTTACAATCCAGGCTGGTTTGACCGCGTCGCTTGCCCTCGTTGTAAATCGGTGAATTTGTGTTCTAAAGATCGATAGTTCGAGCCTGACCCCTCTGCACTTCTCTCTGATGCAAGCTGTCATTGAAGCCTTTTCAAATTGTTTCCAGTAAATGTGTTTCAGTTGTATTGTTGATATTGTATAATTGAGGTTGTGACACTGTACAGCGTCGTGGCCCAGTGGAAATTTAATGTGAACACCACCAAAATGTTCCGTGTTCGATTCCCCTTTGCGAAAAGGAAATGGACTTGCTTTTTCTTTGTTAAATTTAATGTCTGACGAGTAAAAACGATTTCTTGGGTCTCGTTTCAGTATAAAACTGGGGAACTCAAAGTATCCCCTGACGCAAACTGTCATTGTATTTTGTTGTGATTGCTAGGGAATATAATTGACCACACGATGTTTTGAAAACGTTTCGGTGATCGTTGTATCGGCTCCACGGTAACTTGAAGCATTTGAATTTTGATCTCGGGGTCCTGGGTTCGACTCCCCGGCGAAGCACCAAGCTCTTGTGACAGAAAAGTTTTCACTCGGAAATAACAAATAGCTCCAAATGTGTTGCCAGTGTTTAAAAGGCACGGATCATTACAAGCATTTTGAAAGTTTTTACGGGATATCTAGTTTGTTTTTTGTATAATGAATTAAATTTCATTTTAAATGTCAAACAAATTTAAACCGCGAACTCTCAATGAATGCTGCTGTTTTGCGCAATCGTTATTAGTGTAAATAAATAATTAATTAATTATAAAACAAAAAAATTTAACGAATAATCCTTTTCAGTCGCTCGTCTTTCTGAGTGAAGAAATTATTAGGGGTAATCCAGGTGCTTCTCTGTCACAAGTAGTCTCGATCACCCATATCACGATTTGAACAAAGGGAGAGAACTCAAAACAAAAAATCGGACAAAAAGACATTTCTGGTCGCAGGTTTAGAGAGTATTCAGCCTAAAATCGAAAATAGCTTACAAATTTATTGCAAAATTATGATACCGAGACGCTATTTGCTTACTTGGGGTCTCGATTCCCCCAAATCCTTTGTTTCTGTTTACAGTCGTGAACGGAATAAATAGATCGTACAGATAAAGTCGAAATAAACCGTTTAACGAAGATATTTTGCGTGAAAGAACTTATGAACAACGAATATATTCATTGTGTGGATTCATTTATGTATTTATTTTAACTACATTAATCTTGGTATTTTCACTTTAAATAACATAAATAAGATGTGACCAGTCAGTTCTGAATTATAATATCAGACATCAGTCCTGTGGGATTCATTTATTACCAATCATCCCAACATTTTTTTCTTTTTTATTTTTCACACTTTCAGTGTTATATTAAACAGATACAGTTAGAGTGGCGAGATGAATAATTTGGGTTGTGGGTGCGGGGAGGTGGGGGGGGGGGGGGGGGGGTCTGTGAAATTTATGTGTTCGAAGGTTTTTTAAAATCATTTTCTCTGTTTTCCTATTTTTCTGTTAACATTATTGGTTGGAAGCGTGGCCCGTACACAGGTTAAAAAAGAAGTATTTTGTTTGTATAAACCAGTTTGAAGGGGTTTTTTTATCAACATTTTGAAGTGTAATGTTAAAATATTTGAGGACTGAAGGAATAAGACAACGCAAGTATACATTTCCTTCCTTGTAAAATACCATCAACGGGAACCGAACCCACAACCATCCGAACACCAAGCCAAGATAGTTACCTCTAGACCACTAGGACACGAGAATCAAGGATTACTTATCTCATCAGAAACATTACTTATCAAGTTAATATAAATATATACTATTCTCACAAATCAAGGGATCGGGACTTTTCCGCCCGTACATATTTTTATGTCCACTGGGCAGTTTTTAACAATAAAATTAAAATGTTGTTGATTAACAAAAAAAAAAAAAAAAAAAAAAGTACTACATTAACGTGGGGATCGAACTCACGACGTTGAGATCAGAAGACAAGCTCGATACCAGAAGGCTATCCAAACAACATGTAAAAGCATGGATTTTGAATCCTTCTCTTACGCTATACAGTAGTAGTCAAACGATAAGTTCAATTTACAATCCATGCTGGTTTGACCGCGTCGCTTGCCCTCGTTGTAAATCGGTGAATTTGTCTTCTAAAGATCGATAGTTCGAGCCTGACCCCTCTGCACTTCTCTCTGATGCAAGCTGTCATTGAAGCCTTTTCAAATTGTTTCTTATGAATGTGTTTCAGTTGTATTGTTGATATTGTATAATTGAGGTTGTGACACTGTACAGCGTCGTGGCCCAGTGGAAATTTAATGTGAACACCACCAAAATGTTCCGTGTTCGATTCCCCTTTGCGAAAAGGAAATGGACTTGCTTTTTCTTTGTTAAATTTAATGTCTGACGAGTGAAAACGATTTCTTGGGTCTCGTTTCAGTATAAAACTGGGGAACTCAAAGTATCCCCTGACGCAAACTGTCATTGTATTTTGTTGTGATTGCTAGGGAATATAATTGACCACGCGATGTTTTGAAAACGTTTCGGTGATCGTTGTATCGGCTCCACGGTAACTTGAAGCATTTGAATTTTGATCTCGGGGTCCTGGGTTCGACTCCCCGGCGAAGCACCAAGCTCTTGTGACAGAAAAGTTTTCACTCGGAAATAACAAATAGCTCCAAATGTGTTGCCAGTGTTTAAAAGCCATGGATCATTACAAGCATTTTGAAAGTTTTTACGGGATATCTGGTTTGTTTTTTGTACAATGAATTAAATTTCATTTTAAATGTCAAACAAATTTAAACCGCGAACTCTTAATGAATGCTGCTGTTTTGCGCAATCGTTATTAGTGTAAATAAATAATTAATTAATTATAAAACCAAAAAATTTAATGAATAATCCTTTTCAGTCGCTTGTCTTTCTGAGTGAAGAAATTATTAGGGGTAATCCAGGCGCTTCTCTGTCACAAGTAGTCTCGATCACCCAAATCACGATTTGAACAAAGGGAGAGAACTCAAAACAAAAATTCGGACAAAAAGACATTTCTGGCCGCAGGTTTAGAGAGTATTCAGCCTAAAATTGAAAAAGGCCTGCAAATTTATTGCAAAATTATGATACCGAGACGCTATTTGCTTACTTGGGGTCTCGATTCCCCCAAATCCTTTGTTTCTGTTTACAGTCGTGAACGGAATAAATAGATAGTACAGATAAAGTCGAAATAAACCGTTTAACGAAGATATTTTGTGTGAAAGAACTTATGAACAACGAATATATTCATTGTGTGGATTTATTTATGTATTTATTTTAACTACATTAATCTTGGTATTTTCACTTTGAATAACATAAATAAGATGTGACCAGTCAGTTCTGAATTATAATATCAGACATCAGCCCTGTGGGATTCATTTATTACCAATCATCCCAACATTTTTTTCTTTTTTATTTTTCACACTTTCAGTGTTATATTAAACAGATACAGTTAGAGTGGCGAGATGAATAATTTGGGTTGTGGGTGCGGGGAGGTGGGGGGGGGGGGGGGGTCTGTGAAATTTATGTGTTCGAAGGTTTTTAAAATCATTTTCTCTGTTTTCCTATTTTTCTGTTAACAGTATTGGTTGGAAGCGTGGCCCGTACACAGGTTATGAAAGAAGTATTTTGTTTGTATAAACCAGTTTGAAGGGTTTTTTTTATCAACATTTTGAAGTGTAATGTTCACGTACTTGAGGACTGAAGATATAAGACAACGCAAGTATACATTTCCTTCCTTGTAAAATACCATCAACGGGAACCGAACCCGCAACCGTCCGAACACCAAGACAAGGTAATTACCGCTAGACCACTAGGACACATGAATCGAGGATTACTTATCTCACCAGAAACATTACTTATCAAGTCTAATATAAATATATACTATTCTTATAAATCAAGGGATCGGGAATTTTCCGCCCGTACATCTTTTTATGTCCGCTGGGCAATTTTTAACAATAAAATTAAAATGTTGTTGATCAAAAAAAAAAAAAAAAAAAAAAATTACAGATGGATGGGGGGATCGAACTCACAACGTTGAGATCAGAAGACAAACTCGATACCAGAAGGCTATCCAAACAACATATAATTGCATGGATTTTGTATCCTTCTCTTACGCTATACAGTAGTGGTCAAAAGATAAGGTCAATTTACCAATCCAGGCCGGTTTGACCGCGTCGCTTGGCCTCGTTGTAAATCAGTGAATTTGAGTTCTAAAGATCGATAGTTGGAGCCTGACCCCTCTGCACTTCTCTCTGATGCCAGCTGTCATTGACGCCTTTCCAAATTGTTTCCAATTAATGTGTTTCAGTTGTATTGCTGATATTGTATAATTGAGGTTAAGAAGCTGTACAGCGTCGTGGCCCAGTGGAAATTTAATGTGAACACCACCAAAAGGTTCCGTATTCGATTCCCCTTTGCGAAAAGGAAATGGACTTGCTTTTTCTTTGTTAAATTTGATGTCTGACGAGAAGAACGATTTCTTGGGTCTCGTTTCTGTATAAAACTGGGAAACTCAAAATATTATCCACTAACGCAAACTGCCATTGTATTTTGTTGTGCTTGCTAGGGAATATAATTGGCCACGCGATGTTTTGAAAACAGTTTGATGCGCGTCGTATCGGCTCCGCATTAACTTGAAGCATTCTAATTATGATCTTGGGGTCCTGGGTTCGACTCCCCGACGAAGCACCAAGCTCTTGTGACAGAAAAGGTTTCACTCGGAAATAACAAATAGCTCCAAATGTGTTGCCAGTGTTTAAAAGCCATGGATCATTACAAGCATTTTGAAAGTTTTTACGGGATATCTAGTTTGTTTTTTGTATAATGAATTAAATTTCATTTTAAATGTCAAACAAATTTAAACCGCGAACTCTTAATGAATGCTGCTGTTTTGCGCAATCGTTATTAGTGTAAATAAATAATTAATTAATTATAAAACCAAAAAATTGAATGAATAATCCTTTTCAGTCGCTCGTCTTTCTGAGTGAAGAAATTATTAGGGGTAACCCAGGTGCTTCTCTGTCACAAGTAGTCTCGATCACCCAAATCACGATTTGAACAAAGGGAGAGAACTCAAAACAAAAATTCGGACAAAAAGACATTTCTGATCGCAAGTTTAGAGAGTATTCAGCCTAAAATCGAAAAAAGCTTACAAATTTATTGCAAAATTATGATACCGAGACGCTATTTGCTTACTTGGGGTCTCGATTCCCCCAAATCCTTTGTCTCTGTTTACAGCCGTGAACAGAATAAATAGATCGTACAGATAAAGTCGAAATAAACCGTTTAGCCAAGATATTTTATGTGAAAGAACTAATGAACAGCGAATTAATATATACATTGTGTGGATTCATTTATGTATTTATTTTAACTACATTAATCTTGGTATTCTCACTTTAAATAACATAAATAAGATTTGACCAGTAAGTTCTGAATTATAATATCAGACATCAGCCCTGTGGGAATCATTTATTACCAATCCTCCCAATAAATTTGTTTTATTATACAGATTTTTTAGAGAGAAACAGTAATAACTTATCTCTGCATGGTTGATGTCTAATATCATAACTTAACAGCCCTATACAAGAGTAATTCAACCAGTTAGTATCGACACCAAATGAGACCTTTTGGAAGGTTTATTCTTGGATGGTGGTGTTGGAAGGGCTGTTTGGGTTTATTTTGAGATTATTTTGCACATTTTCAGCGTTATATTAAACAGATACAGTTAGAGTGGAGAGATGAATAATTTGGGGTGTGGGAGTGGGGCAGTGTAATTTGAACATTAGAAATTTTTTTAAAATTATTTTCTCTGTTTTTCTATTTTTCTATTAACAGTATTGATTGAAAGCGTGGCTCGTACATAGGTTATAAAAGAAGTATTTTGTTCTGTATAAACCAAAGTAAAAGGGTATTTTTTACCAAAATTTTGAAGTGTAATGTTCAAATATTTGAGGATTGAAGGAAAAAGACAACGCAACTATTCATTTCCTTCCTTGTAAAGTACCGTCAACAGGAACCGAACCTGCAACATCAGAACAAGGTAGTTACCTCCAGACTGTGAGAACACATGAACAATGGCTTATTTATCTCATCAGATACATTACTTATCAAGTCTAACATAAATGATATATAATATTTATAAATATTTGGTATCATTATAAATCAAGGGATCGGGAATTTTGCGTCCGTACATATTTATATGTCCTTTGGGCAGTTTTTAACAATAAAATTAAATTGGTGTTGATCAAAAAAAAAATCATAAAATAAAATGTTAGATCATCGCGGGGATCGAACTCACGACGTTGAGATCAGAAGACAAACTCGCTAACAGAAGGCTATCCAAACAACATAAAACCACCATGGATTTTGAATCCTTCTCTTACGCTGTACAGTAGTGGTCAAATGATAAGGCCATTTTACCAATCCAGACTGGTTTGACCATGTCGCTTGGTCTCGTTGTAAATCGGTGAATTTGTGTTCTAAAGATCGATGGTTCGAGCCTGACCTTCCGCACTTCTCTCTCGATCTGTAATACATTTACTTAACAACCTTAAACCTTTTTACCTAACGCGAAAGGCAGACGACACTTGCAAATGAAGTTCTTGAATCCTGAACTATTTTTTTTTCATTTTTTTTGTGTCCAAACATAGCTTATGAACACTCATTGGAACGAGCTCACCGAGATCGTTCCAATGAGGGGTCATAAGCTTGTTTAATTGTGAGAAAAAAAATGAGAAGAATAATGAAAATTGAATGATGTTTTATTGTGAATAACACTGACCGGTCTGGTCGTTACGTTGGATAAAGGGGTTAATAAAAACCATAACACCCCAACCGGAGGAGTTGGGGGGATGGGGGGGGGGGGGGGGCTGGGAAAAATTGCAGGCTAAGGTCTAAATGTTTTCCCGTCATTTGACCACCAGCCAACTACCCCCCCCCCCCCCCTCTCCTTCACTCACCATCCCGACAATTTTTTTTTACGCTGAAAACAAGACTGTCCATCCCCACCACTAATATATTTTCCAGTGGTTCGACTGGTGTGACGATGAAACTTTATTCCGCTTTGTTTCCAATTGTCATTTCTTGGCTTAATTTCAATCTCAATCCACTATCCAAACGAATTTTGAACACATCAACAGAGATATTTAGATTTCACCACAGAAAGTTGTAAAATGCTTTATCCTCAATGTTGTCATGCTCTTAGTTATGATTAATTTGGCCGATTTTCATTGTTTTTATTGAATGTCACTTATTGATACACCGATAGATACCAGAGTTGTAGCTGTTGTGGCAGTAAAAAGATGTATGTTTTTTTAAATAAAATGGTGTTTTATTCCAAATTCCATGGTGTATTGTGTGGGGGATGTTGCAACCCCCCCCCCCCCCCCAAAAAAAAAAACAAAAAAAAACAAAACAAAACAAAAACAAACAAAAAAACCCCAAACCCCCGCCCCCCCCCCCCCCCAAAAAAAAAAAAAACCCACTGCTGTCGAGTAATTCATCTTTGATGTACAATACTTACCGTTTTCTCATTCAACTGTGATGTAACTGTGATGTCAGAGTTACACAAGAGTGCTAGACCAAATATCACTAAAGCCTAAAAAGTTGAAAATGTGTTTCTCAGGCCCTCCCGCACGATCCTTTTGGTTGCCGCATGCTCTCTTTTTATAACCAATGCAAACTTTAAAAATGAAAATGAAATGGTTTATGTCTGATATTTTACCCAAGTTAAAAAAAATGTCCCTTGAATGCAACAAGGCTTTGCAATGCTTCAGCATTGCAAAGCCTTCTTGCACTCAAGGGACGAAATACATCACCACCCAAGCTATTATGTAGAATATGAAAATAAACCAAGAACGTGAACTTTTGATGGCAAAGAAATAATTACCAAAATAAGAATAATTATAAAATAAAAAACCGCCCGCTCGAAGATCTAATTTGTGGGGCCTATTGAAAATAAATATGCTACTCACCTATGCCCAGACGTAACTAGAGGGAATTCAATGGAGGTATGTACCGGATCAGTTAGATTTCTAACTGGGCGTTGGGGTCCCAGCTCTACATGCCATAGGCACGTCCAGAGGGCCGTTGTGCCGACTTGGGGAAAGTTTGAGATGGGGGTGGGGGGGGGGGGGGGGGGTAGGCGGTGGGCGGTATGGGGGGGGGGATTCTCCCTTGGGAAATTTCTTTTAGTTTTGAACCCTTTAGATTGATTCTGAGGCTGTCCCATGGTTAAAACCTAGTCATTTTATCCACAAGAAAAATGAATTTCTCCTTGCAGATCCGTAAGTTTTCCCTTACACTGACCAGGCTACACAAGGACTATAGACTTACAGCTATTCAGCCAATACCTGCTCTTTCTAAATGACTATTCCGTGTCGGAAAAACGGAAGGGTGATTTCGAAAAACGGATCGATCACAGACTGGAGTCGGCTTTCGAAAAAAGTAGGCAACTGATTGGAAATGTCGGAGAAGTTTATCGAAAATTGGAAAATTCCTTTGGTTCTGACCTAAAAAATAATTTGTCAAATTAAATTTATATTATTAAATTTCCAACTTTTGGAATTTACGTCATCGATTTTCCAACAATATGTGGAATTGTTTTCAGAAAATATGATTTCCAGAAATTTTGAATAATGCATTCAATAACCCCTGGTGACCTGCGTGTCCTTGACCTAGATTTTGTTTTGAATTACCATTGAGTTTCAACGCATTTAGTGTTGTTCCCAGGTCCATACATTATATCATACGTGAGATATGAACATGACCTACTTTCAATATTTTGGGTGCCCGCCATATTTTTGAATGTGGAAATACATGTATGAATTTAGCAATGCATTAGGTGATCATTAAATGCGATTTCCAGCAACTCTGAAAAATGCATTCAATGACACCTGGCTGACCTCGGTGACCTTGACCCATATATTGAACATCCATTGAGTTTCAATTCATTTATTGTTAGTCTCAGATCCATAGGCCATACCACGCTTGAGATATTTTTTCAAATTTTTTGGCTCCGCCCTCTTTTTTGAGTGTAAAAGTACATGTATGAACTCCCTGAATGTATTAGTGAATCATAAAATGTGATTTCAAGCAATTCTGAAAAATGCACTCAATTACCTCTGGTTTACGTCAGTGACCTTGACCCATATCTTGAACCTCCGTTGAGTTTCGAAACCTTTGGTGTTAGTCCCAGGTTCATAGGTCATAGGTCATAACATGCTTGAGATATGAGCGTGACCTACTTTCAAAAATCTTGGTCCCCCACCCACTTTTTCTGAGTGTAAAAATACACGTACGATTGCCAGAACGCACGAGGAGGGCGGGGGGGGGGGGGGCAAAATGTGATTTCCAGCAGTTCTGAAAAAAATGTGCTCAATAACCCTTGTGTGACCTCAGTGATCTTTGCTCATATTTTGAACCTCCATTGAGTTTCAGCTCATATTTGTGTTGATCATAGGTCATACAATGCTTGATTTATGAGTGTGACTCACTTTCAAAATTGTTGGTTCAGCCCACTTTTTTGAGTATAAAATATATGTATGAACTTTAGCAATGCATTAGAGGGTCATAAACTGCTATTTCCAGCAAATCTGAAAAAATACACTCAGTGACACCTGGTGACTTTGATCCGTATTGTGAACCTTAACTGAGTTTCGACACACTTAGAGCTGGTCCCAGGTTCATACGTCATACCATGCTTGAGAAATGAGCATATATAAACATATTTGGCCACACCCACTTTTCTGAGTTTAAAAATGTATGTAAGATAAGATAAGATAAGATAAGATTTATTCAGCAAATACACCAGAATTAAGGTAGATTGCTACACACAGAATCAACATAAACAGAATCATAAAACACACTAATTCATATGACATACATAAATCATTTTACTGATAAGTCCCTCTTGTGAAGGAAGAGCTGGACTATGTTACAAATAACATTGCACAGCACTGGATTATCATTAGTCATTATTACTTTAAATTTGTCCATTGTATCCATCAGAGGAAAGTAAATTTTTTCGTCAGAAATTACGCGAAATAATTTTTCTCTCAATGGTGCATAAAGCGGATATTCCATTACGAAATGCCATTTCGATTCCACCTCCCCCATTGTACAAGCTTCGCATATTCTGTGTTTGATGGGACGAGGAGATTGTAAATGCCTTCCACGTTCGATCCACAGTTTGTGGTTGCTGATGCGTAATCGCGTAAAATTGTTTCTAGCTTTAATGGAAGAAGTGTGAATGAGATACGGTTCCATTTGATAATCTACTTTGAATAGTCGATATGTATGAACTTCGGAAATGCATTAACCCTTAACCTGCTGAGAATTTTCAAGATATTTTTCATCAAATCTAGTCATGGCTGCTTCACAGCAGCCATGACTAGATTTGATGAAAAATTCAGCAAAAAATTTACTTTAGAATTTTTGGTGAAAATATCTTTTCAGTTTACAAGGGGAAAAATCTGATTAAAAGTGCCAAAATCATACTTATTGCAGTAGCAAGAGAAATCCTGTCCTTGGCAGGAATATCCGCCAGCAGCATGCAAGGAGTTAAGGGGGCAAAAGATGTGATTTCCAGCAATTCTGAAAAATGTACTCAATGACCACTGAATCACCTCTGTGACCTTGGCCAATAGTTTGAACCTCCATTGAGTGTCGACTCATTTGGTGTTTGTCCCAGGCCCAATCGTCATACCAAGCCGGAGATATGGGCATGGCCTCTTTCAAAACGCCCCATGGACATCCTCATGCCCAAGGATCTAAAAAACATAGATGACCGAGTACTTGTGGCTGTCTATCAGTATGCCAAAAAAAATCAGCGAGATAGGACAATTTGCTTTCAAGTTATCATGCGGACAGGGAAGTACATGGAGGAGGAAGAAGAAGAAGAAGAAGAAGAAGAAGAAGAAGAAGAAGAAGAAGAAGAAGAAGAAGAAAGAAGAAGAAGAAGAAGAAGAAGAAGAAGAAGAAGAAGAAACCATACAAAATAATGGTATGTGTGTTTCACACAGACTAATTGTTAAAAAAAATAAGAAGATCCGGCGCTGGGCACAGCCCGATTCGATTAGACCGTGACAGGCTGTGTCATTATCTGACCTACTAGGCAAACTCTTGTCAAATGGAGTATCAACACAAATGCATATGTATGCAGTTCTTATATAGCACATCCCAATGCTTTAAGAGTGATTTTAATATTGGTAACTGTTATGCAGTACAGCTATACTAGGGGTGGCAATTAATTTATCTGCATGGGAGCTGTTAAATGTTTCTGAATTTCGTTCAAAAGCATGCCCCCCCCCCCCCCCCAAAAGGCCATCTTGAATTTGGCATATAAATTGTCAACAATTCCAATTGTACACCCTACAGGTCGCATTCCCTCACCTGATCTTTTTCGGGTTTCATATGCAGCTTTGATGTGGTGCCTTGTCTATAGAAACTTGATTAAATGACTTGGCATTGCTGGGTCTTTCTATTTTGTTGAGTCTCTTTTTGGACAAGTTGAGCTGCAGTGTCATCGACCATTTACAATACATATTCTCCATCTCTCACACAAAAATACAGTATTTAAAAAATAAGTCTCAGTTTCACTCCAACAAAACTTTCAACAATATATACCTCGGAAGTTCTGAAAAAATGACCCTCGCCTTACCCCACCACACCCCATCCCGCACACAATAGTGTAAATATGGTAAGAACGTGCCTGACACAAAATTTGTATAAGGCCTTGAAAGATGAAAAATATTTTTAAAGTAAATTAAAATCACAATGACCCATCCACTACCCCTTCCCGACCCGACGTGGGGAGGGGGTGATGCGGCCCGGTGGTATTATTTAACCGGTGTCTTGTAATCTATTCTTGTTATAACCCGAGCATTTCTTCTGTTATATCTTGTTTGAAAGGGTTCGTGGAGATCTTTGAAATAAGATTTTATAAACTTCACAAGTTTATTGCATGACCGAGGCTAAATACTTCTCTCGCCAAATTCAATGATTGTCCGTTTAAGTCTTCTCAAATTTTCAAATTCAATTTTTTTTCAATCACCGAGAGTTTACCCTATAACTCATAAGTAATCAACAAGTGAAATTTACACTGAAGGTGTGGTAAATGGTCTCATGTTTGGAATTAATATGCAACAACAGAGTTATACACCTAGGAGATATCCAATTAAATGGGTCCCACTGTATTATTTAACGTTACTACAGAAGAGAAGTCGTGTGAAAAAATTCAGAGATAGCTGCAGTGGCGTACCACGGGGGTGGAGTGGGGGATGAGTGGTGGTGGTGGGGGGCTTGTCCCCTGAAAGTTTAGCTACCTACCCCCCCCTCCCCCCCCCCCCCCCCCATGCAAGTTTCACAGAACATACAGCCCAAAATGGTCTTCAGTACAGGGATACACACTCTCTACAAATGCCTCAAATTCCCTCTCAGAGCACTTAATTTTACAAAATTTTCTTGTGGAAGGCCTATAGCCCTAACTAGAACCTTCAGGTCTTTACCCTCTACCCCCCCCCCCCCCCCCCCCCCCCCCCGCTTTCCTATCTCCGAACCCATCAAAACAGCCTTTCATGCGATAAAGTAACTTGCGGTTTCTTTTTCAGTTTGCAACTTCGTCACCATCTGGTGCTTTCAGTTTGTCCATTGCTATCGGACAAAGACATTAATCGGTGCAAAAATGTTTGCATAGAGATTAAACCCTTTATCCAACAAATCGAGGTAATTTACAAATCGAGCAGTTAAATAAAGTTATTTTTTTCAAAATATTTTAACAAAACTATATCACGTGATCCCTCTCATTGGAACGAGCTATTGGAGCTCGTTCCTGTGGGGGTCACATGAAATGGTTGTTGTGGGATTTTGTGGAAAAAAATAAAATATAATTAAAATAATAAATTTTAAAATCGTGTGTGTTGGGTAAAGGGTTAAATCTACCCACCGCTTTGCGTGCTCTTTTAGTATCTTTTTATTTTCTTCTGCTGTATTAGATCCAGGGAAAGCACCGACTTTTCATGGTCCAGTTCAACTAAATGGTTATGTTCTCCAGATACAACATCTTACTTTGCTTTCGAAAATCTGTTATTTCTGCATCAATGTAGCTTCTCATATCAACTGCTCTTAAAATGTTCAACTTCTTTATTTTTATGCCACGGCCCTTAATGTGTGTGTGTGTGGGGGGGGGGGGGGGGATTATGTCGGCACCATGTCCGTCCATCCGTCGGACTGTCCGGAAATTTACATCAGTTAACGGCAAAAATTCCTTCACTCATCATTCTCAATCTTTGTTGTGTTGAGGGTGGGGAGTGGAAAGTTCCAGAAACACGGTGCCTAAGTAGGTAGACTATCGGGCTTCAAACCAAGAGGTCCATGATCGATCCCGACCGGGGTTAGCTGCGTGTGTCCCTGGGCAAGGCACGTAATCCCGATTGCCCAAAAAGGGGGCATCGTGGCGCGTACTGCACTGTTTTTATTGCACTTGCCTTCAAACAATGCTAACCCTTCATGAGCGGAGTTAGTAAGTTCGGGAGTCTGATAATTGCTCGTTGCTGTTCGACGCTTCTCTCCGGCTTCTTCCATTTGTTTAACCCTTTACCCAACGCAGACGATATCAAAATTTATTATTTTAAATATCATTTTTTACATTTTTTCAAAAAATGTCAACAAAACCATATCATGTGACCCCTCTTTGGAACGAGCTCGTTCCAAAGAGGGGTCACATGGTATGATTTTGTTGAAATTTTTCGAAAAATAATATTTTTTGCTCTACTGAATTTGCATATTACGCGGGCGGATGCGGGCGATTCGTTGTGGTAAAGGGTTAAGGGTT
Source organism: Pictodentalium vernedei (assembly GCA_031216915.1). Classification (NCBI taxonomy): domain Eukaryota; kingdom Metazoa; phylum Mollusca; class Scaphopoda; order Dentaliida; family Dentaliidae; genus Pictodentalium; species Pictodentalium vernedei. Next base: position 163,778,393 of record CM062291.1, on the reverse strand, counting down.
AACTTGGCCTGCTAAAGAAGTCAAAATTTATAAAAACTCAAAACTTTCACCAGACTGTTTGGATACTTCAGAGGTGGAGTGTCCGTGTATACCTTTGAACAATTTACCGGAAGACCCCCCCCCCCCCCCCCCCCCCACACACACACACACTCTCTCTTGGTGGTCCCCGGAGCCCCACACGGTAACCCCCACTGAAATTCTCTCGATGAAACACCTCAGTCGGCGCATAGATAAATCGTCGCGTGAGAACCAGAAGGTTCTATCTTCTAGTGGAAGATAGAACCTGATGGTTTTCACACTACGAAATGTCTCCGATGCGAGGAATATTCGTCTTTTCGGTCCTGAAAATTACAAAAAAAAATTCACTGGGCCGAGCCCATGTTCCGCCTCGTGGGTTCGACGCCATTGGAATTCCCTTGCTACAAAACACAACTCAGGCGTTGACAAATGTCACAGATGCAAGAATTGGACGTCTGTCCGGTTCCGAAAATTGCACACTACACAGGGCATCAATAAATACCACGGATGCTAGGATTTTATCTCTTTCTTTCTTGAACATGAGAATGTCCTCCCACGGGGCCGAACATGATTCATTGTGCGGCCGGACAGCATTTTTTCGTTATTATGCATTACCTAGGGCGTCGACAAATGCCCCCGATCGCGGTGATTTTGCACCTTTCCGTGCGGAAAATCAAAATTTTCTCTCACGGAGCTGAACCATGATCGGCCTCCTCGGTTAGATCCCATGAACCCTTTTCCTAACATGAAAAACAAAAGACAGTAGCCCCCAAAAATCTTGAATAACTAATTTTTTTCCTTTTTTGTCTCAAAAACATAGGTTATGACCCCTCATTGGAACGAGCTCGACGAGCTCGTTCCAATGAGGGGCCATAACCTATGTTTTTGAGACAAAAAAGGAAAAAAATAATGAAAATTAATTGGGGTTTTTGAGAAAAGCGCTGGCCGGTTTTGGCCGTTACGTTAGGCAAAGGGTTAAGGCTATCTTGTGACAACACACACAGCTCGAGACATCAATAAAATGTCTGGTGCAGGTACTGAACGTCCTTTCGGGACCAAAAATAACACACTATAATCGGGGCATCGATAAATATCCCAGATGCGAGAATCTGAGAATCTTACCTTTTCGGACTGAAAGTCGGAATTCTCCCCACGAGTCGAATCATGTTCGGCTCCGTGGGATCTGCGCCAGTGCATTTCCTTGGTTATTTCGCACAACCCGGAATGTCTACAAATGCCCCAGATGTGAGAATTTTGCATCTTCTCTGTCCGGAAATTCAAAATTTCCTCCCACGGGCCGATCCATGGACAGCCTCACGGGTAAGATACCTTGAAATTATATCATTATAACACATATCTCCAATGTCTCAGATGCAAAGGGGTGGGGGTGTGGGGGTGTGGGGGGGGGGGGGGGCTAGATGGCACGACCTCCCCCTAAAAATAAAAGTGTCCCCCCCCCCAAAAAAAGTGGGAAAATTAAGGAAATTTACCCGACCAGTTAAAATAACGGCAGCATATAAACCGATCTGATTTACGTTAACTTCCACTGGCCACCAAATGGGATATACAGGTCTGCATCATTTGCTTCCAGATGTAGCTGTCCTACCCAGAGTGGTACGCCCCTGCCGGATAATATAAATGTTCTCACACTTCAGACTATGGTCAGCACCGTGTTCGCGGTGCTACTAACATGGATCCCCATCCTTTTCGAATTTCCCCACCCAGTCCGTTCCTGGGACTCTTGACAAAACAGGTAATTGTTAACTGAAACCCCACCTATAAACGATGCTTCGCGACGGCCCAGTACTGTCGATGCAGATTGCTTTTCATTGGCAAGCTCTATTTTTTAAACTTATTTATCTGTTGCATTGTTTGATTCGACAGGACGGCCCTAAACTATATTGTGTGCATCAGGGAAACTTGACCAAACTAGATGTTTCCGAAACGCTGAGTGCAAAACTTTGAAGTCAAATGTTACACATCGCATAATTTGGGCACAACTCCATTTTTTGGACACAGCGTTTGCCATCGCTGTATATATGGATTGTTGAAGATGGGGGATTTAACTCTTTACCCAACGTAACGGCCAAAACCGGCCAGCGCTATTCTCAAAAATCGACAATTAATTTTCATTATTTTTTTCATTTTTTGTCTCAAAAACATAGGTTATGACCCCTCGTTGGAACGAGCTCGTCGAGCTCGTTCCAACGAGGGGTCATAACCTATGTTTTTGAGACAAAAAAATGAAAAAAATTAGTTATTCAAGAATTATTTTTTCAAGTGTCGTCTGCTTTTCAGGTTAGGTAAAGGGTTAAAGATCTAATAACACATAAAAGTAACCTTTGACTGTTTGACAGTCTGGTGGGCGAGATTTTTATTGAAAAATTCTCCTCACAAACGGCGTTCTACATAATTATACAGTTTAGTGTCTGGTTTGGAAGAGATACACAAAGCAAATATCTTCTTTAACTGATTGAGTGTTAGACGCCACTACCATGGGTTTAAATGAAAGTGTCAATGACACTGTTGCTTAACTTGTGTGTTGTGTTTGATGAAAAGGATAATGTTCAATGTTTATGAAAGGATTATGAAATAAGACAAGAATTGTGATAATTGGGAATATGTTCATTTCTGTTCCCTGTATGCTATGTTTTTGATAAAAATAATATGGGGTGTACACTGTACTAAAGAGCTGAGGGATGGGTTAATATGACCTCACAATTAATGTATGTGGCCCTCATTTAACGTATATCCAAGAAAGTTACCAAGTTACAGTGAAATTATTCCAAAACGTGTCATCCTATCAAGTTACATTGAAATCCCTTAATAAATATTGCCTGCAGACTGTGCTAAAGGTTTTCGGGCTTCGGGCCCCTGTAGCCGTCAGTTTCCCAATTGCGTCCAAAGGGGACGTTCTCATCTAGACTTTATATGAAGTCAACCTACCAAGTTACAATGAAATCCCTTCAAAAATATGACTTGTAGACTGTGCTAAAGATTTTTGGGCTTTGGGCTCGGGCAGCCATCATGGTTGAATGATCGCAACCAAAAGGGGACATTCTGATCTGGGCATCATCTGGAGTGATCCTACGAAGTTACAATGAAATCCCTTCATAAATATGACCTGTAGACTGTACTCAAGTTTTTCGGGCTTCGGGCCCCTGAAGCGGTCACAGTTGACCAATCACGACCAAAAGGGGATGTCATCATCTCGGCATTATATGGGGTCAAACTAACAGATTACAATGAAATCCTTCCATAAATATGACCTATGGACTATGCAAAAGGTTTTGGGGTTTTGGGCTCGGGCAGCCATCAAGGATCAATGATCGCGACCAAAAGGGGACGTTCTCATCTAGACATTATTTGGAGTCATCCTACCAAGCTACAATAAAATCCCTTCATAAATATCACCTGTAGACTGTGCTAAAGGTTTTCGGGCTTCAGGCCCCTGAAGCCGTCACAGTTGCCTAATGATGTCCAAAAGGGGCTGTGTTCATATAGACATTACATGAAGTTAACCTACCAAGTTACAACGAAATCCCTTCATAAATATGAACTGAAGACTGTGCTAAAGGTTTTCGGGCTTTGGGCTCAGGCAGCCATCATGGTTGAATGATCGCAACCAAGAGGGGACATTCTCATCTGGGCATCATCTGGAGTGATCCTACGAAGTTACAATGAATTCCCTTCATAAATATGACCTGTAGACTGTGCTCAAGATTGTCGGGCTTCGGGCACCTGTAGCCATCACAGTTGACCAATCACGACCGAAAGGGTTTGTCATCATCTAGGCATTATATGGAGTCAACCTAACAAGTAACAATGAAATCCTTCCATAAATACAACCTATAGGCTATGCTAAAGGTTTTTGGGCTCGGGCAGCCACCAAGGCTGAATGATCGCGACCAAAAGGGGACGTTTTCATCTAGACATTATTTGGAGTCATCCTACCAAGCTACAATGAAAGTCCTTCATAATTATGACATCTAGACTGTTCTAAAGTTTTTCGGGCTTCGGGCCCCTGAGCCGTCACAGTTGCCCAATCGTGTCCAAAGGGGGACGTTCTTATCTAGACATTATATGAAGTCAACCTACCAAGTTACAATGAAATCCCTTCATAAATATGACCCGTAGACTGTGCTAAAGCTTTTCGGGATTCGGGCTCGGGCTCGGGCTCGGGCAGCCATCATGGTTGAATGATCGCAACCAAGAGGGGACAATTTCATCTGGGCATCATCTGGAGTGATCCGACGAAGTTACAATGAAATCCCTTCATAAATATGACCTGTAGACTGTGCTCAAGGCTTTCGGGCTTCGGGCACCTGTAGCCATCACAGTTGACTAATCACGACCAAAAGGGGATGTCATCATCTAGGCATTATATGGAGTCAACCTAACAGGTTACAATGAAATCCTTCCATAAATATGACCTTTTGCCTATAAAGGTTTTTGGGCTCGGACACCCATCAAGGCTGAATGATCGCGATCAAAATGGGACGTTCTCATCTAGACATTGTCTGGAGTCATCCTACCAAGTTACAATGAAATCCCTTTATAAATATGACCTGTAGACTGTGCTAAAGGTTTTCGGGCTTCGGGCCCCTGTAGCCGTCACAGTTGCCAAATCACGTCCAAAAGGGACTTTCTCATCTAGACATTATATGAAGTCAACCCACCAAGTTACAATGAAATTCCTCAATAAATATGACCTGTAGACTGTGCTAAGGGTTTTCGGGTTTTGGGCTCGGGCAGTCGTCACGGTTGGCAGATCACGCCCAAATGGGGACATTCTCATCTAGACATCATAAGGAGTCATCCTACCAAGTTACAATGAAATCCCTCCATATTAAACATGACCTGCAGACTGTGCTAAAAGTTTTTGGGTTTCGGGCTTGGGCAGCCATCACGGTTGACAGATCATGCCCAAAAGGGGGCGTTCTCATCTAGGCATTATACAGAGGCATCCTACCAAGTTACAATGAAATCCCTTCATAAATACGACCTGTAGTGTAGACTGTGCTAATGGTTTTCGGGGCAGCCATACCGGTTGACCGATCGCGACCAAAAGGGGACCTTCTCATCTAGACATGACCCCAAATCTGCATATAAAATTTCGTGACGATCAGACAAGAACTGCGGGGTGTCGCCCGTTCTAAAGGAAAATGTGAACAGACTCACAGACTTCCGCACGCGTGATGGCAATAGCTTATCTTGACTTTGTCAAGTTAAGTTAAAAATGAGGGTACCAGAGAAAAATCCAACATTTTGCTTACTCATGTTTTATATTCAGTTAAACGCAAATAAAATTTCGTAAAAACAAATTTGTTTTATCACAAATTATTGGAGAGTGCCTGTGGGCACTCTCAGATAATTTGTGATTAAAAAAATTTTGAATAAAAAAATTCGGTAACCAGTTCTCGTCAGATCACCGAAGTTAAGGGCCTATATAAGTAATGAAATTTTGTTTATTTTGAAAATTCTCACCTCTGATATTCCTTCAATTCAAATTAAATATACACAAAATGTACATCAAAATGAAGGTTGGGATGTATAGAACACGAAACACATGTGCAATCAACTCATAGAGTCGACTGCAGGCACCACTGGTTCCTGGAAGTCTGCTGCCGTATTCGCACCAGAACTGATAATTTAATAATATTTCACGAAAACAACCTGTGGCCAAATGTGCTTTACATATCCAAGAACAAAGCTAGGGGATAAAAATTCTTCAAAACACGGCGACAGAGCTGCATTGGGGAAAATTCCAAAGCCTTTGCTTTTGTTTACGTATGAGTCTACTTTCGATTTCCGGTCGACGTCATCGGACAGAAAAAGCATGTAAAAACAACGCCGTCTAAAATCAAATAATGAAAAAGATCGCCTACATACAGTATACTGTTATTAGATAGAGATTGCACAGTTGTCATATTCAGTGCAAGGTATCACGATACTTGTTGAAATTTCTTAGAATTACGATTCTGTTTTTCGATGGAAATTCGTGGTAACGAGTGATTTGCGCATGTCTGTCGAGCATGGAAACCATCTTCAATAAAAAATGCAGACAGCGTTGTCCTTTTACAAAATGCAGTCCTATCGCTGTATTCGAAAGTGTTTTGAATGCCTAGCTTTGTTCTTGGATTTATGAAGCACATTTGGCCAAAAGTTGTTCAGATGAAATATTATTTTATTATCAGTTCTGGTGCGAATACGGTAGCAGACTTCCAGGAACCAGTGGTGCCTACAGTCGACTCTATGAGTTGATTACATATGTGTTTCGTGTTCTATACATCCCAGCCTTCATTTTGATGTATAATTTGTGTATATTTAATCTGGATTTAAGGAATATGAGAGGTGAGAATTTCAAAATAAACAAAATTCCATTACTTATATAGGCCCTTAAGCAACGTCGATCCCGGTTAGTCCTTGCATGGGTGACCGTCTGAGCGATCGTTTCGGTCACCCGCGTTGTGTCCTTGGGCAAGGCACTTAACCCCGATTGTCCACATGGGGGCACGATGACGACGTCTACTAGGGCGTACTGCGTGTCGATGGTACGCATGTCTTCAACCAGTCTAACCCTGCCTGTGCTGCAGTGCGGAGTTACGATGTTGGGGAGCTGGTAGCTGCTCGTCGTTGCTCGGTGGTTTTCTCCGGTTACTCCGGCTTCCTCCGCCCATAATAATGCCACCGACACGATATGACTTGGCTGTTAACGTGTCGTTAAACCTCAATAAATTAATAAATAAATGAATAAAAAATTCATACCACCCAAAATAATCTAGCCCTCAATCAGTGAAAAGGCCTGTTTAGACGACATCCAATTAATGCGATACTCCAGTTGTTAACCTGTTAAGGGAGAATTTTATTTGCACCCGCAGCAAATAGCAAAAATAATCTGCGTTTTCATACATTTTGTAGATTTAGGTTAAATTCTGGATCTTTTCAAAAGAGCAGTCGTTCAAGACACGATGGTATGAGTTTTGCCACGTGGTTTTAGTTGCGTCATTTTGACCATTGGTGAACAGGATAAGTTGATGGACTGGGTTAGACATGCGAGGAAAAGAATGTTTCTATACGCTTCGTTGTGGTCCAAGGCGATGCCTTGCAGGTATATATATAATCTCCAGGCGCAAATCATTTAGCGCATACATTGAGATAAAATAGCATTCACTCCGGAAGTATGTGGATTCGCACCACTTCAGTGTCCAGGTGGAGTATTTTCGGAAATTAGATCTGGGATGTACTAAAAAATCACATTAGCTCCTAACGCAAAACACGTACACATGAGGTATCACAGAACTCAATATTTTCCCATAGGCCACCATTATAACGTTCAGGGGAAAAAAATATGATCGCATAACTTTAATTTTGGCATTCAAATATCTTCTGACAACTTTTTCTGACCCGAAAACATGGACTCATTCAACAAATAAGAGAGAAAAAATGACACGAAGGGAAGTACCGGTCACGGGCACATATTTTCAGGGAATTCTCTACAAAAATACCAAAAGTAAATTGTATTTTTTAGGTCCAAAAGTCATCAAATCACCCTCTTTTGTATCAGGAATATTCAACAATAATGCAAGATCTCAGTAGAATGTTTCAAATGTTGCTTGAAACAATATATTTTCCCAAGATTGCATCATTTCAAAACGGTTAACTCTAATTCAAATATTTAGTTCAGCGATACCATGAGGGGAGATTAGATCCTGGATCAAATTTGTCGAGACTCCACAGAGTATGAGACACCATGTAAACGGGTCTTTACATCACTTTAAGGAACATACGCTAGCATAAATGACAGAATTGAGAATTCTGCCCAGTTCCATGGAGGTAGTAACAGCAATCATATGAGTATTTGAGATTACATTGTTGTAAACTACTCGTAAGGATTTCTTTTATAGCTGTGTTACGGTCAAGTTATTGACATACTTATCAAATGAATTACACCAATTCAGTTAAGATATTTACACAAGTGACAAGTCGATACGTTTCCGCCATCAGCCTGCAAGACAAGATGACATTAATTTTCACCCATACCATTCTGTTCTTATCTAAAGGATAATACACCTAGTCCGATTTCTGATTGAACCTTTGATATATCCCCATCATCCCCAACCCCCCCCCCCCCCCGCCCCACCTCTAAACCATAACAATCGGTAGACGGTTTCAGTGTCACATGTTCCGTGTAGCAACGCTGGGATGTGGGGTGGTGGTTGTTTGCTGAGGTAAACAAGTGCGGTTTCACTGGCAAAGGAGGATCTGGTAACCAACGCCTGGGATGGAAGTCCTCTAAAATGGGTGGCGCAGGTATAAACGACAGGCAAATTCGATTTTATGCTTTGTAACTTGGGCTCCTTAGGCTCTGTACATCCCATCTGTCTGTTGCTGTGGAAAGTGTCGTTAAACTCAAATAAATAAATAAATATGTGTCTGTTGTCCTTTTACGGGAGCCTACAGGTAATTTTAGGTTCTTGTCGTCTTTTAGGAAGAACGTGATCTCCTGAAAAAAGAGTCGCATAACTCGTACACGCCTTGTAATCCTCGAAAGCATCATATGAGCCATGTGTCAGAATTTTCTCGTACAAGGATAAAACTCAATTGTGAGTGCTAACCTGTTTTGTCGGTTTCATCGCCTCCATGTTAGCGCATTAAATTAATTTCTCAGGCTCCCCAGAAACGCCAGGCAATGTCGCTAGCCGCGGAGAGAGGAGACTGGCAGAGACTATGATTGTGGAACGAGATGGAAATGTGACTTCTCCTTAACCTAAATGTCTGACCTCGAGTTAACTCCCCTGATGTTTCCATTCCATTCCATATTTCTGTTCAAGGCTCTTTGACTCTGACAACCACTACTTGTCCCGTTAGTATGTATACGATGTACATGTAAATAACGGTCACCCAAAAAAGGAAGGTGTGTGGGGGAGGGGGGGGGGGGGAGAGAAGGGGACTACATACATAATTATTTGGAAAGTCGACAGAATTACCAGTTTGAAGGCACCGACAAAACTGACAGGAGAAAAAAACACAACTTTTTATGTTTTTTCTCATTAATCGATTTTGGTCGAATGCCAATTTATCGATCTGAAGTGGAGTCTGCCGTGTACGTTTTTTTGCGTCGATAAGCGAGGGGTCAGCTCAACATATTCTTTGCGTACAGCAGTTGCCCGAGAGAAGCACGCACATGAAATGATTCTCTTGGACAGACGAATGCGCTTGAATTCAAGTGAGCGCGTTTTAACTTTCCAATCGTGAAATTCAAATCGTCTACTAAATTGTCAATATCTCACTTGATTTATTCAGAAGAAACCTCACTTGACCCAGTATCAAGATCTATTGACCATCTCCTCACTTAATTAATATATTCTGCCATGTCTGTTACTTTGAAGATCGAACATCAAAGGAAATAATGCATTGAGCTCAGATTCGAGTCTCTCGCGAGAAAAACAAGAGGATTTATACACTTAAAAGTTACCTTTTAAATGGAAAAAAAACACTTGCAAACAGCTGCCGGTACTGTAGCCATAACTTTTTACATTAAATACTCAACATTTCTTTTGCTATGATGACGTATTTAACCGAATTAAGAGAAGAATATGAAAAATGATATTTTATTTAGCTTCATCACACCAGAAGACTGTTGAACAAAAGGCAGTGTAGAGACGTTACCATCAAGGGGTCCGGGTTGAAGGGGTGAAGGGAAAGCCTTTTAAACCTTTACCCAACGTAACGGCCAAAACCGAACAGCGCTATTCCTTTTTTCATTTTTTGTCTCAAAAACATAGGTTATGATCCCTCATTGGAACGAGCTCGATGAGCTCGTTCCAAAGTGGGGTCATAACCTTTTTTTGAGACAAAAAAATGAAAAATAATGAACATTAATTGGCGACTTTTGTGAATAGCGCCAGTCGGTTTTGGCCGTTACGTTGGGCAAAGGGTTAAAAGGCTTTCCCTTCATCCCTTCAACCCGGACCCCTTGATGGTAACGTCTCTACACTACCGAACTTAGCAAAATGGGCGAGACTATCTTGTATTTGTTAGGAGGTTCAGTAATAATTCATTTTTTATTTAAATTATCATTGATCCTGCTGTACACTCAGGTGTTTATTGTCTTCTCCCCACGAATAGCAAGCCTTCGCTTTACCCCAGAAATATGCAGACAGTGTCGAAAGGGTTAACCCTTTTCCCAACGAACATGATATCAAAATTTGTCATTTTAATTATTTTTTTTAGTTTTTTCTAACAAAACCAGTTAAACCATGTCATGTGACCCCGTCATTGGAACGAGCTCGACGAGCCCGTTCCAATGGGGGGGGGGGGGGGGGGGGGGGGGGGGGTGGAGGGCTCATGATATGGTTTTGTTGAAATGTTTTTTAAAAAATAATTCAACTGCTAAATTTGTAAATTGCGGCCAATTCGTTAGGTAAAGGGATAATCAGCAACCGCGCGACGAAAGGTTAAATAGATCATCGTAAGATTGGAATCTGAAAGGCAGAAAAAACAAGTCATTTCACGAAAGCAGAAATTCAGAGTTATAAGTGTTCTGGTCAGTATGTTGCAAGCAATCCGCCACATACCGCTGTTGATTGGTGTCACGCGCAGAGGTCTGTGGCACTCAAGTCGGGTTACTAGGACCGAACATGACCAACGTTGAGAATGGCGTATGCCGATTAATAAGCTGAGAAGCACCTGCATCCCTACTACTAGTTAATAAGTTAATTATACAAACTAAATTTCCAAGAAAAGCGTGCAGTCAGGACAACCTGAGACAGTCTGGGGCACCCCCAAACTTACCCCCACCCCCAAACTTTCCCTGAAACCTTATATACATTCATATCTGAAATCCCCAAAACTGGTTTAATGTACTCGCGCCCTGTTCTTGGATCATTTTGCTAAAGTGATGCCTTTACTTTCTAGGTACAAAAGCACTGTAAAAAAGGTAGCCAGGGTGCCCCAGTAGGCATGGAGAGTTAATTTTTTCCAGGGAAGATCCTGGAATGATGCATTGTCTTGACTCAACATGAGGTGAAATGAAGAATGAAGTGGAGGGAGAAATAGTTTTTTGCTGCAATTGAAATGAGATCGAGGGGACAAAATATTTGATATGAGAAAAATAGTTTATCCCAGCCCCTTTATTTGGGCCCAATATTCTCAATAAATTTTCTCACTATGATAATGTAGAAGCAGCTTTAATTATACTCTCATGATTCTAAATTAACTGGTATAGTGCTAAATTATTTTTCAACGGTAAATTGTAACACAAGTATTTTTATTCAAAGATATAATACTGCCAGCAAGAAGAGCACTAGTTTAGCAAAATTTTGTTCATCAATAATTGTTTTTTCACTATTTATTGGAGAGTGCCTGTTGGCACTCTCCAATAAATTGTAACAATACAATTTTATATGAATGTTTCATTATCCTTTGCAGCACAAAAGACAGGCCAATGCACACAATGTAAAGCCACTAAAGTGACTTTCAACACTTTTAAATAGAGCCCGGATAGTGGCTTCTAGCACTCTACCAGTTAAAAAAAATATTTTCCCCCAAGAAATGTGACTGTTTATAATTTCAGGGGGACTTTTATACACAGTGTGCACGGATCCTCGGAAACTAGCACGGACAGATGGAGCTCATTCCTCACCTTTACTTTCTAGACTGGTAGAAACCTGAGGATCCAACAAGCAAATCTGAAGCTTGTGGACCACCAGCAGAAGAATTTGAAGTATTGGTTTTGAAAATGAAGATTTCTTTTAACATGTCAACCAATAACAACCGCTATGCTAACTGGTAGAGTGCTGGAAGCCCATATTATTTTAAAGTGCAGGAACTCCAACTTAAATGCTTCATATTCTGTGGATGTGCTCCATTTTATCTTTGGACTGAAACTATTTTGTCTGTATGGATTTTCTTTGATAAAATTTATGGGAGAGTGCCCAGAGTGCCAACAGGCATGCTCAGATAAATTGAAAAAAGGAGAATACATGTGAACAAATTTTGCCAACCCAAAATAATTCAGCACTCTACCAGTTAAAATAGATGTCCCCTGACAAAGCAAAATATGGCACCAGAGGTTTCATTTGAACAGAAACAAACTTGTAAATAGTAATTCTAAAGGCATCATATGCCAAATGTAAAAGCATTTGGAGCAGTGGTTTGAGATAGGACATATATTTTTAAATGTTATTTCAATTATCCACAGTGTTGAAAACTAGCTTATCCCCAACCCTACATATTACCCCATAGACTTGATTTAACCCTTGACACTTTTGTACGTCTTATGACGTATGAAATCAAACAGCACATTATTACTTTGTGGTCATTCGTTTGTTATTATTTTTCGATTTTTTAAAGTTTTAACCTCTATTCCTATTTTTTCCTGAATATTGCTCAGTGACAACCGTTGAGCAAAATGTTATCGCAGCTTAAAATACTAATATAATCCTGCTGTCAAGACTTATTAACTGGTTGGGTGCTAGAAGCCAGTATCAGGGCTTTCAAAAAATGAGGATAACAGAGCAAAGCCAACACTTTCCGTGCTTATATTTCATATTCATTCAAACCCAAATAATATTTTGTTTATATAAATTTGTTTTATTACAAATTATTGGAGAGTGCCCATGGCACTCTCCAATAATTTGTTATAAAACAAGTTTTGAATCACAAATTCAGACCACTAACAATAATCTAGCCTTCAACCAGTTAATCACCAATGTGAAAAATATCTTGTTATTTGTACTTTTCGAGGTATGACGTCACATTTAGAAACATGTTGAAGAAACTGAATTCCCAGTGACGTTTGAATGTCAGAATAATTAAAGTCTCAAAGGGTTAACCCTTTACCCAACGTAACGGCCAAAACCGGCCAGCGCTATTCTCAAAAATCGCCAAATAATTTTCAAAATATTCTCATTTTTTGTCTCAAAAACATAGGTTATGACCCCTCGTTGGAACGAGCTCGTTGAGCTCGTTCCAACGAGGGGTCATAACCTATGTTTTTGAGACAAAAAATGAAAAAAATTAATTATTCAAGAATTTTTTTTTGCAAGTGTCGTCTGCTTTTCATGTTAGGTAAAGGGTTAAACAAAATAGAAAATCTTCCTTAGAACAATGTTTCTATCAATCAAACTCCGACACATTTGCAACAGTTGTTTGAGATGAAAATATTGTAAGGCCACATGTAAGCTATGATTGATGGTTAAAATTAAATAAATTCCAAGTCCATAAATGGCAATAACTCTGACAAAAATACCCTGAATAAAATCTGCCTTGAATATGGAGCTGGGCATTAATAAGAAGTACTTGCATTCCAAATATGAAGTTATTCCAACAAGTGTGTTAAAAGGTTTTGAGTTTAAAAACTAATAGACTGACCGACCAGCGTTGCCACATACAGTATGTGGAGAGTGGACTGTAACTAAATCACCCACAGAGTGGAGTTATCACCCAAAGTATCACTTTCAAATTCTAAACATATGGACAAAAAACACAAGCAATGATCCAGCCAATGGACCTCTGGGTTTAACCCAGAGATCCATTGGCTGGAACTTTGCTGGTGCTTTTTATGCTTTGCAACAAATTTCCAATTATTGCTTGGGTGGAATCTCCACTCTATGGGTAATTTAGTGATAATACACTCTCCACATACTGTATAGAGCTGATAATTGTAGTCTGAATAACACCTGCATTGAACACAGGGCTAGACAACGGTATGACACATTCACACTCACATTCCAAATACGACGTTATTCCACAAAGTATTTTAAAAATTATTGAGTATGATGGCAAAAGAAAACTAAAACAAATTTCAAGTCCATAACAGGCCATAACTCAGTGAAAAATACTCTGTATAAAACCTATCTTCACGATGGGACTAGACATCAATAAGATACACTTGCATACCAAATATGATGTAATTCCACCAAGTATTTTAGAAGTTATTGAGTTTTACAACTTATTGGTCACAGACCGACTGACAGACCGATCGATATTGTCACTAAAGCCACTTGTCACAGCTAAAAATATTTGTTTGGTGGTTCCCCCATACCCACAGTATTAAAACCTAGGGACTCTATGACATCCCTAATTAAGACACCTTAACCCTTTACCCAACGCAGACGATATCAAAATTTATTAATTTAAATATCGTTTTTTAATTTTTTTCGAAACATTTCAACAAAACCATATCATGTGACCCCTCATTGGAACGAACTTGACGAGCTCGTTCCAAAGAGAGGGTCACATGATATGGTTTTGTTGACATTTTTTGAAAAATAATATTTTTTCCGATGCTGAATCTGCATATTATGCGGGCGAATGCGAGTGATTCGTTGGGTAAAGGGTTAAAAGATTTTTTTTTTCAATGTTTCACTCCTTTCTCACACTTCTAATCTTGGAGGTGTAATAATGTTAACCCTTTACCCAACGAAGACGATATCAAAATTTATTATTTTAAATATCATTATTTAAAATTTTTCAAAAAATTTCAACAAAACCATATCATGTGACCCCTCGTTGGAACGAGCTCGGCGAGCTCGTTCCAACGAGGGGTCACATGATATGGTTTTGTTGAAATTTTTTGAAAAATAATATTTTTTCAACTGCTGAATTTTCATATTACGCGGGCGGATGTGGCCGATTCGTTGGGTAAAGGGTTAAACATTTCCCCAGGGCTTGATTTGAACAAACTTGTAAACCATCCTTACAAAGATGTCATACATGGAAGTCGTGTAGAAATGGCTTTGGAGAAAATTTTCCCCCCTTGCCCACAGTTTTTACAGCTTTGGTGTCCCATGACACAGCTAAATATGACCATGGAGCAAGATTTGAACAAACATTTATACCATGATTACCTATTCTATAATATATAAAAAGCCTATGACAAAAATTTTAGTTTTACACACCAACTCTGGTGAACACATCATGTCTGTGGTGAACACACCAGCAATGGGGTTCAATAATTAAAATTTACACCTACAGTGGAACTACATTCAAGTTGACATTTGGTGACCTCGACTGAATACAAAGTTGTCTGAATTTATCACTTGTTGTCTCGTGAAGAGTGAAATGAAAGCGGCAATTTATTACTTTTTTAAATAAGTTTACCTCATACCAATAATAAGTTTACCTCGTAAAAAAAATATAACAAACATGCGTTGTCTCATGTTAATAAAGCATCCATAACTTGATAAAGTATGTTATTAAAATGAAAGAGGCCCCCATACCGATTTTCGTGTTTCTTTTTTCATTTCATTTCGGCGATAAAATTGACAGCGGAAGTACTGCCCACTGGTGCTCATGTAAACAAAAACAGATTCGCAATGTGTGTACATCTGCTGCTCAGTAAAATCGAGAAATATTGTATTATTTAACACTTAAACTCTCAATAATCTGGGTTGTCATGATCCAGTCCATTGACAAGACCTGATCAAACATGATGCCTGTGGCTGATCTGATTTGGTCTCTTTGCAAAATCTGATGACACAGAAACAGCAAGTTGTTGTAATAATCTGGCTCGATCTGAACAAAAACTAGAGGAGTGAATGTCCATATCCCCCACTGCCATGATTATTCTAAGATGAAATGGGGCATAACTCTGGCAAAATAGTCTGATCATAACTATAGTCGCAGGTGGACAGGTTCCCATGGTAGTGAAATCCATACCAAGTTTCAAAGGAATCAGCTCTCAATCCTATCAGGGACAGGTTATCTGTTGCACACTTATCTAAAAATTGTTGTTGAATTTCTAGTTTTACCGCTTTGACACAGATCCCTCAGGTTCTTGTAAGTTGAGCGGTTGGCCAGAGTGATTTCCGTTTTGGGTGTTGTGGTGTCCATATCGGGATTTCGGTCACTGTTTAGTTTTTGCCGTTTTCTCTCACCTTCATCGTCAACCTCTGCTAAGATGACTGTTGTGTTGCTGCTGTTAGGCTCAGCGAGCTTAACGAGCTATCGGTCATGATGTCTGCCATAGTTACACTATCCACTAAAACTTAATACAATAACAGCCCTTGGAGAAGCCAGAGAGAGTGGATAGTTAGGCTATACCCTTTTGGTAGCTAAAGTTGCCTGACCAGTTTCGTTCTAATTGAACTCATCAGAGGCAAAGTGTTGGGTTGGCCTTCCCCTTTATATACTCTCCGGTTTGGCGGTACCGTTTTTCAGTGTGGCAGTACCGATCCGTGTGTCTGGTGGTACTGTTCTTTTGTTATATGTGGCAGTACCGGTACAGATGTGGGTGGTGGTAACGATACCGTTTTGTTTGTTCTGTGACATATAGTGGTCTGTATATTAGAGTTACATCTGGCGGTATCGTTTAGGGTATGGCGGGTACCGATGTTCTATGACAGTGTTGATGATGTCAATCAGGTCTCAATATTTGAGTCTAAAGGTTTGAATATGAAAATAAATTATTCCATAATTTGCTTTATTTGTAGGTAGTAGCAGTTTTGTAGTGGTGTAGTTATAAAGCTAAGAGATGACAAGCGATGAGGAGGTGAGGGGTGCCTCTGCCAACTTGTTGAATAAAATAAAAATACTGATAATTTGTTGTTGATTATTTAAAATAAATACAGCCCTGGTTCAGCCATGGTGTGCATGACTGTTAGCTAGTTGCTCCAAATCCTGGCAAGCAAATTTGAATACTATTTCTGTGTTGTATAGCTATTTTGTATTCCCATGTGGGGGTGGGGGGTGGGGGTGGGGCGTGCCTTGATGACTCGGAATGAATGGGACCTTGGGACAACACCACATGTTCACATTCTGAGAGCAGCGGTCAGTAACATATTTAGCTCTACAAACACCCCAGTGAACGGAGAATGTGCAGCCACCACTCAAGCAAGAGACAGAACAATAGAAAACCAACACAACACAGTTGACATTCCAGAAACACAGAACCACTACTCCAACATCCGGATCAATAGAGACATTAGATCACCACACCCATTCATTTCGAGTCATCAAAGCAACCCCCCCCCCCACCTCCCATGGGAATACAAAACAGCTATACAACAACTGGTTGTGGGGGAAAAATTAGTGAAATCACCACAATCATATCATAGAAACAAACACCACTTTCACAATGGGTGAATATGGATGACGACTAACAATGAGTGAATAGTGATGGCTGTACTCACCTCAACCATCAGTCAGTTGAGCTAACAAACATATAAAATCACAATATGCTTCTAAAGCAGTACATCATGCTGCTTTGGCAATCTGCTGCTTTGCCATCATCCTCTAATACATCTGTGTTGCCAATGAAATGTAACAGAATAAACTCTTATTTTCAACAGAAGTATTTTTTATTTCATGACAAATTGAATATCTATTAAATTCACATTCATGCAAAACAATATCAAAATACTTGTATAAAAAATAATTAACAATCACCTTCATAGAGTGTGGGGCACTGTGATCTGTGAGACTATGGGTATACCTGACCAAACTATCATTTGTATTAAGAAGGGGGTGTAAACCATCTTAAACCTTTACATAACAAATCCTCCACATCCACCCATGCAATGTACAAATTCAGCAGTTGAAAAAAAATTTCAACAAAAGCATATCATGTGAACCCCTCATTGGAATGAGCTCAGTAAGCCCATTTCAATGAGGGATCACATGATATGCTTTTGTTGAAATTTTTTAAAAATTTCAAAAAAATATTGAAAATAATAAATTTTGATTACTTCATTGTTGGGTAAAGGGTTAAGAAGTGAAACACTTACGTTTAACATTTTACCTAACATGAATCATGAATACAAGTTGACACCTGTTAAGATTTTTTTGAACAACGAAAAAGTTTCAAAAACATAGCATATGACTGATCCCTCATTAAAAAAATGTTCCAATAAGGGGTCGTAAACTATGTTTGGGAAGAAAAAATCAAGTTTATAATTATGGTGCAGACTCTAGAGGAATAGTAGACCAGACTGGTCCTATTATACCAGTCAAACTAAACACAAAAATACAAATGTAGTCTGTGATATCATGTTCACGTGATTTAAATTTATGCATTTTGATCATGAATTAGCTGGAATCAGAAGAGGAGGGAGGGAGGATGGGGAAAGATGAGTTCATAATGCAGTCTGATGCTTAGCCCCAATCAATTTTATACTCTGGATCCAAGCTGGTTAATAAACTTAACTCTTAGAAGCCGATTGTCGAGTTTTCTTGCCTGTGATGTAATGCGGCATGTAATCTGGTAATGACGGTTCAGCTATCTTTGGGCTGTGAGAGAATTAAACACAGAGCAGGTGCTTCTAGTCAAGTGTCGTCTGCCTGAATAGGCAGACGACACTTGACTAGAAACACCTGCTTTATTGTAAGTTTTTCACGGTATGTCATGTTCAATAAATTCATTCTGATTCCCCGGCTTCTAAGAGTTAAAAGGCCTATCGGACCCAGCAGTCAGGACTTACGTAGTGTCAGAAATTGTTCTCTCTCATATATTTTATATTTTAAAAGCTTTCAATCATTCGGTATGTTTATCAGTCACAATGAATACACATTGTGCCATCTGTTACATTTGTATATCTTTCATATTTACATATCTTTCATTTAGCAAAATGAAACTATTCCACACAATTTGACATTAATTAACCTTTAAAGGTCCAAGTACGAGTTTTGATAACTCTTCTTTGCAACCGAACATGTGCCCCACACATTGGTCTTTGGGTATATTTGTAAGTTACTTTTCCTGTTCCTCGGCATTTGTTTCTAGGCAAAGACCTAACTAGAAAGATATACAATGAAGGTTATCAAAGCATAGCAAAAATGTAAAAAAACCGCCAGTTATTAGGATTAAAGTAACCGTTAAGCTTTTATTCTTGGGGGTGGAGGTGGGGGGGGGGGGGGGGGTGCAACATATCCATCACTAGTTTCTTTGCAGCAATGTTTTTGGACAAAGTCACAAGGATCTTTCCAATAATGAACAATAAAAGAAATTTATATTAACAGAAAATACTTTCCTACTTGGTGAGTACTGTTCATAGAAATTGTCATCCAAATTTGATCATTTTGCCATTTTGTCTCTCCAAAATATTGCTGAAGACCCCTCATTGGGACAAGGTCATTCAGCTCTTTCCAGTGAGGTGTTGGTATCTATGTTTTAAAAGCGAAAAATGAAAAAAGAAATTATTTATTGTTAGAATTGTTTCTGCAAGTTTCATCTCCTAGTTGTGTTATGAGAGGGTTAACCTTTTACCCAACATAACGTTCAAAATCTGCCAGCGATATTCTCAAAAATTGCCAATTATTTTTTTCATTTTTGTCTCAAAAACATAAGTTATGACCTCTCACTGGTCATGAGCTCATTCCATGTGAGGGGTCATAACCTATGTTTTTGAGAGAAAAAATGAAAAAAATTAGTTATTCAAGAATTTTTTTTGCAAATGTCGTCTGCTTTTCATGTTAGATAAAGGGTTAAACAATAAGACAGAACACAATAAGGGTGGAGTATGGGGGACAAGAATCAATGACCAAAGTTAGGGAGTTTTTCCTGTATTTCACATGTGCTGGAGGCATGCAACAAATATGGGAAAAATTTCAAAATACTCTACCAGAGTTGGAAGATAATATACAAATTCAGCAGTTGAAAATCAATTATTTTTAACAAATATCAACAAACCCATATCATGTGACCACTTGCTGGAATGAGCTCATTCCACTGAGGGGTCACATGATATGGTTTTGTTGAAATTTTTTGAAAACTAATTATTAACCCTTTACCCAACGCAGACGATATCAAAATTTATTATTTCAAATATAAGATTTTTTAATTTTTCAAAAAATTTCAACAAAACCATATCATGTGACCCCTCATTGGAACGAGCTCAATGAGCTCGTTCCAATGAGGGGGTCACATGATATGGTTTTGTTGAAATATTTTGAAAAATTTAATTTTTTCAACTGATCAATTTGCATATTACGTGGGCGGATGTGGGCGATTCGTTAGGTAAAGGGTTAAAATAATAAATTTTTATATCGTCTGTGTTGGGTAAAGGGTTAAAGAAAACTATCACCCCTTTTGGTGGCCTGTTTTCATTATTGTTTGACACTGTTGTGTGTCAAAGTATTTCAATCATGTCATAATGTCACTCAGATACGACCAATCACATGAATTCTTACATGAAGTCTGGATTTCATACATGGTGAACACAGCACATTTCTCATTGTCTGTATTGTATCGGGTAACATTGAATACACACAGGAAAAGTGGTATAAAGCCCAAATTAGGATTTCATCCACTGAACCAGTTAATAGTAAAACTTTATTTATTGGTGTTTAAGGTCACTTTCAGCATCAAAAGCTTTATAATGACTGCAACACGTGCATGGACTCGAGTTTAGCCAACCGTTTATACTTTCTACTTTAAACAATTGTAAGCGAGTCATATTCTATCAATAAAGCAGAAAACAAGCACTGTGCCACTTCCTGGGGTTCCCAGAGGAATACGGTAAATAAAAATTCACCAGGACTTGAGGAATCTTAGCCTGGCCTTTGAGATAAATTGCCCACAATGCCCTGGACTGAGGTCTTCCATAAGTTTCGGCCCCTAGCACATGATATATATTTAAGCACATAATTTTAATATCTGTACAAACATTAGCAAAATAAAATTGTCATTCATAATTTAGTATTGAGCAAATTGTTAACTATTTTACTGGCTCAACTTATTTGAGCAACACAGAACATTGATGATCAGTTATTTTGTTACTTGGGATTGATACAGGCCGATTTCAAACCTGTTATACAGAGTTCAGGTGCCGGAGAATATGGGTGACCATATAGATTTAAGAAAGAAAATCAAATTAACCCTTTACCCAATGCAGATGATATCAAAATTAATTATTTTAAATATAATTTTTTTAAATTTAAAAAAAAAAATTTCAACAAAACCATATCATGTGACTCCTCATTGGAACGAGCTCGACAAGCTCATTCCAAAGAGGGGTCACATGGTATGATTTTGTTGAAAATTTTTGAAAAATAGTATTTTTTCAGCTGCTGAATTTGCATATTATGCGGGCAGATGTCACCGATTCATTGGGTAAAGGGTTAACTTCATGCCTAAGTATTCAGAAAGTCAAAGAGTAACTACTAATTTACTATTGATCATTAACCTGCTGAGTTTTTGTTTTAAATTTCTATTCTGTGAAGGAGCCATGACCTGATTTGATGACAAAGTTCAGCTGACTGGCATCAAGAAATCATGGATGAGAAATAGACGAACTTGTACTTGGAGGGGTATATTATAAGTTATGGGATGTTTAGTTGACAGATAGGGTGTCACATGAAGCGAAGTAAGAACAATATTAGGTAAGGCTACAGCCAGGCCTAATATTGTTCTTGCTGAGCCTCATGCGACACCGTATCCAGCAACTAAACATCATGCAACATATTTATTATGCAAGCCTACATAGTGTTTGTAAACCGTTTCATGTTTTCGCTAAATGTTTCATTTGAAGCTACCCTGAGACTTACACATATGAATTTATCAGGGTTCCTGTACAGAAAATTCCTATAAATTGAATAGCCACTTTTCAAGTTTAAAATATTCAATTAACAGGAATGAGTTATTTCCTTCATTCTAATGATAAACTGAGTTTTACCTCATTCTAATGATAAACTAAGAAATCTACAATAGATTAAATGCATATTTCCAATATTCTTAGGATAAATAGGTCTATGCACATTGGGAATTGAGTGATTGTTGGAGTAGTTCATCCATACATTACAAGAATTGTATTCAATTAACAGTAGTTTACTCTATAAGCTATATTTTATTAGGTCAAATTTGTTCAGCAGGTGTGGTAAGTAGTTCGGTAGTTTGGAAGTTACAAGTAATTAACAGGTTTATTCCATTAAGAGATACAGTGGAGCCCACTTATATTAATTGGATATTCCATAATTGTATATCCCTGTTAATTGACTATAATTTCCCAACACAAAACCATTTACCATACCTCCAGAACAAATTGACCTGTTAATTGAATATAGGTTATAGAGTAAACTCCTGTTAATTGAATAAAATATTGTGTAACCCATTTGAGAAATTACCCTGACTCTCCACAGTTTCCTTTGTTTATAGACCTATTTGGCCTCAGTACATCCTATACAGGCATTCAATCTATTATATCTTGTTTGACAGAGCTCACGGAGCTCTGTCAAACAAGATATAATAGAATAAATGCTAAGTTTATCTCTAGAATACAGGAAAGTGACACAATCCCTGTTAATTGAATACTCCTGTTAATTGAATAATTTTCATTGGCAAAGTGGCTATTCAATTAACAGGGTTCCACATTATACAATTAAGTGGGCTCCTCTGTACCTGAAAGAGTAGCCATTTCACAGAGTTTCCAGGGCCTTCCTGGTATATTTTTAAGAGTTTTAACTGGTAGACTGCTGGAAGCCCATATTTAGGCTTTATTCTGAAGTGCAGGTACCACAACTTGAAGGCACGTATTCAGTGGATGTGCTTTGTATTATCTTTGACGCGATATTATTTAGTCTGTCAGAGTGTGCCTTGTTGCAATTTATGGGAGAGTGCCCCAAAAGAACTTGCCTATAAATTGTAACAAGGCAAAGACATGTGTATAAGATTTGATGGCAGAAAATAACTTGGCACTCTACCAGTAAAAGGAGCTCAAGATGAGAAATTCAAGGACTTTCAGTGATGTTCCTGTGCAAAAATAAGGGAGCTCCTCACCAAGAGCTACGCATATGTACATAGACATGCAGACAGAGGACATTTGTACTCAATTTTTCTATTTTTAATTTCAAATCACAAACTTGAATCTGACCCCTCTAAGGATGCAAGTATACCAAATATCAAAAGACTGACTGGTGGATCTGAAGAATATTTTCAAAGATTATTCCTCAAATTGGACTAAGTTCAAATTTGGGCTCTGACTGCCTGCCACCCTCCCCCACCCCCCCTCTTCTCCCCACTGCCCCTGCTGTGTAATTATCAAATAACAAAAGATCCCGATTTTTAAAGATTTTTTCTCATATTTCACCTCCAAAAAATCAGGAACTTGATTTGAAAAAACCTTCAATCTGACCCCGATAAGGATGTATACCAAATGTCAAAAGATTCTATCATGTGGTTTCTAAGAAGATTTTTTAAGAATATTCCTCATTTTGCATTGAGTTAAAATTCAGACTGCCATAGGGAGCTCATATATCAACCCAAGGACTTGATTTGAAACACTTGAATCAGAATCCCCTATGGATGTTGTATACCAAATATCAAAAGATTCTGACTTGTGGTTCTGGAGAAGAATAATTTTAAAAAACAATCTTCATATTGCCCAAAGTTAAAATTTGGGTTCCAATACGGAGCCCAGATATAAACTGTAGGTCTTAATTTGAACAAACTTAAATCTAATCCCCCAAGGAATGTTGTATATCAAATATCAGAAGATTCCAAATGGTTGTTCAGGAGAAGATTTTTTAATAACCCCCCCCCCCCCCCTCCTCCCACAGTACCCGTACCCTATGACACAACCGATCATAATTTTTTTTACCATTCAATACCACAGGTCCTAATGATGTTTCAAACTATATAACAGCTTTCTGTTCCCTGTGGTTTGAGAAATATAGACATTTGAAAATATTTCTATTTTTAACTTCTGGGGTTCCCATAGAAAAGCAGGAGAATATTTTTTGCATGAATCAAGTACTTATGACCTAATTATGTCACATACAAAATCTGGTTCAAATTGGCCCATTGGTTCTGAAAGTAGAAAATATGGGCAGGGCCAAAACTCCTGCCCTTCCCATTACAAAGGCAAATATTGCCCCACAAACTTTGTTTTGAACAAACTATATTCTACACCCCAAAAGGAAACTCAGTCCCAAATATCAAGTCATTGTACCTACTCATTCATGAGTAAAATATTAAAAAAAAAAAAAAAATTGGAGGCATTTTCCATGTGGTGCAGGGTATCTTGATTTAAAGAAATCAAAATGCTATGTCACAACAAACAAACACCTCGAATTTCACTGAAATCGGTTCAGAGGTTTTGAAGATGTGAATACCACATCACCGGACGATGGAAGGAGCCAGGATTAGCTAGGTGAGCTAATGAAGCCAGACTCATGAACATCCACCAAGAAACACACTTAAAGTAATTTCTTGCATAAGCCTTAGGCTTCTTCCATGCAGATGAAAAACTGGTAAGTGACATTTGATGAAAAATGGATGGATTTCCAGAATTATTTTCAAGATCATGGAAAGTCTTGGAAAATGCTCAAATTCTATTGCTGTTGAGATTTGAGAAAAGTAGTGGAATTCTACCTATAGTGTCATGTCATGCAACACAATATAAAAACTGATGGCATTATTTATTTATTTACTGGTGTTTAAGGTCACATATTTCTGCACAATGGCTAATCTTGTCTGCAACATGGAGATAAAACAATTATTTATTTATTTATTTATTGTGTTTAAGGTCACATACTTATGCACAATGACTAATTGCGACTGCGACGGTTTTACAAGTGGAGGAAGCCAGAGTATCCGGAGAGAATCACTGATCAGTGACAAGCAACTGTCAGCTCCTCAACATTCTAACTCTGTTCAAGCTCCGCTCAAGCAGGGTTACAGCGGTTGAAGACATGTGCACCATCGACGTGCAGTATGCCTTAGTTCTTAGTGTCATCGTGCCCCCATGTAAGCAACTTGGATAAAGCGCTTTGCCCAAGAACACAATGCGGGTCATCCCGGACAGGGATTGAACTCGGGACTTCTAGCATAGAAGCCAAACATTCTACCACTGAGTCACCGCACCCCTAGATAAAAACAATCATTTATACCCATGTTAGAGGACTTCCACCCACCCCAAGTATTGGTGAGTAGGTTCTATTTTACCAGTAAAACAGAGCTTGCTGACCACAGTAAACAACACTGCTTCACCTGTCCATGGGGGAAACCGAAGGCATACTTGAATATTAGCAAGTTACAATACAAAATCTTAGACACCATTTCCTTTTACTGAATGTTAATGTATGGGTGCATTTCTAATATCATAATAGTTTTCCCAACCCTAAATCCTCTATACCAACTCCATGTAATTTGTTTTTAACCCTTTACCCAACGAATCGCCTGCATCCGCCTGCGTAATATGCAAATTCAGCAGCTGAAAAAATATTATTTTTCGAAAAATTTCAACAAAACCATATCATGAGACCCCCTCTTTGGAATGAGCTCATTGAGCTCGTTCCCAAAGAGGGGGTCACATGATATGGTTTTGTTGAATTTTTTTGAAAAAATTTAAAAAATGATATTTAAAATAATAAATTTTGATGTCGTCTGCGTTGGGTAAAGGGTTAAATCTGACATGATCTTCCTAGTTAATCAGAATGACATTTGGAACTTTGTCCATGAGTATAATTTTTAGAAGGTGGACAGGTTTGGAAAAGAGTTGGGATAGATCAAAGGGAATGCTGGGATCGATATCCTCACTTTTAACAAAATATATACTTCCGAGATGTACGCTCCCACTATTTTTTTTTTAACTTTCAAAGATGGAAAGGAATAAATTTTTGCAAACTGAGGATGTGATTATGAACTATACACACACTCTCAAAGTGTAATCATTTCTGTCACAATATTATGTATCAAAGAGAATGCAAAGGACAAATGTGTACATATTTAACTCCTTGCTGCTGGCAGATATTCCTGTGGGGACACAATTTTTCTTGTGAATGAATAGGTATACTTTGGGCACGTTTAATCAAATACCCCCTCCCTGCAACCTGTAAATTGAATGGGTTTTGTCCACAAATGACTTCTGAGTAAAATTTTAATGAATTTTTCACAAAATCTAGTCGTTGCTGCTTTACATCAGCCATCACCAGATTTGCTGAAAAATATCTTGAAAATATTCAGCGAGTTAAGAGTTAACAAGTAACCTTCTGAGTATTTTCTTGAATTTTTTCTTTACATCCAATCATGCATGATGTGATGCCCCAATGATTGCATTTGATGAAGAATTTAACCATCCCAGAAATCATTTATGAAATGATTGATCCAATTTACAGGGAAACCTGCCAGCACTACTCACAAAATTCACCTTTCAAATAACATTAGATCTTCTTTTTTTCAAATACATAGCTTATGACCTCTCCCTGTTCCAATCAAGGATCATGAGCTATGTTTTTGAGTCAAAAAATGAAAATGTTTAGTTATTCAAGAAATGTTTTTGGCCAGTCTTGTCTGCCATTCATATTGGGTGAAAGGTTAAAGAGCAGCTGGATTATCTGTAATCTGTTATAACAGTATTGTTGTCCTGGTGAGAATAGCAGCCAACAGCATGTCAACACTTAACTGGTGGAGGGCTGGAAGGCCATAATTGGACTTTGTTCTGAAGTGGACGAATCACAACTTCACTTTATGTCTCAAATCTAAACAGAAAGAGGTACCAGAGGATAAATTGGCCCACTGTATGGGATAGCATCATCAAATTCACCCTCTGGGGACCTCATTCTGCAAATGTCAGCCTGCTTATTTTCAGGCCTGTGGGGAAGTTGAATTCAGGATATAGGCAGTAAGTAGTGTGGAAAAATTGTAAAGCATTATATAGTTAAAAACTCTACTGAAACTGTGCTTATCAATAATGGCTTAACCCTTTACCCAATGTACAGGTATCAAAATTTATTACTTTAATTACTGTTTTTTAAAATTTTTCACAAAATTTCAACAAAACCATATCATGTGACCCCTCACTGGAATGAACTTGTTCCAGTGAGTGTTCACATGATATGGTTTTGTTGAAAATTACTGAAAAACATATATTTTCATCTGCTTAATTTGAAAATCATGTGTGCCGATGTGGCCTATTCATTAGGTAAAGGGTCAAGAGATTGATTTCATTGCAGATGGCGCACACATGACCTTGGGAGTGTTAGATGAAATATTCAGATGGTTCAAATGAGACAATTACATGCCATGCTCAATTGGATTCCACTGTTTGTATCACAGACTTGAGCTAGTAGTGAAAGACGTGTTTGATGGGACACTGATCAAAGATGTCGCAGAGATGTTGGGAACCTAAATAAATTTTCCGAGCATAGTGTAATAACTAACAGTGCCACAGTGAAAAGTAATTTGGAAGAGACCTATTTCCCATCTGCAGAAGAGAGCATACACCCAAGCCAACACATGTTCATACAAAGAGCAAACAAGGCAAGAGGAATGGGAACTTAACACATTATGGCAGCAGCAGCTAGGATCTGTCATAATCCCAAAAGATAATGAACTCACCCTGAATGGATTAGTATGTCATACACATCAATTGATGACAACACTATGGGTCCAGTTGGAAAATCTAGACATGGTTGGTTAAATACTCCACAGAATAAGCAGAAGAGAGTGGTGGCCAGGTGGATAAGAGCACTGGTCTCTCATGCCAGAGGTCCCGGGATCGATCCCCAATCGGGGAAAGTTCTCGAGGTGCCCAAACACTCTCTATCAGCATCAATTGTGGGGTTGGTGCTGTCACAGCATACCGTCCTTTCAGATGGGGACATAAAATGGCTGTCCTGTGTGCGTGGAGAGACACACTCTGTGCAGACTAAAGATCCCTTCGTAGTACAGTGGAGCCCACTTAATTGGATATCTCTTAATTGTATATCCCTCTTAATTGAATATAATTTCCCAACATAAAACAATTTACCATACCTCCAGTACAAATTTGACCTGTCTATTGAATATAGGTTATAGAGTAAACTCCTGTTAATTGAATAAAAAATCTTGTAACATGTCGAGAAATTACCCTGACTCTCCCAGTTTTCCTTTGTTTATAGACCTACTTGGCCTCAGTACAACCAATACAGGCATTTAATCTATAATATCTTGTTTGACAGAGCTCATGGAGCTCTGTCAAACCAGATATAATAGATTAAATGCTAAGTTTATCTCTAGAATACAGGAAAGTGATGCAATCCCTGTTAATTGAATACTCCTGTTAATTGAATAATTTTCATTGGCAAAGTGGCTATTCAATTAATAGGGTTCCAGTGTATTTGAGAAGAGTGGTGCCACGATGTTACTGCTGTGAAGGTCATCCTGCACACCTGCGCCATTGAGCCAAGGAGAGGCGTTAATATAAGTTGCATAACTTGTTTGCCAATCCTTGTAAAACAAATCTGATTAAGTAAATAAGCAGAAGGAGCTTGGAAGAATTGTAGTCAAACACTTGGTGGTTGCGAATGGTTGGAGGTAAAATTAGACAAGTACTAAAACATCATCATTATTTTCCACCCAGTGGCCATCTTGGAGCAGACAAAACAGAAGAAAAAGTGAAACAAAGATTTTATTGGCCTGAAATGAGGTCTGAAGTCAAGAATTACTGCAACAGCTGTAAAATGTGTGATGACATTACGTCTAGGACAGTACCTGGCTGGTGAGCCAATGGAGAGAATTTCCATTAATGTTACGTGACTACTTCCTTCAACCAAGAAGAGTAACAAAGTCATGTGCAAAAATTTTACCAAATGGTTAAAGCCTTTGCCTTCCCTGACAAAGAAGTGCTGTGGCAAAAGCATTTGCCAATGAATCTGTCTGCAACTTTGGAGATTGTTTCCAACTATAGTGTAATCAAGGAAATTTCTTTGAATGAGAAGTCTTCAAAGGAATGTGTGATTTATTTCAAACTTGGGTAACTAGACCACTGACTAATGGATTGGTTGCAAAAATATCATAGCTCATGTGCAAATAATGAATGCTGACAAGAATCAAAGTACTTGGAATCTGTATCTGCAACAAATCATGATGGCATATCGGTCTTCAGAGCATACAAGCACCGGGCTGATGCCAAGAAGAGAAGTGTTCCTGCCCATGGGAATAGTCACATAACAACCAGTCAATGAAAGAGACTGACTCAAACTTATTCCTGCATATTTTCAGAAAGGATTTTGGTTCTGGCCACCAAAATATTTCTCAGATGTGCAATGAACAAAAGTTAATATCTTTGTGGTTCATAGAAGTCCCTGCAAAAGTTACTGAATGCTGATGTTACTGGGCCCCATCATGCAAATGTGGATGTCGGAAATGTCAGATAAACCTTACTGACAAATCATTGGATATGGAAATTACCCACGAGTCATAGAACTCCTGATGACCGGCTAGCAAGTCTTTCTTTTCTTTACTACAGATAATGAAGTAAAAATGTTCGTTGATGTTATGGATGAGAAGCACCTAAGGAAGCATACTGGCTCATCACCGCCTCACCATTATCTGTGCCCATTGTATCAATGAATCAGAAACCTATTCTAGGTGCAGTGTCTAAAAAAAATAGTATACACCATTCTAAGTTCACAGAGTTACCCAATGATTTTTTCAAGGAAGTTAATAGTTTTTGGATGAGATTACAACCAGCACATTACCAGTATGTCATTAAGCCAACTGCAGGAATTCCACTCCAGCAGTAGGGATATGCCTGGTAGTTTTGTACTGAGGTGGAAGACAGGATCTAAGTAGGGCCCTGCAAATCTCTGAATTTGATTTGAACTTTGAATCATTTGTCTGATTTGATTCGATTTAATTTTCGAATACCTGACCACTGAGTACTGAAAATGAATATCCTGATGACGAGCACAGTAACTTATGTCCTTTCTTTTTGAGTATATCATTGCGTATATCATTATATGAGGTCATTATATCTCACCAATTACATTAATAGCAAGAATATTATGGTTAAATGGTCAGTAAAAGCTGTCAGGTGGTTATCATTTTAAAAGTCAGTAGCCGTGCACAAATAAAATCATTAGGGGCAGCCAAACAAACATTATGGCAGAATGTATGCTAGTGTATCAGTGTACAGATGGCTGAACAATGCATGAACTTGAAAGGGCAGGAAGACGTGTCAACATTCGACATTCATTAAAGTTCTTTCCTCAAAGAAACTTTTCTTGCATGCCTATGCTTTTATTTTCATAATATACATGCTTTTTCTGCAAAAACCGAAGTGAACAATAAATTTTTTTGTATTGTCCTTGAACAATACAGGTCATGTGTGCAGACTATTTAACTATTTCTTTTTATACATTTTCGTTATTTTTGGCAATACTTTGTGTTTTTAATATTTTTTTTTAGTAAACTGTAGGTGTGCAATAAATACAGAACAGGATAAAACATTTGAACTGTCATTTTTACCGCACTCGATCGGTTTTGGCTGAGGGAAAATACTGAATAAGAAGCCGAAGGCTTCGAGTTCAATATTATACTTCCGCCAAAATTGATTAATAATTTTTTAGTAAACTGTAGGTGTGCAATAAATACAGAACAGCATATGCGTTGGAACTGCCATTTTTTATCGCACAAAATCAATTTGGGCAGAGGGATGATATTGAACTCGAAGCCTTTGGCTTCTCGTTCAATATTATCCCTTTGCCCAAACGATCTCGTGCGATAAAAAATGACATTTTGAATGTGTATGCTGTTCCATCTATTTCTTTGTCTAAATATGGACAGTTCTGACCAGAGTTTCATTCTGGTATTTGATACAACTACCAATAACTTCCTCTTTCGTCTCGATCTGTAAGAACTTACCGTGTTTTTCGTGTCAAAAAACTCAACTATCTTCCCCATATGTAGGATTATTTTGAATCATTAAAACTGCATATGAAAATCTCTGACCACGTATACCAACTGAATATCCAATTCGAATCAAATTTGGTTTGAAATCGAAACTAAAACATGTAATTCGATTTGTATTCGATTTGGAAAAAGTCAAGACCTTGGAGGAGACCTTTTATGTCAGTGCTGAACCTGAAGTACAAGCATATATTCTCAGCCCGAGTGTGACAGGTCAATGATTGTAGGTTACCTGGTGGATTGCTGGAAGCTCATATTTGCGTTTTATTCTGAAGTGCAGGAACCACAACTTAAAAGCTTCATATTCTGTGGTTGTTCTTCATATCACCTTTGTAGTGAAATTATTTAGTCTGTTAGGATTTGCCTTGTTACAATTTATGGGAGAGTGCCTATTGATACTATCCCATAAATTGTAACAAGGCAAAGATATGTGAATGAATCTTGATGACCGAAAATAATTTAGCACTCTACCGGTTAACTTTGGTTAGTGTGGGAATACCATTATTGAATGTGCATGTCATGATGAGGAAGGGTAGACCACCAAATACTTTCTATAAAATTACCATATCTGATGACATATTTCAAAACCCAAGGCAGCCCAACCATTTCACTAGATGAGCACGGTCATAAATGCTCCCACACTACCTGAAGGTCCTTTGACTATGGTAATTTTCTAAAGACAGAAGCAAGCATGTAACTTAAAATACCAGTGGACTCCAATGGCTGTCAGGAGGATTTCACCAACTGTGACAAAGTCACTTGAAAGTCCAACATCAGTAGGGCAGCAACTAAAAAAGGCCACGGATGACGGAGTCTTCACCTGAGTAACCATGACAGCCTGCAAATAAAGCCAGATTTCATGTGCCAGATATGGTAATTTATTTATTGGGGTATAATGACACATTCAATAGTCAGGGTCACCTTGTGTCAGGCAGTTTTACGGGTAGAGAAAGCCGGAGTACCCGGAGAGAACCATCAAGCAACAGTGATCAACTGCCAGACTCCTCAACATACTAACTCTGCACAAGCAGGGTTAGCCCTGGATGAGGACAGGTGCACCATCGACGTGCAGTACGCCTTAGTACACAGTGCCACCGTGCCCCTACATGGGCAATGGAGATGAAGTGCCTGAAACCGTGGACCTTTCAGTTTGATGTCCAAGCCGTAACCACTGAGCCACCATGCTCCCAGATAATGGCTGACCGATCGTGACCAAAAGACGACAGTCTCATCTAGACATCATACCAAGTTATCCTTCTAAGTTACAATGAAATTGCTTCATAAATATGAACTGCTAAACAAATCTAGGTCACATGCCTGTGTGACTGTCACAGTTGACCGATCACGGCCAAAATAGGATGTTCTCATCTAGACATTATACAGAGCCATCCTACCAAGTTACAATAAAATCTCTTCATAAATCCGACTGTAGACTGTGCTAAAGGTTTTTGGGTTTAAGGCCAGCATATTGACATGGTTCACCGATCAAAACCAAAAGGGGACGCTCCCATAGAGTCATTATACAGAGGCATCCTACCAAGTTACAAAGAAATCCCTTCATAAATATGACCTATAGACTGTGCTGAAGGTTTTCGGGCTCTCGCAGCCATCATGGTTGATTGATCCCGACCAAAAAGAGATGTTCTCATCAAGACATTATAGGAAGTCATCCTACCAAGTTACCATGAAATCCCTCCATAAAAAACAACAACCTGTAGACTGCGCTAAAGGTTTTTGGGTTCTCGCAGCCATCACGGCTGACTGATCGCGACAAAAAGGGGACGTTCTCGTCTAGACATTATACAGCCATCCTACCAAGTTACAATGAAATCCCTTCATAAATGCAACCCGTAGACTGTGTTAAAGGTTTTGGGGGACACAGCCATCATGGTTGACTGATCGCAACAAAAAGGGGACGTTTTCATCTAGACATGACCTCGAACCTGCATATGAAATTTTGTGTTGATCAGACAAGAACTATAGGTTGTAGCCTGAGCCAAAGAAAATGTGAACAGACTGACAGACTTCCACACCCGCGATGGCAATAGCTTACTTTGACTTTGTCAAGTTAAGCTAAAAAGAGAGTTAGTTTAGAAAGGGGATCAGAGGTTTGCAGATGTTGAGAGAAAGGTGTGGTGTTTGAATCTGTCAAATTGTGCATATGAAAAAGTATCATGTAGAACTAAAGTCTGCATATCTGAGGGTTGCATGACGAAGCTGCAAGTCTACGTGAATACAAGTTTGAGACCAAATAACCATGGAAGTGTATACTGAAAAGTCTACAAGGATTGTTGTTGACAAGAGAAAATATTCATTCGACAGAAGTGTAACTAGTAGTTGACTCACTTCGTCAGTGAAGGGAGAATTGATCTGGAAAAGGAATAAAGCAGTAAATATCTAATATTGTTTAACCAAGGAGTTAGTGCAGCCATAAGAAACTGTAAACTTATCTTAGGGAGGAGTACATGCATAAAAACAGAAAGGAAAAGATACTGTGAAGAAAGTGTTAAACCAGAAGTCAAATAGACCATGAATCTGTCATGTATGTCAACAGGTTAACACAAAGATTTCTTTCAGCTTCCACGAGTGCATTAACATTTACTAAACTGAGACTCGAGTGGGGTTTGGGGGGGGGGGGGGGGGGATATACACATTCGTAGTATTCAACATTGCAGATTGTATAATTAGGGTCTTAAACAAACAGTTTTTCTGTTACCTCAAAGCCATTAAAATCAAACTTGAACCTTATAATGCTTGAAGCATGAAGACTACATTTCCATCCCCAGTTACGTTGATTCCACGGAGGCCACTCTTGGTACTGCTGATGCTCTTCACTTCCGCTTTGGATCGTAAACTCTGCAGCATATTACATCTATTAAATGAAGGTGTCGATGCCACTATAGCTTGACTTAACTGTGTGTAGTGTTTGATGAAAAGGATAATGTTCAGTGTTTATGAAAGGATTATGAAATAAGACAAGAATTTTGATAATTGAGAATAAGTTAATTTCTGTTCCATACATGCGATGTTTTCCATAAATACAATTTGAAGTGGAGACTGTACTAAAAAATTGAGGCCTGGGTTGATGTGGCCCTCACAGTTAACGTATGTCAACCAAAGTTAAAATGAAATCCATTTATAAATATGACTCGTAGACTTTGCTAAAGAAATCTAGGACACATGCCGGTCTGGCGGTCATGATTGACCGATTGTGACCAAAATACGATAGTCTCATCAAGATATCATATCGAGTTATCCAACCAAGTTACAATGAAATCCCTTCATAAAAGCAACCTGTAGACAGGGCTAAAGGAATCTAGGTCGCATGACCAGGTGGCAGTAACGGCTGACTGATCATGACCAAAATAGGATCAGCTCATCTAGACATCATACCAAGTTATCCTTCCAAGTTACAATGAAATCGCTTCGTAAATGTGAACTGTAGACTGTGCTAAACAAATCTTAATCACGTGCCTGTGCAACCATCACATTCTCATCTAGACATTATACCAAGTCATCTTACCAAAATCCCTCTATAAATGCAACCCGTAGACTGTGCTAAAGGAACTAGGTAACATGCCCCTGCGGCCATCATGGTTGACTGAACACAAACAAAACTGGACGTTCTCATCTGGACATTATACACAGTCATCCTACCAAGTTACAATAAAATCCCTTCATAAATATGAATTGTAGACTGTGCTAAAGGTTTTCAGGTTTCAGGTCTGCGTTGCCATCATGGTTGACCGATCAAGACCAAAAGGGAACGTTCTCATCTGAACATAACTTCGAACCTGCATATGAAATTTTGTGATGATCGGACAAGAACTTTGGGGTGTAGCCTGTGCTAAAGAAAATGTGAACAGACTAACAGACTCACAGACTTCCGTACGTGTGATGGCAATAGCTTATCTTGACTTTATCAAGTTAAGCTAAATGACAGTGTCAGTGATACTGTAGCTTAACTTGACTGTGTGTAGTGTTTGATGAAAATGATAATGTTCAATGTTTATGAAAGGATTATGAAATAAGACAAGAATTGTGATCATTGAGAATATGTTAACTTCTGTTCCCTGTATGCTATGTTTTCAATAAAAATAATTTGAGGCGTAGACTGTACTAAAGACTTGAGGGGTGGGTTAATGTGGCCCTCACAGTTAATGTATGTCAACCAAAGTTACAGAGTTACAGTGAAATTATTCCAAAACGAGTCATCCTATCAAGTTACAATGAAATCCCTTCATAAATACAGCCTGTAGACTGTGCTAAAGGTTTTCGGGTTTGGGTCGGTGACTCAGTGTAGACATCACGGTTGACCGATCGCAACCAAAAGGGGACGTCCTCATCTAAACATTATACTGAGTCATCCTACCAAGTTACAATGAAATGCCTTCATAAATACACCCTGTAGTCTGTGCTAAAGGTTTTCAGGTTTTGGGCTTGGGCAGCCATCACGGTTCAACAATCGGGACCAAAAGGGGACGTTCTCATCTTGACATTGTAATCCCTTAAAAAATACGGCCTGTAGACTGTGCTAAAGGTTTTTGGGCTTTGGGCCCCTGTAGCCATCACAGTTGACTGATCGCGACCAAAAGGAGACATTCTCAACTTGTCCTTATATGGAGTCATCCTACCAAGTTACAATGAAATCCCTCCATAA
Organism: Pictodentalium vernedei; assembly: GCA_031216915.1. Classification (NCBI taxonomy): domain Eukaryota; kingdom Metazoa; phylum Mollusca; class Scaphopoda; order Dentaliida; family Dentaliidae; genus Pictodentalium; species Pictodentalium vernedei. The sequence continues at coordinate 163,743,105 of CM062291.1, read as the reverse complement.
ATATGACCTGCAGACTGTGCTAAAGGTTTTCGGGTTTTGGGCTCGGGCAGCCATCACGGTTGGCTGCTCGCAACCAAAAGGGAATGTTCTCATCTAGACATGACCTCAAAGCTGCATATGAAATTTTGTGGCGATCGGACGAGAACTACAGGGTGTGGCCTGTGCTAAAGGAAAATGTGAACAGACTTACACACTAACAGGCTCACAGACTAACAGACTTCTGCATGCGTGATGGCAATAGCTTATCTTGACTTTTGTCAAGTTAAGCTACAAAATGAAAAAATAATAAAAATTAATTGGCGATTTTTATGAATAGCGCTGGCCGGTTTTGGCTGTTATATTGGGTAAAGGGTTAACAATGTCATCCATTTATTTTATAGAGTCATTTGTGATAAAAAGCGTGTAAAAATACAGAAGTATTTAATTTTAACAATGTCAAACATTTTTTTACAGAGTCAGTTGTGATAAAAAGTGTGTAAAAGTTAAAAAATTTATAGTAATTTATATATTTTTTATACTTACCAATGACCCAGACTTAGCTGGTGCTAACTCCAACAAAACCAGGGCCAAACACAAATTTTGCCCCCCAATCCCCAAAATTTGCATCCAAAACAAAAAGAAATCATGTCCTAAAGGACCTCCATAGTACGCCTCTACTGCGCATGCGCAGTGACGTAGTCGTCCCGAAATTGGCGCCAATTATCATTCTTACTGGCAGTGCCTGGTCAGCGCTATGTACTCAGCGGGGAGGCAAGAGTTCCCAACTCCAGGGAGGGCCATCCCCGTCTGGGTCATTGGTAAGTATAAAAAATATATAAATTACTATAAATTTTTTAACATTTTTATACTGTACCAATGACCCAGACTTATCTGAATAGTAAACAGGCTGGAGGGCCTAGGACATAGAGGAAAATCCAATAAGCTCAACTATATAGTAAAGAGGTAACCCCTTAAGGAGAAAAGGAGTATTAGGCTTTACATGTATCTTTCTTATTTAATATTAAATTAGAAAGATACACTACCCTTAATAATTGAGTACAATAACATTCATGTTCTCTATTAACATCCAGTATAACCCTTATACTAATTATTTTTAAAACAAGCCAATAAATAAAGTAGTCCAGAGAATTGAGACTCTTTATAATCATTTAAAAGTGTCCGAGTATTGTATATTAAAGCCCGTTTGACACTTGACATATACAAATGCTTCACACCGAGCTACACTTTAAAAATAAGACATGAATGAAATTAAACATTAATATTACACTTTAAAACCATCCCGGAAGCGACTCAGAAATACTGACTTGGAGGAGGCATTCCCTTGCTTTTCACTATAAAGCAGGTGACCTAAGGGAACACCCCCCCCCCCCCCCCCCCTTCCCCTTGCCCTGGGTCAAATAGCCCAGAGCGAAGAGGGCAGCCGGACGGAGTCACTGCCGGAACAGAAAGCCTGCATAACTATAGTTGCAACTGTTTAGTGGACGACATTCTGAGCAACAGATAACGGACCTAAACAATGCAGGTCTCCAGAAATGGACTCAATATTTCTGAGATAAAAATTCGTAAATGTGGATGGCTGAGACCAATAAGCAGCCTTCATTAAATCTGTAATAGCAACACTATTAGCATAAGCCCAGGAAGTAGAAAGAGCTCTTACTTCATGAGCAGAAATCTTAAGCACAGACTGCTGAGAAGCAGATAAATCTTCATAAGCAGTACGGATTGTTAACTGAATCCATCTAGCAATAGAATGGACTGAAATGTCCTTTCTATTAGGCATCAAAGACAGAAAGAAACGTTTCCGTCCCTTTCTGATGAACTGAGATCTCTGTTTATAGATACGTAGTGCTCTAACAGGACAGAGTAAAGGCCTACGCCCGTCTGAAGACGGAAGAGCCTTAATAACAATAGGTTCCGGATATTTATTAGGAGCCTGATTCTTAGCTAAAAAACCCACATTAGTAGTGAAGGTGATAGTGTTCCCAACACTACGATAATGAGAATCATCCACCGATAGTGCATGAAGCTCACTGACTCTTCTGGCAGAAGAGAAAGCTAAGAGAAACGCTGTCTTATAAGATAAGAATTTGAAATCTACTGTCCCAAGAGGTTCAAATGGCTTTTCCTTCAATTTAAGGAGAACCCAAGCTAAATTCCACTTAGGAATTAATCTAAGAGTTCTGGGTCTATTTATCGAAAAGTTTCTAACCAATTTCGATAAAGAGACATTAGATCCAATTTGTAAACTATCATGATGTGCATAGGTATCAGATAACATAGATCTATAACCCTTTATAGTAACAGGCTGCAGTTTGATTTCGTCAAACAAGTATACTAGAAAGTTTGCAATGTCTGGAATAGAGGGATCAAATATATCTACAGAATGATCCCTACACCAACGACGAAAAACCTTCCACTTAGCCGCATAGTTTAGCGAAGAGGAGGTCCTCCTACAGTTAGAAATCGCGTCCACTGCTCGTCCTGTAAAGTGCTTGCCATGCAAGAAGGACCGCACAACGGAAAAACGTGAAGGTTGAGACCTTGCGGGTTGTGATGGAGTTGGCGCGATTTCCCCTGTGAAAGAAGATCCTCTCGTGGAGGAAGCTTCCGCGGTAGGTCCCACAACAGACACCTGAGTAGATTTATCCACGGTCTCTGTGGCGACAGAGATGCTACCAACAGAATCTTGCATTGAGATTGTTTTATCTTTAGCAATACTTGTTGAATTAACGGCGCTGGAGGATACGCATATCCTATCATTCCGTCCCAAGGGATCGACAGAGCGTCTACTGCAAATGCTCTTGGATCCGGACACGGGGACACATACGTCTGCAACTGATTGTTGAGATGTGTCGCAAATAAGTCTATCATTGGCCGTTCCCATTGGTAGCAAATCTGATTGAATACTTGTTTGTTGAGAGTCCACTCCGACGGCAACAAGCGACCCTTTCGTGAAAGGGAGTCTGCTAGCACATTCAGACGACCCGGTATGTGACGGACCGAAAGAAGAACGTGATGTTCTAACGCAAACAGAAGGATTCTTTCCGTTAGATTGAACAACGGAACTGAATGAGTGCCTCCCTGATTCCGTATATACGCCACTACTGTCGTATTGTCGGATAGGATTTGGACATGAGCATCGTGAATAATGTCCATCCAGTGACGTAACGCAAGCCAAATTGACATCATTTCCTTGATGTTTATGTGCTTGCACAGGAATTGCGGATCCCAAAGACCCTGGCATCTCGAATCCGTTGGGATTAATGATGCACCCCAACCTGTTTGACTGGCATCCGTCATAATGGTAAAACTCGGATCCGGCAACTGCAGCGGAACTCCTTGAGTTAACCACTGAATGTCTGCCCAAGTCTGAATCTCTTGTTTCACTTGATCTGACAAGAGAACGTCTACATCGAGCGAATGAATTTTCACACTCCAATTCTGAGTCAGGAAAATTTGAAGAGGACGTGTGCGTAGCCGCCCCATCGGAATGAGATCCGCGGTGGCTCCGCACAGACCTATCAGTCTCATAAATTCTCTCGCCGTGACTTTGTCTGCATGCAGACAATAGCGAGCGTAACAACTGACTAATTTCGCTCTGGTTAATGGCAGACGAACGAGATTGTTGTGCATCTCGAAGCTCATTCCCAGATGAGTGAATGACTTGGACGGCACCAGATCCGACTTCTCCTCGTTTACTATGAAACCGAGACGTCGGAGCAATAGAAGAAGATTCTGAACATCGTTCTGAAGCATTAACTCGTTGCCGTACCTCTGAAGAATGTCGTCCAGGTAGGCCGACGTTACCGCAGACGAATGAGCTCGGAAGTAGATCATTACCGAGTTCATTACCCGAGTGAAAGCCCAGGGTGCTAGATTCAATCCGAAGCACATGGCCCGGAACTGATACACCACTCCTAGGACTGCGAAGCATAGATACTTTCGGAATGCCGGATGTACCATGACGTGAAAGTACGCATCTTTGAGATCTATGCTCGTTGCATAATCGTTCACCCGAATACTCGCTCTGACCGATCGAATCGTCTCCATATAAAACTTCGGAGCGACGATCAGCTTGTTTATCCAGCTCAAATCTATGACTGGACGGAACGAGCCGTCTGGTTTCGGAACCAGAAACAGATGGCTGTAGAATCCCAGAGATTCCTGGTTTTCTACGACCTCTACCGCGTTCTTCATTAAAAGAGACTGCACCTCTGATAACAGAGCGTCTCTTTTCTGTGGATTTGACGGAAGATGAGTCCACTTTGGACTTCGAGTTAATGGAGGCTTTCGTTTGAAGGATATCTTTAGACCTTCCGAAGTCACTCCTCTCACCCACGGGTCGTCCGTAATCGACGCCCACTCTTGTGAAAAACTCGACAACCTTCCGCCAACCGGAACGCGATAGAGGTTTAAGCCATCACCTCCTGGACCTGCGAGGTCTGCGGTAGGAGAAACCACGTCTTCCACGACCCGCACCTCGCCTCGTCGACCTCTGGGCGTCCGACCGATTGTCCCGGCCTGAAGGACGTCCCGAACGAGAGTCGCTATCCTGACGGTCTCTCGAATAAGACCAAGAGGACGCACCGGAACCTCTATAGGAACCTCTCTTGGGCGCATTAGACCCAGAAGTGCCTGTCTTATTCGTGTCTGCTGTATCAGACCTTTTAGGAGCGGATCTGAACAACAGAGAATCATTAGCTTTCTTTTTAATTTTATCATAAATAGCGGAAAGCTTGCCATCAAAGAGAAGTTCTCCTGAGACTGAAGCGACTCTAAGAGAGTTCTTCACCTTAGAATCCACTAGTGTGGATGTAGCTAGGGCTGCGTCACGTCTAACCAACTCCAGATTTGCCACTGAAAGGGCGGAGTTACACGTGGAATAAGCTACTGCCCTTGAAAGAAGTCTTAAAGAGGATTGTATATCCTGAAACTCTTCCCCTTGAAGGCGCAGTGATAACGCCTTAGTAAGGTGATCTGCGTAAGATAAGGCATCTAAATTGGCTCTGTTAGACGCAATAGCTGTTTCCAACACCGCGGTTGGAATAGAAGCTGACGACGGTAATGATAGCTCTAAGTCTTCCGCCTCGTCGTCCATACGCAGAGGAACTCTCGGTATACCCTGTCCTGCCATGTCGAATTTATTCCTTGCATTAATGAAAGGCAGGTTAAGAGTATTAGCGGACAAGAAACCTGCTTTCCCCGTCCTGGAAGCAAGTTTAAATATAGCGTCGTTCAATAATTCAAATGTTCTTGCAACATTATTGGACTGCGACGGAAACTCGGGAGCGATGTCCCTGAACCGCTCAAAAAATTCAGAGTCCAATGACGCTATAATTCTCTTGTCCGGAAGCGCAGCAGTCTGGCCCGACGGAACAACTTGAAGGAGAAAGTGCCGGATGAAGTCCACGGCAGCTTTATGTTGTTCCGAAAGGGATAGTTCCAATTCATCCGTATCCCTTTCACCATCCGGTCGGACCTCCCGATGTTCCCGGTCGTCCGCCCCCGATGCTTCGCCGGAGCGTACCGACCCAGCGCCGTCGGATAATTCTCGATCCGACACCGTTTCTGTCGGCTGCTGGGATGCTGCGATAAGCTGTGCTATCTGCACAAGAATGTCCGACGTCGAGACCTGCGGAGGCGTAGTCTTTCGCTGCTTCGCCGAGGGCAGCTCCGCATCAGATGGCTCCCGCATACTTTTCCTATGCGAATGTCCGGAGTCCATCGGTCTCGAATCCCTGGCTGCCGGATGGTGTGACCTGGTTGCCGAAGAATCCTTCATCGGTGAAGCTGGCAAAATATCGGAGGTCACGCAGCCAAGGTGCGGTCGTGTGCGCTGACGAGAAGAGGAAGCCTTAACAGTCTCTGCGGACTGCTTATACAACGGAGCGTCCCGAGCGACGGACGTATGCTCCGCTAAAGACACATTTTGTACCACAACATCTGGTCCCAGATGTTGTTGTACGAGAGAGGGACCTCTCTCGCTCGCGGCCCGGCTGGACCTGGACGAGCTAGGAACCGGACTAAAAGGCTTCCTCCGTTCTCGTTTACTATCCGCCGTCACTGGGTGTGCATCTATTATGTTTATAGTGCTCGCATCACCCAAAATTTCCTCTTGGACCGCATCGGACGAACCCGGCTGCCGAACCATTCAGTGAATGGACGCTACACTGGGCGAGCTAGCGGACGACATTTGTCTAATCTCCATGAGCACTTTTGCCGCTAGCTCTGAATTCATTTGTGACGACGGACGCACACTTGAAGAAGATAACATGGAAACATCACCCTGTTCTGGTTCCTCTGAAATAGAAACTGAGAGAGTAGAGTGACCTTGTGGAGAAAGAGCCGGCATCGCTATTTCTCCAGAAACAACATATCGTGACACACGTTTCCAATGTTTCTCATCCCAATGTTCACATATAGGACAGGGATTAATGCGAGAACACTGACTACAATTAATACAATGATCATGAAAGTCAGAGGAAGATTTCTTCCTATTACAATTTGAACAATGTCCCTTCATTGTGAAAGAACAACAATAAGTCCTAGTTACTCGCAAAAACCCCTGACACAAAGATACATAATAACATGATCCATTAATAAATGAAAAAACAATTGCAAAACAAAATAATTTTGAAAAAATATTTTTTCAGAGAAGCCCAAGTTGCTGAAAAGTAACGTTGAGCCCCGATGGATCCGATGGCAAAGTGTGGTCAAAAATTTTAAATTTATATAAAATAATTAATGAGACACTTTCGGATAATATAAATGTATCTTATAATGAGATAAACTACCACAAAGGCGAACAGCCCCCCTCAAAAAAGGCTGTTGCCAATGAAAACAAACAGTGTAAACACACTAGAAAACATGACTCCAGGTACTGAAAAAACTGGCCCGGAATCAGTCATCAATTACACTCTATCTGATGCAAAACAGAGACTCCCAGGGGAGAATCTGTAGAACATCAGATGGAAGATGCAGAACACAAACGTTATACACCCATGGGTGAAAACGTAACTATGGGGAAAATAACAGAAAACATTCTGTAACCAAGCAACTCTCCCAGGAAATTTTAGAAATGAAACTTCTCAAAAATATGCCAAAAGCATGGGAGAATTGCCAGGGGGGACTTTAGAAGGCTAGGGGAGAGGAAACACTGAATAAGCAGTGCAACAATTAGCAAGAATGACAACAAGAGGCCCATGCCTCGAAAATAGGCAACTTAACATAATTTCATCAAAAAATTTTAAGTACAGCCCTGATTATTTTTTGCCACTTCTTTTTCCTCTCCTCCTTCTATCCTCCTTAGAATCACATTTTCTCCAAAAATTACGTGTCTGGCATCCTTTAAACTGAGATTTACAAGCACAAAGATCAGTGAGATGTTGACTGATGAAGGGCCAAACAGAGAATGATAATTGGCGCCAATTTCGGGACGACTACGTCACTGCGCATGCGCAGTAGAGGCGTACTATGGAGGTCCTTTAGGGCATGATTTCTTTTTGTTTTGGATGCAAATTTTGGGGATTGGAGGGCAAAATTTGTGTTTGGCCCTGGTTTTGTTGGAGTTAGCACCAGCTAAGTCTGGGTCATTGGTACAGTATAAAAATATACAGAAGTACGAATTAAGGTCTTTGAAATGGAGGCATTGTAATACGCTCAGGATACTTATCATAATGTTTATTACCATTTTTTTAAATCTGAAGTTTAGTGTAAATTCGATGAAATGTAGATTTCAAAGAAAATCTCTCTAAACCAAAATTATTACCCTGATCTATTTTACTGAAATTGTTTTTTTTGGATTGTTTGAAGAACTGAATGAGAAATTGAGTCAGTATTTGAACTGAATACATACATAGACATTGTTTACTTCCTTTTTGAATATTTTAGTCACCAAGAAATACTATTTAAATGAAGGTATAATTTTAAAAATGATGAGCTCTGAAGTCACATATTTTTGCTCTAACAATCGTAACTCTGATCATGAACCTCTGATTGTAATGAATAAAACAGAACAATCTTTGGATATAAGTGAAATATATATAATAAAAAATCTTTTATTACGTATATTTCACTTGTATCCATATCTTTGGGGGTTTCATTCATTATAATCAGAGCTTCAAAGGCCAGTGATTTGACAATGAACATGTCAAAACAGATTCTGAGCTGACAGCGAAAAACTGTATCACTGCTCTTCTAATCAATACAGGATAACATATCACTGCCCATACATTTTGCATTTCAAATTGTGAGGCAAAGCAGAACAAATTGCTCCATGCCTAAGTTGTAAAAGGACACAACTGGCAAAAATATCATGTACTAACACAACCCAATGATATGCACAAGTTCTGTCCATGGTTGTTCAATGTACAAAGTATCAAAGCAATGCAATAAACACTGTTTAGAGAGTAGTTGCACATACAAACAGTATTCAAAAACTCGTAATGTCTAAAGATACAAGTTGCACATATCAGGTTGAAAAAAATTTCAGTCTGATATGTCCAAGTTCCAGCTGTAGTTGTTTAACTGGTAGAGTGCTAAATTATTTTTGGTTCTTAAAATTTCTTTGTGCATCTTTGCCTTGTAAAAATTTATGGGAGAGTGCCAATGGGCACTCTCCCATAACTTGTAACAAGGCAAATCCCAACAGATAAAAAAATATCATTTCAAAGACAATATGAAGCACATCCAAAGAATATGAAGCCTTTAAATTGTGGTATCGGCACTTCAGAATAAAGCCCAAATATGGGCTTCCAGCACTCTACCAGTTAATATACAAAAATATCAAAAGCAATGCAACAGACACCACAAGAGCAGTTGCAGATACAAAGTCAATATACAATATCTATTCCTCAATGATTCAAATTGCAATGGGCCGCACTTGGTATAAAAGGCACATAGTGACACAGCCCATCAATAATCATAAATGCTGGTCATGGTTGTTCAATATAAAAAATATCAAAGCAATGTGATATACCCTGTAAGACTAACTAGTTACAAAATCAATAAACAATAGCTCTTCTTGTTGCAAAGGGGGATAACTGGCCAAAAAAGACACACAAATCCCCACATTACTCAATGTCCATTGAAATTTTGATATATGTTACCCGGTGTTTTGTTGTTTAATGATTTTTGCTTTTGTCAGATTTACGGTGTCAATGTAACATATAACATTCTCTATTGAATAAAATATTGTTTAAACTAACTAGTTACAAAATCAATAAACAATAGCTCTTCTTGTTGCAAAAGGGGATAACTGGCCAAAAAAGACACAGTAGAATGAGTTGGTTCCAGCCATTACTGTTCAATGCTGAAAAAATCAGAGCAATGCATTTACCCGGTACCCAATGAATCAACCACATCTATCTCCATAATGTACAAATTAAGCAACTGAAAAAAAAAATTATTCTTCAAAAAATTTCAACAAAACCATATCTCGTGACCTCTCATTGGAATGAGCTTGTTCCAATGAGAGGGCATGTGATATGGTTTTCTTGAAATTTTGTGAAAAATTTGATAAACATGATAATTAAAATAACAAAGTTGATATCAGGTGCATTGGCCTAAGGGGTAAAAACTGTGAGACAAGGTGTGGATACAATATGACAATTCTTAATTTTGTTGAGAAAAATATTTTAAGAGTCAAGTTGTGATGGGTAACTGTTGATCAAAATATATGCCAGTAAAGTCAGGCATACAAATAAGGAATCAGGTTTGTAAAATGTTTGTAGGTTACACTTAATTCAGTGATCACAACTCATCGTAACCTGTTTTCTTACATTGTCCTATGATTTATATTTATCACTTTTTATGACAAATTACTGAAATATAGTTGATTTTACTCAGAAACTAAAGTGTTTTTTCTCATGATGATGTTGAAAGACAAATCTAGTGCTATTGAGTTGTGAGAAGATTCTGTGATGAAGACGTATAGAGATCTTGGAAGAATCGTACCCTCATATAATGTCTGTAGTAGGATCCAAGGTCCAAATCATCCACAAGCCGTCAACTCATACCCAAAAGTGGACTGACTACCCATACCTATATTTGCTATAACTTTAAAACCTCAAAAGTTTGATAGATCATTCTTAAAGTCTTATAATGTTGTTTGCCAGTTTTGAATTAAGAACTGAAGAATGCCTTTAGCCTGTGTTTTTTTAACAGCATGAAGCTGCAACTTAAGTGATATTTTTGGAAGAGAACCAATTCCAAATAAAAAATTATCGGTGATTTTGCATGGTGACACGGATGCCTTGATCTAACTTTGGTGAAAATTGGGTGACTAGGCACATCAAGGGAGCTAACTATAACTATACATGCCAGCATGTGCTATATTGCCAAGCCTGAATATAAGCATGACTGACATCTGCCCACTGAGGTCCCCAGAGGGTGAATTTGGTGACACTACCCTGCACTGCAGGGAATATTACCAAACTTACTCTCTGTGAACCTCAATCTGATTCAAGGCCTGAGGCTTAAACAGAGAGGTACCCAGAGGATAAATTGGGAATTCTAGCCCATTTTATGGGATAGCACCAGCAAATTCACCCTCTGATGACCTCATTCTGCAAATGACAGATTGCTTATTTTCAGGCCTGGATATCGTTACAAGTCATCATGGAAAACGACCATTTAAAATGATTAAATGAATAGATTTCTTTACACGTGTCATAGTATTTGCCATGAAAACTTTTTCAAGTGATGGGCTACACCATAATGTTTCCAAAGATGTTTGTCAGTTTGTTTGACCGCTGTTTGAAGTTAATGTGGTCCCTGGCCAATTTTTGTAGCTTACTCCAAATGTTACTGCCAGTGGCTGACTCTGAGCAGAGAGAGTGATAATACTGTAAATAATAATCAACCTTCAATTTTTCATGGTAATGATCGGTCCATTTCCATGTCATTACAGTGCGGCTAAATTGACGGTACTGATTTTCAGTTCCTCACACTTTCTAACAACAAAAACAAAATGTCCATTACAGAAATCAATACTAGTAGATGCGTAGTTCACACGTGGAAAGTGCATTGGGATTATATGGATGCATTGACTCGAAACACTTCCTGGGTCCCCCACAGGGATGTAACTATCATTATGTCATTAGTTCTTACTTTCCCCTGAATATTCATTTTCATGCAGAACCTAAAACAGAATATTGAATACTTAACAGAGAACACAGTGCAATCGAGATCAATGGTTTTGCGTGCCAACGGTGCAAAAGGACAGTGTGGGGCAAGCCCATTTCGACCCTCTCTGACAGTAAAAAAAGTTTTCCTGTCATGTCTGGGTGTAGCAAATGAGGGAAGTGTCTGTGTTCTTAGGAGGACTCTGACATGTAGTGGTGGAAATTCAAGTTCTGAACTTTGTGGGCTATTAGTTGTTTTCTGGTAAATTGTTTCAGGAGCATTTTTAGGATTGGTTCTATGCAGTAAAATATGACATAAGTGATGCAGTTTTCTTCAGAGCCAATGTAGTTTATTTGATATTGCCATAGTCTTTGATGTTGATTTGGCCTACAAGCTGCATGAAGTTGTCCCATGGCATGGTTTTAAAGTTGTCAAGGATTTGGTGTTCCTCCTCAGAGTCTGGGAGTGTGGATCGAGTGGTGTTGTTCGAGCAACTGCTGGATTGGTCCGAGTCAATAGGAGATCCAGGGCCAGACTGGTTGACTTACATCTCACCTTCCTCCTCCTCTCTGCCTAATGACCTCTTTGGTGAAGAGGTGCAGATTGGCAGTGGTATAGGTGGTGGAGACAGTTTGACAGATTGACAGTGGTATAGATGGTGGAGACAGTTTGATGGTAGTCTCCCCCTCCTTTTCTTGCTTCTCTGTCTAATCTCTTCTCCTTCCCAGTCATGCTTCCAACTGGCTGGCATCCCAGCATCTGGCTGAAGGTGTTTTCCACTTCTTTCTCCATTTCTTCAGGCCCATTTCAGGTTGTCCAGACTTTGTGTCTTGACCCTTCCTCAAGTGTGGACCAATGAGGGAAGCCCCGTGAAAGGTACTTCCACCACCTGAAGAGGGTTCCTGCTGCTATTTGATGGTGAGCTGAGTGCAGTCCCATCAACAAGGCCAGGCCAGTTGATAGGTAAACTTGTGTTCAGCACCATCAAGGGTTCTCTAATCTGCAATGATAGGAATCCATCTCTCATTAGGTGCTAATCAGGAGCTTTTTGCTGTCATATCTGATCGCTTGGAGAGCCATGAGATCGATGGACTGATTGACAGACCACAGAATACAACACACTTGTGATGGTTTGAATGTCATAAAGAATGTATTCTGTATTCCAAAGGTGTTCTCAAGATAGTTTTGTCACAGCAAAAACTAAAATATATTACTCATACTTCCATCAAATACCTTTTGACTATAACATTCATATAAAGTTGTGAATAAACTTGAACTTGTGATTTGATTTGATTGTATCAATTTCTAATATTCAGTTAGTAATTGACACAGTTAAACTTTGAAATTGTGTAGTGAAAATGAACGTTGTAATCCTATTATTTGAGTTGCTTCACTTGAGTCATAGACAACAGGTCATCACATTTTCAACACAAGTTGCACTGCATTTTGTGTGATGTACAGCTTTTGGAGAACTTTCAGTGACATGGCCACCCTCAATCCTGACACCCCAAATCCCTTTAACAAGGGCATTTTATCATGAGGCAGTAAAACGAGATACAAGCATAAATTGGAAATGTGAAACTTGCTCGACAGTTCTTCTGTATTAACAGTTACTACAGATGATGTTCCAAACTTTGAGTGAGAAACCAAGGGGTTGTCAAATATACCGCTTGAAAGCATATGGCTAAATATGCAGGTGCCTTCTCTTGCTATTCCCCTGCAAGATATGAATCGTCATTTGTTCTGACCGATCACAATTAGCCATTGTGCAGATGTGATCTTAAACACCAATAAATAAATAAATAAATAATTTGTTCTGATGTCTGGGAAATGCAGCAAATATTACACAAATATTTGAAAAATGTTAGAAAGTTATTGAAAAGTGAGATCAGATTACAAGGAATAGTTATTGTCTTTGAGGCAGAGATTTGGTCGACAGTTAGAAAGGTATTTCCCAATGTTCCTATTACGGGATGTGTCTTCCCCTGGACACTGGCATTATGGACAAGAAAGATACAGTGCAGCCCACTTAACTGGATATCCCTTAACTGAATAACCCTGTTAATTGAATATAATTTCCCAACACAAAATCATTTATCATATCTCCAGTACAAATTTTACCTGTTAATTGAATACAGGTAATAGAGTAAACTCTTGTTAATTGAATAAAAAATCTTGTAACATGTCGAGAAATTTCCCGACTCTCCCCAGTTTTTCTTTGTTTATAGACCTATTTGGCCTCAGTACGTCCAATACAGGCATTTAATCTATTATATCTTGTCTGACAGAGCTCATGGAGCTCTGTCAAACAAGATATAATAGAATAAATTCAATGTTTATCTCCAGAATACAGGAAAATGACACAAACCCTCTTAATTAAATACTTCTGTTAATTGAATAATTGTCATTGGCAAAGTGGCTAGTCAATTAACAGGGTTCCACTATATTTCCCAATGTTCCTATTATGGGATGTGCCTTCCACTGGACGCAGGCATTATGGACAAGAAAGGTATTTCCCAATGTTCCTATTATGGGATGTGCTTTCCACTGGACGCAGGCATTATGGACAAGAAAGGTATTATTTCCCAATGTTCCCATTATTGGATGTGCCTTCCACTGGATGCAGACATTATGGACAAGAAAGGTATCTTCCAATGTTCCTATTATTGGAAGTGCCTTCCACTGGCCATGGGCATTATGGACAACCATCTCCACCTTCTCTCCTCCTGGTTCATAATCTGTATTATATTTATTTATTTATTTATTTACTGGAGTTTAAGGTCACATATTCAAGCACAATGGCCAATCATGACTGCAACATGGAGATAAAGTCAAGTCTAGTCAATCATTTAAAAACATGTTGTCCATTTTAGAGGACTTCAATCCTAAGTATTGGTGACTGGGTCCTATTTTGCCAGTAAAACAGAGCTTGTTTGTTCACCTGAGTGGGATGAATATTCAGTCTCCAGTCACCTTAGGTGGAACAAAGTCATTATAATGTATTAGGCTGACCTCACTTATGGGTGGACTGACCGTCAAAAGTCATCAAGGTCAAACTTATTTTTGGGGGTCGAATCACGTGGGCCGAACTCACTAGCATTGCATTTAAGAACTCGTTTCATTTTGCAGAAGCATTTATTGTTATTGTGATTGGCTTTTTGGAAATAGGGTTCGACATGATATGATTTATTAACACTAGAAATTAATAAATGTCAGTTCTGAATAAGCACTGTAGGGATGTGAAAATTTCAACACAAATACTAAATGTGGAGGTATATTTATTTGGATCCCAAACACATATTAGTTTTCAGTTTTCATCAAAGATCTGCAGACGAACTGTCAACAGTCAGCTTTAAAACTTGTTGGTATTACCTTACAAATAGGAAGTTGGTTGCAAAAGTTTTTCACCCAAAAGATATTTTTTTCTAAAAGAATAAAGAAAAGAAATCATGGAACTGACAAATCATTTCGGCCATTTCCCATTGTTTTGAAACACAGAAATGAAAAGTAGTTACCACAGAAACGAAAAATTGAACCTTGATACCACAATAATTCCCATGAAATACCCCAAATAACTTTTTTTTCTCCCTATAACACCCAGCACTACTATGTAAGGTTCATCAGCAAGTGAAATATTTAGACTTGCCAAACATTGTAATGTAAGTTCAGTCAGTAGTCAAATGCGATCATTGGTGGGTTACGGTTTTTGAAATCGTCACACCACCCCCATAATCTGAACAACTGTTTGCAACTTATTTTCAGCTCTGTAAAGTGTTTTTTTTTAATCATTGCTTTCTGACTTCAAGTTTCTTGAATTTTCAATAATATTTATCAATGGCTGCTTCGAGATTTCCAGCAACAGTGACTGAATATTTTAAAAAAATTCTTATAACTTCTAAGCAGATGTTTACCCTTTACCTAACACGAAAAGCAGACAACACATGCAAACAAAATTCTTTAATAACTAATTTTTTTCATTTTTTGTCTCAAAAACATAGGTTATGACCCTTCATTGGAACAAGCTCAATGTTCCAAAGAGGGGTCATAACCTATGTTTTTGAGACAAAATATGAAAAAATAATGAAAATTAATTGACGATTTTTGTGAATAGCGCTGGATGGTTTTGGCCATTACGTTGGGTTAATTGAGTGCTCCCATAAATCGATCATAGTTAGGAGTTTTAGTTTGGTGTTTTCTGAGGCAAATAATAGCAATAATAATAAACATAATAAATAATGCACCACCCAATGCACCAATAATGTAAAACAAATATTTTGGCACTGATTTCTTATGATGATGATGTGATGGATTAAG
This sequence comes from Pictodentalium vernedei, assembly GCA_031216915.1. Classification (NCBI taxonomy): domain Eukaryota; kingdom Metazoa; phylum Mollusca; class Scaphopoda; order Dentaliida; family Dentaliidae; genus Pictodentalium; species Pictodentalium vernedei. Next base: position 163,727,667 of record CM062291.1, on the reverse strand, counting down.
AGGTGATAATCCTGCAAGACACTGCGGATAATCATCAAAGTCCAAATATGTAATTGCACAAATGTGTTGTAAAAAACAGGTATCATTGCATGTTGGCTGAGTATCATAGCTAACTGTGTTGAAAATCAAATATTCTCTGAAATAATCTTTATCTGCAGGATTTTCTTCATGTGATGATAAAGTTTGTCCATCTCTCCTTGAATTAATAAATTTATCAACTAAAGTGTTCAAAGATGCTGCATTGAGGATGAGAACATCAAAATCTTTTGTAGCAGAATACTCCAACACCCAGTTGGCTTTTTGTATGGCATTGGCAACAGTTAAGTTAAGAAAAAACTGGCTGATATCTAGCACATCCCCTGAATCTCTATCATACTGGTAGAGTCTAATGGAGGGATTGTTGGCACCAACACCAGGCAAGGTGCTCTTCCATGGCGTGACTGCAGGACTCAAGAACATAGCATTGATAGGATTATCTGTGAAGAAGAAAAAGTATAAATTTAGCACATTCTTAAATCTTTGAACCTCAACACTATACTCTTCAGAGAAGAAACATACAATGAAATGAAAGAATAAGAAGTATTACCTTTGGATTGATCTCAGAACATTAATACAGAGGCAACATGCTTTAATTTGTTATGTTGGCAATTATTGATTTTCTGAGGGCTTATGAAAGGTCAGCTTGGGAGTTGGGACACCAACGGCAAATAACATATTTGTTTGAATGGAGACAGACATTTTGGGTTGGAAATTGGGAAAAAGCATGTCAATGGGAAAGGGTTCCATATTTGGTGCCTGTAAATACCTGAAAGAACCCCTGCATATTGTTGGGTGTGTGAATACAGGTGTATCAGTTTTAACTCTTAACCCGCTGAGTATTTTTAAAATATTTTTCATCAAATCTAGCCATGGCTGCTTTGAAGCAGCCATGACTAGATTTGATGAAAAATTCATATAAATTTAACAAATGAAATCATTGGTCAGTAAGGCTATTCAATTTACAGGAGAGAAATTTTGTTAAATATGCCCAACTATACTTATTTCAGTGGGAAGATATTTTGGGTCCTGGGCAGTAATATCCGCCAGCAGCATGCAAGGAGTTAAAACCATTGTAGATTTCATACACCCTTCAATCTACATTGATATCAAATTTATTTCCTTCCTGAACACCTTCATTTTGAAGGAAAAATTCAGTGAAATAGGAATATAACTACTGGTACTATATTTTGTTTGACAGAATATAATAGGGCTTTATCTTGCAGTAAGTATTTATTGTGTCCGTAATTGCCTGAATATTGCATATATCAGGGGCTCCTGATTTATTTACTGGTGTTTAAGGTCGCATATTTCTGCACAATAGCTAATCGTGACCACGACAGTTTTACGTGTGGAGGAAGCTGGAGTACCCAGAGAACCACTGAGCAATGGCGAGCAACTTTTAGCTCTCCAACATACTAACTCCACACATGCAGGGTTAGCACTGGTTGAAGACATGCACCCTCGATGTGCCGTATGCCTTAGTACAAAATGTCACCGTGCCCCCACTTGGGCAATTGGGGTGAAGTGTCTGGTCCAAGGACACAACATGGTTGCCGTAGGAGGGATTCAAACCGAGGACCTCTTGGCTTGGAGCCTGCACTTCTACCAACTGAGCCGCCATGCCCCCAGGGCTCCTGATACAAGATCTGCGTCTTGCAACTGCATAGAACCACTTTGCTTTTATGTTTTTGTATCTGAAAAACTGCAAGCATTCAAACTGGAACAACATGCAGTTAAACTGTTACAGCACAGTCTTTTTGAAATGTTTTACAAGTACGCACTCAAGTTTATCCGAGAGTCACAAAAGTTCAAGGCAGCCGCATGCAGTTTCAAGTCCGAAAATGAAATCTGTAATTAAAATGCTAGTTAATCAAGTTATTACAATTGATAATTGTAAGATAAATCTATCATCACCATTCATCACTGATATTCCAAATAACCAGTTCAATGACAAGTACAGAATAATGCTAGATTACCAACACATAGTGGGATAGTAACTGGCATAGCAGGGGTTCAAACCCATGCTGAGAGAGTTTCCTTCAGCACCAACAGCCAAAACTATACTTGCCAAGCACAGCACTTGGCCACTGGCAAACAGTGTCTGGTCTGTCTATTGGTGGTCAAGTGGTAGGCATGGTTAGAATAATTTCGATAGGCAGATGGTGCCAAAGGAAACTATCTTGGCATGGGTTTGAACCTCCACTATGCCAATTACTATAAAAATCAGCATCCTTTCTTGATTCTATGGTACTGGGGAAAGTTGAAAAAGAGATTTTCTGACAGATTTCCAGTAAAGTGTAGTATGTGGTATTAACTCTTTACCCAACAAATCGCCCGTATCCACCCGTGTAATATGCAAATCCAGCAGTTGAAAAAATATCATTTTTCAAAAAATTTCAACAAAACCATATCATGTGATCTATGAGCTCATTCCAACGAGGGGTAACATGATATGGTTTTGTTGAAATTTTTTGAAAAATTTGAAAAAATGATATTTAAAATAATAAATTTTGTTATCGTCTACATTAGGTAAAGGGTTAAGAAATGCAGTCTTCTGATAGTCACAGTGGGATAGTGTTTCCACCAAACAAATAATTAGTTACCGAGGACAATTCAAATGCAGAACACTCACTTCTAAACTTCCAGCTGATGGAGTACCATGTTTCAACTGATGTTTATGAGATGAAAATTTCTGAGGCTTATAATGCTTTTTTCAAATATAACAAATAACTGTGGGGTGAAAAAATTGCCCCAGCATGCCTTAATAAAGATCCGACATTCCTATACTGCACTGGCTGAATCCATGTTCAATTTGTGTAGTAAATCAATTAACCCTTTACCTTGAATGAATAGCATATGACACTCCATTAACTAACTGAAAATTGAATAAATAAAAATTTTGAGTATTTTATTGCCTTAGCTCCTTGCATGCTGCTGGAAGATATTCCTAACCAGGACAGGTTTTCTCTTGCCTCTGAAACAAGTAGAATTTGGGCACATTTAATCAAATTTTTTGTAAAATGGTATGGACTTTTTCACCAATGATTTATTGAGTTAAATTTAGTTGAATTTTTAATCAAATCTAGTCATGGCTGCTTCACAGCAGCCATGACTAGATCTGATTAAAAATATCTGCAAAACACTCAACTGGTTAAGAGTTAAAAGCTGAATAAATAATTTTTTTCCCTGCAAAACACTGAAGCTTATGACCCCTCATTGGAATGAGCTCATCCGGTGAGGGGTCATAAGTTATGTTTTGGAGGCAAAAAGTGAAAATTTGAATGACAAGTTTTGCAAACACTTGACAGTTTTGGCCATTGTCAGGAAAAGGGGTAAATTGATTTATTTATTTATTTATTGATGTTTAAGGTCACATATTTATGCACAATGGCTAATCATGACCGTGACAGTTTTACGGGTGGAGGAAGCCGGAGTACCCGGAGAGAACCACCAATCAACGACGAGCAGCTGCCAGCTCCCCAACATCGTGACTCTGCACTGCAGCACAGGCAGGGTTAGATTGGTTGAAGACATGCGTACCATCGATGTGCAGTAGGCCTTAGTACATGGCATCATCGTGCCCCCACGGGGTAAATTGATAGACACCTAAATTAATTTTGGTTATGAAAATATACTCTATACATGAATCTTTATCACATAATCACCATCAAATAACTGCTTTTGGAATATCATCTGCAACATGTCCAATAAACACACAACATCAGAAGTCAGTGTGAAGTTGTAACATGTTTTGGAAGTAGGATTGAATTAACTGTCTCTGTTTTTGAAGGCATTTTTTTCATTTACTGTTTACCTCACACAATTAGAAGATGACATTTAAAAAATTATTTTCTGAATAATTAAAAGTTTCGAACTTTTGCTTCACAATCACAGCTTACAGTCCTTTGCTGGAATGGGATCAAGAACCTTGCTTCAATGAGGGTCATAAGCTATGTTTTAGAGACAAAAACTGAAGAAATAATAACATTTGGTTGGCAAGGAAAACGTTTACACATTCGGTAAACACCAGATCAATTTTGGTGGACTTGGTTCATTAGAGATTCTCTCGGTCTTGTTATAGTTTACTGGAAAGTGGCAATAGGCTCTTTCTAATAAACTACAGCAATACAAATTCATATGATCAAAATAATTTGTTTGTAAGAAAATGTATTAATGAAGTATGAAGCCTTTCAATCAAAGTGCTAACACTTCTAAATGTGATATGTTAATGTTTCAACTAATTCAACAACAAAAGTTGCCAGAGGTGTGATAAGTTAAAACACGAGTGCTTTCTGGGGCTAGCTAGTTAAACCTATTTAATAATAAAAAAAAGATATTCCTGCCCTGTACAGGATTTCTCTTGCCACTGAAATACGTATACTTTGGGCATCTTTAATCAAATTTTACACAGGTAAATTAAAAAGATTTTCTCACTAATGTTCACTTGAGTTTAATTTTGATGGTTTTTATCTAATCTAGTCATAGCTGCTGCATGGCTGATTAGATGTGATGAAATATCTTGGAAATACTCAGCAGGTTAACAGTTCAATAATACAAGGGCGCCCTATAATGCTAATCTGGGTAGCAAGATCCCAACATCAATAAATGCATGGGATGGCCAATTCCCTGCCTCTTAAGTCCAACAAATAAAGGCAATGATTTGTAAAGAAATATGACATTTGTTTGCCTTCCATTGATGGTTTTAGTAGTGACTCAATGACTGTGGGAGATATATTGTTCAGTGATATGGGCACACTGATTTTACTGGCTGTATCTATAATAATATCATCAGTATTTTCAGTGTCATTTTCAGGGATTCTCGAGAGTCTCAAATTCATTTTCCACCTGTATTATTCGAGATTGTCAACTCGGTCATGTAGCTGGAGTATGGTATTGTTTTTTTCTTCAAGTTGCTTTTCCAAGTGACGCACAGTGGATTCCAATTGGTCTACTCACTTGCCTGCTGCTTCACTTACAACTGATTTCGGCAGGAATTTGATTGATGGGTCTTTTTGCACAGGTGCGAATGAATGTTTCTGTGCAACACCACATTGCTGATCCTCCTTCCATAGATCATCATAAGTATCAGAGTCAAAAAGATCAGATTCAACTCCAGCTTTAGGTTTTTTCCTGTCCATCGGGGAGGGTGTTTCCCTTACCTCCCTTAATTGCTTTTTCTCACCTTCAGCCCTTTCAAAATTGTTGTTTTTGTCTTCGACTTTTGTAATTACTATCTGAGAACTGAGCCATGATTATGTGCTAAATATCAAACAGCAAATGGGTCAATAGCTAGAACACACACTAAAATGGATGATTCTTAAAACACATGCAAAAAAAGTACAAAGCAGAGAGGGTTAAACTGTCTTCTAATGCTGTTGATGGAAAACTGGAGAGACTGGCCCATTGAACATTTTGTTGAATTATAATTTCATTGGAGCATACAAGTATTTTTGTCACAGTGACTGACCAACACATATACAGATAGTTCCAAAACAAAGACAATAAAGTGACTCAAGTGTAAATGGGTGGTAAAAAGTTACTGAAAAATCGGATGATGATTTTCAAACTCACGCATGTTAATTACAAGAATGCACTTACCTCAATAATCACTAGTGACAAGAAATAAAAACATAGCATACTGAAAGCTTCTCTTTATTGACTATACTTCATCTCTTTCATGAGTGCTGGGTTGACAATGAGTTGTCAATATAAACAAAGGATGTTCATTGAAACCAGCAGAAATAGCAAAAGTTAAAAAATTTATAGTAATTTATATATTTTTTATACTTACCAATGACCCAGACTTAACTGGTGCTAACTCTAAAATATCTAGGGCCAAACGCAAAATTTTACCCCCCAATCCCCAAAATTTGCATCTAAAACCGAAAATTACATGTCCTATATGGTCCTCCATACTTTTATTCCAGTGCGCACGCGCAGTGTCAAGGAGATCTCGAAATTGGCACAATTATCATTCTTACAACCAGTGCCTGGTAAGCATTATGTAATCAGCGGAGAGGTATGAGTTCCCAACTCATGGGAGGGCCATCCCCGTCTGGGTCATTGGTAAGTATAAAAAATATATAAATTACTATAAATTTTTTACCATTTTTATACTGTACTAATGACCCAGACTTAGCTGAATAGTAAAAAGGTTGGAGGGCCTAGGACATAAATGAAAATCCAATAAACTCAATTACATATAACAGAACTATTCCCTGAAGGAGAAAATGAGAGATAGGCTTTACATGTATCTTTATTATTTGTATCAAAAAGAAAGACACAACACCATTCTGTAATTGAGCGCAATAACATCAATGATCTCTATTAACATTCAGTATAACCCTTTATACTTATATTTTTAAAGGAAAGCCAATAAATAAGGAAGTCCCGCAAAATGAGACTCATATAAAAGTGTCCGAGGATTGTATATTAACGCCCGATTAATACGTGATATATACAAATGTCTCACACTGAGCAACACTTAAAAAATATTACATAGATGAGTAAACATTAGCTTTACTTTAAAACCATCCCGATACCGACTCGGAATTATTGACTCCAAGGGAGGTATTCCCTTGCTTTACACTATAAAGCAGGTAACCTAAGGGAACACACACTCCCCCCCGCCCCTCCCCCCCCCCCTGCCCTGGATCAAATACTCCAGAGCGAAGAGGGCCGCAGGGCAGAGTCACTGCCGGAACCGAAAGCCTACACATATGTAGTTGCCAATGTTTAGTGGACGACATTCTAAGTGAAAAATAACAGACCTAAACAATGCATATCTGCAGAAAAGGACTCAATATTTCTCAGATACAAATTCGAGAAGTGGAGGGCTAAGAACAATATGCAGCCCTCACTAGATCTGTAATAGCAACTTTATTAGCGTAAGCCCATGATGTAGAAGAGCTCTTACGTCATGAGCTTAAAACTAAAGCACAGACTGCTGATTGAAGATATTATCATAAGCAGTACTGATAGTAAATTGAATCCATCTGACCATAGAATGGACCGAAATGTGGAGGAAGCTTCCACGGCATGTCCCACAACAGACGTCTGAGTAGATTAAAACACGGCCTTTGTGGAGATAGAAATGCTACCAACAGAATTTTGCATTGAGATATATAACTTGAGCAATATCTGCTGAATCAACGGCGCTGGAAGATATGCATATCCTATTATTCCATCTCACGAGATCGATAGAGCGTCTATTGTAAACGCTTGAAGATCCAAACATTGTGACACATACTTTAGCAACTGATTGTTGAGATGTGTCATGAGAAAGTCGATCATATGCCACTCTCCTTGGTAGCAAATCTGATTAAATACTCGTTTGTTGAAAGTCCATTCTGGCGTCAACAAGCAGCACCTCCGTGAAGGGAGTCCGCTAATACATTCAGACGACCCGGAATATGACGGACCGATAGGAGAACTTGATGTTCTAGTACAAACAGAAAGATTCCTTCCGTTAACATGAAAAACAGAATGGAATGATTGTCTCCCTAGTTCCGAAGATACACTAATACCGTCAATTGTCGGACAGAATTAGCACATGAGCATACCGAATAACGTTTATCCAATAACGTAGCGCAAGCCAAAATGACATCATTCTTGATGTTAATGTGCTCCATTAGGAACTACGGATCCCAAAGATGCTGGCCCTTCAAATCCATTGGGCTCAATGATATGACCCAACCTGTTTGACTGGCATCCGTCAAGACTGTAAAACTTGGATCCGGCAATTGCAGAGGAACTCTCTGAGTTAACCACTGAAAACCTGCCCAAGTCTGAATCTCTTATTCACTTGATTGACAGGAAGATGTCCGTATCGAGCAAAAAAATCTTCACCCTCCAATTCTGGATCAGAAGAAATTGGAGAGGACAAGTGCGTAACTGCCCCATCGGAATAAAATCATGGCAGCTCTGTACAAACGTATAAGTATCATGAGATCTCTCGCTGAGACCTTGTCTGAGTGAAGAAAATAGTGAGCATAACAACTGATTAATTTCGCTCTGGGTAATGGCAGACGAACGAAAATGTTGTGCGTTTCGAAGCTCATCCCCCGATGGGTGAATGACTTGGATGAAACCAGATCTGACTTCTCCTCGTTTACTTATAAAACCGAGACGTTGGCGCAATAGAAGCAGATTCAGCACATCGTTCTGAAGCGTTAACTCATTGCCGTACCTCTAAAGAATGTCGTCCAGGTAGGCCGACGTTATCACAGATGAATGAACTCAGAAATGAGTCATTACCGAGTGTTATTCGAGTGAAAGCCCAGGGGGATAGATTCAGACCGAAGCACATTGCTCGGAACTGATACACGACTCCTATGATGAGGAAGCGAAGATACTTTCTGAACGCCTGATGTACCATGACGTGAAAGTACGCATCTTGAGATCTATGCATGTAGCATAGTTGTACACCCGAAAACTCGCTCTGACCGATCAGATAGACTCCATATATAAACTTGGAGCCATGATCAGCTTGTTTATCCAGCTCAGAATAATGAGTGAACGGAACAAGCCGTCTGGTTTTTGGAACCAGAAAAGGATGGTTGTAGAAACCTGGAAATTCCTGGATTTCTACGATCTCTATCGCGATCATTCCAGAAGAGACTAGACTTCTGATGGAAGCGAGCCTCTTTCCTGCTGACTTGACGGAAGCTGAGACCATCTTGGACTCCGAGTTAATGGAGGATTTCGTTTGAAGGACAATTTAGTCCTTCAGAAATCACCCCTCGAATCCAAGGGACGTCCGTAATCTATTCCCAATTAATTGAGAAACTTGACAGTCTTCCGCTCACTAGTACACAATAGAGGTTAATACCATTACCTCCTGGTCCTGCGAGGCTTGCGGAAGAAGCCATGTCCTCCACGGCCCGCACCTCGTCCCGTCGACCTAGGGGCATCTGACCGGATGTCTCGGCCAGAATTACGGCACCTACCTGAGTCGCTACCTGACGGTTTCAAGAGTAAGACCTAGAGGACGCATAGGAACCTCTATAGGAACTTCCCTTGGACGTATTTGTCCCAGAAGTATCTGTCCTACTCTCCTCTGCTGAATCCGACTATATGGAAGCGGATTTGGATAGCAGAGAGTCTGAAGCTTTCTTAGTTATCTGATCATAATCTGCAGAAAGCTTGCCATCAAAGAAAACTCTCTGGAGACCGGAGTGACTCTGAGAGAGTTTTTCACCTTACTATCCACACGCGTGGATGTAGCCAGGGCTGCGTCACGTCTAACCAACTCCATATTGCCACTAAAAGGACAGGGTTTTACATGAGGCCCTTGAAAGAACTCTTAAGGAGGTTGTACATCCTAGAATTCCTTTTCTTTTGAGACGTAATGATAACGTTCTGGTAAGGTGATCTGCGTACGATGATGCGTCTAAGCTGACCCTGCTAGACGACATTGTCGTTTCCAACATCGTGGTTGGAATTGACATAGACAACAGTATAAACAATACTAGGTCCTGACCTGGTTGTCTAGATGCAGAGAACTCTCAGAATGCTCTGTCCTGCCATTTCAAAATATTCATTGAATTGATGAAAGGCAGATGTAGAGAATTTGCCGATAAGAAAACTGACCTGCCCATTTAGGTAGCAAGTTATATAAATATAGCATCATTCAACAGATCAAATGTCCATGAGACATATCTGGACTATGTCGGAAACTGAGGGATGATGTCCCTAAACTGATTAGGAATTCTGTGTCCAGTGGCGCTATCAGTCTCTTATCCGGCAATGCAGCATTTTGGTCCGGAGGAACAAGGTCAGATGATAATGCCGGATGCACTCTACGGCAATTATGTTGTTCCAAAAGGGAAAATACAACTCATCCGCATCCCTTTCGCCATCCTGTCGGACCACTTGTAATTCTTGGTTGTCCGTGCCTGAACCTGTAGTGGAACGTACCAACCCCGCTTCCTCGGATAATTCCTGATCCGACAGAGTTACTGTCGGTTGCTGGGATGCTGTGATAATTTGTGCTATCTGCGATAGCATGTTCGTAACAGAGGCCTGAGGAGCTGCGGTCTTAAAGTATTTAGCCGCTGGAAGCTCCTTGGACGTTAACTCCTGCATACTTCTTATATGCGAACGTCCTCTCTCGCTCGCTCGCAGCCCAAATGGACTTGGACGAGCCAGGAACCGGACTAATAGGCTTCCTCCGTACCATCCTCGTATCCGTCGTCACTGGGTGTGCACATTGTATTTTATAGTGCTCACATCACCCAAATCTCCTTCCTGGACCGCAACGGACGAACCCAGCTGCTGAGCCATTCGATGAATGGTCACTACACTGGGCGAGCTAGCAGACGCCAATGCTGTCGATCCTACTTGGAACCTCTTAGGCAATTGACGTATCTGCATGAGCACTTTTACTGCTAGCTCTTCATTTGACTGTGACGACACTTAACGAAGACATCATGGTAACATCACCTAGTTCATGTTACTCAATGAGACCTGTGGAGCCGAGGTCCTACGTAATTATCCGCTGGAAGCTCCAGGGACGTTCATTCCTGCATTTATATAATATGCGGACGTCCCAACTGGAAAGGCCTCGTGTCCTTGGCTAGCAGATGGAGTGACCTAGTCGACGTGTATTCCGTGGTCGGCGAAGCAGGAGCACCAGGAACGTTCAATCCTGTATTTATATAATATGCGAACGTCCCCTGGAAATCTGTGGTCACATAGCCAAGGTGCGGTCATGTGTGTTGACGTGAGGATGAGGAAGCCAATATAACAGCCGCATCGGGCTGTCTATGCAACGTCCCGAGCAAGAGGAGTGGATGTAAGCTCCGACTAACGAACAATATACAACAACATCGCGGCGCAGATGTTGATGTAAGAGAGAGGGGGGCCTCTCTCGCTCATGGTCCGGGTGGACCTGGACGAGCTAGCAACAGGAATGACAGGCTTCCTCCGTACTATCGTCGGATCCGTCGTTGCTGGGTGTGCACATTCGATGTTTTATAGTGCTCGCATCACCCAATCTGCATCCCTGGACCTCAACGGACGAACCCGGATGCCGATCAATTCGACACTGGGCAGACTAGCGGATGATCAATGCCTTTGATCCTACTAGGAAACTCTTCGGCAATTGTCGTACCCGGTAATACCTTGAGCACTTTCCGCTAGCCCTAATATTGCAACGACGGAGACACACTTTTGAAGACGTCACGGAAACATCACTCTGAATTCTGAAAAAGAAACTGATAATACAGAGTGACCCTATGGAGAGAGGACGGTAATGGACCCCTCACCGCTAACAAAATACCGTGACACATGTCTCCAACGTTGTCATATCAATCAACACACACAGAGCAAGAATTAGTGTGACTACATTGACTATAAGAAACACAATGAACCTGTGAATTAGATATCCTAGCATGACAATTGAAGAATATTTTTTCAACATGAAAAAATATACACAGTAATATTACTCGCAGTAACCCTTGAAATAAATATACATAATATTATTATAATCCATTATACCATTTCAAAAGAAAATAATTTCCCCAAAAAAATTTTTGAAAAAATTTTCAGAAGAGCCCAAGTTCCCAATGGGAACAATGAGCCCAAATGGATCCCAAAAAAGCCTAAGTGTGGACAAAAATTTTAAATCATTTCAAAAAATTAATGTAACACTTACGGACAATATTAATGTATCTTGCTATGAATTGAACTAAACAGAGGACAAGTAATCACTATAAGAAGTAATCGTTGTCAACATAGACAAAAAGTGTAAACAAACCAGAAACATGACTCCAGGCACTGATAAACCTGGCACGAAATCAGTTACCAATTTAAACACTATCTGATGCAAAACAGAGACTTCCAGAGAAGAAACTGCAGAACATCAGATGGTAGATGCAGACCAAAATGCCTAACCACCCAAGAGTGAGGACATAAACATGGGGAAAACAACAGAAAATAATTCTGTTTCCAAGCCAAAACTCCCAAGAAATTTTAGTAATAAACATTACAAAAAATAAGCCAAAAGCATGGGAGAATAGCTAGGTGGGAATAAAGGAAAGGGAGAGAGGAAACACTGATTAAACAATGGAACATTCATAGCAAGAATGACCACAATAAGGTCATGTCTCAAAAATAGGTAACATGAATAATTTCGTAAAATAATTATAAGTTACAGCCCTGAACATTTGTTTCCACTGTTTTTTCCCCTCCTCCTTCTATTTCCTCCTTATAACCACCATTTCTCTCATAATTATGTGCCTGGCATCCTTAAAACTGAGATTTACAAGCACAAATAACAGTGAAGTGTATCTGTATTGAGGGCCAAACAAAGAATGATAATTGCGCCAATTTCGAGATCTCCTTGATACTGCGCATGCACAGTGGAGTAAAAGTATGGAGGACCATATACGACATGTAATTTTCGGTTTTAGATGCAAATTTTGGGGATTGGGGGGTAAAATTTTGCGTTTGGCCCTAGATATTTTAGAGTTAGCACCAGCTAAGTCTGGGTCATTGGTACAGTATAAAAATATAAAGGTTCCAAATCAAATTTTACCAACAGTTTGAAGCCTTTCCATTTTCTATAAACAAGCAGAAATTTGAAGACTCCACTGTTGGATCTGAACGGCAATCACATAAAATTTATTCACCATAATTTTCCTCCGAGACAGAAGAAGCAGAAAAGTTAAAAAATTTATAGTAATTTATATATTTTTTATACTTACCAATGACCCAGACATAGCTGGTGCTAACTCTTAAAATATAGGGCCAAACACAAATTTTGCCCCCCAATCCCCAAAATTTGCATCTAAAACCAAAGAAAACATGTCCTGAATGGCCCTCCACACTTCACCTCCACTGCGCATGCGCAGTGTCAAGGACATTCCGAAATTGGCGCCATTAATCACACTATTAATGTAAGCCCAAGATGTAGAAGAACTCTTACTTCATGAGCCGAAATCTCAAACACAACTGCTGAGTCAAAGATATACCATAAGCAGTATCGATAGTTAATTGAATCCATTAGCAATAGAATGGAGCGTAACATCCTTCTATTAGGCATCAAAGACAGAAGAAGCTTACGCCCGTAGTAATAAACAGATATCTGTTTATAAATACATAAACTCTAACCGGACAGAGTAAAGGCCTATGCCCGTACGAAGACGGAAGGACCTTAATAACAATAGGTTCCGGATATTAATTAGGAGCCTAACTCTTATGCAAAAATCCAACCTAAATAGTAAAGGAAGTAGTGATTCCGAAACTACGAAAGTGAAAATCATCCACCGATAGTGCATGAAACTCACTTACTCTTCAGTAAAAGAGAAGCCAACAGAATTACTGTCTAAAAGGTCAGAATTTGAAAACTACTGTTTCCAGAGGCTCAAATGATTACTTAGCTAAATAAGAACCGAAGTTAAATTCCATATAGGAATTTAATGTAATGATTCTAAGTCTATTTATCAAAAAGTTACTAACTGACTTAGATAAAGAGACATAAGACTCAATTGTAAACTATCATAGAGTGCATAGGTATGAGGTAACATAAACCTATAACCTTAATAATAACAGGCTGCAGTAGATCTTGTCAAACAAGTATACTAACAAGTTGCAATGACTAGTATGGAGGGATCAACAATATCAACATAGTGATCCCTACACCAATGACGGAAGAGCCTCCACTTTAGCCGCATAGAATAGCGAAAAAGAGGTTCTCCTATATTAAGAAATCGCGTCCAAAGCTCGTCCAGTACAATGCTTACAATGCAATAAGGACCACACAACGGAATACGTGAAGGTTGCGACCTTGCGGGTTGTGATAAAGATGACATGATTTTACCCAGCGAAAAAAGATCCTCTCATTGAGGAAGATTTCGAGTTAAGTCCCACAGTAGACATCAGAGTAAATTTACCCACGGTCTCTGTGAAGACGGAGATGCTATCAACAGAAATGTATTGTCGTTGTTTATCTTAGCAATACTTGCTGAAACAACAGCGCAGGAGGATACGCATATCCTATCATTCCGTCCTATTAGATCAATAGAGCGTTAACAACATTAGCTCAGAGATCCGGACAAGCAAACACATACGTCTGTAATTGACAAGCAAGTTGTGTCGTAAATAAATTATCATTGGGCGCTCCCATTGATAGCAAATCTGATTGAATACTTGTTTGTTGAGACAAGCGAACCCATAAGTGAACGGGAGTCCGGTAAAACAATCAAACGACCCGGAATATGACAGACCGAAACAGAACTTGGTGTACTATAACAAACAGAAGGATTCTTTCCATTAAATTGAATAACGGAAACGAATGAGTGCCTCCCTGGTTCCGGAGATACGCCACTACTGTCGAATTAACGGACAGGATTTGGACATGCGTTTCTGAATAATGTTCATCCAATGACATAAAGCAAGCCTAAAAAAACATTATTCCGCGGAAGATAAGTGCTTGCTTAGAGACTGCGGAACCCAAAGACCCTGGCACTTCGAATCCGTTGGGATCAATATTATATCCCAACCTGTTTGACTGGCAACCGTCATAATTATAAAACTCGGATCCGGCAACTGCAGTGGCACTCTCTGAGTCAACCACTGAATGTTTGCCCCAGTCTGAATCTCTTGCAACACTAGATAGACAAGAGAACGTGTAAATCGAGCAATTCATGGGTTGCTGAAAAGTTGCCGTCGCAGAGAAGCTTCTCCGAGAACGAAGCGACTCTGAGAGAGTTCTTCACCTTACTATCCACGCGCGTGGATGTAGCTAGGGCTGCGTCACGTCTAACCAACTCCAATCAGCCACTGAAGGGCGGAGTTATACGTGAACAAACTACTGCCCTCAAAAGAAATCACACTGAGGATAATATCCCGTAATTCTTTCTCTTGAAGACGTAATGATAACGCCTCAGTAAGGTGGATTACGTATGATAAAGCGTCTAAGTTAAGTCTATTAGACATCATTGTCGTTTCCAACATTGTGGTTGAAAAAGACATAGACGGCGAAAAAGAATATTTCCAGTCTTTAACCACGCCGTCTAGACGCATATGAACTCTCGGTATGCCCTGTTCTGCCAAAATAAATTGTTCGTATAAATGATAAAAAGGCAGAAATGAGCATTGCGGACAAGAAACTAAACTATCATGCTTGGTAGCAGGCTTATATGTATATATAGCGTCGATAAATAATACACATGTTCTAATGACATTATTGGACTGTGTCGGTAAGTCAGGGACAATGTCCCTGAACAGATCCAAAATTCCGTGTCCAATGACGCTATAAGTGTCTTATCCAACATCGCAGCAATGTAGTCCGAAATAACAATCACTGGAAGATAATGCCGGAAGATATGAATGGCAGCTTCCAATGCTACGAAAGGGAAAACTCGAAATCTTTCGAATCCCTTTCGCCATCCTGTCGGACCCTATAAAGCGTTCGGTCGTCCGTACCTGATGCAACCACGGACCGCACCGACCCAGCGCCGTCAGATAATTCCTGATTCGACTAAGAAACTGTCGATTGCTGGGATGCTGCGAAAAAACTGTGCTAACTCGGATAGCACGTCCGTCACTGAGGCCTGTGGAGAAGCGGTCCTACAATGCATTGCCGCTGGAAGCTCCGTGATCGTTACCCCGTGCATACTACTAATATGCGAGCGAACGGAGTGTATAGGCCTCGTGTTCCATGGCTACCGGATGGCGTGACCTGTTCGCCGTGGAATCACTGAATGACAAAACTGATCGGATACTCGAGGTCACGTAGCCAATGAGCGGTCGTGTGCCCTGCTGTGAGGATTGGGAAGCATTATCGACAGTCTCTCGGACTGTCAATATAACGGAGCGTCCCGACCGACGGACATATGCTCCAAATGTAAAATATTTGAACCACAACATGCGGTCCCCTATGTTGTTGGACGAGAGAGGGACCTCTCTCGCTCACAGCCCGGACGGACCTGGACAAGCCAGGAACCGGACTAACAGGCTTCCTCCGATCTGTCCTCAATCCACCGTCACTGGGTGAGTACTAAAGTAATTATAGTGCTCGCATCACCCAAATCTCCTTCCTAGACCGCAACGGACAAACCCGGCAGCCGAACCATTCGATGAATGTACGCTACACCGGGTGAGCTAGCGAATGTCACTCCGTCGATCCTACAAGGGACCTCTTGGGCGATAGACATATTCCATGAGCCCTTATTGCCGCTAGCTCTTCATTAACTATGACGACAGAGGCACACTTTTGAAAGACATCTGCGTAACTTTGCGAACAAGAAACCAGAAATGCTTAGTAATAGCAAGCATATAATAATAAATATATAGCGTCGGTCAATAATTCGAAAGTTTGTGTGACATTATTGGACTATGTCGGAACTGAGGGACGAAGTCCCTGAACCGAATCAAAAATTTCTAAGTCCACCGACGCTATCAGTTCCTTATCCGGCATCGCAGCATTCTGGTCCGACGAAAGAACCTGTAGAAGATCAAGTCAGATGACATACACAACAGCATATGTTGTTCCGAAAGGGAAAGCTTGAAATCCTCCGAATCCCTTTCGGTATCCCGTCGGACCGGATGAAATTTTCGGACGTCCGTACCCGCTTCCGCGGAGCGTCCCGACCCAGCATCGTCGGATAAAACATATGCGACAGATTCAGTTGTTGCTGGGATGCTGCGATAAGCTGTGCTATTTAGGAAAGCACGTCCGTCCCCGAGGCCTGTGCAGAAGCGGTCTTACGATGCATTGCCGCCAGAAGCTCCGTGTACATTGACTCCCGCACACTTTCCTATGCGAACGTCCGGAGTCTGCAGGCCTCGTGTTCCTGGCTACCGGATGGTGTGACCTGGTCGCCGATGATTCTCTGACTGGCGAAGCTGACTGGATATCCGAGGTCACGTAGCCAAGAGCGGTCGTGTGCGCTACCATGAGAATGAGGAAGCCTTATTGACAGTCTCTCCGGACTGACTATATGTCGGAGCATCCCGAGCGACGGACGTATGCTCCGAATGCGAAACATTTTGTACCACAGCATCTGGGGCCAGATGTTGTTGTACGAGAGAGGGGCCTCTCTCGCTCGCCGTCCGGATAGACCAGAATGAGCTATGAACCGGACTAAAAGGTTTCCTCCGTTCTCCCTCTAATCCGCCGTCACTGGGTGTGCATTTGGTTGATTTATAGTGCTTGCATCACCCCAAAACTCCTTCTAGACCGCAACGGACGAACCCGGCTGCCGAACCATTCGATGAATGGATGCTACACCGGGCGAGCTAGCGGACGTCAAAGGCCGTCGAACCTACTAGGGTCCTCTTAGGCAATTGGCGTATAAACATGAGCACTTTTCCGCTAGCCCTTCATTAATTGTGACGATGGAGGCACACTGTTGGAAGACATCACAGATACATCACCCTAATCTTGATCGTCTGAAATAGAAATTGATAAAGTAGAGTGACCCTGCGGGGAAAGGACCGGAATGTCCAATTCCCCACTAACATACCGTGACATACGCTTCCCATGTTGTCATCGAAATCATACGATACAAAACAGGTGTTAATGCGAGTACACTGACCACATATAGAATGATTATAAAAGTCAGAGGAAGACTTCCTCTTATTACAATTGATCAAAATCCTTTCAATGTGAAAAGAAAACACAGTCCTGGTACTTGCACCAACCCCTGACAATCAAAATACATAATAATAATATGATCCATTAATATAGAAAAAATAATTGAAATCAAAATATTTTGAAAAAATATTTTTTCAGAACAGCCTAAGTTTCTGAAAAGTAACGTTGAGCCCCAATGGATCCTAAGCCTAAGTGTGGACAAAAATTTTAAAAATATTTTAAACAATTTATTCTACACTTACGAACAATAATAATGTATCTAGTTATGATTAAAATAACATCAAGATATTATTTTCAAGAAATCCCCCCCTCACACAGAGGGCTGTTGTAAATGTAAACAATGAGTGTAAAAACACTAAAATAAGACTCCAGGCACCCAGGCCCGAAATCAGTTACCAAAAATACACTATCTGATGCAAAACAGAGACTTCCAGGGAAGAAACTGCAGAACATCAGATGGTAGATGCAGAACACAACGCCTAACCACCCGTAGGTGAAGACGTAAACATGGGGAAAAGAACAGAATTCATTCTGTTATTCAGCTAAAACTCCCAAGAAATTTTAGTAATAATAATTACAGAAACTATGCCAAAAGCATGGGAGAATAGCAAGAGGGGACTTAAAGGAAAGGGAGAGAGGAAAACATTGAAAAATCAGTGTAACTAAATAACAAGAATGACAACAAAATGGCTGCTGCCTCGAAAATAGGTAACTTAACATAATTTCATTAAAAAATTTTAAGTTACAGCCCTGATAATATTCTGTCACACATTTTTCCTCTCCTCCTTCTCTATCCTCCTTAAAATCACCATTTCACTAATATTTATGTGTCTGGCATCATTTAACCCTTTACCTAACATGAAAAGCAGACGACACTTGGAAAAAAAAATTCTTGAATAACTAATTTTTTTCATTTTTTCTCTCAAAAACATAGGTTATGACCCCTCATTGGAACGAGCTCGTCGAGCTCGTTCCAATGAGGGGTCATAACCTAAGTTTTTGAGACAAAAAATGAAAAAAATAGTGAAAATTAATTCGCGATTTTTGAGAATAGCGCTGGCCGGTTTTGGCCGTTACGTTGGGTAAAGGGTTAAACTGAGATTTACAAGCACAAAGATCAGTCAGATGTTAACTGATGAAGGGCCAAACTTAGAATGATTAATGGCGCCAATTTCGGAATGTCCTTGACACTGCGCATGCACAGTGGAGGTGAAGTGTGGAGGGCCATTCAGGACATGTTTTCTTTGGTTTTAGATGCAAATTTTGGGGATTGGGGGGCAAAATTTGTGTTTGGCCCTATATTTTAAGAGTTAGCACCAGCTATGTCTGGGTCATTGGTACAGTATAAAAATATTAGCGTCCACCGGCCATTAGATCATGTGATTTTTTCTCTTTTTTCTTCTTTTCTCTTGTTTATATGGCTTTCCATAAAATTTTGGTAGACACGTAATAATGATTTGTAACAGCAATTAGCCACATAAACCACATTTGTGAGAATGGAAGGACATATGGAAGGACAGAGAGACAGACAAAACCCATTCATATATCCTCCATCCACTGCATGGCAAAGGATAATAAACGTGTAGATCTTATTTACAAAAGTGTTTTATGCCACACCTAAAAATGGATCAGCTATTTTTTTCAGGAATCAAATACACATCACCAACTTTCACAACTTATTAAAATCAGCCAGGAAAAGACAACTGAAAATTTGGTTGGAGCCAAAAATACAGCCTTTTCCAGAATAACTACAAATATTGCCTCTAGAAGATCTGTTGAACAAATATTACTCTAGACCATGAAAGGAAGCTGAAATCCAAATGACAAATCAGTGCATCCATTGTATCAGTTCATGAGAAGATTTTTCTTAAAGACTGAAAGGATTTTTACCCCCACCCAATCCAACCATTACTCACATAAAATTACATTGAAATTGTGTCACAGTCAGCTGTTTAGAAGAAGACTCAAACACCACTTTCATGATGTACACCGTGTTTCACCTTGACTTTCAATTGAGTGAGCTAAAAAAAAGAAGTAATCACTTGTATATGGAGAGTGGAATCAGTGTACTGCTATCAAAACAGTCGGGAGAATCACCTGTTTATTCTGGGATGTAACACTTATTGTGCAGGTAGGGGTTTAGCCATTGGACCCCTGGGTTTGTGGTCCAGCAGGTGAAACTCTGCTTGTGCTTCTTTTTGTAGGCTTTACAAGTTACATTTTGGGTGGATACAGCATTCTATGGGTGATTTTGTATTAACCCACTCACACTGTACTGCAAACACCATTTTAAAACTCAGTGGAAAACACCATCAGATCAACATCCAGGAAATAATTTACATTTTATATAGAAAATTGCTCTGCAGGCAAGTAGAAATGTATCATATTTTCTAATGATTGTATTGCAATTTTCAATCCTCAGAAAGTAGTCAAGAAAATCTTCAATTGGATAGATGTACAGGCATCTAATGCATAAAACATAGCAATGCATCATTTTAAACAAACTTTTACAGAACATTTATGCTTTGTATGAACATGTTTGAAAAGTTCTTCAAATGAGGTAATCTACTTTGAAGCTGATATTATTTTACATTGGTGGTACATGTCAACCACTGTAAGTCAGATTTCAAGATGAGATTATTTGAGTTTTTTAGTATTACTAGCAGAAGCCAACATGGTTTATATGAATAACAGGCTCTTATTAGTAAATAGATCAGATTGATCAGTCAGGGTGACATTTTTCAAAGCACCCAAAAGAGCAATGGTTGATTGGTTGGTTGCTGGTAAATAGGTCAATCAAAATCACTTTACTAACACAACTTGAGCAAAACATGAGGTGATATCACCTAAATTACTCCAAGTCAATATCTCATAAGGAGGGGTTGACCATTTTCTTTTTGCCTGTCATCTTTTAGATGTAAAGCATGTAATCTGTCAACCATGGGCTAAATTTCACATTTGAGAGATTACTGTGGGAAGATCCCTGCTACTTCTTCAGGATTTCCATACTCATATAGAATGGAAATTCAAGAACTCCCAAGGACTTTTCAGTCATGTATCAAGGCTGTCAAGGATGGGAACACAGAATCAAGACTTTACAAGATAAGAGAATAATAAATGGACTCTCAAAATTTCACTGTGGTACACTACAAACTATTTTTAACTGTGGGATAATGCATACAAATTACACACCTTTTCTTGAAATTGCAACAACAATACTGGTAGTGTTGAAACGACTAGTAAATTCTCTAGTTGACTAGTTGGCAGCTATCAGTTGCCAACTAGTCGACTATTAGCCTCATTATAATTTGGGTCATTAAAATGGCTCAATTTGCCGGGATAATCAATGGAAAATATAACAATTACATGGGTTTGGGGGGCATTACTGTTTATTAATGAAATCGTGCATCTAAAAAAATGATAATTTGGGTGTGCATTTGTGATACTTTACTTCTTATCATGAAAGGGTTAAGGTGTTGGAATGTTGAATGAGCAGTATCTGACCAGCAAAATTGAACTTTTCCTGAAAATTCCCTTGTATATTGTGGTCTAATAAGAAATTTCTGCACTTTGTTATCGTCCTAAAAACTTTGAAAGCAGAAAACATGTGACTGAAGAAGTGTACTCTGATGATGCAATTGTTCCATGACCTGCATAACTTAATCAACCTCCTAATGAAAAGCTGGACAAACTATAAACAATAGCCTCATTGAATAATATTAAATGCATCACTTGACCAAATGGTGCGATTTGGTTGGTCAGCATGTGCACCATGTAATGCAAGCTGTAAAACTTCATTCAGCAGTAAATATTGTTATTTGACATTTTGTTTTCTGACCAATCTTATTACTGCAACATTTACCCAAACGAGAATGTGTTGAAAAAGCATGAACTTCTTTCTGTAGATGTACTTTCATGGTCTGCGTTAATTAAAAAGCATTAAAATTAAAATTGCAGGTATACTGTTCACACCTCATTTGTAAGTTTTAATCAGTGAAAAGGAATCTCAAATCTTTGCCTGGTAATTTAATCTATTTTCTTGAAAATTAGAGAAGCGCAAAAAAAGAGAGCTTCTTGTTTCCAATTTAGAAGTGCGAAGAAGGAAGAGTGTGATAGTGCTCCTCAAATCAACAGCACTGTGGCCTTTTCATGATTTGCAAATTATTCCATCCAGAAATTCTAATTGCAAGGAATAGGTAAACATCAAACTGTTTGTGACATTTATCTTAAAAGTGAATAGAAAATAGATAATCAACATATCGCACACCTGTGATTTTTAAATGGCAAGGCCTGGTATCAACTTATGGAATATATAGACAATAAACATATAGTGTGTTTTAATATCTGTGTTATACAACAAGTTGAAATATGGTTTATTTTTTCGAGGCTTTGCCGAGAAAAAATAAACCATATTTCAACGAGTTGTATAACACAGATATAAAAACACACTATATGTTTATTGTTTTTATCTGATAACAAACAGACACCCGTCTCGTGCGTCTACCCGACTTATATATGCTTCCCACGGGCCTCCAAAGAAAACCAGTCTACGAGACAAAAGAAATAGGACAAGACGCATAGAGTTGTGTCCCTTACATTACAAAATCGATGACGGCGATTGTAAAGTGCGATTGCACTTCTTGCACCATGTAACTGCGCTGGAACAAAATAAATTTCAATTATTTTATTAACAGTAACAAAACGGTGTTTCAGTAGAGTTATTCTTTTTTTGACATAGTTCCAGTTTTCTTCCGTGTTTTATGCTGTAGTCCCAATATAACAAATAATTTTGCGTTTGTTTACAATTTTTACGAAGTGTTTTTTTTTCAGGTAGAGCAGACAAACTTTTAATTAGCGCAGTTCCGCGAGTACTTTTGATAGAGGCCGTGACTATAAATAGTTCGCAGTCGCCGCATACTAATTACTATTAACATTCAAGTAATTTCTACAATGTTTTGAAGCAAAATTTTAGGTTGCCTTTATTGAAGCAAAATAAATAAGAAATGACACCATCAGAGGATTCTGACAAAGTGCAATAAGCGTACAATTAAAACCTGCCCTGTGATATAACGATGTTTCATGAATGAATGAATGAAAATGGAATTGAAAGAGGTCAGAGGTCGTTCGCATAAATTATAATTATATACAACACCCGTTGTATATACTTCAAGTATATACAATGGTTGTTATACTCTATGGTTATCAGATAAAAACTTTTATTTGATTATTCACGACTAGACAACTGCTGGTTTTATTGTCGACAAGTGCCGAAAATTTAACCATCAACAACTAGTCATTTCAACACTAAATAACAAGTCGGACAAAGGTTCCTGGAAAGCTCTCTCAGAGATCATTTCACAATGCAATATCAAGGACTGGAATTATACATGAAAGAGAATAAGAGAGTGATTTTCCTTGTTACCCGATAAATAGTGAGACTGATTTCAAGACTTTTCAAGCCACCTTCAGTAATTCAAGGCTAGGAATAATTCAGTTTCAAAATTAAAAAAAAGTTAAAAAATTTATAGTAATTTATATATTTTTTATACTTACCAATGACCCAGACATAGCTGGTGCTAACTCTTAAAATATAGGGCCAAACACAAATTTTGCCCCCCAATCCCCAAAATTTGCATCTAAAACTAAAGAAAACATGTCCTGAAAGGCCCTCCACACTTCGCCCCTACTGCGCATGCGCAGTGTCAAGGACGTTCCGAAATTGGCGCCATTTATCATTCTAATAACCAGTGCCTGGTAAGCGCTATGTACTCAGCGGGGAGGCAAGAGTTCCCAACTCCTGGGAGGGCCATCCCCGTCTGGGTCATTGGTAAGTATAAAAAATATATAAATTATTATAAATTTTTTAACATTTTTATACTGTACCAATGACCCAGACATAGCTGAATAGTAAAAAGGCTGGAGGGCCAAGGACATAGAGCAAAATGGAATACGCTCAATAAAATAAAATAGAGTCATCCCCTGTAGGGAAAAGAAGTAATAGGCCTTACATGTATCTTTCTTATTTATGATAAATTAGAAAGATACAACACCTTCCAAAAATTGAGCTTCATACATCCATGTACTCTATTAATATCCAATAATCCTTATACTAATAATTTTTAAAGTAAGCCAATAATAAAGTAAGTCTAGAGAATAGAGACTCTTATACTCCTAAAAGTGTGTGAGAATTGCATAATCATGTCCGTTGACATATGCAATATTCAAAAGCTATACTTTAAAAACTAAGACTTGAATGAATTTTATAAACTTAAACTTCTCACTAAACAACCATCCCAATAACAGCTCAGAATTACTAACTCCGGAGGAGGTATCCCCTTGTTTTCATAGTAAAAACAGGTGACCCAAGGGAACACCATCCCCCCCCCCCCCCCCTTTTTCTTGCCCTGGGTCAAATAGCCCAGAGCGAAGAGGGCAGCCGAACGGAGACACTGCCGAAACAGACAGCCTACCTAGCTATAGTAGCAACTGTTAAGTGAATGACATTCTGAGCAGTAGATAATAGACCTAACAATAGAGGCCTCCAGAAATGGACTCGATATTTCTGAGATAAAATTCATGAATGGATGGCTGAGCGCAATGAGCAGCCTTCAAAAATCTATAATAGCTACACTATTAATGTAAGCCCAAGAAGTAGAAGAACTCTTACTTCATGAGCCGAAATCTTAAGCACAACTGCTAAGCCAATGATATACCATAAGCAGTACGCTAGTTAATAGAATCCATTAACAATAAAATGGAGCGTAACGTCCTTCTACTAGACATCAAAGACAGAAGAAGCTTACGCCCTTGTAATAAACAGATATCTGTTTATAAATACATAAACTGTACCCGGAAAGAGTAAAGGCCTATGTCCATACGAAGACGGAAGGACCTTAAAATAATAGGTTCTGGATAATAGGAGCCTAACTCTTATGCAACAATCCAACCTAAATAGTAACGGAAGTATTGATTCCGAAACTATGAAAGTGAAAATCATCCATCGATAGTGCATGAAACTCACTGACTCTACAGTAAAAGAGAAACCAACAGAATTACTGTCTAAAAGGTCAGAATTTGAAAACTACTGTTTCCAGAGGCTCAAATGATTACTTAGCTAAATAAGTACCGAAGTTAAAATCCGTATAGGAATTTAATCTAAAGATTCTAAGTCTATTTATCAAAAAGTTACTAACTGACTTAGATAAAGAGACAAAAGACTCAATTGTAAACTATCGTAGAGTGCATAGGTATGAGGTAACATAAACCTATAAGCTAAATAACAACAGGCTGCAGTAGATCTTGTGAAACAAGTATACTAAAAAGTAGCAATGAGTAGTATGGAGGGATCAACCATATGAACATAATGATCCCTACACCACGACGGAAGAGCCTCCACTTTAGTCGCATAGAATAGCGAAGAAGAGGATCTCCTATAGTAAGAAATCGCGTCCAAAGCTCGTCCAGTACAGTGCTTACAATGCAATACGGACCACACAACGGAATACATGGAGGTTGCGACCCTGCTGGTTGTGATAAAGATGACACGATTTACCCAGAGAAAAAAGATCCTCACATAGAGGAAGATTTCACGTTAAGATCCACAGTAGACAAGAGAGTAAATTACTCATGATCTCTGTGAAGATAGAGATGCTATCAACAGAAATGTATTGTGGTTGTTTATCTTAGCAATACCTGCTAAAACAACAGTGCCGGAGGATACGCGTATCCTATCATTCTGTCCTATAGATCAATAGAGCGTTAACAGTATTAGCTCAGAGATCTGGACAAGCCAACACATACGTCTGCAATTTATTAGCAAGCTGTGTCATAAATAAAACATCATTGGGCGCTCCCATAGATAGCAAATCTGATTAAATACTTGTTTGTTGAGAGTCCATTCTGACAGCAACAAGCGACCCGTAAGAGAACGGGAGTGCGATAAAACAATCAGACGACCCAGAATATGACGGATCAAAACTGAACTTGGTGTACTATAACTAACAGACGGATTCTTTCCATTAAATTGAATAACGGAAACGAAAGAGTGCCTCCCTGGTTCCGGAGATACGCCACTACTGTCGAATTAAAGGACAGGAATTTGGGCATGCGTTTCTGAATAATGTTCATGCAATGACATAAAGCAAGCCTAAAAAACATTATTCCGCGGAAGTTAAACTGATAGCTAAAAGACTGCGGAACCCAAAGACCCTGGCACTTCGAATCCGTAGGGATCAGTATATATCCCAATCTGTTTGACTGGCAACCGTCATAACAGCCACACTCGGGTCCGGCAACTGCGGCGGCACTCTCTGAGTCAACCACCGAATGTTTGCCCCAGTCTGAATCTCTTGTAACACTAGATAGACAAGAGAATGTATAATATCAAGCAATTCATGGATTGCCGGAAAGTTGCCGTCGAAGAGAAGCTCCTCCGAGAACGAAGCGACTCTGAGAGAGTTCTTAACCTACAATCCACGCGTGGATGTAGCTAGGGCTGCATCACGTCTAACCAACTCCAATCAGCCACTGAAGGGCGGAGTTATACGTGAACAAACTACTGCCCTCAAAAGAAATTACATTGAGAATAATATCCCGTAAATCTTTTCTTGAAGACGTAATGATAACGCCTCAGTAAGGCGGATTACGTATAATAAAGCGTCTAAGTTAAGTCTACTATACATAATGTCGTTCCCAACATTGAAATTGGAAAAGACATAAACGGCGAAAAAGAATATATGCAGTCTTTAATCACACCGTCTAGACGCATATGAACTCTCGGTATGCCCTGCTCTGCCAAAATAAACTATATGTAAAAAAAGATAAAATGGCAGAAATGAGCCACGCGGACAAGAAACTAAACTATCATGCTTAGTAGCAGGCTTGTATATATATATAAATATATAGCGTCGAAAAATAAAACACATGTTGTAATGACAATATTGGACTGCGTCGGTAAGTCAGGGACAAAGTCCCTGTACCGATCGAAAAATCCGAGTCCAATGACGCTATAAGTCTCTTATCCAAGATCGCAGCAATGAAGTCCGAAAAAATAATCACTGGAAGAAATGCCAGAAGATATGAAAGGCATCTTCCGATACTACTAAAGGGAAAACTCGAAATCTTTCGAATCCCTTTCGCCATCCTGTCGGACCCTATAAAGCGTTCGGTCGTCCGTAGCTTGATGCAACCGCGGACCGCACCGACCCAGCGCCGTCGGATAATTCCTGATTCGACCGAGAAACCGTCAATTGCTGGGATGCTGCGAAACAACTGTGCTAACTCGGATAGCACGTCCGTCACTGAGGCCTGAGGAGCAGCGGTCTTACGATGCATTGCCGCAGGAAGCTCCGAGATCATTACCCCGTGCATACTTCCAATATGCGAGCGAACGGAGTGTATAGGCCTCGTGTCCCTTGGCTACCGGATGGCGCGACCTATTCGCTGTGAAATCACTGAATGCCGAAACTGATCGGATACTCGAGGTCACGTAGCCAATGTGCGGTCGTGTGCCCTGCTGTGAGGATGAGGAAGCATTAAAGACAGTCTCTCGGACTGTCAATATAACGGAGCGTCCCGAGCAATGGACATATGCTCCGAATGTAAAATATCTGAACCACAACATGCGGTCCCCTATGTTGTTGGCTTCCTCCGATCTGTCCTCAATCTGCCGTCACTGGGTGAGTACTAAAGTAATTAAAGTGCTCGCATCACCCAAATCTCCTACCTAGACCGCAACGGACGAACCCGGCAGCCGAACCATTCGATGAATGTACGCTACACCGGGTGAGCTAGCGAATGTCACTCCGTAAGCGATAGACATATTCCATGAGCACTTATTGCCGCTAAATCTTCATTAACTATGACGACAGAGGCACACTTTTGAAAGACATCTCCATAACTCTTCGAACAAGAAACCAGAAATGCTTGGATAGCAAGCATAAAATAATAATATATATAGCGTCGTTCAATAATTCGAAAGTTTGTGTGACATTATTGGACTATGTCGGAACTGAGGAACGATGTCCCTGAACCGAACCAAAAATTTCTAAGTCCACCGACGCTATCAGTTTCTTATCCGGCATCGCAGCATATGTTGTTCCGAAAGGGAAAGCTTGAAATCCACCGAATCCCTTTCGGTATCCCGTCGGACCGGATGAAACTTTCGGACGTCCGTACCCGCTTCCGCGGAGCGTCCCGACCCAGCATCGTCGGATAAAATATATGCGACAGATTCAGTTGATGCTGGGATGCTGCGATAAACTGTGCTATTAAGGAAAGCACGTCCGTTCCCGAGGCCTGTGCAGTAGTGGACTTACGATGCATTGCCGCTGGAAGCTCCGTGTACGTTGACTCCCGCACACTTCCTATGCGAACGTCCGGAGTCTGCAGGCCTCGAGTCCCCGGCTACCGACCCAGCGCTGTCGGATAATTCTCGATCCGACACCGTTTCTGTCGGCTGCTGGGATGCTGCGATAAGCTGTGCTATGTGCACAAGAATGTCCGGCGTCGAGACCTGCGGAGGCGCAGTCTATCGCTGCTTCGCCGAGGGCAGCTCCGCATCAGATGGCTCCCGCATACTTTTCCTATGCGAACGTCCGGAGTCCATCGGTCTCGAATCCCTGGCTGCCGGATGGTGTGACCTGGTCGCCGAAGAATCCTTGATCGGCGAAGCTGGTAATATATCGGCGGTCACGCAGCCAAGGTGCGGTCGTGTGCGCTGACGAGAAGAGGAAGCCTTAGCAGTCTCAGCGGACTGCCTATACAACGGAGCGTCCCGAGCGACGGACGTATGCTCCGCTAACGACACATTTGTACCACAACATCTGGGGCCAGATGTTGTTGAACGAGAGAGGGGCCTCTCTCGCTTGCCGTCCGGATGGACCGGAACGAGCTATGAACCGGACTAAAAGGCTTCCTCCGTTCTCCCTCCGATCCGCCGTCACTGGGTGTGCATGAAGTTAATTTTATAGTGCTCGCATCACCCCAAAATTCCTTCTAGACCGCAACGGACGAACCCGGCTGCCGAACCATTCGGTGAATGGACGCTACACCGGGCGAGCTAGCGGACGTCAAAGGCCGTCGAACCTACTAGGGTCCTCTTAGGCAATTGGCGTATTACATGAGCACTTTTCCGCTAGCCCTTCATTAATTGTGACGACGGAGGCACACTGTTGGAAGACATCACAGATACATCACCCTAATCTTGATCGTCTGAAATAGAAATTGATAAAGTAGAGTGACCCTGCGGGGAAAGGACCGGAGTGTCCAAATCCCCAACAACATACCGTGACATACGCTTCCCATATTGTCATCGAAATCATACGATACAGAACAGGAGTTAATGCGAGTACACTGACCACATATAGAATGATAATAAGGTCAGAGGAAGACTTCCTCTTAAAACAATTGATCAATATCCTTTCAATGTGAAAAGAAAACAAGTCCTGGTACTCGCACTAACCCCTGGCAATCAAAATACATAATAATAATATGATCCATTAATATAGAAAAAATAATTGAAATCAAAATATTTTGAAAAAATATTTTTTCAGAACAGCCCAAGTTTCTGAAAAGTAACGTTGAGCCCCAATGGATCCCAAGCCTAAGTGTGGACAAAAATTTTAAAAATATTTTAAACAATTTATTCAACACTTACGAACAATAATAATGTATCTAGTTATGATTAAAATAACATAAAGATATTATTATTTAGAAATCCCCCCCTCACACAGAGGGCTGTTGTAAATGTAAACAATGAGTGTAAAAACACTAAAACAAGACTCCAGGCACCCAGGCCCGAAATCAGTTACCAAAAATACACCATCTGATGCAAAACAGAGACTTCCAGGGAAGAAACTGCAGAACATCAGATGGTAGATGCAGAACACAACGCCTAACCACCCGTAGGTGAAGACGTAAACATGGGGAAAGAACAGAATTCATTCTGTTATTCAGCTAAAACTCCCAAGAAATTTTAGTAATAATAATTACAGAAACTATGCCAAAAGCATGGGAGAATAGCAAGGGGGAACTTAAAGGACAGGGAGAGAGGAAAAACACTTGAAAAAACAGTGTAACTAAATAATCAGAATGACAACAAAATGGCTGCTGCCTTGAAAATAGGTAACTTAACATAATTTCATTAAAAAATTTTAAGTTACAGCCCTGATAATATTCTGTCACACATTCTTTTCCTCTCCTCCTTTTCTATCCTCCTTAGAATCACCATTTCACTAATATTTATGTGTCTGGCATCATTAAAACTGAGATTTAAAAGCACAAAGATCAGTCAGATGTTAACTGATGAAGGGCCAAACTTAGAATGATAAATGGCGCCAATTTCGGAACGTCCTTGACACTGCGCATGCGCAGTAGGGGCGAAGTGTGGAGGGCCTTTCAGGACATGTTTTCTTTAGTTTTAGATGCAAATTTTGGGGATTGGGGGGCAAAATTTGTGTTTGGCCCTATATTTTAAGAGTTAGCACCAGCTATGTCTGGGTCATTGGTACAGTATAAAAATATCTGAGATTTTTAAGACCTCAGGGGCTCTTCTTCCAACACTTTTATGGAAAAACTTGAAGGGAAATCCCTAATAAGAAGCTGCATTCAAATCTCACCTATATTTCAGACACCTTAAACCTACACCCTTATGTAACCTCATTCCAGTGTAGGGCCATAAGCTATATAATAGAATGCAGAGCATACTCAATTTATATTTACCAAGACTCTGCTGGAGGAAAGTAAAATATTAACTTCACATGTAGCTAAGTTGATATCAATTCCTCCTGGGCATCCTTTCCCCTCAATTCTTTTAATTAAGTCTTCCTGTTTATTTGATCTCCTTTTGCCAACAACATATCGGAAGTTGAAATTGTTGGAATCTTGTGAAGGGTGAAACTACAAGTTACAAATATCAAATATACATTAATCAACTTCCTCGACATGACAATCCGAGATTGTAAATTGTGATCTGGAGATGGCTTACAAAAGCAATAATGCTTTCTGCCGAATCCCATCTTGTGTCTTGTCTGTATGGATTAATCGTTCCATATTACTGACTGCACCATTGTTTCTGTATTCATACTTCTTTTCACAAATAAATATTGTTTAAACTATAAGCTATACTTTTTAACTGGTTGAGGGCTAGATTATTTTTGGTGCTCGAAATTTGTTCAAAATTTATTTTATTACAAATTATTGTAGGGCGCCCCCAGGCACCCTCCAATAAACTGTGATAGAACAAATTTATAGAACAAAATATCATTTGCGTTTGACTGAATGGGCTTTTGCTCTGATACCCTCATTTTTTTTAAAGCCCTGATAGTGGCTTCTAGCACTCAACCAGTTAACCCTCTACCCAATGAATCGGACACATCTGCCCACGCAATACGCAAATTCAGCAGTTGAAAAAATATTATTTTTTTAAAAATTTCAACAAAATCATATCATGTGGCCCCTCTTTGGAATGAGCTCGTTGAGCTCGTTCCAATGAGTGGTGGCATAATTTGGTTTTGTTGAATTTTTCTGAAAAATTAAAAAAAAGATATTTAAAATATTATAAATTTAAAGTAATTTATATATTTTTTATACTTACAATGGCCCAGACTAGCTGGTGCAAACTAAAGTTATCAAGGGCCAAACACAATTTTGAACCCCCCAATCCCCGAATTTTGCTTGCAAAACCAAAAATTAAAAGTCCTATCTGGTCCTCCATACATTTAATCTCTGCGCATGTGCAGCCATCAGGAAGTGACCGGAATTGGCACCAACATCATTCTTTGTAGAAGACAGTACTATATAACCATACAGCGGGGAGGTATGAGTGCCCACTCATGGGAGGGCCATCTCCATCTGGCCCATTGGTAAGGATAAAAAATATACAAATTACTTTAAATTTATAATATTTTTATACTATAACCCAATGGCCCAGACTAGCTGAATCGTAAAAAGGTGGAGGGCATATGACTTCAGAATTAGGAGACCAACATAGTTCCAAGCCTGTAATCTAAGGTGAAAGGAAATTAAATTTAAAAGGAATTACATGTATGTCTCTTTATACAGTAATTGAGAAGAAGACATATCAAAAATAAGGAGCCCAATTCAAGTAATTCAGTATTCTTAGCATGAAGACTATGCTAATTTGGATTTAACTAGTTCCCAATTTTTAATGCTAGTCCGGACTAAGCCCCAAAAATTAGGATGGCGTATTTGAGAATGAGAGGATATCCCCCACAAACATAAGCCATATACAATAAAACACAAGCTGTATCCAAGATATAATTACAGACAAAACAGCTTGACTCATAGTTACATACTTATCAAACCAGAGGAGAGGTAAAAAAAAATCCCCCCCCCACACTTTTTTGAAGGAAACTTCTTCAAAAAGAAGAGGGGAGTGCTCTGGAATCAGTAAAAGCAGTACCAAATAACAATATAAATATTCGTCGAATAGACACCCAGGTATTAATTATTATTAATACATTGGTGCTTAATGCCACTTCAGAAGCTAAGGCTATAGTGGCGATCCCCTTATTAAATATCGCCCGCTTGTAACGTATACCAGGGTCGGCATTATTCATTGTTTCTAAGGTTCTTAACATACAATAATGCGTCTGCCTAATAATGCATTTATTATGCGCGTGAGCATTGAAATCCTGCATGTAAACATCTGAATACCAGTTAACTGACTAGTCACCCTCCCAGGTACCCAAAAGCTAGCAATTTATTGATGATGAATCATACACTCGTATATGACACACAGACGAACAGCCACAGGAAACCAACCAACTAAAAAGTGGATGTGCCCATGAGGTCGCCATAGAACATGACCCAGCTGCCAATCGCGAAGTCATGAAATGAAAGTATGTACTTAAATGCATACGCGGCTTACGGGAAGAAAACTACATCTTGCCGGGTAATTGCCTCTTAACACATGATTTCAAAATCATATCGAACCCCCCTCCCCCCTCACCCACATTACTTCAATCGTTCTTGTGTTAATCATCAAATAGTATAGGAACCGCAAGGCTCCCTCACGCCTGACTGACTCCATAATGCCACTAAGGGCGAAGAAGGACGTGAAGAACAAATACTTCCCCTGATAAAGAAGGTCCTCTCGTCGAGGAAGCTTCCAGGGAATGTCCCATAACAGAAACCTGAGAAGATTGATCCAAGGTTTCTGTGATGACAGAGGTGCAATATCATTTCGCAACGAGACTGTTTGATCTTAACAGAATCTGCTGAAACAACGGAGTCATTCAGTCCCATGAGATCAACAGAGCGTCTACTGTGTATGCGCGATGATTTGAGCATGGCGATACGAACGTCGGTAACTGATTGTTCCGGTGTGTCACAAACAGATCTATCATGGGACGATCCCAGTGGTAGCAAATCTATTTGAACATTCGCTTGTTGAGAGTCCAGTCCGATGGGAACAGGCGGCCTTTCCGAGAGAGTGAGTCTGCTAGTACATTCAGAGGACCCGGTATATGATGGACAGAAAGATAAACATGATGATTCATGACGTATAGGAGAATCTTTCCCGTTAATTCGCATAATGGCATTGAATGAGTGTTGCCTTGGTTCCTGATGTAAGCTACTACTGTCGAATTGTCCGACAAAATCTGAACATGGACGTCCGCTATTATGCGAATCCAATGTTGTAGTGCTAGCCATACTGACATCATCTCTTTGATGTTTATGCGCTTCTCTAGGAACCGAGGGTCCCAAAGACCCTGACGCCTCAAGTCTGCGGGACTTAGGGTCACGCCCCAACCCATCCATCATAATCGTGAAAGCCGGATCCGGCAGTTGCAGTGGAACTCCCTGATTTAACCACTGAATATCTGCCCAAATCTGAACCCTTGTTTTACTAGGTCCGTTAAAACAATACTGGTTTCGAGCGAATGCGACTTCACACTCCAGTTCTGAGTAAAGAATGTCTGGAGGGGACGCATGCGCAGATGGCTCATCGGAATAAGATCTGCAGCCGCTCTGCACAGCCCCATCAGTCGCATGAATTCCCTCGCTTTTAATGCGTCTGAATGTAGACAAAAGCGAGCATAACAACTGACTAATTTCGCTCTGGGTAACGGCAGACGAACCAGATTGTTGTGAGTCTGGAAGCTCATTCCCATGTGAGTGAATGACTTGGACAGAGCTAGATCCGATTCTTTCTCATTTACAATGAAACCATGACGTTGGAGCAAAAGAAGCAGTCTCTGAACATCGTTCTGAAGAATAATTCTGTTGCCGTATCTCTGTTGAATGTCATCCAAGTAAGCTGGTGTTACCGCAGACGACTGAGTTTGGAAGTATGACATTACCGAGTTCATAATTCGAGTGAATGCCCAAGGAGCCAGGTTCAGACCAAAGCACATTGCTCTGAACTGATACACCTTCTCTTGTAAAGCGAACTGCAGGTACTTTCTGAATGCCGGTTGTACCAGGACATGAAAGTACACATTCTTTAGATCTATGCCTGCCGTATAGTCATTCACTCGAACGCTCGCTCTTACCGACCGAATGGTCTCCATATAGAATTTTGGAGCCACGATAAGCTCAAGTCTATTACTGGTCGGAACGAGCTGTCTGGCTTCGGTACGAGGAACAGGTGACTGTAAAAACCCTGAGAATCCTGATTCTCGACAACCTCTATTGCTTTCTTTAATAAGAGAGCCTGTACCTCCGCTGAGAGACTCTCTTTTGAAAGGATCCAACGGAAGATCCAATGCAGATATCTTGTTAGTGGGGGTGCCATTTGGAATGATAGACCTAGGCCGCCTGAGAATGCACTTCCCACCCACTGATCTTCCGTGACTGCTATCCAGTTTCTCACTAAGATGATACCCTTCCTTCAACTGGCAAGCAATAGAGGTCTTGAAACATCACCTTTATGACCTGCAAGGCTTATGGGAGGAGACACTACGTCCTCCCCACGAAGAACCTTGTCCTGTCGGCCTAGGGGCGTCTGACCGCTAGTCCCGATCAGACCTACGCTCCTTTCCCAAGTCGCTATACTGATGACCTCCAGAGCAATTGTAAGAGTGTTTCTTGTACCCTCGTGAGGAGTTCCCTTTTGACGTTTAGATCTGGAACATCCTCCTTTACTCTTGTCTGCTAAAGTGGGTTGATGAGACGCCAACTTCAATAGCAGATCACTTGATGCTTTCTTAGTAGCCTGATCATAGACTAACGGAAGCTTGTCGTCCAAAATAATATGTCCGGAGACCGGAGCGACCCAGAGAGAGCTTTTCGCCTTGTCATGTTTTAGTGATGACGACGCAAGGGCAGCATCATGGCTGATTAACTCCACATTAGCCACTGTAACGGCGGAGTTATACATGGTATACAAATTGCCCTGGAAAGAACTTTACAAGAGGTACAAACGTCCTCAAATTCCTTCCTGTTGAGACGTTGCGCCAAAGCTGATCTGCATAAGACATTGCTTCCAAATTCGCTGTACTTGATAAAATTGCCGATTTAATTGTGTCTGAGCGAATAGTGAATGATGCAGGCAAGGATATATCTAGATCCCCGGGCTGCTCATTCAAACGCAGAGGAGCTCTCTGAACATATTCTCCAACCGTTTTTAAGCGAACGTAGTCCATGAAATAGTATTTTCTGGAAGATGTAGTTAAGAAACTGCCCTTTCCTCGCACTCGAGAGGTGAATACGGCGTTGTCTACATGGCCGAAGGCCTGTGACACCTGCCTAGACTGAACTGGAAAAGAAAGAACTTCTTCCTTTGTCCGTATAAAGTCTGCGTCCAATGACCCCAGCGGTTTCTCTCTTATCGTCGCAGCATTCTGATTTGTCGGAACAAATACAGGGTAGTATTGATGGATGAAATCCATCGCAACCCTGTGCTGTTCTGAAAGGAAAGGGTGATTCTCTTCCTTATCCCTTTCACCATCTGAGAGAATCAGTTGCGAATCTCGGGCCATTGCATCTGTGTGAACAGACAACTGGACCGACCCAGCACCGTCTGAAAGCTCAGGTTCCGAGTCTGAGGGAGGCTGCATCTGCATTTGCTGGGATGCTGTGATGAGCTGCACAATCTGTGACAGCAAGTCCATCATCGAGGCCTGAGGAGCAGTGGTCTTAGCCGCTGGCTGATCCTGGGATGGTGTGTCGGGGAGATGGATCTCTTCTCCGAACGTCCCGATGATCGAGGCCTCGTCTCCCTAGCTACCGGATGGTCCGACTAAGTTCTCAAAGGGAATGCCTAAGTTCTCAAAGGGAACATTAAGAGCCCAAAGGCATCCCGATAGAGCCTAAGTGTGGACAAAATCCAAATTTTTTTAGCTACACTACCAGAATAATAATCCATGTATCCTACAGTAATTCTACAGTAATAGAATATAAAATACTACCTATATATGAGAATGTTAATGTAAACAACGTCAATATAAACAAGACATAAATGCTACCAGATGCAAAGCTAGATCTTCATACGAAGAAAAAACAATATATCAGATAGAAGATGCAAGACTAAACGACCTAACACCCCTTGGGTGAGGACGTAACCATGGGGAAAAACAATAATATTCTGTAATACATGTTAAACTCCCAAGAAATTTAATAAAAAATTTCAATAAAAAATAGCCAAAAAGCTTAAGAATTTAACAGGAAGGGTTCATGGAAGGATATGGAAGGAATACTTAACAAACAGTGGAATAATCATTAACAAAAATGATGACGTCAGTCGTATGTCCCGAAATTGGGAAACATAAAATAATTTTCTAATTATTACAAAGTTACAGCCCTGAACGTATAAAACCACCGTTGAACACTTCCATCATCCAATAACAGCCTTGGATCCACCATTCTTGCATTGATTTGTGTCTGGCATCCTCAAAAAAGGAGATTTTATAGCACAGATGTCAGTTCATTGTTGCTGACTTTAGGGCCAAACAAAGAATGATGTTTGTGCCAATTCCAGTCACTTCCTGACGGCTGTGCATGCGCAGAGAGTAAATGTAGGAGGACCAGATAGGACTTTTAATTTTTGGTTTTGCAAGCAAAATTTGGGGATTGGGAGGTTCAAAATTTGTGTTTGGCCCTTGATAACTTTGAGTTTGCACAAGCTAGTCTGGGCCATTGGGTTATAGTACAAAAATAATAAATTTAGATATCGTCTGCGTTGGATAAAGGGTTAAGGCAGAAAATGAAATTTTCAAGTTATTCAAGAATTTTTTTTTATTTAAAGAATTGTCACCTGATTATGTTACATAAAGGGTTAATAAGTGTTGTTGGAAAGAGTAGTAATTAAACAGCAGCACACATACTATCTACTATCTCTAAGCTCATATGTCTATCTACAGATGACATGCATGTATGCTGTAGACAAACTACTTATCCAAAACCTACCACCCAGAAGAAAATACAATAAAACTTTATCAATGGTCAAATCGATAGGAACCTGGTCACATTTATCACTGCATTTGTGAAAGAAGACATATTAAATTGTGAATATCACCATGGTCAGTTTGGATCTTACTCATTCACATCAGAGGGATTGATTGTGAAAGTAATTTGATTTGAATGGCAATTTTTGTGAAAAGCACTGACCAGTTATGGACACTACGCTAGACAAAAGCTGTGAAATTTAGAATCTGTGGCTGGCTTAGCTGAATGGTAACTGGCTACCTGGCTGAGCTGGCTAAGTCATCATATTGGTGATTGGCTAGCCATCTTATTTATGTGGTGGCTAAGCCAGCTAGGTCAGTTTGAAGTTTTGTGCAATTCGTATTTTCATCGCTAAGCTAGTGCATATTTTTTTTTCCCAACATTAAAGAGATTTAGGAGGTGATGTAGGATACATGCTAATTAACCCTTTACTCAATCTAACAGCCAAAATTGGCCAGCACTATTCACAAAATTCACCATTCAATTTTTATTTTTCATTTTTTTGTCAAAAACATAGCTTATGACCCCTCATTGGAACGAGCTCAATGAGCTTGTTCCAATGAGGCATCATAAGCTATGTTTTTGACGCAAAAAATAAAAAAAATAGTGCTTCAAGATTTTGTTTGCAAGTGTCGTCTGCTTTTCATGATAGGTAAAGGGTTAAGTAACAAGTTGGAAAGCCCATGCAAATAAATGTTTAAGAACTTATAGTTTTGAACTATCATCCTGACTGACCAAATATTCTAACAACATCAACAAGGCATGCCCATGATGAAGGCATTCCTTCATAATGCTATTGGAATAACAACCTTGGCCATCACAGTTTGGACAAATCACATCATCTTTGCCATGCCCCTGCATACCGTGAGGGTCTGCATGTATGGTCTGTGATATTGTGGCATAAGTTATGCACAAAGTAAGACTCACATTCGGTTGTTCAAATCTAAAATATTCTCAAGGCTTTCCAGCTCGATAATTTTGTGGCAGACAATTTAATGACAGCTGGCTTAAGAAATTAGTGGCTGGCTATGGCAAATTTAATGACAGCTGGCTGTACGAAATTAGTGGCAGGCAATGGCTTGGAGGGTTTGTGGCTGGCAGTAGCTAAGGCTTCGGCGGTTTAGTAAAAGGGTTAAAAATGAATTATTTTCAAACTTACTGTCTTTATCATATTGTACTCTGAAATTGTCTGTGTGTTCATGTCCATAGAACTGAGCAACTATCACATCATTGTATTCCATAGTGATTTCTAGATACCGCTTGTTATGTAATGGATAAAACCATTTCAAACCTTCCATTCTTTCAAATACACCAGGGGGCACATGTGTAAATATGTAGACCTAGATATATGAAAAAAAAATATTCAATTAATAATAGGTGGCATCAGGCATGACAGTTTTATAAACAAACACAGCTAGTATTATGTTAATGATCCTTTACCTAACATATTTATATCTGAATAGAGCAGAAATGGTTAACCGATTAATCGATTAACCAATAATCAAAGCCTTGATCGTTCAAAAAAAGTAATTGATCGATTAACCGTTGCCTTACACTACTGTATTATATGGGTTAACAAAGGAACAAACTTGCTCTAAAACAGGCAAATATTGTCACACTGACTTGCATCAATTATTATGAGGCAGATTAAAGCTTGTAAGTTATGTGCAGAAAATACTTGTTCACTTGCATGATCACTGTACTGTTTCAGTAGCTGGAAATGGTCATTCTTAAAGCTTTGCCTGTTACGGACAGCAGACGATACTTGCAAAATGAATTCTTGAATTACTAAAAAATTTCATTTTTTGTCTCAAAAACACAGCTTATGACTCCTCATCGGAACGAGCTTGTTCCAATGAGGGGTCATAAGCTATGTTTTTGAGACAAAAACTGAAAACTGATTTTTATATAAAGCGCTTGCTGGTTTTGTCCGTTACTACTATAAATCATCAACGGTACGGCAATAATTCAGCTACCTACTACAACAAGTGATTAAATTGGTTAACCAAGGTTAATGCATATGATTAATTGATCAAGAAAACCCTTTAAAAATGTCAGCTCTATATCTGAAATATAGCTTATGATCATTGGAATGAGTTGGATGAGTTTGCTCCAATGCTCCAATAGGAGAAAAATCCATGAAATTACTCAGCGGGTTAACAGTTGAAGCCCAGTTCTCAAATCACCTGATGATTTTGTAGTAATATTGGAAGGAAGACACTACAAGGCAATAAAAGACTACAGTGAGGGCTTCAATTTCAAGAGATTGCCTGAGAATTAAAACAATTTGGGGGGGGGGGGGCTTATATCAATTCTAAACACAGTGCCTAGGCTCTATTACATGCACGTGTCCTGCTTGCCTAAATCTTAAAATGACTGATCACTCATCTAAAATTCTAAAGCAAAGACACAACAGAAAAATAGCAGTCTTCCGAGTTCTCAATGTTTTTATTTTCCAATTGCAATATAATTATAAAATAGGTTTAAGAATCATAACTGATATATAAAATAGGGTTCCTGTACATAAATGAATAGTCAAATCAAGTAGTTTCCATAACCTTTCCGGGTTTATTTTTAAAGGTTTTACAAATTTTCTGAAGCAAACATAAGGGAGCTCTCCTCCATGAGCAAAACATAGTTACATGAATATGAAAACTGATAATATTCAATGCCATATCACAAACATATCCACAATCTGAGGCCGTTAAACCAAGAAAAGTCCTCTGTATGCATCAAACTAAACTCATGTATTAACAACCCTTAATAGGCTAATTTTGACTTTGAGATCATCTTTTACAGCAACACAATAGGTGTTCCAACATGCAGCCTATGGGTAAATTAGAAAGTTATATTCTAAGTACCTTGGCTGTTATTTCTAGGGAAGTCTTGGCTGCCTATATAGGCAGCCAAGACTGGCATGACAACAACTGCAAAAGCTATAGGAAGAAGACTGTCAGTGTAGCAAAAATGTATTAAAATTGCTGGGCCTTGAAGGGTTAATGCAGCTGTAGCATTAACAAATAGCAATTAATGATAGAAGTATTGTCAAAACAACTATCCCATATGTAAACTGATACAACAGTAGAGATCAACTCTACCCAAACCGATTCTACTACTGGGGTTCTTGGGTGCATGATACCAATAAAGAAAAAGGGGATTGGGCCTAAAAATGGGGTGGGTTCTGATGATAATCTAGGTATTTATTTCAGGATTTATACAGGCAAGGACTGTTAAAATTCAAGGCTATTCGAGTCCCTTTCTTGACATGTTTCATCATTTTTCAAGCCCAACAATAGCCAAATTCATGGATTTTTAAAGCCTGCCTTCACTAGTCCCAACTAGGACCCTCGTCATTACCCACTCCTCCCACTTACTTTGAAGGGAAGTGGGAGGAGGGGTAACGACTGGAGGGTCCCAGTTAAGACTGTGCCTTCATGAACTCTTGCATAGAAAACTATATAGTTATGATTATGTGCTTCATTGGCATTTCTATTTCATGAATATTCCAAGTCTTTTCAAGGCCTCCTGGCACATTTTCTAGGATTTCAGGGCCTTAACTTACCCCTAGTCGAATACAATGCCATTCCTTGAATCCAAGGCCCTAAGAATACCCTGTTTTTTATAGCCTGATGCATGATTCTCATTCTATTATATTAACAACCAATTTATTAGCCAAAGATCAATTTCAGTAATATTCAGCCTGCTATGAAGTGAGCTGATTATTGTTGAAATGAATCTCTTCTAATCACCTGATAATTCATTTTTTGATGAGTTTCAACAAGGGCTCCAATATTCAAGGTTTTTTCAGCTCCTTGGTTATGGATTTCTAAACTCCGGGCCTTTCAAAGAATCCACGAAATGGGAAGACTGTGAAATCAATAATAGTTGTCATTTAGATGAATCAGCCAGATTGCCTCTCCCAACACTCGAGCTTGTCCAGTTGAATGGACCCTTCATCATGGCGAATCTTCTCTTCTTGAATGCCTGAAGATTAGAATGCATAAGTACATGCCCAACATGCCTTCTTTAAATCCCAAAATATATTGTGTACAAAATTCTTCTAGATATCAACTGCAACTCCTGACAATTTCAGCCTTGCAGCACAAACTGTCTTAGAGGAGTTGTGACTACATACCCCACCTACAATGTCCTACATACAAATATACATACAATGCATCCTACATTATATATAGATTTAGACTAGATGATTAGCATTTTAAAAGAAGTGGGAATTTAACTAAATGATCTGTTAAAATGCTATGTGGGATATATAGAGGATATGGAATGAGTGTTTTTCTCATATAATATTTATGAAACGAGTCTAAGAATTTTCCGTCTGGGCGAGCCTCTGACAAGCACAAACGGAAAATTCGGACAAGTTTCATAAATATATGAGAAAAACACTCATTTCATATTCTATTTATCATATGACACACACACGCACAAATTAGCCACTTAATATGACTTTTTAACCCATCATCTAACTTGAGTTGCAGACGGCACTTTGAAAAAACATCCTCGCATAACTAAAAATTTTCATTTTTTGCTTCCAAAACATAGGTTATGACCCCTCATTGGAACTAGTTCCAATAAGGGGTCATAACCTATGCTTTGGAAGCAAAAAGTGAAAATATAAAAAAAAGTGAATGGCGTTTTTCTTGTATTGCACGAGACAGTTTTTGCCATTACGTTAGGTAAAAGATTAATACAATATAACCCACCCTAAATAGGACAGATATCGTAAATTCTCCCTACTGAAATTATGCAAATGTGACCCAGTTGTATTTTGTTTAGCCAATCAAATTGTCCAGTTTTGAAATTGACCAATGAAAGCTCCCAACTCTAATTATGCAAATTATGAAAATGTGGCCCAGTTGTATTTTGTTCAGCCAATCAAATTGTCTAGTTTTGAAACTGACCAAAGAAATTGATGGAAGGCTTTATTTATCACTGTTCATATGAAAACAAAATATCAAATGTTTTAAAGTGAACAAAACGGACGAGTCAAATGATAAATTTATTTATTGATGGTTAAGATCACTTTCAGCATTTATGCAGTTATGACTAAACCATGA
This sequence comes from Pictodentalium vernedei, assembly GCA_031216915.1. NCBI lineage: Eukaryota > Metazoa > Mollusca > Scaphopoda > Dentaliida > Dentaliidae > Pictodentalium > Pictodentalium vernedei. The sequence continues at coordinate 163,685,541 of CM062291.1, read as the reverse complement.
CTGCAACACAGGTATAAAGTAATGTTCAGTCAATCATCTATAACTATGCTGTCCATTTTTGGGGCTTCCACCCCAGGCATCGATTACAGATCCTATTTTATTGGTAAACCCCAACTTGTTTATCAGAGTGTACAAGCACTGCCTACTCCCCAAGGCAGATTCAGGAAATACAATCCTGAAGAGGACTATGGAACAAGTTTTCAAGTAATGGCCTTGTACGTGTTAATATACTGATTAACATCTGTGACTTTTACAATATAGTGATTTGACAATAATGTATATTACCACCTCATGGGGGCATTACCTGGTGAATAATGGAAATTGCAGGGCATTCTAATTTACATCTTTCCAATGAGAGCCAGGCTGTCAGGAAATAATGGAATGAGTGTTTCATTATTGCCTGGGGGCTTGTGGAACCGATGTGTATTTTGAGTTCTCCTATTTCTGGCAAATATTAATTTTTTTCTCAAAATTCATGGGTTTCAATGCATCAAACTGCTGGGTTTTTATGTTAGATGCATTTTATCAGAAGCTCAACTCTTGCCAGTGATGGATAATTATCTCAAATGTAAGTATATATAGGTATTATATTAACTATTGGCACCAAGAATCATCAGTCATTTGTGATACAGGCTTTTTTCTTACTATTTTTTGAGGTATTAATCAGCTTATTCGTCACATGACCCCAGTTGGTAAACAAGATGATACATGGTCGAACAAATACAAAATGTCTCAAACAAGCATGTTTGATGATGCACAATTGCATGCTACTGAAAAGAGTTCTGTGCCAGAAAATACTTCCTGTGCCACTAAATATGGCGTTAAATAATTCAAGGAATGGATAGACCAAAGAAATAAAGGCTATGCCCTTCTTACTATTTGACTTGAATGAACGGCTTATAATGTTCTATGCGGAGGTTTGATCAAAGAAACAGGGTACACGTTTGTCAACTTGCACTTTAACATCCCTCTGTGCAGCAATTCATAGAATATTATGATAGCTCCAAAAAACAAGCCAAATAACATCATAAAAGACAAAGAATTCACACATGCTAACAACATGTTCTCAATCTGGAAATTCAAAGCCAAGCATGAATTAAACCCAGTTTTGAGGATGTGAGGATGATGGCATGAAGATGGTTTTTACCATTCTTAATATAAACTGTTATGTTATAATTTTGGCAGATAGAGCCGGGGGAGGGGGGGAAACAAAATTGACAACAGATACTTTCTGTTCTTCTGACGATTCAGATAGCATTGAGTTCATTGAGATGACCGAAGCAGCAATCTCTAAAAACTATCAGGGTAGGAATCACCAAAATAAAATTGATTACAACACACAGAGTATGTATGATCAAGTCAGAAAACAAGCAGACTGTCATCTGCAAAATGAGGTCCCCAGGGGATGAATTTAGTGATGCTACCCTGCATAGCAGGGTAGCATCACTACATTTACCCCCTTTGAACCTCAATATGAATCAGGGTCTCAAAACAAAACAAAAGGAGGTATCCAGAGGATAAACTGGGAAACTGGGCCACTGGATAGCATCATCAAGTTCACCCTCTTGGGACCTCATTCTGCAAATGTCAGACTGCTTATTTTCTGGCCTGTGTATGATGCTGGTGTAGAAATCTTTCAATTCCATTTTACCAAACAAAATCCCAATTCTGACAGGCTCTTCCAGTATCCAAGAAAAAGGTATGGCCCAACTGAACATTGGTTAAATAATGAACCAGTCAGCAAAAATATTTTAGGTAATATGATGCAATAAATATCAAAGAAGGTGGGGACTTTCAAGAATTTGCACATGCCACTGCACCAGGGTTTCTACAGTAACCAACTTGTATCAGGAAAGAAGAAACCCAGAAACAATGCGCACCATGATGAATCACAAAGACACAAACAGCCTAAAACATTATATTTCGGATAGCTCCATAGTACAGAAGAGGGAGTGTTCAAACATTCTTAGTGCTTTTCTCAGCGTGAACCCTGATGATTGACTTTCAGACTTTTGGCTCTATTTACACTAGCAGTAATAGTGGTACATTAAATATTGATTACAGTATAATAGGATGTGTTGACAGCAATAACCACTCACAAATTGAAACTGAGGATTAGTCTGAACACTGCAGTGAAGTTTCTGGAAATGTGGTTGAAAATCAGGAAATGAACCCAGCGTCAAATGATGGAATAATTACCATTCCAGCAGATGCTCCTCCTGAAACTGTGTTCAATATTGATGTTCCCACAGTTCCTACAAGTAGTTTTTCAAAGTCAATTAACAATCAACCATGCAAAATTCTTGTTCATAGGCCAAGATGGCTCCAAAGATAATGGTAGGGGGCTTTTTTCTATGTTTGCACATTTACCATGAACTACATATTTGGAAAATGAAATCAAAACATTTCATGGTTCATTTTATTCTTAAAGCCGAAGTAATAAAATTTGATTGAACTTCATTTATTCTCCCATGCTTCAAATCTATCATCAGGAAACAACATGATTATGCAGTGCTTTACAGTGTATTAATGACCCACCAGGAATGATAGATAGATACATCACTGATTTTTAAAAAATATGATATGAATCACATGACACTCTGCAGGGTGATGACATAGCCAAAATGCCTGTCTTCCTGCCATGCCCATGAGAAAAGAAAATCAGTAACAACAACAGTTAACTAGTCATAACACACAAAATATAAAATGGAAAGAGAAGAATACAATAATAAAGAGAGAAAAATACTGAAAAGGAAATTTCTGACAGCAGGGTTAATGCTAAAAAGTTCTGTAAGTATAATCAATGAAAGTTTTTTCACAATTAGCACTCTTAGCTTGGATTAACAGCCCTTAGGCTCATTAGTGGTCCAAGACATAGATTCAGATTATTAATAGTCCCTCGGGCTGTTAATCATTCCAATAAGGCAATTAATAAAATCATGTTATTGTTATATGATCTAATGAGGCCACACCTCAGGCTTGCTCGACTTTTGAGCCTAAATAGGCATGACTATTGACCACAGGGGGTGAAATTGATGAATGTGAACAAAACATTGTCTCCAATTTATTGGTCTTCAACCAATGCTAACCATGCCTGCACAGAGTTAGTACATTGGGGAGTTTGGCTGTTGCTCACCATTGCTCAGTGGTTCTATTCAGATACACCAGCTTCTTCCACATGTAAAACTGTCTGACATGAGGTGACCCTGGCTGTCTAAACTGTTGTTAAATCCCAATAAATAAATGAATAACATTGTTATGTCTGTTGTACACATTGCATTTATGCTCATGCCTCATGTCAGGCTAACTAGAGCCTGGACATCAAAACAATATCTAATAATTTTTATGCTGCATTTCTGGCTTTCATGTTCATTTAGCAATTATTATATGCACATACTTCTGCTTATATTTCAATTCACCATTACAAATTGTATGAATTGTAATCATGACCATGCTCATGCTAGGCCTGCATGTGCAAGAGAATATGCATCTAATGATTTTTATGCCACATCCCAAGTTTTCATATACATGGGCAATTATTAGTTGCATGCCCTGCTGCACCTCTAAACTGCGAAAAATTAACATTTTTGGCTCTGCATTTAACAATTTTTCCCACCGGGCTGACACAGTCCGGTGAAGAAATTTGTTAAATGTAAAGCCAAATATATGCACCTTTCTCTACTTCAAAGGTCACAGAAGAAAAAAATCAAATGCAAATTTCAGGTGACTATAGTTGAGTCATGGGGGACTTATCTACCACCCTCCCCCCCCCCCCCCAACCCAGTTCCACATTCCTACAAAATGATACATGACAGATGTGTAAGCACACCTAAAAAAAGCACTGTATTTTTCAGAATTGTAATTTCAATGAATATGCATGACAGAAGTTAATCATTTGCATTTTAACAGGTTGAATGCTAGAAGCCACAATAAGATTAGTGCTTAAACAGATATCCGGTTAACAACCAGTTGAGAAAGTGTCCAAGCAGATAGCCACACAGTTAAAACTGAAAGTGTAGCTAATATTCAAGCCATTAACATTGGCAATTTTTTTGCAATGATACCGATGTAGTCGTGTTTGTGGTTGGAGACAATCTGATCTCAATCTCATTCACTTTTAAATCCATGCCCCTGGATGCTAGTCGGTAAAACATCAAAAATGTCAAACTTGTGATGTCTGTTTATCGCGTGTGGAATAAGTGTGTAGGCTTTTTTCCAAACCCAAATATCTCTATCGTATTTATCCCAAGAATTGAGACACTTTAAACAAATTATTTTTTTGTCTACATCAGAACTTCTCAGGTTGTCCAGACTTTGTGTCTTGGCCCTTCCTCAGGTGTGGACCAGCGTGGGAAGCTCCACGGAAGGGAAAAACACACCTGGAGGTGGGTTCTTGCTGGTATTTGATGGTGAGATGAATGCAGTGCCCATCAACATGGAGTGGCCAGTTCATAGGTGAACTAGCATTCAGCACCATCAAGGTTTCTCTAATCTGTGACAATAGAAAATCCATCTTTAATCAAGAGATCAATGGGGCGACCGACAGACCACAGAATACAGCTCAGAGAATCAATGGTTTTGTGTGCTGAAGGCATGCATGGATGATATGGGACAAGCCCTTTTCGACCCTACTGTAACATTTAAGATTTTAGAAATTTCAACAATTTCTCGCAAATCGGAATCATGTCATGTTGCAGCAGAGGAGGAAAGTGTGAGGGAGAGAGGTTCTGGCGATGTTTTTTCAGACAAGTATAGTCAGCTTCTTACATTATGTGCTTGATGGTTGGAGACATCCTTGACACGTATATAAAGTCTGCCTTGGGCTGATATGAGGATTTGGATTCAGTAGTCTGTAGACCACTTGTGCAAATAACGGCCTCGTGACCCGAACTTCCCTGATTTGGGAGCAGGCCTGCCAGTTAACCAACTTGCTGGGGACCAAAGTGCATCCTGGAAACGTTTACAAAAAAGGGCACAGGATCGATGTAGGACCAGCGCTTGCCTCCCCAGGGGGGGGGGGGGGGGGGATAGCCACCTCTCAAAATCACTGTGCATCAACACCTCTTCCTCCACTATCAACAGCCCTGAGGGACACATTGAAGGTAGCCATACCAATATTAAAGGCACATGCTAAAGTTACCGGAATTCTGAGTGCTGATACACATGTAAGCATTTCTATGCTCTTGTCATGCATAACTGTTCTCACAGATAAACTGGAGCAAGCTAAAACAAAAGGCTACAAAGCTTTCTGAGATGAAGTGCTCAGACAAATTAAAAGCCGCTTCGACTCAGCACAACGACAGTTTCATACTGCAACATTCCTCGACCACCCATTCAAGAACAAAATGAGTTCTGAAAATTGTATGGATGCAGCTAAGGAATATATATGTGACATTATCAAAATGGCGGATAATTATGGCAACATCAACAAATCAGGTGAGATTTTGTCAATGTCAACTGAGGAAACTGAGTCATCATTTGAAGCCAATGCAGCAGAAGAAGTAAAAGAACCTAAGACAAATTTATTTGACAGCAAGTTTGCAATAGCAAAGGAAACAGAAAATGCATGCAAGAGGAATCTTGAGCTCAGTGGTGGCAAATCTGGAGCAATCTGCGAACGTTTGTCTGAAGAACTTGAAGTATATCTGGAGAAACTGTTGTCATCCCAGACACTGATCCACTCATTTTCTGGTTTGAATATGTGACTAACTTTCCAAAGCTGCTGGAATCATCCTCTCTATTCAAGCTTCTAACATGTCATCCGAGAGGGTCAACTCTGTGGCCAGAAATATTCTTATAGAGAAAAGACACCATTTAACAAACAGTAACGCTGTTGTGTTGATCTGAGAAAGGAAAAATACCCACTTATTGTTTTGACTTTGCATGAACCTGATGGAAGTTCTCCATTTTGCCTTTCTTGCCAATCAATCTTCATAATTTTTTGTTCGCATTGTTAAATGATGACATGAGTGTGGTGCTCCTTGCAAAATCCAATGTTACGAAAGTTAGAAACATATTAATTTGTTGTCCTCATCTGGATATTGTTATTGTATGATGAATATTTTCAAGTTAAAAGTGAGTCTTTATTCATCAATTTAAGATTTGTCATTTGACCTGAAAAACTGACCCCTAATTTTTGCTAGTAGTTAGTAGTTCTATTCGAGCAAAAAATATACAATCAAAATGGCTCTGTTCAGTCAATCATCACAGTGTTCCGTAACTTCTGTTTGGTGCAATACGAAATAACTTGTCTATTAAGATTTGATTCCAGATCTGATTTGATATCAGTGACAAGATGCGATTCAATTCGAAAATTTTTTTTAGTGATTTGCAGATCCTTAGTTTCGGGGATTTCGGGGATGTCCTCATGGCCTGGTGTTCTGTCATGTCTTCAGGCAAGTACAGTCTGCCACTTATGATCAGTTATTTGTTGGAGTTTTCCTGGGCAAGTATAGTATGCCTTGGGCTCATGATCTGTTTGTCTTGGTCTGTGGATAAGGTTGGTGTGTTGGTCATCGGAATTGTTGAAGTCACTCTGTTGTCCAGTTGTGTTTATGGTGTGGCCTGCTTCTGTTGTCTTGTGTTGTTGTCGTCTGTGTCTATTGTTTTTCCTATTATGTAAGTTGGAGTGCCTGCATGAAAGCAGATAGGAGGTAGGTGAGTCACACCCCCACCCACACATTAACCCTCCCCAGGGTATTGACTGCTGTTCTCCCTGGGGACAAGGAGGAGGAGTTATAGATGAAGCTAAACAAGGTACAATGCCACTGGTATCTGCCACAGAGAAGTGGTTTACTGAAAAGGGGACAATGTTGGGGTTTCAGCTTCTATCTGTAGTTCCACATGGTGGTCCATCTGCATACCAAAGATCATTCAAATCGCTAATAAAGTTAGCATCCAGAAACCTTAAAAATTGAAAGTTGAAAAAGGCCCATAACTCTGGAAAAAATGATTGGACAAAACCCATTACTTGTGAATATCCTTTCTCCCAAGATGGTCCATCATCATACTAAAGCTCATTCAAATCTGGCATGCACTGATCGGGATACAGAGATCTGGTATCCCCCGCCGAGAAGTGGTTTACTAAAAAGGGGACAAATTTGGGGATTTGTCTTTTATCTGTAGTTCCCCATGGTGGTCCATCAGCACACCAAAGAGCATTCAAATCTGACATACAATACTAAAGTTATCATCCAGAAACCATAAAAATTGATATTTTCTAAGTCAAAAAAGGCCCATAACTCCAGAAAAAAATGATTGGACAAAATTTGTGAATATTCTTTCCCCCATGAACGTCCATTAGCATAACAAGTCTATTCAAATCTGACATGTACTGACTGAGATACAGAGGTGTAAAGTTATTAGGGATGGACGGATGGCCATCGCAATTTATCCTCTCTGGAACCAAGGTGGCATGTCCCCATCCCTTATCGCTGGCATCCAATATTAAAATGAATGATGGAGGAAGTGTTAACAAGGGTATTCTCTGTGCCATCCACTCCAAGTTTGTTCGAATTTGAATTTTCGCCTTGATAGTGGGGGGAAAGACAAACTTATGTGATCTATATTGTTGACTGTAGCCTTCCAGTTTTCTAGGAAGTAAAACTGGCGAAGAGACGCTCAAGAAGAATCAAGTCTGTAACTGCTCCACACAGACCCAGGAGTCTCATAAACTTCCTCACAGTCACTGCCACTGCTTGTATAGAGGAACAATTATTTATTTATTTATTGGTGTGTTAGGTCACATATTTCTGCTTAATGGCTAATCATGACCACAAAATGGAGATAAAGTCAAGTTGAGTCAATCATTTATTACCCATGTTGCCCATTTTAGAGGACTTCCACCCCAAGCATTAGTGACTGTCCTATTTTACTAGCAAAACATGAATTGTTTACCACAGTAAACAAGCACTGCTTCAGCTCCCAGGGATCCCATCGGGAATAGAGGGAGACTGCTCTTATGAGGAGAGCTCTGGTCAAGTGAAGATGAACAAGATTCAGATGAGTCTGAAATTCCATTCCCAGATGTCGAAAGGTGGTTGATGGGGTTAGATCTGATTTCTATTCATTGGCGATGAAGCCCAGTGACTAAGATATTCAGGGGTTTCTGGACATCCTGAAGAAGGCTTTCCTAGTGAAAATGTCTTTGAAGGATATCGTCCAGGGATGCCAAAATCAGAACTTCCAAATGAGCTTGGAAATGTTACATGACCGAGTTCATGATTCAAGTAAATGCCCAAGGAGCAAAGTTTAGTCAGAAGCACATTGCCTGGAATTGGTAAACCTCAAGTATTTCCTGATCAAAGGATGAATCATTACATGCGTCTATGAGGCCAATCACTGTCATTGCTGCAAAGTCGTTGGTTGGGATGCCGTTTCTCACTGACCAGATTGTTTCCATATAAAACTTTGGATCGAGAACGAGCTTGCTGATCCAGCTTAGATCTACGACTGGCTTCAGTACCATGCAGATTCATGAGTAGAATCCTTGAGAGGACACAATGTTAACTACCTCTATTGCCTTCTTCAAAAGCATTAAGTTGACTGCTTTGAGATGACAGCCACTTTTTGTAAGATCGGCCAGAAGATTTGTGAAGAAGGGAGTTCTTGACAAAGAAGGTTATCTTCTGAAGGAAAGACAACTTGAATAACGTTTACAACCCAAAGGTCTTTTGTAATTTTCTTTCAATTTTCCCCAAAGTGGGAAAACCTTCATCCAACCGGAAGACAATAGAGGTTTACTAGCTTGATCTTGAACCTCCTAGGGACTTACAGTAGGAGAAACTCTGCTTTCCCCTTGTTGACTTGCATTTGTTAGAAGACTGAGAACATCCCCTGTTCGACTGCTGAGAGGGGATGGAGGACGAGAGACTGGTTATGCTGAATCGAAGATTTGTAGTACGACAAGACACAGAACTGCTTCATTCCAGAATACCTAGGTTTCTTGGAACAAGGGTATTTAGTAGAACACTGACGAAGGATAAGACTACTCATGCCTTGTTTGATAACATTTTCATGCACAAAAGTGACTTGATCACTGAAAAGTAAAGTCCCTGTCAGAGATGTTGCTCTGAGAAAGGCTCTAAGAACTCCATCTTAGATAGACGCTGACACTAAGGCATTACATCTCACTCCATTATGACTTCCATTCATACTACAAGTTGCCCACTGTTCAATCTGTAGTATGAATGGAAGTCAAAATGGAGTGAGATAACACTCTCAGTGGTGAAAGGATGTCTTTGAATTCATCTTTATACAGCCATTTATTCAAGGCCTGAGTAATATGATCCACAAAGATGGACTACTATTTATCCAAGTCCTGAGTAATGCGATCCATAAAGGATGATACATTCAATAAGCCCCTGGAGGATTCAATAATGTCATTCAATAAGGCCGCACATATAGAACACTGAGAAGGCAATTGAATGCTAAGCTCAGATTTCTTATCCAATGCTAGAGCCAGAGGCCAAATTGATGTATCCGAAGACTTAGAGAACTTTGATTCTGTGAAAGGTAATGCCTAGTCCTTCTGAGAGATAAAGGAAGCAGCGTCAGCTTTCTAAAAAAGGGCATTGATTCTTCTAAATGCTTCGAGTACCTTAGGAGATAGAGTCAGGAATGACCGAGAATTCTCTTTCTTGTGAAAATGAACTTTTTTATCTAAGGAAGATGACACTATCGTGAGTGATGAGGAGCTTTGAAGTTTTGTAGGTACAGTATCTGGGATTGCACTGAGAGAGATGGACTACTTCATTATCTGAGGACACATCTGGATGAGAGCAAACTGAACCATGTTCTCTCACGTCTGAGCATTCCAAAAGGGAATCCAATGAATGAGAGGCCACCTCTGAAGAATAATATTGCTCTAGGGGGCATTTTGCATACAGAACGTATTCGAGAGCATGTCTAAAGCTTTTGCAAAAGCTTGACCTGATTCAGAATCAAGACATCGAGGACAATCGTGATGTCTTGATGCTGATCATCGTGGAGTGACTGGAAGATGACGGTTGCACGAAAGCTGATGTAAAGAAGAATGGGTATTGACGCACAACAAAATCTCTACTTCCATGAGATGAATGATGGTGTGAATAATGATGATGACCCAAAGATGAACGATAACTTCTGCGGTCAGACTGTGTACTTGATGAGCGTCCTCAACGTCTAGGAGCCAAGTAAGGAACAATGGTAGGCATTTGCTCAGGATGGAGTGCAGTTGACAACATAGTGGTAAAGGTGCTTTTGGTTATTCCGGATGATCCACCTGAAGGCAAGGCCAGTGAATCGCTGGGAGGGTATGTTTTCTCTCCCATGTATACGAACATACTAAGGGTTGCAGCATCCAAACCTAAGCAGGATGGCCTGCCCCTTATGAGCTTGCATCAGTCAAACAGTCCCTAAGGCTGCTGCAAATGACTATTCATCAGCACCTTTGATGCCAGCTCTCCTCCAACTGATACAGCCTCCGAGGAAACAAAGTCCGATGTGGATGGAAGAACATCAGATGAAGAAGACTTATGCACCATTGAGCCTTCTGACAAGCCATGGACTGGAAGAAGATGCATCATGAGAATAATGCATGGGAGATAATTTAGGTATATTAGGATCCAAGCCCAAAATAAATGGCTAAACCATGTTTCTTATCCCATTTTGCACAAACATCACAAGTTTATTGTGCGTCACAGCTGATGTACATCAAGCACAACAGATGGTTGTCACTGCTTGACTTCTTGGTAAAAGAAATTGAGTAAAAAGGTTTTCATATTTCGAAAAATTCGGATGCATGAATTTCGAAAACAAGAAAAACAAAATGCCAAATCTACAAATTAAAAATTTTTTTAATCATAACTCATTTACATATGCATAAGTTATCCTCGTAAATAAAAAAAAGAATTTTCTGGATTTACAAAGGTCTGTGAACAATAAGTGACCCTAAACCACAATCAGCAGAGGTATAGCTTAAGATGGTGATTGTGGTCAAACATTACAAACTGCATTAACAATTTATGCAAGGCATACGAATTACATTTATCACTGAATTAGAATGTCTAAACTACCAAAAATGGCTATAGACATGATATAATATCTCCAATACCTTTATGAATTAAACGACAATGGTATGTGAACCTGGAGTTGAAAAATACATCACATAAATTTATTTTTATGAATATAATAATGTAATAATAGAAAGGTAATAAATAAGGAATAAGGAGAATAGACCTCTTAAGCCTTATCAAGGCCGGAGCATAGTGTAACTATGGAAACTCGGTAAATACCATGAACAAAAACTTACCAATGTTGCACCTAGTGAACATGTAATAGATAGAAAGATATTAATGACACATAATGGTTGATAATACCTTAATATCAATTATATCTTGTAACATATAAGAATCCATAATGAATTCAAGTATGTTTTCAAAGAGAATAAAAACTTATTTTTGAAAGTGTACTTTGAAACAGTTCTATTTCATGTTTCTTCTCCTTGATCCAGTGTGTGAAGACATTCAAACATAGAATTTCACAAGGCTGAGAAAAAATAACTGTTTACAATGGGCCAAACAAAAGAATTGTGGAAATTGAGAACATTCTCTTGGTGTGTGCATTTACAGATGCTATGTGTGGAGGACCATACAGCACTCAATTTTTTTGCTGTTTGGCTTAATTTTTGGGGTGCGTGTGGGGGTGGGGGGGGGGGGTGGGGAGGGCGAGGGGGGTTCAAATTACTTATTTAGCCTGAATTCTCATGAATAGAGTGTCAATATGTCTGGACCAGTGGTATGTTGGATAAATATCTTGGTCTTTAAATTGGTCCAGCGAAGTTGCAGAAGTCGTGAACAACATGTTCACGGACAACAGACTAGGGAGGGTGGTAGGGCTGGGCGGTTTATCGGTTTTTTGGTTCGGTTCGGTTTTTTTTTAAAACTGAAACCGAATCGCCGCCTTAACAAAAAAACGCGACTTTCAGTTTCAACAAATTTCCCAGAATTGGTTAAGTTTATGACCACTCATCCACACGCCAAAGGCCTAAATGTCGGGCAAAGGTAAATGCTGAGCCATTTATGCTTACTTCGAGAGGACTGACAACAAATCCCCCTCCCCCGACAAACAGTGGTAGAAATTTCTTGTATTTTAAACAATATCTACAGAACCACCAGCAGATGGAATATGAAAAATTAAAAAGTCTTACGTAAAAATCCACACATGCAATTCAAGAATCGTTAAGTAAATTTAATGAACTGGGCACATTTGACGAAAGAGGTATTGCAAGTTACCTGACAATATATGGTGTAAAAGTATTATAAATTACCTTTGACCCAAAATCATCTGCATACGGCGCGTTGTAAATTAGATTGGAGGTAAACATAAAATTTATTGAGTTTTAAAACCTCAAAGTTCACATGAGAAAAATGACGAGTAAATTATGTTAATTTAATTTCAGAGGGAAGAAATTAAACTTAATTTGTTGTTATTTGGAGTACAGTAGATTTTAACAAAATGTTCTCGTTTTGTTATTTTGATAGCAGGGGCAGATATTTCCCCATAAATCTGGTTTGCATTTATCTATGTCACTCAGATTGTTGCCTAAAATGATTTCGCTAAAAAACACACATAAAATGCATATTTTTTGTTAAAATAATAAATATTTTTTTAGGAATGTTCAAAAAATAATATTAATATCAATTTTCAGGTTTTTCTGTAACTTTAAGAGCCATTTTCTCCCTTATTGCCAGAATACGAAAAGTGTATGGTTTTTTTCTTACTTCAGGTAATGTATATTAAAAAAGAAAATGAAGAGTAATTTTTTTACCTTCAAAATGCACACAGGACCCACCCTAGTCAAAGGACTAATTCTTGTAAATACAATTGTAACATTTTTATAGTATTGTCATGCAATAGAATTGATGACTGGCAATTATGTATTAAAGGCATTATTTCATCCTTGATATGTTTCATCTGGTAGCATTTTTCTGAACAGAAACAGCTTGCCAAATCATTCTGTTCACAAACAGGTGTAAACAATATGCTTTCAATTGTAATTCATTTGTAAAAACAGCAAACAAAATATTGATGTTTCGCAGCTTTGCTCCACTAGATCTCTAAAACAATTAGCCCTTTACTACCTATTCAGTGTGGCAAAACAAAGACGTAATTGTGACAAAGCCCTGCAAGTTCTCCAAAAATATTTGTTCACCACTCTTCCACCATTTTTCTCCATTTCAAGTGTCTTTTCAATGTAAGCTGAACAGTTTAACCTTTTCAGCCTGTACAACATTGAAAATCAAATAGTAAATAATCAGATTTAACCTCTAACATCTCTGGTTTTGTCTGCATGCACCGACCCCAGCCCTCTTACTAGATGACTGAATGCAAGATTAATCAGTATTGGCATTCTTTTCATATATTAAATTTGTAGGTGGTATATAAAACAGCAAAATGTTAGGTAGATTTCAGATAATTTTCTGTTCTCTCAGTGTGGAATCATTTGGCCTAAAAAAATTAAAAATCTGTTTCTCAGGCCCTCCCACATGGTCCTTTTGGCTGCCGCATGCTCTCTTTTTACAGCCAATGTAAACTTGAATAAAATAAAAATTAAATGGTTCATGTCTGATATTTTACCCAATTTAAAAAATTGATAAATTTGTCCTTTGAGTGCAAGAAGGCTTTGCAATGCCTTGGCATTGCAAAGCCTTCTTGCTCTCAAAGGGGGAAATACACCACCACCCATGCTATTCGATAGATTATGAGACCTAAAATATATAACAATAACATGAACTTTTGATGACAAAGAAATAATTACAGAAATAAAAAATAAAATAAAAAAATGCTCGCCCGCATGCAATTTTACAAATAATGGCCTGAGAAACAGAAGATCTGCTTTGTGGGGCCTTATTTGAGGAACAGGCAATATGACATAGTTTTATTAAACATTGAGTATTCACTACATTTCAGTCATTTTCTTGTTTGTGGTTTCTCAATAATTATCACATATAACTCATACAAAAACCAAGTAAGCAGCCCAATGAGTTGTTTCACCTTGCCAAATCAGTGTGTTTCTGGAACAGTAGGAATACACATTAATTTCCATCTTCCCACAAAAACTTCTGTGATCACTTGGAAGGTAGTTGGTTGAAGCACAAAACCTTCTTCATCTAGTGAGTTTAATTGGTTTACTATTTTTCCCAATGGTATCTTCTATTACTACAGCCCTGCTAACAGACAACTGCTGAGTAAATATCTCAGAACCTATTGTCCCTAATTTGAACTCTACTGATTATTTTATTACAGGTCTCTGTTGTGAAAATGTGATCCTGTCCTGCCATAACAGCAAAACCTGTCTTCTCTTCATTGTGTTCATCACACACACACTACTGCTAAATCTATTCTCCAGTAACTGAATTTGTTGCTCCTGATCCGAGTGCTTGGATCCAAGATTGTCAAACTCTTGTCATATTTTGGGCTACTTCAAACAACAAAAACAAGAATAATATTTACCAGAAAGATGTCCAACATCCATTGGAGATCAAGTTTTAAAAGGAGGTGATTGTATGTTCTACTGCAGAAGAGAGTCATTTAGTGATGATAAAAAACATGAAAGACTTGTCTAATATATATGTGCTGTTCATCATACAGGCTATTGCTGTCATATTGTCCATGAAATGAGGTTACTGTACACTGCTGGGTGACTGTTTGATGATGTGTTTCCTTCAAGATTTCAATGGAAATATCAACTGTTTCTGTTACTATGGGTAAATTGTCATTCCCATCTTCTTGGGATGGCACTGATCACTTGTCTATAACCGCAACTCTCCCCTGAAGATATAAGAGAATGAAAGTGTCAATGACAGTGCAGCTCAACTTGTCCAAGAAGGGACTAAACTAAATAGAAAGATCCAGTAATGCCATGTCACTCACTCAAGTTTCTACAGAAAAGACATCACACCAAAGCTACAAATGAAATCTAAAACAATTGGGTGAGGGATGTACTAATGGAATTGTTGACAATTTATATGTCAAATCCAAGATGACCGGTGGCGGCTATCTTTTTCAACGGAATGCAGAAAAATTTGATAACTCCCATCTGGACATCATACCAAAGTTACATAAAAATTTGAAAAAGATCAGGTGAGAGGAGCGGCCTGTAGGGTCTGCTAATGTAACAAAATTCAGAAAAATTTGAAAGCTACCATCTGGACATCACACCAGAACTACATATGAAATTTGAAAAAGATTGGGTGAGAGATGTGGCCTGCAGGGTGTGCTAATGGAATAGTTGACAATTCAAATGCCAATCCAAGATGGCTGCTGACAGCCATATGTTTTAACAAAATTCAGAAAAATTTTATAGCTCCCATCTTGACATCACACCAAAGCTATATATGAAATTAAAAAAAGATCAGGTCAGAGATGTGACCTGCAGGGTGTACTAATGGAACTGTTGACAATTTATATCCGAATCCAAGATGGCTGCTGGTAGCCAAGTTCTTCAACAAAATTCAGAAATATTCGACAGCTCTCATTGAGACAGCAAACCAAAGCAGCACATGAAATTTGTAAAAGATCGGGTGAGAGATGCAGCTTGTAGGGTGTGCTAATAGAATTGTTGACAGTTTATATGCCAAATCTAAGATGGCCACTGGCTGCCATGTTTTTCAATGAAATTTGGAAAAATTTGATAGCTCCCATCTAGACAATACCCCAAAGCCACAAATGAAATTTGGGACTGATCGGGTGAGAACCATGGCCTGTAGGGTGTACTAGAGGAATTGTTGGACAATTTATATCCAAATCAAGATGGCTGCTGGCAGCCATGTTTTTCAACAAAATTCAGAAAAATTCAATAGCTCCCATCTAGAAAGCTACATATGAAATTTGAAAAAAGACTGGGTGAGAGATGCGGCCTGTAGGTTGTGCTAATAGAATTGTTGACAATTTATAGGGCAAACCCAAGATGGCCAATGTTTTTTAATGAAATTCGGAAAAAATCAAAAGCTTCCATCTAGACATTGCCCCAAAGCAACATATGCAATTTGGGACAGATCAGGTGAGAGCTGTGGCCTGTAGGGTGTACTAAAGGAATTTCTGGACAATTTATATCCATATCCAAGATGGCCACTGGCGGCCATGTTTTTCAACAAAATTCGTAAAAATCGATAGCTCCCATCTAGACATCACACCAAAGCTGCATATGAAATTTGAAAAAGATTGGATGAGAGATGGGGCCTGTACAGGGTTCCCGCACTTTTCAGAAGGGCAATTTCAAGACTTTTCAATACCCTTTTCAAAGTAAATTCGAGACTTTTCAATGATGGAAAAAACAAAATTCAAGACTTTTCAAGACTATTCGAATTACAAGTATGTTACATATTTAGAAATGTCCCATTTTCAAGACTTTTCAAGGCCCAGGCTTCAAATTCAAGACTTTTCAAGGCCTTGAATTTTTTTTTTCAAATTCCATACTTTTTAAGACTTTTCAAGGCCCACGGGAACCCTGCTGTAGGGTGTGCTAATGAAATTGTTGACAATTTATAGGTCTGAAGAATAAATGAAACATGAACTATATTTTGCTTTAAAAGAATGCAGGTTTCCCTGTTCTGTGCAACACCTTTTGGACACAAATTTCAACATTCCGGTACATTACACAGTTTTATAATCAGTAGTTATTAGTGGAGCTATGACTGAAGTTTCAAAAGCACAAAAGTATACAGATGAACATAGTGACACAGGGGAGTTTTTCTGTTATTACTGAGAAAACTCCCCTGAGCACAACAATCATCTGAATTACATTTTTAAAATGGAATAAAACTAAATGGTATCAAGATATATATATTTAATCTGTTATTGATCTGATACTGACAAACAGATCAATAAAGTGCACTGATAAATGAGAAAATCTGTTGAAATTGTGTTGAATAGAGTGGGGGCTGCAAAATCTAGATGAAATGTTTTTCTCTCCCATCGGATTGTATTCTAGTGGGTCCACATCTGGCCCTGTGCCCATGGTAGACAAGGGGCTTGGTTGACACACACATTTTTGTTGAAAATAAACCAGTGGTGGATGAGACTCTTATAATCCCTGATGGGTACGGATGTGGTATGGGAAAATCTCACCCGAGGGCAAGATACTTGGGCCAGACACGAGGCTTGCCGAGTGTCTGGACCAAATATCTTGTCCCGAGGGTGAGATTTACCCATCCCACACCCGTACCCATCAGGGATTATTTTTCTCCCCCCAGCATACAGTGGTTACGTTAGACAGGGGTAATCAGCAGTCATGTGCTGATATAATCAACTCATTTGGTATTTGTTTTGAAAAACTAATGACACCATCTGAAAGAGCATGCAAAAGTTATGTATATACCAAAGGTATATACCACAAAATCGATTAGGAATGGTGGCATCTTGGGGTTTAAAGAGTTTTAGAGCATCAAACTTTAATCACACGGCATTCTGATGTATAACGTCATGTGGGTGGGGTGGGATACATCTGTCTCTCCCTGCAGTGGGGGGAGAAAAGAATTTCAATAGCTGAAAATTTTGCTAAAATCGTTGAAAAATCTGAGGCACCAGTCAGAAAACTTTGCAACAGTAGGTGAAGAGTAACTGAGAGAAAAATTCTAATTTTCAACTTTGTCACCCTCATGGAGCTTCCCATTATTCAGTGTCACTAGCTGTTATCACTGTAAAAGAGAAAACTTTTTGCAATTATTCTGCAACTTATTTTCAATGTAGCCATTTTGGGTAAATTTGTTATCATTTGAAGGAGGTACTCACATTTCCAACTGCAACATCATTTTCTTTTCCTCATTGGTATGGTATGTCTCTTCGATCTGTATGGGATATGTTTAATCCAGGAAGAATTAACTTGTCCTGATCTGCAATGTGTTGTCCAGTAGGTTTATTTTCAAGTGATGACTGGGTGATGTGGACAGTTTTCGTAAAGCCATTTCAAGAAGGAAACATAAACAAGAATGTCAGTTGAGAGTTCTGGCAGACTTTCTGAACGTCTCTCTAATAAGTGAAACAAATCAACTAACCAAACTTACTTTCCTTGATTCATATGAGAACATCCAATAACTGCTGTCTCTGATTGGTCAAGTTAGATGTTTTCTTAATTTGATTTTCTTTATATTAGGCTTTGCAAATGAAAACCCCCCCCCATCTATTTTAAGTTTGTATCTGTGAATATTGAAAACAATTATGTGATGACAATGACAGATACTTTGATGACAGGTCCAGTTTGGGTCAAACAATTTCCATTTAATGGAATTGTAAACACTGAGCTTACCCTCAATTACAATGAAAACTCCAAAACAGACAACCATGCAAGAGGGGATATTAGTAGACAAACATTTCATCATGTACACAATATATTTGGGATAGAGTGTAACCCTGTTAATTGAATAGGCATTTTGCCAATGAAAATTATTCGATTAACAGGAGTATTCAATTAACAGAGATTGTGTCATTTTTCTGTATTCTCGAGATAAACTTAGCATTTATTCTATTATATCTTGTTTGACAGAGCTCTGTGAGCTCTGTCAAACAAGATGTAATATATTAAATGCCTGTATTGGATGTACTGAGGCCAAATAAAATAATAAATAATAAATACAGTTTAGAGCCATGACTCCACGCAAATGTGCTCTCAGGCTTTACAAAATTAAAAATAAATAAAGTCAGCTCTGTGTTAATCATAAATTTAGAAGGACATTTTATGTATAGGTTTTACCGAATAAGTGCGTCTTAAGGTTAGTTTTGAAGGACTGATATGTTTGTGGTGATTTCAAGTGATCAGACAGATTGTTCCAGAGAAAAGGTCTGGCAATGGAGAAGGCCCGATTTCCAGCCGTTACAAGGGTGCTGGTCTTGTGACAAAGATTATTTGTGGAGGAGGATCTCAGAGATCGTGTGGGAACGTATCGTTGAAGTAGTCTGTTGAGATATGTAGGGGCCAATCCATTTAGACATTTATAGACAGTTACAATGATTTTAAAATCAATGCGTTTTTCAATGGGTAACCAATGAAGGTGGTACAGTAAGGGTGTTATATAACACGATTTCCTCCTTTTAAGAATCATTCTGGCCGCACAGTTTTGGACAAGCTGCAGCTTATGTAGAAGGGACCGTTTACAACTGTACATTAAGGATATTGCAGTAGTCCAGGCGACTGGTGACAAATGCATGAACTAACTGTTTGGCGACATCCTCATCAACCACGGCGCGCACCCTGCTGATGTTTCGTAAGTGATAATATGATGTCCGACACACCTGTGTGACATGATAGTCAGCAGACAGTGCTCATCCATGAAAAATCCGAGGTTACGCACCATGGTAGATGGAGAGATCAGATTGCCATCAAAATTTGGATAAATACGAGACAGCTTCGAAAGCTGGCCGCGTAATCCAATGTAGATAACTTCGGTTTTGTCGAGATTGAGCTTAAGAAAGTTTAGCGTCATCCACGACTTAATGTCATCTACACAATGTTCTAACGAGTTAACTGCATACATCTCTTGGAGGGCTCTAAAATGAATGTAGAGTTGTGTGTCGTCTGCATAAAAATGAAAATCAAGTTCGTGCTTACGAATTATGTCGCCCAGTGGCAGGACATATGTAACATACAACAGAGGCTCAAGGACGAACCCCTGTGGCACACCAAACTCTAATGGAACCTCAGTGGAATAGGTACCGTTTATATTTACTCTGAGTGTCCGATCAAAAAGATACAATTTAAACCACTCATGTGCTGTTCTACTGATACCTATTCTAGTCCTAAGGATATTAAGAAGCACTGCGTGGTCAATAGTGTCAAATGCAGCACTTAAATCCAGTAGAACAAGACAGGAAACCTCCTTACGGTCCATAGACAAGATGTCATTCTGGACATGCAGAAGTGCTGTTTCCGTACTACTAAGTGGAGTACAGGCAGATTGGAATTCTTCTGGCAACGAACATTGTGACAGATGTTCCTGTTTCGACACTGCACGTTCTAATAGCTTGGAAGCAAAATTTAAGTTAGACACTGGGCAGTAGTTTTTCAGAATTTCAGGGTCAAGTGATGTTTTTTTAAGAAGAGGGATAACTAGAGCCTGTTTCATGATTGACGGAAAAACTCAAGATGATAATGATGTGTTGACGATTTCCAACAACCAAGGAACAAAAACAGGTAGGCATGATTTTAGCAACTTCGTAGGAATGATATCTAAAGGGCATTGTTTGGATGGTGATTTTCTTACCAGGGTACAAATGTCACCCTCAGATAATGGAAGGAATGAATGGAAGTTTACAACGTTCACCAAAGGTCTTCTCAGTGTGTTTGCAACATCGGACTGGCAGAGGATGCTTTGGGCCAATCCAGATCGAATGGTTGCGATTTTTCATAGAAGAATGTAGCAAATTTGTCTGCAATCTCAAGGTCACATTTACGATCTGGTAGAATTGGAGTACCCTTCATATGCAATAATTTGTCCATAACTTCCGAGAGAACACGAGGATGTCGTATGTTGTCATTCATGACAGCTGAAAAAATACAATTTCTTCGCGTTTATCACAAGTTTGTTCACGCGATTCCGTTGGCGGACATATATTTCGCAACAAACTGTTAGTTTTGTATTCCTCCAATTCAATTCAAGTGTACGACGGTTTTGTTTGGCATCTCTGATTTCATCCGTAAACCAGGGAGCTACCTGATGTTTAGTCACTGACTCTGTTTGAAGTGGGGCAAATTTATCAATAAGTTCGTTGACATTTTGTTGAATTCTCTAACTAAAGATTCAATGTCAGATTGGGATATTTCTTTGGCTACTGGGTATACCGATGACATGAACTCAGCAGGTTCGATATATCTATATTTCAGGTATGCAATTTTGGCTCGTTGTGATGGTGAAACGGGCAACATAATGTCGAATGAGACAAGATGATGGTCACTTAGTGCCACATCGATGACTTCAATGTTAGCATGTGCTTGTCAGTCGCACGTGTGATGAGAAGATCCAATACATGACCTTTCCTGTGGGTAGGCTTGTTAATGTGTTGATACAGTCCCATAGTATTTATACAGTCCATGAAATTAGAGGCATAGGAGTCATTGGGGTCATCTACGTGGAAGTTGAAGTCACCAGCTACTATTAGTGGTCCTTTTGAAATCACATGAGGTGAAAGAAACTCGTAGAATTCAGGCAAGAATGGATTGTCAGAGGCTTTATTTTTTTTCCCATATGGAGGTCTATACACTAGATTATGCATATTGTACGGGATTCGTGCTTGAGTAAACCCACTAATGACTGAAACGATTTGAATTTACAAACTGGTTCAAATTTTATTTTGATTGCTTTGTCGTATAGCACTCCAGCCCCTCCGCCCCGTCGACCAGATCTCTGAACGTGATCAAATGATTTATCAGGTCGTTTAAGCTCTTGTATGAGGAGATCGTCGCTAGGAGTTAACCAAGTTTCTGTTAACATGCTCAGCAATATGTTGTTGTCTTCCAGCGTACTGCGAACATCGTCAACTTAATTTCGGACCGACTGGACATAGAATAAACACGCCTTAACAGGCTAGTCCGAGCTGACACAGACTGGTATCAAATTATCAGGGTTGAGTTTAGGGCAGCCTTGCACTGCGAAGCGTCGGCGCCCTCCTTTTCTATTTCGACCGCCTCTGGAAAATTTCCAATTCTTCGATGCAGGCGAATATCTCT
This sequence comes from Pictodentalium vernedei, assembly GCA_031216915.1. Classification (NCBI taxonomy): domain Eukaryota; kingdom Metazoa; phylum Mollusca; class Scaphopoda; order Dentaliida; family Dentaliidae; genus Pictodentalium; species Pictodentalium vernedei. Next base: position 163,663,841 of record CM062291.1, on the reverse strand, counting down.
GGATTTACAGTGTAGCCGTTGGCAGGTCGAATGTTAAATCCACGCAAAGTCTCTAGGTTATAATAGATCGATTGTCGATTTGCTTCACTGGCCATGTGAACAGCTGTAGAATTATTACTCTCGCAATGGTAATTTACAAATCGATCCATCGGTGTGAATTGTGGACAGTGATTAGTGATCACTGTCATACAGTACACAACTACAAATGTCTCTAAAATGTTGAACTTCCGAAGATTTTCTCCAAAAAATTTACATAAAATGTTCAGGAAATACATACCAATAGTCCTTGTCAATTTTCAAAGATAAATGTTGGATATACACTATGGAACTTTACGAAAACACAGAGCAGTGAAAAAATGCAGCCTACACACAAGCGCATCATAAAGCAGCCTACACACAAGCGTAGCCTACACACAAGCGCATCATAAATAGGTCTATAAATAAAGGAAAATTGGGGCAAATCAGGGTAATTTCTTGACAGGTTACAAGATTTTTTATTCAAATAACAGGAGTTTGCTCTATAACCTATATTCAATTAACAGGTCAAATTTGTACTGGAGGTATGGTAAATGGTTTTGTGCTGGGAAATTATATTCAATTAACAGGGTTATTCAGTTAAGAGATATCCAATTAAGTGGGCTCCACTGTATAATCTTGCATTTAAAGAGAAAGAATGACAAACTGCAGTAACATATTTCTTATTTTATTTATGCTCACATTTTCTCTATATTCAGTACCATTACAGGCTGGGTGATTTGATTCTGATTCGGTCCATCAAATGTAATAGAATGTCTGGGCCAGATTTCTTGTGGTCAAAAGTTGCTATTATCCAGCAAAGCACATCATAAATGTTATTAATGAAAGAGAGCTGGTGGGTGACAATGAAACAAATTAGATCATTCTTTGGTGTAGATCCTGGTTCAGGGATAGCTCAGGGAATCTTATGTGGATTTCAAACAATCATCACAGGGAGGCCGGATGCTTCTCTCTTGGGTTGGGCAGAGTAATATTTTAGTTATTTTAATAATTTTCATTCTATTTTCCAGAAAATGGAGAATGCCAATATCCTGCAACTAACTGGAAACAAGTGAAGAATTCTTCTATGGAATATGACATTTTTCATTTCTTTACCTTAATAATTATGTTGGCATTTAATGATATAGATGTAAAATACTCAACATGAAAACAATAAATAGAAATATAACTACATGAAAAAATCTATATACGGAAAACACAATAAAATACGGAGACTGTTCATGTAACAAAGCTTTTATTTCTGAAGCACAATATGTGATATTTCAATTATTTATATGAAAATAAATGTCACAGCTGTTAGATATGAAATTTATACCAATTAGTGTTTTGCTTCAAGTATGTTTAAGGACCAGGTCTATATGAGTACAATGAAGATAAGTAATCAATCGCACTTTGGTAAGATGAGTAATAAGCAAAGAACTGGCATTAATACATATACAAAGCAGTGAAAGTATTTAACCATTCCAGAGCTATTTCTGATTTTGGGTATATTAGTAGAATCCTATTAATCGAATAGCGACTTTGTCAGTGCAATTATTCAATTAACCCTTTACCCACAGGCGTGAAAATAAGAAGCCTGACATTTGCAGAATAAGGTCCCCAGAGGGTGAATTTGATGATGCTATCCCATACAGTGGGCCAGTTTATCCTCTGGGTACCGCTTTCTATTCAGTTTCAAGACCCTGATTCAGATTGAGGTTCACAGAGGGTAAATTTAGTGATGCTACACTGCTGTGCAGGGTATCATCACTAAACTCACCCTCTGGGGACCGCATTTTGTAGACGACAGGCTGCTTATTTTCTGGCTTGTTTACGCAATGCATAAGATATCAAAATTTATTATTTTAATTATTTTTTTTTGTTAAATTAAAAAAAGAAATGTGAACAAAACCATATCATGTGACCCCTCATTGGAACAAGCTTGACGAGGCCATTCCAATGAGGGATCACATGATATGGTTTTGAAAAAAAAATTTTTTTCAAGTGCTTAATTTGTAAAGTATGTAGGAGGATGTGGCCAATTCGTTAGGTAAAGGGTTGAAAGGAGTATTTAATTAACAGGGATTAGGTCATGTCTGTATTAAATGAACTGAGCACTTATTCTATTGATCTTGGTGCTCCCACAAACAAGATATAATAGATTAAATGCATGTATTGGATGTACTTGATGCTACTGAGGGTAAAGTTTTGACATATTGCAAAATTAATGTAAACTACAGGGATTCTTTAGCCCTCGTTGGGAAAGGGTCCGGGTCCCATGAAATTGAGAAATTTGCATCATCAAGGCTACAATTGGGATTATGTTTTCGTGGAGAAGAAATACACAAAGAATAATAATAAATGTTATCTTTAAATTGAACTGAGGACTCGGTGACAGTTTACATTCTGTGGCTTTGAAATTGTGCCTAGACAGGTCTTGGCTGCCTATATAGGTTCTTAGAAAGTAATTTGCAAGTGTATCTAAAAACTGCATGTTTTTGGGCACCTGTTTTGTTGCAGTAAAAGTGAGCAAAGCTGGAATTAGGTCTTTAACAAGCCAGGAAATACGCAATCTGTCATTTGCAGAATGAGGTCCCCAGAGGGTGAATTTGCTGATGCTATCCCATTCAGTGGGCTAGAATCCCCAATTCATCCTACCGGTACCTCTTCCTGTTTCGGCCCAAGACCTTGATTCAGATGGAGGTTCACAGAGGGCACATTTATTGATGTTACCCTGCTGTGCAGGGTAGCATCACTAAATACACCCTCTGGGGACCTCATTTTGCAGATCACAGTCTGCTTATTTCCAGGCTTGGTCTTTAAGGGTTAGAGAAGAACCTTTCTTTGTCCGTGGATTCAGATGCTTTCTGTGCTTCAATAGGGCGGTAATTATTGGTTTACTGAGGGCTTATGTCTGCTCAGTTCAGGACACCAATTGTGAATTAATTGTCTGTTTGATTGGGGACTGAGATTGGGAAATATTTGGTTTGAATTGGGAAAAATCATGCCCTAATGCCATTGGGGAAGGGTCCCATATTTGGCCCCTGTAGACATTCAAAAGAATCCCTGCTCTATTATTATCTAAATGCAATTAACAGGAGAAATTTGTACTGAAGGTAAATGGTTTGAAAGTTTAGATTCAGTTAACAGGGTTATTCAGTTAAGAGATATCCAATTAAGTGGCCTTGACTATATTTGAAGAGTTACCTAAGAACAGGTGCCATTACATGTAGAATTTCAGATAAACGTGTTAGTAACATTTAAAGTATCACAGCAGGGGAAATGTGAGGTGATTACAGAAATTTCCTCTTTCTCGAACAGATTTAGGTCCAAACGCAAATTTTACCCCCCAGTCCCCAAAATTTGCATCTAAAACCGAAAAATACATGTCCTATATGGTCCTCCATACTTTTACTCCACTGAGTATGCGCAGTGTCAAGGAGGTCTCGAAACTACCACCAAAAGTCATTCTTACAACCAGTGCCTGGTAAGCGTTATGTACGGAGCGGGGAGGCAAGAGTTCACAACTCCTGGGAGGGCCATACCCGTCTGGGTCATTGGTAAGTATAAAAAATATATAAATTACTATAAATTTTTTAACATTTTTATACTGTACCAATGACCCAGACTTAGCTGAATAGTAAAAAGGATTTGAGGGCTTAGGACATAAGGAAAATCCAATAGACTCAATTACCTATAACAGTCCTATCCCCTCAATGAGAAAAGGAGAGATAGGCTGCATGTATCTTTCTTATTTGTATCAAAAAAGAAAGACACAACACCATTCTGTAATTGAGCACAATAATATCAATGATCTCTATGAACATCTAGTATAACCCTTTATACTAATATTTTTAAAAGGAAAGCCAATAAAAACAGGAGTCTAGAGAAATGAGACTCTATAAACTCATTTAAAAGTGTTTGAGGATTGTATATTAACACCCAATTAATCACGTGATATATACAGATACTTCACACCAATCAACACTTTAAAAAATATTACACAGATGAGTAAACATAGGCTTTACCCTTAAAATCATCTCAAACTGACTCGGAATTATTGACTCTAAGGGAGGTATTCCCTTGCTTAACACTATAAAACAGGTGACCTAAGGAACACCTGCCTCCCCTCCCTCCCCTTCCCCTTGCTCTGGATCAAATACTCCAGAGCAAAGAGGGCAGCAGGACAGAGTCACTGCCAGAACCGAAGACCTATACACATATAGTTGCCACTGTTTAGTAGACAACATTCTGAGTAAAAAATAACAGACCTAAACAATGAAGATCTGCAGAAAGGACTCAATATTCTCAGATACAAAATCGTGAAAATGGAGGGCTAAGACCAATATGCAGCCCTCAATAGATCTGTAATAGCAACATTGTTAGTCTAAGCCCATGATGTAGAAGAACTCTTAACTAAAGCACAGACTGCTGAATGAAGATATAATCATAAGCAGAACTGATAGTAGATTGAATCCATCGGACCATAGAATGGACCGAAATGTGGAGGAAGCTTCCACTGCATGTCCCACAACAGACGCCTGAGTAAATTAATCCACAGTCTTTGTGGAGCTAGAGAAGCTACCAACAGAATTTGCATTGAAATAATTACATTTGAGCAATATCTGTTGAATCAACGGCGCTGGAAGATATGTATATCTTATTATTCCATCTCACAAGAACGATAGAGCGTTTACTGCAAACGCTCGAAGATCCAAACATTATGACACATACGTCTGCAACCGATTGTTGAGATGCGTCGCAAATAAGTCGATCATTGGCCGCTCTCCTTGGCAGCAATCTGATTGAAAACTCGTTTGTTGGAAGTCCATTCTGGTGGCAACAAACGGCCTCTCCGTGAAGGGAGTCCGCTAATACGTTCAGACGACCCGGAATATGACGGACAAATAGGAGAACTTGATGTTCTTGTACCAACCGAAAGATTCAATCCGTTAACATAAATAACAGGATGGAATGAGTGCCTCCATAATTCCGAAAATACGCTAATACCGTTGAGTTGTTGGACAGAATTAGCATATGAACATTCTGAATAACGTTCCTCCAATAACATAGTGCAAGCCAAAATGACATCATTCTTGATGTTTGCGTGCGTGATACGGAACTACAGAAACAAAAGACCCTGGCACTTTTATCCGTTGGGTTCAATGAAACTACCCAATCTGTTTGACTGGCATCCGTCAAAACTGAAAACTCGGATCCGGCAATTGCAGTGGAACTACTTGAGTTAAGCACTGAAAACTTGCCCAAGTCTGAATCTCTTATTCACTTGATTTGACAAGAAGATGTCCATATCGAGTGAAAGAAACTTCACCCTCCAATTCTGAATTAAAAGAAATTTGGAGAGGACAAATGCGTAACCGCCCCATTGGAATAAAATCATGGCAGATCCGCACAAGGTATCAGTCACATGAGGTCTCTTGCTGAGACCTTGTATGAGCGAAGACAATAGCGAGCATAACGACTGATTAATTTCGCTCTGGTTAATGAACGAGAATGTTATGCATCTCGAAGCTCATCCCCCAGTGAGTCAATGACTTGGACGAAACCAGATCCAACTTCTCCTCGTTTACTTATGAAACCGAGACGTCGGATCAAAAGAAGCAGAATCTGCACATCGTTCTGAAGCATTAACTCATTGCCATACCTCTGAAGAATGTCGTCCAGGAAGGCTGACGATACCGCAGACGAATGAGCTTGGAAATGAGTCATTACCGAGTTCGTTACTCGAGTGAAAGCCCAGAAACTAGATTCAGACCGGAACACATTGGTCGGTGCTGAAACACAATTCCTATGATAAAGAAGCAAAGATACTTTCTGAATGCCTGATGTACCATGACGTGAAAGTATGTAATTAGAAATCTATGCATGTAGTATAGTCGTACACCCGAATACTCGCTCTGATGATCGGATGGACTCCATATAGAAACTTAGAGCCACGATCAGCTTGTTATCCAGCTCAGATTATGAGTGGACGGAAAGAGCCGTCTGGTTTTTGAACCAGAAAAGGATGGTTGTAGAAACCTTTAAAATCCTGGATTTCTACGATCTCTATCGCGATCATTCCAGAAGAAACTGAACTTCTGATGGAAGCGAGCCTCTATTCTGCTGACTGACGGAAGCTGAGTCCATCTTGGACTCCGAATTAACAGAGGATTTCATTTGAGGAACAATATAGTCCTTCCGAAAACACCCCTTGAATCCAAGGAACATCCGTAATCTAATCTCAAATAATTGAGAAACTCGATAGTCTTCCGCTCACTAATACATGATAGAGGATAAAACCATTACCTCCTGGTCCTGCGAGGTTTGCGGAAGGAGAAGCCATGTCCTCTACGGCCCGCACCTCGCCTTGTCGACCTAGTGGCATCTGACCGGAATTACGGCCCCTATCTGAGTCGCTACTCTGACGGTCTCTAGAATAAGACCTAGATGACGCATGGGAACCTCTATAGGAACTTCCCTTGGACGTATTCATCCCAGAAGTGCCTGTCCTACTCTTCTCTGCTGAATCCGACTATATGGAAGCGAATTTAAATAGCAGAGAGTCTAAAGCTTTCTTGGTTAATTGATCATAAACTGTGGAAAGCTTGCCATCGATGAAAACTCTCCGGAGACCAAAGCGACTCTGAAAGAGTTTTTCACCTTACTATCTACACGCGTGGATGTAGCCAGGGCCGCGTCACATCCAAACAACTCCATAATGCCACTAAAGGACGGAGTTTACGTGAGGCCCTTGAAAGAACTCTTAAGGAGGTTGTACATCCTAGAATTCTTTTTGCTTTGAGGCATAATGAAATCGTTCTGGTAAGGTGATCTGCGTACAATAATGCGTCTAAGCTGTCCCTGCTAAACGATATTGTTATTTCCAACATCATGACTGGAATTGACATAGACGACAGATAAACAATACTAGTTCCTGACCTGGTCGTCTAGACGCAGAGAAATCTCAGAATGCTCTGTCCTGCCGTTTCAAAAAATTCGATGAATTGATGAAAGGCAGATGTAGAGCATATTGCCGATAAGAAACCTGATCTGCCCATTTAGGTAGCAAGTTATATAAAAATAGCGTCATTCAACAGATCAAATGTCCATGAAACATATCTGGACTATGTCGGAAACTGAGGGATGATGTCCCTAAACCGATTAAGATATCTGTGTCCAGTGGCGCTATCCGTCTCTTATCCGGCAACGCAGCATTTTGGTCCGGAGGAACAACGTCCGATGATAATGTCGGATGCACTCTACGGCAATTATGTTGCTCCAAAAAGGGAAAATACAACTCATCCGTATCCCTTTCATCATCCTGTCGGACCACTTGAAATTCTTGGTCGTCCGCCCTGAACCTGCAGCGGAACGTACCAACCCAGCTTCCTCGGATAATTCCTGATCCAACAAGAGTTACTGTTGGTTGCTGGGATGCTGCGATAATTTGTTCTATCTGCGATAGCATGTCCGTAACAGAGGCCTGTGGAGCTACAGTGTTATAGGATTTAGCCGCTGGAAGCTCCTTGGACATTCACTCCTGCATACCTCTAATATGCGAACATACGGAGAATGAAGGTCTCTATCCTTGGCTACTGGATGGCGTGACCTGATCGCCGTAGAATCCCTGGTCGGCGATATTGATTGAATATCACAGGTCATGTAGCCAAGGTGCGGTCGTGTGTGCTGCCGTGAGGATGAGGAAGCCAAAAGAGCAATCTCTCCGGACTGTCTATATAACAGAGGGCCCCGAGCGGTGGATGTATGCTCCGACTGAGGAACGTTTAGTACCACAACATCTGGGCCCAGATGTTGTAATATGAGAGAGGGACCTCTCTCGCTTGCAACCCGGATGGACCTGGACGAGCTAGGAACAGGACTAATAGGCTTCCTCCGTACCACCCTCGTATCCGTCATCACTGGGTGTGCACATTGTATTATATAGTGCTCGCATCACCCAAATCTCCTTCCTGGACCGCAATGGATGAACCCGGCTGCTGAGCCATTCGGTGAATGGTTGCGACACCGGGCAAGCTAGCAGACGCCAACGCCATCAATCCTACTAGGGAACTCCAAGCAATTGACGTATCTACATGAGCACTTTGCCGCTAACTCTTCATTTGGCTGTGACAATGGAAGCACACTTACGAAGACATCACGGTAACAATACCTAGTTCATGTTACCCTATGAGACTGTGGAGCCGCGGTCCTACGGTAATATCCGCTGGAAGCTCCCAGGACGTTCATTCCTGCATTTATATAACATGCGAATGTCCCAACTGGAAAGGTCTCGTATCCTTGGCTAGCAGATGGAGTGACCTGGTCGACGTGTATTCCTTGGTCGGCGATGCAGGGACGTTCAATCCTGCATTTATATAATATGCAAACGTCCCCTGGAAATCTGTGGTCACATAGCCAAGGTGCAGTCGTGTGTGTTGACGAGAATGAGGAAGCCAATATAACTGCCGCATAGGACTGTCATGCGATGGAGCGTCCCGAGCAGGAGGAGTGGACGTAAGCTCCGACTAAGCGAACAACATACAACAACATAGCAGCGCAGATGTTGATGCAAGAGAGAGGGGGCCTCTCTCGCTCGTGGTCCGGGGGACTTGGACGAGCTAGCTATCGAACTGACAGGCTTCCTCCGTACTATCCTCAGATCCATCGTTGCTGGGTGTGCACATCTGAAGTTTTATAGTGCTCGCATCACTCAATCTGCTTCCCTGGACCGCAACGGACTAACCCGGGTGCTTAGCCATTCTTTCCTGGTGAATGGTCGCGACACCGGGCGGACTAGCGGGTGACAATGCCTTCGATAGAACTAGCTAACTCCCAGCAATTGTCGTAATACCTTGAGCACTTCCCGCTAGCCCTAATATAGCAACAACAGAGACACACTTATTGAAGACATCACGGAAACATCACTCAGAGTTCTGAAAAAGAAACTGATAATATATAGTGACCCTACGGAGAGAGGACCATAATGGATCTCTAACCACAACAAAATACCGTGACACACGTCTCCAACGTTGTCATATCAATCAACACACACAGAGCAAGAATTAATGCGAACACACTGACTATAAGAAACACAATGAACTTGTGAATTAGAGGAAGATATCCTCGCATTACGATTGAAGAAAATTTTTTCAACCAGAAAAAATATACACCATCATATTACTTGCACTAACTCTTGAAATAAATATACATAATATATTATAATTCATTATAACATTTCAAAAGAGAATAATTTTCAGAAGAGCCCAAGTTCCCAATGGGAACCCTGAGCCCAAAGGATCCCCAAAAAGCCTAAGTGTGGACAAAAATTTTAATCATTTTGAAAAATTAATGTAACACTTATGGACAATATTAATGTATCTTGCTATGAACTAAATTAAGCAGAAGACAAGTAATCATTGTCAAAAGTAAAAGTTGTCAACATAAGCAAAAGTGTCAACAAACCGGAAACATGACCCCAGGCACTGAAACAAACATGACCCAAAATCAGTTACCAATTTAAACACTATCTGATGCAAAACAGAGGCTTCCAGAGAAGAAACTGTAGAATGTCAGATGGTAGATGCAGACCAAATGCCTAAACACCCCTAGGGTGAGGACGTAAACATGGGGGAAAAACAGAAAATAATTCTGTTTCCAAGCCAAAACTCCCAAGAAATTTTAGTAATAAACATTACAAAAAATAAGCCAAAAGCATGGGAGAATAGCTAGTGGGGAATAAAGGAAAGGGAGAGAGGAAACACTGATTAAACAATGGAACATTCATAGCAAGAATGACCACAATAAGGTCATGCCACGAAAATAGGTAACATGTAACAATTTCGTAAAATAATTATAAGTTACACACAAATAACAGTGAAGTGTAACTGTATTGAGGGCCAAACAAAGAAGTTTCGAGACCTCCTTGACACTGCGCATGCGCAGTGGAGTAAAAGTATGGAGAACCATATAGGACATGTATTTTTTGGTTTTAGATGCAAATTTTGGGGATTGGGGGGTAAAATTTGCATTTGGCCCTAAATATTTTAGAGTTAGCACCACCTGAGTCTGGGTCATTAGTACAGTATAAAAATATTATAAATTCAAAGTAATTTGTATATTTTTCATACTTCCCAATGGCCCAGACTTAGCTGGTGCTAACTCAAAAATATCGAGGGCCAAACACAAATTTTGCCCCCCCCAATCCCCAAAATTGGCATGCAAAACCAAAAATTAGAAGTCCTATGAGGCCATCCATACATTTACTCTCCGCGCATGCCAGGAAGTGACCGGAATTGGTGCCATCATCATTCTTTGTAAAACAGAGTATTACATAATAATTCAGCGGGGAGGTATGGGTGGCCACTCATGGGAGGGCCATCCCCGTCTGGGCCATTGGTAAGTATGAAAAATATACAAATTACTTTGAATTTATAATATTTTTCCCAATGGCCCAGACTTAGCTGAATCGTAAAAAGGTGGAGGGCCTAGGACTTCTGAAATAGTTCCAATCCTACAATCCATGATGAAAGGAAATTAGGATAATTAGGAAATACATGTATGTCTCTCTACACAGTAATAGAGGAGACATATCCTAAATAAGGAGCCCAATTTAAGTAATTCCGTATTCTAAGCATGAGGACAATGCTAATTAGGATGTAACGAGTTCCTAATTTTTAAGGCTAGTCCAGACTAAGCCCTAAAAATTAGGATGGCATATCTGAGAATGAGAGAAAATCCCCCACAAACATACGCCATATAATAACACTTCAGCTGTAAACAGGATATAATTATGGATAAAACAGCTTCCTTCATAGATACATACCCATTAAGCCAGAGAAGAGGTAAAAATCCCCCCCCCCATACCTTTCTTTTGAGTGAATCTTCAAAAGAAAGAGGGGAGAGCTCTGGAATCAATAAGAGCGGTACCAAAAAACAATATAAATAATCGTTGAACAGACACTCAGGTATTAATTCATGATTAATAAATGGTTCTTAATGCCACTTCAGAAGTTAAGGCTATAGTGACGATCCTGGTAATTAATATTGCCCGCTATATAAAGTACACCACAGAGGGCATACACAGATACGTTGAAAACCAATGATATAAAATATAACATACACATGTCCAATCAAGCCACACTGAACGATCCCTGAAGAGAAAACACACTTCCGAGGTAATCCACAAGCAGCCTCTGTACAATAAATTCCAGTAACAACACTCTCCAATGTCCATAAACACGTGAAAATATAATTAAGTACTGACATAACAGAAACCTGGATCTAGAAATGGAAGTAGGTATGATTAACAGGCTCTGGCATGGACTGCCCCCAAAATAGATTATAATTTCAAGGTCCACAAAGTACAATAAAGGTTTAGCCTAATAATATAATGCGCGAGAGCATTAAAATCCAGCATGTAATCATCTGAATACCAGCCCCCGAGGTACTAAAAGAGTAGCAATTTAATTATGATGATTTTTTAATAAGCGCTCGTATATAACAAATCAACAAATAATCACAGGCAATTAATCCAACTAAAAAGCGGATGTGCCCGTGAGGTCGCCATAGAACACGACCCAAATGCATAGTATGTAAGTATTAAATTATTCGAGGCTTGCAGGAAGAAAACTACGTCTTGCCCGGTAATTGCCTTTAAACACATAGGCAGTGTGTGTGTGTGTTTGGGGGGGGGGGGGGGGAATTCGAAGTCATATCGAAATCTCCTCACGTTCCTGTGCAAGTCATCAAATAATATAGGAACCGCGATGGTTCCCTCACGTCTAACCGACTCCATTATGCCACTGTGGGCGGAGAAGGTCGTGAAGAACAAAACTTCCCCTGAAAGAAGGCCTCTCTTGGAGGAAGCTTCTGGGGAGCGTCCCATAACAGACACTTGAGAATACTGATCCAAGGTTTCTGTGATGACAGAGGTGCTACTAGTAGGATTCACAACGAGACTGTTTAATCTTAAATGTAATCTACTGAATCAAATGAATTGGAGGATATGCATATCCTATCATTCATCTCCATGAATTCTGCAGAGCGTCTAGTCTACTGCATGTGCTCAAGGGTCTGGGCATGGCAACAGAAATGATGGTAACTAATTGCTATGGTGTATCGCAAACTGAACTATCATGGGGCGATCCCACTGGTAGCAAAACTGTCCAAATACTCGCTTCTTGAGGATCCAATACAAGTGTAACAGGCGACCTTTCCGAGGAGCGAGTCTGCTAGTACGTTCAGACGATTCGGTATATGACGGATAGAGAGATGAACATGATGATACATGACGAAATAGAAAAATCTTCTCCGTTAGTTGTCATAATGGAAATGAATGGGTGCCGCCCTGGTACCTGATGTACGCTACCCCTATCGAGTTGTCCAACAATGTCTGAACATGCATGTCCGCAAATGATGTGAATCCATTGATGTGGCGCTAACAATATTGACATCATTCTTTGATGTTTATGTGTTTCTCCAGGAACCAAGGGTCCCAAGACCCCTGCATTTCGAGTCTGTCAGACTCAGTGCTGTGCCCCAAACTATTGACTCACATCCGTCACATCCGTCACATCCGTCATAATCGTGAAAGCTGGATCTGGCAGTTTCAGTGGAACTCTTTGAGTTAACCACTGAATATCTGCCCAAATCCGGACCTTTTGTTTACTAGATCTGTTAAAACAATACTGTCTTGAGCGAATGTGTCTTCACACTCCAATTCTGGGTAAAGAATAACTGGAGGGGACATGTGCGTATGTGACCCATTGGAATAAGATCCGTAGCCGCTTCGCACAACCCCATCAGTCGCATAAAATTTCTCACTGTTAATGCGTCTTGAGAGTAGACAAAAGCGAGCGTAACAACTGACTAATTTTGCTCTGGGTAACAGCAGATGAACCAGATTGTTGTGAGACATTACCGAGTTCATTATTCGAGTGAAAGCCCAGTGCGCTAGATTCAGACCGAAGCACATCACTTGGAACTGAAATACTATTCCTTGGACGATGAACATAGGTACTTTCTGAATGCCGGATATACCACTCACTTTTACCAACTAAATGATTACCATAAATAAACTTTTAGAGCTATGATAAACTTGTCATCCAGCTCCAGTCTATTATCTCTGGCCTCGGTACGAGTAACAGGTAAAGGTAGAATTCTAGAGAATCTTGATTCTCGACGACCTCTATTACTTTCATTGTCAAGAGAACCTTTACCTCCGATTGGACAGACTCTTATGCAAGGATTTGATGGAAGCATTGTCCATCACGGACACATTAAGTTAGTGGTGGTTTCTCTCGGAAAGATAGTTGTAGGCCGTCCGAGACCACACTTCTCGCCTACTGGTCTTCCGTAATAGTTATCCAGTTTGACGCAAATCTTGATAACCATCCGCCAACTGCTAAGCAATAGAGGTCCGAACTCTCACCTGTAGTACCTGCGAGGCCTACGGAAGGAGAAACTACGTCTCCTTTGTGAAGAGCCTCGAGCCAATGGCTTAGGGGCATCTGACCAGTAGTCACAATCAGACTTACGCCCCCTATCTGAGTCGCTGTATGACGATCCCTAGAGTAATTATAGGAGGGTTACCTATACCCTCGCCTTTTAGACGATTTTCTGTCTAGGACGTCCTCCGTTACTCTTTTCTGCTATTGCGGGTCGATTAGACGCCGACTTAAGGAGCAGAGTATTGATGCTTTCTTTGTAGCTTGGTCATAAACCAAAGAAAGTTTATCGTCAAAATCTTAGTGTCCGGATACCGGAGCGACACGTATAGAGTTTTTCACCAAGCTTGTCATCTATTAAAGATGACGACGCAAGGGCTCCGTCATGTCTGATTAACTCCAAATTAGCAACTGTTAAGAGAGAGTTATATGTGATAAATATAATAGCCCTGAAAAGGACTCTAAAAGAGGTACGAACGTCCTCAAATTCCTTTCTGTAGAGACGTTGCATCACAGTTCTTAAAGGTGATCTGCATAAGACAGTGAGTCTAAATTTGCTCTGAATGAAGAAATTGCTGTCTCAATTGTGTCCGAGCGAATAGTGAATGACAAAGGTAAGGCCATAACTCGGTCCTTAGCCTGCTCATTCAAATGCAGAGGACGTTATAAATGAACATAGTTCAACAGTTGGTAAAATTACAGAAGATGATGATAAGAAACCGCCTTACTTCTTCCCATTGGAAAGTTGAATATGGCATCATCTAAATGGCCTAAGGCCTGTGACACCTATCTAGACGTAACCCGAAAAGACATGACCTCCTCTTTTTCTGGATGAAGTCAGCGTCCAACAACGTTAGCAGTTTCTTGGAAGTAGTCGCAGCATTCTGATTCGCTGGAACAAATTCAGGGTAGTGTTGATGGATTAAATCCATCGCAACCATGTGTTTGTTCCAAAAGGGAAGGGTAATCCCTTCCGTATCCCTTTCAGCATTCGTCTGAATCAGTTGAAAATCATGGTCAGCGGCATCTGAACTTGCAGATGACGGGACCGACCCAGCACCATCCGACAGCTCAGGTTCTGAGACTGCCGTCGGCTGCTTCTGCACTTGCTGGGATGCTGTGAGGAGATGCGCAATCTGCGACTGCAAATCCGTCATGGAGGCCTGAGGAGCAGCGGTCTTCTGTTCTGGCTGCTCCCGGGGCGGTGTGTCCAAGATGGTTCTTTTCTCCGGACGTCCCAATATATGAGGCCTTGTCTCCTTAGCTACTGAATAGTGCTACTTTCGAGCAGTCGCAGCATTCTGATTCTCAGGAACGAACTCAGGGAAGTATTGATGTATTAGATCCATTGCCACCCTGTGTTGTTCGGAAAGGGAAGGGTAATTCTCCTCCAAATCCCTTTCACCATCCGACTGAATCAGATTATACTCACGGTCATTGGCATCTGAACGCACAGATGACTGGACCGACCCAGCACCATCCGACAGCTCAGGTTCTGAAACTGCCGTTGACTGCTTCTGCACTTGCTGGGATGCTGCGATGAGCTGCGCAATCTGCAACAGCAAATCCATTACAGAGGCCTGAGGAGCAGCGGTCTTCTGTTGCTTGGCCGCCAGCTGCTCCTGGGACAGTGTGTCCAAGATGGCTCTTTTCTGCAGATGTCCGATGAATGATGCCTTGTCTCCTTGTCTACTGTATGGTGGGACTTCTATGACGAAGAGTGGACCTTCTCGGCGATGCAGGCTGGATATCAGAAGTCACGTAGCCAAGGTGCGGTCGTGTGTGCTTGGTAGGCGCTGAAGAAGAAGCTGTAACTATAGCCAACCCCAGTTGTGAACTGAATGGAGCATCCCAGATGGGAGGTGTGGACACATGCTCTGACTTGACGTGAGTTCCGAACCACAACATCTGGCCCCTGATGTTGTTATGAAAGAGAGGGGGCTCTCTGGCTCGCAATCCTTCAGACCTTGCCGAGCTTCCCACTGAACTTGCCCGCTTCCTCCTCTCCGTCGTCGCAGGGTGAGCCTGGTTTTATTTTATAGTGCTCGCTCTACCCTTTCTACTCTTGACTGCAGTGGACACACCCGGCATCACAGTACCCACAGACAGAGTAACCGTTTCACTGGCCGAGCTAGCTGGCGACAGGGAGCTGAAACAACACTGTGGTTTATTGTCCTGTCTAATATTCATGAGAACTTTAGCCGCTAGCTCTGATTGACTATCTAAATGCGATGATGGAAGCACACTCTGACGATGTCATGTAAACATCACCATGTTCTTGTTCCTCTGTAAATAGACACTAAAAAACTCGAGCGACTTTTTGGCGAGAGGACTGGCAGTGGCCTCTCGCTTGTAACAAAGTACCGTGATACACGTCTCCAACGTTTGTCATCCCATGAGACACATGTTGAGCAAGAATTAGTGGGAGTACATCGACTACAAGCAAGGCAACCAACATGTAAATCAGACGAAAGGCTTCCTCACCTTGCATTGAGCAATATGCTTTCATAATGAAGCAAAATAAAGTTGATCGTACTCCCACCAACTCCACATTAAATATTATAAAAAGATACATAACATATAACATTCAAAATATAAATCGAAAAATAATTTACACAAAAAAAAATTTCGAAAAATTTTGACAAGAACCCAAGTTCCCAAAGTGAACGATGTGCCCAAATGTATCCTGATAGAGCCCAAGTGTGGACAAAAATTATTTTATTATCCAAAAAATTAATTGCTACACTACCGGAATATTTAATGTATCTTACAACAGTCCTACCATAATAATAAACAGGAAACTACATATATAAACAGTGCGTTGTCAATGTACACGTCAGAATGAAAACCGGAAACAAGACCCCAGGCAACACAGCTCAAAGTCAGTAACAGATTTTGAGCTATCCGATGTAAAGCAAGATCTTCATCAGAAGAAAAAACGATACATTGGATTATGATGCATGACCAAAACGCCTAAACACTCCAAGGGTGAGGGCGTAACCATGGGGATATACAGAATAAACATTCTGTGTAACACGTTAAACTCCCAAGAAATTTTATAAAAAAATTTCAATAAAACAAGCCAAAAAGCTTGGGAGCTTAACTGGGGGAGTGGGGGGGGGGGAGGGGGGGGGGGGGGCTTAAAGGAAGGATAGAGAAGGAACACTTAACAAACAGTTGAAAAATCATTAGCAATAATGATGACGCCAGGCCCATGTCCCGAAATTGGGGAACATGAAATAATTTTTTTAAATATTATAAAGTTACAGCCCTGAACGTTTCAAAACACCATTTCTTCCTTCTTTTATCCAGGTGTCCTTGGATTCACCAAATTGACCACTGATTTGTGTCTGGCATCATTATAAACTGTGATTTAAAAGCACAGAAGTCAGTTTGTTGTTATCTGGCTGATGGCCAAACAAAGAATGATGTCACCAATTGCGGTCACTTCCTGGCATCTGCGCAATCACGGAGAGTAAATGTATGGAGGGCCAGATAGGACTTCTAATTTTTGGTTTTGCATGCAAATTTTGGGGATTGGGGGGGAAAAATTTGTGTTTGGCCCTCGATATTTTTGAGTTAGCACCAGCTAAGTCTGGGCCACTGGTAAGTATGAAAAATATACAAATTACTTTGAATTTATAATTTTCCTGTACTAAGGCTCTATTGTGAAACAAAGATGTTATTTGGTAGTTCTTTGTGGTCTGGGCCATTGGGTTATAGTGGAAAAATATTACGTCATGGTTCATTATTCCAGTAAACTGATTTACTAATGATCATACAAAATATGTCCCATCAGGAATTCTTTTTGTCAAGGTCCTTCTCTCAGAAAATTTTTTGAAACAATATGCTCAAAATAATGGTACATGTTTTCAAAGCTGAAAATAATTTACTTTGTATGTATGAGGTGACCACATATATACTCATATATATATGGCCACCTCATATATACAACACTCACGTGACAAGACAAGTTGTGGTGAAAATGTGCTCTTACTAAAACACGGCAAATTATGGATTTAAGGAAAATGGAGAAGAAATGAAAGGTATTAAACATGTGATAAACAGACAGCATATGACACGGTAAGAGTAGAAACTGTATTTTATTTCTCAAAAAACAAAAATAGAGACTTTCTCTCTTTTTGGACGATCATCTCTATTCTCTGCTCTTATGTGATACAATATGTGTGATGAAGAACCAAGACAGACATGCAACTCAGCTTGTGCATGCCAAGATGGTGCATCCTACACTGGCTTGCAATATGAGGAAGCATTTAAAGAAATTGAAAGATAAAATAGAGATAAATGTGGAAAAAATCCAAAACACAAGAGGGGGAAACCAACAGAGTTTAATGTTCCTTTGACACACTTCCTTCCAGTGTACGCAGTCAAATAGTGGCAAATTGGAGGAGAAACCTTGCGACGTTGAATTTCTTGTAGAAACAAATAAACTAAATAAATCAGTATCTGCAATTCAAGACATATGTTCACAATACAAAACAACTGAGCAAAAGGATATTGAAAAGATGTTTACACAGCCCTCATTGTATGGAAAAGAATCCAGGAATAAATTTGTAACAATTTGTGTGTATAACAGTGGAACAGTCCTTGTTCAGGGAATCTCTTCATGTATTGAGTGGAGGGATAAATATCTCAACATCTTGAAAGGTTTAGTGTGTAATGATGCCTTCCAAGAAAGGACTTTATTCAGACAAGCTTTACACAAACAACAAATACTGATAAGTCAGAAAACAGTAGGTTGGATTCAGCAGTGAATGTTTCTGAATTTCACAGAGTACCTACCACACCCAAAGTAGCGACAAGCATGAAAAAAAATTCTTATCTAAGGCAGAAAAAAATGTTGACAGGAAAGCGGGGAATACCAAAAAACTAGAGCATTTGTTAGGTTTACTAGAAAATTTAGTGTGCACTCTGCAGCTGGATGTGATAGAACTAAAAGGACAAACGAAACAACAATCTAACAGTGCTTCACGAACAGAGAAAATTATAAAGGAAGTTGAAATTTTAAAAGGAAGTATTCGTAACTTGGAACTTTCTTTATCGGATTAAGATTGGAGTTGGAAAGAGTTAGTTCCGAACCAAACACTGCATCGGGTAGTCAAAAATTGCAGAGTGCGTCTGAATGTTGTAATTCAGACATACCTAAAATGGACTTTGAAGAATTACGAACAATTATAAATGAGCTCATCCCTCTAAGGCACACAATTTTGATGGATATCTCGTCAAGATGTGGAACTAATCAGGTGAACGGTCCTGTAAACTATTCCAGTGATCAAGACGTACTGAAATTTGAGACATATGAAAGTAACTTTTCTGTGAAAGATAACTGTGAAACAAGTGAGCGGATGTATCTCAAAACTACTTGGCGGGAAGAGACAAATGTTATGCAATCTGCTAAGCGGCACTCTATCCCTCATCCTAAGAATGTAAACCTAAACAGACGAAATGTGATACTGACTAACTCAACTGCAAAGCATCTGCTAGAAAGTCATCTCGATCATAAAAAAAAAAGACATGGGTACAGAGTGTCCCAAAAGAAACTGGCGGCCTAATGGACTTTTGTTAGAGGAATTGAACCAAACTCTTTTTGCAAGTCGCTAATCATCTTTACAGGGACAAGCATTATGGACAGTGAACAGTCAATCAATAATATCATTGATGCATTTTGGTCACACAACAATTAAAGTTCAAATGACTAGTTGACATTGACTTTCGTGGAACTGACTGTCGACGCCAAAATTCATAGTCAACTAGTCACTACTTGTAGTATTGAAAGAGTAAATTGTCCATCATGTGAAAAAGTGGGTTAAAATTCGGCCTAAAATGCATTTAAAGCTTTACACACCAAACACAATGTGCAAATGGGACATTAAAGCAAAGCTTGTGCACCTATGTGGATACACTTTGTTTCCATGCAATTTTGTGCGATTTACGACTCCGACATCAGAGGCAAATGCCATCTCTCAGTCTTTGAAATGTAATGCATGTGTTTTGAGTAGAATTCAGGTGGTTAAATCAACCAACATAACACCAGGACATTAAATTCATAGCTATCAATAAATATTGTGAAATCAGTGATGACTTCAAAGAATGTCTAAACAATACAACTTTACATACAATACAATTTTAAATTCCAAGTTATCCAATGACAGTAACGTCTGTCTGATTTCGCTTTTTTGAATGCATACGGGTTTGAAATTGACACAGTCTCATTAAGCTAAATGGCCTGGAATTAGAATCACTCATTTCACTGCTCCATTTCAAGGAATTTGCTAAAAGTTAAAACCAACTGCCAATCTCAATAACCTCAAGAATGTAAGTTTCAGCAATTTGGAGGTAAATGTGAATGTAACTTTGGGTCCCAGAAGAGTCGGCCTCGAATGATTCGGACCTGGGAAGAGTTGGACCCAATACTTTTTCAAGGGAGACTCTTGCCTCCACGGAGACTGAATCTTCTCACCTTGATGTTGATTCTTCCAGGGAAAAAACATTTTTAATAAATAGTTATCACCCAAGCGAATTGGATGGAAAATGGATATTATTGGTAAAAGAGGGATTTTTTCAATTTGCCAAAAAGTTGACGGAGCGAACTTGTATGGCTTCAGTATTGAGTATGAGACCCATTACTGTTAATTACAGCTTAACAATGCCTTCTCATGCTCCCAATCGAGCTCCTGGTGGGCCTTTGTGGGATGCTGTTCCATTCTTGGACCAGCATGGCACCACACACCTGGACACTTCTTGGCAAGACTGGACGGGCTGAAATTGCAAGCTGCAACTCATTCCAGATGTGTGTTCGATTGGATTGAGGTCAGGGGATCTTGCTGGCCAGCCCATACACTCAATTCCCTGCCTCTGTTGGTACTCCCTGACAGCATGGGCAACATGAGGATGGGCATTATTGTCCATCAGAATGAATCTATCACCCACTGCACTTGCATATAATCTGACGTGGACATCCAGGATCTCATCAATATACTGCAGTATAGTCAATGTACCACGTTCAAGAACACAGAGCTCTGTCCATCCCTGCTGATGCCGTGCCAGACCATGACTGACCCTCCACCATAGCGGTCATGCTCAGCAATGTTGGCTGCATGGAATCGCTCTCCTGGTCTTCTCCATATCTTAGACTGCCTATCTGAGTGGTCTAGGCAGTACCTTGACTCATCTGTAAAAAGGACAGGTCACTAATCTTCTCTGGTCCATCCAATGTGGTCCATGGCCCATTCATATCATGCCTGGTGGTGGTTCTGGGACAGCGGAAGGCAAATACATGGTTTTCTCGATCGGAGACCACCTTCGTGCAACATTGCCCAGATTGTCTGCATAGAAACATTTACCCTGGATACATTCTGACGGTCACTGTGAAGCTGGGTTGCTGTAGCAAAACGGTTCCTACGGGCCTGAATGATCAAAAACCGGTCTTCAGCTGCAGATGTTGCCCTGTCTCTGCCACCACCATGCCATCTTACTGGTGTGCCATACTGCTGAAATTTTGCCCAGGCTCTGGTGATCACCGTATGGTGCACACCAAGGGCTTCACCAACCTGACGATGGGTAGCCCCTTGCTCCACCATCCCTACTGCCTGCCAGATTCCTGCTTCAGACAATTGTCTTCTTACATTTGCATTTGCCATATTCAATCATTAAATCACAAGGGTTTGTGTTGAAGTGAAGACTGAATACCCTACACATGTCATGTTCATGTAGACAGTACACAAACAATCATGAAAATCAAGGGGTACATGCTTTCCATGACTGTCATGAAAAGTCTGCCTGTCAAGAGAGCTAATGTAAACACTTTGGTGCTTAGCAAACTTTGAGTAGTATATAACAAATCAAAATCCTTAATTCTGACCCATTTAGGATCGAAACACACATCTTTAAATCCAAATCCAGCACAGCGACAAGGGTTCAGTCTACACTGAATTTCAACAAGCCTCAACATGTTCAGGGATTGTGCAAAGACAGATGGACTTATATAACAAAGCGTCTTATTGAATGGTGCACGACAGACCTATAATAGCCCAATAAGCATAGTCAATAGTCAAGGATTCAAAAAATTCACCCATGAACTCAACTCAAGATACAAAGTACCCTGTGACACAACTGTCAAAAACCATCTGAACTATCTTTACAAGGAGATTTGTGACCAGATAACGGATGAGTTGAGTAATGTGCCTTTTTTGTCTTTGACGACAGATACATGGACTAGCTGCACCACGAAAGGATATATCACAGTAACATATCACTAAGTCAGTGACACATGGGAGCCGAGGGGTATTAAGAACACAGGAAATAACTGATCACCATGCCGGAGAACATTTGTATTTGGTGATTCTGGGAATTATGGAGGATTTCAAAATACCATCAGAAAAAATTGTAGCCATAAGGCCACACAAAGTAGATCTTCTGTTTCTCAGGCCATTATTTGTGAAATTGCATGCAGGCGAGCGGTTTTTTATTTTATTTTTTATTTCAGTAATTACTTCTTTGCCATCAAAAGTTCATGTTCTTGGTTCAAGTTTTAGGCCTCATAATCTACAGAACAGGTGGTGGTGTATTTTATCCCTTGAGTGCAAGAAGGCTTTGCAATGCTAAAGCATTGCAAAGCCTTCATGCACTCAATGGACAAATTCATCAATTTTTTTAACTTGGGTAAAATATCAGACATAAACCATTTAATTTTATTTTTTTTTAAGTTTAAATTGGTTATAAAAAGAGAGCATGCGGCAGCCAAAAGGACTATGCGGGAGGGCCTGAGAAACAGATTTTTTATTTTTTTCGGCCTAACCACTGATAACGCCGCAAATATCTTGAAAGGAATAAGACTTTCTCACAAGGAACATACACTTTGTTTTGGGCACATATTACAGCTTTCTGTCAACCAAGTATTGTCTCTCCCCAAAGTTTCCAAAGCAACTAAATCTGCACGTAAATTAGTTACCCATTTTCATAAATCCACCCTAGCCTTGGATGACCTTGTGACAAGATAGAAGCAGCTGGAAATAAAAGTCACCGCCTAATTCAGGACGTCAAGACCCATTGGAACTCATCCTTCTACATGTTCCAGAAACTTTTGGAGCAGCAACTCACTATATTCGCGGTTTTGCAGAATTGGGAAATTGTCTCCTACAGTAACGTACCTGTACTTGAACTACATGATGACGTATGGACAACCATTCAGGAAGTAGAACCATTACTTGCTCCATTGGAAATCGCCACAACACTTGCATGCAGTGACACCTACCTGACTTTAAGCATGATTTATCCCATTGTTAAAGGCCTAGTGTAGAACCATTTGAAGTTGGTGACTGGTGAATCTAAACTGGTTCAGGAATTTAAAACAGCGGTCGTGGGTGATCTGAAAAAGTGCTATACAGCATGTGATAGTGATTCAGCAGATTCAATTCAGCCTATTGTGATTAAGGCCAGTCACTTAGATGTGAGATACAAATTTCTGTCCCCAGAACAACAGAATCTGGCTTGGTCCAACTTGTTGGAGGAACTAGAAATAGTGAATGCCCTAGGAACTGAAGTCAAAATTAGTAAAGGAGGTGAATCAGCCTCAGGTGATAGTGCAAGTAAAATTACATCCGTCGAAAACAATCCAGATGATCCACCGAGTAACAAGCCCCTACCCATGCCACCTGCCGCCACTCAATCTGCTCCAAAATGCGAAAATTTTGCAGGCAGACAAAGGGATGAATTGGTGAATTTTCTGAATCAGCAGACACTAGTAGCGAGAAGACGGCTCAGGAGGAATTGGATGAATTCCGGTTGGAGCCACACAAAAACACTTACAATCCCATGGATTGGTGGAGGTCGAAGGAGAAACAATTCCCTCATCTGGCTTACTCGCGTAATGCGATGTGATACCGGTTAAAAAGTTCCCTGTATGTGACTGGGCATCTTGTGGTTGCCTGGAAGTCGGGATAAGGTATTGGTGGGGTCTCGCAGAAATGCACATACATGCATCATCCCTTATTAATTTTATGTTACACCTGTGTGGGATAACGGCAGAGTTTATATCACACACCCTTTATCACAAACAGGTATAAGATAAATATCAACATCATTTCATTGTGGTCCGAGCAATGTAGAAGTGGAATTAAGCCTGTACTCCTTGCCGGAGTACCAGTACCAGTATTCCTAATGTCCCAGCTATATCCAACTGGTAGTTGACTGGGAAAATAGCCATATAGAATCCGTTGTTAGGATTTACTTTCAAAAATTTCAGTCCACCACTGGTTTCATTTCCCAGGGGGTATTCATATTAAAAAAACATAAATAGCCTTTAATTTAGAACACCAGTTACTGTGGATAGAGTCAACTTTTGAATACCACTAAAATGTGAAAATCACTGGCGACTGTTACAGAAAATAACTCACCCCAGTAACATGATGTTATTCAATTTATTTGTGACGAACAACAAGATCTTCAATTGTTTAAATACATATAACTCGGATGGAAGCACATAAGAGTTTACGACTGCCTTTTGTTTATATGCACACAAGAATTCGTGAGTTCTGATGTGCTAGACGCCGATTGTCGAGTGAACTTGCATCCCAGAAAAATACACTTGATTTTTTGTACATCCGATCATCAACTTTAAAATTTAAATTTACGGGCACAGGAAAGCCTCGACAAGTTGACGTTGACTCGACTTTGGGGTACCGGCTAGCTGACCTTGGAACTCCAGTTGTTTGAACCCTATTAGCAATGAATGTAAGAGTAAGTTCCCAGAAGCTAAAATCACTTGTAGCAATCTTCCTCGTGTAGACTCTGTAAGTAAGAATCACAAAGTTGAGGAGGTGAATGCTAAGGTGGCAGAAATGTGTAAACTGGATGATAGGCTATATTACTCGGATACACCTTCTGTTGTTAGTGACGAAAATGGTGCTGCAACTTCTGAATTCTTTTTTGACAATCTTCATTTGAATAATAGAGGCATCGGGAGACTAGCTACGTACTTCAAACTTTTATTCTGTCTACAACGTGTAGAAAGAAAACATGAGGCTAGGGCCCTGGGATTACTCAAATTTCGAGTCGAATTTCAAGTCGGAATGCAAAATCGACTCGACTCATCTCTGATTCCCAGATGTCCTTTTTCTCGAATCGATTCGGTCCCGATAAACGACATAGTTTTCATTGTGAATTCTTTCTTTAAACGATGCAGTAATCCAGTTTGGCCATGAAAGAAATAGGAAAATATGTTACAAAACCCTTTTAGTATCACTGTTAAAGGATACCAACATGATTTACTGATGCCTCATCGCGGCCTTAGTAAAGTCGACATTATACATAAGTCGTAACAGGAATCATCATCTGAAGATAAGGCTTTGCTCTCAAGGTGAAACACCCAATGGATGGTAGATAACTCTATTTGTGTAGAATGAAATGCACTCCGAGCACTCAAGTCCGTATATTTCAGTTTAACTGGTGTTTTGACTGCATGAACAACCCAATATGCTGTGCCTAATTTGGAAAACATGTTAAAACTTGTCAAAATTGTTACTTGGGAGGTTCTAACAGGCAAGAAAGGTCGGTAGCTTGTACCAAAACATGTATACATGGAATAGTTAGCCAATTGAAAGTCACATTTACGCGATGAAAGAACGTTAAATCCCTCTCTGTTGAGGAGAAATTGGGCCGTTGTTTTTATAAGAATCGACTCGAAAAATGACTCGACTCGCGCATTTTGTTCTGAAGTGACAATATGAGAAAATCCTTAAACAACATAAATATAAAGAAGATTTAATCAAGCATTTAGAAGCAGTACATCACAATAATCCCAAAGATTTCTGGGAGACAGTTAATAAACTAGAGGATGATCTACATAATAAAGATGACCCATCCAGCAGTATATCTCTTAACATCTGGAGAGATCCTTACGAAACATTAGGTAATCCTAAACACTTGGATACGTTTGACAAGCCATTCACATTAAATGCAATTAATCGACTTCAAAAGATGGAACAAGCAAATTATCCCAATCAGTATCGAGATTTCAAAATTTCAGAATGTGATGTTTGTAGTGCTATCAGCAGGCTAAAATCCAGTAAATCAGCAGGTTTCGATGGTGCTAAAAACAAAATGCTAAAATCTATTAAGACACTTATTTCTCCCATTCTGGTGAAACTGTTCAAGCTGATTTTGCACCACGGTACATTTCCCGCAAAATGGACTGAAGGATACATCGTTTCTATCCCGAAGGTTGATAATGCTGATGAACCTGATAAGTATGGTGGGATTACAATTACCAGCAATATCTGCAAGTTATATAAAGTGTATTGACAGAAGGGCTTTTTGAATATTTGTTGAGTTGGGGTTCACCGAATACTTATGAAGCCGGATTTAGAAAGGGCTATAAAACTTCAGACCACATTGTTGTAATTAAAAGCCTGATCTATAAAGTTTTTAGTCAAAACAAAAAACTCTATGCATACTTTGTCAATTTTAACAAAACATTTGATAGGGTGTGGAGAGAAAGATTGTTCCTCAAGCTTCTTGTGAGAGATGTAATAAATTTTGTAACTTGGTGGGTGTAATGCAAGGGAATAATTTAAGTCCACTTTTATTTAACTTATTTATTGATGATATCCCAGAATGCATAAATAATAATGATAACAATTTCCCTTCAATAGAACTTGTTAAGGTACCCTATTTACAATATGCTGATGATTTAGTACTGTTTTCTACAACAGAGCATTGACTGCAGAAGTCAGTTGACTTGCTGTCGGATTACTGTAACAAATGGCAGCTCACTGTGAATGAGCAGAAAACCAAAATCTCGGTTTTTAATAAAGAAGGTTGGAAGACCACATGCAATTTTTCTTGTGAAGGTTACCAGTTACAAAACATATCTTCGTATATCCATATTTAGGAAACGTCTTGTCAGCCTCAGGAACTTTTTCAAATGCTGTCTTTAATCTATGGGTGAGGGCGCTGAAAGCTTATTTTAAACTGCAGCAAATATTTACTTGAATATCTCATGAAAACTGAAATGTACAGGAAAAGCTGTTTGACTCCTTAGTGAACCCTATACTTCTATTTGGTTGTAAGGCTTAGGGAGATTACTCAATCAGAAATCACCATAAACAAATTGAATCAATCCATCTGAAATTATGTAAACATCTTCTCCAAGTTCATTTCAAATCTTCAAACAGTGCTGTCTTGGCAGAGTTAGGAAGGTTCCCTTCGTCTATTGATGTAAAACCACATTAATTGATAATTGGCTTAAAGCTAAAGTTAACGGAACTAATCTCTTGTTAACGCTTGCATACTCAGAATTGGAATCAACAAATCATCCATTACAATGATAGAAACGATATTATCAGAATCCAGATTTCGATATGTGTGGATAAACCCTACCCCACTTTGGAAAAATCCTGAAACGACGTCTTTGGGACATGTATAGACAAACATGGAAGTATGGCAAAGCTTGTACTAACAAATTCTCCAACTGCAAACTGGAATTTTACCATGCTGTAAAACACGTATATACACAGGAAACTTGCATTGCAACATTTTCAGCTGAGCACAGAAAGTTTGTTACGAGATTTTGGATATGAGCGCATCAGTTAGAAATTGAAAGGGACTGCTACCGTAGACCTTCTCCGGTGCTGAGTGAGCAGAGATATTGCAGACAGTGAAATACGAACATATTGGAGGATAAAATGCATGTTTTGTTTGACTGTTTGAATTTTTGCACCCAGCATAATAATCTCATGTGAGTTGCATGTGATAAGTTTATAAATTTTTGCCACCTTCCGCAAACTGATCAGTTACATTTACCATTTGAGTCTTCTGATCGAGATATAATATTGGCACTTGGCACCACATGGCAGAAATATCACAACAGTAAAAATGTTAATGGGCACCCAATTGTCAATGGGTGAGTTGGTTCATTACCCTTTCTATGTCAAGTTCTCTGCCACCTGACTCAATATATGCATTGTTGAAGAATGAAGTCATGGCTGTTGTTGGAAGTCATGGCTGTTGTCAGCAGCCATGGCATTATTGGAGAATATTCTCAAAAATGTGTGTTTCGTCAATTTGCAACACATCTTTTTAAGAATTATTTCACTATATTTGTAAGGAAATCACATTATTGACAAAGATGTTGTCTGTTAGCTCAGTCCATGTGCCTGATTTTCAACTGTGATGGGTATTCTGTCGATCTGTTTTCACATTAGAAGAGTACAATATTACTGGGCTACATGTCTCCACTAGACCATGTGTGTACATTATTAGTCGATTGTCGATTAGATGTTACTGTGCATAGGTGTGGTGGTGTGATTGTGAGGGGTTAGGAGAGTGTGTGTGTGTGGGGGGGGGGGGGGGAGTGTGAGGGGTGGTGGTGCTGTTATATAGGATGCGTTTGTGTGTTTGTCGTACATGCCATGTCTGAAATTTCTATAATTTACATACTTAGAAACCCTTTCAAAGTGGCGTATAAAGACATAAATGTAAAATGTTTCACTATGCTCTTAATAAGTTATAATAATGCATTTTAACAGATTTATGAGTGTTATGTGTGGGTATACATAGGGTATAGCATGAGGGTAGACTTGGTAGGGCTATCTTAAACAGAGGTTTTTCTTTTAGCCTTAAAATAAAACTTAACAGTTACCTTTTGATTGGCTGACCTTGACTGATTCAGTTCTTTCACCAACCATTTAAATTGACCTGCTGGATCATGTACATCATTTGTGAGACTGTCCATTGAATAATACAAGTTGGTATTGAGTCCCAACATTTTTATTCCACTGTTCAAGTTGTATGAGTAATATCCACCTAATAAAAATATGTATATAAAATGTAATATAAAAAATGTTGAGTATCATGACACAAGACTTTCTTTTTTGAGAAAAAAGCTGTCTGAATGAAAACAGAATAGTGTTTTTTATACTTTCCTGTCTGAAAAACAAACATGACTGTTTGCAGTACTGTACTGGTGCAAATAAGTTGTAGGCGGATGGCAAAGAATGGATATATTTTTTTTTAGTTTACTGATAATGTTAGCCACTGTGAGAACTGATTATTAGAATGCTCTCTCAGAGAACATTTGAGAAATCAAGGTCAAGTTAGTATTAAAAATTTAAAAGTGAAGGCAAAATCAAGGTCAAGTTAGTATTAAAAATTTAAAAGTGAAGGAAAACCAATGGTCAGTACTGTATATTTAATAGAGAACTATGAAGTGACTTTACAATCATGAAACTTGTCGAGAACAGCTTATTCAACCATTTCTCGAATGGACAGTTTTGACCAGAATGTTGAAGATAAAGGCACTCAAGTTTTTATTTTGCTTTTGTAAAATTGTCGCCTCTTGATTCTGCATGCAACATATTAATCTTGTTTGAGACAGGTAATATAAGAATTAGCTAAAAGTTGGGACTTTCTTTATCTGGTGGATCACAAAGCCTGAGGTGAACTATGGTGGTACTGAGAAGCTATTTGTGGGTGCCAGATAATAAACTTGCTTATCAAATGGGAACAAGTGTTTGACCACCGAGGTGGTATTAGTCCCCTATGGCGCTTTTGTGACATAAGGTGTTTTTGTCACAGAAGACACTAGAGTATATAAGCATCTTGGATTTTGAAAAAAAAATATTGAGCGTGCATAATCCCCTCACAACCCTTTATCCATGTACCATATATGAAAGGCATAGCTTGAACCATGTTGGAGGGAGGGGTGGTAACATAAAATAGAGAAAAAAGCTTAAAAAACACAACAAAAATGGCCGCCATTCTGCCATCTTGGATTTTGAAAAATAAATATTGACTGTGCATCATCAGAACCATTTATCCATGTACAAAATATGAAAGGTGTAGCTTGAAGCATGTTGGAGAGAGAGGTGGTAACATAAAAACATACAGACAGACATACGGACAGATAGACAGATGTTAGATTTTGAAAAAAAAATATTGAGCGTGCATAATCCCCTCACAACCCCTTTATCCATGTACCATATATGAAAAGTGTAGATTGAACCATGTTGGAGGGAGCAGTGGTAACATAAAATAGAGAAAAAAGCTTAAAAACCACAACAGAAATGGTTGCCATGGCACCATCTTGAATTTTGAGAAAAAAAATATTGAACGTGCAAAATCCCATTACAACCCTCTATCCATGTGTCAGATATAAAAAGTGTAGCTTGAACCATGTTGGAGTGAGGGGTGGTAACATAAAATAGAGAAAAAAGCTTAAAAAAACACAACAAAAATGGCCGCCATGCCGCCATCTTGGATTTTGAAAAAAAAA
The DNA here is from genome assembly GCA_031216915.1 of Pictodentalium vernedei. Taxonomy (NCBI): domain Eukaryota; kingdom Metazoa; phylum Mollusca; class Scaphopoda; order Dentaliida; family Dentaliidae; genus Pictodentalium; species Pictodentalium vernedei. Next base: position 163,634,087 of record CM062291.1, on the reverse strand, counting down.
TATTGAACGTGCATCATCCCCTCCCAACCCTCTATCCATGTTCCAAATATGCAAAGTGTAGCTTGAACCATGTTGGTGGGAGGGGTGGTAACATGAAAATAGAGAAAAAAAGCCTAAAAAACACAACAAAAATGGCCGCCATTCCGCCATCTTGGATTTTGAAAAAAAAATTTTGAGTATGCATCATCCCCTCAGAACCATTTATCCATGTACCAAATATGAAAGGTGTAGCTTAAAGCATGTTGGAGGGAGAGGTGGTAACATAAAAAACAGACAGACAGACAGACAGACAGACAGACAGACAGACAGACAGACAGACAGACAGACAGACAGACAGACAGACAGACAGACAGACGGACAGATGGATGGACGGACGGACGGAGTTCAATCCAATAGTCTCCTTATGGTTCCCGTAGGGGACTAATAAATCTGCAAGCTATAGTACTGTGATTAAAGTGGACAGCAGACTCACAGCTGGGTCATGATGTAAATAAAATTACCTTTCTGATTTTCTCCCAGGGCCTCAGCATTGTAGAATCTAACGTGTCGGTGGAGCAAATGTGAAAACATTCAATCTGAGATGCTATTTTTGTTCGACTTTCATTTTCAGGCCTGGCATTCCTAGAGAACTCTTAAATTTTTTTTTGGAGGGCTATTTTGAGCCAATTATTTTAAGCCCTCCTGCATCTAGCCAATTAAAGACATCACAAATTGTTTTGCAGTACTACTTCATTTTATGTGCACAATTTCTATGGCTCATTTTATCCATATGACCAAAGGGAATGTATAATTTGCTCAAGAATAAAACTCAACTTCACTGGGCTTCATGTTCAAACATTCTGTCACATTCATGGTACTGGTGGTATATGTGACTCTCTGGTAATGCCGCCAGTTAGATGTTGAATAATTTTTGATCATTCTTGGGGAAAGTATAATTCTACCTTAAGAGATGCAGTTCACATTTCCCTTGAAATACTTCTAGGGATATATGTGGTCAATCTTGTTATTTGCCCTCACGGAGGATTTAGGAGGGCAATTTTTAGCCCTCCTGTATTTTTCATAATGCCAGGCCTGCATGTTTGGTCTTGTTTTCATAATATTTTGTATATGAAATCTCAATTCACCAATGTATGAGTGTATTGCCATCCAACCAAGATATGATCAAAAAAAGGGACCACTTTTATGATCACAATACTGTACATAGTTATGTTACATCATTTTTATCTAACAATGAGAGATGTTTATTTTTTTTTTCTATTGCCATCAGTATACACAGCTTGGGCAAGACACTTAATCCCAATTGCCTATGTGGGGGCACTGTGGCGTTGTGTACTAAGGTGTACTACACCTAGATGGTGCACTTGTCTTCAAACAATGCTAACCCTGCTTGTGTGGAGTTAGTATGTTGGGGAGTCTGACAGTTTCTCGCCATTGCTCAGTGGTTCTCTCTGGGTACTCTACAGCTTTCTCCCCTGTAAAACTGTCCGACATGATGTGACCTTGGCTGTTGCCATTAAACCCCAATAAATAAATATACACAGCAGCATTGGCACCAACTACCATAAACAAGCAGTTAATTGAAAATAAAATGTTTTCATTTCTGGAATTCACGAAAAAAAAATCCTTTCCAATGAGGGGTCATAAGTTGAGGTTGAATGCTTTTTGAGAATAGTTCTGGCTGGTTTTGGCCATTATGTTGGGTAAAGAGTTGATCTAGATGAGATTTACATTAAGTCTGTACAGTGCATAGGGTTGGTTACTCTGTTAATTATGAAACAGTTTTATAACCAGAAAGTGTGACTAACCCTGTGCAATGCACAGGGTTAGTCACTTTTTCTGTTTATAAAAAAGTATAAATTTTATAGTAAATTTCCTTTCTTATTATACCTACAGAAAATGTTTACTACAGGCTTGCACTACAGTCGAAGAACCTAACTCGGATAAAATACTCTCTATTTTAATCTATCCCAAGATTTGGGAAAGAAAAGTGGTGTAAAAACACCACAAAAAAATAAGCCAAAACTGGGTCGAGCGCCATCGGCGCACACCCAGTATGGGGTGCTCTTCCACAGTACAAATCCACGACTACCGTAAAACAGTGCGCAATGCGTCAATTCATCATTCTTTTGATTCCGAACAACACAGGAGTTATGTGATCAGCGGGGAGGAAGGATTCTTACCCGAATAAGAAGACGGGAGGGCCTCCATGTAAACAATTTCGGTAGTATAATAAGAAAGGAAATTTACTATAAAATTTATACTTCTTATCAACCTACCTCAATTGTTTACTCCAGGCTGAATAGACAAAAGGATGGAGGGAATCACACACCCAACCCACACATAACTCAATAGCACTGGGACCGTGGACAGAGGAAGAAATCCCTAGGCCTATCAAACCATAGCATCACAAACATTAGAAAAGACAATGAAAGATGAGGCGTATGGTGAAGTGCGACGCACAGACAGAAAGGGCAGTAACAGCACAAAGCTGGAACTGACCCTGAAAAAAGCTGAAAGGCTGGGATAGACAACAGCCTGAGCCGAAGAAAGAGGGCCCCAAGGACAAAGGTCCTCTGTCTGCTCCTGCAACTGTCGCAGATAAAAGGAGAATGTAGCATTTCTCCAGAAGACTGCCAGTATAACATCCGTCATCCGACAACATGACAGAGTTATTAAAAGAGGAAGACAATGCACGCACCTTGTGGCAGAAAAAAAATTGGTAATACAATCACCAGTAGCTAGACGAGTGGAAGCTGCACGAACAGCAAGACAAATCCATCAAGAAATGGATGCAGGAGAGATCTGGCATGTGAGAAAATGCATATTCATCCAGGATAAAGGCGCGAACGCCCCCACCCCCAAGCAGAGCAGCACCCAAGAAAGAGACCATCTTGGAGTAAACTGCAAAGTCCTAGGCCTTTTCAAGGAAAAGAGCAGAACAAGCTTGGAGAGGCAAGGATGAGTGTTGAAACAATGCGGTATCACATATGAAAAAATGTCTCCGAAGCATGGACTTGTACCCATTGCTGGAGACCCCCAGAAACAAACATATACCAGAAACTCCGCAAGTGGTGTGATCGAAGGAGTGACAGAAGCAACAGAGTGATCGTACACCATCGACAGAAGAACCTTCCACTTAGCCACAGAGGCTAAACCAGTGGAGTGAGTGCCTCCTTGAAGAAGAAAAGCAACTTCACTGCGTGTCTCAAAAAACCACTACGGAGGAGACAGGACCTGATAAAAGACATGTGTGAAGGCACAATGAAGTCGGGTCAATGTGAAACCTCCTCGGGCGACTTTGGCAAAGAAAGTCGCGAGGTAGAGGGAGACATGCCAGAACCACCGCTAACAGAGAGTGGAGCAGATTGATCCACACCCACCGAGGCGACGGGTGTGATCGAAAGGATTCGACGACTGCAGGTTCATATCTGGGCGAGAACCTGAGGCGGAATCGAAACCGGTAGGAAGGCGTAGCCGAAAGACCAGCCCAAAGGAGGGCCAGAGCATCCAAGGCGAAAGCCAGAGCATCTGGACATGGGGATACGAAAGTGTCCACCGGATGGTTCCAACGAGTCGCAAGAGATCGATGGAACCCTCCATGTGGAGCATCCACCTTGTGGAAATGACCCTGCCCCGACGGGACAGGGAGTCGGCTAGGACGTTCAGACGACCGGGAATATGACGAACAGCCACCCCGACGTGGACATCCTGAGCAAGCAGTAGAAGATCCCGAGCCAATTCGTACATTGGAACAGAGTGCGTGCCACCCTGGTTCTGAATGTAAGCAACCACCGTCGAATGGTCGGACGACAGAAGGACCTGGCGATTCGACAGGTGAGGGATCCACTGCCTGAAACCCTGGTCCCACATCCCGTGAAATGGAAAGACCTCGAGGATCCAACGTCGCACCCCATCCAAGATCGCTGGCATCTGCCGTCAGAACGCGATCTGACGTGGGTAAGTCCAACGGAACACCCTGCGAAAGCCACTGGACATCCGCCCAGAGGAGAAGGTGAGGATAAAGATAGTCTGGAAACTGAAGCACCAGATCCAGAAAATCTACATTCAGCCTCCAATGACTGAGCAGAAAGTGTTGGAGAGGACTGCCACGCAGCGGACCTAGAGGAATGAGATCCGTCACCAAACAGCAGAGACCGATTAGCCGGAGAATACTCCGAGCCGTCGCGGATGTGGACTGGGACAGAGTCAGAGCAAAAGCTGAGAAAATCACAGCCTTGGCCTGGGGAACCGACACCAAATTGAATTGTGTGCGGAAAGCCATCCCCAGATGATAAAACGACTGAGAAGGGACCAGGGCCGACTTCTCCTCATTGACTCTGAAACCTAGCGACGTGAGCAAGCTCAACAGAGTGGCGACATACGACTGCAGTAAGGCAGTATTGGAATGCCCCTGGAGGATATCGTCCAGATATGCCGAAGGAGTCACCCTGGACTGTGTGCGATGGAAAGCTATCACATGCGCCATCAGTCTGGTGAAGGCCCAAGGAGCCAGGTTGAGGCCGAAAGGCATGGCCTTGAACTGGTAAACTTGCCCCAGAAAAGCGAACCTGAGATACTTCCGTAATGCCCAATGAATCGGAACGTGAAAGTAAGCGTCTCGCAGGTCGAAGCTGGAAGCGAAATCTCCCTGGTGAATTGAATGGAGGACCGACCTGAAAGTCTCCATGCTGAACCTGGGAGCAATGATAGACTGGTACAGGAAACTCAGATCGATAACCGGTCGGAGTCGGCGTCCTTCTTCGGCACCAAGAACAGACGGGAATAGAAACCCACTGACCTAATGTTCTTGATGACCTCAATCGCCCCCTTTGTCAGGAGATTGTCTATCTCCGTGGACAAAAGTTCGCGACGTAAAATGTCTGAAGGAACTGTGGTTGGAAGAGGCAACTTGGACAGAGTGGGGTGCCTTCAGAAGGATATTCGCAGCCTGGACCGAACAACATCTAACACCCAAGGATCGGATGTGATGGTGGTCCAACGGTCTGCGAACTCTGCTATCCTTCCTCCAACCTGGGACGAGTCGAGGTGAGGACTTTCATTTCGAACCCCAACGAGGCTCGTGAGAGGAGAAAACACCTCCGCTACTGAATGAAGAATCCTGGGACTTACCTCAAGACTGCCGATGCTTACCCTTACCCCTTGAGTAAGAAGTAGAAGCGGTGACAGAAGGATCAGCCCCTTTGCTTCGCAGAGGAAGCAGAGGGTACTTGTTAGGCTTGGAATGGCCCCTGCCTACCCTAGAAGGCTGATCAGGCTGAAGAAACAGCAGCTGATCTTTGGAATGACGTAGGACGTCATCCCGGACCGTCAACACAGAACCATGGAAAAGTTGCGGACCTGCCAAAGAAGCAGATCGAAGAGTAGTGCGCTGCTCCTCAGGAAGGGATCGGCCTGTGTCCAGCACAGAGTCCCTTCAAACTAATTCCAGATTAGCCGTGTTACAGGCTTGCGTGTGAGTAAGATGCATGAGCGCCTTGGACAGCGCATGCAAAGGAGCCTGTACCTCGTCAAACTTATCTGGAGGCAGATAAGCAGCTAAAGCTGAGATGATGTGATCGGAGAGAGAAAGCATACAAAGCATCTCTCTCGATAAGCCCAATGTGGACTCCAGAGACGTCATTGGAATGACGGCAGACTTGGACTTGGAAAGCCCGAGGGAATTGGAGTCCTGATCCAAAACCGTCAAAGTCTGGTAGACCGACGGAGTGGCGGAATCGTAGGAACGAAAACGCGCCGGAGGCAAAAAGGTGTCAACCCTGGTGAAGAACGGAGCCTTCATAGCCTTGGAACTTAGCTTAAAGTCCAAGGCTGAAAATGCTTCAACCAACTGTACCGACTGGCACGGTCGAAGACGCCCAGAAGCGGGTTGCTCCAGAGGCGGTTGGCGCGCGACTGATGATCGCGGCCTGGCTGACACTGTCGACTGGTGAGATGGTTTGAGATCCGGAAGGAACCCAAACACACAAAATCAAGAGCTGCCCCCAAGTCCGAAGACTGCTGGCTCTCAACATCAAGCATGTCTGACTCTTCCCCTGAGTCGGAAGACACATAGCCCATCGTGGGCAAACCAGCCGATGCCTCCCATGGTGTCGGAACAACAGGGGGATCAGAAAGCGGCCTGTTTCCAATCCACGGAGGAGGCGCCATATGGGGCACCTGGAAACCACTCACTGCCTCGCTGGAAGCAACGGGAAGGCTCTTTGACAGATCCTGAGTGAGTAAGGAGAGGGCCTCCCTAAGCTCACTGCCCGTACTGGCCGGTTCGACAGGGGAACGAACCGGCAAAGTGGCTTCACCTCTGACCCTCTTAACCAGCAAAGGGTCACGATCCTCCAAAACACCCGATGTGGGACCACGGGCAGCAGCCGAAACGTCTGAAAGCAGACGTGTATAGGGGTGTGACACACCCCGAGGATCAACATAGCGGGAACTCATGAAAGTCACCGTGGACCTCTGCAGGGCAGAAGGTCCAGGCTGCACAAAAGACGTTGGTCCCCCAAAACTGGTCGTGTGGCCAGAATGAGTGGACAGAAATGCCACAGAGTTCATAGTGTCCCACTAAGAACAACCGAAGCCAATGACAACTGTGGTGCTCGACGGCGCAGAGACCATAGTAGAGAGTCCGGCTGGCAGCCACTTCCAACTTCGCCGAGTTAAAGTCAGGGAAGGCTGAGGCCAATACCCCCACATCTACACAACCAGACACCGCAGCAGACCACTGCAGGTATAAAACTACTGTGCTCAACGGCTGAGAGGACACAGTAGGAGGTTCAGTCGGCAGCCCCATCCGACTTCGCCGAGTTGAAGTCGGGGAAGGCTGAGGCCGATACTCCACAACCACACTACAGACATCCCTGCAGACCCTTGCAGGGATAAGCCGAGGCCGGCTAAAAACGGTGCCCAATGACGTTGTAGACGGAACAGCAGTAGCAGCAGATATGACGGGAGCTGTTGGAACTGGCAGAAAAGCGGAGAGAGCCATCAAGCTCGGCCTCCAAAGGAGGAGTCACAACCCTAGTGACAGCCTCAGATGTCGACTGGAGAGGGCGCATAGTCCCGGAACCAGGCATCTCTTCACCAGAAATCCAACAGCTCCCGCAGTATCCACCACGGTAAAAAACTGCACATTCCCCATGGAAGGGGAATAACTCTCACCAGACATGGTCGAGTCGGGAAGCCCTGAAAGGACAGCATTCCCCACCCCCCGCTGGTGCGGGAGGAGCTGCACATCCCCCATGGAGGGGGTCAAACTCACACCAGACGTGGTTGAATCGGGGGGGGGGGGGGGAAATGACAGTTCCCCCCCCCCTCCCCCCATGTGGGGGCAGGAGGAGCTGCACATCCCCCATGGAGGGGGTAAACTCACACCAGATGTCATCGAGTTGGGAAGGCTCCCAAAACAACAGCGTTCCACACCACCCGTGGGTGCGGAAGAAATGGCCACGAGAACGCACCAAGGCGAGGGCAAAAGGAATTGCCCATAAGGAACCGAACTGGAAATAACAGAGGTGAGAGCAGAAGAAGAAAAAAGGTGAAAAAAAAGGTGAACTCAACAGAAACAGAAAGTAGAAGAACACCCTCAACTACGAGAGAAGGTGGGAGAAAAAAAACAGTGGGTACATGACAGAACCCAGATGGTCGACAGGGACCGAAAAAACAGAAATGCAGCCCTCAAGAGTGAAGAAATCCTGTCCAGACAGTCCCTGATTGACACCTAACTCCAAAAACAATTAATTCATCAACCGAAAAATTCATTGTCAAATCGCGTGATGTCGAAAACAAAACATTCGCGAAAACGGAATAGTAAATAATATACAACTAGATGGTGCCATTTGTGTGCGAAGCACACTATAGTATATCCCCGCATTTGCACTTTCCTTTTTGGTTAGTGCAGGATACAGACTTGGATAAAAAGGCTTCACGCATGTGTGTGATTTAAAATGATAAAACAGTATTTAATTTCCTTCTGAAGACTCACATGTGAAACTACTTCAATATTTCAAACAAGATACTTCACCCAACATGATGTATAAAGGGTAGTGTTCTGATCACATCATTGTCACATGATTGAAAAACCACTTGGACCCAAATCAAAATTCCGAAACCTTCATGCACATCTACAGATGCTATCTGAACATGTTAACATGGTTTAAACGTTTTGAATTCAATACCCTAAGAACCTTTGAGCGGACAAAGATTTTCTAAGGATAAAAGTGGTTCCACTGGAACCACCTGGAACCAAATCAAAATTCCGAAACCTTCATGCACATCTACAGATGCTCTCTGAACATGTTAACATGGTTTAAACGTTTCGAATTCAATACCCTAAGAGCCTTTGAGTGGACAAAGACTTTCTAAGGATAAAAGTGGTTCCACTGGAACCACTTGGACCCAAATCAAAATTCCAAAACCTTCATGCACATCTACAGATGCTATCTGAACATGTTAACATGGTTTAAACGTTTCAAATTCAATACCCTACGAGCCTTTGTGTGGACAAAGATTTTCTAAGGATAAAAGTGGTTCCACTGGAACCACCTGGAACAAAATCAAAATTCCGAAACCTTCATGCACATCTACAGATGCTATCTGAACATGTTAACATGGTTTAAATGTTTCGAATTCAATACCCTAAGAGCCTTTGAGCGGACAAAGATTTTCTGAGGATAAAAGTGGTTCCACTGGAACCACTTGGACCCAAATCAAAATTCCGAAAGCTTCATGCACATCTACAGATGCTATCTGAACATGTTAACATGGTTTAAACGTTTCGAATTCAATACCCTAAGAACCTTTGAGCGGACAAAGATTTTCTAAGGATAAAAGTGGTTCCACTGGAACCACCTGGAACAAAATCAAAATTCCGAAACCTTCATGCACATCTACAGATGCTATCTGAACATGTTAACATGGTTTAAATGTTTCGAATTCAATACCCTAAGAGCCTTTGAGCGGACAAAGATTTTCTGAGGGTAAAAGTAGTTCCACTGGAACCACTTGGACCCAAATCAAAATTCCGAAACCTTCATGCACATCTACAGATGCTATCTGAACATGTCAACATGGTTTAAAAGTTTCGAATTCAATACCCTAAGAGCCTTTGAGCGGACAAAGATTTTCTAAGGATAAAAGTGGTTCCACTGGAACCACTTGGACCCAAATCAAAATTCCGAAACCTTCATGCACATCTACAGATGCTATCTGAACATGTTAACATGGTTTAAACGTATCGAATTCAATACACTAAGAACCTTTGAGCGGAAAAGATTTTCTAAGGATAAAAATGGTTCCACTGGAACCACTTGGAACCAAATCAAAATCCCGAAACCTTCATGCACATGTACTGGTGATACCTGAACACATTAGCATAGTTTAAACATTAATGCAAGTGAATGTAACACCGGACGGACGGACGTACGGACGGATGGACGGACGGAGATAACGACAATATCCCCGACAATACCCTAAGATGCTATCTGAACATGTTAACATGGTTTAAATGTTTCAAATTGAATACCCTATGAGCCTTTTAGCGGACAAAGATTTTCTGAGGGTAAAAGTGTTTCCACTGGAACCACTTGGACCCAAATCAAAATTCCAAAACCTTCATGCACATCTACAGATGCTATCTGAACATGTTAACATGGTTTATTTAAATGTTTCAAATTCAATACCCTACGAGCCTTTGAGTCGACAAAGATTTTCTAAGGATAAAAGTGGTTCCACTGGAACCACCTGGAACCAAATCAAAATTCTGAAACCTTCATGCACATCTACAGATGCTATCTGAACATGTTAACATGGTTTAAACGTTTCGAATTCAATACCCTAAGAGCCTTTGAGCAGACAAAGATTTTCTGAGGGTAAAAGTGGTTCCACTGGAACCACTTGGACCCAAATCAAAATTGTGAAACCCCCATGCACATCTACAGATGCTATCTGAACATGTTAACATGGTTTAAACGTTTCGAATTTAATACCCTAAGAGCCTTTGAGCGGACAAAGATTTTCTAAGGATAAAAGTGGTTCCACTGGAACCACTTGGACCCAAATCAAAATTCCGAAACCTTCATGCACATCTACAGATGCTATCTGAACATGTTAACATGGTTTAAACGTTTCGAATTCAATACCCTAAGAACCTTTGAGCGGACAAAGATTTTCTAAGGATAAAAGTGGTTCCACTGGAACCACCTGGAACCAAATCAAAATTCCGAAACCTTCATGCACATCTACAGATGCTCTCTGAACATGTTAACATGGTTTAAACATTTCGAATTCAATACCCTAAGAGCCTTAGAGCAGACAAAGACTTTCTAAGGATAAAAGTGGTTCCACTGGAACCACTTGGACCCAAATGAAAATTCCAAAACCTTCATGCACATCTACAGATGCTATCTGAACATGTTAACATGGTTTAAAAGTTTCGAATTCAATACCCTAAGAGCCTTTGAGCGGACAAAGATTTTCTAATTTTCGGACGTACGGACGGACGGACGGAGATAACGACAATATCCCCGACGAAAGCGGGGATAATGAGAATGTGGTTGAAAATATAAACGAGAATATATAAAACACAGTCCTGTTATTATACGATCTTCAGATCCATAATTCCAGTCACAGGAAAACCATTATCGACGAGTTAAAATATCACTGTTACTGAGCAAAGATGGCACACATCCACCACGTGTGCGGATAATCAAAAGAATGGCGAATTGACGCATTGCGCACTGTTTTACGGTAGTCGTAGATTTGTACTGTGGAAGAGCATCCCATACTGGGTGTGCGCCGATGGCGCTCGACCCAGTTTTGGCTTATTTTTTCGTGGTGTTTTTACACCACTTTTCTTTCCCAAATCTTGGGAAAGATTAAAATAGAGAGTATTTTATCCGAGTTGGGTTCTTCCACTGTAGTGCAAGCCTGTAATAAACAATTGAGGTAGGTTGATAAGAAATTGGTAACTGCCATATCACACACTACCATTTGAAAATGTGCACTCACTAAAGCTGTGCAATGCACAGGGTTAGTCATATAATAGAGGTGATATTATTTATGCTCAAAAAGAAAAACATAATTAACCCTGTGCATTGTACACTTAGTTGGTAAACAAATCTACACTGACTAACCATAGGCATTGTACAGGATTAGTTGATATGCTGCCATCACTAATTGCTTGATCAGTTGTTCAAATAAGTCACAAATGGGTGTTTCATATTCATGCATTTCATGTTCAATTAAATCACAAATGGCTGTTTCATATTCATGCATTTCAACAGACACAGAGCCCTGAAAATTTCTTCATTTTGCAACTCAATATGACTTGTCACAGGGCATGTTAAATCACAATGTATAAACATTTAGTTGAATTTCTTTAGAATGTTTTTCAACTCAGGATGTCAAAGAGCTTGAATTTTATGGGTTAACAGTTTGATGCATTTATATTTATCGAACAAACTGATGATTTGTTTTCAGTTATGTATGTTGATTTACACAGGATGAATTGGGATGAGAATACTTTAAGAAAGCACATGCACAGGGTCAGTCTGGGTTCTTAACCAATGGAATTGCTGGTCTACTTAGTAACATAAATTTAGCACAGAATTCCTTGCACTTTTATCGACTGAAATACTTAGTTCTATGTTTGAGCCATGTGATGTCAAAGTGGGGAACACAGTAATCTTTCTGTCATTTGATGCAAAGTTTATCACACTCAATGAGGGTTTTACAAGGTCAGTGAAACCTGTTAATGGAATAACCACTTTGTCAATGAAAATTATTCGATCAACAGGAGTATTCAATTAACAGGGATTGTGTCACTTTCCTCTATTCTACAGATAAACTTAGCATTTATTCTATTATATGTCAATTAACAGGGTTATTCAGTTAAGAGATATCCAATTAAGTGGGCTCCACTGTATTGGTGGTTTTGGAATATTTTGCCTTCTTATTTGGACTGATCATCAAACTAATGTTGGGCAATACTGCAAAATATTCATTTTATTTATTATTTATGATCTGAAAATATATTTTATTACAATCTTGAATAATCTTTTTTGTTGGAATAAAGTATCTGTAATAAGTAAAAAAATTATTGTGGAAGCAGTTTGTGGCGGCAAAAATATGCTGCTAAGTTATTTGACAATGGCATTTACATGTATGACAGCACTGCCTGTCATGTCTGTAAATAGAAACAAAACTTACAATCCATTGTTAAATCAAGAACAAGTTTGTAATTGTAGATTCAATAATTTTATTTAATTTAAAAACCGAAAATGCGGTTCTGAACAGGCAACTGCAGTTGCACTTTTCAGTAGTTTTACACAAATGAGACAGAGCCTTGTTTGCTGTTATTTATTTATTTATTTATTTATTGGTGTTTAAGGTCACATATTTCTGCACAATGGCTAATCATGACCCTGAGTTTTACGGGTGGAGGAAGCCAGAGTACCCGGAGAGAACCACCGAGCAACGGCGAGCAACTGTCAGCTCCCCAACATACTAATTCCACACGAGCAGGGTTAGCATTGGTTGAAGACAGGTGCACCATCGACGTGCAGTACGCCATAGTACACAGCATCACCGTGCCCCCACGTGGGCAATGGGGGTGAAGTGTCTTGCCCAAGGACACAACGTGGTTGCCACAGGTGGGATTCGAACCGAGAACCTCTCGGCTTGCAGCCTGCACCTCTACCTACTGAGCCACCATGCCCCCTTGTTTGCTGTTAACCTCCATCTCTAACAGTAATGGTATGGACCAAACGTGAAACACTGTTGCCTGGTAGATCTGAAGAAGAAGATCTTTAAAGAATATTCCCCATATTGCACTGTTGAACTTTGGGCTCCCATTGGGAGCCCAAATATGAACAAAGGAACATGATTTGAACAAACTTGAATCAGACCCCTAAAGGAATACAAAATATCAAAAGATTCTTCTTGGTGGATCTGAAGAGGATGATTTTTGGGCTCCCAAAAGAAGCTCAAAGATGAACTTGGGGCCTTGATTTGAACAAACGTGAATCTGCCCCACCCCCAAGATTTTATGAATACCAAATATCAAAAGATTCTGAGTGGTACATCTGAAGAAGGAAATTTTAAAATAATTTTATTCATACTGCACCGAGCTAACTCTTAAGGGACTGGAAATTTTTATACATATTTGCTGAACTTTGACAAGTCTTGGCTGTCAATATAGGCAGCCAAGTCTTGTCTAAGAACAACTGCTAAGGTACTTAATATTTATTTATTTATTTATTGGTGTTTAAGGTCATATACTTATGCACAATGGCTAATCATGACTGTGGCAGTAGTTTTACGAGTGGAGGAAGCTGGAGTACCCAGAGAGAACCACCGAGCAATGACGAGCAGCTGCCAGCTCCCCAACATCATAACTTCAGCACTGAAGCACAGGCAGGGTTAGATTGGGTTTGACTGGTTGAAGACATGTGTACCATCGACGTGCAGTACGTCTTAGTACACAGCATCATCGTGCCCCCATGTGGACAATTGGATTAAGTGCCTTGCCCAAGGACACAATGCGGGAGTCCGAATCGATCCCTCAGATGGAAGGACTAACCAGGCTCGACGTTGCTTAACTGGTAGAGTGCTAAATTACTTTTTGTCATCAAAATGTTTTCACTTGTGTCTGCCTTATTACAATTTATGGGAGAGTGCTTATAGGCACTCTCCCATAAATTGTAACATGGCATTTCCTACCAGACAAAATCATTTTACTTTCAATATAAGGTGAAGCATATCCACCAAATATGAAGCCTTTAAGTTGTGGTACATGTATTTCACAGTAAAGCCCAAATATGGACTTCCAGCACCCTACCAGTTAACTTCGGTGATCTGATGAGAACCGGTTACCGCAACGCCACTGCGCCCCCTGCTAAGGTACTTGGAATGTAACTTGTGAGTTAATGTAGATATTGTTTGTTTGGGCACCTGTTGCAGAAAAAGGGATCAAAGTAAGAATGAGGCTCTTAAGGGTTAAAGTTCTGGTTCATATAAGGAAACTGATTATGGACCCAGTGATTTAATTGGAACAAAATATGCACACCAAATTTGGTTCAATTCGGTTCAGTACTTTCTGAGAAGTTGATACTGTAAAGTTGAAGACGGATGACAGACAGAAAGTGATCAGGAAAGCTCCCCTTGAGCTTTGCTCAGGTGACCTAAGAAATAAATCAGGAGCTGTAAAGGTGCACCATTTACAGGAGTGCTTAAAATAATGTACCCATATATTCAGGGTAGGTGATTTTATATTCAGATTAAGAATCAGCAGGCCATAATCCAATCATTCTTCCAGAAATCTATTTTATAAATGCTCAAAACAAAAAGATGAAAGAATGTGCAGTTTTCTGTATTGCTGAGTTTTAATGCATGTCACCTTGATGGAATATTACCTTGTCATGCTACATCTAGTTTTGATTTTGTACTGTTTCAAAGAATTTCTTTACATGAATATGTATACAACATTGCCCCATGCACACTTGAATCTCACAAGTGTGATGTAAGCTCTGCATAAATACTTCCCAAGAGAATTTTTTCCAAGATAAAATGCTGAATGCAAATCACATACAGAATTTAGATTTTTGAGCTATATCTTAAATACCCGGTAGGGTTACATATCTTGCCCTTCATTGTGAAGACAAAATATGTACATCCATTTACTTCAAGTGATTGTGTCAGATAAACAGGTGGCAAATCAGTTTCATTTTATTACATAAAGAGGCAACCGGAACATTCAATGTTGCCATTTGGAAGAAATTTTCGGACAAAAAAAAAATGTTGATCAATCAAAACAACGAATGCATTGGCAAAATTAACATTCAGAGCCTCCTATCGAAGGATTGGCCTGATCAACAGAGTGATCGGCACACTATCGACAGAAGACCTTCCACTTAGCCACATAGGCTAAACCAGTGGAGTGCCTCCTTGAAGAAGAAATGCACTCCACTGCTCGTCTCGAAAAAACCTCTACGGAGGAGACAGGACCTGACAAAAGATATGCGTGAAGGCACAATGAAGTCGGGTCGACATCAAACCTCCTCAGTTGACCTTGACAAACAAGGTCGCAATGTAGAGGGAGACGTGCCGGAACTGCCGCCAACATTGATATGAACTAAAAACGGCAAGGTAAAGTGCATAAATCTATCGAGAAAATGTTGACTGCAATTAAATGGTACATGTAAATCACTCTGTTGATATTTAACTCTTAACCTGTTGAGATATTTACAAGATATTTTTCAGCAAATCTAGTCATGGCTGCTTCAGAGCAGCCATTACTAGATTTGATGAAAAATTCAACTCAAGACATCACTGACGAAAAATCCATTCAATTTACGGGGGGAACAGTTTGATTAAATGTTCCAAATTATACGATTTCTGTGGCAAACAAATCTCTTGGGGTCAGGAATATCGGCCAGCAGCATCCAAGGAGTCAATGTGCTCAAAAATGTAATTTAAATAAGGCATGCAGAAAGTGTGATAGCATGCTTCAAAAATGAAGCATTGATAATGCAGAGTAAAACAGCACAAACTGAACTCTGGCACTATACATCTCTCAGACAGGCTATTTATGCAAAGGATATCTATTTTAGCAGCCTGCAATTGAGTTTTTTGATGAACAGTGATAAAAATATTTGAAAATAGAAAACAGAAAGTTTTGACAACAGTTATATTATTATTCTAACTGATCTGTTTATACTCCTATATCAACTGCTTATATTCTATTTGTCATCCTTAATACCAAAGAACTTACTTTTCAAGTCGGTGATAACTTTTATGATCTAAATTAGTGTGATGGTAATGACTACCCGAGTAGCATGTCAGATTACACAATGTTGGCCCATGGTGCATTCTGGGTGATTTTAGGGAATTACAGGACTCAGTGCTTGTTGTCCTCTAATCCCCTAAAATCACCTAGATTGCTTCTCAGATCAAAGTTTCTGAAATGGGTCATCAGAATCCTCGGTTACATTTCAGACCCTTTCTTTAAATGAAAGTGTCCATGACACTGTAGCTCAACTTGTCAAGACAAAGACATGTACATGTATAGTATGTGACACAGCAATGACAAACATCTAGGTAATGACCTGATAACAAAGGTACATATAAAGTATTGTAACGGTCTGCACATAAATACTGAGTGTTGCCTGTAACAAATGTATAGGTAAAGTATTGTAAAGGTGGGTGACAGTCAGATGCTAAACTAGAAAAAATCTTTGAGTCCCACAGTGGGTCTGACTGAACCCCAAAATATTTGTTCTCATAGCACAGTGATAACAAAGGCACCCTGAAACACACTCATTCCTGTCCCAAGGTGAAAACAAAGGTACCCAAGAAGTTTCGTGAAGATCAGTTCACAAATATGAGCTGTAAAAAACTGATTGGACCTAATTTCGGTACAAAATGGCCACTGGCAGCCATCTTGAATTTTGGACCGCGCCCAGAAACACTCGTTCTTGTCCCAAGGTGATAACAAAGGTACCCAAGAAGTTTTGTGAAGATCAGTTCATAAATACAGCCTCTAGCCCGAGCCGTATTGACATGTGCACTTACAGAGTATAAGTAGCACTGAATAAATCAAAGTTCATCTAATTTGCATAATTTCTGCACGAGAAAAAAACCTGTACTATATGTGATGTATTTCATGTTACTAAACATTCATACAAAAATTTATTCAACTCAGAACTTTCATACAGAAGTTCTTTACAAAAGACTGATTGCACTAATTTTGGTACAAAATGGCTGCTGGTGGCCATCTTGAAATTCGGACCACACCCAAAAACACTCGTTCTCATCCCACGGTAATAACAAAGGTACCCAAGAAGTTTCGTAAAGATCGGTTCATAAATACGGCATCTAGCCTGAGCCGTATAGAAGTTGTGTACAAAAAACTGATTAGACCTAATTTCGATACAAAATGGCCACTGGCAGCCATCTTGAATTTTGGACTGCACCCAGAAACACTCGTTCTCGTCCCAAGGTGATAACAAAGGTACCCAAGACGTTTCGTGAAGATCGGTTCATAAATACAGACTCTAGCCCGAGCGGTATTGACATGTGCACTTACTGTGTGTAAGCAGCACTGAAAAAATCGAAGTTCATCTAATTTGCATAATTTCTGCACGAGAAAAAAACCCGTATTATATGTGATCTATCCCATGGTACTAAACATTCACACAAAAAATTATTCAAATCAGCGCTTTCATATGGAAGTTCTGTGCAAAAATCTGATTGCACCAAATTTCGTACAAAATGGCTGCCATCGGCCATCTTGAATTTCGAACTGGACCCCAAAACACTCGTTCTCGTCCCACGGTGATAACAAAGGTACCCAAGAAGTTTCGTAAAGATCGGTTCATAAATACGGCCTCTAGCCCGAGCCGTATTGGCATTTGCACTTACAGTGCTGAAAGTAACACCAAAAAACATCAAAGTTAGTCTAATTTGCATAATATAAGCACGAGAAAAAAACCCATATGATATGTAATGTATCTCATGGTACTAAACATTCATACGAAAAATTATTCAAATCAGAGCTTTCATATGGAAGTTCTGTACAAAAAAAAAATTTCTGCATCGTCGGTACAAAATGGCTGCTGGCAGCCATCTTGAATTTCGGACTGCACCCAAAAACACTCGTTCTCATCCCACGGTCATAACAAAGGTACCCAAGAAGTTTCGTAAAGATTGGTTCATAAATACGGCCTCTAGCCCGAGCCATAGCAGCTTGGCACTTACAGCTCTGAAAGTAACACTAAATAAATCAAAGTCAGTCTAATTTGCTTAATTTACGCACGAGAAAAAAACCCATATTATATGTGATGTATCCCATGGTACTAAACATTTATACAAAACTTTATTCAAATCAGAACTTTCATACAGAAGTTCTGTACAAAAAACTGATTTTTGCATCATCGGTACAAAATGGCCGCTGACAGCCATCTTGAATTTCGGACCACACCTAAAAACACTCGTTCCCGTCCCAGGGTCATAACAAAGGTACACAAGAAGTTTCGTAAAGATCGGTTCATAAATACGACCTCTAGCCCGAGCCATAGCCAATTGCTGACGTACGGACAGACGGACAGATGGACGGACGGACAGACGGACGACAGGCCATGACAATAGCTCAAATTTGACTTCGTCAAAGTTGAGCTGAAAATGATAAATTTAAAGTAATTTGTATATTTTTTATACTTACCAATGGCCCAGACTAGCTGGTGCAAACTCAATATAATTCAGGGCCAAACACAAATTTTGAAACCCCCCAAATTTGCATACAAAACCGAAAAATTCAAGTCCTATCTAGTCCTTCATACTTTTGTTATCTGCGCATGCGCAGTATCCAGGAAGGTACCAAAATTGGCACCAACCATCATTCTTTCTATACTGCCTGCTAAATGTTATAATCAGCAGGAGGGGGGGGGGGGAGGAGGTACGAGTGCCCACTCATCGGAGGGCCATTCCCGTCTGGGCATTGGTAAGTATAAAAATATACAACTTACTTTAAATTTATCATATTTTTATACTACAACCAATGGCTGAATCGTAAAAAGGCTGGAGGGCCTAGGACTTGAAGGAAAATCCAATCTCTCAATTACTTCGATAAAGAATAGCTCCTACAGGAGAATAGGAGAAGACAGAGGAACTACATATGTCCTTCTCTTTATAAGAAAAGAGAATGACATAACACCAACAATGTAAATGAGAATTACATAATTTCTCTATTTAATGCCCGCATAACCCATTATGCTAATTCGGTGAAGGAAACAAATTATAAAGCTAGTCCAGAGAATGAGATGCTTTATACTCATTTAAAGTGTCCGAGGATTGTATAGAGATGCTTGTTTGACACGTAACATATACAAATGCTTCACAGTGAGCTGCACTTTGAAAACAGTACATAAGTGAGACATAGTTATTGCTTCACACCGAGGTACACATTAAAACCACCCAGCACCCATGCTGGACTACTGTCTCTAGAGGAGGCATTCTCTTGCTTTTCACTATAAAGTCAGATAACATGAGGGAAAAACTGCCCCCCCCCCCCCCACCTTCCCCTTGTTCTGAAGGAAAATTCCTCAGAACGAAGAGGGCAGCAGGAATGGCGTCAGTGCTTGAGCAGACTGTCTAAACACCTTCTAGATGTAATATTAAAGGACAACATTCTGAGCTGAGCAACAGAAAGAGGACTCAAAGATCTAAGGTCAGCAGAGATGAACTCTAAATTTTTAAGGTAAAACTTGGTAAATGAAGAGGGCTGTGTCCAGAATGCAGCCTTCATAAGATCAGTAATGGCTATACTGTTAGAATAAGCCCAAGAAGTGGACAGTGCTCTAACCTCATGCGCTGAAATCTTCTTGACAGAACACTGATCCAAAGATAGACTTTCATAGGCAATATGTATTGCCAACTGAATCCATCTAGCGATAGAATGAACAGATATATCTTTTCTGTTAAGAATCAATGAAAGAAAGAATCTTTTTCTTCCCTTTCTAATATAACCCAATCAACGTTTATAAATGCACATTGCTCTAACTGGACACAGCAAAGGTCTACAGTTGTGCGAGGGCAGTAATAATAATAATAATAATAAATATTTATTTAGCGCACATATTACAATGATGAAAAGTTCCATGGCGCTTTACAAAGACATTTATGACATGTGGCAATGCCTATGGACTGTACATCCATACGATGCTACTCAGAATTACCCTGAGTATGATTTATCAAAAAGATAGGTTTTCAGAACAGATTTGAAAGCACTCGGAGATGTATATCGCACCGAAACGGGTAGCCCATTAAAAAGCCTAGGTGCACTGTAGGTAAAGGAGCGGCCACCATATGAGACTAAGTTGCAGGTAGTTTCCTCAAGCAACTGGTGTGCAGAGGATCTTAACGAGCATTTAGGCTCATATGGAACCACCAGGTCGCTAAAGCCAGATCACAGCAGTGGGCCTTGTATGCAAAGAGCAAGACCTTGAACTCAATCCTTGCAGAAATAGGAAGCCAGTGTAGATCTTTCAACACTGGAGTTATATGCTGGCGCCGCTTTGTCAATGAAACAATACAGGCAGCTGTGTTCTGTATTTGTTGAAACTTTTGTATTTGCTTGTTGGGGAGCCCATGCAGCAGGGAGTTGCAATAATCTAGGCGTGATGTGATAAATGCATGCAGCAGACACTCTGCTGCCCTCTTTATCAAAATTTTTCGAGAGCGACCAAGTTTTCGGAGGTACCAGATGGCAGACTGACAAATTTTAGTAATGTGAGCAGCCATAGATAGGTGCTTGTCAAAATAGACACCTAGATTTCGAACCTGAATTGACAGATTGATCGATGTATCGCCAACTTTGAGCCGTGGCAGAGTGTCTGGTGCAGGTTTGTATCTTGAAGAGAATACTATCAGTTCAGTTTTTTCGTCATTCAATTTAAGGGGACGTCCAACCTAACTTTGGTCAAATTTCATGTAATTTTCTTTCAAGTCTAAAAAAGGCCCAAAATGAATAACCCCAATAAATTATCTACCAAAATGCTTGGAATGAAACATAGAACATGTGGAAACTGAAATTTGCCATGGAACTGCTGCCATGTGTGAATAGCACCACCTGAAAGTCTGCTATGGCATAAGTAAGAGGACAAAATTTTTACAATAAAATACCTCAAAATAAAATAACAGCTGTATTCTATAAACATTTAAGTACATACTCGAAGAAATCTTTTCCTAATTCATGAAAGTAATGAAGATTGAGACCAAATGTTATAAGTGGAGTGCTCACTGATTGAAGGCAGACATTTTCTTTTGTTTGTGTTTTGATTTGGGGAGTTCAACAAAGGTCAACTTGAAGGAGTCCAGCAGAAGAAGTATGGAAGGACAAAAGAGTGTCTCCCAATATCAAGATATATGTGTTACTGTAATGGTTTGGAAAGAAAATATGATATTCTCCTATGTAGAATGCACTGCAAAGTCATACATTGTAGTTGGATAAACATATTTACAAACCCCTTGCACTGTAACCCCTTTTATCCCATGCATCAATTTGATAGTGATTAAATTGTTAAATTTGTCTGGTTTATCAATAAGTATATTAGCTTTGTTTAACTCATGGACACCAATACACTCATGATATCTGTTGGAGAAGAAATAAGGGTAACTGTAACCTGTCACTGCAATAAACCATCTAATGTACTTAAAAGTACATTGTTATTCAAAACACATCAAATCAACCTTACATAACCATTATTGCATGTACTTTCCCCAAGGAGGCTTACTGACATATTGAGATCAGAAGGGCACATCCAGAGGGTCGCACATATTTTTTTCAAGAACGCAGTACACAAAGCAATCCCCAAAAGATGACAAGTGAGCTCCATTTGACACAGAAAATTTCGGGGGGGGGGGGGGGGGGGGGGGGGGGAGGGGGGGGCTCTCTTCCTTGTATGACTCTACCTCCGGCACTCAAGGCATATGCCTTTTTTCTCAAAGTTTAACTCTTTTTTCTTTTTGAAGATCCTGGCCACACATGTTCCAAACACTATCAAACAGGTAAACCTCCAAATAAGTGTATCTGCAAAAATCATGTTACATTGCAAAACATTCTTTTTAGAGTTTTAGTTCTGGACCTTTCATGCTTCTTACTTCCAACTATAACACTTAATTTATCGATTAATGGGTGAATAGAAAAGTCCTGCCATAATCAACATTTTGAGTTCCATAAGCCTTCAAAACAGCTCCAATAAAAGTGTCAAACATCAGATTGGTGGCTTTATACAGAATATTCATTAGGTTGTTGCTTGATAAGTAATAGGAACAAAATCTTCACAAGAAAATTCTGTAGCAATACAATTGAGGGTATTAGCAGGCACTCTGCAACAAATTGTAACAAATCAACTAGTTATAAACAAAATTTTCTAACTCAAAAGAGTGAAAAAGTACCACAACTCTGAAAAAATGTGGGAAGAAACACATGCTACAGCAGCTACACAGGCATTGTTTCTCCATGATGCTCGATCACAAAACCAAATATCCTTCAAATTGGAGTAGCAATGGTTGAGATACAAGGGGGAATGTTGGTACATGCAATGATGAATGGGTAAGACTAAGATTAAGAGGACAGGGGTCACCACTGCACGGCCCTAGATGCACCTTTGATTTTCCAACTTCCACTAAGTTCCAGGTCTGGGGCATAATAATCGCAACACACCCACCTTATCAGTTCATAATTTCAGTAAAATAAAAGAAATTATCAATTTGAATTAAATAATAGATGATGTAAAAATATTTGGCTTCCTTCGCCTTCTCGTACTATTTAATTACCACAAACAATATCAGTTTTGATGCCGACAAACGAAACTGAACGCATGTGGTTTGATTAAAAAGTAACTCGGCATGAATAATGAAGAAATTGCGAATATTTCGTGTATTTCATTTATTTAAAAGCCAATTGCAGCTAATATTGACCGTGCATTCGATAATTCGTTTCGGTTTTGACCACACGGCCACGCTGACACTCCGTGACAGCGGTTATGTTTATTGTGATATGCAAATTGGGGGATGGTTTCTGGTGAAGGAGATTTGTCACATTTGTCAGTGTAAAACGATCATAAAAGACACTGATCGACGCTTGTATTACTATGGTTCGTTGGAAGAAAAAACTAAATTCTCAGCATCGTCCAAGCGCACCTTATTTAAAAGCACGAATGCATCGTTTTCAACCCATCTTCAATCGGTCCTTTGCAGACATCAAACATACCCGCCTTCAAATTCCATGGTTACTAGGAAGTAAATAACTTCGCAGCGACAGGGGGAAATTAACACGCTCAATATAGTTCCAGGTCACTTGGAATATACTTCGTGAAAAAGTGATTTCTGAAGCATTCTGCTTACTTTGTTATGAATATTGCCTTATTTTATGTGTATCGTCCCGATTTTATACACTCGGTTATTTTTTTTACAAGTGGTTCATGTTGTCTTTCTAGTGTGCAATAATTCAGATTTTTTGTCAACAAAAAAGTTCAGACGACCTGTAAACACGAGAGGGAATTTCGAACCATATTTTGCGGTTATGACATTAACAGCTCAAGTACTTGCTGTCACCTGTTTGCAAATACGCTCATACATTGTCTCTAACAAATAAAGGGCGTGATCACGTCCTTGCATTCTTACGATTGCCCAAATTGAGTATTTCTGCAAGAACCACATCGTAATCAAATGACCGGAAAAACATCGTTGAAACATGGCCACATCCGGAACATCAAAAATTTGTGTTGATGTTATTACATTCAAACGTCAAAATCCACCAGAGTGTGTGTCAAAAAAATGCTTTCTCCGAGTCTGTAGTATGTTATCATTATATTGAGGACAAGGCTTTCGAATTACCGATTATTTTGTGGTTTTACCGGTTCGTTACTTATGCCATTTGCAAATTAATCTTCTTCAATATCATAAAATTCACTTTTTTTCCTGAAAAAAAATATATGTACCTTTTCTATGCACTTTACTCATTATTTTGATATATAATTTGCCTTTCCTTACTTCTCTTATCTGTTTCTGAGGCATTGGGAAAAATGTAAAAAAAATTGACCAAAGTTAGGTTGGACGACCCCTTAAGTTTGTTTTGGAGCATGAAAATTCTCACATCCTCAGTACAGTTTTCAAGACACATAAATTGTATGGCTGTATCTTCACAATCGGTAGGGTTATATTCAACATATAATTGTGAGTCATCAGCATAGAAAATGTACTCGATACCATGTGAGCGAATAATGGCACCTGGGGGCTGCATGTAAAGGGTGAATAAGATGGGGCCGAGAACAGAACCCCCAAATTCAAGTGAAGTTATCTCTGATCTTTCACCATCAACAGTAACAAACTGAGTTCTGTTGCTCACATAGGATCAAACCAATCTAATGCTAATCTCTCTATTCCAAGCTGGAAAAGTCTGTCATAGAGAATTTTGTGGTCAATCGTGTCGAATGCGGCTGAAAGATCAAGTAGCACCAACACAACACCTTTTTTGTTATCTTCAGATTTCAAATGAAAGTGTCAATGACACTGTAGCTCAACTTGTCAAGCCATGTACATGTATAGTATGTGACACAGCAATGACAAACATCTAGGTAATGACCTGATAACAAAGGTACATATAAAGTATTGTAATGGTCTGTACATAAATAGTGACTGTAGCCTGTAACAAATGTATAGGTAAAGTATTGTAAAGGTGGGTGACAGTCAGATGCTAAACTAGAAAAGAAATCTTTGAGTCCCAGAGTGGGTCTGACTGAACCCCAAAATATTTGTTCTCATAGCGCAGTGATAACAAAGGCACCCCAAAACACACTCATTCCTGTCCCAAGGTGAAAACAAAGGTACCCAAGAAGTTTCGTGAAGATCAGTTCATAAATACGAGCTGTATAGAAGTTGTGACAAAAAACTGATTGGACCTAATTTCAGTACAAAATGGCCACTGGCAGCCATCTTGAATTTTGGACTGCACTCAGAAACACTCGTTCTCGTCCCAAGGTGATAACAAAGGTACCCAAGAAGTTTCGTGAAGATTGGTTGATAAATACAGCCTCTAGCCCGAGCCGTATTGAGATGTGCACTTACAGTGTTTAAGTAGCACTAAATAAATCAAAATTCATCTAATTTGCATAATTTCTGCACGAGAAAAAAACCTCTACTATATGTGATGTATTCCATGTTACTAAACATCCATACAAAAATTTATTCAAATCAGAACATTCATACAGAAGTTCTGTACAAAAGACTGACTGCACTAATTTTGGTACAAAATAAATGGCTGCTGGTGGCCATCTTGAATTTTGGACTACACCCAAAAACACTCGTTCTCATCCCACGGTGATAACAAAAGTCCCAAGAAGTTTTGTAAAGATCGGTTCATAAATATGGCCTCTAGCCTGAGCCGTATAGAAGTTGTGTACAAAAAACTGATTAGACCTAATTTCGGTACAAAATGGCCACTGGCAGCTATCTTGAATTTTGGACCGCACTCAGAAACACTCTTTCTCATCTCAAGGTGATAACAGAGGTACCCAAGAAGTTTCATGAAGATCGGCTGATAAATACAGCCTCTAGCCCGAGCCGTATTGACATGTGTACTTACTGTGTGTAAGTAGCACTGAAAATATCAAAGTTCATCTAATTTGCATAATTTCTGCACGAGAAAAAAACCTGTATTATATGTGATGTATCCCATGGTACTAAACATTCACACAAAAAATTATTCAAATCAGCGCTTTCATATGGAAGTTCTGTGCAAAAATCTGATTGCACCTAATTTTGTACAAAATGGCTGCCATCGGCCATCTTGAAATTCGGACCGCACCCAAAAACACTCGTTCTCGTCCCACGGTGAAACCAGAGGTACCCAAGAAGTTTGGTAAAGATCAGTTTATAAATACGGCCTCTAGCCCGAGCCGTATTGGCATTTGCACTTACAGTGCTGAAAGTGACACTAAATACATCAAAGTTAGTCTAATTTGCATAGTTTACGTACGAGAAAAAAACCCGTATTATATGTGAAGTATCCCATGGTACTAAACATTCAAACAAACAATTATTCAAATCAGCGCTCTCATATGGAAGTTCTGCACAAAAATCTGCACCAAAGTTTGTACAAAATGGCTGCCAGCGGCCAACTTGAATTTTGGATTGGACCCAAAAACAATCGTTCTCATCCCACGTCATAACAAACGTACCCAAGAAGTTTTGTAAATATCGGTTCATAAATACGGCCTCTAGCCTGAGCAGTATTGAATTGTTGATGGACAGACGGACGACTGGCCATGGCATAAGCTCATCTTTGGCTTCGCCAAAGTTGAGCTAAAAATCATTTTGAACTGAGAAAAGGGCAGATTCAGTTGAATGACCAGGTCTATATGCGGACTGTTTGGGGTCAAGTAAATGGTAAAACCTTAATGATAATAGGCTCCGGCTGCTTATCCAGAATCTGATTCTTATCAGTATTACCCATACTACAGTAATGGGAATCATCGACAGATAATGCATGAAGTTCACTAACTCTTCTAGCAGATGCAAAGGCTAAGAGAAAAGCCATTTTATAGGTCAAGAATTTGAACTCTACATTGTCTAATGGCTCAAATGGAGCTTCTTGAAGCTTCAACAGAACCCAAGCCAAATTCCATTTAGGAATTAATTTGAGGGTTCTAGGTCTATTAATAGAGAAATTTCTAACTAGCTTGGATAAAGAAGAATCTGATCCAATAGCCAAGTTATCATGATGAGCATATGTGTCTGATAACATAGACCTATAGCCCTTAATAGTGATGGGCAGCAAGTTTAATACGTCAGACAAGTAGACCAGGAAATTGGCAATCTGTGGAATGGACAGATCATAGATGTCTACAGACCAGTCCGTACACCAATGGAAGAAAACCCTCCACTACGCTGCATAATTCAACAAAGAGAAGGCTCTCCTACAGTTAAAAATTGCATCCACTGCTCTTCCTGTAAAATGTTTTCCATGCAGGAAAGACCACACAACGGAAATACGTAAAGGTTGAGACCTTTCGGGTTGAGATGCAGTGCGTGGGACTTCCCCTGATATAGAAGGTCCTTTTCGAGAAGGAAGCTTCTGGGGAATATCCCATAACAGACATCTGAGAAGACTAATCCAAGGTTTCTGTGATGACAGAGGTGCTACTAGCAGGATTTTGCAGTGAGACTGTTTGATTTTTAACAGAATCTGCTGAATCAACGAAGCAGGAGAATATGCATATCCTATCATTCCGTCGCACGAGATCGACAGAGGATCTACTGCGTACGCTCGATGATCTGGACATGGCAAAACAAACGTTGGTAACTGATTTTTCAGGTGTGTCGCAAAAAGATCTATCATGGGACGATCCCACTGGTAGCAGATCTGACTGAATACTCGCTTGTTGAGAGTCTACTCCAATGGTAACAGGCTACCCTTCCGTGAGAGCGAGTCTGCTAGTACGTTCAGACGACCCGGTATATGACGAACTGAGAGATGAACGTGATGACTCAGAACGAATAGGAGAATCTTCTCCGTTAATTCGCATAACAGAATCGAATGAGTGCCACCTTGGTTCCTGAGGTAAGCTACTACCATCGAGTTGTCCGACAGAATATAAACATGGGCGTTCGCTATTTGAACAATCCAATGTTGTAGTGCTAGCCAGATAGACATCATCTACTTGATGTTTATGTGCTTCTCTTGGAACCAAGGGTCCCAAAGACCCTGACACTTCAGGTCTGCGGAACTTAGGGATGCATCCTAGCCCGTCTGACTCGCATCCGTCATAATTGTGAAAGTCAAATCCGGTAGTTGAAGTGGAACTCCCCGAGTCAACCAGTGGAGATCCGCCCAAATCTGAACCTTTTGTTGTACTAGGTCTGTTAAAACAATGTTGGTTTCGAGCGAATGCGTCTTCACACTCCAGTTCTGAGTACAGAATATCTGGAGGGGATGCGTATGCAGGTGGCACATCGGAATAAGATCCGCCGCCGCTCCATCAGTCACATAAACTCCCTCGCAGTCACTGTGGGAGAGTTTAGACAAAAGAGCATAACAACTAATTTCGCTCTGAGTAACGGCAGATGAACCAGATTGTTGTGAGTTTCGAAGCTCATTCCCAAGTGAATGAAGGACTTGGACGGAGCTAGGTCCGACTTTTTCTCGTTTACTATGAAACCGAGACGTCAGAACAAGTGAAGAAGACTCCGAATATCATTCTGAAAAATAATTCTGTTGCCATATCTCTGAAGAATGTCGTGCAAGTAAGCCGACGTTACCACCTATGAATGAGCTCGGAAGTATGACATCACCAAGTTCATTATTCGAGTGAAAGCCCAAGGACTAGGTTCAGACCGAAGCACATTGCTCTGAACTGATAAACCTCTCCTTGCATGGCAAACCGCAGGTATTTTCTGAATGCAGGATGTACCAGGACATGAAAGTAGGCGTCCTTTAGATCTATGCTTGCCACATATAGTCATCCACTCAAATGCTTGCTGTTACCGACTGAATGGTTTCCATATAGAACTTTGGAGATTCGATCAACTTGTTTATCAAGCTCAAGTCTATTACCGGTCGGAACAAGCCGCCTGGCTTCGGAATGAAGAACAGGTGATTATAAAAATTTTGATTCTCGACAACCTCTACTGCCTTCTTTAATACGAGAGCCTGTACCTTCGCAAGGAGAGACTCTCTTTTGGAAGGATCCGCCGGAAGATTTGTCCAATGCGGACATCTTGTAAGTGGGGGGCTTTGCACGGAATGATAGCCGCAGGCCTGCCAAGACTACATTTCTCACCCACTGATCTTCCATGACTTCCATCCAGTTTTTCGCAAAGTTTGATAACCTTCCGCCAACTGGAAAGCAACAGAGGTCTAGACCATCACCTGTATGACGTATGAGGCTTGCGGGAGGAGAAACTATGTCCTCCCTGCAAAGAACCTCATCCCGTCGGCCTCAGGGCATCTGACCTATAGTCTCGGTCAGACCTGTGCCCCTTTCCCGAGTCGCTATATTGAGGTCCTCTGGAATAACAGTAAGAGGGTTTCTTGTACTCTTGCGAGGAGTTCCCTTTAGTCGATTGTGAAGTGCAACGACCTTGCCTACTCTGGTCTGTTGAAGCGTGTTGCTGAGAAGCAGATTTCAATAGCAGTGTACTGGAAGCTTTCAATAGCAGTGCAATGGTACCTTTTCATAACCTAACGAAAGCTTGTCGTCAAATAGAGTATGTCCGGAGACCGGAGTGACTCGGAGAGAGCTTTTCACCCTGTCATCGATAAGTGATGTCGATGGAAGGGCTGCATCACATCTAACCAACTCCAAATTTGCCACTGTCAGGGTGGAGTTGTACATGGCATACATGACTTACTTAGCGAGGAACAAACGTCCTCAAATTCCTTCCCATTTAGACATTGCTCCATAGCCCTGGTGAGATGGTCTGCGTAGGACGTCGTGTCCAGACTTGCTCTATTGGATGAAATAGCACATTCCATCACTTCTGGGCGTAAATTGAATGATGTAGGTAGGGACATATCTAAATCCCCAGCCTTCTCATCCAAATGCAGAGGAGCTCTCTGGGGATCTTCTCCAACCATTTTAAAAGAACGTGGTCCAAGAAATGGTATATTGATTGAAGATGCAGATAAGAATTTGCCATTCTTCTTGGCACTTGCTAGGGTTCATATGGCATCGTTAACATGGCCAAAAGCCTCTGATACCTGCCAAGATTGTTTTGGGAAGGAAAGAACATCATCTTTCCTTCGCACGAAATCTTTGTCCAGAGATGACAGCGCTTTCTGCCTAGCAGTCGCAGCTTGCTGATCAGGTGGAACAATGTCAGGATAGTATTGATGAATGAAATTCATTGCTACCATATGCTGTTCCAAAAGGGAAGGGTAATCCTCTTCCTTGTCGCTTTCACCATCCGACTGATTCAGCTGTGAATTTCGGTCAACCGCATCTGTATGTTCAGATGACCGGACCGACCCAGCAATGTCCGACAGCTCACCACTGGAGTCTGCGGAAGGCTGCTCTTGCACTTGCTGGGAAGGCATGGCATCCTCAAAAAAGGAGATTTAAAGCACAGATGTCAGATCCTTGTTACTGACTTTAGGGCCAATCAAAGAAAGATGGTTGGCACCAATTTTGGTACCTTCCTGGATACTGTGCATGTGCAGATAACAAAAGTATGAAGGACAAGATAGGGCTTGAATTTTTCGGTTTTGTATGTAAATTATGGGGATTAGGGGGGTTCAAAATTTGTGTTTGGCCCTGAAATATATTGAGTTGGCTCCAGCTAGTCTGGGCCATTGGTTGTAGTATAAAAATATGCTCTGCGGCCCCTGACAAGTCCTCTAACACTAGTCTTTTTGAAAAGGGTGAGCATTAAAAGCTTCATAACCAGAGCAGTTGTTTCTAGTCAAGTGTTGTCTGCCTAAATACAGTCCTTCAGTTTTAAAAAGTGCCGGTGTGCATTAAACAGTGTACCTCACTTGGGATTTATGCATACATTTTTCAACGAGACCCCTGGGGCATGCTATCTGGAATTTTATCGGCCCGTGTGTAGGTCACCCTTTTTCCCCCACACACATATAGTAAAACATAATTTTGGGCCTCAATTGAGTGTGTGTCTTATAAATCGTTAGGAGAGATCATCCAATTTGGGGGGGGGGGGGGGTGGAGGGAGAAATATTGGTAATGTAATTTGTAAATGACTTTGTAAACCATTGACAATGTGATTAAATTTTGGTCGTTATCGATCACAAAATTTACTCACTCCCCAACTCATGTTCAGCTGAAGCCACTATTTTTAATAAAGTACTTTTAATGCAAGTATGCACAGAGTTATTTTAATATATTGGTTTAAAATCACAATAAATGGACAGTTTGTACATGAGGGAATACAATGAAGTGCCATTTTAAATTTCATTTGTTCATGAATATTAGTCAGTTGTTTTGAAGTATGGGCAAACCATACCATGATTTGTTCTCCATTGTTTGGCTCCTCACATGAGATGTTGTATCTTTAATGTAACAAAGATGGCCCAGAGAGTGATATTCTAGCAATATTAATTAATGCTCTCGTAAGCAGTCATTATTAATGCCTGAATGGATTATTGTTGGACAGGCAGCACTTTTGTTTTGTTTCTGTTTCTGCACAGTGCTCGCCAGGGTGTGTGTGCGTAAACACAGGGCAGCTCTGTGTTCACCCACACACCCCACCAGCTAGTGAGGCCTATACTGGGACCAAAACTGGCATGGAATATCAGACATTTTTCAGAACCCAAATATTAACCCAAGGACTTGATTTGAACAAATTTGAATCCGAGAAACCAAAGGATGCGATGCAACAAATACCAAAGGATTTTAACTAGTGAATCTGCAGAAGATTTTTAAAGAATTTTCATATTTCACCAAGTTAAAATTTGATCTCATGTATTGTATCTAAATATGAGACTGAATTTGAACAAATTGGAATCTAATCACCCTAAGAATGTTGTGCATCAAACATCAGTATTAAAATAGGCATCCCCATACAGCACCCCATGACATAACCAATTGTAATTTTTTTTGCCTTCTTGATTCTACTGGTACTAAGGATACTTCACACCAAACAATTCTCTATTCTATGCAGTTCTGGAAATATGGGCTATTGAAACATTATCTACTTTTTAGCTCCCGGAATCCCATGATAATGCTGGAAATTCTTTTTGGCATGAATGAAGTACTTATGACCCTGTAAAACTCAGCCCGGTCAATTAGGAAAATTTGCTTCAGCCAAGAAATAGCCAAGGCAAAATGATTTAGCATCAGCAAAAAACATTTTTTGCTTTGGAAGTTTTAAAGCCCATTCAAATCTGCATTTTAGCTTCCCAGTTGACATTTGTGAAAAAAATGCATGTATAATAAGACAACTGACCAGACCCAGGATTACAGCAACACTGTCATTTTTAAGACTGTTTTGGGTACAAGATATAGCATTTCCTTAAATAAATCTTTAGTTCTTCTTACTTACATTTTAGTCATCAAATGGACACACATTTCTTATGATATCCAGTACTGAACATTCAACAGTGATAAACTATCTCCAAATATTATGGGAACATCTGATCAATCAGTATGTTACCAGGTACTGATGTAGGTATTCAAGCAAATTTTAATTGCAGTCTTTATCACAGATGACTGACTGTGCCATGTACATTCCCAAATAGCTTGGGCATGGGGCACACTCAGTTTTTACCGTGTTTTGGAACTGATGAAAACCAGTCAGTTCCAAAATGGCATTGTTTACAGTGAGTGCCTCTACAAAAGGCTCACATACTGTTGTAAGACATTATGATTCATAAGGTGTGATCTGGGAGGGCCTCATTCTCACTGTTGTCAACAATATAAATCAAGCATCTTTCATAATACACACTTCTCGAATTTTCAACAGGTGTAAAATATTACAAAACTTAAAATAGTAAATATCAGAAGAGGAAGAAATATTTCGGGTACAAAACCAAACCAGGGATACAGGCATGTGAATTTCAGATATTCTGTGTAATTGATGTCTGGGAATCCTAGAGAACCAACTTTGGGGTTCCAAAAAGTGCTATCAATGAACCTATTTTTATTTCTTATTTATTATGCACCCATTTACTTTTCCTGGTTACCAGTTTAAGACCTGCAAATGTTTAAGAAGGACCTAGAATATGAAGTAGATTGATATCGATGAGAGGGTATATATTTATTGGGGGTTAATGGCACTTTCAACAGCCAGGGTAACCTCGTCTTCGACAGTTTTATGGGTGGACAAAGCCAGAGTATGTGGAGAGAGCTGCTGAGCAACGACGAGCAACTGTCAGACTCCCCAACATACTAACGCCACACAAGCAGATTTAGCATTGGTTGAAGACAGGTGCACCATCAACATGCAGTATGCCTTAGTACACAGTGCCACCGTGCACCCACCAGGGAAAGCAGGATTAACCCTTTACCTAACGAATCGCCCACATCCACCCGCATAATATGCAAATTCAGCAGTTGAAAATATTATTTTTCAAAAAATTTCAACACAACCATATCATATGACACCTCGTTGGAATGAGCTCGTCGAGCTCGTTCCAACGAGGGGTCACATGATCTAGTTTTGTTGGAATTTTTTTTAAAATTTAGAAAAATGTTATTTAAAATAATCAATTTTGATATCGTCTGCGTTGGGTAAAGGGTTAAATTAATGCCTTGCCCAAGGACACAATGCAGTTACCCCTGGTGGTGATCGAAACATGGACCTTTTGGTTTAAGTTCATTGCCATAACCACTGGGCCACTGCACTCCCTAGAAGAAGGGGTGAATACATTTGATGAAACAAAAAATACAAAAGTGAAAAAAATTATCATTTGTGTATTCTGCGCCCTTGAACACTCAATTTAATTACAACAGAGGAACTGAGGCAATAATGACTCAGATGAGTGTGTACAATACTACTTGCTAGTGAAAACAGAGGTGAGCAAATTGGACGAGTGAGCATGACGCTCATCGCTAGGTGAAGCAAAATTAAATTGAATGCTGCGTTAGCAATTACTTGCGATCTTGTAATTCTGAATATTCTGATGGAACTACAGTAAGTGGATACTGGATGGTGATTATTGTTAAATTGCAGCCAGAAACATTAATTCAATCCTAAAGAGTCAACATATTAATTCAATAAACTGCAAATACAGCGCAACAATGTTAATTTATCATTATTGGTATACAACATCATTATCAGAAGGGACTTCATTTTCCATGGCAACTCACATGTGTAATATACTCTGATTTCCTGAGTGCAAAGTCTTTGCTTAAATTTTCTCAAGTGTTTGAAGTTTAAGAAAATGATTTCTTGCCTTAAGTGTGTTGTAAAATTAAATGTGTGTCGTAGTAAAACATTCCAGTTTGAATTGTCTCTAATATTGTTAATGACTTTTATTCAGCTCAAGTAAACACCTGATGCATGAGAAGTCAATTTTGTCACCTATTTTCCGGTATTGTGGTAAATGCAATGCTCGAACGCGATACCAATTTGAGTAGCTGTTCTGAGAAAGGGGTATTGTGACTCTAAAGTTTCAAACTAAAGGTAACTTCATATTGTTTCTCTCATTATTCTGAGAAGTGAAGACCTGATTAGAGATTTTCAACATTGAATTTGGAAACCGGGAGGACAGGTTTTCTGTTAACGGTTATGGTTTTGATAACAAAACCAAACCTGAACCAAATTTTTGGTAAACCGCACAGCTCTACCCCTAGGTGAAAAACACATTTCTATCGACTCGTGAAAAATGTGTTGTCGAATTCAGAAAGGGTTGTGCTAAATTATTTTGCATACTAGTAACCGTTCAGGGGTTATGCAAAATTTCCAATTTGCTCACCTCTGGAAAAAGATACAGAAAAAACAATCATAACTGCAGGACAATGAAATAATTATTTTGGTTTTGTTTTTACTTTGAAGATGAACCAATGACAAAATAATCAAATAACAAGAGGCCCTATGGGGCCTGAAGTGCTCACCTTGGACAGAACATGATATAAACAGAGTCCAAGAATGAGTCTACATTAAGCAATCCATTCCATAGGATACATTGTCAACCCTTGAGCCCCTCAGGAGTGACAAAAATAGTCCGAGCTTCATGCCTTTTCTTCAATTGATCATAATGTAAAATGTGGGGCTCCCCTATAAAGCCCCTTGATACAACCTATGTGGATTAATCTTAGTTACACACCTCCAGAGGGTACTGAATACAAAATTTCTAATTCTTCAGATACATGACAATTACGGCTCCAATAGGGATAGGGAGCCCAAATATTAACCCAGGCTCTCTATTTAAACAAAGTTGAATCTGACCTCCCTAGAGATGTTGGAAACCAAATATGAAAGCATTCTGGCTGTTGGATCTGAAAAAGAAAATTTTTAATGAAATTTCTTCATATTGCATTAAGTTAAAATTTGGGCTACCACAGAGAGCCCAAATATTAACCTACGGACCTGATTTGAACAAACTTGAACCTGATCCCCCCCCTCTCCCCCGCCCACCCACCCCAGAGATGTTGTATACAAATATGAAAGCATTCTGACTTGTGGATCTGAAGAAGATTTTTAAAGAAATTTCCTCATATTGCACTAAGTTAAAATTTGGGCTACCCTAGGAAGCCCAAATATTAACCCAGGGAACCAATTTGAACAAACTTGAATCTGACTCCCCTAGAGATGTTGTAAACCAAATATGAGAGGATTCTGACAGGTGAATCTGAAGAAGAAGACTTCTGAAGAAATTCCCTCATATTGTACAAAGTTAAATTTCAGGTTCCCATATGGAGCCCAAATATTAATCCAGGCACTTGAATTGAACAAACTTGAATCTGCCCCCCCTAGAGATGTTGTATACCAAATATGACAGCATTCCTACTCGTGGATCTGAAGAAGATTTTTTAATAAATTTCCTCATATTGCACTATTTTAAAATTTGGGCAACCGTAGCGAGCCCAAATATATACCTAGGGACCCGATTTGAACAAACCTGAATCTGACCCCCCTAGAAATATTGTATACCAATTATGAAAGCATTCTGACTGGTGGATCTGAAGAAGAAGATTTTTAAACATTATCTCCCATATTGAACTAAGTTAAAATTTGAGCTTCCATAGGAAGCCCAAATATTAACCTAGGGACTTGGTTTGAACAATCTTGAATCTGCCCCTCATAACAATGATGTATACCAAACATTAAAAGATTCTGACTGGTGGTTCTGAGGAAGAAGATTTTTAAAGAATATTCCACATATTGCCCTAAGTTAAAAATTTGGGCTCCTGTATCGAGCCCAAATATGAACCAATGGGCTTTATTTTAACAAACTTGTATCTGATGCCCCTATGGATGCCGTATACTGAATATCAAAAGATTCTGACTATTGGTTCTGGAGAAAAGATTTTTTTTAACTTTTGCAAATATGCTGACTCAGCATTTTTTCGATGCCCTCTACAGAACACCCTAACATAACTGATGGCAATCTTTTTTTTACCATTCAATTCTACCAGTCCTAAGGATGCTTCATACCAAATAACAGCTCTCTGTTCTGTGTGGTTTGGGAAATATGGGCGTTTGAAAATATTTCTATTTTTAGCTCCTGGTGTTCCCGTGGGGATGCAGGAATTTTTTTTTGCATGAGTCAAGTACTTATGACCAAATAATACCACATACCGAATTTCTTCAAATTGGACCATCAGTTCATAAAATAGAAATTTTGGGCGGGGCCAAAAATCTTACCCCTCCCATTACAAAGCCAAATATTGCTTCACGACTTAGTTTGAACAAATTTGAATCTACACCTCAAAAGCAAGCTCCATAACAAATATCAAGTCATTGTACCAACTGGTTCCTGAGAAGAAGATTTAAAAAATATTTTGGAGCATTATCCCCCACCCCCTCACTATGGGGCTGGGCACGTTGAGTTGAACAAAAATGCAATGCCCCTTCAGGACAATCACTCACATAAACTTTAACTTGAATTTGCCCAGTGGTTTTGGAGGAGAAGACCAAAACATGGTGTTGATGGACGACGGACAGAGAGCGATGGGATTAGCTCAGCTTGACACTATCAAGGTGAGCTAAACAAGAGGCCCCACAGGACCTGAAGCGCTCATCTTGAACAGAACACAATATAAAGAGAGTCCAAGAATGAGTACATTAAGCAAGCCATCTCCATAGGCTACACTGTCAATCCTTGAGTCCCTCAGGAGTGACAAAAATAATCAGGATTCATGCCTTTTCTTCAGTTGATCATAAAGTAAAATGTAGAGCTCCCCTATGAAGCTCCTTGATACAACCTATGTGGATTAATCTTAGTTACACACCTCTAGAGGGTATTGACTACAAAATTTTTAATTCTTCAGCTCCATAGGGAGCCCAAATATTAACCCAGGCTCTCGATTTGAACACAGTTGAATCTGACCTCCCTAGAGATGTTGTGTAACAAATATGAAAGCATTGTGACTGTTGGATCTGAAGAAGAGAAATTTTAAATAAATTTCTTCATATTGCACTAAGTTAAAATTTGGACTACCATAGCGAGCTCAAATATTATTAACCTATGGATCCGATTTGAACAAACTTGAATCTGACCCCCCTAGAGATGTTGCATACCAAATATGAAAGCATTCTGACTGGTAGATCTGAAGAAGAAGATTTTTTTAAATTACCCCCCATATTGAACAAAGTCAAGATTTGGGCTTCTGTAGGAAGCCCAAGTATTAACCTAGGGACTTGGTTTGATTAATCTTGAATCTGACCCTCATAACAATGGTGTATACCAAACATTAAAAGATTCTGACTGGTGGTTCTGAAGGAGAAGATTTTTAAAGAATATTCCCCATATTACCCTATGTTAAAAATTTGGGCTCCTGTAGTGAGCCCAAATATGAACCAATGAGCTTTATTTCAACAAACTTGTATCTGACCCCCCTATGAATGCTTTATACCGAATATCAAAAGATTCTGATGACTGGTTCTGGAGAAAAGATTTTAAAAAATTTTTGCAAATATGCTGAGCATTTTTTCAATGCCCATTACAGAACACCCTAACATAACCGATGGCATTTTATTTTACCATTCAGTTCTACTGGTCCTAAGGATACTTCATACCAAATAACAGCTCTTTGGTCCGTGTGGTTTGGGAAATATGGACGTTTGAAAATATTTCTATTTTTAGCTCCCAGGGTTCCCATGGGGATGAAGGAATTTTTTTTTTGCATGGATCAAGTACTTATGACCCAATAATACCACATACCAAATTTGGTTCATACCAGACCATCGGTTCAGAAAATGTTAAAAAATTTATAGTAATTTATATATTTTTTATACTTACCAATGACCCAGACATAGCTGGTGCTAACTCTTAAAATATAGGGCCAAACACAAATTTTGCCCCCCAATCCCCAAAATTTGCATCTAAAACTAAAGAAAACATGTCCTGAAAGGCCCTCCACACTTCGCCCCTACTGCGCATGCGCAGTGTCAAGGACGTTCCGAAATTGGCGCCATTAATCATTCTAATAACCAGTGCCTGGTAAGCGCTATGTACTCAGCGGGGAGGCAAGAGTTCCCAACTCCTGGGAGGGCCATCCCCGTCTGGGTCATTGGTAAGTATAAAAAATATATAAATTACTATAAATTTTTTAACATTTTTATACTGTACCAATGACCCAGACATAGCTGAATAGTAAAAAGGCTGGAGGGCCAAGGACATAGAGCAAAATGGAATACGCTCAATAAAATAAAATAGAGTTATCCCCTGTAGGGAAAAAGAAGTAATAGGCCTTACATGTATCTTTCTTATTTATGATAAATTAGAAAGATACAACACCTTCCAAAATTGAGCTTCATACATCCATGTACTCTATTAATATCCAATATAATCCTTATACTAATAATTTTTAAAGTAAGCCAATAAATAAAGTAAGTCTAGAGAATAGAGACTCTTATACTCCTAAAAGTGTCTGAGGATTGCATAATCATGTC
Organism: Pictodentalium vernedei; assembly: GCA_031216915.1. Lineage (NCBI taxonomy): Eukaryota > Metazoa > Mollusca > Scaphopoda > Dentaliida > Dentaliidae > Pictodentalium > Pictodentalium vernedei. The sequence continues at coordinate 163,596,002 of CM062291.1, read as the reverse complement.
CGTTGACATATGCAATATTCAAAAGCTATACTTTAAAAACTAAGACTTGAATGAATTTTAAAAACCTAAACTTCTCACTAAACAACCATCCCAATAACAGCTCAGAATTACTAACTCCGCGGGAGGTATCCCCTTGTTTTCATAGTAAAACAGGTGACCCAAGGGAACACCCTCCCCCCCCCCTTTTTCTTGCCCTGGGTCAAATAGCCCAGAGCGAAGAGGGCAGCCGAACGGAGACACTGCCGAAACAGACAGCCTACCTAGCTATAGTAGCAACTGTTAAGTGAATGACATTCTGAGCAGTAGATAATAGACCTAACAATAGAGGCCTCCAGAAATGGACTCGATATTTCTGAGATAAAATTCATGAATGTGGATGGCTGAGCGCAATGAGCAGCCTTCAAAAATCTATAATAGCGACACTATTAATGTAAGCCCAAGAAGTAGAAGAACTCTTACTTCATGAGCCGAAATCTTAAGCACAACTGCTAAGTCAATGATATACCATAAGCAGTACCGATAGTTAATAGAATCCATTAACAATAAAATGGAGCGTAACGTCCTTCTACTAGACATCAAAGACAGAAGAAGCTTACGCCCCTGTAATAAACAGATATCTGTTTATAAATACATAAACTGTACCCGGAAAGAGTAAAGGCCTATGCCCATACGAAGACGGAAGGACCTTAAAATAATAGGTTCCGGATAATAGGAGCCTAACTCTTATGCAACAATTCAACCTAAATAGTAACGGAAGTATTGATTCCGAAACTATGAAAGTGAAAATCATCCATCGATAGTGCATGAAACTCACTGACTCTACAGTAAAAGAGAAACCAACAGAATTACTGTCTAAAAGGTCAGAATTTGAAAACTACTGTTTCCAGAGGCTCAAATGATTACTTAGCTAAATAAGAACCGAAGTTAAAATCCGTATAGGAATTTAATCTAAAGATTCTAAGTCTATTTATCAAAAAGTTACTAACTGACTTAGATAAAGAGACAAAAGACTCAATTGTAAACTATCGTAGAGTGCATAGGTATGAGGTAACATAAACCTATAACCTAAATAATAACAGGCTGCAGTAGATCTTGTGAAACAAGTATACTAAAAAATAGCAATGAGTAGTATGGAGGGATCAACAATATGAACATAATGATCCCTACACCACGACGGAAGAGCCTCCACTTTAGCTGCATAGAATAGCGAAGAAGAGGATCTCCTATAGTAAGAAATCGCGTCCAAAGCTCGTCCAGTACAGTGCTTACAATGCAATACGGACCACACAACGGAATACATGAAGGTTGCGACCTTGCTGGTTGTGATAAAGATGACACGATTAACCCAGTGAAAAAGATCCTCACATAGAGGAAGATTTCACGTTAAGACCCACAGTAGACAAGAGAGTAAATTACTCATGATCTCTGTGAAGATAGAGATGCTATCAACAGAAATGTATTGTGGTTGTTTATCTTAGCAATACCTGCTAAAACAACAGCGCCGGAGGATACGCGTATCCTATCATTCCGTCCTATAGATCAATAGAGCGTTAACAATATTAGCTCAGAGATCTGGACAAGCCAACACATACGTCTGCAATTGATTAGCAAGCTGTGTCATAAATAAAACATCATTGGGCACTCCCATAGATAGCAAATCTGATTGAATACTTGTTTGTTGAGAGTCCATTCTGACAGCAACAAGCGACCCGTAAGAGAACGGGAGTCCGATAAAACAATCAGACGACCCGGAATATGACGGACCAAAACTGAACTTGGTGTACTATAACCAACAGACGGATTCTTTCCATTAAATTGAATAACGGAAACGAAAGAGTGCCTCCCTGGTTCCGGAGATACGCCACTACTGTCGAATTAAAGGACAGGAATTTGGGCATGCGTTTCGGAATAATGTTCATGCAATGACATAAAGCAAGCCTAAAAAACATTATTCCGCGGAAGAAAACTGATTGCTAAAAGACTGCGGAACCCAAAGACCCTGGCACTTCGAATCCGTAGGAATCAGTATTATATCCCAATCTGTTTGACTGGCAACCGTCATAACAGCCACACTCGGGTCCGGCAACTGCGGCGGCACTCTCTGAGTCAACCACCGAATGTTTGCCCCAGTCTGAATCTCTTGTAACACTAGATAGACAAGAGAACGTGTAAATCGAGCAATTCATGGATTGCCGAAAAGTTGCCGTCGAAGAGAAGCTCCTCCGAGAACGAAGTGACTCTGAGAGAGTTCTTAACCTTACTATCCACGCGTGTGGATGTAGCTAGGGCTGCGTCACGTCTAACTAACTCCAATCAGCCACTGAAGGGCGGAGTTATACGTGAACAAACTACTGCCCTCAAAAGAAATTACATTGAGAATAATATCCCGTAAATCTTTTCTTGAAGACGTAATGATAACGCCTCAGTAAGGCGGATTACGTATAATAAAGCGTCTAAGTTAAGTCTACTATACATAATGTCGTTTCCAACATTGAAATTGGAAAAGACATAAACGGCGAAAAAGAATATATGCAGTCTTTAATCACACCGTCTAGACGCATATGAACTCTCGGTATGCCCTGCTCTGCCAAAATAAACTATTTGTATAAATGATAAAATGGCAGAAATGAGCAACGCGGACAAGAAACTAAACTATCATGCTTAGTAGCAGGCTTGTATATAAATATATATAGCGTCGAAAAATAAAACACATGTTGTAATGACAGTATTGGACTGCATCGGTAAGTCAGGGACAATGTCCCTGAACCGATCGAAAAATCCGAGTCCAATGACGCTATAAGTCTCTTATCCAAGATCGCAGCAATGAAGTCCGAAATAATAATCACTGGAAGATAATGCCAGAAGATATGAAAGGCATCTTCCGATACTACTAAAGGGAAAACTCGAAATCTTTCGAATCCCTTTCGCCATCCTGTCGGACCCTATAAAGCATTCGGTCGTCCGTACCTGATGCAACCGCGGACCGCACCGACCCAGCGCCATCGGATAATTCCTGATTCGACCGAGAAACTGTCAATTGCTGGGATGCTGCGAAACAACTGTGCTAACTCGGATAGCACGTCCGTCACTGAGGCCTGAGGAGAAGCGGTCTTACGATGCATTGCCGCTGGAAGCTCCGTGATCGTTACCCCATGCATACTACCAATATGCGAGCGAACGGAGTGTATAGGCCTCGTGTCCCTTGGCTACCGGATGGCGCGACCTATTCGCCGTGGAATCACTGAATGCCGAAACTGATCGGATACTCGAGGTCACGTAGCCAATGTGCGGTCGTGTGCCCTGCTGTGAGGATGAGGAAGCATTAAAGACAGTCTCTCGGACTGTCAATATAACGGAGCGTCCTGACCAACGGACATATGCTCCGAATGTAAAATATCTGAACCACAACATGCGGTCCCCTATGTTGTTGGGCGAGAGAGGGACCTCTCTCGCTCACAGCCCGGACGGACCTGGACAAGCCAGGAACCGGACTAACAGGCTTCCTCCAATCTGTCCTCAATCTGCCGTCACTGGGTGAGTACTAAAGTAATTAAAGTGCTCGCATCACCCAAATCTCCTTCCTAGACCGCAACGGACGAACCCGGCAGCCGAACCATTCGATGAATGTACGCTACACCGGGTGAGCTAGCGAATGTCACTCCGTAGGCGATAGACATATTCCATGAGCACTTATTGCCGCTAACTCTTCATTAACTATGATGACAGAGGCACACTTTTGAAAGACATCTCCATAACTCTTCGAACAAGAAACCAGAAATGCTTGGTTAGCAAGCATAAAATAATAATATATATAGCGTCGTTCAATAATTCGAAAGTTTGTGTGACATTATTGGACTATGTCGGAACTGAGGGACGATGTCCCTGAACCGAACCAAAAATTTCTAAGTCCACCGACGCTATCAGTTTCTTATCCGGCATCGCAGCATTCTGGTCCGACGAAAGAAGCTGTAGAAGACCAAGTCAGATGACATACACAACAGCATATGTTGTTCCGAAAGGGAAAGCTCAAAATCCTCCGAATCCCTTTCGGTATCCCGTCGGACCGGATGAAACTTTCGGACGTCCGTACCCGCTTCCGCGGAGCGTCCCGACCCAGCATCGTCGGATAAAATATATGCGACAGATTCAGTTGATGCTGGGATGCTGCGATAAACTGTGCTATTAAGGAAAGCACGTCCGTTCCCGAGGCCTGTGCAGTAGCGGTCTTACGATGCATTGCCGCCGGAAGCTCCGTGTACGTTGACTCCCGCACACTTCCTATGCGAACGTCCGGAGTCTGCAGGCCTCGTGTCCCTGGCTACCGGATGGTGTGACCTGGTCGCCGAAGAATCCTTGATCGGCGAAGCTGGTAATATATCGGCGGTCACGCAGCCAAGGTGCGGTCGTGTGCGCTGACGAGAAGAGGAAGCCTTAGCAGTCTCAGCGGACTGCCTATACAACGGAGCGTCCCGAGCGACGGACGTATGCTCCGCTTGCGACACATTTTGTACCACAACATCTGGGGCCAGATGTTGTTGAACGAGAGAGGGGCCTCTCTCGCTTGCCGTCCGGATGGACCGGAACGAGCTATGAACCGGACTAAAAGGCTTCCTGCGTTCTCCCTCCGATCCGCCGTCACTGGGTGTGCATTAGGTTAATTTATAGTGCTCGCATCACCCCAAAATTCCTTCTAGACCGCAACGGACGAACCCGGCTGCCGAACCATTCGGTGAATGGATGCTACACCGGGCGAGCTAGCGGACGTCAAAGGCCGTCGAACCTACTAGGGTCCTGGCAATTGGCGTATTTACATGAGCACTTTTCTGCTAGCCCTTCATTAATTGTGACGACGGAGGCACACTGTTGGAAGACATCACAGATACATCACCCTAATCTTGATCGTCTGAAATAGAAATTGATAAAGTAGAGTGACCCTGCGGGGAAAGGACCGGAGTGTCCAAATCCCCAACAACATACCGTGACATACGCTCCCCATATTGTCATCGAAATCATACGATACAGAACAGGAGTTAATGCGAGTACACTGACCACATATAGAATGATAATAAAGTCAGAGGAAGACTTCCTCTTAAAACAATTGATCAATATCCTTTCAATGTGAAAAGAAAACAAGTCCTGGTACTCGCACTAACCCCTGGCAATCAAAATACATAATAATAATATGATCCATTAATATAGAAAAAATAATTGAAATCAAAATATTTTGAAAAAATATTTTTTCAGAACAGCCCAAGTTTCTGAAAAGTAACGTTGAGCCCCAATGGATCCCAAGCCTAAGTGTGGACAAAAATTTTAAAAATATTTTAAACAATTTATTCAACTCTTACGAACAATAATAATGTATCTAGTTATGATTAAAATAACATCAAGATATTATTTTTTAGAAATCCCCCCCTCACACAGAGGGCTGTTGTAAATGTAAACAATGAGTGTAAAAACACTAAAATAAGACTCCAGGCACCCAGGCCCGAAATCAGTTACCAAAAATACACTATCTGATGCAAAACAGAGACTTCAAGGGAAGAAACTGCAGAACATCAGATGGTAGATGCAGAACACAACGCCTAACCACCCGTAGGTGAAGACGTAAACATGGGGAAAGAACAGAATTCATTCTGTTATTCAGCTAAAACTCCCAAGAAAATTTAGTAATAATAATTACAAAAACTATGCCAAAAGCATGGGAGAATAGCAAGGGGGAACTTAAAGGACAGGGAGAGAGGAAAACACTTAAAAAACAGTGTAACTAAATAATCAGAATGACAACAAAATGGCTGCTGCCTTGAAAATAGGTAACTTAACATAATTTCATTAAAAAATTTTAAGTTACAGCCCTGATAATATTCTGTCACACATTCTTTTCCTCTCCTCCTTCTCTATCCTCCTTAGAATCACCATTTCACTAATATTTATGTGTCTGGCATCATTAAAACTGAGATTTATAAGCACAAAGATCAGTCAGATGTTAACTGATGAAGGGCCAAACTTAGAATGATTAATGGCGCCAATTTCGGAACGTCCTTGACACTGCGCATGCGCAGTAGGGGCGAAGTGTGGAGGGCCTTTCAGGACATGTTTTCTTTAGTTTTAGATGCAAATTTTGGGGATTGGGGGGCAAAATTTGTGTTTGGCCCTATATTTTAAGAGTTAGCACCAGCTATGTCTGGGTCATTGGTACAGTATAAAAATACAAATTTTGGGCGGGGCCAAAAATCTTACCCCTCCCATTACAAAGCCAAATATTGCTTCACGAACTTCGTTTGAACAAACTTGATTCTACACCTCAAAAGGAAGCTCCATAGCAAATATCAAGTCATTGTACACACTGGTTCTTGAGAAGAAGGTTTTTAAAATATTTTGGAGCATTTTCCCCCACTCCTTCCCTATGGGGCTGGGCATGTTGAGTTGAACAAAAATGCAATGCCCCTTTGGGACCATCACTCACACAAACTTTCACTTGAATTGGCCCAGTGGCTTTGGAGGAGAAGACCAAAACATGGTGTTGACGGACGACGGACGGAGAGCGATGAGATTAGCTCAGCTTGACTTTGTCAAGATGAGCTAATAATATAAATTTTACAGTAATTTCCTTTCTTATTATACCTACCGCAATTGTTTACTACAGGCTTGCACTACAGTGGAAGAACCTAACTTGAATAAAATACTCTCTATTTTAATCTTTCCCAAGAGATTTGGGAAAGAAAAGTGGTGTAAAAACACCACGAAAAAATAAGCCAAAACTGGGTCGAGCGCCATCGGCGCACACCCAGTATGGGACGCTCTTCCATAGTACAAATCCACGACTACCGTAAAACAGTGCGCAGTGCGTCAGTTCGTCATTCTTTTGATTCCGACAACACAGGAGTTATGTGATCAGCGGGGAGGAAGGATTCTTACCCGAATAAGAAGACGGGAGGGCCTCCATGTAAACAATTTCGGTAGGTATAATAAGAAAGGAAATTTACTACAAAATTTATATTTCTTATCAACCAACCTCAATTGTTTACTACAGGCTGAATAGACAAAAGGCTGGAGAGAATCACATAACCAACCCACACATAACTCAATAGCACTGGAACCGTGGACAGAGGAAGAGATCCCTATGCCTATCAAACCATAGCATCACAAACATTAGAAAAGACAATGAAAGATGAGGCGTATGGTGAAGTGCGATGCACAGACAGAAAGGGCAGTAACAGCACAGAGCTGGAACTGACCCTGAAAAAAGCTGAAAGGCTGGGATAGACAACAGCCTGAGCTGAAGAAAAAAGGCTCCAAGGACCAAGGTCCTCTGTCGGCTCCTGCAACTGTTACAAATAAAAGGAGAAGGTAGCATTTCTCCAGAAGGCTGCCAGTATAACATCCGTCATCCGACAACATGACAGAGTTATTAAAAGAGGAAGGCAATGCACGCACATCGTGGCAGAAAAAAACAATTGGTAATACAATCACCAGTAGCTAGACGAGCGGAAGCTGCACGAATAGGAAGACAAATCCATCGAGAAATGGATGCAGGAGAGATCTGGCATGTGAGAAAAAGCATATTTATCCAGGATAAAGGCGTGAACGCCCCCCACCCCCAAGCAGAGCAGCACCCAAGAAAGTGACCATCTTGGAGTAAACTGCAAAGTCCTAGGCCTTTTCAAGGAAAAGAAATGAACAAGCTTGGAGAGGCAAGAATGAGTGTCGAAACAATGTGGTATCACATATGAAAAAAGGTTTCCGAAGCATAAACTTGTACCCATTGCTGGAGACCCCCAGAAACAAACATATACCAGAAACTCCGCACGCGGTGTGATCGAAGGAGTGACAGAAGCAACAGAGTGATCACACACCAACGACAGAAGAACCTTCCACTTAGCCACAGAGGCTAAATCAGTGGAGTGAGTGCCTCCTTGAAGAAGAAAAGCAACTCCACTGCGTGTCTCGAAAAAACCACTACGGAGGAGACAGGACCCGATAAAAGACATGTGCGAAAGCACAATGGAGTCGGGTCAACGTGAAACCTCCTCGGACGACTTGGGCAAAGAAAGTCGCGAGGTAGAGGGAGACATGCCGGAACTGCCACTAACAGAGAGCGGAGCAGATTGATCCACACCCACCGAGGCGACGGGTGTGATCGAAAGGAATCAACGACTGCAGGTTCATATCTGGGTGAGAACCTGAGGTGGAATCGGAACCGGCAGGAAGGCATAGCCGACAAGACCATCCCAAAGGAGGGTCAGAGTGTCCACGGCGAAAGCCAGAGCATCTGGACATGGGGACACGAAAGTGTCCACCGGATGGTTCCAACGAGTCGCAAGAGATCGATGGAACCCGCCATGTGGAGCATCCACCTGGTGGAAATGACCCTGCCCCGAAGTGACAGGGAGTCGGCTAGGACGTTCAGACGACCGGGAATGTGACGAACAGCCACTCCGGCGTGGACATCCTGAGCGAGCTGTAGAAGATCCCGAGCCAATTCGTACATTGGAACAGAGTGCGTGCTACCCTGGTTCCGAATGTAAGCAACCACCGTCAAATGGTCGGACAACAGAAGGACCTGGCGATTCGACAGGTGAGGGATCCACTGCCTGAAACTCAGAAGAAGAGCAAGAAGCTCCTTCTGGTTGATGTGTAGAGCTGCATGATCCTGGTCCCACATCCCGTGAAGGGAAAGACCTAGAGGATCCAACGTCGCACCCCATCCGAGATCGCTGGCATCTGCCGTCAGAACGCGATCGGACGTGGGTAAGTCCAACGGAACACCCTGCGAAAGCCACTGGACATCCGTCCAAGGAAGAAGGTAAGGATAAAGAGATTCTGGAAACTGAAGCACCAGATCCAGAAAATCTACATTCGGTCTCCAACGACTGAGCAGAAAGTGTTGGAGAGGTCAGACACGCAGCCGAACTAGAGGAATGAAATCCGTCACCGAACAGCAGAGACCGATTAGCCGGAGAATACCCCGAGCCGTCGCAGATGTGGACTGGAACTGAGTCAAAGCAAAAGCTGAGAGAATCACAGCCTTGGCCTGGGGAACCGCCACCAAATTGAATTGGGTGCGGAAAGCCATCCCCAGATGATAAAACGACTGAGAAGGGACCAGGTCCGATTTCTCATTGATTCTGAATCCTAGCGACATGAGCAAGCTCAACAGAGTGGCGACATCCGACTCCAGTAAGGCAGCATTGGAATGCCTCTGGTGGATATCGTCCAGATATGCCGAAGTAGTCACCCTGGACTGTGTGCGATGGAAAGCTATCACATGCGACATCAATCTAGTGAAGGCCCAAGGAGCCAGGTTGAGGCCAAAAGGCATGGCCTTGAACTGGTAAACTCGCCCCAGAAAAGTAAACCTGAGATACTTCCATAACGCCCGATGAATCGGAACGTGAAAGTAAGCGTCTCGCAGGTCGATGCTGGAAGCGAAATCTCCCTGGTGAATTGAACGGAGGACTGACCTGAAAGTCTCCATGCTGAACTTAGGAGCAATGATAGACTGGTTCAGGATACTCAGATCGATAACCGGTCTGAGTCAGCCGTCCTTCTTCGACACCAAGAACAGGCGGGAATAGAACTCCACTGACCGAATGTTCTTGACGAACTCAATCGCCCCCTTTGTCAGGAGATTGTCTATCTCCGTGGACAAATGTTCCCGACGTAAAACGTCTGAAGGAACTGTGGTTGGAAGAGGCACCCTGGACAGAGTGGGGTGCTTTTGGAAGGATATTCACAGCCCGGACCGAACAACATCTAACACCCAAGGATCGGATGTGATGGTGGCCCAACGGTCTGCGAACTCTACTATCCTTCCTCCAAACTGGGACGAGTCGAAGTGAGGACCTTCATTTCGATCCCCGACGAGGCCCGCAAGAGGAGAAACCACCTCCTCTACTGAATGAAGAATCCTGGGACTTCCCTCAAGACTGCCGACGCTTACCCTTACCCCTTGAGTAAGAAGTAGAAGCGGTGGCAGAAGGATCAGCCATTTTGCTTCGCAGAGGAAGCAGAGGGTACTTGTTAGGCTTGGAACAACCTACCCTAGAAGGCTGATCAAGCTGAAGAAACAGCAGCTGATCTTTGGAATGACGTAGGACGTCATCCTGGACCGTCAACACGGAACCATGGAAAAGTTGCGGACCTGCCAAAGAAGCAGATCGAAGAGTAGCACGCTGCTCCTCAGGAAGGGATCGGCCTGTGTCCAGCGCAGAGTCCCTTCAAACTAATTCCAGATAAGCCGTGTTACAGGCATGCGTGTGAGCAAGATGCATGAGTGCCTTGGACAGCACATGCAAAGGAGCCTGTACCTTGTCAAACTTATCTGGAGGCAGATAAGCAGCTAAATCTAAGATGACGTGATCTGAGAGAGAAAGTGTACCAAGCATCTCTCTCGATAAGCCCAATGTGGACTCCAGAGTCGTCATCGGAATGACGGCAGACTTGGCCTTGGAAAGCCCGAGAGAATTGGAGTCCTCATCCAGAACCGTCAAAGTCTGGCAGACTGACAGATTGGCGGAATCGTAGGAACGATAACGCGCCGGAGGCAAAAAGGTGTCAACCCTGGTGAAGAACGGAGCCTTCATAGCCTTGGAACTTAGCTTAGAGTCCAAGGCTGAAAATGCTTCAACCAACTGTACCGACTGGCACGGTCGGCAACGCCCAGAAGCGGGTTGCTCCATAGGCTGTTGGCGCGCGACCAATGATTGCAGCCTGGCTGACACTGTCGACTGGTTTGATGGTTCGAGATCCGGAAGGAACCCAAACACGAAATCAAGAGCTGCCCCCAAGTCCGAAGACTGCTGGCTCTGGACATCAAGCATGTCGGACTCTGCCTCTGAGTCGGAAGACACATAGCCCAGCGTGGGCAAACCAGCCGACGCCTCCCATGGTGTCGGAACACCAGGGGGATCAGAAAGCGGCATAGGGGCGCCTGGAAACCACTCGCTGCCTTGCTGGAAGCAACGGGAAGGCTCTTTGACAGAACCTGAGTGAGTAAGGAAAGGGCTTCCCTAAGCTCACTGCCCGTACTGGCTGGTTCGACAGGGGAATGAACCGGCAAAGTGGCTTCACCTCTGACCCTCTTAACCAGCGAAGGGTCACGATCCTCCGAAATACCCAACGCGGGACGACGGGCGGCAGCCGAAACATCTGAAGGCAGACGTGAATAGGGGTGCGACACACCCCGAGGATCAACATAGCGATAACTCATGAAAGTCACCACGGACCTCTGTGGGGCAGAAGGTCCAGGCTGCACAAAAGACGTTGGTCCCCCAAAACTGGTCGTGTGGCCAGAATGAGTGGACGGAAACGCCATGGAGTTCATAGTGTCCCACTAAGAACATCCGAATCCAATGACAACTGTGGTGCTCGACGGCGCAGAGACCATAGTAGAGAGTCCGGCCGGCAGCCACTTCCAACTTCGCTGAGTTGAAGTCAGGAAAGGCTGAGGCCGATACCCCCACGTCTACACTCCCAGACACTGCAGCAGACCACTGCAAGTAAAAAAAACTACTGTGCTCAACGGCTGAGAGGACACAGTAGGGGGTTCAGTTGGCAGCCACTTCCGACTTTGCCAAGTTGAAGTCGGGGAAGGCTGAGGCCGATACCCCACAACCACACTACAGACATCCCTGCAGACCCTTGCAGGGATAAGCCGAGGCCAGCTAAAAACGGTGCCCAATGACGTTGTAGATGGAACAGCAGTAGCAGCAGATACGACGGGAGCTGTTGGAACTGGCGGAAAAGCGGAGAGAGACACCTAGCTCGGCCTCCAAAGGAGGAGTCACAACCCTAGTGACAGCCTCAGATGTCAACTGGAGAGGGCACATTGTCCCGGAACCAGGCATCTCTTCACCATAAATCCAACAGCTCCCGCAGTATCCACCACGATAAAAAAAACTGCACATTCCCCACGGAAGGGGAATAACTCTCACCAGACGGTCGAGTCGGGAAGCCCCAAAATGACAGCATTCCCCCCCCCGCTCCCCCCCCCCCCCCCCCCCCACTGGTGTGGGAAGAGCTACACATCCCCCACGGAGGGGAAGCAATTCTCACCAGACGTGGTCGAGTCGGGCGGCCTGAAACGACAGCGTTCCCCACCCCCCACAAGAGTGGGAGGAGCTGCACATCCCCCACAGAGGGGGTATAACGCACACCAGAAGTGGTCGAGTCGGGGGCCCCACGAAATGACAGTGCTTACCACACCACCCGCGGGTGCGGATGAAAAGGACACGAGAATGCACCAAGGCGAGGGCAAAAAGGAATTGCCGTTAAGGAACCGAACTGGAAATAACAGAGGTGAGAGCAGTAGAAGAAAAAGGTGAACTCAACAGAAACAGAAAGTAGAAGAACACCCTCAACTAACGAGAGAAGGTGGCAGAACACGACAGAACCCAGACGGCCGACAGGGACAGGAAAAAAACAGAAATTCAGCCCTCAACAGAGTGAAGAAATCCTGTCCAGACAGTCCCTGATTGACACCTAACTCCAATAACAAGTAAATTTTTATCAACCGAAAAATTCATTGTCGAATCGCGTTGACACGAAGTCGAAAACAAAACATTTGCGAAAACAGAATAGTAAATAATATACAATGAGAATGTGGTTGAAAATATTAACGAGAATATATAAAACACAGCCCTGCTATACGTTCTTCAGATCCATAATTCCAGTCACAGGAAAACCATTATCAACGAGTTGAATTATCACTGTTTCATAATGCATATGGCGGAGGCACATCTTCCACATCCTCCATGTGTCTCGGATAAAAAAAAGAATGACGAATTGATGCACTGCGCACTGTTTTACGGTAGTCGTGGATTTGTACTATGGAAGAGCGTTCCATACTGGGTGTGCGCCGATGGCGCTCGACACAGTTTGGGCTTATTTTTTCGTGGTGTTTTTGCACCACTTTTCTTTCCCAAATCTCTTGGGAAAGATTAAAATAGAGAGTATTTTATCCGAGTTAGGTTCTTCGACTGTAGTGCAAGCCTGTAGTAAACAATTGAGGTAGGTTGATAAGAAATTTTATTGCATTCTGATTCAGAAGGGACGAATCATCCAAGTGCAAAACATCCTGTTTGCGAAGGTAACAATATTGAATTGATTGGGACAAAATGTCGGTCTTTTCCATCCCATTTGCAAAAGGAACAATATTGAATCGATTGGGACAAAATTTCTGTTAAGCTTGGACATAAATAAAGCTTGAACACACATCTCCTTGATTCTGCATGGAGCACTGTGAAATTGGAAGAACATATCTTGCATTTTAGCAAAGAAATTTTTCCCTTATCATCAGTTTCAGTGATAAAATGTGATTCTGTTATTGTTTTCAATGATACAGTTTCGTGTGTTTGGCTTCACATGATTTTGTTGTCAAACACACTGAAATAAGGTGCATTCGATTTTAGTAATAAGAATCAGAAACTGTTGGCAACACACATGCTCAACAATCTGAATCGACTGAATATAAACATATCTCTAAATGCCCCCACACTAATTAATTTCTTCTGCACAATTGAGTCTGACTACATTATAGTCTATTCTACATAAGGGAATACAGTTAACTGTCAGATATATAAGTACAAATGTATGTAAAAGTAAGTAAGTGTGTCTGTCTGTCTCTCTCTCTCAGGTGAGACACTAGCACTATATTCCCTCTCCCTCTCCCAACATTAATCATTACTTCTTTGCAGCTTATAAACATCTTAAACCACCATCTATAGATCTCTCTCTCTCTCTCTCTCTCTCTCGCTCTCTCTCTCTCTCTCTCTCAAATATCCTGAAGTTTGAGCATTATGTGACCAACCAGTGGTTTGAAATACCAGGCAGAGTAATATGGAACCATTTTTGACACTGAAGGCCCCTGGACTACCAACCATGTGGAAAGCGGACATTCAATGGAATATGAAGTTGGGTGCAGCACACAGCATGTTTATATTAAAAAAAAGGCGTCAAAAAACAGAATGAAATAGAGAATTTATTATACAAGAACAAGCTGGGGGATGTGACATCTTCACTGTTTTTTTGTGCATTGTTTTCTGTATCTATACATTTGGTATATTTCTCCCCTGTATTTTTCTTGTGGTGTAATTATCAGTTTATGTAGTGAAACTTTCTTATACAAATAAATGGATCTGTTCAAATGGGCCAATATGTCTATCATATTTCTACCATTTGTAAGAAACAAACTATAGATTTCTGACACCCAGAAAGTGTTTTTTCTGCAATCAACATTCCCCACTGACTTCAGGTTTGTAAACAATAGGTGCTGACATTCCAGAAATCCCCCCTTTGTCACAGATTCTTGTTAACCCTTTATCCAATGAATCGCCCGCATCTGCCCACATAATATGCAAATTCAGCAACTGAAAAAATATTATTTAAAAAAAAATTTCAACGAAACCATATCATGTGACCCCTCGTTGGAACGAGCTCGTTGAGCTCGTTCCAACGAGGAGTCACATGATATGGTTATGTTGACATTTTTTGAAAAATTTGAAAAAATGATATTTAAAATAATAAATTTTGATATCGTCTGCGTTGGGTAAAGGGTTAACATAACCTCCATAAACAGGAGTATTCCTCTTAATAATGATTTCTTGATGCCCAACTCGATTAAAGTTTTCATAAAATCAAGTTATGGCTGCTTTGCAACAACCATAATCTGATTTTATGTGAAATTCAAAAGAATATTTAGTAGGTTCAGAGTTAAACCTTAAGAAACAAACAAACTTTTGTTGAAATGATAACTCAGTGAAATCAGAACTAGTTATATGAATTAGGCAAGAAAAAAAATACCTATGTTTGCGGTAACCCTACTGACCATTAAAAATCTTGCCTACTCAAAAACGTTTTTGGGATAAAATCAGAATATTTATATGAAGTGTGTACGTTTTGTAAATGTGTGCAGAGAAAATTTAAAACTCAAAATTACATAAAAGTGTCAATGACACTGCAGCAGTGCAGCTCAACATATCCAAGAAACGACTGAACTAAATAGAAAGATCCAGTAATGCCAAGTCATTCACTCAAGTTTCTACACTGAAGACATCACACCAAAGCTACATGTGAAATCTGAAAAAGGTCGGGTGAGAGGTGCAACCTGTAGGGTCTCACTAATGGAACTGGTGAAAATTTATATGCCAAATCCAAGATGGGCACTGACAGCCATGTTTTTCAACGAAATTCAGAAAAATTTAATAGCTCCTATCTAGACATCATACCAAAGATACATATGAAATTTTGAAAAAGATGGGGTAAGGGATGTAGCCTATAGGGTATTCTAATGGGATTGTTGACAATTTATATGCCATATCCAAAATGTCTGCTGGCAACCATGTTTTTTAACAAAATTCAGAAAAATTTGATAGCTCCCATCTAGACATCACACCAAAATACATATGAAATTTGAAAAAATTGGGTGAGAGATGCAGTCTGCAGGATGTATTAATGGAATTGTTGATAATTCAAATGCCAAATCCAAGATGGGTGCTGGTGGCCATATTACTGAACGAAATTCAGAAAAATTTGATAGCTCCCATCTGGACATCACACCAAGGCTAGATATGAAATTCAAAAAAGATCAGGTGAGAGATGTTGCCTGTAGGGTGTACTAATGGAATTGTTGTCAATTTATATCCAAATCCAAGATGGCTACTGGTGGGCATGTTTTTTATCAAAATTCAGAAATATTCGATAGCTCCCATCTAGACATCACACGAAGCGACATATGAAATTTGAAAAAAATCGGGTGAGAGATGTGGCCTGTAGAAGGTGCAAATGGAATTGATATTTTATATGTCAAATCTAAGATGGCTGTTGGCGGCCATGTTTTTTAACGGAATTCAAAAAAATTTGACAGCTCCCAAATAGACATTGCTGGCAACCATGTTTTTTCACGAAAAATTTGATAGCTCCCATCTGGACATCATACCAAAACTACACATGAAATTTGAAAAAGATTGGGTGAGAGATGCGGCCTGCAGCATGTACTAATAGATTTGTTGACAATTCAAATGCCAAAGTCAGGATGGCTGCTGGCAGCCATATTGTTGAACTTAATTCAGAAAAATTTGATAGCTTCCATCTAGACATCACACCAAAGCTAGATATGAAATTCAAAAATGATCAGGTGAGAGATGCGGCCTGTAGGGTGTGCTAATGAAATTGTTGTCAATTTATATCCAAATCCAAGATGGCCACTGGAGGCCATGTTTTTCAATAAAATTCAGAAATATTTGATAGCTTCCATCTAGACATCACACCAAAGCTACATATGAAATTTGAAAAAAGTTAAAAAATTTATAGTAATTTATATATTTTTTATACTTACCAATGACCCAGACTTAGCTGGTGCTAACTCTAACAAAACCAGGGCCAAACACAAATTTTGCCCCCCAATCCCCAAAATTTGCATCCAAAACCAAAAGAAATCATGTCCTATAGGACCTCCATACTACGCCCCCACTGCGCATGCGCAGTGTCAAGGACGTCCCAAAATTGGTGCCAATTATCATTCTTACTGGCAGTGCCTGGTCAGCGCTATGTACTCAGCGGGGAGGCAAGAGTTCCCAACTCCTGAGAGGCCCATCCCCGTCTGGGTCATTGGTAAGTATAAAAAATATATAAATTACTATAAATTTTTTAACATTTTTATACTGTACCAATGACCCAGACTTAGCTGAATAGTAAACAGGCTGGAGGGCCTAGGACATAGAGGAAAATCCAATAAGCTCAACTATATAATAAAGAGGTACCCCTTAAGGAGAAAAGGAGTATTAGGCTTTACATGTATCTTTCTTATTTAATATTAATACCCTTAATAATTGAGCACAATAATATTCATGTTCTCTATTTACATCCAGTATAACCCTTATACTAATTATTTTTAAAGTAAGCCAATAAATAAAGTAGTCCAGAGAATTGAGATTCTTTATAATCTTTTAAAAGTGTCCGAGTATTGTATATTAAAGCCTGTTTGACACTTGACATATACAAATGCTTCACACCGAGCTACACTTTAAAAATAAGACATGAATGAATTTTAACATTAACATTACACTTTAAAACCATCCCGGAAGCGACTCAGAAATACTGACTTTGGAGGAGGCATTCCCTTGCTTTTCACTATAAAGCAGGTGACCTAAGGGAACACCCGCCCCCCCCCCTCTTCCCCTTGCCCTGGGTCAAATAGCCCAGTGCGAAGAGGGCAGCCGGACGGAGTCACTGCCGGAACAGAAAGCCTGCATAACTATAGTTGCAACTGTTTAGTGGACGACATTCTGAGCAACAGATAACGGACCTAAACAATGCAGGTCTCCAGAAATGGACTCAATATTTCTGAGATAAAAATTCATGAATGTGGATGGCTGAGACCAATAAGCAGCCTTCATTAAATCTGTAATAGCAACACTATTAGCATAAGCCCAAGAAGTAGCAAGAGCTCTTACTTCATGAGCAGAAATCTTAAGCACAGACTGCTGAGAAGAAGATAAACTCTCATAAGCAGTACGGATAGTTAATTGAATCCATCTAGCAATAGAATGGACCGAAATGTCCCTTCTATTAGGCATCAAAGACAGAAAGAAACGTTTCCGTCCCTTTCTGATAAACTGAGATCTCTGTTTATAGATACGTAACGCTCTAACAGGACAGAGTAAAGGCCTACGCCCGTCTGAAGACGGAAGAGCCTTAATAACAATAGGTTCCGGATATTTATTAGGAGCCTGATTCTTAGCTAAAAAACCCACATTAGTAGTGAAGGTGATAGTGTTCCCGACACTACGATAGTGAGAATCATCCACCGACAGTGCATGAAGCTCACTGACTCTTCTAGCAGAAGAGAAAGCTAAGAGAAAAGCTGTCTTATAAGATAAGAATTTGAAATCTACTGTCCCAAGAGGTTCAAATGGCTTTTCCTTCAATTTAAGAAGAACCCAAGCTAAATTCCATTTAGGAATTAATCTAAGAGTTCTGGGTCTATTTATCGAGAAGTTTCTAACCAACTTAGATAAAGAGACATTAGATCCAATTTGTAAACTATCATGATGTGCATAGGTATCAGATAACATAGACCTATAACCCTTAATAGTAACAGGCTGCGGTTTGATTTCGTCAAACAAGTATACTAGAAAGTTTGCAATGTCTGGTATAGAGGGATCAAAAATATCTACAGAATGATCCCTACACCAACGACGAAAAACCTTCCACTTAGCCGCATAGTTTAGCGAAGAGGAGGTCCTCCTACAGTTAGAAATCGCGTCCACTGCTCGTCCTGTAAAGTGCTTGCCATGCAAGAAGGACCGCACAACGGAAAAACGTGAAGGTTGAGACCTTGTGGGTTGTGATGGAGTTGGCGCGATTTCCCCTGCGAAAGAAGATCCTCCCGTGGAGGAAGCTTTCGCGGTAGGTCCCACAACAGACACCTGAGTAGATTTACCCACGGTCTCTGTGGCGACAGAGATGCTACCAACAGAATCTTGCATTGAGATTGTTTTATCTTTAGCAATACTTGTTGAATTAACGGCGCTGGAGGATATGCATATCCTATCATTCCGTCCCAAGGGATCGACAGAGCGTCTACTGCAAATGCTCTTGGATCCGGACACGGAGACACATACGTCTGCAACTGATTGTTGAGATGTGTCGCAAATAAGTCTATCATTGGCCGTTCCCATTGGTAGCAAATCTGATTGAATACTTGTTTGTTGAGAGTCCACTCCGACGGCAACAAGCGACCCTTTCGTGAAAGGGAGTCTGCTAGCACATTCAGACGACCCGGTATGTGACGGACAGAAAGAAGAACCTGATGTTCTAGCGCAAACAGAAGGATTCTTTCCGTTAGATTGAACAACGGAACTGAATGAGTGCCTCCCTGATTCCGTATATACGCCACTACTGTCGTATTGTCGGATAGGATTTGGACATGAGCATTGTGAATAATGTCCATCCAATGACGAAACGCAAGCCAAATTGACATCATTTCCTTGATGTTTATGTGCTTGCACAGGAATTGGGGATCCCAAAGACCCTGGCATCTCGAATCCGTTGGGATCAATGATGCACCCCAACCTGTTTGACTGACATCCGTCATAATGGTAAAACTCGGATCCAGCAACTGCAGCGGAACTCCCTGAGTTAACCACTGAATGTTTGCCCAAGTCTGAATCTCTTGTTTCACTTGATCTGACAAGAGAACGTCTACGTCGAGCGAATGAATTTTCACACTCCAATTCTGAGTCAAGAAAATTTGGAGTGAACGCGTGCGTAACCGCCCCATCGGAATGAGATCCGCAGTGGCTCCGCACAGACCTATCAGTCTCATAAATTCTCTCGCTGTGACTTTGTCTGTGTGCAGACAATAGCGAGCGTAACAACTGACTAATTTCGCTCTGGTTAACGGCAGACGAATGAGATTGTTGTGCGTCTCGAAGCTCATTCCCAGATGAGTGAATGACTTGGACGGCACCAGATCCGACTTCTCCTCGTTTACTATAAGTAGATTCTGAACATCGTTCTGAAGCGTTAACTCGTTGCCGTACCTCTGAAGAATGTCGTCCAGGTAGGCCGACGTTACCGCAGACGAATGAGCTCGGAAATAGATTATTACCGAGTTCATTACCCGAGTGAAAGCCCAGGGTGCTAGATTCAATCTGAAGCACATCGCCCGGAATTGATACACCACTCCTAGGACTGCGAAGCGTAGATACTTTCTGAATGTCGGATGTACCATGACGTGAAAGTACGCATCTTTGAGATCTATGCTTGTTGCATAATCGTTCACCCGAATACTCGCTCTGACCGACCGAATCGTCTCCATATAAAATTTCGGAGCGACAATCAGCTTGTTTATCCAGCTCAAATCTATGACTGGACGGAACGAGCCGTCTGGTTTCGGAACCAGAAACAGATGGCTGTAGAATCCTGGAGTCTCCTGGTTTTCTACGACCTCTACCGCGTTCTTCATTAGAAGAGACTGCACCTCTGATAACAGAGCGTCTCTTTTCTGTGGATTTGATGGAAGTTGAGTCCACTTTGGACTTCGAGTTAATGGAGGCTTTCGTTTGAAGGATATCTTTAGACCTTCCGAAGTCACTCCTCTCACCCAAGGGTCGTCCGTAATCGACGCCCATTCTTGTGAAAAGCTCGACAACCTTCCGCCAACCGGTACGCGATAGAGGTTTAAGCCATCACCTCCTGGACCTGCGAGGCCTGCGGTAGGAGAAACCACGTCCTCCACGACACGCACCTCGTCCCGTCGACCTCGGGGCGTCCGACCGGTTGTCCCGGCCCGAAGGACGTCCCGAACGAGAGTCGCTACCCTGACGGTCTCTCGAATAAGACCAAGAGGACGCACCGGAACCTCTATAGAAACCTCTCTTGGGCGAATTAGACCCAGAAGTGCCTGTCTTATTCTTGTCAGCTGTATCCGACTTCTTAGAAGCAGATTTGAACAACAGAGAATCCGAAGCTTTCTTTGTAATTTTATCATAAATAGCAGAAAGCTTGCCGTCAAAGAGAAGTTCTCCGGAGACCGAAGCGACTCTAAGAGAGTTCTTCACCTTAGTATCCACGAGTGTGGATGTAGCTAGGGCTGCGTCACGTCTAACAAACTCCAGGTTTGCCACAGAAAGGGCGGAGTTACACGTGGAATAAGCTACTGCCCTTGAAAGAAGTCTTAAAGAGGATTGTATATCCTGAAACTCTTTCCCTTGAAGGCGCAGTGATAACGCCTTAGTAAGGTGATCTGCGTAAGATAAGGCATCTAAATTGGCTCTGTTAGACGAAATAGCTGTTTCCAACACCGCGGTTGGAATAGAAGCCGACGACGGTAATGATAGCTCTAAGTCTTCCGCCTCGTCGTCCATACGCAGAGGAACTCTCGGGATACCCTGTCCTGCCATGTCGAATTTATTCCTTGCATTAATGAAAGGCAGGTTGAGAGTATTGGCGGACAAGAAACCTGCTTTCCCCGTCTTGGAAGCTTGTTTAAATATAGCGTCGTTCAATAATTCAAATGTTCTTGCAACATTATTGGACTGCGACGGAAACTCGGGAGCGATGTCCCTGAACCGCTCAAAAAATTCAGAGTCCAATGACGCTATAATCCTCTTGTCCGGAACCGCAGCAGTCTGGCCCGACGGAACAACTTGAGGGAGAAAGTGCCGGATGAAGTCCACGGCAGCTTTATGTTGTTCCGAAAGGGATAGCTCCAAATCATCCGTATCCCTTTCACCATCCGGTCGGACCTCATGATGCTCCCGGTCGTCCGCCCCCGATGCTTCGGCGGAGCGTACCGACCCAGCGCCGTTGGATAATTCTCGATCCGACACCGTTTCTGTCGGCTGCTGGGATGCTGCGATAAGCTGTGCTATCTGCACAAGAATGTCCGGCGTCGAGACCTGCGGAGGCGCAGTCTTTCGCTGCTTCGCCGAGGGCAGCTCCGCATCAGATGGCTCCCGCATACTTTTTCTATGCGAACGTCCGGAGTCCATCGGTCTCGAGTCCCTGGCTGCCGGATGGTGTGACCTGGTCGCCGAAGAATCCTTGATCGGCGAAGCTGGTGAGATATCGGCGGTCACGCAGCCAAGGTGCGGTCGTGTGCACTGACGAGAAGAAGAAGCCTTAGCAGTCTCCGCGGACTGCCTATACAACGGAGCATCCCGAGCGACGGACGTATGCTCCGCTTGCGACACATTTTGTACCACAACATCTGGTCCCAGATGTTGTTGTACGAGAGAGGGGCCTCTCTCGCTCGCGGCCCGGCTGGACCTGGACGAGCTAGGAACCGGACTCAAAGGCTTGACTGATGAAGGGCCAAACAGAGAATGATAATTGGCGCCAATTTCGGGACGTCCTTGACACTGCGCATGCACAGTGGGGGCGTAGTATGGAGGTCCTATAGGACATGATTTCTTTTGGTTTTGGATGCAAATTTTGGGGATTGGGGGGCAAAATTTGTGTTTGGCCCTGGTTTTGTTAGAGTTAGCACCAGCTAAGTCTGGGTCATTGGTACAGTATAAAAATATCGGGTGAGAGATGTGGCCTGTAAGATTTGCTAAAGGCATTGTGGACATATGGATGGAAGACGGATTGAAACCCATCCCAATAGCTCATACTTGACGTTGTCAAGTTTAGCTAAAAATTAATAAAATAACTAGATGTGTCAGCAGGACACATATGCCCCTGCAAGCAAAAAAAGTCTGGAAAACTGATTCTCTTGAGTTTTCATATAATAAACTAAGTTCAAGGTCAATAACTCTGCAAAAGGTCATCCATCCCGGGCCAAACTCTAACTCGATTTATAGGTACCCATGAGAAAGACACACATCAGAAATCAGCCAATTATCTCAATGTATGGAGAAAAAAAGTCCCGAAAGTTAAAAAATTTATAGTAATTTATATATTTTTTATACTTACCAATGACCCAGACATAGCTGGTGCTAACTCTTAAAATATAGGGCCAAACACAAATTTTGCCCCCCAATCCCCAAAATTTGCATCTAAAACTAAAGAAAACATGTCCTGAAAGGCCCTCCACACTTCGCCCCTACTGCGCATGCGCAGTGTCAAGGATGTTCCAAAATTGGCGCGATTAATCATTCTAATAACCAGTGCCTGGTAAGCGCTATGTACTCAGTGGGGAGGCAAGAGTTCCCAACTCCTGGGAGGGCCATCCCCGTCTGGGTCATTGGTAAGTATAAAAAATATATAAATTACTATAAATTTTTTAACATTTTTATACTGTACCAATGACCCAGACATAGCTGAATAGTAAAAAGGCTGGAGGGCCAAGGACATAGAGCAAAATGGAATACGCTCAATAAAATAAAATAGAGTCATCCCCTGTAGGGAAAAAGAAGTAATAGGCCTTACATGTATCTTTCTTATTTATGATAAATTAGAAAGATACAACACCTTCCAAAATTGAGCTTCATACATCCATGTACTCTATTAATATCCAATATAATCCTTATACTAATAATTTTTAAAGTAAGCCAATAAATAAAGTAAGTCTAGAGAATAGAGACTCTTATACTCCTAAAAGTGTCTGAGGATTGCATAATCATGTCCGTTGACATATGCAATATTCAAAAGCTATACTTTAAAAACTAAGACTTGAATGAATTTTAAAAACCTAAACTTCTCACTAAACAACCATCCCAATAACAGCTCAGAATTACTAACTCCGGAGGAGGTATCCCCTTGTTTTCATAGTAAAACAGGTGACCCAAGGGAACACCCTCCCCCCCCCCCCTTTTTCTTGCCCTGGGTCAAATAGCCCAGAGCGAAGAGGGCAGCCGAACGGAGACACTGCCGAAACAGACAGCCTACCTAGCTATAGTAGCAACTGTTAAGAGAATGACATTCTGAGCAGTAGATAATAGACCTAACAAAAGAGGCCTCAAGAAATTGACTCGATATTTCTAAGATAAAATTCATGAATGTGGATGGCTGAGCGCAATGAGCGGCCTTCAAAAATCTATAATAGCGACACTATTAAAGTAAGCCCAAGAAGTAGAAGAACTCTTACTTCATGAGCCGAAATCTTAAGCACAACTGCTAAGTCAATGATATACCATAAGCAGTACGCTAGTTAATAGAATCCATTAACAATAAAATGGAGCGTAACGTCCTTCTACTAGACATCAAAGACAGAAGAAGCTTACGCCCTTGTAATAAACAGATATCTGTTTATAAATACATAAACTGTACCCGGAAAGAGTAAAGGCCTATGCCCATACGAAGACGGAAGGACCTTAAAATAATAGGTTCCGGATAATAGGAGCCTAACTCTTATGCAACAATCCAACCTAAATAGTAACGGAAGTATTGATTCCGAAACTATGAAAGTGAAAATCATCCATCGATAGTGCATGAAACTCACTGACTCTACAGTAAAAGAGAAACCAACAGAATTACTGTCTAAAAGGTCAGAATTTGAAAACTACTGTTTCCAGAGGCTCAAATGATTACTTAGCTAAATAAGAACCGAAGTTAAAATCCGTATAGGAATTTAATCTAAAGATTCTAAGTCTATTTATCAAAAAGTTACTAACTGACTTAGATAAAGAGACAAAAGACTCAATTGTAAACTATCGTAGAGTGCATAGGTATGAGGTAACATAAACCTATAACCTAAATAATAACAGGCTGCAGTAGATCTTGTGAAACAAGTATACTAAAAAATAGCAATGAGTAGTATGGAGGGATCAACAATATGAACATAATGATCCCTACACCACGACGGAAGAGCCTCCACTTTAGTCGCATAGAATAGCGAAGAAGAGGATCTCCTATAGTAAGAAATCGCGTCCAAAGCTCGTCCAGTACAGTGCTTACAATGCAATACGGACCACACAACGGAATACATGAAGGTTGCGACCTTGCTGGTTGTGATAAAGATGACACGATTTACCCAGTGAAAAAAGATCCTCACATAGAGGAAGATTTCACGTTAGGATCCACAGTAGACAAGAGAGTAAATTACTCATGATCTCTGTGAAGATAGAGATGCTATCAACAGAAATGTATTGTGGTTGTTTATCTTAGCAATACCTGCTAAAACAACAGCGCCGGAGGATACGCGTATCCTATCATTCCGTCCTATAGATCAATAGAGCGTTAACACTATTAGCTCAGAGATCTGGACAAGCCAACACATACGTCTGCAATTGATTAGCAAGCTGTGTCATAAATAAAACATCATTGGGCGCTCCCATAGATAGCAAATCTGATTGAATACTTGTTTGTTGAGAGTCCATTCTGACAGCAACAAGCGACCCATAAGAGAACGGGAGTCCGATAAAACAATCAGACGACCCAGAATATGACGGACCAAAACTGAACTTGGTGTACTATAACCAACAGACGGATTCTTTCCATTAAATTGAATAACGGAAACGAAAGAGTGCCTCCCTGGTTCCGGAGATACGCCACTACTGTCGAATTAAAGGACAGGAATTTGGGCATGCGTTTCTGAATAATGTTCATGCAATGACATAAAGCAAGCCTAAAAAACATTATTCCGCGGAAGTTTAACTGATAGCTAAAAGACTGCGGAACCCAAAGACCCTGGCACTTCGAATCCGTTGGGATCAGTATATATCCCAATCTGTTTGACTGGCAACCGTCATAACAGCCACACTCGGGTCCGGCAACTGCGGCGGCACTCTCTGAGTCAACCACCGAATGTTTGCCCCAGTCTGAATCTCTTGTAACACTAGATAGACAAGAGAATGTATAAATTGAGCAATTCATGGATTGCCGGAAAGTTGCCGTCGAAGAGAAGCTCCTCCGAGAACGAAGCGACTCTGAGAGAGTTCTTAACCTTACTATCCACGCGTGTGGATGTAGCTAGGGCTGCGTCACGTCTAACCAACTCCAATCAGCCACTGAAGGGCGGAGTTATACGTGAACAAACTACTGCCCTCAAAAGAAATTACATTGAGAATAATATCCCGTAAATCTTTTCTTGGAGACGTAATGATAATGCCTCAGTAAGGCGGATTACGTATAAAAAAGCGTCTAAGTTAAGTCTACTATACATAATGTCGTTCCCAACATTGAAATTGGAAAAGACATAAACGGCAAAAAAGAATATATGCAGTCTTTAATCACACCGTCTAGACGCATATGAACTCTCGGTATGCCCTGCTCTGCCAAAATAAACTATTTATAAAAATGATAAAATGGCAGAAATGAGCCACGCGGACAAGAAACTAAACTATCATGCTTAGTAGCAGGCTTGTATATATATATAAATATATAGCGTCGAAAAATAAAACACATGTTGTAATGACAATATTGGACTGCGTCGGTAAGTCAGGGACAATGTCCCTGTACCGATCGAAAAATCCGAGTCCAATGACGCTATAAGTCTCTTATCCAAGATCGCAGCAATGAAGTCCGAAAAATAATCACTGGAAGAAATGCCAGAAGATATGAAAGGCATCTTCCGATACTACTAAAGGGAAAACTCGAAATCTTTCGAATCCCTTTCGCCATCCTGTCGGACCCTATAAAGCGTTCGGTCGTCCGTAGCTGATGCAACCGCGGACCGCACCGACCCAGCGCCGTCGGATAATTCCTGATTCGACCGAGAAACTGTCAATTGCTGGGATGCTGCGAAACAACTGTGCTAACTCGGATAGCACGTCCGTCACTGAGGCCTGAGGAGAAGCGGTCTTACGATGCATTGCCGCTGGAAGCTCCGTGATCGTTACCCCGTGCATACTTCCAATATGCGAGCGAACGGAGTGTATAGGCCTTGTGTCCCTTGGCTACCGGATGGCGCGACCTATTTGCCGTGGAATCACTGAATGCCGAAACTGATCGGATACTCGAGGTCACGTAGCCAATGTGCGGTCGTGTGCCCTGCTGTGAGGATGAGGAAGCATTAAAGACAGTCTCTCGGACTGTCAATATAACGGAGCGTCCCGAGCAACGGACATATGCTCCGAATGTAAAATATCTGAACCACAACATGCGGTCCCCTATGTTGTTGGCTTCCTCCGATCTGTCCTCAATCTGCCGTCACTGGGTGAGTACTAAAGTAATTAAAGTGCTCGCATCACCCAAATCTCCTTCCTAGACCGCAACGGATGAACCCGGCAGCCGAACCATTCGATGAATGTACGCTACACCGGGTGAGCTAGCGAATGTCACTCCGTAAGCGATAGACATATTCCATGAGCACTTATTGCCGCTAACTCTTCATTAACTATGACGACAGAGGCACACTTTTGAAAGACATCTCCATAACTCTTCGAACAAGAAACCAGAAATGCTTGGATAGCAAGCATAAAATAATAATATATATAGCGTCGTTCAATAATTCGAAAGTTTGTGTGACATTATTGGACTATGTCGGAACTGAGGGACGATGTCCCTGAACCGAACCAAAAATTTCTAAGTCCACCGACGCTATCAGTTTCTTATCCGTCATCGCAGCATATGTTGTTCCGAAAGGGAAAGCTTGAAATCCTCCGAATCCCTTTCGGTATCCCGTCGGACCGGATGAAACTTTCGGACGTCCGTACCCGCTTCCGCGGAGCGTCCCGACCCAGCATCGTCGGATAAAATATATGCGACAGATTCAGTTGATGCTGGGATGCTGCGATAAACTGTGCTATTAAGGAAAGCACGTCCGTTACCGAGGCCTGTGCAGTAGCGGACTTACGATGCATTGCCGCCGGAAGCTCCGTGTACGTTGACTCCCGCACACTTCCTATGCGAACGTCCGGAGTCTGCAGGCCTCGAGTCCCCGGCAACCGACCCAGCGCTGTCGGATAATTCTCGATCCGACACCGTTTCTGTCGGCTGCTGGGATGCTGCGATAAGCTGTGCTATGTGCACAAGAATGTCCGGCGTCGAGACCTGCGGAGGCGCAGTCTATCGCTGCTTCGCCGAGGGCAGCTCCGCATCAGATGGCTCCCGCATACTTTTCTTATGCGAACGTCCGGAGTCCATCGGTCTCGAATCCCTGGCTGCCGGATGGTGTGACCTGGTTGCCGAAGAATCCTTGATCGGCGAAGCTGGTAATATATCGGCGGTCACGCAGCCAAGGTGCGGTCGTGTGCGCTGACGAGAAGAGGAAGCCTTAGCAGTCTCAGCGGACTGCCTATACAATGGAGCGTCCCGAGCGACGGACGTATGCTCCGCTAACGACACATTTTGTACCACAACATCTGGGGCCAGATGTTGTTGAACGAGAGAGGGGCCTCTCTCGCTTGCCGTCCGGATGGACCGGAACGAGCTATGAACCGGACTAAAAGGCTTCCTCCGTTCTCCCTCCGATCCGCCGTCACTGGGTGTGCATTAAGTTAATTTTATAGTGCTCGCATCACCCCAAAATTCCTTCTAGACCGCAACGGACGAACCCGGCTGCCGAACCATTCGGTGAATGGACGCTACACCGGGCGAGCTAGCGGACGTCAAAGGCCGTCGAACCTACTAGGGTCCTCTTAGGCAATTGGCGTATAACATGAGCACTTTTCCGCTAGCCCTTCATTAATAGTGACGACGGAGGCACACTGTTGGAAGACATCACAGATACATCACCCTAATCTTGATCGTCTGAAATAGAAATTGATAAAGTAGAGTGACCCTGCGGGGAAAGGACCGGAGTGTCCAAATCCCCAACAACATACCGTGACATACGCTTCCCATATTGTCATCGAAATCATACGATACAGAACAGGAGTTAATGCGAGTACACTGACTACATATAGAATGATAATAAAGTCAGAGGAAGACTTCCTCTTAAAACAATTGATCAATATCCTTTCAATGTGAAAAGAAAACAAGTCCTGGTACTCGCACTAACCCCTGGCAATCAAAATACATAATAATAATATGATCCATTAATATAGAAAAAATAATTGAAATCAAAAATATTTTGAAAAAATATTTTTTCAGAACAGCCCAAGTTTCTGAAAAGTAACGTTGAGCCCCAATGGATCCCAAGCCTAAGTGTGGACAAAAATTTTAAAAATATTTAAAACAATTTATTCAACACTTACGAACAATAATAATGTATCTAGTTATGATTAAAATAACATAAAGATATTATTTATTAGAAATCCCCCCCTCACACAGAGGGCTGTTGTAAATGTAAACAATGAGTGTAAAAACACTAAAATAAGACTCCAGGCACCCAGGCCCGAAATCAGTTACCAAAAATACACTATCTGATGCAAAACCGAGACTTCCAGGGAAGAAACTGCAGAACATCAGATGGTAGATGCAGAACACAACGCCTAACCACCCGTAGGTGAAGACGTAAACATGGGGAAAGAACAGAATTCATTCTGTTATTCAGCTAAAACTCCCAAGAAATTTTAGTAATAATAATTACAGAAACTATGCCAAAAGCATGGGAGAATAGCAAGGGGGAACTTAAAGGACAGGGAGAGAGGAAAACACTTGTAAAAACAGTGTAACTAATAATCAGAATGACAACAAAATGGCTGCTGCCTTGAAAATAGGTAACTTAACATAATTTCATTAAAAAATTTTAAGTTACAGCCCTGATAATATTCTGTCACACATTCTTTTCCTCTCCTCCTTCTCTATCCTCCTTAGAATCACCATTTCACTAATATTTATGTGTCTGGCATCATTTAAACTGAGATTTAAAAGCACAAAGATCAGTCAGATGTTAACTGATGAAGGGCCAAACTTAGAATGATTAATGGCGCCAATTTTGGAACGTCCTTGACACTGCGCATGCGCAGTAGGGGCGAAGTGTGGAGGGCCTTTCAGGACATGTTTTCTTTAGTTTTAGATGCAAATTTTGGGGATTGGGGGGCAAAATTTGTGTTTGGCCCTATATTTTAAGAGTTAGCACCAGCTATGTCTGGGTCATTGGTACAGTATAAAAATACTGTTTTTTTTTTAATGATGGAATGATGGATGAACAAGCGTAACACAATGTGCCCCAAGCCATTTTATGACGGGGGCATAACAAAAATCCCTACCCACAGACCCTAATATTTTATCCCCAGGTTACACTAAACTATCACTATTACTGTACCTTTGGTAAACACAGATTGTTGATAAGGTGACAGGAGTTTATTCCACTGGCTGACTTTTAAGATATTGTTGTAGTAATCAGTATACTGGTATGGCATCAGATTGGATGGATATGGGTCATGGTTGCCCAAAACTGGTAATATCGTTGTGTTAGGAAAAACAGCCAACAACTGTGCTGTCACCTTTTTGATGTTTATATAGACTTTATTTACATCCAGATCAGTATTCTTGACATGTGGGACACTGTCTCTGTAAAGAAAGATCTTACATTTAATTCCATTTGACTTTTTTATCATACGGTCTGTACCTTTTTCTGACCATAAAACTAAAGCACTATAATTAAAATCACATTCCAGAAGTAGTACATGTACCTGGTGAATACAGATGTACTCCAGGAATTTTTCTCCACATATGGATATTGGCAATGGGGCCAGAGCCAATGCATTTATATATTTATTGATGTTTAAGGTCACTTTCAATACCTTTGGCTATATCATGACCTCAACATTGGTATGCAGTCAAATTTAGCTAACACCTATGCTTCTCACTTTAGAGTGGTTTCCATCCCAAGCATTGGATGGTTACCGGATCCTAGTTTACCAGTAAAGCAGAAACTTGTTTACAACAGTAAACAAGACAATCCCTCTTCCAACATCCCCTACAGGTGGGAAAATAACCTCCTTACATGATGAAAAATGTGAACTCTATTGGTCTTCGGAAGATTGAGAAGGGTACAATTCTTCCATACAAGCACATTCTACATGAATAATTTGGTTTTATAAATTCAAATCATGGTCTGATTATTCCTTTAATGGCAAAATTATTTTTGCTGGAAATTCCTATAAATTCAAGCATTCAATATCCAATTCCTACTTAGCTGAGTTTAGGCCTAAAAAAAATAAAAATCTGTTTCTCAGGCCCTCCTGCATGGTCCTTTTGGCTGCCGCAAGCCCTATTTATAACCAATGCAAACTTAAAAAAAATAAAAAATAAATGGTTTATGTCTAATATTTCACCCAAGTTAATAAAATTAATAAATTTGTCCCTTGAGTGCAACAAGGCTTTGCAATGATTTAGCATTGCAAAGCCTTCTTGCACTCAAAGGACAAAATACACCACCACCCATGCTATTCTGCACATTATGAGGTCTAAAACAAACCAAGAACATAAACTTTTGATGGCAAAGGAATAATTAAAACAAAAAAAAAAATAAAATAAAGAAATTGCCCATCTGGCAGGCAATTTTACAAAAATGAAAGTGTCAATGACACTGTAGCTCAACTTGTCAAGACAAAGACATGTACATGTATAGTATGTGACACAGCAATGACAAACATCTACATTCGTAGGTAATGACCTGATAACAAAGGTACATATAAAGTATTGTAACGGTCTGTACATAAATACTGACCGTTGCCTGTAACAAATGTATAGGTAAAGTATTGTAAAGGTGAGTGACAGTCAGATGCTAAACTAGAAAAAAATCTTTTAGTCCCAGAGTGGGTCTGACTGAACCCCAAAATATTTGTTCTCATAGCACAGTGATAACAAAGGCACCCCAAAACACACTCGTTCCTGTCCCAAGGTGAAAACAAAGGTACCCAAGAAGTTTTGTGAAGATCAGTTCATAAATACGAGCTGTATAGAACTTGTGACAAAAAACTGATTGGACCTAATTTTGGTACAAAATGGCCACTGGCAGCCATCTTGAATTTTGGACCGTACCCAGAAACACTCATTCTCGTCCCAAGGTGATAACAAAGGTACCCAAGAAGATTTGTGAAGATCGGTTCATAAATACAGTCTCTACCCTGAGCCGTATTGACATGTGTGCTTACATTGTGTAAGTAGCACTGAATAAATCAAAGTTCATCTAATTTGCATAATTTCTGCACGAAAAAAAAACCCTTACAATATGTGATGTATTCCATGTTACTAAACATTCATACAAAAATTTATTCAAATCAGAAGTTTCATACAGAAGTTCTGTACAAAAGACTGATTGCACTAATTTTGGTACAAAATGGCTGCTGGTGGCCATCTTGAATTTCGGACTACACCCAAAAACACTCGCTCTCATCCCACGGTGATAACAAAGGTACCCAAGAAGTTTCGTAAAGATTGGTTCATAAATATGGCCTCTAGTCTGAGCTGTATAGAAGTTGTGTACAAAAAACTGATTAGACCTAATTTCAGTACAAAATGGTCACTGGCAGCCATCTTGAATTTTAGACCGCACACAGAAACACTCGTTCTCGTCCCAAGTTGATAACAAAGGTACCCAAGACATTTCGTGAAGATCAGTTCATAAATACAGACTCTAGTCTGAGCCGTATTGACATGTGTACTTACTGTGTGTAAGTCGCACTGAAAAAATCAAAGTTCATCTAATTTGCATAATTTCTGCACGAGAAAAAAACCTGTATTATATGTGATATATCCCATGGTACTAAACATTCACACAAAAAATTATTCAAATCAGCGCTTTCATATGAAAGTTCTGTGCAAAAATCTGATTGCACCTAACTTTGTACAAAATGGCTGCCATCGGCCATCTTGAATTTCGGACCGGACCCAAATACACTCGTTCTCATCCCATGGTGATACCAAAGGTGCCCAAGAAGTTTTGAAAAGATAGGTTCATAAATACGGCCTCTAGCCCGAGCCGTATTGGCATTTGCACTTAC
This sequence comes from Pictodentalium vernedei, assembly GCA_031216915.1. Taxonomy (NCBI): domain Eukaryota; kingdom Metazoa; phylum Mollusca; class Scaphopoda; order Dentaliida; family Dentaliidae; genus Pictodentalium; species Pictodentalium vernedei. The sequence continues at coordinate 163,563,777 of CM062291.1, read as the reverse complement.
AGTGCTGAAAGTAACTTCAAAAAACATCAAAATTAGTCTAATTTGCACAATTTACGCACGAGAAAAAAACCCGTATTATATGTGATGTATCCCATGGTACTAAACATTCATACAAAAAATTATTCAAATCAGAGCTTTCATATGGAAGTTCTGTACAAAAAACAGATTTCTGCATCGTCGGTACAAAATGGCAGCTGGCAGCCATCTTGAATTTCGGACCGCACCCAAAAACACTCGTTCTCGTCTCACGGTCATAACAAAGGTACCCAAAAAGTTTCGTAAAGATTGGTTCATAAATACGGCCTCCAGCCCGAGCCGTATCCAATTGTTGACGTACGGACAGATGGACAGACGGATGACGGGCCATGACAAAAGCTCAAATTTGGCTTCGCCAAAGTTGAGCTAGAAATGGCCTGTGAAACAGAAATTTATTTTGTGGGGCCTTAATGTCTTGGAAGAAAAGTCCAAGTCTGCAGACTTTTAGCAGATTTCATACCAGACAGTACCATAGCAGTGATTTTTAACCAAGTCTTGACTGCCTACCTTGGCTGCCAAGAAAAGATTTATCTAGAAACAAATGCTACAGCACAAAATGTTTCTGGGATTTTAGAGTAAGAAGTTTTTCAAAAATTTCTTCAGACCTCTGATGGTTAATCACCGTGCTGTTGGTGGATACCAATTGGGAATCTAAATGTTAGAAACTGGGAAAATGCATGCCCAAACCTCATTCGGAATTGGGACTAATTTGTCCCTTGTCGACACCCAGAAAAATCCAGAAATTCCTGCACAAAACTTGAAATTTGACCTTTCGTTCTCTGTTTACATTTTGTTTGCAAATTTGCAGCAATGATCAAAAATAAATATGGCTGAAGAGGATTTTCTGCCAAATAGTTTGTTGTTTTCAACAATGTAATTTGTTATGCTACTGGAAGTGCTGTTTGTTTCTTGAGCTATTTAGGTATCTTTATTGGGTTTTGGATCAGGAATATGTAACAAATAGAATCTTCAACTTGCCCCAGTTAAGTGTGAAATTTACCAAACTACAGGGCTGAGTATTCACAAGTGATTCAGAATTGATTCTCGCAAAGGAAAACATTGAGAATCAACTATGACTCTTGTAAAATGTTCATTTGATTCATGCCGTAGATTCTGAAAGTGTCCTTAAAAACTTGTAGAGCTTTACTTTTTTTTTGCTCCCCTATAAGAGAACACTTTGAGTTACATGTAGGTTACAGTAGGTATCTGGTGAAGTCTGGGCTGCCTATACAGGAAGCCAGGTCTTCACTACAAACCACTGCCAAGGTACTGTAACTTCCATCAGCAAGACCACCAAAAGACTGAATCTGTGTTTTCCATGTATGATAACAGATCATAATCTGATTGAGAAAGAGATGGCTTTTGTCACTGTACTGAATATTTCTCATCAAGTGGGCACAACTCTGGAAGATATCCTCTAGCAAAGTTATTGAAAGTTTATGAGTTTTACACACAGATGGATATGCATGCAGTAACTCACATAGACAGATGAATGTAATCTACAGTACTTACACTGTGGACTGGTCATAATCCAGTGATGTCCATGCATGCGTTTACCAGGTAATAAAAATCAGCAGCAAAATTTTAATTAATGAAGCACAGGGTTGTACCCGGAGTTTCATTAATTAAATTTTGGATGATTATTCCTATAATTAGGGTTTGGAAACTAATATTATTGTGTCCATGGAAGTATTGTCCACCCATGGAAAGTGACCAGTCCACGGCGGCCAAACTGGAGTATACCCCTCAATTTTTTCAAGAGTGAGGGTACAATAAGCTGATAATTTTTTAACACTCACCCTGTCCAGAGTATAAAATCTGGGTTTGGGTACAACTGCTTCATCCCTGATATTGCTGCCTTAACAAGAGACATTGGTGCATCACATAAATAATTACCATAGTAACCATTATCTCTCCATGACTGGCTGCCGTTGTGGCACATAACATGAGGGTTACCACTTGTGGAATAGTTGGCATCATAATGAAAGTCACTCACTTGCCAGAAAGAACCTGTAAGTCAAAAATAATAATGGCTGAAACTCATATATGTAATTTTGCAGCGATACTGTGCCAGGTAAAGGTAGGCTCACTACCTAATCTACAGTTAAAACTAGAAGTCCTGTCACGAACTTTGCACTTATCTAGGCTTAATTGCACGTAGGAATTGCACGCAGTTGCCATATCGAATGGCATCCAAAGCACGGCAGGTTCTCCTGGTTACTCATAGCAAACACAGGCAGTGTTTCTGCCAATGGACCTCCGGGTTACCCGGAGGTCCATTGGTTGAAACATTGCTTGTGCACAGGCTATATGTACAGAATTTGATACCCTTACTGTGGTCATAACGCGTAGATTAACGCGCAGATCGACGTGCTATTTGTGCGCATTTCATGACAGGAATTCTAGTTTTAACTGTACAAAGTGCAAATGGTGCCAGAGGTTCCGGTATCGATCCTTAGTTGAGGAAATTTCTTGAGGCGTCCAAACACTCTCTTTCTGCATCAATTGTAGGGTTGATGCTGCTATCAGAGCGTACCGTCCGATCAGGTTGGAATGTAAAATGGATGACCTCTGTGTGGACAAACTCTGTGTGGGCTAAATATCCCTTCATGGTATTTGAGAAGAGCGAGGCCACAAAGTTTCCACTATGAAGGTCATTACACACACTTGCGTCATTGGGCCAAGGAGAGACGTTAACATACGTTGCATACTTTGCTTGCCAATCCTTGTAAAACAAGTACATGTATGCTTAAAACAAAAAACAGCACAAATGAACATGTATGTATCTTCTTGAATTTTGAATGAAATCAGGTCATGGCTGCTTAAAGAAGCCGTAACTGGATTTACTGTGAATCAAAAAACATGGAGATTTTTAGTCGAGTTGTGACGAAGTCAAACTCGACTTATAGTTTGGTGAATGGCGGGCGGGCGGGCAGGCGGACGGGTGGGTGGGCGGGCGGGCGGACGGGCGGGCGTGCGTAAACAATTGGTTTCCGGATGATAACTTGATAGTGGTTCAACTCACATTCATTAAACTTCATACGTAGGTTGGTCTTGGTAGGAGGATGAACCCTACTGATTTTGGACATGCTACGTCGAAGGTCAAGGTCACAGTGACCTTGAACGTAGTAAATCTTAAACAACTGGTTTCCGGATGATAACTTGATAATGGTTCAACTCACATTCATGAAACTTCATAGGTAGATTGGCCTTGGTGAGGGGAAGAACCCTATTGTTTTTGGACTCACTACGTCAAAGGTCAAGGTCAACGTGACCTTGAACATAGTAAATCACAACAATTCCTTTCCGGATGATAACTTGATAGTAGTTCAACCTACATTCATGAAACTTCATAGGTGGGTTGGCCTTGGTGCGAGGAAGAACTCTATTGATCTTGGACTCACCAGATCAAAGGTCAAGGTCACAGTGACCTTTAACATAGTATATCGCAACAATTGGTTTCCGGATGATAACTTGATAGTGGTTCAACCTAGAGTCATGAAACTTCATAGGTGTGTTGGCCTTGGTGCGAGGAAGAACCCTATTGATCTTGGACTCACCAGGTCAAAGGTCAAGGTCACAGTGACCTTGAACATAGTATATCGCAACAATTGGTTTCCGGATGATAACTTGATAGTGGTTCAACCTAGAGTCATGAAACTTTACAGGCGTGTTGGACTTGGTGCGAGGAAGAACCCTATTGATGTTGGACTCACCAGGTCAAAGGTCAAGGTCACAGTGACCTTGAACATAGTAGATCGCAACAATTGGTTTCCGGATGAGAACTTGATAGTGGTTCAACCTAGAGTCATGAAACTTCATAGGTGTGTTGGCCTTGGTGCGAGGAACTGTTGCCACAACTCGACATTGGATCGGTGATCCTGAGCGGCATTTTTTACTATTGCATGATTTTTCAAAATAACAAGAAAGTTAAAAAATTTATAGTAATTTATATATTTTTTATACTTACCAATGACCCAGACTTAGCTGGTGCTAACTCCAACAAAACCAGGGCCAAACACAAATTTTGCCCCCCAATCCCCAAAATTTGCATCCAAAACAAAAAGAAATCATGTCCTAAAGGACCTCCATACTACGCCTCTACTGCGCATGCGCAGTGACGCAGCCGTCCCGAAATTGGCGCCAAATATCATTCTTACTGGCAGTGCCTGGTCAGCGCTATGTACTCAGCGGGGAGGCAAGAGTTCCCAACTCCAGGGAGGGCCATCCCCGTCTGGGTCATTGGTAAGTATAAAAAATATATAAATTACTATAAATTTTTTAACATTTTTATACTGTACCAATGACCCAGACTTAGCTGAATAGTAAACAGGCTGGAGGGCCTAGGACATAGAGGAAAATCCAATAAGCTCAACTATATAGTAAAGAGGTAACCCCTTAAGGAGAAAAGGAGTATTAGGCTTTACATGTATCTTTCTTATTTAATATTAAATTAGAAAGATACACTACCCTTAATAATTGAGCACAATAACATTCATGTTCTCTATTAACATGCAGTATAACCCTTATACTAATTATTTTTAAAGCAAGCCAATAAATAAAGTAGTCCAGAGAATTGAGACTCTTTATAATCATTTAAAAGTGTCCGAGTATTGTATATTAAAGCCCGTTTGACACTTGACATATACAAATGCTTCACACCGAGCTACACTTTAAAAATAAGACATGAATGAATTTAAACATTAATATTACACTTTAAAACCATCCCGGAAGCGACTCAGAAATACTGACTTGGAGGAGGCATTCCCTTGCTTTTCACTATAAAGCAGGTGACCTAAGGGAACACCCGCCCCCCCCCCCCCCCCCCCCTTCCCCTTGCCCTGGGTCAAATAGCCCAGAGCGAAGAGGGCAGCCGGACGGAGTCACTGCCGGAACAGAAAGCCTGCATAACTATAGTTGCAACTGTTTAGTGGACGACATTCTGAGCAACAGATAACGGACCTAAACAATGCAGGTCTCCAGAAATGGACTCAATATTTCTGAGATAAAAATTCGTAAATGTGGATGGCTGAGACCAATAAGCAGCCTTCATTAAATCTGTAATAGCAACACAATTAGCATAAGCCCAGGAAGTAGAAAGAGCTCTTACTTCATGAGCAGAAATCTTAAGCACAGACTGCTGAGAAGAAGATAAATCTTCATAAGCAGTACAGATAGTTAACTGAATCCATCTAGCAATAGAATGGACTGAAATGTCCTTTCTATTAGGCATCAAAGACAGAAAGAAACGTTTCCGTCCCTTTCTGATAAACTGAGATCTCTGTTTATAGATACGTAGTGCTCTAACAGGACACAGTAAAGGCCTACGCCCGTCTGAAGACGGAAGAGCCTTAATAACAATAGGTTCCGGATATTTATTAGGAGCCTGATTCTTAGCTAAAAAACCCACATTAGTAGTGAAGGTGATAGTGTTCCCAACACTACGATAATGAGAATCATCCACCGATAGTGCATGAAGCTCACTGACTCTTCTGGCAGAAGAGAACGCTAAGAGAAAAGCTGTCTTATAAGATAAGAATTTGAAATCTACTGTCCCAAGAGGTTCAAATGGCTTTTCCTTCAATTTAAGGAGAACCCAAGCTAAATTCCACTTAGGAATTAATCTAAGAGTTCTGGGTCTATTTATCGAAAAGTTTCTAACCAACTTCGATAAAGAGACATTAGATTCAATTTGTAAACTATCATGATGTGCATAGGTATCAGATAACATAGATCTATAACCCTTTATAGTAACAGGCTGCAGTTTGATTTCGTCAAACAAGTATACTAGAAAGTTTGCAATGTCTGGTATAGAGGGATCAAATATATCTACAGAATGATCCCTACACCAACGACGAAAAACCTTCCACTTAGCCGCATAGTTTAGCGAAGAGGAGGTCTTCCTACAGTTAGAAATCGCGTCCACTGCTCGTCCTGTAAAGTGCTTGCCATGCAAGAAGGACCGCACAACGGAAAAACGTGAAGGTTGAGACCTTGCGGGTTGTGATGGAGTTGGCGCGATTTCCCCTGCGAAAGAAGATCCTCTCGTGGAGGAAGCTTCCGCGGTAGGTCCCACAACAGACACCTGAGTAGATTTATCCACGGTCTCTGTGGCGACAGAGATGCTACCAACAGAATCTTGCACTGAGATTGTTTTATCTTTAGCAATACTTGTTGAATTAACGGCGCTGGAGGATACGCATATCCTATCATTCCGTCCCAAGGGATCGACAGAGCGTCTACTGCAAATGCTCTTGGATCCGGACACGGAGACACCTACGTCTGCAACTGATTGTTGAGATGTGTCGCAAATAAGTCTATCATTGGCCGTTCCCATTGGTAGCAAATCTGATTGAATACTTGTTTGTTGAGAGTCCACTCCGACGGCAACAAGCGACCCTTTCGTGAAAGGTAGTCTGCTAGCACATTCAGACGACCCGGTATGTGACGGACCGAAAGAAGAACGTGATGTTCTAACGCAAACAGAAGGATTCTTTCCGTTAGATTGAACAACGGAACTGAATGAGTGCCTCCCTGATTCCGTATATACGCCACTACTGTCGTATTGTCGGATAGGATTTGGACATGAGCATCGTGAATAATGTCCATCCAGTGACGTAATGCAAGCCAAATTGACATCATTTCCTTGATGTTTATGTGCTTGCACAGGAATTGCGGATCCCAAAGACCCTGGCATCTCGAATCCGTTGGGATTAATGATGCACCGCAACCTGTTTGACTGGCATCCGTCATAACGGTAAAACTCGGATCCAGCTACTGCAGCGGAACTCCTTGAGTTAACCACTGAATGTTTGCCCAAGTCTGAATCTCTTGTTTCACTTGATCTGACAAGAGAACGTCTACATCGAGCGAATGAATTTTCACACTCCAATTCTGAGTCAGGAAAATTTGAAGAGGACGTGTGCGTAGCCGCCCCATCGGAATGAGATCCGCGGCGGCTCCGCACAGACCTATCAGTCTCATAAATTCTCTCGCCGTGACTTTGTCTGCATGCAGACAATAGCGAGCGTAACAACTGACTAATTTCGCTCTGGTTAACGGCAGACGAACGAGATTGTTGTGCGTCTCGAAGCTCATTCCCAGATGAGTGAATGACTTGGACGGCACCAGATCCGACTTCTCCTCGTTTACTATAAAACCGAGACGTCGGAGCAATAGAAGAAGATTCTGAATATCGTTCTGAAGCGTTAACTCGTTGCTGTACCTCTGAAGAATGTCGTCCAGGTAGGCCGACGTTACCGCAGACGAATGAGCTCGGAAGTAGATCATTACCGAGTTCATTACCCGAGTGAAAGCTCAGGGTGCTAGATTCAATCCGAAGCACATCACCCGGAATTGATACACCACTCCCAGGACTGCAAAGTGTAGATACTTTCGGAATGTCGGACGTACCATGACGTGAAAGTACGCATCTTTGAGATCTATGCTCGTTGCATAATCGTTCACCCGAATACTCGCTCTGACCGATCGAATCGTCTCCATATAAAACTTCGGAGCGACGATCAACTTGTTTATCCAGCTCAAATCTATGACTGGACGGAACGAGCCGTCTGGTTTCGGAACCAGAAACAGATGGCTGTAGAATCCCAGAGATTCCTGGTTTTCTACGACCTCTACCGCGTTCTTCATTAAAAGAGACTGCACCTCTGATAACAGAGCGTCTCTTTTCTGTGGATTTGACGGAAGATGAGTCCACTTTGGACTTCGAGTTAATGGAGGCTTTCGTTTGAAGGATATCTTTAGACCTTCCGAAGTCAATCCTCTCACCCAAGGGTCGTCCGTAATCGACGCCCACTCTTGTGAAAAACTCGACAACCTTCCGCCAACCGGAACGCGATAGAGGTTTAAGCCATCACCTCCTGGACCTGCGAGGCCTGCGGTAGGAGAAACCACGTCTTCCACGACCCGCACCTCGCCTCGTCGACCTCGGGGCGTCCGACCGATTGTCCCGGCCTGAAGGACGTCCCGAACGAGAGTCGCTATCCTGACGGTCTCTCGAATAAGACCAAGAGGACGCACCGGAACCTCTATAGGAACCTCTCTTGGGCGCATTAGACCCAGAAGTGCCTGTCTTATTCGTGTCTGCTGTATCCGACTTCTTAGGAGCCGATCTGAACAACAGAGAATCATTAGCTTTCTTTTTAATTTTATCATAAATAGCGGAAAGCTTGCCGTCAAAGAGAAGTTCTCCTGAGACCGAAGCGACTCTAAGAGAGTTCTTCACCTTAGAATCCACTAGTGTGGATGTAGCTAGGGCTGCGTCACGTCTAACCAACTCCAGATTTGCCACTGAAAGGGCGGAGTTACACGTGGAATAAGCTACTGCCCTTGAAAGAAGTCTTAAAGAGGATTGTATATCCTGAAACTCTTCCCCTTGAAGGCGCAGTGATAACGCCTTAGTAAGGTGATCTGCGTAAGATAAGGCATCTAAATTGGCTCTGTTAGACGCAATAGCTGTTTCCAACACCGCGGTTGGAATAGAAGCTGACGACGGTAATGATAGCTCTAAGTCTTCCGCCTCGTCGTCCATACGCAGAGGAACTCTCGGAATACCCTGTCCTGCCGTATCGAATTTATTCCTTGCATTAATGAAAGGCAGGTGGAGAGTATTAGCGGACAAGAAACCTGCTTTCCCCGTCCTGGAAGCAAGTTTAAATATAGCGTCGTTCAATAATTCAAATGTTCTAGCAACATTATTGGACTGCGACGGAAACTCGGGAGCGATGTCCCTGAACCGCTCAAAAAATTCAGAGTCCAATGAAGCTATAATTCTCTTGTCCGGAAGCGCAGCAGTCTGGCCCGACGGAACAACTTGAGGGAGAAAGTGCCGGATGAAGTCCACGGCAGCTTTATGTTGTTCCGAAAGGGATAGCTCCAAGTCATCTGTATCCCTTTCACCATCCGGTCGGACCTCACGATGTTCCCGGTCGTCCGCCCCCGATGCTTCGGCGGAGCGTACCGACCCAGCGCCGTCGGATAATTCTCGATCCGACACCGTTTCTGTCGGCTGCTGGGATGCTGCGGTAAGCTGTGCTATCTGCACAAGAATGTCCGGCGTCGAGACCTGCGGAGGCGCAGTCTTTCGCTGCTTCGCCGAGGGCAGCTCCGCATCAGATGGCTCCCGCATACTTTTCCTATGTGAACGTCTGGAGTCCATCGGTCTCGAATCCCTGGCTGCCGGATGGTGTGACCTGGTGGCCGAAGAATCCTTCATCGGCGAAGCTGGTAATATATCGGTGGTCACGCAGCCAAGGTGCGGTCGTGTGCGCTGACGAGAAGAGGAAGCCTTAACAGTCTCTGCGGACTGCTTATACAACGGAGCGTCCCGAGCGACGGACGTATGCTCCGCTAAAGACACATTTTGTACCACAACATCTGGTCCCAGATGTTGTTGTACGAGAGAGGGACCTCTCTCGCTCGCGGCCCGGCTGGACCTGGACGAGCTAGGAACCGGACTAAAAGGCTTCCTCCGTTCTCGCTTACTATCCGCCGTCACTGGGTGTGCATCTATTATGTTTATAGTGCTCGCATCACCCAAAATTTCCTCTTGGACCGCATTGGACGAACCTGGCTGCCGAACCATTCGGTGAATGGACGCTACACCGGGCGAGCTAGCGGACGACATTTGTCTAATCTCCATGAGCACTTTTGCCGCTAGCTCTGAATTCATTTGTGACGACGGACGCACACTTGAAGAAGATAACATGGAAACATCACCCTGTTCTGGTTCCTCTGAAATAGAAAATGAGAGAGTAGAGTGACCTTGCGGAGAAAGAGCCGGCATCGCTCTTTCTCCAGAAACAACATATCGTGACACACGTTTCCAATGTTTCTCATCCCAATGTTCACATATAGGACAGGGATTAATGCGAGAACACTGACTACAATTAATACAATGATCATGAAAGTCAGAGGAAGATTTCTTCCTATTACAATTTGAACAACGTCCCTTCATTGTGAAAGAACAACAAGTCCTAGTTACTCGCAAAAACCCCTGACACAAAGATACATAATAACATGATCCATTAATAAATGAAAAAACAATTGCAAAACAAAATAATTTTGAAAAAATATTTTTTCAGAGAAGCCCAAGTTGCTGAAAAGTAACGTTGAGCCCCGATGGATCCGATGGCAAAGTGTGGTCAAAAATTTTAAATTTATATAAAATAATTAATGAGACACTTTCGGATAATATAAATGTATCTTATAATGAGATAAACTACCACACAGGCAAACAGCCCCCCTCAAAAAAGGCTGTTGCCAATGAAAACAAACAGTGTAAACACACTAGAAAACATGACTCCAGGCACTGAAAAAACTGGCCCGGAATCAGTCATCAATTACACTCTATCTGATGCAAAACAGAGACTCCCAGGGGAGAATCTGCAGAACATCAGATGGAAGATGCAGAACACAAACGTTATACACCCATGGGTGAAAACGTAACTATGGGGAAAATAACAGAAAACATTCTGTAACCAAGCAACTCTCCCAGGAAATTTTAGAAATGAAATTTCTCAAAAATATGCCAAAAGCATGGGAGAATTGCCAGTGGGGACTTTAGAAGGCTAGGGGAGAGGAAACACTGAATAAGCAGTGCAACAATTAGCAAGAATGACAACAAGAGGCCCATGCCTCGAAAATAGGCAACTTAACATAATTTCATCAAAAAATTTTAAGTACAGCCCTGATTATTTTTTGCCACTTCTTTTTCCTCTCCTCCTTCTATCCTCCTTAGAATCACATTTTCTCCAAACATTACGTGTCTGGCATCCTTTAAACTGAGATTTACAAGCACAAAGATCAGTGAGATGTTGACTGATGAAGGGCCAAACAGAGAATGATATTTGGCGCCAATTTCGGGACGACTGCGTCACTGCGCATGCGCAGTAGAGGCGTAGTATGGAGGTCCTTTAGGACATGATTTCTTTTTGTTTTGGATGCAAATTTTGGGGATTGGGGGGCAAAATTTGTGTTTGGCCCTGGTTTTGTTGGAGTTAGCACCAGCTAAGTCTGGGTCATTGGTAGAGTATAAAAATATAGTACAATGCAAAGCATTGCATATGCCCCCTCAATGTCAATATTGACATTCAACACAAATTATTCCCAAGGGCAAAAAACAATGCAAAAACTTCACAGACAGTTTTTCATAGTCTTTTATAAAAGGGGCATAACTGTGATAACTGTGGTAAGTATGCATGGTCGTAACCCACAATATGTGGATATACTTTTGCCCAGAACTGTCTATCACTACACCAAAGGACATCAAAATCCAACTGATACCTAGAGCCGGATGATATTTGAATTTTGAAATACCATTGATATTTTAAAAAATATCGCGATATTCGATAATATCGTTCAGCATCATAACCTTCTGGGAAGTTTTAGTAATCTCTGTATAAAGTCCTGTTCTAAGGTACCAATTGAACCACCAGGGCTCCCCTAAATGATAAACTGTTCATGCCCATTGAGCTGAACTCTAAAGTATTTACAATAGCAAAGGTACGAATCGCCCACTGTACAAGTCCACCCCTCCCTGGTGAGGAAAGCAGTTGCTATTATTTAAAAAGATGAATATAAATTATTTTATTCAACCCTCTCCCCCCCCTCCCCCATGTGGAAAGAAGCATGAATCATACAGCTACAGGTTTATTGTATTCAGCACCAACCCCATTATCCTTCAGATTGTCATTACTTAGAAAGACGAATACACATTAGTTTATCCCCCCTCCCTAGTCCCCCAGATGTGGAATGCAATTGCTACATTTCATAAAGACGAATATGCTTTAACAAGCCGCTATTATATTCAGTTCCCCCCCCCCCCCCCCCCCCCCCCCCCCCCCGCCCCTCCAACACAGGGACCAGCCTAGGGAGAAATGTTAGGGAAACTTCATGTCTCCCACCAGAAAAAATAGGGAGACCGCAGAGTTAAGTAGGGAGACTTCATAGGCCAGTGGGGGAAATTAAGAATATTTATGTACCACCCCCTCATATTTTCCTCCATTAATGCCTGATTAATCCAGGACCAGTTTTCTATGAATCATCTAGGCCAGGTTAAAAAATCACAAAGTAAAAATTGATTGAAAATTCCCCACTGCTACCGACTCCTTCATGACCCCTCCCCTCTTCGTCGTGCCAATCCCCCAGCACCCTCCTGTGGTTGCCTTTCACCGAAGTCTTAATTGCTCACCAGCCAAACAAAGTGGTTCAAAGAAGTATTTGGGGTCACATTCAGTTAGACATGGTTCATCAACACTACAAAGGAATGAAGTCATGAGAGGCAAATTTTATGGAAAAACACTAAGGAATGGATTTGAACAAACCTGAACCCAACACCCCCCCCCACCCCATCCCTGCCCATAGAGACCAAATATTAAGCCAAGGACTCAAATTGAACAAACTTGAATCTGATCCCCCTCGAGATGTCATATACCAAATAGGAAAGAATTCTGACTGGTGGATATGAAGAAGGTTTTTAAAGAAATCACCTCACATTGCACTAAGTTAAACTTTGGGCTCAAATAGGGATCCAAAATATTAACCCTGGGTCCCGATTTGAAAAAAAAAATGAATCTGACCCACCTAGAGATGTTGTATACCAAATATGAAGGGATTCTGATTGGTGGATCTGAAGAAGATTTTAAAAGAAATTTCCTCATATTGCACTTAGATAAAATTCAGGCCCCCATAGGTAGCCCAAATTAATAACCCCGGGACCAGGTTTGAACAAACTTGAATCTTACCCTCCAAGAGATGTTGTATATCAAATATGAAAGGATTCTAACTGGTGGATCTGAAGAAGAAGATTTTAAAATAAATTCCCTCATATTGCACTTAGTTAAAATTCAGGCTCCCATAGGTGGCCCAAATTAATAACCCCAGGACCAGGCTTGAACAAACTTGAATCTTACCCTCCAAGACATGTTGTATACCAAATATGAAAGGATTCTGCCTGGTGGATCTGAAGAAGATTTTTAAAGAAATTTTCAAAGTCCAAACAAGACTCAAAATTTTCAACCCAGGGACCTGATTTCCACAAATTTGAATCTGACCCCTCCTAGAGATGATGTATACCAAATGTTAAAGGATTCTGACTGGTGGATCTGAAGAAGATTTTTTAAAAAAATTTTCTCATATTGCACTACATGTAAGTTAAAAAAATTCAGGCTCCCATTGGGAACCCAAATATTAACCGAGAAACTTGATTGGAACAAACTTGAATCTGACCCCCTATAGATGTTGTATACCAAACATGAAAGGATTCTGACTGGTGGATCTGAAGATTTTTAAGGAAATTTCCTCAAATTGCACCAAGTTAAACTTTGGGCTCCAATAGAGAGCCCAAATACTAACTAAGGGACCCGATTTGAACAAACTTGAATCTGCCACCACCCCCCCTCCCCCCCCCCCCCCCCCCCACCTTCCCCTAGAGATGTTGTATACCAAATATGTAAGTATTCTGACTGGTGGATCTGAAGAAGAAGATTTTTAAAGAAATTTCCTCTTATTTCAGTAAGTTAAAATTTGGGCTCCTACAGTACAGGGAGCCCAATTATTAACCCAGGGACTGGATTTGAACAAACTTGAATCTGCCACCACCCCCCCCACCCCCCCCCCCCCACCCCCACAGATGTTGTATACCAAACATGAAAGGATTCTGACTGGTGGATCTGAAGAAAAAGATTTTTAAAGAAATTTCCTCAAATTGCACAAAGTTAAACTTTGGGCTCCAATAGAGAACCCAAATCTGACCCCAGGGACTCGATTTGAACAAACTTGAATTTGTTCCCCCTAGAGATGTTGTATAAGAAATATGAAAAGATTCTGACTGGTGGATCTGAAGAAAAAGATTTTTTTGAATTTTTGAAAAAATTTATGGGTGCTATCAGAGTTATGTCCCTTCTGGTGTCCCCTGTGGGTGTGGCAAGTTTATTTGTACAAACTTGAATTGACATATGATAAGGAACATGCACACAAAATTTGGTTCAATTCGGTCAAGTAGTTTGTGAGGAGAAGTCGATAATGTAAAGTTCACGATGGACGACGACAGATGACGACGGACCACAAGTGATAAGTTAAGCTCCCTTCGGTGAGGTAATAAAAAATCTGCAAAAAGCGACAATAGACAATTGATTATCCTGTGATTTCAAATAAATGACAGCTTATTTGATGAATGGAAATGCCCATTTATCACACTCAAGAGCATTTGATTCTTGAAAATAAGAGTTTTTATGTAAACCACGGATCACTAAGTTCAACCTTTCCTCATTTTGCCGAATTTTTAGAGGGTGACTTGTAATCGTAACGACTATTTTTCTAGGCGACTTTGGGCTTAGAAGGGCGACATAATCATCCCTAGTCGCCATCACAATGGTACCTACTCCAACATACAAAGCAGGAGCCAAGCTAAACTAAAATCATGGCGAGTACATGTGTTCCTCCTGTATTTACTATTTTCATTTTTTGACCCCTGTCCTCCACACAAACAATGCAGATGTTGGAGGACATTAACCCTTTACCCAACATACTAGACAATATCAAAGTTTATTATTTTAATTACTATTTTTTAAAATTTTTCCAAAAATTTCAACAAAACCATAACATGTGACCCCTTGGTGGAACGAGCTCAGTGAGCTCATTCCAATGAGGGGTCACATGATATGGTTTTGTTGAAATATTTTGAAAAATATAATTTTTTCAACTGCTTAATTTGCAAATTACGCGGGCGGATGCGAGCGATTCGTTAAGTAAAGGGTTAATAAAATAAAATGTTGAATACCGTTACACTTTGATAGTGTGGTAATTTTTGTGAAACCCATAAAAAGACGTCAGCCTCATTGTCATTTCATCTATTTTTAATGTCTGGAAATTTTTGTGTATATATTAATTTCATGGATTGTTCTTGATGCGTACATGTGAGTACATAATAGTGTTTTATTTTCATTAAATTATATTCAGATGATACCCGTCAGTTATAATTTTAAATATCAAGTCACTGACACATTAAGATGACAAATCTACCTCAACACAATCACAACACCACGAGGTGGACAGACGTATGCCCACTCAAAAGCCTGGCTATCCTCTCAGAGCGTATGGCTGAGCTCTACAGTGATCATAAATCTCACATATCTGCCCCATCGTGTTGTGACAGAGCAATGTAGCAGCACTAGAAGCAACCGTGGGGGGGGGGGGGGGGGGGGGGGGGGAGTTTGGGTGGATGAGGATAAAGGACAGGATAGACTTTTTGAAACTCTGTTATCTTAATTATTTGGTACTAGTAAGTCTCTCCGTCTGTCGATGGTATAAAGTAATGTTCCAGAGTATTTTCAACCCAAATACCAAGACAGGGTGATGGTTCAAGTGAGGGAGTTAATAGAGAACTACTCATTGGAGATCACGGACTTTGACGCAGGACAACCGAAGGTAAAAATAATTGTCAGAGAAAGAGTCAAGGAGAATGGTAACTTTAATTGGCAAGGGGGAAGGGGGGGAGGGGGGTGGTTAAATAAAAGAGATCTTTGGGTGGCCTGCATGATAAAGAAGCCTGGTTCTGAAGAGTGCCTTGATGGCACCCTTGCAGGATCACTGTTGTTCAAGCTGAGGTCGCAGTCCCTGGAGCGGAGGGGAAAATTTGGGAAAAACAGAGAAAAGGAGTGTCAGGTGTGTAATTTAGGCGTAGTGGAGACGCTCGGGCACTTTCTACTAGAATGCCCAAAATATGAGTCTACAGTGAAAACTAGAAACCCTGTCATGAACTGTGTGCTTATCTAGGCTTAATTGCGCATATAAATTGCGTGCAAATGCCATATCGAATGGCATTCAACGCACGAGAGGTTCGCCTAGTTACTCATAGCAAACACAGGCAATGTTCAATATTTCTGCCAATGGACCTCCGGGTTACCCGGAGGTCCATTGGTTGAAACATTGCTTGTGCACAGGCCATGTGTACAGAATTTGATAGCCTTACTATGGTCATAACGCATAGATTAAAGCGCAGATCGACGTGCTATTTGTGCGCATTTCATGACAGGACTTCTACTTTTGATTGTAAAAGAACAAGATTCACTGGGAATGTAATGGGGAAGTGGGATGGGAGAAGGAAAGAATGTGGTTGGTGAGTGATTCAAAGGAGAGGGTTAATATGCTCATCAGAGAGATTGGGAAGAATGAGGCCAGGGATGTTATCAAGCAGTTCGTCTCAGAGTGTTGGGAGGAGAGAAGGAGCATGCGAATAGGGAGGCAGCAGGGAGTACAGGGGTATCCATAGTCCAAACATGGACTGAAAGTCTGTAATATAATTTTTTGGTTTGGTATGTGCTTTCTGAAAGGACGTACCAAACCAAAAAATTATATTACAGACTTTCAGGCCATGTTTGGACTTGGGTAACCAAGGCCTTCTCACTCGAGAACCATGACAAATCAGCGGTGGGCCAAAGTGTTGTTATTATTATTATTATTATGTAAAGTGTAAATTTTGAAATAATCCAAACTTCAGCCTCACACAAAACACTCCACAGCCCATCCCCTTTCACCATTATCATTTCAGACATTTAGTGGGAAGATATGATTGATGATCTTGCCAAAAACGGGAATGTGCTGAAATTATGGTCCTGGAGTCTTTTGCATTATTTGTGTCATATTATTGTGGTGATTAGTGTGTGTGTAAACATGAAAAAAAGAATTAGGCTTCCATATCAACGTTTCTGCATTCCACCACATAAACAAACACCAACAGGCAAAGTGGATTAAATACATTCATTTCTGGACCTCACACTGTGGATGATTTTCATCACACCATTTCTGGTATCGTCATCTTTTTCCATCTTTGGCTTTGTTTTGTTTATTTGTTGAAACAAAAATTTGAATTAACCAAATAGCTGTGATGGATTGGTTGATCAATA
Source organism: Pictodentalium vernedei (assembly GCA_031216915.1). Classification (NCBI taxonomy): domain Eukaryota; kingdom Metazoa; phylum Mollusca; class Scaphopoda; order Dentaliida; family Dentaliidae; genus Pictodentalium; species Pictodentalium vernedei. Next base: position 163,546,816 of record CM062291.1, on the reverse strand, counting down.
GAATTTGGACCGATTTGGCTGAAACAAGGGCGGCTGTAAAATATCGTTATTTTGTGAATTAATTGTTCATGAAATTCAATATATGTATTTTTGTTAAGCGGTCGGCCAAAGTATTATTATTATTATTATTATTATTATGCAGAGTGTAAATTTTGAAATGATCCAAACTTCAGCATCACACACAACACTCCACAGCGAATGCCACCCAAACCGTCCCCTGGCCGAACCGTCCCCACCTAAGCAACCCAAACCGTCCGCAGATATTTCACCAGAACACAAACCGTCCTTAAACCTAAGAACCCAAACCGTCCCCATTTTGTTTTGTTTTTTTATTTTTTATTTTCTTTTTCGTTATTTTTTTTTTTACTTTTATTTTATTACTTTTTTTTTCATTTAATGTCGTAGATGTTTAGATTTAAAGCTACTTACCAGAATAGAATCGTAAAATCCAACAATTAATCCGAATGAATGAAATTATATCCGACTGGACACTAGAAAATTATATATGAATCAATAAAATTATATCCGATTGTCGTCCTCAAGAAAATATATCACACACGTGTCCTTCCAAACGTAATTAAGACAGAAGTAATTTTGTTGAAATCTGAAATGAATGTAAAAAACCGGATTGGTAGAATGATGACACATCTCACTCATTTCGCAAGGTGTCAGCATGTTTAAAAAAGAACAACACTCTGAATAGTCCTTACTGATTCAAAGAATGTTTACACTAAAAAAACACTATGATTACTTCTTTATAGATCCTTCAAAGAGTGTTTGCTCTAAAAATACACCCTGATAATGCTTAACTTCAAAGCAAAAGTCAGAATCACTGCAATCACAAACACCTTTGTATTTGGGGTTGTTTTTGATTAGCAGTCACATTTTACCGAAAATAATAAGTTGAAAAATGCCGCCGTTGTGATGTCAAGCCATGTCAAGCCATGCTAGAGAATATATAAGAGAGGTCAAAATTGTGTTGCAACATATTCAGCATGGAAGACGATAGGTGTGTTTACTGTTCTAAGGTAGTCGGCACTCGTCAGCAAGCTCTACAATGCGACGTGTGTCATTTATGGCAGCACAGAGTTTGTAACACTGGGATTACACAGTCATTTTATCGTCGTATGAATAAAGGTTTGGAACAGCTAGACAACTGGAAATGTTCAATTTGCAATATAACGACGATTTCGTTAGAGACAGAAAGCAATGCTCAAAGCATTTTGATAGAGGAATCCAATACAGATCTCGTGGAGTCACGAGATGTGGAGCCAGTTGAATTAGAGGAAGAAACTGTGCCTGATTCAGGTGTAGAGTCACGAGATGTAGAGCCCACTGAACTAGATGAAGAGAATGATTCAGATGTAGGTCCACCTGCAGATGCGAGTTTTCACAGACCCGTGGAATTGAATGAACAAATCACGCCAGGCACAATTACGGGTCTTATTCAGAGTCACGACCCACCATCAGTTGAGTACAAAATAGTATCTGGAGGCACGCAATTGGGAAGGGACAGACTTGTAGACAATGTTGGTTTCGCATATGCTAAAAAGCAAGAAAGGAAAGGCACTGTATATTGGAAATGTTCAGTGAGATCAAAATCAAACACTTGTCCAGCTACTGTTTTGCAAAAAGGCGACTGCTTCACTGAAGGTTCACGACCACATAACCACGAGGGGAAACCTGGATTGAATATTGTTTCAGAGGCGAGTGTCCAAATTAAGCAGGCAGCATCGTCAAATCTCTACAAATCTGCACAAAGCCTTGTTGAAAACATTATCATGGACAATGATGTGCCAAGCTCAGCAGCTATGCCATCAGTGAGTGCTTTATGTAAACGTGCCAATCGCCACAGGCAAGCAATGCGGCCACCAGAGCCTGGAAATATTGACTATGAGTTTCATGATGCATACTTCCCAGAAGGTTTCTGGATAGATGATGTCCGAGTTGATGGTGATGGACGACATCTTATATTTGCCACAGAGAAACAGTTGCAAACAATGAGAAATGCAAAGGTCTGGTACATGGACGGCACTTTCAGGATTGTGAAATTACCTTTCAGACAATTATACACTGTACATACATTCATAGAATCAGAAGATGGCGATGTGAAACAGGTTCCAACAGTTTACATATTAATGTCACAACAACGAGAAATAGACTATACTAAGGTTTTAGAAGCAGTTTTGGAGAAATTGGGTGGTGTTGAAAGTATTGAAGTGCAAAGGTGTATGCTGGATTTTGAAAAAGGTGTATGGGCTTCCATGAGGACACTTCTTCCAAACGTGGAGATAAAAGGCTGTGCATTCCACTGGCAGCAGGCAATATTCCGTAGAATTCAGAAACTAGGACTTGAGGTGAGTTTTCTTTTTAGTGTAACATACTATATTTGTGTATTGTCTTGTATACCAAGTATGACCCACGACAAACGTTCAATAATTTATAATAAAACCACACAAATATGGATGTCAAGACACATCAAAAAGAAATTTGAACCTGTTTCTGTTGGTAGATTTACTTCATCAGGAAGCTGCCTTTCTTCCACAGATTATTGAATATGTCCAGCTAGGTCAGATACGTCGGCGCCAAAGAAATAAAACGAAGCAGTTCAACATCCAGATTGAAGAAGTGTGGAAATCATACGAGGAAAGATCTATAACCCCAAGACAGACACTTTTCAAGGCAGCAAAATTAATTTCTAAATACAATTAATGTTCGTGTTTTTCGTTTTAAATTATGTTTCGTTTTCGTTTATCATTATGAACTTGTGATTATTCGTTTACCTTACCATGTTTTGTTATTTATAGATGATTTGAATAAATCATTAACTAATTCAATCTTGTTATTTCTTTATTGTAAGACCATTTAATGAAAATATAATTCGATTGGGGACGGTTTGGGTAAAATAGTGGGGACGGTTTGGGTAAAATAGTGGGGACGGTTTGGGTAAAATAGTGGGGACGGTTCGGCCTTGGGACGGTTCGGGTTCCACTGATCAACTGGAGCACCAGACCTGGGGGCGGTTTGGGTAAAATAGTTGGGGACGGTTTGGGTCAAATAGTTTGGGGACGGTTCGGCCAGGGGACGGTTTGGGTGGCACCGTCCACAGCCCCCACCCCCTCCACCATTATCATTTCAGACATTTTGTGGGAAGATATGATTGATGATCTTGCCAAAAACGGGAATGTGACGAAATTATTTTCCTGGAGTCTATGGCATTATTCTGGGCATTTCATTTCTGATCCATTTCGAGATTACCGAGCAAACATGTATCATATTAATATTATTATTGTGGTGATTAGAGTGTGTGTAATTTGTAAACATGACAAAAAGAATTAGGCTTCCATACCAACGTTTCTGCATTCCACCACATGAACAAACACCAACAGACAAAGTGGATTAAATACATTCATTTCTGGACCTTACACTGTGGATGATTTTCATCACACCATTTCTGGTATCGTCATCTTTTTCCACCTTTGGCTTTGTTTTGTTTATTTGTTGAAACAAAAACTTGGAATAACCCAATGGCAATGGCTGTGACGGATTGGTTGATCAATAGAATTTGGACCGATTTGGCCCAAACAAGGGACGCTGTAAAATATCGTTATTTTGTGAATTAATTGTTCATGAAATTCAATATATGGATTTTTGTTAAATACTACTATATCTTATTTTTAATTTAATTCACAACCCTTCCTCATCTCAAACACTTTGTGGTCTAAGGGAAGTTACTCTATTCTCAAACGGCACCTTGTTATCGTGTCATGTAGACTGACGAGTTATGCCCCCTGGCTTGTTACACTTTTCACAGTCAAAATCTGTAAGACTTTGAGACAGATTGACTCTTTGCAAACTGCTGGCAGATATTCTTGTCCAGGACAGGATTTCTCTTGCCACTGAAATAAGCATAATTTGGGTATATTTTTAGTTCAATTTTCTCGCTATAAATTAAATGGAATTTTTCTCCAATGATTTCTTGGGTTAAATTTAGATGAATGTTTCATAAAATTTTGTCATGGCTGTCTTGAAAATATTCAGCGGGTTAAGATAAGAATTAATCAGTCTGCATGTCATATGGTGGGTAGGGGAATTGAATGGCTCTACCTAAACGACAGAATCATCAAGAAGTTAAGAAAGTTCGCCAGACCCGTTAGATTTAGTTATGAAAACACCCCTGGTTATTTTGAGTTCCCGGCCGTTACACCAAAAACAGTTTTTATTTTTTTCAAATCAGTTTATCTCGGTGGAAGCGCGGTGGCTCAGTGGTAGACGACTGTTGGACTTCTATTCCAAAGGTCTCGAGTTCGATCCCCGTTTGGGACGACCCGCTTCCTTGGGCAAGGCACTTTATCCCGGTTGCCTACATGAGGGGGGGGGGGGGGCGATGACGCCGTTAACTAAAGCGTACTGCACGTCGATGGTGCACATGTCTTCAACCGATATAACCCTGCTTGAGCGGAGCTTGAACAGAAGTAGAATGTTGAGAGGCTGACAGTTGCTCGTCGATGGTCGGTGGTTCTCTCCGGGTACTCCGGCTTCCTCCACCTGTAAAAACTGTCACGGTCAAGATTAGCCATTGTGCATAAGTATGTGCCCTTAATCACCAATAAATAAATAAATAAATAAATAAATAAATAAATAAATAAATAAATAGTTTAACTCGATAGACTAAGAATTTGATGACCAATAAATAAATAAATAAATAAATAAATAAATAAATAAATAAATAAATAGTTTAAATAAATAGTTTAACTCGATAGACTAAGAATTTGATGATTTTCTTCAATACGAAATCTTGACAATTATCATAAAAACTTCAAAGCATGGGTACTTCTGGAAAAATTATAGCGTACAGATGACTTTTATTGATTTTAGAACAGAAGACGGTCGAGCCATTTCAAAAATCAATATCATCGTTTCCTAAAATACGAATAGACCATTGTAGATTGCGGCGTCCGTTAAATGAGAAAATCCGTCGGCGTTATTATATTAACAACAGTTACAGTGTGAAAAGGGGGCAATGATACATACAGACTGCCAAAAAAGTCAATTGATCTGTGTTGTTGTATTCCGTCGAGTTGACGAGATGAGATCGACCAGACCAAACGAGACGCCGCAGGCGATCTCATTTCATCAACGAGAAGGAATACAACAGCACAAATCAATTGAATGTTGTAGTAATTTCTTTATTATATGACAATCAGTATTTTAAACTGATCACAACACCCGAAAAATCAAATACAACAAGAATTATATTAGCCAAATAACCATTAACAATTTATGGAATTGGGGAATCCCAAACGCGTAGTAATACCGAAAGTGCGTGTAGAACATGAAACTTGAAAGTCAAAACAATGGAGACAGGACTTGAATTTCAATCGGAATCGCCTTCGATAACACACATTCTCCTCCGTTTTGCTGGATTCGCATCTTGAAAATAGTTGTTAATTGTTATTTTGCAATTGTTCAGCACGGCATTATCAAATAGAACTCGACATGAATGTTTGTCAACTGAGTTTAATAAAGAGACACTCGTGTTTATGTTCTGTGCTTATGTTCTATATTTATTTCTAGTCCACTGGTAGAAATAGTCCGTTCACGATAATAACCCATATGCCGGAACCGTTCGACGTGTTTATTGGGATTCAACGACACTTTCAACAGCCAGGATCATATCGTGTCGGACAGCTTTACGGATGGAGGAAGCCAGAGTACACAGAGAGCACCACTGTGCAACAGCGTGTTACTGTCAGACTCTTAAAATACTAACCCGACACGAGCAGGATTCGTATCGGCTGAGGGGAAGTGTACCTTCGTCGTGTCCAAGGCATTAGTACACAACGACACTGTGAATCCGCACAGGCAATCAGGAGATAAATCGTCTCGTCTAAGGATACAACGCAGATGACGCAGGTCAGGATCACACCAACTGGTTATGTTACGAACACGACTGGTATGGGGCCTCCTACATACGTTTTACGGATTTGGGGTAACTTTGGTGACTTTGGTGTTGAGTTTTGCGCGCCGCAAGCACGCGCGGACGACGAAAGATCGTTGATCACCATTGCAATCTAGTTTTAGGTGTTAGTATGCATGGAATGCCATGTCAGAAGAAAGTCGAGAAGCCACACAACACATTCACACACGGCCCGCCACAAGCAAGGAATCGCGTTTTTTATATTTTCGGCATGCGCCGCTGAACACCCAGCTAGCTGTACTAGTATGTGGCGGCCACCACTAGTACAAACGACACAACACCCTAAGAAATCGCCGAGTGCAATAAGTGCAAGGGACGAAACATTAGATTCTTAATGAGATGTTCACCACCGAGACAGTCTCTACGAACCAGAGACGGAGAAAAAAGTATATACAGTTCGGCCACCGTGGACTCGTCACTTTCCACGGGTGGACAATATTTCCACGGACGCAATAATATTGGATTCCAAACACTAATTATAGGAATAATCATCAAAAATATAATTAATGAAGCACCGGGTACAACCCGGAGCTTCATTAATTAAAATGTTGCTGATGATAGTTTTTATTCCTTTGTAAACGCATGCGTGGACATCACTACCCACGCGTGGATTACGACTCGTCAACGGCGACTGGGCTGCATGGCGTCGTGTGGTTAAGCGGGACCATACCCCTCCCGCTTTTTTCAGATCACATATCCCCACTATCTACACTTTTGATTAATACAAAATTACCCAAAAACGTTATTCAGTATGCACAAGTAGCTGGAATAAATTGTTTGCCCTAAAAACATTGGCTTTGACCCCTCTGAGGCTCTGACCTCACCGGAACGAGCCAAAAGAGCTCGTTCTAACGAGGAGTCATTTGCTATCGATGTCACCGATTTATTTTGTAAATTTAAAATGTTTTACAGTAATATGACGTACATCTGAGCGGTTACTTCGTAATTAACGTTTTAAATCCATTGCTGATCGTTCAGAAACTTGTGAGTAGAGTGGTGGGATAACAGGGTTGTACTGTAGGGCGTGCTCCCCTCAACTTTGTTATAATGTTTACCGTTTTGCCGAAATTTTGAGCTATTTCATGACTTTCAGACTAAAAAGTAGAATATTTTCCGACAGGAGTCGGAATCTCAGTCCATAAAGGCATTCAGTCGGCGTAGTTCGTATCGGGGTTGGGGGGGGGGGGGGGGAGCTACCATTGATTTCCCCGAAGTTGGAACTGATCAATGCGCCCTGGTCTAACCTGTTTGGAACGGCAGTGGATAGGGCCGATTAGAATTACCCAGCTCCCATGAGTTTTGAAAATAAGCAGGGAAGTTTGTAAACTGCCCGGGAACAACAATGAATGAGCTCTGTCAAACAAGATTGAATTGGTTAAATTCTTAGCTGCATTTTGGTGAAAATTTGCAGCTTGAATTTTTGTATTTCTGACATCAGCACATGTGTACTGCAGGATGTTAAACGTTTAAGTTATTTAGCCTTGATAGGTTGCTCCTTGCAAACCAGTGTCCTGAAATTAGTTTATTTACTTATTTTTTTTTTAAAAAAAAAAAAAAAAGGTGTGTTTCACGTCACCTGCCAGAAAAAATAGAGTAGGTAGGAAAATTTTTGCTGTTGATTTTTTTATCGCTTTCTAGTACAACCTTGTTGTCAGGGAGGCTGTATGCCCCGTATCCACAAAAATGCCGAATACTTGAATGGAAAGCAAAAATTAACAAAATTACACTGGCATGAAAACATAAAATAATGCTAAAAACCCAAACCTGCAAGTGTTAAATTTTTTAACAGAACTCTCAATAAACTGTTAAACAGTTTATGCTTGGACCCTAAAATAGGGAAGGCTGGGAACGGGAAACAGGCCTTTTTTGGGGGGGGGGGGGGCAGCAAGTCTATCCGAATGTTACCACAGATATTGCCCACTTGAGATGACTTCGACCAATGCAGGTGTCGTGTAGGCCTATCGGGCCCTACACAACAAAGAAGCATTGTATCACAAGATATGCTCCACACGGGAGCTTGTAATTCAAACTTTTTCTCCGCGTTTTGGCCGCGAAGACAGCCTATTTGATCTCATTCCAATAAGGTGTCATATGCTATGATATCAGCGGCGGACTATCCAGTTTGCTGACTAAATCTTGGAGCTCCGAGCACAAAAGCTCCCCACCCCATCCAATGTTAGTTCTAGGTAAAAAGGGACACACGCGAAATGAACAAGGAGAAAACATCAACTCACCATCGCAATTTCTGACGTTTTCATACTATAGTATATGCTATAGCTGAAATGGTTCTTTGTAGGCCTAATTCTGTTAGGTTTAGCACTCATGTGTTTGTAACACTCGAACTTCACTTCCTGTTCCATTCTGTATAGAAAGAAAAAAAATACGTGCATAGTTCATCAAATAGGTAACTTTAGGCTCTGAGGTTGTGGCAGGCGAGATTAAACTTTTTGCTTGGCGAATCCTTTTCGCCCATGTCCACAGTGTTGTCGTCTGCACTGATGAAGGAAGCCAATGGACATGCAAGACTTTGCCACGTGATACACTAAATATCAACATAGTTATGAAATCAGTTCAAGCTCCAATTTACTGTTCATTATTACTTCCATAAATAAAATAAGTTGCAAAAAATAACCGTATTAATACTTTCTTTTTCATTGATAATATCAGGCCACTGTCGTGATGTCTGAAAAAAGAGATTTTCAAGAACTATTAGCAGTACCGTTGGAGGGACAGGAGAGTTGTATTCACGGCAGGTATTGGGGGATGTTTTAGGATGGGTAATAATTTGGCTTTTCTAGACCCTCGATGACCGGATGTCACCTGCGACTTCCACAGACAAAGTCTGGGAGGGCGCTCGTGAGAGGGGTGTCCCACTCCCGTTGGTGTGCGTCCGGTAGACTTCCTCAAGGGAATATTTTGAAATTTCAAACACATGAGAGTGGTGAATCTGTGACCCCAGTACCCCTTAAGGGAATTCTACAGTACTGCTAGGGGCCCTTAACCCATGTTTACCTAGTCCAAACTTGCACCCACAGGTGGCAATACAAGTTGTCGGTGTGGTATATAGAGACTATTACCATTATGTGGATGTATAAAATATTTATCTTGCAAAATATGTTTCCGAGTCTCGCCCCGTGTTCTAAGGGCAAATCATGACGAGTCGAAGACGAGTCGTGATCTACCCTAAGAACCTGGTAATAATCTCTGTATCCGAGTCGAGCTCCGGGTTCTAAGGGCAGATCACGACGAGTCGAAGACGAGTCGTGATCTACCCTTAGAACCCGAAGCGAGATACGGATACATAGTTTGTACATCCACGTAATGGTAATAATCATTTTATCTTACAATATATTGGGGATAAGTCAAGAATGTAGACGAATATATAACGAACTATTTATTCGTACGGATGAACAAAAAGAAAAAAAATGGAACTCACGCGAAAGGAACGTGCTTGTATCCGACCCCCTGATACAAACATCTATTTCGGATGGGGGGGGGGGGGGGGGGAGGGGGTCGGATACACGGCAGTTGCGGAGTTAATACAGACAAAATACATGTTGATTGTAAGATAAATCATTTTAAGGCGTTTGGGTCCAAGCCAGTACTAATGTTGACCATGAATGGATAATTTTGTTAATTTTTCTCATTTTAAGGGGGAAGGGATCGCATTATCCCTGTTACCTGCCCCGCGTACACCTTTTTTGGAGGGGGGGGGGGGATATCTCCCATCACTTTTTCTGAAAAATGTCTACTTTATATATATACATTCAGGCCTGCATTTCCTAACACATTTTTCTCTCACTCTGATATTTCTTGGGATATTTTGCTATAGTTACTATTCCTTCACTTTCTGGGCACTTAAACCTTCTGAAATACCTCAAATCGGCATGCAATAACGTGGTATTTAACAATATTTCTCCCCCATTTTCAGTTTTGATACAATGTGATGCCATTGTAGTTTGTGCCTTGTTGCCTAACAAAGTCAACAAGTAATTAAATGGTGTCAAAAGCGCGACGTGAAAAGTATAATCATAACGAAATGTCGGAAGGATTAGGCTCCTTGCTACGGTCAGTTATCTCATCTCTTTATATCATTTTCTCTCCTCAACTCATCCTCCTTTTTGCCTTATCATAAAGACATCATGGACGATGGAATGGCGACAGGATGGACAAGTATTTCTTAAAATGGAGGTGGAGAGGAAGTGGAGATACATATGGCATCTCCATTTCCTCATCACCCTCTCCAACACCGATTTATTTATTTATGGAGTTTAACGACATTTTCGACAGCCGGATTACACTGAGCAACAATCGGACTCCCCACCGTACTAACTACATACAAGCGGGGTTAGCATTGGCTAAAGACAAATGCCAACGTACTAACTACATACTCTTGAGTTCCAAATAAACATACCCGTATTCTTATTAATTTTCGGAATATTGGCCACCATGTATGAAGTTTATTTTGGGCCTGTATTGTTCATTAAAAAACTAATCAGTGTGAAGTGAATGCCTCATGTTGGAGACATAGTATGGATAGTTTAGTCTCTTTCAGATTCCTAACTCACACAGGACTGCTACATGGGCTTTAAAGCCCAGGTAACAGTCCTGTATGGGTTAGTGGTAGTACAGAAATGACAATAACTCTTATTACTCTATCATGATTTTCTACCCTGTATTTTTATTCTTCCCTGTACTTCTATTTGCATTCCTCCGATTTTCCATCCTGTACTTTTATTTGGAACTCAAGACTACAAGCAGGGTTAGCATTGGCTAAAGACAAGTACACCATCGACGTGCATTACGCGCTAGTACACAGCGCCACCGTGTCCTATGTGGGCAATCGGGATTAAGTACCTTTCCCAAGGACACAACGCAGCTATCCCTGGCGGGGATCTAACCATGGACCTCTCGGTTTAAGTTCAATGCCGTAACCACCGAGCCACCGTGCTCCACTCCAACACCGATAACCAATGAAGTAATAAAAGACTTCAACAGTATTCCAAAGTTCACGGTGGCAAGATTCGATGTCTAGCCTCGCCTCGTTTCTTTTCATCTTATTCTAGTCTCCACCCTGTTGTTATGCCGTTTAAATCATGTTCAACATTTTCCATTCCGTGTTGAATGTGTGTGTGTGTGGGGGGGGGGGGGGGGGGGGGGGGGGGGTAGGTTCGTCTATAACTTATTTCACTGAGCAACCCGCATATGTGAAAAAACCTGCATATGTGAAAAACTGAAAATGTAAAAAAAAATCACTGTACAACACATTTCCTTAAATTTCTTCTGTAACAATTATCGTATAAATACTTTGAACAATTGCATGAATAACATTTATTTACTTATTTACTTATCACTGAATATAACGTTGACGCCACGATTCGTTTCGTCAAAAATTAATATCTCTGATTTTAATACATGTCTTTGTTTTACGTTAAGGTTGAAGTTCGAGGTATTACACTGTGAACAAGTTCCAAACATAGAAGAATTGTTAATTTATTACTTTCACAACAACACGCTTTTTACGTTCGCACCACTATGGGCGTGGCGGATGGTGGTTTAGAGGGTGTGACCCCCCCCCCGCCTCTCCCCCAATATTGTTTTTAGTCTGGACATTTTTTTCTGGACTGTATTCTAAGATATCGATTCACTCTTGTTAGTAATCATGTACTTTCTTATGAGAACTTTGATGCTTGGACTTTTGTCACACACAACCGGTCAAACAAATGAAGATCTGCATTACCCGATGGGCACCCAGCATTACCACATACGGTATACGTGTTAAATAAGAAGTGGCATCACGGCGGTGACGTGACAAGCGTTACTTATTCCCGGTTTCTTATTCGACGTTCGTTATCAACTGATAAAATCGGTTGATAACGAATGTCGAATAAGAAACTGGGAATAAGTAACGGTTGTCACGTCACCGCCGTGATCATTAGTGCCACTTCTTATTTAACACGTATACCGTATGTGGTAATGCTGGGTGCCCATCGGGTACTACAGATCTTCATTTGTTTGACCGGTTGTGTGTGTTACAAAAGTCCAAGCATCAAAGTTCTCATAAGAAAGTGTGTCGTCTCGAGTTTTGCAACTACAATGTTTTATCCCAACTGACCAATATTCCAGCTACATTATACCAATAACATGATTTTGGAGGGCGTTACGGTTTATTAACGGCCCAACAGGACTGATTAACAGCGAGAGGGTCCATTAACAGCCCGAGACGAAGTCGAGGGCTGTTAACGGCCCGATGGCTGTTAATCATTCCTAGAGGGCCGTTAATAAACAAGGACACCCAACAAAATGTTGTTATTACTATTATTACCACTTCTAAAATGGTTGAATCCAAAAGTTCTTCATCAAGTTCACTTGATTGTGACATCCCGAGTTTTCGCAATGACATTTAATCAAAACACATGTGTCGTCTGTTTCTAGATAAACAAAACGTCACGTGGTCAATCACATGATAGCTTAATTTAAATATTTTTGTTTGCCACGAAAAATTGGCCTTCTCCCGAAATCTACTAACAAAAACCTACCGTAATGAATTCATTACACTTACATTGACAATTCAAATGTTTCATCACCGAAGTAATGGGGAAATCACACAAATTTCACGTGTTTTTTAACATTCATTGCAGTTAAGCGCGTTTCATTGTCTCGGAACCAGTGGCGCGTTTGGTATGACGGATTACATAAACTGTAACCGGAGCCGGGGTTGTTAACGAAACATTTAGCCGGAAACGGGCTGTTAACCACGTTAACACACAACTTCCGGTTTGAGTCTGTGCATTAGGCACTTTTACCGTAAAGGTAAAATTGTGTTAATATACTAGGGAACGTACGCTACAGTTGTAATAATATCTGTTATGTTGAAAGGCCTTCGTGATGTAATGGGAACACTTCATCACTTGGGCCTTGTACCATTACGGTCTGGTGAATCTGGTTTACACCCCCACCTCAAATCGATAGTGTTCGCAACGCCCTTGGTCTTAACTTTACCATCGTATCCAAGAATTAACACTAATTAGTAAGACGTGGTAATTTGGGAAAAGTGTTGTCACTGTGAATTGCGGTTTGAGGTTTTCTGTAAACAACACGAAGAGATAACAGAAAGTTTATGACCCCCAGACGACGTAACTGACAAATTTTATAATTAGAATTTGCATAATTGTAGTCTCAGAGTTCCTATAAAAATTCAGCCGGTAAATTACCACCGTGGTAGTTTACGACAGTTTATGAAATCCCAGGGTGATGTGGGATTGATACAAGGGAGAGATGGCGTGATGACAATTAGTCATTTAGAGAATAGCCAATTCTGGATAATTTCATATTAGCCAATTTAACGACCCTATGTGGCACTATGTAAATTACTTTGGGATTCGCTTTGTATTGCCGTTTGAAAGGTTATTAGGACAGATGTTTGAACAAAATTCTGGTTCAGTCGGTTGCTACAAATGTACACATAGTCGGATTTATCATTAGAAAGTGGCGCCTGTGTGAATTTTCTTGGAAAAAAACCAATATCTCGTTCAGTTTCTCCGATTTTCACAAGGCCTCGCCTGAAGTCTGTCGGAGGGAGGGAGGGAGGGAGGGAGGGAGGGAGTGGGGAGGGAGGGAGGGAGGGGGTAGAGGGAGGGGGAGGGAAGGGGACAGGGGGGTGGGCACTGAGAATATTCGCACACCCATATGAACTCACCCATAGGAAAATTGTCGTCATAGAAAAAAATATGCTGTGCCGGGGATCTTCATACATCATTCTCGTATCAGATGGAATAAGGTGTAGGAATGCCACGAGCAATTTTGTTACACTTTGGACACGAAAGGCCGCTTTCACGCCCAGAATAGTGTGATGCGATCTGAATTCACAAAGAAGATACTTGCTCAGTGAATCTATGTGGTAGACCAATCAAGATTTTCAACGTGTAGCCCCAAGGCTGCACGTTGAAAATATAAATTGGTCTTCATCCAAGTAACGTTTATAGACTCAAGCAGTTGATGGCTCTGAACTGGCATGGAATGTACCATCAGTGTCCATAGGGCTACTAATTACCAACTGAAACATCATTTCTCGGTAAGCTCTCCACGAGAGATTCCCAATAAATGATGCCAAGGCTTGGAATTATAAGAAAAGACTAGACTAAAGCATGCCCCGCACAACACATGGACACAGGAGGTTGAAGCGCGAACTTTGATTTATTACATGAGCTGTGTCTCTAAGACACATATGATGCCCCCGCAAAAGTCTACAACACACAAACCACGTACCATACAGGTGAAATGCTACAGAAGAAAAAAAAAAAAAAAAAAATGACCAAGTTCAACAGCCTGTAATTTTGTGAAATATTGAAACAAATCAAAATCCTGACACTATGTACAAACAACATATGAAATAAAAAGTCCTAGCCTGAAAACTGTGAGAGGAGTTAGCCGGACAAATAATGTACCCTAGATGCGGACGGACGGACGGACGGGCGGCGGGCGGGCGGGCGAACGGACAGTATGGCGGACGGACAGGGGTAAACAATATGCCCATCCTCCCGACTACTCGTCGCGGGGTCATAAAAATATGTAACAGTAATTTCCGTGATTTTTCCACAACTTATTGCAGCTGGTACTGTCGTTCGATGACATGATACAGTTTCGAAATGTATTGAAAATGAAATGAGACAAAAAGATGAGCAGGAAGCTTCAGATAGCACAATGTATATGACCGATTTGTACAAAAAGTTCCCACGGGAAGACTTCCACCCCACCACCATCAACAACGAGAGACACACCCCGACACTCACCTCTAAGACAATAATCAGTATCTTGCACGTCGCAGTATGTATATATAATAATATATGCGGCATGGCACGCTAAAAACTTTCATCTCCTCGCCTCCTCGTGTCGCCACGGTGTCGGGAAGCTTCGGCCCTGATTTAAATCCACACGGTGCCATCAGATATTTAAAATGGGAAGAAGCCATAACTGCATTTGATGAAAAATTCATTCACAATAATTGGTTAAAAAGTCTTTTTTTCAATTTACAGGGGAAAAGTCGGATAAATATCCTCAAAATTTACTTATTCTAATGGCAAGAGATTTCGTTTCCCGGCCAGTTGTCCCGGCCAGGAATAACCGTCAGCATAGTGAAAGGAGTTAACTTTTTATACCATGCCCGTCTATGTTACTATATGTGAAAAGCCTGTATGTTAAATTTTAGCTTAAATTAACCCCACTGCCGATGTGCGGTTAAATTATTTTTACAATTATCAGAAGTTCATCCAACTTGACCTTTGGCGTGACGCAATTTGCCAACTTCGATACAATCACACTTCGCGATGTTTCATTCAAACACACGATATTTTGCGGTACTATCTACTACGTGTAAATGACTTATTAAGTTTGAAATACCTACAATTAAATATTTAAAATAAAGTTTAAGAATTGTTAATAATAATTTGAGTGAAAAAGCAAGGTAAATTCAATCAACTTTGACAATCTGTCTACCTGTCAATCAAGCATTTACGTACCGCCGGTAGTACAGCCCACCGGCGCAGATATAAACAAAACAAACCCGTGTTTTTGCGATAGAAAGTGTCATTTTTTCTCCATTTTAAGTGACAAAGTCGATTATTTATTATTTATTTATTTATTTATTGGTGTTTAAGGTCACATACTTATGCACAGTCGCGACCGTGGCAGTTTTACGGGTGAAGGAAGCCGGAGTACCCGGAGAGAACCACCGAGCATCGACGAGAAACTGTCAGCTCATCAACATACGAACGCTGTTCACGCTCCGCCAGGCAGGGTTACAGCGGTTGAAGACATGTGCACCATCGATGTGCAGTACGCCTTAGTACACGGCGTCATTGTGCCCCCATGTAGGCAACCGGGATAAAGTGCCTTGCCCAAGGACACAACGCGGGTCGTCCCGGACGGGGATCGAACTCGGGACCTCTAGCATATAAGTCCAACAGTCTACTACTGAGCCACCGCGCTCCCGATTATTTATTAAGAGCATGGGATAAATAAAACAAATAGGTACTAGGGCCAGTAATCAGATTTAAACCACTCGTAGAAAAAGGGTTTAACCACTCGGCAAGCCGAGTGGTTAAAGCCCTTATCCTACCCGTGGTTTAAATCTGATTACCGGCCCCACTACTAGCAGTAGTACCTATTTATTCTATATATTTTTGAAGAATTATATAATTAACCCTCTGCACACTAATTTAAAATATCAAAGTTTCATGCAGCAAATTGTTTTCCCATAATGGAACTTGGAAGTTAACCAGTTCAGTCTAGTTTGACAGAGCACAATGAGCTCTGTCAAACAAGATTGAATTGGTTAATTTCCAAGTTGCATTATGGGAAAAATTTGCTGCTTGAAACTTTGATATTTTACATCAGTATGCAGATGGTTGATTAATGATCATATAATTCTTGTAAATAAATAATATAATTTCTTATGAATGAAAAAGCAATAATTCTGGTCAGTGGCATAGGGGCTAAAGGGGCACATGCCCCTCACCCCACCCCCAGGTGATGTAGCCTAATTATTGATGCCTTTCACAACTTATAAATTACGGACACAAACGGACTCAGAGTCAAGAAAATTGCGTTTTTTGTCTCGAATTTCAATTTTTTCCCCCGGGGAAGCCCCCTTCCATCCTGCGAAAGAGGGTGTCTCCCTCCCATCTCGCCGCTATGTGGCTCGGATGATGCTGCACATCCTATTCTGTATCCCCCCCCACTCCGCTGTTCAGCGATCTGGACGTAGAACTACCCCCCTCCCCTAGATATTACGCTCCCCCCCCCCCGACTTTGATATCTAAGCTACGCACCTGATTCTGGCATAAACGTTGTAGGTAGTGAAACTTCATATTTTATTTACCTTTAATGCTTGAAAGATCAAATTCGGTTTCCATCACGACACACTCCGTGTTCTGAATTTCAGCTTGGAATTCTTCAATCCCGTCAATAAACATGCAAGTAACAACATTTTTCAAAAAATACTTAGTCGAAATAATTTTTGTGTATGCCTTTCGGATAAATTTCAAGTCACATTAAGAATTTATTGTTCTCAGAAATGCCAATAAAGGCAAGCACCAATCCATACGAACTTACTGTGGTAAAGTGAGCTTTGAAAATGTAAGGGCGCAAAAATGATCGTCTGCTTTTTGAGTGGCGCGTGAACTCGGTTTCTTCACACATTTGGCCAGAATCTTGTTAGTTTCATTTTATATCGCAGGTGTTATCTCCGCTCCGGAATTCGTTGAGTTGGAAAAGAAAATTTCACTGTTAACCCTTTAAGAGAAGCAGTTTTAAAAAAAAGAATATTGCCAGTTAAACTGAAGCACTCATTTTAATAAGCATATTTTAATAGATGTTTATATTCAAGTTACAGGATTTCACTTACATTACTAATACTTCAATTTTTAAAGCAAGTTTAAAAAGAAATTGGAATTTTTCTGGAAAAATGTCTGTTCACAGTGTGCGAAGCCATGTGGCACATTGGCGGCACACATGTCGTGAGTCGAGCGCAAGTTCTGTTTGTTACTATTTGATTATTCGGAAAGCCTTGTTGCTGCTTAGTGGTTTTTACGACTAATTCTGATTTCGATTATGAAAAGCCCTCCTACATGATTTGGTACTGGCAGGGGAGGACGGGGCCAATAAAAGTTACCGGAAAATACACTAAGGGGCTTCGGATCCGAATAAATTTTTGATTTTTCGAACTGAACGAACGCTGCTTCCTTGGAATTGAGCGATCAACGGCAGTCCACAAAGAGGACATTTCGATGGAATTTTTGTATGTTCTTCATCACTCATTCGACCAAAATGGTTGCACCGGGATTGGGGAGGGGTGGGGAGGGTTGGGACCCACCAGGAAGACCAGAGTTTGGTCCAATGGGAGAATATGTTGATTTTCTGAGCGATCAATTGCAGACTAGACTGCTGGTATACCAAAATGTCATCTGTGTATCAGATATCCATATTGTCTCGTGGTCATTTTTACGAAATTCCATGTACCAACTAGTGTTGGGCTTCATTAATTTTAGGAGCCCTTCAAGGCTCTCAATAAGGGGGCTCATCGGAAATTTTAGTTTAAACAATATTTATTCATTAAGAAACAAGCCAATACCAATACCGGGTCTGGACCTGCGTCGCTGCATGCAATTGATTACAGAGATGAACAGACTTCAAAGTATCGGCAAACAGGAAGTGGCTGCACGGCAGATCTGAAAATTAGATACACGATACAACTCATCATTATAAAGCAGCAGACCAAATATAAAATCATTCCCTTTCATAGAAGCCAAGAAAACTTTGACGGAAGAAGTGTTTCGGACGGACTGACGGACGGACGGACGGAATGACGGACGGACTGACAGACGGACTGACGGACGGAGTCGAGCGGTTACTAGACCTGCTCTTCTGCTGGCGACGCAGGTAAAAAGCTGCGTTATATACTTACAATACATAAGTATAATGTATATTTAGGTAGTACAAGAAATTGACGTACGCAATATAACGGTAAGAAAGCCATGTGAGTGAGGGATTCGAAAGAAAGCTAAAAAACGTATATAAGTCGTCTCCCCGGAATTTTCCTGCTGGACCATTTGGCCAGTTCGCCTCCAGACACTGGCTGTTGAAGTAGAGCTGATACGGTTAACCGATTAATCAATGATCAATATCATGATCGTTACTTTTGAACTACTGTATTATATGGGTTAACAAAGGAACAAACTTGCCCCAAAACAGGTAAACATTGTCACACTGACTCACATCAATTATATGAGACAGAGTACAGCATGCAAGTTACTTGCTGACATACTTGTTTACTAGCATGATCATCATACTGTATCAGTGGCTGGAAATGGTCATTCTTAACCCTTTATCCATTGCGGGTAACAGACGATTCTTGCAAAATAAATTCATGAATTACTAAAAATGTTCATGAAAAAAACATAGCTTATGACCCCTCATTAGAACGAGCTCAACGAGCTCGTTCCAATGAGGGGTCATAAGCTATGTTTTTGAGACAAAAATTGAAAACATAATAAAGTTGAATGGGGATTTTTGCATTTTGGCCTAGTCGGTTTTGTTTGTTACGTTGGGTAAAGGGTTCATGCTGTAAATCATCAACGGTATGGCAATTATTCATATATCTATTTAGACAAGAGATTAATCGGTTAACCAAGGTTAATCCACGTGAATAATCGATCAAGAAAACCCCTTAACCGTTTCAGCTCTGTGCTGAGCGTACCTTTCAACCGTAACCACAAGCTCCCATGCCACCAGCCTACGTTTGTTTGGAATTCGACGCTGTTTTGGACTATTTGTTTACCCACTTTTTGTGGAGTTTGTGCACATATTTTGTGCACATACTACCGTTGATGTAATGTGATGTCTTTTTCCACACAAACATTAAGTTTGCGACTCAGAGTTTATGTTCAACCGAGACGCGAAGCGTCGAGGTTGAACATACGCTCCGAGCCGCAAACCTCAGACCATGTTACCGTCAACTCATCACAATAACGTATATGTTCCAATAAGACACTACCCATAGCCCTAAACCTACATCGCGAAATACGAGAGGCTTATTTACTAAACTTGTGATCGTTAAGAGTTGCCTTGTTCAAGGCAACTTTTAACGACCACAGGTTTAGTAAAGAAACCTTTCGTGTACTCCACCACTGGATAAATAATCAATAAACCAGATAAACTCATTCCATCTTAGTTCAAATTTTAAATCGGTTTGTAATTTAAACAACAGTTTATATGGAACACCGTCTGCTGCACGTGTGAAAAATCCAGAAAAATGAAGCGGCTTGCTAGTAGTCACTCCGTTGATGAAGCAATTACGAAACGGGCGACGTAATTTCAAATGTTTCGCGTAGTGACGTCAGACGGTAACATTTGTTACTGGAGCCGTAAACATAAAAGAAACTAAACCAGCTCTCACCCAATCAGAGGGCGAGGATTTTACTCTCAACTGACCATATTTATTTGTTTATTTATTTATTTGGGTTTTAACGACACTTTCGACAGCCAGGGTGTCCTCGTGTCGGACAGTTTTACGGATGGAGGAGGCCGGAGTACCATGAGAGAACCACCAAGCAGCGACGAGCAACTGTCAGACCTCCCAACATACTAACTCCACGCCAACAGGGTTAGCATTGGTTAAAGACAAGTGCACCATCTACGTGTAGTATGCTTTAGTACACGGCGCCACCGTACCACCATGTGAACAATCGGGATTAAGTGCATTGCTCAACGACACAACGCAGTTACCTCTGGTGGAGATCGAACCGAGGACACAAACATATACAGATAAGCTATATTCCATTCAATAAGTATTTAATTCACCTTTTAAGTCATCACGATATTAATCCAATTAGTGGAACTACGTGGCGTAATCATAAAACCACGGCTGTGGTGAGACTCCATTCCTTTTGGTAATGTCATCCAAACTTCGGTCAAATCAAGTCTCGCTCGAGCAAAATTTCTATCTTCGATTCAAAGACAATGAATGTTTATGGTATTTTTTTTAGATTAAATAATCTGGAATATATCGGTTTTTCCGACCAACTGAGATATTCCAGACGACTGAATCTAAACATAGGCGATGGAACATTTAAGGGCTAGACTGTTCCATGGTATTAGAACAACCAATACCTTACAGAATTGAGACTGGTAGACTCAGTGCTTGCCGTAACCATTAACCCTTTACCTAACATGAAAAGCAGACGACACTTGCAAAAAAAATTCTTGAATAACTAATTTTTTTCATTTTTTGTCTCAAAAACATAGGTTATGACCCCTCGTTGGAACGAGCTCGACGAGCTCGTTCCAACGAGGGGTCATAACCTATGTTTTTGAGACAAAAAATGAAAATATTTTGAAAATTAATTGACGATTTTTGAGAATAGCGCTGGCCGGTTTTGACCGTTACGTTGGGTAAAGGGTTAAACGTACCTATTTTGAGTTGATTTGTGAAACTTATATTTTCGCTTCTGGGACGTTCGGTACATATTAGAAGCACAAATTTGCATTCTAGGAAGCGTGTATGATTTTCTGAGCACGAATAGTAGCCAATGGGAGAATGGGGATGTTTGTTTGTGAGAATCTTGTCGTTTCGATGGACGCCGACAGTTTGATGAGTTTTCAAATGGAGGGAAAAAAAATGTCTAAATGGCAAATGTGAACACCAGAAATGAATAAATGTGGATCCAAGATTAAAAATTAATAAAGGTATACGGTTAATATTTGAATCTGCCTTCCATAGACAATGGGACCTCGATTTTTTTATAATAAATCGGAGAATTGTCGCTCGTAACCCACTTTCCAATGGACAGAAAATTGTCCGACTAAGTGTTTTTCACCATTCTAAAGCTTATTCCCTCTTTCCACTGACATGGGATACTGCTGGATACGTTGGGTGAATCAAATTTGAGGGGGGGGGGGGGGGTGAAATGAAGATAAGTGCTATTGTTTTCGAAAAGCGTGTACCTTGTTAATATATATACCAATATGGCACCGATCAGCACCGATCTAAAATGCTGTCAGAAATAATTCTTTTTCGATTTGTGCTGAGTACCTATGGGTTGAATATTATTAGTTGTTTCACCTCATAGCTGGAAAGTGAATGTGTCAGGGTATTCACAACAAGATAATGAGTAGACAGAACAACCCAGAAGAATGCAAAATAAACTCTGTTGTATATATATCCCGATAAATTCTGTCTTTTGATTGGTCCGACTGCCTTAGACAAATAGCCATGATAAAGGGTGCACCCAACATCCAAGGTATATGAGAGCGTGCAACATCCGGGGCATAAGCGCACGCGAAACATCGGGGGTATATAGTTTAAACGAAAGCTTTCCGCTTTTGCTCGCCTCGAAATAATAATCGAACCAAAAAACCTGAAAATAGACACAAATATCATCAAATTTCCAACAATTGAATCATAAAAATAAAATAAGAGCAAATAATTCGTCCCCTGAGTACCAATGTATTCTATGTGCCAGTAGGCACATAGAACACATTGGAACTCAGGGGTCAATATGTCAACAAAATACTGTTTACTCGTTACCTTAACGACTCAAGGGATGTAACTCTATCTGTTGTCTTCTGCAATTATAAAAACAAAATTGTTATAACGAATTTGATTGTGGAGCTGAGAAATGTGTCCACAAATGTATTTCCACTATGTTTGCGTTGTATTTCAAACGGGACAAAAACGTTATCTTGGCCAACATGTATGGTGTATGGAGATTTAATACCTGGATGTCGATTTTTAAACACCAAGCCGCAGGCGAGGTGTTTAAAAATCGACATCCAGGTATTAAATCTCCATATACCATACATGTTGGCGGAGATAACTATAATCTCCCCCGTAGCCTACCAGATATTCCCCTAGATGGACAGGGAAGAGGCTAAATAAGGCCGATGTGGAGAGGTATGCCGGGTGTGTCCGTAAAACTCTCTCTTTAGATAGAAAGCATTTGTATACCACGTGACTAGGAATATGGAACTACGTGTGCCCCCTGAATTACCAACTGTAACCCCCTCCCCCAGGTGCTTAACATCTAACTATTGAAAGAAAGCATTTGCTACCCCATACACATGCACAAACACACGCGCCTTCCGAGTGAGAATTTTCCAACTGTACCTACGAATAACCAACTATTGAATATATGCGATTTTACCTTCCACTTGTTTTCGGAATATATGACTATGACCTTTGGGTTCTAAGTGTCGATTGAGTGCAGTAATGCGCCATCTACAACGCTTTAGCATTGTAGATGGCGCATTGTTGCACTCAGGGGGCGAAAGTTTGACTCCAGTCAGAAAATCCAATGACATGTGGTTTAAATATCAGTAAATGTCTGTTAGAAAGCGCCACAGCCACTGATAAAATGCCACGAAATCTGCTATAACGGGCTTAAGATTTCCAAACTGTTGAGGGTTTGAGGCTAAGCACTTCGGACAATTTAAGTCGCCACGTCCCTTCTGTTACTTCATAACACACGTCCTTTCTTTTTTGTTTCTGATTGAAACAAACTTCAGAGATAAATAGTGCACACTTATTCACATATATAACACATGTCGAACAGAACATCATTTTTCCAAAGCCGTGAAAGTATTCAAAAACATTCCAGCTCTCGTGTGTTTACAAGGCGTCTGTCTGAAAAAACAATTTCAAATGCGGACAGGACTGGCATCAAGTGTGAAATACAGTTACCTCCCCTGGAATGAAATCTCGGCATTTTTGTTGCGTGTTTGTGTCAGCCAAGTACTTTCAGTGCATCGGGAGCAATTCAGTTTATGCATGTAGTTTGAACTTACAAGCTTGGACATGACAGGTGGACATGGTTCGGTTCTCACGAGTCACATCGCCATTAAAATCTGATGTCAACTTTGAGGCTCGTGTTGCAAATTTATTTATTTATTGGTGTTTTAAGGTCACATACTTATGCAGAATGGCAAATCGTGACGACCGTGGCAGTTTTACTGGTGGAGGAAGCCGGAGTTCCCGGAGAGAACCACCGAGCATCGACGAGCAGCTGTCAGCTCCTCAACATTCTAACTCTGTTCAAGCTCCGCTCAAGCAGGGTTATAGCGGTTGAAGATATGTGCACCTTCGACGAGCAGTATGTCCTAGTACACCGAGTCATCGTGTCCCCATGTTAGCAACCGAAATAAAGTGCCTTGCCCAAGGACACAACGCGGGTCATGAAAAGATTATGGGAGGGGGTGACCCCCCCCCCCCCCCATAATCTCCTGCAACTTGACCTTTGGCCACCGGTGGTGGTCCGGTGGGGGCGCCTCTCCCCGAAAAAAATCTTCAATATTTGATATCAGCAGTGATCAAAGATTTCATGCTGAGTGAAAATGCATCAAATTCAACGTAGGCATTTATTAGATTGCCGTGGAGAATATCGGCCGCGGACCTTTGGGATTGGGGGGGGGGGGGGGTCCGTATGACCACCATGACTCTCCCTGGCTACACCCTTGATTCATACTTTGAGCACAACACAAAAAGAGCTAACCTTTCAACGCGGAAATGGCATACTCTTTTACCACGTAAATGGGCATTTTATTCAGTGTTCAATCTATGTCTTATTATAAACACCCACAAGTCCCAATAAGTCATTTCCAGGCGACTTTATTATTACTTTTCTTTCTCTCTATTCGCGGTTTGGCGGTACTTGTGTAAATGTACGTGCCCACATATATAATCATGGTGTAACTTTGTAAATGACTCTTAATCCTCTAATGGCTGGATTTCATAATTTTTTATGGTGTAAATTTTTCAATACAGGCCTTGAATATATCTGATGTATTGAAATGTGACATGTTAATAAAATATATTACTACTACTATACCACGGCTGCTGCTCCACCACCACTACTAGGCCCACTACAATAAAATGTCGCCACCCGGTCACCACGTCAGTCATCCCGAATTGTAAATACTTACAAGGCTGGGGCTTGTTGCATAAGAAGTCATATAAAATATGAGTCCTTTTCAAGAAGGAGGCGGATCGGGATGTTTTTGAAGGGGCTGTGGAACAAGGAGAGATTAAAGGATATCATGTCGATCGGAAAAACTTGTTGAAATCAAATATTTGATTGTTGTTTGTTTATTGGGAATTAATGACAATACGGGGTCCATACAGACTAGTTAATTTGTTTTTCCATAACTTTTTCATATCTTTTCCATACCTCTGACATCAAATTTCCATAATCCCAAAGGTTAAATATAGAATATACCAATAGTAGCTTGGTGTTCCAAATGTTCACCACGAGTGGCGAAGTGGTGTTAACCGGGAGCCTTTGGCGCCCGGTTAACATCACTTCAACACAAGTGGTGAACATTTGGTACAACAAGCTACTTCGGGTATATTTTATTTATACCACTAAAGGGCCCAATTCCAACTTTGATCCCTTTGTAATGCAATAAAATCGAGGCTCGAACATTGAGGCTTTAGGTAATCTTTTAAGTTGCATTCAAAGTACCTTGTCGGTTGTTTCTTGACGAGTCTTGGCTGCCTAAACAGGCGGCCAAGACTTACCTAGAAACAACTGCATGACCACCAGATGTACTCTATCAAAGTGTGGCAAAATGTGTATAATCCACCAGGCCTTTATGTGGTAAGAATCCTCTAAACACCAATGATTCAAGTAACGATTCTTGGAGAACCTTAAAGATTTGGAGTACAAATATTGTTTGAATGGTCACATTTTGACAGGAGAAATACCCATGTTACACATATCTGATCATTTTTCATATCTTTTCCACCTACCCATATTTTCCATACTTTTCCAGGGCTAGCATACCTTTCCATAACCCGTATGAACTCTGATGACACGTTACACAACTAGAGTTGCTTTGTATGATACACAGTCAAGTCACTATATTCAGGTATTCTCGGTCTATCCAATATTTCTTTAATAACTGTGATCCTTATATGCTCGGTCATTTTTTTAATAATACAAAATTGCTCAACTTAAAAACTGTTTTCGAATGCACGATCTGCTGCTGAGAAATTCTATTTTCACAAGGGGCGACAGGAAGACAGCTAACATTGCTATGTCGCTTCCTTGCAGTATATCAAAGTATGTTAAAATGAATTGTTTAGTTTACCTACCCTACTTTATATGTAATTGATATACTGTGAATAATGGTGAATTGAATTGAATTGAATTGAATTGAATTGAATCATAGCGCCCAAGGAAGTGCAACCGACAGAGGAAGCTGTAGGGCACGGAGAGAGTCAACAGTGTGTAATACTCAAGTCGAGATACAATTTCTTAGCTTGTGACGAGTAGGGCAGGCATTGGTTGAAGATAATGTGCCATCAACGTGCTGTGTGACTAAGCATACTGCGCACTGGTAGCTGAGATTAAGTGTGTTGCTCAACAATACAAAGCTGATGACGCGGAGACGTTCTATCTGGAGTCCAGGGCGCAAACAAATGAGCCACCACGCCCCCTAATCAAATGGATATACATTGCAAACGGCTCGCCCGAACAGTTGAAAAGATTCTCAAGTTCTCACAGGTAGATTAAAATAGTGAATCCGTTCGCGGAGTACTCGGTCTGGGTTCGCTCAGCCTGATAGCATTCGCACCCGGGAGGTTTTTCTGAAGCCGATTCGTCACGAAATCGCTCGTTGCCAGATCAGTGCGTCTCTGTGTGAAATATGAGCTACTTGCTTTTTTTCTATCCAACTTCTTCAAGCTGACCAATGTATCTTCCACTTTATATAAGAAAAATATTTTATTTTTCTCTTACAAATATGGATAATGAATATAGTTTACATTTTCAAATCATGTAATCGTGGTCTGAGTGCTAGAATGTCCGACGCAATGTAGAAAGGAGTTTTAAATTTTTATGGTAAATCATTATTGTGCCTGAGTAAATTACTACACAGACGTAATAATTCCTTATCGAAACTTCTATGATGATCACATGGGCAAAAGCTTTGTTTTGAACTTTCAAGCCCATGAGAGTGAGTCAGAGACCTAATGCTCCTTTCGGGGAATTTCAATGAATAAAGTTTGTTGACTGAAATAAAATCCAGCTGGTTTTCTACGCCGGTATAGTGGACCTTAATCCATGCATGGACCCAAAGACCGTAATATAATATTTTTGTTTTTATGCGTCATGCCGACGTACCAAACACCAAAATCACATTTCGGTCTTTTGATTTAAGTTTCAGCTAATGTTTACCATGACTGGACCTATTTAAAATCTGGGGGGTGGGGGAGGGTCACATTATCCCTATATCTCCTCTACGGCCACACCCTTGAATTAGTGCTGTACAAATTGACCGTGTTTCAGTTTAGTACCTGATATAATGATATTGTAAATAAACTGGCTGAACGTATTGTGTTGTGATTCGCTAGTGTGTCCCCATAAGCCTTTTAGATGGTGTGACAATAAAGACGAAGGTTACACTCGGGAATGCCTCTGGGTGACGAATTTGGGGAAAAGCCTCTGTGGATGCTTTAACTTTTCGGGGTAATATTTTCATGAACACGCATGAGGTCGCTGATATGACAATCAATATAGAATTTATTGATCTGATTGCATGTCACTCAGAAGAAATTTGAGCTGTGATGTCATAAGAAGTCGGGGCAATAAAGCAGTCTCCCATGGTTTCCTGACAGATTAAACACTATAAAACTTTAAGTGTAAAATCCTTCCATTCTTGAGGTCTATAAATTATTCGATTCTCACTTAATGTCCCCGTTTTATTTCTGTACAGAAATTTAAGTCGGTTTCTAAAATAGTATCTTGCGTTTCCTAACAGATAGATTGTAGTGTGATCTACTTTATGACATCTAGCATCAGTGGACCGATACTTTTACGAGACTTTTGTGTGTAATTATGTGGCGTCCCTGGAAGAACTGACATATGGAAATGATTCCGTCTGACATCGTTATTATGATATTATTTGCGTGTAACCTCCGATGCTAAATGTCATGTTAATGGAAACTTCGATTTAGTCAGCATCACTGGTGGTCAAACGTGCTTTGGGAATTCTATCGTCAAAACTATCAAAGAAATGACGGAGTACAAGTGGAAGCGAGCAGATGGAGTCATGCCAGTACCTTAAACAAACCATCACCGCTACTCGTCTGTTTGCGCCAGAGATGAATATCTATAGGTCATCGGTCATACCGATGTTTTTGCTGACAAATGTCGCAAATCACAGCTTCAGTTTCAGGATTGCAGAACTGTTAACTGTTACGACGTACAGGCGAGCACATCATCTGAGATTTCCCCTAAAACACGGTAAACCTTCATAAATCCGTGCAACCACAAGCATAGCTACAAACATAGCGTCACCAGCCATTTTCTTGTGGCACCTTTTTGCTCTGCGAGACAGCGCAGATAAATACAGTACGCACAGTAGGATTTTCGGGGATGAAGTGTGTGTGTGTGTGTGGGGGGGGGGGGGGGGGGTCCGCCAGGGATACTAATGTGGAATACCACCGATAGGCCCGTTGCTGGTGGGGGTGTAGTAAACCGTTCCATGAATATTTCGGTCTGAAATTTTCACATCTTGTCGGAATATAATTACTGATCCACGAGGTGCAGACTAAAAGCCAGTTTCCGACAGGAGCTATTAAAAGCAAACAGCTTTAGATTTTGAAATGTTACGCGTTATATTGTTAACTACTGACTAAATTATGTCACAAATGGGGCATCCGGAGGCTCTAGAATTGCTTCCAAGTGTGTCCCCCTTCCGTTGTTGAGGGTTCGGGGCGGGGGCTCCCACCCATTGATGGGAGTCTCCTGAACTCCAAACAACGGAGTGGGACACACCCTCCCCACTTCGATGCTGCAAACCTCGTGTATGCCATCGGCAGTCAAACGTCTGTACTCTCATATGTCGGGTCTTTAAATACTTATGGCTTCGGGCCTGACAACCGACTAGTTGAATTAGCCCAGCAGGAGCTTATGTTGTGATTCAGATATTTATGGCCCTCAGTCAGCTCCAGTCGGCACTTGAATGACCAATTATGAAACTCAATCGCCCACTGGGTGCAAATTGGAGCTAAGAAGTGTAATCATTGGGTTGGAGAAAGTGTGTCCGTCGTTAGTAAGGCCAGGAAATCTCCTCGCCGCAATTTGGTACTGCTATTTGGAGCTACCCTGGTTATCTATATGTTTATGTACAATACAAGCTGAAACAAGTGGTAGGATGATTTCAATTTCATTTTTTCTGTGCCTATATAATTTAGAGCCCTGGCATAATTTCCTCAGCGAGAGCTTCCCAAGAAATGCTGTCAGGGTTTGGAGTATTAACAGAGGAAAATGGAATGCACATCTGTTTGTTTTAGTATTTATACAAATTATTTCAGTTAGTATAGTGTATGTATAGAAACTCCAATTTGCAAAAATACTTTTTTCTCCGGCGGTGAGTTTAAGACGGGGCAAGTCGCCCTCTGGCTCCGATCAACTGCTATTTGGTTAGAGAAATTTGAACTTGAACCATACCTCAAAGAGTGCAAAATTACGAAACATCGCCAGGCCCTAACAAGATTCTGTCTAAGCTGCCACAATTTGGGAATCGAGAGAGGCAGATATATTATTGCATCCCAGAAGCGCAGCGTCTCTGTCAACATTGTGGGGTGGTGGACGATGAGACACACTTCCTCCTCCAATGCATAATGCTAACAGAAGAGCGCGAGTGCCAACTACAAAACATCCAAAACAACAATGAGTATTTCAACAGCATGACTGATACAGAAAGAGTCAAATATATATTAATAAGTGACAACACAGAATGCATAAACAACGTTACACACTTTGTTTCTCACGGTATTCAAAAAAGGATGCACTCTAAATCGGTTGGGTTAAAAATCAACCCAAATCGACTGGGTTGAGTGAATATGAACCCAATTTGGGTTCATATTCACTCAACCCAGTCGATTTGGGTTGATTTTTAACCCAACCGATTTTGGAGTGTGTGTGACAGCCCCATGTCGATAACAGCACGTCGAGCTAAGTTGAATGTTTTTTGTTCCACCTTAAGTAAAAATACTAATTTTTCTCATTTTTCCTGATCAACTAAATGTGTAATGTTAATCTTGCTGTACATTTGACCATAATGGTGTAGCAGTACAATAAAGAATAACGGTAAAAAAGGTATTCACAAAAAATCGCCAATTAAATATTATAATTGTTTCATTTGTTACTCAGACACATAACTTATGACCCCTGATAGGAAGGAGTTCATTGAGCTCGTTCTTTTGAGTGGTCATACATTTTGTCTTTTGAAACAAAAAATGAAAATGTTAGTTGCTGTGCACTAAGGTACACTGCACATCGATTGTGCATTTGACTTCACCCGCTGCTAACCCTGCTTGAATAAGTAAGTTGGCGAGACTGTCAGTTGCTTGCCGCTGTTCGGAGGTTCTCTTCAGGTACTCCGACTTCCTCCACCCGTAAAATTGTCCGACAAGATGTGCCCATGTTGAAAGAGTCACTAAACTCCAATAAAATCAAAGACAATTGCTTTTTTGGTTTCTGAGTATGCTTTGGGTTAACAGTTTAGAACTCTGCTAGACATCTGGAACTATTTTCTTTTACGCCCACTTGCATTTTGTGTTTCTTCCCGTCAAACCATTTTGTCTTTGTTCATGTGGGATATCATTTTCTGTTTCACATATGCCCAGACTGTGATATATTATACTTCTAAAATGGCAGGAAAGTCTGTCACAAACATGTGGACGAAATATTCTCTAAAATGATATATCAAAACGATCCTCCAACAAAAAATAGTTTCTGATATTTCTTGAGAAGAAAAGGTTGATATTTTTGTCTTTAACATTCTATTGCCGAATTCTATTCATATTCAATTTTTGCCGGGTAGACCACAGAAAATGAGAAGTGCGTTTTTGTAGCCGTATTTTGTATTTTTGCAATCAGGGACCACAAACAAGACGTCCGTTCAAAACGTTCTAACAACTTGAATCTCTCGTTTAATTCTTTACTCAACACGAACAGCAGACGACATTTGCAGAAAAACCCAACAACAACAAAAAATAAACCTAAATGGTCTTCTTTGTCTCAATGATATAGCTGATGTCTCCTCTTTGGAACGAGCTCTTCGAGCTCGTTCCAATGACGGTTCAAAAGCTATGTTTTTTAGGCAAACATTGAAAAGAACAATTACATTTGAAAGATGATTTTTTTGTGAATTGCGCTTGCAGGTTATACAGGGTGTGTACATCATTGAAAAGTCCTTGAATTTCAATCTTACTCCTTGAATTTTGAAAATTCAGGAAATGTACTTGAAATGCACTTGAAAATCTATCAGACACCTTGAAATTCCTTGAATTTTGCCCTATATCATTTTTACCTGTGTAACAGTGGGCAATTGAAACATCTCTTTTGCACTTTTTTTGTTGAAAAACGAAAAAATGAACGTAAATAATGGATAATCGATAAATGAGGAATTAAAGTTCAGGCATTATTTAACTGGGTGTCATTCTGTAAGCGCGTTATTCTCAAAAATGGCAGATTAATTTCAATTATATTATTTTTCATTTTTTGTCTCAAAAACATAGGTTATGACCCCTCGTTTGAACGAGCTCATTGAGCTCGTTCCAACGAGGGGTCATAACCTATGTTTTTGAGACAAAAATTAGTTATTCAAGAATTTTTTTGCAAGTGTCGTCTGCTTTTCATGTTAGGTAAAGGGTTAAAGTAGGTAAGTCTTCTAAAAATGGTTATATTCCAAATGTATATTTTAAAAAAATATCCTTGGGGAAAATGCTGATAAGTCCTTGAAAAGTCCTTGAATTTTTTTGGTCCTTGACTGTAAGAACCCTGTTATACCATTTGCGTTAGGTAAAATGGTTGATTGAGAACAAGAAGATCGTCTTGTCCTGAATAACCTAAATATTTTATGGTTTTCTTCTACACTATAACATATGACCTCTCGTCGCAATGAGAACAAAGAGCTCCAAAGAGAAATCACAATTTGAGTTGGAAGAAAATAAATGAATAGCTGTTTTTTACGGAGTGCTAACGGTAATCCTGGACTATCCTTGTTTTCCTTTATGAGGGAATGTCAGGGGCATTGACGGCTTTTCCTTACATCTGGGGTTATTGGCATTGAGAGGTATTGTTTATTTGGGTTTTAATAACACTTTCAACAGCCAGGGTCATATCGTGTCGGAATTAGGAAGTAATGGACTAAAAGTTTTCTTGTAAAAATAAATGCCAAGATTTTAAAACAATAATGTAGTTTATTGATAAAAGCTATAAATACTTGATTATTACCACACCTAGTTTATGCTTTTGCTGGAAAAATAGAACAATTTTAGAAGGGGTGTGCAAGACCGTGAATCCAGCGCCTCCCTGCAGACTTCGATACCATCTTAGTGTGGGATGACAGTGCAGAGAGAAACCACATCCATAGTGCAGGGTAAAGTGTCATCTGGAAGCTCACCCATTTCGTCCATTTCTCTGAGGTAGTGATTGGTAGCTCCCTGGTTAGATGACTATATTTCAACAAGTCGTCGAAGGTGAAAGTCAACGAACTCAGATTTTGATTTTGTCAGTAGAATAATTTTTACCCGAGACAACTGGTCGACCTGAATTACCTGCTTTATGAAGTTTGGGGAGAAGATAGAATCTACCTGCACGAGGTTTGTCTGGAAACAGATAATCACGAGTTTCCTTGGATATGTGCCCATCTTGACAGCTGTCTGCAATGACTTCAGTTACTCTCTAGGAATACTTCTGGCTGGGGTTCGTTATCCAGTTGTTTATAGAAGCGTGTGTAAGAAAGTGCTTGTCTATTCGCGACATTCTTGTTCGTACTAGTCTCAAACCAGTTTGCCCCAAACTTGGAGTCGGGGAAGCTTGCGGAAAGGCAGGTTGTAAAACTTGTGCGGTGATGCCTATAGCTGATTCTGTCCACAGCACAAGTACTACAGAAACAATTCAATATTTTCCAAACAGATTGCAAATGCTGCAATGTGGTTTACCACCTCCAGTGTGGTGTTTGTGACACTCAGAATATAGCGAACCCTGTAGTCCATTTCATAAGGGTTGACAGTACAAACTATTTGAATTAGAGTTACCCGTCTTGAAAAGTTGCACTTGGAAATGGTGCAATCTCTGAAACTACGCAGCCTTGAGAAAAAAATAATGTTTTAAAAAAAAACCCTTTGAAGCAGTGTCCTGAAATCTTGGAATTTTGGGGCCTAAAATATTCAAATCACAATTGGTGTGTTTTGATGGAAATTCCCCCCAAAACGTGCCCGTGACCGGTAGTTTCCTTCCTGGACATTTTTTCTCTCTTTTCTGTTGTATGTCCTCCAGTTTTGAGGAAAGAAAAAAGTTGTCTGGTGGCTATATTTGACAAAGATATTTGAATGTCTAAACTAAATTAATACGCTCATATTTGTTTCCCACGAACGTTATAATGGTCGCCTATTGGGAAAAATATTTAGTACTGTTATACCATAAACGTGCGAAAAACCACAGGTCATTCAAGACGATGTTGTTGACTCAAAACCCGATTAGACTAAAACTGAGCGTTTTCTGCAGAAACATTTTGGATTGGTCAGATTTATACATTCAGACAGACCTTCCAGTACTTGATTTCTCAAGAGTGCTCGAACGAAATTTTGTAACCTCACGTAAAGCCTGACCGGAAACTAGTCGAGGGATGTGGTTTTATCACGTAACATAAAACGGGAGTTAGGGTAATTTGGATTTGCTAATTGTTTCTACAGTAGCATTTTTCGTTTTTGCAAAAGTTTTTAATTTTTCTTTCAAGACCTTGGTTCCGGACTATTTCCTCAACGGAGAGAGCATAAATAGTAATAAGCCTAACATGGACGCCGAAAGGAAGGAAGTGTCACTTGTTCTCCTGATTCGCCGTCAATGACAACGCATCGTGTGTGACCTGAGGGACACAATGCAAACCAATCTAACGCATGACTTGTGAGCCCTATTCTTTGTTCCAATCTTCCAGTTAGAATTTCATGGTCTATGGTGTGGAAGACGGCGCTTGAGTCTACTAAAACAAGGCATGAAAGTTTATGTTTACCCATGGATAAGAGAATGTAATGTTGCTCTCTTGGAAGTGCCGATTCAGTGCTACAATTCGGCCTGTATGCAAACTGGAAGACTTCGGGGGTTAAACATTTGGCGGTCATATTGGGAAAGTCGGCATGCGGGTGCATTCTGTGCATTCTAATTTTCAGGCAGTCGAGAAGAGATGATTCGCCATTATGAAGGTGCGTTCGACTGGAAAAACGCAAAAATAGAAATGGATCTCCCTGTATACGAAAAATAGTCTCCCGTGTCCCTTAACCCGCGAAGTGAGCAATCCGGATAGTATGTATATAATTCTTCTTGTGTTCAACAACGTGTACCTCTTTATTTTTTGATCAGTCAATTCTGAACGATTTCTGAGTTCCATCTGTTCGAATATTTCATAAAATTTTGTCATGGCTACTATGAAGCTACGACCACTGGATTTCGTGAAAAGAAATCATAAAACCTCAGCAGAGTTAAGAGTTAAATAAATTCTAACTATTCAACACTCTGGTTTATTGCCCATTGCCATTACGCTGGCATGCCATGATTAGCTTTTCTTGGCGTGGACGGGAGTGGAAATGAACGAGACGAAACAAAATGCGACAAAAATTACCGATGTGAAGCCGATGGGTTCTTCTTTATCGAAAGGGTGCATTTTACTTAATTTGGACTTATCAAAAAAAATATAAAAGGCGTAATTTTCTTGGTTCTGATTCTTAGGAATTATTTGTTATTCGACAGTGGGTGTGGACTTTCACGTGTTCGTTAAAGAAAATCCGAAAGAATTCTAACATACTTCTTTAAAGAGTGGGTGCAAAATAAAACCTCCACATGCTTTATCAACGACGCTAGTTTTCTTTACGCAATGTATTCGTGTTTCGTCCTGGAAAGGTCAACCAAATTATTCGGCCACTTGGGAAACCCCCTTTCTAAATCATCCTTCCTCCTATTTTCCAATTCCCTGTTCATACTGATTTGTATATCTCCTCCCCAAGCGATAGAAATGATTTCAAAAACCTGACACTTCAAAATAAATCAATTTGTCTTCAACACGTTGTTTTTATTCAATTTAACAATACTCATTGGAGCGTACCGCCAATTATACACGTTCTTTGCAATTTTTCAAAACTGCAATTATTTTTAATCAATTTTCAGTTTCATTCGATAGTTTGTCTTGCTCCGTTTCGCAGGTAACTAACTAAAACGTATTTCTACAACACTATCATCCAATCATTGTTGATTCAATTTCTTTCAAATCAAACAAAATGAAATCTGTGTGAATTAAAATCTGATCCAGCCCAAAGATATTAATATTCCCATTGCGTGCCTTAATCTGTTCATTGACGTCTTCCCGTGAATGACTGCGGGGAAGCCAAGGAAACTGGTTAACCCATTTTCTAACGTAACGGTCATACCCTTCCTCCACACTGACAAAATTCGCCATTCAAATGTTATTATTTTTTAACTTTTTCTTCCTTGGCATAGCTTATGATTCCTCATAAGGGCCATAAGCTATGATTTTGAAGCCAGAAGTACAAATGCTTCAGAAAGTGTCATCGTATAGTCGTGATGGGTAAAATGTTAATGTTTTTGAACATTTGAACTCCAGGTTTGTTAATTCTGGGCCTTGAGTGAAGGTTGGTGTGAGGTCACGGATGTGCGTGTATGTTACACACCACAATATCTTTGCTTTGTCTGGAAGTATTGGCGGGAAGCAGAAGCGTAGGAAGCATTCGAACTTTGGGGGTGGGGCGGCCATAAAAGGGCACATACAAACCGATATGTAGCGGCCCTTTTGCTTTTGTGATATGGTAGGAATACATTGCATGGTGCTATGTTTGGGACTATCACCCCATTGCAATGAAAAAAGTACTTATATTTTGATCTATATTTAACAGATCTAAAGGTCACCGAAGAATAACAACAAATCAAAAGTGAAACGTCTGGGCTGGCAAGCAGGCTGGTTGCTATTTCTGGAAAAACGTTAGTTAGGAAGAGGACTATTGTCCGATAGTACCCCGCCCGAGCAGTATGTTTATATGTTTATCTTAACCCTTTACCTAACGTGAAAAGCAGACGACACTTGCAAAAATAATTCTTGAATAACTAATTTTTTTCATTTTTTGTCTCAAAAACATAGGTTATGACCCCTCGTTGGAACGAGCTCGACGAGCTCGTTCCAACGAGGGGTCATAACCTATGTTTTTGAGACAAAAAATGAAAAAAATAATGAAAATTAATTGGCGATTTTTGAGAATAGCGCTGGCCGGTTTTGGCCGTTA
Source organism: Pictodentalium vernedei (assembly GCA_031216915.1). Taxonomy (NCBI): domain Eukaryota; kingdom Metazoa; phylum Mollusca; class Scaphopoda; order Dentaliida; family Dentaliidae; genus Pictodentalium; species Pictodentalium vernedei. Next base: position 163,510,982 of record CM062291.1, on the reverse strand, counting down.
CGTTGGGTAAAGGGTTAATAGGAAGAGTTGGACAAAATTCACACAATGAAATAAAAAGAAAAAATAGCAGGTTATGAAATGGAATTATTATTTTCTAAAGTGTGATTTACTGGGATTTCCGGTTTGATTATAAAGAATAACTTCACAAGTGAATTAACAATTGTGTCATGTATCCGTGCGCGCAAACGACGACGCTTTGCCGTAGGTGTAATGGGGACTTCATTGTTGTTGTGTTTTTATAACCCTTTACCTAACATGAAATGCAGACGACACTTGCAAAAAAAAAAAAATCTTGAATAACTACTATTTTCATTTTTTGTCTCAAAAACATAGGTTATGACCCCTCATTGGAACGAGCTCGTTCCAATGAGGGGTCATAACCTATGTTTTAGAGACAAGAAATGAAAAAAATAATGAAAACTAATTGACGACTTTTGAGAATAACGCCGGCCGGTTTTGGCCGTTACGTTAGGTAAAGAGTTAAATAATATAATTAGCGTTAATAATGAAAAGTAATAAACAGAATAATCGCTTGACTGGACTGGTTACGTGAAATAATTCATTTGAGGCGAGGGACTATATTGTAAAACACTCGTGCGCATTCGCACGCTCGTGTTTGTACAACGTCCCTCACCTCTCATGAATTATTTCACGTAACCAGTCCAGTCAAGCGATGACTTTCTATTTATTGTTTACTGCACAGTGCCCAGAAAGCTGTGAAGTATATCTTAGCAGGAATAGTTAGATAAAAAAAAACAAAACAAAAAAAAAACAAAACAAAAACACACGATGAAATAATAAAAATAGCAGACTATTAAATGGAATTATTGTTTACTGCATGATGGCCCGAGTGCTGTGAACTAACACTCAAAGCACTGTATTAACAGACTCTAAGTTATAACGAACACATGGTACCACGGGTAACCACGCGAAAAGCTCTATTCGGGGTCGCCAACATCACTAAAATAGCGTGGTATCCTGGTTTGTTCAAAGAACCCCTCCTTGGCATAAAACTGTCACCAGTGTTGGCAAGTTTGATGGGAAATTACCTTTGTACGGTCTCGGCAATACCTGACTGCAGGACATGATTGTCGATTGCGTGGTTAATTTTGGTTCTTGTAGACACCTTGTTAGATTAGCTCGGCAAGGCGATAAGCATTTGTACATAAGAACAGTCGGACAATTTCATGTTATTACCGAGTCACGAATTCCCCATCATGATATGAAGGTTTCAAATAAATTAAAAAGGTTTATTTTCTTTCAGAATATATATGGCAAGATTTGATTAAGCTCCAAGTCGGAAGACATCAAGATACAGTTTCTTCTGGGAGAGGAGGGGGTCAGCACCACACAATTACCAACAGAACCGATATTAAGTGTCGCTAAAAGAGACAAGGGCAATGCTTCACATAAGAAATTTCTGTCGGAAGGTGTGAAGTATCAACCCCACTACCACCCACCTCCATTAGATTTACACCCAAAGGCGATGAACCTTTATCAATACAATTAACATTTTGCAGAATAAACATATGAACTTATGAACAAATCAATTCATCACATTCTGTTCTGACCCCTTATCGCACGTAAAGAAGATATACCTTCCAGAGCTATTCACAAAATATGCCTTCAAAACATAGTTTATGGTCTCTCATTGAAACGAGTTCAACGATCTCATTCCAATACGCCATACACTATGCCTTGGAGGCAGGTGTGAAAATATTTAGTACTTCAAGAATATGCTTTGCAACTGTCCTCACATTGTGACGGTCAGCACCAATCCACAACGTCGCCTGAGTGCTAGAATGTCCTATGTCCCATAGGGGACATAGGACATTCTAGCACTCAGGCTACGTGTCAAGGCGACGTGTCAAGACAACATGGTATAATTATTTGATCAGTGCGGTATTAATACCTAGGTTTCTGAATGCGAAAAACTGTTCCATCTTTTTGAAAAACTAATCGCAGATAGGTTGCTTAATGTTGCGGACACAACAAGACTGTGGAATCAGAATGTCAGAGCACCCCTTCCCCGATGCACACCATTTCAATCTTTTCAGGATCTGTGAATTTGATATGAGTTTATAACTCATCAAGATGTTATACAGTATATGCTTTCCACCCAAATTGGCGTTTTTCGTACAATACACAACTTCACACCCGACATTGCCAACATAGCCCAATCAACAGACATAAGATTTTCTAGAAACATTTCACTTGTTTTTGCCATTTTATTTTTTGTCATAATTTTCGTCTAAATACAGGACGTCAGTATGTCATTTCGTGAAATTTTGTTGAGAATAATTGACTTCATTGCATATTTTTTTTCAGGTGTGACCAATTTTACGCCATATTTTTATTGACTGCAGTGTTACAGCCTGTAATGTAAAACACGTGAGAATGTGATAAGATTATAACATTAGAGGTTAAAAACGACCTGTCAACTCAACCTCTAATGATATAAATTTATCACATTAGGGGTTAAATTGAAGATGATTTGTCAACTCAGTCTTAGAAAATTTGTTCTGCAAAAAACACCAACAAAAGGCAGATTGTAAGGCACAGTTGTAAGAGAAGATAAGATACAACAAAGAATTACAAATTCATAAACTTTTCAAACCTTTCAAGTCACCAGTCTAACTCCGCTGTTCGGAATTATTATCGGCAGTTGGTTGTTTTTTAAACCACTTTTCGTGGAGTTGGCGAGCAGACGACTGTTGATACAAAGTCATTTCTATTTACTCACAATGATATAACATATTCTTCTTTGCTCCAGTTTTATAGATATTCCAATCAATAAGTAGTATTTAATTCACACTTTGTGAAACTAAGCAGCGCAATCATAAAACTAGACAGATGTGGTGAGTTTTCATTCATGGTTGTAAGTATTATCAAAGATTCAGTCAAATGAAGTCTGGATTGAGAAATATTTATCAAATATCTTCCACATTAAATGGGATGGAATACTTCAGTTGGTCGTAAACGGGAACCATAGGTTCGCGTTTTCGACCAAATGAAACCTCCAATGCGCTTGAATCTAAACACATGCGATGGAATCTATGGGCTGGACTAGTTCCGCGCTTTAACAGCGTCGAATTCTCGCTGAATTAGACTGATAACTTGAGAGCTTGTCTGTCTATCTCATACTTATAGGCCGCAAAGCTTTCCAGTTACCTCGACGCAAAAATGTATGCATATTTGATAGAAGGGTTAATACACCTGACTAATCTCAGTTAAACTGCCTCCATTGTTCATGTCGCTTTCAGAGTCACCTACAATTGTTCTCAGCACTGATGCTGGGTAATATCTTTTGGTGGTCCGAGAGCTTAAAACAATACACGTGTATTGGGAGTCATAAATTGTAACGAGGGAGTTGAGTTGAAACAATGTGCTGAAATAAGTATGATAGACCAAGTAGTATTATAAGCGTAGTTTTTCCATATAAAATTGACGCCTAAGAATTGATTTTTTCGGTTGAATCATAGAGTAGTTTTCTTTCCCAGCCTGCAGCCTCACAGCCGTAGGTTGAAACATGTTACTTTATCTACCTTACTTTGTATTGAACAATTCGTCTAATTGACGCTGTGAGAAAACGTCGTGTGTTAAACTGGATATGATTCGAGAGTTTAACATTAAACAACGAAACATCCATCCATATTCAGTCAACGCTATTCACAAAAAATCGCCATTCAAATTTTATTATTATTTTTTTTCAATTTGCACCCTAAAACCTAGTTTATGATAGCTCTATGTTAGCTACTCGAGATCGTTACTTTGAGGGTCATAAGCTATGTTTTGGGACAAAAAGGAGAATTTTTAATCAGGCGATTTTTTTTCTCATACAACACCTTCACCCAACGTAACGACCAAGACCGACCAGCGTCATCTACAAAAATCGCCATTCAAATTTTATTACTTTTTCATTTTTTTGTCTCAAAAGCGTAGGTCATGACCCCTCATTGGAACGGGCACATTGAGCTCGTCCAATTGAGGGGTCGTAACCTGTGTTTTTCAGACAAAAATGAAAAGCGTTAGTTATTAAATTTTAAAAAAAATTGTCGTCTGCTGTTTGGGTTGAGTGAAGGGTTGAAATGTATGGCCTATTTTGGGTGTATTTGAATTCTGGTTCATAATATTTTCTGATAACATTTTAAATGGAGATAACATTTCGCTTTTATGCATATAAAAAGATTGGGGTCGGGCATGAAATTTAGGATCGATTGGAAAACCTGAACCATTTCATTATTTTTTCCTCAGCGTTAACCCTTTCAACTCTAGTGGTATCTTCCATGCCAGTTCAATGGTAGGTGCAGGCTGCAAGCCGAAAGGTTCTCGGTTCGAATCCCACCTGTGGCAACCGTGTTGTGTCCTTGGGCAAGACCCTTCACCCCCATTGCCCACGTGGGGCACGGTGACGTTGTGTACTATGGCGGACTGCACGTCGATTATGCACCTGTCTTCAACCAGCCTCAGGGCTGCACGTTGAAAATACTGGTTGGTGTACCCTCACATTTACTGAACAGCCATCCTATATAATGACGTTACGATGTATCATGTTCCTGGCCGAAAAGTGGACGCTCGGATGCAAAGGGTTAAATATAAAATGCCAAGAGTCATCTTCTGGTTGTATCAGAGAAGTGGTAGAACTACTGCTGGATTTGAAGATAAGTTAAACTTGAGATTATACGTTCATTACAAAAAAAAAAGAAAAGAAAAAAGAATGGCTATTTCGGTTCAATGAAAATAAACGCAAACAAATTATAAACGCTAGAATAATCGCAATCCTTTTAGAAAAGTCAACCATCTCTTGTCCCCTTAAAAACCACATGTACCTTGAAGTGTAGATGGTGAATGGGTGAAAACACTAGTCGTAATTTCTTTTGTTGTTTTTCAAAATGGGGCACGCGAGCAGATGACTGATCTGAACAAAGATGACTTTATTGATGACAGGATGGTATTTACTTTTCTCCAGTCAGCTGTTGGAGTTCATTACTCTAATCGTTACGATCAGTGAATTAACTTTATGAATAAATTATCATATGGGTATCTGCTTTGTTTGAATATCTAATGATTATACTTGGATTATAGTAGACCCGTTGTTAGATCCTGAACAAAGCTAACATCGGGCAAATAGTGGTTCTTGTCTACATGTTAACTCACATAAGTCTGATAATAAAAGAGAATTTGTTGATTGAATGTAAGGTTATGAAGGCCAGTGGAAAATAGCTATAAGCAATGTTTTTGAGTCACAAATTTAAAAAAAATATCCTTTTATTCCAGATTTTTTTGCCATGTGTCGACTGCTATTCGTGTTAAGCAAATGGTTAAATGATAATAATAAAAGTTGGGTAAAATGTCCAACGGTATTATTCATTCACCAAAGGTGCGGAAGCCAGAATATTTGATCTAAAAAAGTGTATTTGTGAGGGAGCTTCCACCCCCCCCCCCCCGCCCCGTTTCAGACTCAGACGTCCGTGAGTGGTAGGTCTATACTCGAGTCAAAACAAAAATAAAAAATTAGACAGAAGTAAAATCTTTAAAAAAAAATATGGTCAAGGAATGAAATATACAGATAAAACCCCAAAAATAAAAACTAGAAAAGTGCAACACCCGCATTCCTAAAGACCCGGATCCGACAAAAACACTGGGTGGCTTTACCAGTGCTTGAACCGTACCGATAGCATTTAATGCTGGATTTTTTTTTTGAGAATGGAATTTCCAGAAAATAAATTCCGCGCGAGTTTGCTAAACTAACCAATAATAAATTTATTCCGCAAACTACTCCTAACACCGCGTAAATCGGAGGATCGATTAATCCCATTCACTTTACTGTTATTTCTGGAATTCCTCATTTGGTCGTCTGCATTAGCTCTGTAGTAATCAAAACGAGCATGCGCGAGTTATGAATTGGAATCATCTGTTGGCAGACGATAAAGTGTGAAATTAGATCTTAGGAAAACGAGGAATTGTGCAGTGTTGTTGAGTTCGTATTAGTTAGTTTCTCGCTTCAGGAACATGTGATCTGTATTCTAGAAAAGTGTTTTAATAATAATGAGTTGGAAATATGGCTAGCTTCATCAGGAATTTATTTTGGATTTTCTGTTTATTTTTTATCGGATTAAATACTTCAAACGCCGGTGAGTATTTAAAAAAATAATCCGCACTATTTTTCAAGTTGTTTTCAAGTGTTCTTGCTACTCCACTTGTAACCTTTTCTCAAATGTCAAACTTTTAATAACAAGTCGCTGATACGATATAGGTCAGAATATCTCAGCAATTATATTGTATGACTGCAGATACGCAGACAAATAAATGTTTCTCACTGTTCTCTTTCACACAAGGTTGATAACTTCAGCAGATAGTAAAGGAAACTTTTGGAATAGATACCTTGTACAGTTAACCCTGCAGTTTACTACTTCCACGAAACTTTATGCCCTATTGGGGAATCCTGATTAGTCTTGAACTTCACACTTCGTGAGTATTTCCCATCCAGCAGCAGATTCATGTGGGGGCAGACTAGGCACATGCCTTCACAAAGAAATTCCTAATTTTCGGAAGGCACACACTGTAGGAGCAATGGACCATTTTGCTTATTTTTAAGAAAATTGCGTTATCATATTTTAATGTTGACATTTTTTGTAGAAACAAAATATTCGTCTTTAAAGCTTCCAATGCAACTGACTGCACACCAAGTGTTGCGAACTACACCAGAGAGCCTGCGAAAAAGATTACCATGGTACAGACGTATTGTCCCACAAAAAAACTGGTATGCCAGGCTCGTAGCCTGGTGCGCCGGGGTATTTTGGTACAATACTATGGTACACAACTATGCTCGAAGAATCCTCAATTTAGATGTCCAATTCCCACTCCACATGTATGCTGGACTCTCATGCCCCAACCCCCCTCCCCCCATTAATCACTATTCTTATATTTGACTCTGCTTTTTACAGTGATAATTCAATATCCGCCACTTTGTGGATGCCCTAGTCATTCATCCCCTGCCTTCCTAATCACAAACACTAGGTACACCTCTGCTTTCTACTGTGATAGTTCAATAAACCGCTACTTTGCGGATGTCATTGTATTTAACGTCTTCAGACCTAAACAACTCTTTGAGCTTTGAGTTTTTACTATTGCTGCTCTCTCTTTACAAGCCCCCATATTGTCCTTATGAACGGTTTGATGAACTGGATGCGAAGGTTCAAATGTTGATGACAGACATTTCACTTGTTTGTGATCTGTCAGCTCAGATTCTCTGACATCCTACCACATTATTACCCATGCAAGGACTGAAGTTTTTGGAGTTATTAAACTCTCGGGAAGGAACTAATTAAAAACATCCACAGAAGATAAATCCCACGAAGTTACTGATAGCGATAAACTGCACACTGTTATAAATTCTAATTCGAGCGAAGCCACACAGTTTTGTAGCACTGTCGACCCCTATCCGCCAAAACACTGCAATGGCTAGGATGCCTATATGTGCTATCCACCAATTCACCACAGTAAATGGGATGGTTTGAGGTGGTGAGCAAAAAGTTTTGTTGCTTGTTTGTCTCATGGTCCTCGTTTATTATTCGCATTCTTCCCCTCTACCACATATGGATAAGTACGGTAGCGACCCGAGAATTGTAATAATGGCAGAGGAGTTTTAAATATTTCAGCATTCAACGATTTAAATATTTCCACCTTCTTTCCTACCAGTGTGATCACGAAGTCCTGCACGTCTGTTTCCAGCGTTTTTTCGACAAGAAGCACCGTCTGTCCGAAAGTGGTCTGAAAATTTGGAGAATTTCTTTTTATCAGAGCTAGTACGTATAGGATTTGAACATGGGTTTTGGCATCTGTCATTTGTATTTTAATACTACACAAGATACCAAGCACTGTTTCCAAAAAATTCTGAAACTTTAGACCAGTTTCATACAGTATGTACATCTGTTGATATGTGATCACGTTCTCCAGGGGACTTGTGAACAGAGATAGCGGTAATCGATTCTTGATGTAGATGACTTGCAGTGCGTGACAAGTGGACTACCACTAAAATTCCCTGAGAGTGGAGTACCCATTAACCTTTTCCGACGAGAATAACATTCGACACTAGTAAAGAAACTTCTTGAATACCTAAATAGTTTAATTTTTTCCTCAAAAACATTCTCTATAACCACACATTGGCACGAGCTCGTCGATGACGTTCCAATAAGGGTAATAAACTGTTTGGAGGCACAAGTTAAAAAAAAATAATAAACAATGAATGGCGATTTTTACGAATAATGCTGACTCGGATATGACCTTTACGTTAAGGTTGGGTTAATCTTTTGAATACGAGAGACCATTTCCGGCCCAGGAACATGATACTTCATAATTTAATTAAGATGCCTGTTACGTTAATGTGTGGGGTAGTCCAATCAATATTTTCAACATGCAGCTCCAAGGCTGCATGTTGAAAATATTAATTGGTCTACCCACAAATAATGAATTTGTACTCTTCAAATTGCTGCCATTGAACTGACATGGAAAATCCAACATGGTTTAAAGGATTAAGACCATCATTCTCAAATCTGTGACAAATATGAGGTCAAGTATAGTTTAATACTGTGGTTCTCCTGGTTCAACTCGGAGGGCCACTGACTGAAACTCTAATTGAGTTTGTTATATATTTTCATAAAAGATAAATTTCTTTGATGAAACCTTCACTCCTGGCATATTTCAGTGTCTACACACTAAAAACTAAAGTGTTAAAACTGACACTTTCAAGGTGTTAAACCCATTCTAACTCTTAGGGTTTGATTTTAACACTCAAAGTGCAATGCTTTAAGCACTTAGACATTACAATCGTCAGACATCTGAAGCTTGGATGCATGGCACTTCCCATGTGTCTAGCATCGGTGGTTCTTCCAGAATCGTCCATAATTTGATTTGCGCTTGGTGGGTACATAATTAAAAGGACACAACGCAGATGACGCGGATCAGGCTCGAGAGTTCGAGCCTGATCCGCGTCATCTGAGTTGTTTCCTTTTAAGTGTCGCGACATTACACTTGTCAAGTGGTATTATTGTAACACCTGTCAAGTTCTGGGATATCTACACTTGAGCAAAGTACTAGTTCAGCACTTAGTAAGTGTTAAATACAGCACTTCAAGTGTAGTTTTTAACACTTTAGTTTTTAGCGTGTATTTCCTTTCTGCACAATGCAGAATAACTATCAGGTAAGTGTATCTATGGGTTAGGTATTAGGATTATATATTATTACAGGGAAGGTATTGTATCAGCTCCGAAACCAAGAACCTATTTGAAGCACTAAAGAACTAAAAGCAATCATATTAATCATACTCGATACTGGTATGAAACTGAAAGTAAAGAGACACTTTGAAGGTTCCTGATTAAACAAATAAAATGTTATGTCTACGCATTCTACGCGGTGGTCCGTGAAGTGAAAGCTTCGTTCTTGGGTTCCTTAATTATTCATTGACGAGCAAATACAGATATGGGTAGACGTAAACTCACCGTGGCTGAGTACTCACTCTGTGTGCACTGTAATTGTTTACCCGATCACTCTGTTTTCATTGTAATTGTTCAACCGACAGTCGTACTACATTACCCCCACCACCATCTCCCTGAAGTGTCTCGAACAAGACAAAATTTAGTCTCGCATCGAGTGCAGCCAAGCTAATTGTCACGTACAGCCTTCAAACTTATCTGAATCCTATCGATTTTTATCCACAAGTAAACTAAACCCGCTATCACACTATATCGACACATGCGGTGCGAATGACACGATAAAGATGTAATATTTTTTCATCTAGCAACTTTAATATAGTTTTATATCGTCAATTAGTACCTTGCTGTGAAACAAAGACAATTGTTGGATGTATGATGCAAATATTCTACAGGTGCTGCAACGGCTACTTGTCTGCATTGTATATCAAAGTGCTATTATGGACATCACACTGCATCTAAACCGCAGGCTCAAAAGATAAATGTGCGTGGATACCGAAAATTATCTCACGAGTGACCGAGACAAATGTTTATTTTTCGCGAGCGCTTGCGAGTGAGATAATTTTCGGTATCCACTCAAAAACACTAGGTTTTCTTTTTATTATACGCCTTTTATAAGAATCTGATCATTCCTATAGATAATTCTACTCGTTTCAACCTTGAATTGATGCATGAAAGTAAACAGCTGATGCGCATTGACACGCGGAAGTTATTTGATCGATATTCGGAACAGGTAGCGATTTGCGATCTGATTCAGCTGGCGGGTTTCACCAGTTCAAGTTGAATACGCGTTGAATTATTGCTGAAAATGATCGGTATCCACTCGAAAACACTAGATTTTCTTTTCATTGCGTTTTTTAGAACAAAGTGATCATTTCCAGTGATAATTTGACTCGTTTTCACCTTGAAGTGATGCTTTGAAAGCCGCCATTTTGATTGATACCGTGAAAATGAAAATTTCTATATCTTCAAAGTGGGGGATACGATTTCTATCTTTCCGCAATTTTTTCGATAATCTATCGTTTAGCGTATAATAAAAAGAGATATTACTCTTGATTTTTCCTTGCTGACTCTATCAACGATCGACATTTTGTTTGGACAGACATCGAAGATCGTTTACCACCCCACCCCCCCCCCCACCCCCCAGAGTCAGGGGTTGTATCATTGAAAGTTGGTTGTGGGCATTAGAGGGGTTTTGACGCTTTGCCAGTTGGAGGAGGGGGGGGGGGGTGAGGGTTAACGGTTTATTGACATCTATATAGCTACAGGTAAACAATGAAAGCTTAGGCCGATACCAGAGGGGCTAGACATCGTAACATGTGCAATATATATAGGCAATACTTTGCATCGCTAATTTGGCAGAAAACTGTGTGGCCTCGATTCCCTTATTATTATTAATCCTTTGCTTATATAACGACCACTGCCGGACATGCTATTTACAAAGTCAGATTTTATTTTGTAATGTTTGGCCTCAAAAACATAGCTTATGATCACACTGATTGGAACAAGCTCAACGAGCTCGTTCCATTGAGCGTTCGTAAGCCATATTTTTGAAGTAAAAAATGGAATGTTTAGGTATTCAAGATTTATTTTGTAAGTATCGTCTGCTATTCACGTTTGGTATAGGGTAAAATACCGGTAGCAAGGTAAATTTTTGAAACGTGAATGACGGGTATATTCCACCACCTCAACTTGAAAATAATTTGCGTAATAATGTTCACTTCAGCTCGCACAGACAGTTTACAATTACTTTCATTGTGCATGGACAAACATGTAAGCAAAAACTATAAATCCGTCAAAATTCTCAAGTTTCGATCAAGTCCTTCGTGGAGCGTCGCTCTGATCAACCTATATCTACGCCGCGGATCAAAAAATGAAAAAAAAATATAATTCCATTTGGTCAGGTCCTTGACATGGGCGAGAACAGATGGAATTTATAATTCTATTGACTTTGTTTCTGGAAATTCGTTATCCGATCGATATCATTCGAATAAACAGACCAGAAAATGAATAAATACATCAGCAATTAATAATTCTGTTTTTTTTTCGCCAAACTACAGGACGGTGTCTATAGAGTGTAATTAATTTTCATTCCATTGATGATATCGAAAATGTTTCATTCAAACCCATCATCACCATTTAACCTTTGTACTCCAAAACTCACATTTTTTGTATCAACTGAAAAAAGAAAACTTGAACCTAATTCGCGAACAAAAATAATTTCATTTTTTCACAAAATATTGCATTCTGGCCCTTTCTGTAGAATATTTTAACGATATTAATTATATCAGCCGATTCTTATTTGGACGAGCTCACCAATTTTCACCTACACGGTGTCGATATATTCTACGAAGAGAGAGAGAGAGAGAGAGAGAGAGAGAGAGAGAGAGAGAGAGAGAGAGAGAGACCAAAACAATAAGATTCCAACCTTGTCGCAAGAGCAGCCAACAATTTTCCGACAAAATGATCAACTATCCCAACGATTTCGTTTCTTTGTGTTTTTTTTCAGCAGATGTAATAAATGCATTCTTTCAACAAACGTGCTTTTCTAGCGCCTTTTGACTGAAAATCTGAGTTATATTTTATCTGAACAATGTGTTCTTTGCACAAAGTGTCTACCTCTGGAGGGAATCCACGAGCAGGAAAAAGCGAATTAATTGAACAGGCGGCATATTTTCTGAAAGGGCATAAAATGATGTAAATGCACATTATAGGCGAGAGTTGATACATTTAGAGAAAGTATGGTAACTTGTACGAAAAGGGTTAATCCATAATTACTAAACGTGCATATTGTGGCAAGTGTTAAAGCAGGATACACTTCGTGAAAAACAGTAAAACAATACATTTTAAGGACCAATAAAGGATGCTGACTCTATCACATGTTGCAAAAACCATTCTTTGGGTTCTTGAAAATGTTAACATAATTCTTGTTCACAGGCGCGGTGGAACAAAATAAAATGTGAGGAGAGGCTCTGTGGTATGCGATGGGGGCGGCAATAATCACACGTCCCTTTAGAAACAAATGAAAATTTCCTTTGTGCAATTGTTGAGCACACGGTTTTCTATATAAATATTACCGATTTTTGAGAACACTGCATCTCTGAAACAGAACTTACCCACCCTGAGGCCCATTTCTGTGTTCTGCTCTACTCGTGCCATCCTTGATTATTGGTGGTGGTGTATGTGAGTGTGTGTGTTTGTGTGGCGCACGGGCATGTGTGTAATGATATGTGTAAGCGTGCATGTTTGTGTGCAAACGAAGGAGAATTTGATTTGTGAATGAAAAACTCTGTGTGTGTGTGTGTGGGGGGGGGGGGGGGGTAACTATGGCTTTAGCCCCTCAAATCTGAAAGGGGGCTACGCACCATCCTACCCAGCCCAGGAACCCCACCCCAGTTTTCCGCTATCCGTGGCACTTTTTGGCCACGATCTTTCCCGAAGAATGTTATTGGCAAACACGGGTAAAGTATACTTGTCGACGTGTCTTATAATGAGTTATAATAAAACCACAAGCCTTCTTTTTCCTAGGACACCATACAAGCACCTGGCAACACGTGTGTAAAGTTTTACGTATCGAAAACCTATATTTTACATTTACCAGCACAGCAGCTGTCAGTTAATACGCTTTGATCCCGAACTGCAAGAGAGAAATATCGACAGTTGTGAAAGCTGTCTGGGTGTCGTCTGCTGTCGTGTCGTGCGTGCAGACTGAGTGAAAATAGTCAGTGATGCTTTATCTATTCACCTCACACTGCAAGAAGACGATAACTGAGAACAAAAAAAAATTCTTAAACGACTGACAATTTTCATTTCTCACCTCAAGAACAAAGCTTCTGACCCATCTGATCTCTGGAACGAGCACGACGCGAGTTTGAGATGTCATAAGCTAGGATTTGAAGGCCGAAAATGAATAAAAATTTAATGAAAGCTTTGTACGGACAGTGCGACTGACCGGACATGGGTACTACGTTAAGTGAGCTAGCAAATGTTATTCTAATATCATATTGAGCTAAAATGGATTTTCAAAGTAACTCCGTAGTAAAGACATCTTATTCAGCAAACAAAAGCAAACTTTAGGTGGTCCCTGTGAAGCTTCACAATTCGATTCGACTCGAAATCGTTCCACTGATTCGATTTGATTTGAGGCGCGTTGATTCAGAAAGTTTCGAGTAGACGAGATATTCTCAAGAACCTTCCAAGTGTCTCTTCTTGGACTCTTCTTCTTTCATCTGGAGGCAATAATATAAAACTTTCACAATTTTATTTTCAAGAATTGTATTTTTCTACCTATTAGTATAACTGACTAAAATGAATCATTGGCATTTTGAAAGATATGGCAATTTGCCTAATGGCAAATTGCCACATCTTTGAAAACCCCGATCTACACACTGACTTTGTATTGCTTGCAACATTTGCTCGTATATGGCCTGTGTTTTACCAGGCAATAACGCAAAAACACACGAAACAGCAGAATCAGCCAACGGCACACGAATCACATAAACTTGCTTGAATATTTTTGGTGCCATCGAAAATGTTCCATCCATATGCCATTGATCACTTCTAGCGAGCAAACGAAGTCCAGCATCTGATGCGAATATTACAATTCTGTTCACATCACTAGACATCAGACCCATTGTCGTAACAAACAAATTGTTCAGGTTCAATTCCAGCTGTAGTTGCCCATTCTCCACTTATATTGAGTTCATGTAGAGTTTTGGGTTCTGATGGCCGCGATCCTTGTTTTTGACGTCTGATGTCTCGACGAATGCTTTCAGGATTTCCGATTTTCTCACATACATCATTTGTTGTTTGAAGAAGCGCTTCTGTAAGTAAGCGATTGGTTTTGGATTTTTGCTTTCTAGCATTAGACTTCAGCGTAAGTCTGAGTTTACATGTCTCAACGTCGGCTGTATCAGCTTCATGGCTGTGTTCTTTGGAATTAAATGCTGTTAACATTTCTAGACCCGTTGTGAGTGCACCATTACATTGAAATTTTGTACGCTTTGGCCAGAAAAAAATACTACCTGGGATTTTGTCCGCTTTTTTGTAAAACAATATTGCCTGGTGTTTTGTCCGCTCATGTCTGGGATTTTGTCCGCTGGGATTTCGTCCGGGTAAAAAATCTGGGATATTGTCCGGATGGGATTTTGCCCGATGGGATTTTGTCCGCGCACCCTTTTTACAGACTCGGCTGATGATTTTTTCCATCAACACTCGATTTAGCGAGTCTTGTTTTTCATGTACATTATTGTGATGGCGAAAGCAGCCCTTTTCTTGCTCGGGTCCCGAGAGGATTACGATCTGAAACCAACTATTTTTTCCACTGGAAGATTTCATGAGCGAAATATAGCAAATCAATCATGCAAAACGAAGAAAATATTTTATAGGATGCAATATTTTCACACTTCTGTTTCATCGGAGGAAATTTTACTATGTTTTGGTTTAGAAATGCCAACAGAGAATGCCCAACGGATCGCGACGTTACTTCGCGATCCGGTTTACATTCTCTGCCCACTTTTGTCATTACAGTTGTGTAGAATCTCATACTTCTGACCCGAGACATGTCAGTAATTTGTGTTGTTTTATTAGGGAATATTTAGAACCATAAACAGGACGACAGCCACAACATTGACACCATTTTGTTATCATATACTAACATTTAGAACTAACTTTTTGAATAACAGAGAGTTGTCGTGGGACTCAAAGCATACGTTCAACATATTTCAACATCGTTATTAACCCTTTATCTAACATGAAAAGCAGACGACACTTGCAAAAATAATTCTTGAATAACTATTTGTTTTAATTTTTTGTCTCAAAAACATAGGTTATGATCCCTCATTGGAACGAGCTCGACGAGCTCGTTCCAACGAGAGGTCATAACCTATGTTTTGGAGACAAAAAAGGAAAAAATAATGAAAATTAATTGGCGATTTTTGAGAATAGCGCTGGCCGGTTTTGGCGGTTACGTTGGGTAAAGGGTTACTAGTCTTTGTTAAAGTGACTAAAGTCACCCACACCCATTCCTTCCACAGCTTTCCCAAGCACAGGCAAGCCAGGCTGGGTCTGAGTCATACAGAAACTACGGTATGTCTATTTTCATACTTATTCTATCTGTCAACACCTCACGATGGAGATGAGAGATTTATTCACCCTAGAGCTCGGTAGTACCCAGGCAGTACCACCTGACCTTTGAGTGAACATAACTCTCATCACCTCGCTGTGTTTTGGGGGTAGATTCCTCACCTGGATGAATCACTGACATAATATTTAAAAAGGTAACCGCCGGGTATCACTTGAATATAATTTATGATAATTAAACAAGATTTAGTCACATGCCCACAATAAGAATGGTCCATGGAAATATGAAACACGACACTAATCATCATGAATTTAACCCCTGCCCGAACGTTCAAATTCTCTCTGGGGTCCCCGAGTTCTTCAGTTGACGTTGTCTCCTGACGTCGTTCTGCTCTTCGATATATTGTCTCTTTGCTCCTTCCAAACACCCGGCGCGTATACGCTTCCATTTTTAACGCTAATTGTTCTCCTGTTTCATTAACTATCACTATCCGTCAACTTCTCTGACTCGCTTTACTTGCTTTATCAATATTAACCAGGGCTTATATGTCGTCTAAATGTGTGAGAATCCATTTGGATTCTCGTGAAAATGGTTGCGAGAATCCATACCTACTATGAGTGTCCCAGGATTCCATGAGGCCTCCATGGTGGAACCACTGTTGTATACTGATAACACGTGTTAACCTTTTACCCAACACACCTTTTTAACTAAATTTGATAATTTTTAAACAATAAATAATAAATAAATGATAAAATAATTAAAAGAACATTATTTACCAATAAAATCTTACAAATATGGCTGTCATTGAAACGGGCTCAATGAGCCGGTTCCAATGACAGCCATATTTGTAAGATTTTATTGACAAAGTGTCAGGATATTTCAGGTCATGTTAGCCTTCTATTGGTTAAATTGTTGCCACTGTGTTAGTTAAAGGGTTAAATTGGCTTAATTTTTTTTACGCGAATCCTAGCAGAGGTGCAGCAAGAATCTACATGGATTCTAGCCGGTTTTATTGCGCGAATCTTTGTGCGAATCGATTCTCGGATTCTCGTCGAAATATAAGCCCTGATTAACACTCTATCGTTCGGGCTTACTTCATAGTCTCGTTCCGATTAAACCACTCTTCGTCAACCGTTTAAACATATAATGTTCATGTTTGAGATTTGCCTGGCTTCCACTCAGCCCCCACCCCCCCCCCCCTCCACCAAGTTTCTAGCTTGAGTCGAATCTACGAGCTGTCAGTGGCTCCCACCAACTAACTTTACTTCTACATTATATAGACTCGTCAAACTCCATCAATCATTTTGCCTAATAACTTAGGCTACTGCACTAAATGTTCTCTCGTCAAATGAAACTACTTTTGGGTTCACTTGGCCCAATAACGTCTTCTAATGCCCCCCCCCCCTCCTCCAAATAAAACTACTTTACGATCGCTCAACCCAGCAACCCAGTCTGGCACCCACCGCCAAAGAAAGTCCCCGAGGGCTATTTGAGTTCCGTTGAGTTTACCATGGCTAGATAAAATCATGTTGCTTAATTCGCGTTTTCGGCAACTTAATAAAGCCGAATCGTCACACCTAATTTGCATTACCGCGGGGTTTGGGGATGTCCACCTATTGCACTGACCATTCTGCTGCGGCCTGGATAGACTGTCGATAAACCGAGGCAACGTTAGATTAATAGCCTACTTTGTATACAAACTAAAGAACATTTAATTACTTATCTATATAGCAATTAGAACCGAGTATGACATTGTGCGACGATATTCAGTGGTAACACCGTCGGAACTGAATAGGGTACCATATCATAATCCTGCCTAGTAATGCTTCCCAGTGCGATGGCATCTTTCTTGATCAGACTGCGATCCAGTCGCAACACTCCTGAGTTCAGAAACAAAGAGAAATTTAGACTGAATGAAGAAAAACGAATGAAAATAGAATCTGAGATTTAATGTTTCCGCGTGTCTCCATCTTTCAGCAAGAGAGATTGTATTGCGTTGTTTGGGGGTGGTGGTGGTGGGGGTGGGCGGACAAAGAATCGTGACTTAGTCGGGATCCGATCGAAACTCTCTCTCCGTGTTTGTTATCAGAGAACTGTATATTCGGTTTACATGCACTGCACTCAACTTTACGTGAATCCCAGGTCAGATTCATCTGAATGAAATATTCAGAGGAAATATTGAGATGTTTCACTGAATATTATGTCATTTGTTGATCTCATTCCCAAGTACATTGCGAATCAACATTTTTGTTCTTCATTCGGAATCCCTTGGAACTTATCCAGTTCGACAAATCACGCAAACTACGTAAACTGGAGAAATTTGGTACATTTTAGAGTGACGCATCCCACTAGTTAGCACGAAGTACTAGTTATAGGCCACGTATATCTGAATATGTAAGATTAATTAGATAACAAACGAGCTTACAATATGACTTAGATTAGTATTAAAGATCAATAAGTCTTACACTACTTTCATCATCACAAGAAATAAGATGTATAAGAACCTCTACGCAATTCAAATAACGGTTTCCGTCCCAAACTTCATTTTCGTTAATGTTCATCGGAAATTGAGAACAGTTTCAGCCAGGGCGGTGGAAGCTCAATAAAAGTGGAGGGGCACAAATTCACTATGCAACCATGGTTCTACCCAGAGTGAAAAAAGTTACAATCAAGCGTATATCGGTAAATGTACCATGACTCGCTATAGTCTCTCGCTCAGATGAATATACCGCTGTGTGGTCACTGCCCTGTCTGTTTCTTCTACTTCAACCATCTTCCAACCCAAAGGCCAACCTTCGGGTTGGAAGATAGTAACGTTGATGTAGAAAAAACAGACCGGAGCGACCGAATGTGGGATTCCTTGGCTAAATATTGTTTGGATTTGCAAATAATGTCACAGAAATGCCTGTATACTGACACATTTGCATGTGCCCATTTTAACTTAGCGTGTAACTGCGAAACATATCTGTGGAAAAAGGTGGAGGAGCACGTGCTCTCTGTGCTCCCTAGCTCCGCCGCCTCTGGTTTCAGCCATTCGGGCAATCAAATAACCCAAACTCGAGCATGGAGGAAAGTACGGCAACCCACGTGGGAACCCCGGGAAATTAAGCAGTGTTTGTTTATAGTGGCAAACAGGCTGTGTTTTCTGGTAAAATAAGACCCAATCACCAATGCTTGGTAAGTCCTCTAAAACGGGCAACTTGTGTATAAACGATTGACTAAATTTGCCTTTATCTCCATGCTGTGGCAACGATTAGCCAATGTGCACAAATATGCGACCTTAAGCACCCATAAAAATACCAAGTAAATAAAGTACGGCAAATCCTTCATACAAATGATGCTGGGAACCCACTATCCACGTGTTAATTACAATTTTCTATTACAGTTGTAAAACGCAATTTATTTACAACTGCAGTTACTTGTGTATACGGGAGGCGACAGACGAGGAAATATCTACGCTGCCAAAGTGGTACAGAACAAGTTTTTAAAATTAAAAAAAAAATTCTTGGAGCTTGTTTCACTGGCATCCATATTTGTATAGTTAGTTGGCAAATGAGGGAATAATATTATACTTTTTCGTTACAGATGTGAATTCTTGTAATATCCATGTGTTCGGACGGAGAGTTGTCAAAATGACTGTATTTTTGTGTTCACGTTCTCTTTTCAGACGTGAGCGAGATGTGTGTGAGTTATCAGTCGTGGACACTCTATCATCGCTGATGCTGAAAAATGCCGAACGCTTATTTTTGGCCATCTTACGTGCTTAAAACTCAAATCATGAAGGATTATGCAGACAAGTCACAGCTTTTCCAGTCTAAAGAACTGGAAAGGCGTGAATAAGTAACACAAAAAGATCACATTGTTTTTTAATGTTTTTTTTTTGACTTCACTGCATTCAGTGGGTAGTTATCCATTAGTTTCTACAGTGACTGTACACGGAATAAAAAGGAAGTGGCGAGGAGGGGGGGGGGGGTGTGGGGTGGGGGTGGGTGGGGTGGGGGTGGGGGTGGGGGTGTCACCCCCAATCCTGACCTAAATTTCCATCTATTGGATTTTAGAGCTTCTTTGGTGATGCTGATTTCTCTGCAATTCCCAGAATAATAACAAACAATAACAACCTGATAATTCTCTCATAAATGTGTTGGCATTTCAGTTACTAGAATCAATTTTATGCCCCCTTTCATGGCTTCGTTTTCAAAATTTCTTCTTGGTGGTGAATTTCCAACTAGCCCCCCCCCCCCCTCTAGTTGGAAATTCACTTCCCTACACCCCCCCCCCCCCCCTAATCGGAAATCTCTAGCCACGTCCCTGGGAATAAAACATGGAATTCATGAATTTCTTCGACGAGTTAACTAGTAGTGTGGATATGGTGATTCATAACATGGATGCGAGATAGATGAGTGATATATTGGTATGAAAGTGTTCGGATGTTATAAAACTTAAGTGACATTTTATATTAGTGAAACACACGCGACTGGACAATAGTCTATTGACACTCTCGGCTTAGGAACGAGCACTGACTGGCGGCAGTAAATTACTACGCCCCATTGCGACAGCGGATGCCTGGAGCCATAACACGTGTTAGCTCTGGACATTTACATTCTGTATAAATGCATCATTGTCATAAATTCGCAACAGTGTCGCTAATCGTATTAGCGAATCAATGGACATGATGTTATGTGTCCGTTCGATTGGCAATATAGCAGGGATAATGTTTTAATGCGGTCACATCATCGTCTTGGAACGTAACTTCACGAGAAAGCGTTACGGATGCCACACAACCCATTGAGTTCGAAGTCGAAGCTCCGAGTTCGCAGCTTCTACTGGCATCTGCTCTTTGGACTAGAAACAGTTGGACTTTCAGACAGTTATCTTTTCGATATCACACTCACCACCCACATCCAGCGATTCACCAATGAATAGTTAATGTCGAGCACATCTACAAAAACGATCCATCATTTAGGCAGCCACATGGATCTATCCGTAAGACAAAATGGGAGACCGTAGCTTCCTGGTCTGTACAAACGGAGCGTATTCCTCTTTATACATGATTTATCACAAACGTCTACAGAGCGGTGGGGGATTTAAGGTGCCATCCGTGTCACGTGACAACCGGAAAAGTTACATCTATCCTCGCCTGAAATGCCAATGAAAGTTATAAACATCAAAATGGTATTCAGTTCCAGATGTGACCAAGATGGCATGCTCTTCTCAATAATTCTCTATGCCGTTCTCAAATGGTTATTCAACAACCATCATTCAATGTTTCTGGCATTATTCAGCAATCCGATCAGAGATGTGGTAAGGGCTGTCACTTTTCTCCCAAACTGTATGGGTTTCGCCAGTATTTCACACCCCATACCATTTCCTTGTTTTAAAGTATATTGGATGTACACATAGGAAACAACATCTCTCTGAAATCGACTCTTTCATGCGATTCCAAAAACATACCACGACCAATGTTTTTGTTGGCTGTTTTGTCAAATTCCATGAGTTTCTTTCAACCCTTTACCTAACGTGAAAAGCAGACGACACTTGCAAAAAAAATTCTTGAATAACTAATTTTTTTCATTTTTTGTCTCAAAAACATAGGTTATGATCCCTCGTTGGAACGAGCTCGACGAGCTCGTTCCAACGAGGGGTCATAACCTATGTTTTTGAGACAAAAAATGAAAAAAATAGTGAAAATTAATTGGCGATTTCTGAGAATAGCGCTGGCCGGTTTTGGCCGTTACGTTGGGTAAAGGGTTAACCTATACTACAGGGCCGGACGAAAACTTGTGTAGGACTACAAGAACGAAGTATAACAGTGAGAGTTCGCTTCAAAATCGCCATTAGCTGGATCAGTGTATGTGTGATCTTCAGACTTTTTACTGGCTTGTCAGAGATTGTCACTAGCAACTCTGTTCGATAGTTTCAGTGACATCATCGAGAGAATCCTCAAAATCCCCTCCTGTCAAAAACACTTGACGATATATAGGATGTACGCGTAAACCTATTAGGAATGACAGCCAGACAGTCGGGTCGATTTATTAACCAAAGTGCGATAACAAAATTCTCCAAGGAACTCCCCGTTTACATCTTTCCAAAATACATGCAGGAACAAAATCGACGATACTATCCAACGTTTCCGAGTCGTTTTAAGAATTTACTAAACAGGCAATCCGTTGTTTCATATTCATCATTCAGGTGGAATAATAACCCTTTCTGCCATGACGATAATGACGATATATCAACATTTTGACTTAAGTTTGTTCTCTTTTTTTGTGTCATGCATTCGACGCTGGGCTACTACGTTAACAAAAGAAATCCCCAGAGAGGTACCTTGTACCAAAAGTGCCACCTTAAAACTACTGGCGTTTATAGTTGATCCTGATTCAAAACGGCAAGCTTGGAAAACCAAACAGAAAGCCAACACTTACAAATAGGATTTTTGAAAACCTGAAATCTTAGTTTTTGGCCTCAAAAAAGTTTATGACCTCATATTGGAACGAGCTCGTTCCAACAAGTGGTCATATTCTTTGTTTTTTAAGGACAAATTTTTTTAAAAAGTAGATGAAATTTGAATAGCGACTCTCGTGAATAGAGCTGGCCGGCTGTTGACGATGCGTTAGGTATAAGGTTCAGCCTCATGAGATGCGAATAGTCAGAGATTCGAGATTTTTGGCGGGTGATATTTTCAAAGAAATTGTTACATGCCGAAAAAGACGAAAGATAAAAATGTTTTAGTTTTTTTCATCTTCGAGGTTTTTTTTAACTTAATATGTATCTTAAGGTGGGATATCGTCTATTTAAGGAAAAGTGCATGGCTTGGAGTTGACTACGCCCATATAGTGCCCAGTGAGGTGGTGTAGTTCCCGCCGCGAAGCGGTGGGAACTACACCACCTCACTGGACACTATATGGGCGTAGTCAACGACAAGACATGCACTAATCCTTATATTATATCGAACACCCATCAAGAAAAACATCTGTCCGATTTGTTAATCTATTACCAAGGTAGCAGCCCTACCAACCAGCGTTATATAGAAAAAAATACCATGTAGTTTTTAAAAAACATTTTCTTCTTCCAAAACACGGCTAACTTGGATTATTGATATGAGCAGAAGACAGATTTTGAATCGGTCGGCAAGGGTAAAGAAAACATTTCCCCCAAACGGAACTGTGTATTGTAGAATCGCGCAACTCGCGAACGAAAACTAAAATTTTCGAAATTTGACAACGCAGTTTGATAATTTTCACACATTTGTCACACATATACATTACCGAATGGGTCAGCACGGGATACAAACTCCGAAGAGTCAATTGAATTCCATTATTTATTCGTTTACTGCCCAAAACATACAATCAAATAGCGAAATAATATGATGAGCAGCGAAACAAACGATTTTTCATATCCGGATGCGTTCTCATGAAAGTTAGACCAAGGTATGGATCATTCTCTTCGAAACGAGATATGGATCATCTTCTCAAGGAATAAAATGAACGCCTCGAAAAATGTGACTTCAACAATGGAAAAGCGATACATTTTTCCACAAAGATTTCTTTCCGGGTCGTTTTGTGGATGTTGTGCCTCTGTGAATCGATTTTTAAATTTTGCCTGATCAGTTTTATTCGCCCAGTATCAAAAGAAAACTGATATAGTAGTGTGCTAAAAATAGAAAATGTGTTGTGCCTGGATGTAGTGCCTGGTCAGTTCTGTGGATGCAAACTACACGAAATAGGGTATCATCTTTCAGCCAATCAGAATGCAAGGAAGTCACGTGAGATATAATATTTGTTCTTAGATTATCATTAACAAGTATGAACTTCAAATAATTTTAACACATCCAACGAGCATTCGGGTGCGAGATTATCGAAAATCGATTTTGCCGCCGGGCGACATATGGGTTGATCTCGTGTAAAGATAGCAAGATATTAAATATTCAAAGTATCAACAAATGCTCTCATTTCACTCATTGTACGGGTTACCTCAAGTGGAAAACTATTTGAGATTTAATTATTTTAATAAAGTCGTTGTTAGCAGTTTAAATATTACGGGGATTGAGAAGTTTATATAGTAATTGATACAAGAATAGGCCATTATAAATACTCTCTCCAGATGCGATATAATTACTTCGTTGAGAAACTCAAACTAAATCCGGTCAGCTATCATCTGGTTTGGGAGGTAACTGACATGGATTTTTATCAACTGTGTGCTTCGACGGTTCCGATATTATCGCATCGTCGTAGCATTCAGTTGATAAAATCCCATGTCGGTTACAGCGACACAGACCAGGGGTCAACACTATAAAACTTTTATAATTGTATTTTCTATAATTGTATTTTCTAGTTATGATTTGAAATGGGTTGAAATGAAATATTAGCATTTTCAAAGAACTGGCAAATTGCCACATCTTTTTAAATGCTAATAATTCATTTTAGTCAGCTATATTAATAGGCAGAAAATGCAATTCTAGAAAATACAATTATAAACGTTTTATAACATTGGCTCCAGGTGATAACTTACCGGATTTAGTTTGCGTTTTTCAAAGAAATAATTAAAGCCAACGGTCTCCACAGTCCCCCACCCCAACCCCCACGTCCACATTAGAAGCCTGCCATGTGTTACTAATGGCTGTATGTTTGTTTATTGGTATTTATATTCACACTCAGCATATGTAACTACACCATAACCGCAACACTGTTTAAAATCAAGGAATGCCAATATTTTACACAAAAGATGTAACTTTGGAACTCTCTCCCAGGAGTTGTTCCTCGGGTCCCACTTTATCAATCAAGCAAACCTTGTACAACGCAGTATAAAATCATCAGCCAACCGTTTATACATAAGATGCTTACTTTAGGGATTTCGCGCCTAAGCGTTTGCGACCATGTTGTTCTTATTATACCAGTAAAACAAAACTTGTACAAGCCAGTCGCCAAGTACTGCTTCACTTCACGGGTTCCTGCTTGGGACTAGAAACTATACGTGCAGATGGAAGATGGACGGATCCCAACTGCAGCAATATATCGTCCCCTGAGTTCCAATGTGTTCTATGTGCCTCTAGGCACATAGAACATATTGGAACTCAGTGGACGATATGTCAACGGTAGCTAGAATGAATTCAAACATTACTCGAGCGCAAGTTCGGACAGAAAGTATTTCAGGACAGCGAGAAGAGAATGGGTAGATACTTATGTTTATCATCTGGTTTGGCATTAGGCGATGAGTGAGAAGGTCAACAGATTAACGTTTGTATTCAGAGGAGACGGAACAGAGAGTCAACCAGGCACGTGCCCTCACAGTTTTTCAAAAGACATGCCACGTGATTACACATCCAGATAAAACATTTTAGTGTATGCAAATGTTTCAGTGTCCTGTGACATATTATCCGCAGCTGTAAATAATATTAGTTGCATTTGGAAAATGAATTCCACCTTAGAGAGTTCGGCCTAGAACCATGGTCAGACCGCAGCATGCACGCATTAAAGAGTAGCAGGTTTTGTTGTCGATTTGCTGTTTTTCTGCTCTGATAAATTGCTTGACATGAAAGGACATCGCCAGCTAATCCAAAGCATAGCATATTAAACGGTGCACCCGATCTCCCCAACATACACTTTTTAGATCACCTGACTTGGCGTCCGGCGTCTGTCGTCCGTCGTCTATTAACTTTTGAAACTTATCTTCTTTAAAACCACCAGGCCAATTTATACATATATTGCACAGACCATGTTTGGAGTATACCCTTTCTATTTTGTTCAAATAAAGCAGCTTCCATCTTGTAGTTAATTCCCCAAAAGCCTAAAAATCTTTAACAATCTTCTTCTCATGAACCACCAGATAGAATGCCTTGTTATTTGGTATGGAACATTCTTTGGTGTTGAAGATTATAGTTTGTTTAGGGAAGCTTGTATGTCAATATTTGGGATCTCAGTGCCGGGGAGCATACCCATTTTGGGCTCCACCCAAAATTTGTATTTCAAAAACTGATGGGCTGATTTGAACCCAATTTGGCATGTAGTATAATTGGGTCACAAGTAATTGATTGATGCCCGAAAAATATTTTCACAGACCTGTGGGAACCCCTTGAGCTACAAATAGAAAAAAATTCAAACGCTCATACTTCTCATACCAAACGGAACAGAGAACTGTTATTTGGTATGAAGCATCCTTAGAATCAGTGGAATGGAATGGTAAAAAATTGCCATCGGTTGTGTCAGGGTGTTCTGTAGGAGGCATCGAAAAAATGCTGACTCAGCATATTTGCAAATATTAAAAGAAAAATCTTCTTCAGAACTACTGATTCGAATCTTTTGATATTTGGAATACAGCATCCAGGAGGGGGGGGGGGGGGGTCGAGGGGGGGGGGGGGGTCAGATATAAGTGTGTTCACATTAAGCCCATCGGTTCATATTTTGGCTCAAAACAGGGGCCCGAATCTTATCTTATGGCAATATGGGGAATAAGCTTTCAAAATTTTCTTCTTCAAATCCACCAGTCAGATTCTTTTGATATTTGGTACACTACATCCCTATGGGAACCTGAATTTTAACTTAGTGCAGTATGAGGAAAATTCTTGAAAAATCTTCTTCAGATCCACCAGTCAGATTTTTTGTTATTTGGTATACAACATCCCTAGGGGTAAGATTCAGGTTTGTTCAAATTGGGTCCCTGGTTTGCTACTTGGGCTCTTTATTGGAGCCCAAAATTTAACTTAGTGCAATTTGAGAAAATTTCTTTAAAAATCTTCTTCTTCAGATCCAACATTCAGCATCCTTTCATATTTAGTATATAGCATCTCTAGGGGTGTCAGATTCAGGTTTGTTCAAATCGAGTTCCTGGCTTAATATGTGGTCTCTCTATGGGTGACCAAAGTTTAACTTTGTGCATTAGTATTATTTCAAAACTGCAAGGACCAGAATATTGTTTTTTGGTATGCAGCTTCCTTAGGTCCAGTGGAACCAGACGTCGGTTTTGTCATAGCGTGCCCTATGGGGATGCCCATTTTAACACTGTTGGCAATGGGAAATGCTGAGTCATCATCTTTCTTGTACGCCATCAACTAATTTAAAACTTGTCTTCTTCTTCAAAACCCCTGGGCCAAATTCTTTCATATATGGCACAGACAATCTTTGGAGTATACCCTTTCTACTTTGTTCAAATGAAGCTACTGCCATCCTCTGGCCGGTGGAGGTTACTCTTCTGTTTTTCCCCCAAAAGTTACTATGCCCCATGGGGTGGGGCTAATGCTCCATAAACCTAAAATGCTTTCAAAAAAAATCATCTTCCCATAAGCCACTCGCAATAATGCTTCGATTTCTGATATGGAACTTACTTTAGTGATGCAGATTCACTTTTTTTCAAAGGAACTCAGCAGGTCAAAATTTGGGCTTCACTCAAAATTTATATTTCCAGAACCAATGGGCTGATTTGAACCAAATTTGTCATGTACATGTAGTATAACTGGATCATAAGTACTTGGTTTATGTTGGAAAATAGTACTTTGTATTCCCACGAAAAATCAACATTTTTTTCATTTTTTGCACACATCAAAATATATTCTTTAAAAACTATCGGAGATTGCACGGCGTCGGAAACTGAAAACCTTCGAGAAAATTCAATTTATGGAGCCTTGTTTATTTGTATCACCCCCCCCCCCCCCTCTCAACAAGATTGCCCCGGTGGAGACACTTTTCTATATGTGACCTATGAGTGTCCCAGCAATCCAGTGACTGGCCCCCATGGTTGAGGAGCGAGTGTAGCAGCCTCTCACACCTACAGGGGCGTATGGGTGGCAGTGGGGTCCTGGGCACTACATAAGCTATCCAGGCACTCCCAAACTTTAGAACATATACCATAGTTTTTTACAACTTTCTGAAAGTTCATTGCTATAGACATACCAAGTTCTGGGATATCAGACCTTATGAAATTTGTATTAAAACACAGCACGGTATCATATTAATAAGATTAAGAACCATATTGACACGGAACGTACGCGAAGCATCAAAGCATTAACTTGATTGATTACCCCTGTGTAAGGTGTGGCTACGCCATTGCCAATCATGGTGGAACCGGGGGAGGGGGATTCTGATGGGGCTGTAGTCCCAGCATGTTTTTCAGAAGGTGTAAGTCTTGTACAAGTGATACAATCAAATTTGTATTGAATTTTCAGAGTAATGCCAGATCGTGTCAGTTACAGGTGGAACCAAACCAGAAAGTCCAACTCTCTTGCAACCATTTATAAAGCGTTGTGTTCTGTTAACCTTCCGCTACTCGCCATCTCTATTCCTGCCTCGTCTCACACTGAGTAAAATCGTCAACTTGGATTAACGTGTGAGTGGAATGTTTAAAACAACTGTGTACTACCGTTCAAACTCCAGTAGAAACGCTAGTACATAGTTGTTTTGAACATTTCAGTCACACGTTAATTCAAGTGAAAGACTCTTAAAATAAAAAAAAGACACGCCGACGCATACCCACGCTCACTCCCTCCCTCCCCACAAGGCACATACAAATCGAACCTTTGATTCAGTCAGAGCCTCCACTTTCAAATTCGTCCCTCAGTCCCTAGCTTCTGCTCACCACACACTCTGTTACAACAAGTTAATCTGTTCATATTGACATCAGCGCTCCTATCAACTGATAGTTTGAAAGCATGTCTTTCACCACTTCGCTTCTTCAAAGAATAAATTTACACTAGATTACTTCAGACAAGGGACTTGCAACCACAAACAAACCCCGCAATATTTCATAATTTTGTCAACTGTAACGAGATTGTTTGTCAAGGGCCATTGGGAATAAAATGTGTCATCTCCAATTGAACCGCTCTTAATTTACATTGTCCAGGAGACCGTAAACAAAGATGACATTCGATTAACGTATCAAAATAAAGCAGTGTCCCCGGAGAGACTCTATGGGACGGCGACATGACATTTGATCTTTGTGATTTATTAGAACAATCAATGTTTGTAATGGATCTCAGTGCTGATTAAACTTTTACTTCAATCCACATGTTTATTATGGAAAGATGGAAAGCCTATAAGAATATTTGTTGTTCTGGTACACATCATTAGCTGCTGACTGCAATGAAACATCCTGGGAAAATTCAATTTTTTCTTTACATTTACATAAACAATGGGCTTTCAGACGGCGATGTGACGGGTAGTCTGAGTGATCCATCAGCGAACGACATGCATCGTCCTAATGGTCACTTCTAATTTTCATAATTTTTTTCAATGTCATTATCGTCCCATGCTTTAGCACTGCAGATTGCACCCTGTTGAGTTCTGTGGGCAATATGGTATTTTTCTTGCTTTATTGGTTCGGTAATGACGAGTGTGCCCCAGCCTGACTCAATACTTTCAAAGCCATGAAGGCTTTGGGGATAGGCTTTGGGGATCGTTAATGAACTTCATTGTCGAAATCTATACCCAGACATTTTAGGCTTTTTAAGCTAATGCACGTGTTGTTTTCCAAATCTCCAGATAAGACGTGTACCGTCATTAAAATACAAAAAAATTCAACAAAACGCATTGGAAATAATAGGGGGCGTCCAAATAAACTTTAAACTCTTACCTAACACGATTAGGAGACGACACTTGCAAAATCTTGAATAACTAAATATTTCAATTTTTTCCCCTCCAGAACATAGCTTATGACCCCTCCTTGGAACGAGCACATCGTGCTCGTTCCAAAGAAGGGTCATAAGCTATTTACTTATTTTTGTGTGTTTAAGGTCACATATTTCTGCATAACGGCAAACTGTGACCACAACATGGATATAAAATCAAGTCCAGCGAATCATTTATACCCATGTTGTCCATTTAGAGGACTTCCACCCCAGGCATTGGTGATCGGGCCCTATTTTACCAGTAAAACAGATCTTACTAACCACAGTAAACAAGCATTGCTTCACTTCCCATGGTTCCCTGTCATAAGCTATGGTATGGGGGCTAATATCTATAAAAAAATGAATGTCGATCCAGTGAGAATTAGGTGCCCTCGTTCCTGCCCACAGCACTGTAGAAACTCACGTGTCGAAAAAGAATTGAGAGAACGTTTCAATTTCAGAACCATTTACGTTTGTTTTTCTTGATTCGGTTTCGATTTTGCAATAATTTATTCATGAAATCTCGATCCGCTGGTACGACCGTGTCGTAATTAGATCACTATCTGGTATATGAAGAGACTTCTTTTGCAATCACAATACATTGTAATAAAAATTGTTATTTTTGTGAATACGATTTTTTAAAGTAAGGTACATTGTCGAATAAACGAATTGGATTGAATTAAAACCTAAAGATATTATTGCTGTAAACCGAATAATTTAAAAGACAAAGACATTTATGATCAGAATATTTTGAAACAAACGTTGTATGTTCTATATACATTAACATGTACGCAAGATGCAATAACCATTAGTACGCTATCCTCTTAACTGTATCCATTTAACACCCATGATACACGGATACCATATGCTTGTACTATTAATAGAAGCCGTCTTAGTATATGTAAACATACAACTGCCAACATTCCCTAACACGATGATGAATATTAGTGTTTCGACTGCAGGCATCTTATATACATGGGATAATTGCTCTTGCCTGGTTTATAGTCATTACAATTGACTCAATTATACCTACCATTTGTAACAGTTTTACTCACGCGGAGCGGCCGGTAGCATATAGTTTCCGAAGCCGCATAACCCTTTCCAACAGTTGTCAGTTTTCGGTCGTAAGTCATCATGTAATTTCTTCGTGGGAGCGGTGGTCATGTGTTTCAATGCCAAGGTGTGCATCAGTGCTGGACGGGCTAGCTTGCAGAGCCCTTTCCAATGGTATGGTACGTATTAGCCTGCCGCAAGCAGGACAGGGATCAGGAGCCTCGCGAAATTAGCCGATTGTGAGGTGTAAACCGCATGCGTCTAGAACTTGATGGCTCAAGGCCCGACTGGTACAATATACAACTTTGTCATGTGTGGATACCAACAGCCTGAGATGGGTCCCACGGGCCTCGACTATATGTGTGATATAAATCCAAGTAGAAAGACTAATCTCGTATAAAGTGCACGATGGCTTGCAAGAGCAAATCAATATTTAAGACTCCCATATCCGAAAAAAATGTCCTAACTGGAAAAATTACACTGGGCGGGGTGGGGTGGGGGACACTATCACCACACCCCTAGTTACTCCCCAAGGATACGAGGAGATTGATTTTAAATTTAGTATCTAATTCAAAAAGTTAACCATTTTACTGCCACGCCCACTTTAGTCATATATGGAGGACCTCTATGTTCGCCTATATGCGAAGAAGTTTATTAAAATTTATAGCATACTTGAAACTCTATCAGTTGATTAATTGTTGGAAAGGGCTCTCTGAGCCCTTTCCAACAATTAATCAGATGGTAGATTTGATCTGCGCATGTCAGAACGTACAGATAAAAAAAGGTCCCAACTGGAAAAATTACACTGGGGGAGGGCAGGGGACACTATCCCCACACCCCTAGTTACTCCCCAAGGATACGAGGAGATTGATTTTAAATTTAGTATTTAATTCAAAAAGTTAAACTTTTTACTGCCACGCCCACTTTAGCCATATATGGATGACCTCTATGTACGCCTGTATGGGAGGAAGTTTATTTAAATTTATAACATACTTGATAGTCTATCATCTGATTAATTGTTGGAAAGGGCTCCCTGGGCCCTTTCCAACAATTAATCAGATGGTAGGTTTGATCTGCGCATGTCAGAACGCACAGATAATCATCATAAAATAGGTGACAATAGTCTGACAATATTCCCTTTCGACATCGTAAGTGTTAAGCACCTTAAGCGGGGCAGGATAGCACTCTGGGCCTATTGGTGTTCGATACAAGAACCCACCCCCAGAAAAGCACTGTTTGTTTGCTTGTTTACTGAGGTTCAACGACACTTTCGTCAGCCAGGATCATATCGTGTCGGACAGTTTTACGGAGGAAGGAAGCCGAATTTCCCGGAGAGAACCGAGATTAACTGTCGGACCATCCACTTTACTAACCCGGGCACATGTAGACTTAGCGGCGATTGAGGGCAAGTGTGCCGCCGTCGTGTCCCACGCCTTAGTACCATCGTGTTTCCACACAGGCAATCGTGATGAAGTGTTTGGTCCAGTGACATAAGGCAGGTGATGTGGATCAGGATCGCCCTTTATACCTCAAGTTCAATGCTCTAACCAATGAGCAAATGAGCCCAGAAAAGTCTTAAAAGCACGAAATTCCCAATGTCTTTTAATACAAAACTGAATTTATGTTCACCCTTATCTAAAGTATAGCGTTCATATTCGACCAATACCATTTACAAAAATCGCATTTGAACTTTTATTCTGCTTTCGATTTTTGCCTTCTAAACATGTAAATAACAAAAACCTTCGTTTTTTTCAAGAAAATCCATTGTGCTTTTATACTGCTGAATTTTAAAATTTTTCAAAGAAATATGTCATTGTAACGAAATAATATTTCGAAGTAACGAATAATATTTCGTTTAAATGAAATATCATTTCGTTATTTTGAATATTATTAATATTATTTCGTTAAAACGAAATAATATTCGAAGTAACGAAATAATATTTCGTTATTTCGAAATATTATTTCGTTTAAATGAAATAATTTTTCGCGTTAACGAATATTATTTCGCTACTTCGAAATATTATATCATTAAAACGAAATAATATTTCGTTATTTCGAAATAGTATTTCGCTAAAAAGAAATAAAATAAGAGTGAATTTGTGTCACTTTCGGGGCTCCATATGAATCACTATGCACAGAGGTCATCACAATATTGAAGTAAAAACATGAATTGTTGTTCCATTGTGCTATTAAATAAAAATTTAGACAACGCTTTCTATTTTCATCCATACTTCAGTTCTCTGAACAAAGACGAACGAAAACAAAGTAATTTTAGTACCTATTTTTGGTTGATAACCAATTTTCTCTTATTCTGACTATCAGGAGCGTGACGTGTTTTTTAACCAAACTACAGACAATTATGCCTCATTCTATACAAGAACTCATCATTACTTCACTAATGAGGTTAACTGACATGTAAATCTGCAATCTTCAATAGGATTATTGGCTGAGATGCTGAGAATGAAAACAAAACCAAGTAGACGAACACGATGCATCACTACACAAATTACCTTTATTAGTTTAATAAAGAACTGACTATGTTCGAATAGTCTAATTGTAAGTATTCCTTCAATGACTCTTCGAGATCAGTTGGTTGAGGATTGAGTTGTTTTCTTTGTGATTAATTTGAAGTACATGTTCGTACTACGAGAAAACGGTGCAAGACTCACGTATTTTTCTTATCCTTGCCACTGAATTTAAAGGTTTGTTAGCTTCTTTATTGCACGCCTGTTCTATGTAATCCCGATCTACAGCAACACTAAACCATACGGAAAATGAAAATCTGTTCCGCGCATAGGTGCGGAACGGAAATCGTTAACGCACTATTTTTAAAATAGAAGCGAAATTTCACTGGAATTTTCTACATATCGTGCAACGCAATTACAATTTGAATCGCTAGCGATAGCTGAAAATCGTCCCCTGAGTTTTTATAGATGAGAAGGCGTGTAATAATAATAATAATAATAATAATAATAATAATAATAATAATAATAATAATAATAATAATGAAGTTTATAGCCTCGGATCCACAATGTGCTCCGGGCTTTTCAATATCGAGTACACGCGTGGTGTATAAATAAATAGACCCCGAGGCTGAATATACCGCCCCTTGAGTGTATCAAGGCGCCATCGGCAATGCTAAAGCATTGCCGATGGCACCTTGATGCACTCAAGGGGCGATATACAAAAGAAAATGAAAAATAACAACTATCAACTATTAATCAACCAAGGTTAAGCTCAGTGCTATATACTTGCTTGAAGAGATAGGTCTTCGGAGCAGATTTAAACTAGTCGAGAGTTTGTGGCGTCTTCAGAGAAAGCACGACCACCGCATGATAGAAGGTTGCAAGATGTGTAAACTAAGTCATTGGAAGAAATAGACCTGGGAGTCCCGACAGGTTTGTGGGGAACAAGAAGATCAGTAAGGTAAGAAGGACCAAGATTGTTGAGACATTTATATATGATTAAAAGGATTTTAAAGTCAATCCTTTTCAGAACTGTAATAATAAACACAGAAGGACACAAGCTTGTGAATGGGTTAATCGATATGGAACTTGTGCCATCGCGGAAGGATAAAACTGGAGGCTTGAGGCCTCTCGTTTTATCCTTCCGCGCTGGCACTCGTGCCATATCGATTAACCAATAAACACGCGTGCGTCGTTCTGTGTTATTCTGGTGGTTTCATAAGACCACATCATCCCTAATTTCGGTCGGAAATTTTAAGATTTCGACCCTCCCTTATGGACAGAGGATGTATCACCACTTTGCTCGGAAAATGTTTTAAATCTGACTTGGTGTTTACTCTGATATTATATGCGCTGTTAAACCGTGAGCGGACCATTGTATGAGTAAGAAAAATTCCGTTGTCCTTGTCTTTG
This sequence comes from Pictodentalium vernedei, assembly GCA_031216915.1. Taxonomy (NCBI): domain Eukaryota; kingdom Metazoa; phylum Mollusca; class Scaphopoda; order Dentaliida; family Dentaliidae; genus Pictodentalium; species Pictodentalium vernedei. The sequence goes on along the minus strand of CM062291.1, from coordinate 163,476,887 downwards.
CACTCTGAATGATTTCAGTTGGCTCATTGCATCAAATTTACTTTTTCTCAATGCTCGACTAAGTCCAATACGATGCGATCTTGGTCGTCTGTAGTCCCACCTTCCGCGCGAATTCTTTACATACCATTTCTTGTTGTCTACCCACCCACTTCTACAAAACATTTGAGCACAACCTTCGGTCTTCATTATCACCCTTATGAGATTTCAGCCCCACTTCTTCCGATTATTGCGTTTAATCTTATTTACTTGTCGCCGTGTTTATTCACATTCTTGGTTTCCACACTGCTTAGTGGCTGCACTGCTATCATTCACTCAATGAGTTTCTTCTTTTAATTTTTTTTTCTGTGAGACGATCATTTTTTTTTCTCTTTAAAGTACAAAATGTATGCCTTCATGTTAATCCTATTAACCCTCTACCCAACGTAACGGCAAAAACCGCCAGCGCTATTCTCAAAAATCGCCAATTAATTTTCATTAGTTTTTCATTTTTTGTCTCAAAACATAGGTTATGAGCCCTCGTTGGAACGATCTCGACGAGATCGTTCCAACGAGGGGTCATAACCTATGTTTATGAGACCAAAAAAAAATAAAAAAATTAGTTATTCAAGAATTTTTTTGCAAGTGTCGTCTGCTTTTCATGTTAGGTAAAGGGTTAATTGATAATTACTGTGTCGCGTGGCCACAAAATTGCATAGACTAGCAACTGTCAGCTCCTCAACATTCTAACTCTGTTCAAGCTCAGCTCAAGCAGGGTTACAGCGATTGAAGACATGCGTGCACCATTGAAGTGCAGTACGACTTGGTACACGGCGTCATCGTGCCCCCATATAGGCAAACGGGACAAAGTGAGTATTAGGGATTTTAAGCTTGGAAATGTCGCGCGATTATTTACACGCTGCACAGTGTATGTTGTTGTTCTGCATAACGTGTTTTTATCACCTAACATAGGATTGACCCAGTGGGGTACAGAAATAAAAACTAGAAAATTGATTGATTGAAAATGGGCTAAGCTGCTTTTTTATTACTGAATTTTCCATGATTAAGTTTGATAGCAGCAAAGCCGAATCAAAAAGCATTGTAACAAAAACAAAATACAAAATTGAACCTGATATGACAAAAAATATACAAGTGATATATACAACAAGCCGAAGATGGGCGAGTCATACGCCCGAATCAAAAAGCATTGTAACAAAAACAAAATACAAAATTGAACCTGATATGACAAAAAATATACAAGTGATATATACAACAAGCCGAAGATGGGCGAGTCATACGCCTCATACCAAAAATGTGAGAAAGTGCAGGACAGACACCAGGTACAAGTGGTAAGGAGAGGCCAATCTCGAGGGAAAAAGGAAAATATTAAGTATGGTGGAGATTTGGGGTTGGTGGTGGGTGAACTGAAAGTTTTCTATGATTTTTCAGCTAAATTAATGCTGTCTGCACTGATGTGAACTTTTTCCAAGTGTGTTGGTCTTTGAAACAAAGGGAAAAGTGCTGACTGTGACGTTTCACCTCTCTGTCCTGCCACTTCAAAATAAGTTCCCCTGACAATCTGGTGAATTGACCCTCTGCTAATTATATTGGATGGTAAGCTTTTGAAACCAGATCCTTATTTATATCACTGTATTCCTACTCCTAACTGATTGTTTTTGCTTGGGGGCTCAAATTAAACTCTATGGACTGTGATTAGTACTTTTCAAAATTAAATGAACTGGACAAGAGGTGTCAATTACGCTTGTGGATATATACTCCACTTGCACTCTTTGTTTCTGCCCTGACAGTGTTTCAGCCAACTTATAGGGGTGCCAAAGTATTAGTGATTGACAATATTATGTTATGTGATAAATACAGCAAGTTTCTGAGAAATTTGCTGTTCATTTGTCGCATAAGAAACGTTTGAAACGGCTTGCTCGTTTTTGTTCTGTTAAACTTCAAAAGGGGCATAGTATATGTTAGAACCGCACAATTGGCTGCGTTTATTTAAGTAGCCCTGTCGTAATTTATATTGAAGGTACTCCCCATTTCACGAATATGTCTAAACAAATGGGTCACGACCCCTTCAAATGGCCGCGAGATTCTTTATTCAAGGTAAATAACATATGTATATAAATAATAATAGATTTACGTTTAGCGGATGAATGCACCTTGAAAGCTCAACATTGCTAACTTGCCAGTCTATCTGGGAAATATTGAATTTATAGCAGGTGCTGGCATTTATATTTTGTTTCACGTGGAGGAAAGTGAAATTACTTGCACGTGAATGCTCGAGAGTAATTTCTGTTCAGTTAACACAATATAGATTATGTTGTGTATTGAAGACAAAGGACGTGAAAGGTGTATTACCGTAGTATTACCACGCCCAGTTTTTCGGCGACGTCACAGAGTTGTGGAAGTTCATTTAAAGTGGAAGAGCGTACATTACCACCACGCACCGGACCATGGTTGGGCACGGTGGAAGAAAAGTTGAACATTAGATTCACCTAAATGCCCTGACACTGATTCCCCGATCTTTTCGAGTACGATTGGATCCGTCAACCCTTTGTCTGACGTACAGGAATATCCATGCCAGCGTTATTCACAAAATAGTTGTTATTTTTTTTATATAATAACACCTTCAGCGTTATTCATTGGAACGAACTCCATCTGCGCCAGGTATTATTTTTTTATGTCAGCAAATGTATCAACAGCCGCTAGCCCCGCAGGTTTGTCCATTTCTTTTACTTCAACCAGCTTTCAACCCGAAGGCTGTTCTTAGAACATCACTTGTGTGATGATACCGCACATAAAAGGCCAAGCATACTACACTTGTAAAAGACAGTTCTTAAATAACCAAAAGTTTCATTAATCGATCTCGTCCCAAATAGGTTATTATTTATTTATTGGTGTTTAAGATCACATATTTCTGCACAATGGCTAATCATGACCATGGCAGTTTTACGGGTGGAGGAAGCCGGCATACACGGAGAGAACCACCGAGCAACGGCGAGCAGCTGTCAGCTCCCGAACACACTAACTCCACACAAGCAGGGTTAGCATTGGTTGAAGACAAGTGTACTATCGACGTGCAGTGCGCCTTAGTACTCAACGTCACCGTGCCCCCACGTGGGAAGTGAGAGTGAAGTGTCTTGCCCAAGGACAGAACGCTGTTGCCGCAGGTGGGATTCGAACCGAGGACCCCTCAGCTTGCAGCCTGCACCTCTACCTACTAAGCCACCGTGCCCCCTCCCAAATAGGTGTCATGTAAGCTACAATTTGGCAGCCAAAAAAATCCGAATGACGATTTTTGTGAATAATACCGAGGGGATTAGGTATTTATTTATTTATTATTTATTGGGGTTTAACGACACTTTCGACAGCCAGGATCACCTCGTGTCGGACAGTTTAACGGGTGGAGGAAACCGGAGTATCCGGAGAAAACTACCGAGTAACGGCGAGCAACTGTCAGGTTCCCCAACATACTAACTCTACACAACCAGGGTTAGCATTGGTTGAAGACAAACGCACCATCGACGTGCAGTACGTCTTAGCACACAACGCCACCGTGCCCCCACCCCCCCCCCACACACACACACGTGGGCATTGGGGGTGAAGTGTCTTGCCCAAGGACACAACACGGTTGCCGCAGGTGGGATTCGAACCGCGGACCTCTCGGCTTGCAGCCTGTAACTGTACATACTGAACCACCGCGTCCCCGGATTAGGTCATTACGTTAAGGATTGGATTAACATACAGAAAGATAAATTAACTTTGTTAGTGGTTTGTTGACAAACGAGTGTTGTATTAAAAATCACTGGTGAGTGTCCATAATCACAGTAAATTTGGAACAAAACGAATGCACGTACATCGTTTCCTTTTAGAAAGGACATTTGCAAACTGCATTTTTTATCGTTGTACGAGCACTTTGCAGATCACTCAGGCCCTGATAATGGCTTCCAGAACCGAGGCAATTTAACCCATTACCTTCGGCCCTTAGTAGCATTCAACGGGCGTTTACATCATAAGAACACATCTAAACAAGGTTGACAGAGAAACTAAAGGGAATGGGTAATTTCGTCTATATCCTAATGCGTGCTAGCTTCACCGAACTATGAAATTAAAACATTGCCAGATCGTTACTAACAAAAATTGAAACAATACTGTGTTATTTTTCACGACAAACAAGATTAATTGACGAATCTCGTGTAACTATGGTGAATGTTCTCTTTTTTCCCATTGAACTATATTTACCAATAATGGGATATTATTTTTCGATAATTGGCTTGAAGTGAAATGCGCCTTATTAAAAGCAATTATCATTGAGAGGTTATTATTTTCTGTGTCTGGCGTGTATGAGATACTTGTAAAGTCTTGGATAAGTTACTATCAACTACTTGGAACCGTCACCGTTAAATTAATTAAGCTGAGTCTTGGTAAGATAAACAAAGGTCTCCATACCAGATGCTCTTTGATCTGTCTTTTACATTAACACAAGGTTATTGTTGTTGGGATTTCATGTTGTGGTTTTGATGGATGTAAACACTGCCTGTGTTAACACATTACCTAACAGAACTAGAACACTACATTTGCAAAAAAAAAAAAAAAACACTTGAATAACCAAGCATTTTCAGTTTTTCCCTCCAAAACATAGCTTATGAGCCTTCACTTGAACGAGCGAATCGAACTCGTTCAAAAGAAGGGGTCATATGCCATGTTTTGGTGTAAAACATTAAAATAAAATAATTTTCGTATGAAACCGTATGAAACTGTACCTTCTCAGACTTGTCATTTGTTCGTAATTTTCTCAATATTCTGAAGTATACATTATTGGTCAGCAACTAATGGAACTTAAAACCGCTTGAGGGTATAATCACAGATGTCAGTGGCCAGCTTTTTATACAGCTTTAATTGTACTTAATATAGAGACGGCGTTTTCAGTTTATTTAATTGTTGTGTGTCACCATCCTTTTACGTCGCAAAATGTATCGCCTTTAATTGGGCATCGGGTGTTTAGCACCATACGACCATCACTAGAAAGACTGAACAAAATTGAAACAAAACAAGTCCAATCAAGGCCGTTTGGCGCATTTTTTATGTGGTGCAATGGAACAAAAGTAAATGCTTAACCCTTTACCCAACGTAACCGACAAAACCGGCCAGCGCTATTCTCAAAAATCGCCAATTAATTTTCATTTTTTGTCTCAAAAACATAGGTTATGACCCCTCATTGGAACGAGCTCGTCGAGCTCGTTCCAGTGAGGGGTCATAACCTATGTTTTTGAGACAAAAAATGAAAAAAAAATAGTTATTCAAGAAATTTTTTGGCAAGTGTCGTCTGCTTTTCGTGTTAGGTAAAGGGTTAAAAAGTAAAAGAACATAAGAAATCTATAACCAAAAATGTATTGGGCATCAGTATCTTTTCATCTTCCGTTGTACCCCTGCAAGCAATACTGAGGTGCAATGGAAGAAGAAAAGGCAACGATGCTCCAGGCAGCCAAAGACGGACTTGTTTTGCTCTATTACTTTATTTAATCATTCTATCATTTAATTTGCAATGAAATTCTGCAGCTGCATTATGGGAAGATTCGTGTGCATGAATACGTGTTGACATCGTTGTGTAGGAAAATGGTACAATAAGTATTTAGTCATATTTTTTGTGCATCGTTCCAAGCTATGTTAATCGATCAAATGTGGAATATTGTGTTCAGTAGCGCTGGGGATGAAAATGTTCAGGTAATTATAGCTTTATTTTCAATAAATACAAGCCTACTGGGTATTCTCTCTATTGAATATAGTTGCCCCATTTTTAATTCATTAGCAAAGGAATAGCCAACAAGAAAGTTGATAACTTCAAGGCATTTTATCGAACAGAACACATTTGGTCTTTCAGGTTTGTTTTATCAAATGACAGTAAATGATTTATTAAATAACAAAATTCAATAATTATAGACATTTGGTCACCTTTTACCTAATTGAGGAGTTATTTCAGAAATAATCAATTATACAACATCTTATTAATTACAAAGGAATGAGTCATTCACCAGAAAGAGTCGACTGTTCTGAAGGATTTAAGAATACTAATAACAATTTGTAAGACAGGACATTTCCTTTGACAGTGTTTTAGTATTTCACTATGTTACCATGAAGCATTTCATCTATCATTGGTACTGCTGACCCTGATAAATGGACATTCGCTCACCATTCGAGTACAACTTCTAAACGGACAACTCTTTAGTCCTACCCCGATATGAGCCTGCACCAGTGTAGGCTTTTAGGAAGCTGCTGGAGATCCTCGAGAATCGGAGTTACTCTGTAAAATGTCCAACTGCATGTTACAACCCCAGCTGCACAATTTTGGATAATATGACTTTTATAAAGAAGGGATCTTGTGCAACCAAAATGTAGAGAGTTGTAATAATCTAGGCGACAGGTAGTGAATGCATGCACTGACTGCATGCTAGGCCGTCCGCACATCAATTACAGATCTTATCTTGCTAGTATAGTAGTGTTTGCTAAGCATCACATATTTGACACATCATTATGAAATTTTCTTGTGACACATTTGCGATATTTTTGGTGGATATGATTGAGGAATGTATTGTGATGGTCTCCAGTGTTTACATTAGCTCTCGTGACAGGCAGAATTTTCGTGATAGGCATGGAAAGCATGTACCCCTTGATTTTCATCATGTTTTCGTGTAGTGTCGGCATGTACATGACATGTGTAGGGTATTCAGTCTTCATTTCAACACAAACCCTTATGATTTAATGATTGAATATGGCGAATGCAAATGTAAGAAGACATTTGTCTGAAGCAGAAATGTGGCGGGCTGTAGGGATGGGGGAACAAGGGCTACCCATCGTAAGGTTGGGGAAACCCTTGGTGTGCACCATACTGTGATCACCAGAGCCTGGGCAAGATTTCAGCAGTATGGCACACCAGACTGACGACATGGTGGTGGCAGAGACGGCAACATCTGCAGCTAAAGACCGGTTTTGGATCATTCAGGCCCGTAGGAACCGCTTTGACACAGCAACCCAGCTTCGGAGTGACCTTCAGAATGCATCCGGGGTAAATGTTTCGACGCAGACTATCCGGGCAAGGTTGCACGAAGGTGGTCTCCGATCGAGAAGACCATGTATTCGCATTCAGCTTTCCCGGAACCACCACCAGGCACAATATGAATGGGCCATGGATCACGTTGGATGGACCAGAGAAGGCTGGCGACCTGTCCTTTTTACAGATGAGTCGAGGTACTGCCTAGACAACACAGATAGGCGTTCTAGGGCATGGGGAAGACCAGGAGAGCGATTCCATGCAGCCATCATTGCTAAGCATGACCGCTATGGTGAAGGGTCAATAATGGTCTGAGGCGGCATCAGCTGGGATGGACGTACAGAGCTCTGTGTCCTTGGCCGTGGTACATTGACTTCACAACGGCATATTGGTGTGATCCTGGATGCTCACGTCAGATTGAATGCCGGTGCAGTGGGTGATAGATTCATTCTGATAGACGCTAATGCCCGTCCTTATGTTGCCCATGCTGTCGGTGAGTACCGACAGAGGGATGGGATTGAGCGTAAGAAAGATCCCCTGACCACAATCCAGTCGAACATGTCTGGAATGAGTTGCAGCTTGCAATTCCAGTCCGTCCACTCCAACCAAGAAGTGTCCAGGAGCTTGGTGCCATGCTGGTCCAAAAGTGGAACGACATCCCACAAAGGACCATCTGGAACCTGATTGGGAGCTTGAGAAGGCTTTGTCGAGCTGTAATTAACAATAATGGGTCTCATACTCGATATTGAACCCATAACAGTTCGCTCCGTCAACGTTTTGGCAATTTTGAAAAATTTCCTCTTTTACCAATAATATCCATTTTCCATGGTTATCGTATTCAAAAGCTAAAAAATAACTTCAAACACAAACAAAATCTTAATTTCTGTGCTTAAATCATTAAATATATAACTAAATAAAAAATATGTACACTTTTAATAACAATATTTCAACTAAAACGTAAAACAGGTAGTAGGATATACTTGGTGCTTAGCAAACTTTGAGTAGTATATTTCGCAAGGATATAGAAGACATAGTACACTTAGTGTGACTTGGTAGTACTCATACATTATTTACAAGCCATACCACCCGGGGGAGGGGGTGGGCGCAAGGAGTTGTAAACCCTGTCTTCCGTGGGCCACTGGTAAAAACACCACCAGTGGCGGATTTTGACAGAGTTGTCAATATATGTCACGCGGTAAGTTTTCACTTTCAAACGTTCACCCCAAAGAGCCGGATACGATGCCATGCTACAACCAATGTGTTTCTTGGTTTAATCCTATGGTGCATGGCCTTAAAGGACCTTAGGAGCAGTAATGAGAAATGATAGTGAAGACTCCCTCAAAATCACCATCTAGTGAATCAGTGTATAATCCTTAATTGGTTGTCACAAGAATCTCCGTTCGATAGTTTCAGAGACACCATCTGGTGCACATCAACAGCTTAACCACGTGGACGATAAACTAAAGAGTTATTTGTTGAGTTCCCCCATTTCTTCTTGGCTACAAAATGCGTATGTTTAGGACCATCCACTTGGTGACAGAGTACTAAATTACCTTGCGTGTTGCGTGTTATGTGAACTGTCTGCGATGTTCATGCAAAGTTACAATATTGGAGCCATGTGTAAACATTTGTGAGCTTTGTAAACAATTACCGCTATAGATGCGGTTACTTGAAAACTCTGGCATCCAGGAGTCGGTACGTCTGTCGTGAAATTTAAGGTAAATGTATAGTGGAGAACTTTCTTAGAACGAATACATTCAACTAGATATTTGTACAAAATGGCATCGTCCTCATCGAAACGTGTCTTAATTTTGGAGAGTCAGTTGTTTAGGTAGACCAATTAATATCTTTAACCTGCAGCCGTATTACGACTGCAGGATTACCCTTTACCCAACGCAGACGATATCAAAATTTATTATTTTAAAGATCATTTTTTAAAATGTTTAAAAAAAAATCAACAAAACCATATCATGTGACCTCTAATTAGAACGAGCTCGACGAGCTCGTTCCAAAGAGGAGTCACATGCTATGGTTTTGTTGAAATTTTTTGAAAAATAATATTTTTTTCATTATTTGCATATTACGCGGGCGGATGTGGCAGATTCGTTGGGTAAAGGGTTAAATATATTAATTGGTAGACCTTTCATGACAATACAACAACCTTCTCGTGTAATGACGAGAAACCAAATCTCAGTTTAGTGGTTTTGCTGGAACAAAAAGGTTTATTATGGTATTTTGCCGTTCCATTTTAGGATAGAAGCACGTAACTGGTTGTCAGTCTATTTAACGTAACTTCAAAGGTAATTAATTATTAATAGTGTAGGGCTGACGAGTAAAACCTAACTTTCATTGCGTGTGTATATTAAAAGTTCAAACAGTTGGTGTTTTTGTATGTAAGGTCGCATCATGTGAACTTTAATAGGGTTGTTGGTGAAACTCAAGTCCATTGGATAATGATGTTTTGATTGAAGAATTACAGAAACTGATCAAAATATTTGTAGCGTTTTTCAGTAATAAGGGGAATGTTTTACTTTCCATTTGGATAATGTGATTATCGCATATTCATATATGGGCATCCTTCAACTTTACGGTTAGTACTTTTCGCGTGGGAATCCCGGGAAGTGAGGCAGTGCCTCTTTTCTGTGGTAAACAAGCTCTGCTTTTACTGATAAAATAGGACCCGGTGACCAAAGCCTGGGGTGGAAATGGGCAACATGGGTAAAACGATTGGCTGGGCTAAACTTTATATTCATGTTGCGGTCACGATTAGCCATTGTGCAGGAATATGTCACCTTAGACACCACTAATAAATAAACAAATGCAGTTTGCACTGTTACTACTTTCACAACAGTCCTGTTGTCATGACTACTATACTCATTTCTCCTTTAATTTTTTCCTTCTTATTTGTGTCCTCGTTCGCTCTCCCTACATGGACCCATTACCACCGAAACAGAAACCAAAGCCAAAGCACCACCCACTGAAAGGATGACATATCACGTGGCAGTATGAAATATTTCATTTTTGTCGAGTACCTCTTCATTACACCGGTTAAACTATACAGAGAAGACATAAACTAATCAACATTTACGACTGTCAATAGCTTTGGATGCTATAAATATACAGCTAATTATTCGATCTTTGTTAGAAAGACTTACGTTACGTGTCTGCTAGATAAAGCTAAACATAGAAGTTTCTTCATGTTTGAACCTTGAACCCTAGTGGTATCTTCCATATCAGTTCAATGGCAGCAACGGGAAGAGTCCATATTCTTTATTTGGGGGTAGACCAATTAATATTTTCAACGTGCAGCCTTGGGGCTGCACGTTGAAAATATTGATTGGTCTACACCACACCTTCACCACAAAGTCAACCTATTTAATGAAATTATGAAGTATCATGTTCATGGGCCGGAAAAGTGGCCTCTGGGTTCAAAAGGTTAACTAACATTATTACCACTTTAGCGTTCTCTAGTATATTAACACAATTTTACCTTTACGGTAAAAGTGCATAATGCACAGACTCAAACCGGAAGTTGTGTGTTAACGTGGTTAACAGCCCGCTTCCGGCTAAATGTTTCGTTAACAGCCCTGGCTCCGGTTACAGTTTATGTAATCCGTCATACCAAACGCGCCACTGGTTCCGAGATGATAAAACGCACTTAACTGCAATGAATGTTAAAAAAACACGTGGAATATGTGTGATTTCCCCATTACTTCGGTGGTGAAGTATTCAAATTGTCAAGGTGAGTGTAATTAATTCATTACGGTAGGTTTTTGTTAGTAGATTTCGGGAGAAGGCCAATTTTTTTTCTTGTGGCAAACAAAAATATTTAAATTAAGCTATCATGTGATTGACCACGTGACGTTTCGTTTATCTAGAAGCAGATGACACATGTGTTTTGGTTGAATGTCATTGGGAAAACTCGGGATGTCACAATCAAGTGAACTTGATGAAGAACCTTTGGATTTAACCATTTTAGAAGTGGTAATAATAGTAATAACAACATTTTGTTGGGTGTCCCTGTTTATTAAAGGCCCTCCAGGAATGATTAACAGCCTTTAGGCCGTTAACAGCCCTCGACTTCTTCTAGGGCTGTTAATGGACCCTCTGGCTGTTAATCATTCCTGTCGGGCCTTTAATAAACCGTAACGCCCTCCAAAATCATGTTATTGGTATATAACGACTCTATCTAACCGGCGCCATTGGCAATAACGGCTCTATCTAACCGGCGCTATTACCATTGCAACTTTTTGCCTCCAAGATAAACTTCTGACCCCACATTGGAGTAAAGACGTCGAGCGCGTTCCACTGAGGTCTCACACCGAGTTGTGTTTTGGAAACCCTTTTTAGCTCATCTTGACAAAGTCAAGCTGAGCTAATTTCATCGCTCACCGCCCGTAGTCCGTCATCACCATATTTTGGTCTTCTCCTCCAAAGCCACAGGGCCAATTCAAGTGAAAGTTTGTGTGAGTGATGGTCCTAAAGGGGCATTTCATTTTTGTGCAACTCAACATGCCCAGTCCCATAGGGAGGGAGTGGAGGAAAATGCTCCAAAATATTTTTAAAATCTTCTTCTCAAGAACCAGTGTGTACAATGACTTGATATTTACTATGGAGCTTCCATATGAGGTGTAAAATCAAGTTTGTTCAAATGAAGTTCGTGAAGTAATATTTGGCTTTGTAATAGGAGGGGTAAGATTTTTGGCCCCGCCCAAAATTTCTATTTTCTGAATAGATGGTCCGGTATGAACCAAATTTGGTTTGTGGTAGTATTGGGTCATAAGTACTTGATTCGTGCAAAAAAAAAAAAAATCCCGCATCCCCATGGGAACCCTGGGAGCTAAAAATAGAAATATTTTCAAACGCCCATATTTCCCAAACCCCACGGAACAGAGAGCTTTTATTTGGTATGAAGTATCCTTATGACCAGTAGAATTGAATGGTGAAAAAAATTGCTATCGGTTATGTTGGGGTGTTCTGTAATGGGCATCGAAAAAATGCTGAGTCAGCATATTTGCAAAAATTAAAAAAAATCTTTTCTCCAGAACCAATCATCAGAATCTTTTGATATTTGCTATACAGCATTCATAGGGGGGTCAGAAAAAAGTTTGTTGAAATAAAGCTCATTGGTTCATATTTGGGCTCTCTACAGGAGCCCGAAGTTTTAACATAGGGTAATATGGGGAATATTCTTTAAAAATCTTCTTCTTCAGAACCACCACTCAGAATCTTTTAATATTTGGTATACATCATTGTTATGAGTGTCAAATTCTCGATTGTTCAAACCAAGTCCCTAGGTTAATATTTGGGTTCATATCTTTGTTCAATATGGAGGGTAATTTAAAACAATCTTCTTCTTCAGATCCACCAGTAAGAATGCTTTGATATTTGGTATGCAACATCTCTATGGGGCTCAGATTCACGTTTGTTCAAATCAGATCCCTAGGTATATATTTGGGCTGACTATGGTAGCCCAAATTTTTACTTAGTGCAATATGAGGAAATTTCTTTAAAAATCTTCTTATTCAGATCCACCAGTCGGAATGCTTTTATATTTGGCATACAACATCTCTAGGGGGGTCAGATTCCAGGTTGTTCAATTCGAGTGCCTAGATTAATATTTGGGCTCCATATGGGAACATGAAATTTAACTTAGTACAATATGAGGGAATTTCTTCAAAAATCTTCTTCTTCAGATTCACTTGTCAGAATGCTTTCACATTTGGTATACAACATCTCTAGGGGGGTCAGATTCAAGTTTGTTCAAATCGGATCCATAGGTTAATATTTGGGCTCGCTATGGTAGCCTAAATTTGAACTTAGTGCAATTCGAAGAAATTTCTTTACAATTTCTCTTCTTCAGATCCAACAGTCACAATGTTTTCGTATTCGGTACACAACATCTCTAGGGAAGTCTGATTTAACTGTGTTTAAATCAAGAGCCTGGGATAATATTTGGGCTCTCTATGGGAGCCGGAATTGGCCATTTTGCTGAAGAATTAAAAATTTTGTATTCAGTACCCTCTAGAGGTACTAAGATTAATCCACATAGGTTGTATCAAGGGGCTTCATAGGGGAGCTATACATTTTACTTTATGATCAACTGAAAAAACGGCATGATGCCCAGATTATTTTTGTCACTCCTGAGGGACTCAAAGATTGACAGTGTAGCCTATGGAGATGGCTTGCTTAATGTAGACTCATTCTTGGACTCTGTTTAAATTGTGTTCTGTACAAGATGAGCGCTTCAGGCCCCGTGGGGCCTCTTGTTTGCAAATATCGTCAGGTGGTCGTGGTAGGTAAAGGATTAAAAAACGAAAACTAGAAAAGAAATGTCTAATAACACTGACAAAGTAGAATGTCTGAATGTAAAAAACTTCGCCACTCCATTTACATTTTGTTTCGAGTTGTTGAAATAGACGAGACGTCGAGAGAAACCCCAAAGAGAGCGCATCGCATTGAGCATCAATAAATCATCAAAGACCTGATGGTGAGATTCATTGATTCTTATATTCTGTTATGCAAAACATAATGGAAGGAATGCACCAAACTGTCCATGAACATCAGTTGTGAGAACATATTGTAACGTTTCACCAGAAACCTCCAGAGACGTCCCGACCGTGATGGCTGAAGCCCCGAGGACTAAATTGTTCTTGCAACATTATGAAGGCATGCCTGCACTGCAGGCATTCTTTGGTGGTATAGCTGGACTATAAGTAGGATGGGATCATAGTTCGGATTTTGCATGTGTATAAATACATTTAGTAATCGAAACGCTTGGGAGTCCCTACATTTTATTTAGTTGGCACGTATCGTAATCTAAACTTATCATTTTGTCCCCATCCACCCCAGACAGTCCGAATTGGGTATCTCAGATCCATTTATATGACCGACTGCGTGTACGGCATTAGTCCAAGTTTCGAATCAAGTCTCCTAAGAAAAAAGTCCATGATTACGAGCAAGGCGATTCGATATCTTGACTCTAATTCAGACGAAAATATCCCGTTATGAACAAATCTCTACACATGTACGTAGGTATATTGTTTTCACTGAACATGAACTAGTATCGAACTAGTGTTACGAAATTGTAACACGGGGTCCCCTCATAAATTTGGTTGGCGATAAAATGTGTTCTTTTTGTTGATAGTTGTCAAATGAATTGCCACACAATAATTATTTTTATAGACGTGAAGGCGTGTAACAAAACACATAACGACACAGGCGCGTGCATGGGTTAATGGATATGGCACTTGCTCCATCGCGTAAGGATGAAACTCAAGGCCTGCGGCAATTGTGCCATCGCGGAGGGATAACACTCGAGGCCTGTGGCCTCTCTTTTTATCCTACAGCGCTGGCACTCGTGTCAAATCGATTAACCCATTCACACGCCTGTGTCGTTCTGTGTATTTATGCAAAGTTCTGTGTTGGATCAAAGATATCTGGTGCCTGCATCGATGGGAAGTTTGATAGTTCGTATGTACCGTGATTCACATTTCCTCTGCAACTCTGTTAATGATATATATGAAGTGTCGAGATATGACCCGACGTCATGTTTCGAGTCGTCTTCCGCGAGACGAAGTTTTCCATTCTGATTTAACAATGCGCATTCATTTAGCAGCCATCCAACTTAATGAAGTTATGAAGTATCATGTTCCTGGGCAGGAAAAGTGGCCTTTCGCGTTCAAAGGGTTAAGTTAAAGGCGACATCAAAGGAGGAGACGGAAGAATGGACAACAAATAGTAGGGGAACGAGTCCTAAATTACTATAGCTGCATGGGATTGTGGGATTCAGTTATTAATCATCCTCCTTAAAATCGGATCCAAAATAGATTCACCCATTTTTCGTTGACTATATCATTCAGGTCTATTCCTTTCAAGAACATAGAGATAAAAAGGTTAGCTAATAAACAAACAGGGGTGCCTTCAAGCTTATTCTTGGTTGTAAGGTTATTTTGTCCTAAAAATATAGGATCACGCGTAATAATAGGGCCCCCTCATATAACCACTAGCAGACGAACTTGGTAACTGAAAGAGTATGTTCCGTCCAATTAGTGATATTGGCATTGACTTTATTTCTGTTATTTCTCCCTAATATATGATGTTGCAGATTCGGGATATTCAAGGCATTCATACAAAGAAATCCCAAGACTTGAAAGTTATTTACAAAATGATAGAACGGAAGGATATGCGGTGGTGGTGACTCATTTGTTGATCATTGTGATTACACTAATGGAGGGGACTGGGGTTATGGACGGGAACAATCTGTTGCCACCAAAAGCGACTTTTCATAGGTCTAGTCGATTGAGTTTGTTGTCGGATGTTACTTACAATGAAGCTATCAATCGTCTGAGCGATCTAAACACCACACACCGATATTGAGTTGCTGCAGATTAGGTAATTAATAGGCTTTTAATTCTAATCATCATTCTAATAATTGGTAATTACGTACTGTTGTAAAATATTCTCCTACTAGAGCAATGGGTACAAAAGTGTTTCATTTTACCAAACAGCCACCCGTTTACCATATTTGGCAGAAGGATATTCATGAAAAAAAAAATTCCCATCATCTATAGCATCCACAACATTCAACAGCAGCGGAGGCGGGAAAATGTAGCCATTTACCGGGACACATGTGTGCGAACCAAAAACAAATGATCGTCGCATGAGTGCTAGAATGTCCTATGTCCCCTATGGGACATAGAACATTCTAGCACTCAGGCGACGTGATGCTGTTGGTGTTATGATTGACATTTCCAGTGACATTCTCTACTCTTTTGTGCACATACCGGTGTTGTATAAGGTTAACAACAGGAAAAGTACTTCTCTGGGAGACGTTCATAGTAATTTTCTCTTTACTATTAGATAAATATTACCAATTAGGTTGTGGTATGCAGGGTTGACATCCTTCAGTTTACCAGTGATGGGCGTGGTATTTTGTACATTAATCATCAACCATTTGTATTGAAAATTCAGAATGTTCACATGAAAGCGTAATACTCACCTCAGCAAAACTATGTAAACTCAACTCGCTTTCGAGTTCCTGGCACTCGCCCCGAAGAAAGTATTGGTCACGACAAAAGAGGACAGGGCATTTGGAATAGGTTGTGACAGGGTCGCGATCTAGTCGAAATTATCTGCCCGCCATCCAAAGCACAACACTGTAGAATGTTACCTTTATTGAAAAAGAAATGTGAAAATGTTATTTTTTTTATCTTTTTGGATTCAGTATTTCATTTCTCAAGAAAAACTTTTATTCATTAAATCACGATCCCATGGCGTAAATGTGTCTCGACCAGATTGCTATCTGACCGAACAGGAGTCTGCTTTTGGGACCAGAGTAATGTACAGTCCATTATCATTGCCAATTTATCGCCAATATCCCGCTCCTGCTCATGTCTTACTAAAGTGCAAATGGGTGAAGGCGAGAGTCGTAGTGTTAATAATTCGCCCCCTGAGTTCCAATGTGTTCTATGTGCCAGTAGGCACATCGAACACATTGGAACTCGGGAAACGATTACTCTGGATAGGAGCTTACGACGATTGCTGAGATGACTGATGTAAACACGCCAGCAAAGCATTCTCCATCTCTGCAATAACTTGTGTGGCACCATGGGTGGATTAGATATAAATAAACTTGAACTATTTTCAGATAACCCTGAGATTTAATGATCTGCTGGAATCACATCTCCCTGAAAGGAATTAAAATGACACAGATGATAAAATCTATAAATATAAGATTGATTACCTGATCGCCGTGGGGTAGCTAATATTTATCTGGAGAATAAAGACTCGATAATATTGTTGAACAATTAATATTGATAGTGAACCTGTAATTTATGGTCTTCATCAACCATAGGGTATCATGTTTGCACGGAATACGATCATGTTATTCTCCATCGAGACCGTAGTACAACCATGTTTACATATCTTGCTATGTTCCAATAAGAGTAAAATCCTCGCCCTCTGATTGGATAAGAGCTGGTGTAGTTTTTTGTGTTTACGGCTCCAATAGCACATGTTACCGTCTGACGTCACTGCGTGAAATATTTGAAATGACATCGCCCGTTTCGTAATTGCTTCATCAACAGCGAGACAAGCAAGCCGCTTCATTTCTCTGGATTTTTCACACGTACAGCAAACGGTGTTCCGGGTGAAGTGTTGTTTAAATTACAAACCGATTTACGATTTGAACTGAGTTGGGATGAGTTTATCTGGTTCATTGATTATTTATCTAGTGCCGTTGTGGGGTACACGAGAAGTTTATTTACTAGAACTGTGATCGTTAAAAGTTGCCTTGAACAAGGCAACTTTTAACGATCGCAAGTTTAGTAAATAAGCCTCTCGTGTTTCAAGATGTAGGTTTGGGGATATGGGTAGTTTCTTATTGGAACATATACGTTATTGTGATCATGGGCGCAGATCTCTTCCAAAAAGTGGGGGGGGGGGGGGGAGATGGGCAGATGCCGAAGGCATCTGCAGCGAGTGCCGCAGGCACGAGCCGGCAGAGGGGGGTTTTGGGGGGTTCTCCCCCCAAGAAAATTTTTAAATTGCGCTTTCAAATGGTGCATTCTGGTGGCCTCTGGGGTATAATTTCTCTTAATTATTTAGTAGAAAAAAATATGTTTTTCCACAGCCTGTTGTAATTTTGTCAAAATGCTTAACCATAATTGTTCCCGCTTTACCGAGCGTTCCCTATTAGATTAACACAATTCAACTGTGCGGTGGATTAGCATAAGGGCCCAACAGATGGAGCGACGACGTATGTGTCGGGCCCGTTAATGGATTAACAGATCCAATAACAGTCCGACACATACGTCATCAACAAGTCGCGTGAATTGAATGAATTCGATCGATAAATTTCGTTTTCAAAATGTAAACAAAGCAGACGATACTGTCTTGCACATTTTCACGAGCTCAGTACCGGCCTATTACTCTCTCTGCATAAGAATTCTGTCTGCAACATTGATATTCCGATATCAAATAGTTATGCTGCTTATGCATTCGTGCAACCCACAGCTGTGTCTGGCTGAGTAACAACTTATTTGAAGGCGCAGTGTTGAACAACTGTTCGTTGAACGTTACGTCAGTCCAAACATGGACCCACAGACATAGTCCGTAATATAATTTTTGTGGTTGATACGGCTACAGTACAGGCCGTACCAACCCCAAAATTATATTACGAACTGTGGGTCCAAGTTTGGACTAGTTGAACGTGTATCAGAAGTGAATCTCGCATTAAAATTGATGAGAGGGTGCAGCAGTGGGGGAGCATAGCGGGGGACATGTCAAACCATGTCCCCCCAGTGGTGGTGGTGGGGGGGGGGGGGGGCATGGCATACCATGCCCCCCCCCCCCCCCTGATGAGATCGGGGGGGCACGTCCCCCCCCCCCCCATGATCTGCGCCCATGATTGTGATGAATTGACGGCAACATGGTCTGAGGTTTGCGGCTCGGAGGGTATGTTCAACCGAGACGCTTCGCGTCTCGGTTGAACATAAGCTCCGAGCCGCAAACCTCGGACCATATTACCGTCAATTCATCACAATAACTTATAAGGTTCATACATAAAAGTGGAAAAATAGTAAAGTGTGGTTAAGGAACTTTGGTTCACAGAAATCGCTTCTCCACTACACCATAGAGGAGATCAGCATTTTCCTTATTGGGTCACGTGAGGGGACACACGTAACCTTTGTTCTCAAAACATATCACATGCTCCTTGAAGCGTTCTATTATCAGTTCAAGGGGGACACTTGGTAAGATTCTGAGAACATCTCGACGATTCGAAAATTTCCGAACCAGCGCGACTGGAATCGAATTCAGTGTTCAAAGCGAGTTCGAATCGAGTCGAATTTCGAAGCTTTCCAGTGTACCTTTTCTAAACCTCCTTGAAATCTTCATGAATTATATCCATACTTGTTGGAATTGACACTGTTGGGAATTCGGTCGTATTGCAAGTAGTGAAATATCAGTAAATGTTACCTTAGTGAATCGCTGGTTGATTTGCTGTTAACTGTGAGAGGGCTATCACTGTACTTTACAGGTAAAAACAAGTTTCTTTTACTTCTGAAATACTATTATAACCACTCTTAAAGTTGACGGCAAATCAAAGTCAATGAACAGTTCATTAAAGCAACGTTTGTTGATATTTCTTGGCTTGAAAACACTTTGTTCAGAGCAAGCGTGCATTGGTGAACAATCAAGCAGATTTCATATTCGAAACATTTCTTTTCAACAATTCGTCCCCTGAGTTCCAATGTGTTCTATGTGCCTATTGGAACTCAGGGGACGAATTGTTTTAGGGTTTTAGAGATGTAACATGTCAAAGGAAGCAATTGTTAAGAACAAATGGTGCCCGTTTGCACTTCACGATACAAGCAATTGTGTGGATCGCCTCGGTCAATCTAAAGCATACAGAGAAAGAGTGGAATATTCACACAGTAGCGTGATGGAGATGGTCGATTGGTGGGAGTAAACTTGATCTGTCCCTATTGTGGTGACATAAATCCAGACTGATAAAAAATTCCAACTACATCATCAAGTCCGAATTAGTCATGTTGTCCCCCAACTGCCCGAATCAGGCACTACAGCCGCCCATGTGTGGGATCGTAAGGAAGCGACGTGGTTTAAGTATCAAATCTAGTCTCATCAGAAAGTACATCATTACAAGCAAGAGCGACACGATATCCAAGACTAAGACTGCAATCCAGAAGAAAATCACCTGATTGAAAACAATATTGTGTGCGAGGGTGTGCGTGTGTGCGTCTGTGTGTGCGTGGGGGGGGGGGGGGTGTATAAGCACCTGCCCACCCTCCCAATTTTCACATGCAAATACAACATTCATATATATTTACTGACAAGGTTTTATGGAGTATTTTAACAATTTCTTTTATAACTTTCTTTTTTTATGTAATTATGTGCCATCGACAGAAAAATGAACGTTTCGGGAGTGAATATCGGGGAGTCTCACGAATGAACTGAAACAGAATAATATTTTCATGGTAACCACGCATAAAAAACAATCACTTCAATAACTCCAGTATCAGAACTGACCCCACGGCAGGTGGCATATTTGCGAAACCGAAAACTAAACGTAAACACGTCATAATATTATTATTATGTCAACCAGTACTGAATGGGCATGACATAAATAGGTTAGGGACTATCATCTGCCTAATACTAGTGTCGACACCATTATTCATTTTGGAGAAAAAATCCCAGTAGTCACTGTTATTTGGCAGTGAGGAATAGAAGGAAAATGTCATCACAATTATTATTTCCAATCAAACATCTTGACCATCACTATTATTCAGCCATCACTATTATTAGGCAGGTAAGACTGGATTAGAAAATCAAGCTACGCATATTATAAAGTATATCGTAGCCTACAGTACGTGGAGGGTGTATTACCACTAAATCACCCGCAGAGTGGAGATTCCACCCAAGCAATAATTTCAAATTTGTTGCAAAACATCACAAGGAAAGTTCCAGCCAATGGACCTCCGGGTTATACCCGGAGGTCCATTGGCTGAAACATTGCTTGTGTTTTTTTATCCACATGTACAGAATTTGAAAGTGATACTTTGGGTGATATCTCCACTCCCAGAGTGATTTAGTTACAATTCACTCTCCACGTACTGTATATCAGTCAATTTACTTCTGAGTCGTCATTGACGTTCTTCTACATCATCAAGCATTGCCACCGCGCTTTCTTTCCTGTCAGAATCTAGGAAATGCCTGGGGAAATTATAGCAAATTGATTCCAAATCGTATTCTAAGAACATATAGGCGTAGCGTATATTGGATTTATCACCCTGCTTGTTTGAAATGCATACAGCGCACTAGTGTACTAATTGAAAAGATGTCCAGGAAAGGTATCTGTTTGCCATAACAAACTTTGTTTTATTCCCTTTTTGCTGAGAATGAACTCGAAAAAACACCAATCCACCAAATCTTTCTTCTTTAAACCAAACAAATTCCTTCTGTCCTATTACGTGAAATGGCAAACCTCTTGCATTATCTGAGGGCATACTGTTAAATATCACACTTCAGGTTTATTATTTGTCACTATGGAAATGGTTTACAAGTTCTGCCATAAAAAAACACTTTATATGCTTGCTCGTTGAACAAGCTGACGAAAATAGAAATTGCTAAACATAAACCCAACACCACGATACGCTTATTGTTCTACCAAACCAAGCTTTTTTTAAAGACACCCCCCCCCCCAAAAAAAAAAAAAACAAAACAAAACAAAAAAAAAAACAACTAAAAAAACCCAAAACAAAGGCAGCTATACTTTTTTACACTTAGCATTGGGTCTCCGAATAAAATAGTCAGCTACAGTACTGGCGGGCTATTATAGAGATATTGTTCCCAAAAAGTGTTGCTTAACCTCTCGAGCACAATACTTTACCAGACAATACCACGAGAGAACAGTTACCGAGAGAGATGTCTTCAATTAATTCAGTACATATCATTTTTTTATTTTCAGCACGGAAACTTGTTTAACAATACAAAAATATGGGGTTTTTATCCCCCATCTGAGCAAAAAGAAAAACAACCCTTTTTTGTGAGATGTCATGGTAATCTGAAATGACATATTTATACTGCTAGAAACCTTGAGATTAACCTACATTACATGACCCCATTTTTGTTACACAATCCAATTCCACTCTGCATCACTTTTCATGACAGTATTAACATGTATTGGTAAGAGAACAGACGTTTTAGAATTCTCTCACACATTCTATCACATGTATATGACATGGTGTCGTATATGACACTTTTTGTTGCCCTTTCTAGTACAGACAGCAATCTTTATGCACCTCAATTACTCATTGCCATTGGTCACACATATAAAAGTGTCTCAGACGCCGCTTTCTTGTGGTGGGGCGGCAGATGGACTATAAATAAACAATATACTTTGTTATCTGTGAAAAATGAATATGTTGACGATTTGAACATTTTTTCGCGGTAATATAAACTGGGTATTTACAAAATATTCTATAAAAAAAACAACTGTACAGTGTAGGTAATTTTTTGTACTAGGTAAACACCGTGACGTTTGATGAAGTCGTCAACCGTCATCGATGAAAGGAATTACCGCGTTGATTGACTTGACGCCATCTTAAGCCGGAGTTGCGAAGTTTTTCTCTGACGCTCCTGCCATTGAATTCTATAAAGTTCAATAAGTATAGTCCAAAGGGAAATAATATATTAACCCTTTATCCAACGTAACGGCCAAAACTGGCCAGCGCTATTCACAAAAATCACCGATTAATTTTCATTATTTTTTCATTTTTTGTCTCAAAAACATAGGTTATGACCCTTCGTTGGGACGAGCTCGTCGAGCTCGTTCCAACGAGGGGTCACAACCTTTGTTTTTGAGACAAAACTTGAAAAAAATTAGTTATTCAAAAACTTTTTTGTAAGTGTCGTCTTCTTTTCATGTTAGGTAAAGGGTTAACACAATCTCGTCATAAGATTTCACGTTGTTCTCGTGGCAAAAGCTATAAGTTCGCGAGATACTTTTCTGAGTAGAATGTTTCTACCTAATCAATCAATGTCCCAGAATTTAACTCGCGATGGCTGATATAGTAAAGCCCACTGACCTGTAGGCTTAAATACACTTCTCCGCCCAATCATTTGATCATTTTGTCGACATCAGTTCATGACAAAGGTGTGCATAGAGTGCTGAAATGGTTCAATGTTGCATATCATTCGAACACCTCGACCCCGAATTATTACTGATCCTATCTGTGGATGACGGCTTGTCAATTTGTGATATTTTCCTTTCGCAAAAATCATTATATATCGGGTTAACTGAACTGGTAAACATTCTGCGAAAATAATCTTCGTCTCTCGGACCGGTTGATGTCGTGAATAAGAACCGTATCACTCTTTACTTTAGTACAGACCCTTCTATAACAAAGATGATGAATAATGGGGCGCTCTCCATCAATACGGACTGGGTGAGCAGGGAACATCCCTCATTGGTTGAGGAAAAATATCAAAATAGTGGTTTTACGTTAAGTAAGTAAGAATGTTATTATTCATTTATCACTGCAATTGCTATTATTTAAGAACTGAGATATTCCTTACACAGTTCCAGTTCGCGTGTGACCTAATATGTAATACACGATGTTAATTAATTTCATACTGGGGGTAGAACTCCAGTTTGGCGTTACGTCCACTGAGTTCCAATGTGCTCTATGTGCCTACTGGCGCATAGAACACATTGGAACTCAGGGGACGATTGACTGATATCGTAGCCTATATGCCATAGTAGGGCTCTCACAAACTGTATAACAAATAATGTACATGTCATTTGAAATAGTTGATAACTACGGAAGCCCATTGGGGCCAACATGTGTAGCTGAGGAGCGAGTATTCACACTGCGAATATTTGCATTCAACATTGCGAATATTCGCAATGTTGAATGCGAATAGTCGCAGTGTTGAATGAGAATATTCGTAATGTGAATGCGAATATTCGCAATGTTAAATGCTAATATTCGCAATGTTGAATGCGAATATTCGGAATGCATTGCGAATATTTGCTGTGCATTGCGAAAATTTGAAATGCATTACGAATATTCGTATTTATCATTACGAACATTCGCATTCACATTGCGAATACTTAATATTCGCAATGCTCGATCTTCCCGCTACACATGTTGGTCCCAGTGGGCTTCCGTAGATAACGCTTGTTCCTACCATGCCTTTGAATGCAAAAGCAAAGTTACAGCCTATGGGCCGCCGGGTTCAACCCGGAGATCCGTTAGCTAAAGCCTTTGCTGGTCCTGTTTTCGTCTGTTTCATAGAGCATTATCTGAGTAGTAATACACACTCAGTCCCGATATGAAATTCTATGTTTTTGCTGCTGGTACCGAGGTGTTCGATAGGTCTGCTAGCACGTATTGCGTGCTTTGATGCCCCAACAACAAAAATGCTCTTCAAGATGGAAGGTTGGATTAAAGTTGACAAGGTACAAGTAATTGCATCTCTGGTATGCCGAAGATTGTCAGCACGCGATACTGTCATCAAGTGCTTGCGTGTCGGGAAGTAGTTTGGAATGCCAGTAAAATCACTGGAAACAAAAAACGATACTCCCCAGTCAAAACAAATCATGCTTTCTCCAAAATCTGTTCTTATAGACAAAATACAAAGTCCATTAACTGATCTTAAAGAATTCCACCAGAACATTCTCGTGGAATTAAAAAAAATATATTTTATTATCAAAGGAGCAAACATTAACATTTCATTGCATTTTGCTGCAAGTTAGATAAATCTTTTAACAGCGTGTGTTAGTTTAATGGCATTTTCACTGCTTCCTTATTACAGTAGAAGAATTGAAAGTACTCTTCATGCCTCTGGAATGTTCTTCATATAGTTTCCGCACGAAAATGAACTTTCAAGATGGAAGAAAGGTAACTAGCTGATTTATGAGGGAAAAGTTGGAATTCCGGAAATTGAAATTTCAACTGCTATTATATCTGACACAATATTACGCTCGCTCGCTCCACTAGCGAATTCAGCATTGTGTTGTTAGAGATGACGTTCTGAGTGGAATTTAATCTAGCAATTGTTTTGTTGCTGTTCAGTTCTGTGCGGTTTTGCGATGTACAGGCAGCACAGTTGGTACCAAAGGTAATACAGTTAGCGTCACCGCTAAATTACAAACAAACGAAACTTTAACGAAGACAATAACACAGTGTCTCTAAGACTCTACCCCACCCAGGCTTAATACATTATATTATTTATTTATTTATTTATTTATTAGTGTTTAAGGTCACATACTTATGCACAATGGCTAATCGTGACCGTGACAGTTTTATGGTTGGAGGAAGCTGGAGTACCCGGACAGAACCACCGAGCATCGACGAGCAATTGTAAGCCCCTCAACATTCTAACTTTGTTCAAGCTTCGCTCAAGCAGGATTACAGCAGTTGAAGACATGTGCACTATCGGCGTGTAGTACTCCTTAGAACACGGCGTCATCGTGCCCCCATCTAGGCAACCGGGATAAAGTGCCTTGCCCATGGACACAACGCTGGTCGTCCCGGACGGGGATCGAACTCGGGACCTCTAGCATAGAAGTCCAACAGTTTACCACTGAGCCACCGTGCTCCCAATACATTATATTAAATTAGTCTATGTAGACATCTGCCCCACCCAGGCCTACCTGGGCTTGGAGTAGCCCAGGTAGGCCTGGGTGGGGCAGATGTCTACATAGACTAATAATAATTTAATGTATTTTATTACACATCCATTCGACTTTAAATCCTTGTCTTTAACTGGATGACCGCTATGACATAAATGATTCCGTGTTCAATGGGTGATGTACAAGACGGAACTTTTTTCCCACCGTTCATACTAGTTCTTTTCCCATCGAGTCATTAGTTACGCTTCGAAAAGTTTCCAAATTTCGTTATAAATTATCGACAGTCTGTCGCATTGTGTGAAAATAAAAACGATCAAATCAAAATAAAGTCGGTTCACAAAAAATTAGTTAACCAAAAATGAGATAATATTTTTAAAAAAAACCCCAATCATTTCCAACCAGAACATTAACCCAGTACCGTGGCCGTCTCGTTTTGTGGATCCGTTATATCTAAATTGGTCAACTTTATTTCGGTAAATCTTCGTACATCTTGACATGCTTCAAACTTCTTTTAAAAACGTTTCTCCCAGCTGTTTTACAAATCTGCACAAATTTGTACTTATATTTTTACTGACAGTAATAGCCACCAAATGGTTGGGCGTGAATGGGCACCAGCCGAAGAGAGACAGCGATACGAGTTTCAACAAACACTGGTTCCGAAAAAGGTTGTTTTGAAATTTTATCGATCCATTTGATCAGTACAGCTTCAGCCAAAACAAACGGACTCTTCACCTTTGGGTTTAAACATCGGAAATAAAATTCTATTCAACAGAAGCTCGGAGGGCCTTGAGATGGAGGGATTTCACGGACTATGTTGACCCCGCGAAATGTTTTATTGTGCTGAGCTAAGAATCCCATTTATGAAATTGAATTTTTGGTTTTTGGATGGGTGGATCACTAATAAGCTTTGAGAAGTTTCAACTAACTAGCCGGGGCCAAACAGGACATGAGTTTATATTGAATGGTTGAAGACAGACTGTGCCGCCGCGATCCCATTAACCCTTTACCCAACGTAACGGCCAAAACCGGCCAGCGCTATTCTCAAAAATCGCCAATTAATTTTCATTATTTTTTTCATTTTTTGTCTCAAAAACATAGGTTATGACCCCTCGTTGGAACGAGCTCGTCGAGCTCGTTCCAACGAGGGGTCATAACCTATGTTTTTGAGACAAAAAATGAAAAAAATTAGTTATTCAAGAATTATTTTTGCAAGTGTCGTCTGCTTTCCACGTTAGGTAAAGGGTTAAAGAACTCGATGTGTATTAGTGTCTTACTCGAGAACACAAAGTAAGTGAATCGAACTACTGGCCTCTCGAGCAAGATCTGGCCTGCTTTGCCGAAAAATATACGATAGTCAACGATTGCCCTCCACTAATTACGCAGGCACGTTTTACCACTCCGAAATCCTGAGGCCATTTTATTTTGAAGAGCAGTCACTGGCAATTGTTTCTAGTTAAGTATCATGTACCTGCTCGAGTAGACATTACTGAATAGAAACAACTACTAAGGTTATTCAATTTTATCCGCCCATTATTATCTACACAATAAGTGAGATAGCACCTTCTGTACAGCGACGAAGAAAATAGACTATAATTGGTGGTTCTTGGTGCCGAAAAATAAAGGGTATCAAACCTTCATGGGAAACTGCCGTTCTAAAAAATCCGGTTTGCTCAAGTTCGACGCACCAGCCGTCTTCAGAAGGCCTTATGGTAATAAGTGCAAATAAACGTTAGTGTATCGAGCTGCTTTGCAAGTGATATACGTTTTACAAACAAAGGTCTGACACAAAACAAGCAAAATCGAAGTCACTTGTTTGAATTATGAGCTTTTTCAAATAATCAATTCCATGGAATTGATTAAGTATGGGTTATGTCATCAAAGTACATGGTAAATTCGTTTGTGACTCAGGAAAACATACACAAACAAAGACTTTCCATTGCAATTCACCCCCAATAACATCACGTCCATGTAACGCGCTATTAAGAATCAGATGTCGCGATATTTAAATCTCACTCTCGGGTTATTAACTGAGGATATTAATGAAAGACAACCAATATTAAAGCACTTTACTGCTTGTTATCAGCCATGATGGATTAGATTTAGTCTCTCACATGCAATAAAATATGCGCGATCATTATTGATGATTCTACCAACCGCATACCTAATACACACTCTACCCAAGAGTAGTCCACTTTCTCGTGAAAGACTTTTTTTTTTCTTTTCCCGAAACCATAACCAGTAACCCTTCACTGAACAGACCCTTCTTTAACCCTTTACCCAACGCAGACGATATCAAAATTTATTAATTTAAAAATCACTTTTTAAAATTTTTCAAACAATTTCAACAAAACAATATCATGTGACCCCTCATTGGAACGAGCTCAATGAGCTCGTTCCAATGAGGGGGGGGGGGGGGGTCGCATGATATGGTTTTGTTGAAATATTTTGAAAAATTAAATTTTTTCAACTGCCCAATTTGTATATTACGCGGGCGGATGCGGAGGATTTGTTAGGTAAAGGGTTAAAGTCATACGCTACACTTTACAAACCAAAACTGAATAAAACATGTCCTCATCCGGTATTTCTGCGCAGTCAAAGATGACAGATTATTGTCCACCATGGACTGAGTTTTCCTTAAATTTCGAGATATCAAAGAAACTTCATGCAACTTATACAGTGCGCCGAACTTTATACAGTTACCAGTAACAATACACGAGGTACAATAAGACACAAATCCTCACAATTAATTCGAACACTTCTACAACTGTCAACATTATTACAAGAGCGGTTGAACGATGGAAATAAGAGATGGGTGGTATTGGAATTTGGGGTTCGGTATCGGTTTCGGTATATTGAGGAGGGGAGGGGGTATATCGCTGTATCGGTTCGGTATTCAGTATCTGACTTAACTGAGATTTGCTGATAGTACCAAAGGGGAATTCACACCAGGAAAATACAGACTAAGTTGTTCTTGTATCATTCTACCACAGCACCACAAATGCCACTGCAATAAGCTGAACATTGACATTCTTTCGCCCAAATAATCATATCTACAATACAATACAATTTTGCGCCTTGTTCCAAACATACCTTAGCCCTTAAAGGCCTATATCGGGCTTTTGCGATCTCAGAGATAGTGTTCTTTACATGTCACCATAGGAGGCCCTGCTGACTATATACAAACACCCAGGCAGTGATTTCTAGTCAAGTCTTGGCTGCCTTAATAGGCAGCGAAGACTTGACTAGAAATCACAGCCTAGCAACTGGACATGTAAGGGTTGTAGTCTCGTGGGAATTCAGAACAATTGCTCAGGCCTTTAAGAGTAAAGAAAACTGATTAGAAAAGCTCTCATTTCTTTCAGCAAATGGACATTTAAACTGCTATTAGGCCTCGACAAAGCCTTATAAATAGAAAATGTATGAATATTTGAAAATACAGAAGGTTTCGGTATTCAATGATTGGTTCGGTTCGGTTTTTCGGTGTCTCCATGATATCGGTATCGGCTCGGTTTTTCGGTATATCGCCCATCTCTAATTATAATTTTACCTAAATGGCCATGGGCACTATTTACAACTTGAACTTTTAATATTTTTTCCAGTATTTGTATCCATTACATAGAGCTAAGACTATCACAATGAAATGAGCTTACCGAGCTCGTTCCAAGGAGGAGTTATTGTCTATGTTTTGAGGCCAAAGGGGAAAAAAATATATGTAGCTATTCATGAAATGTTTTTGAAAGAGTCGTCTGCTGGACTTGTTTGTTACAGAGTTATAATCAAGCTTTGTTTGGGTGTTTCGTTCCGAAAGGTCGTCATATGTCTGATTGGAGAGCATCGCACAAGAGGCGTAATATTCGTACTGGGGAGGGGAGCAGAACAGATAAGAGAGACCACGCTGTTTGTGTTTGATGAGAAAAAGGATTGTCAAAGCTGAGTATTCTATCGTAAACGAAATTTAGTAATACATTCTGCTGCCCTCATCCCGATTGATGTAATTTATTTTGAAAGAATGTAATATCAAGACTGAATTACACGAGGTTTAGTAATAAAACTATGGTGTTGGTGACAGAGGTCAGTGCAAAACTGACAGATGATGGCTGTTTAATTACGTGCTATCGCTTTAATATTAGAAACATGGCTGATGGAATTAACAAACAGTAGAGCCGTCATTGTGTTAAAATGACAGGGACCACTGTGAGTGGGAACACGGCGAGTAATACACAAACTTCTATGATTGATGTTCTAATCGATGTTTGCTATTGAGTTGCCCATTCAATTACAAGCATATTTGTTATCGGTTTAATTAGCATATTTTCAATTTCCTCCCCTCGTTATTTCCCCCAAACCTTGCATAGAGTTGCATTTTTTCATACATGGATTTGAACAAGACGGGCTTCAGGGGAAATAACATGTATTTGTAGAATCAACGAATTTGACTGGGCGATTAGCAACCACTGCTCTGCTAATGGTGCCTTTGTCAATGTCTGACACCATATCGAGTTGACTGTAACTGTATATAAAACACAATCCGTTCTGACCAATGGCTGGGCATTTTTATGTTCATTTGCCAGGTGCATGTAAAAGCATCGTTGTTTACGTTCGGTCAGAGTCTTAGAACCTTTGTTACGATTAGTAGACAAGAAACTCGAAGAAGGCCAAAACGTTGCCTAAACGGCAAACGTCCCATATATATAAATTTATGTAAATTTTGAAATGCATACCCCAAGATTCGTATTGCAAAGAGTTCATGAAGATTATCCCCATGGAGGACTAGAAGACTTGTTTTGACTTATATAAAATATAAAACTACTGTTATTGTTTGTGCTATTCTCAAAATCTAAGGAAATGGCCAAATTTAAATGACAATCCTGTACAAATTACAAATCGAGGCGACCGGAAAAGGTTTACATCAGCGTTTTTAAGGCAACCATTTTTAATTGATATGTTGTAAACAGAACATAGACACGCTTATACTGATATGCTTACCAGTGTTAGTGCAAGACTTGAATGATCAACCTAGAATCTCACAACTTATTTTTTATATTTTATTTCACAAAGCCGATGATGTACTGAGGTAGTATACAGGTGGAAAGAGCTCAAGGAGCCCTGTCCACCAGTATATTACACCACAAAATTGGACACTATATGCCCAAAGTCAAAGAACGCTAAATGTTACCATCCTTGTAAGTCGAACTTTCCTACGTTGCACGTAATATGAATGTGCTAAACTCATTGTTGTATTATTCACGTTATAGGCGGGAGTACACAGAATAATCACACGTCACAACTCCGAGGATTTCGTTCCCCAAACATTTCTCGTCTGTATGACCGGCGTAGAATCTTTCAGACCAGTTCTCAATTGCTATATTTAGCTTTCATTAACAAATACAAACAGTGTATTTATGCTGCTTTGCAACTGATGGCGAACGTATAACATCTACTACGCCAGTTCACAAGAAAATGGAAGCCTCAGTTCATTTTAAGGACGCGGTGCCGTCCCATTCCAGCTTGAATTAACAGTAGTAAAATTCGATTCAAAGCAGATGTATTTCACTTGGCCAATTTGTTCCGTTGAGACGAGTGTAAAAATTGGCGTTCAAATTATGCCCCACTGCAGACGACTGCATTATTTAAACTTTCTCATCTACGTTTACATTGATTATAATTTCCCTGGGTGCCTGAACTGAAATCC
The DNA here is from genome assembly GCA_031216915.1 of Pictodentalium vernedei. Lineage (NCBI taxonomy): Eukaryota > Metazoa > Mollusca > Scaphopoda > Dentaliida > Dentaliidae > Pictodentalium > Pictodentalium vernedei. The sequence continues at coordinate 163,445,999 of CM062291.1, read as the reverse complement.
TCCATGAAATACCACATTAAACAAAGTTTCAAAAAGTTTAATTCGACATTTCTAATTTTCGTAACACCAAACTCAAAATGTAACTCCAACCAAGGCAAGGTTGAACGGCACGGAGCTGGAGAAAAGTTTTATAAATTTAGGCTAGCCAGATGACAAGCGCTATATTTCAGTAAAATATCTCTTCAAACACGCTATTTTATGGGGGTTTCTCCTTTATGTTTGTTTCAAACCTGTCAAAAAGAATAGTTAAGGAACGCATTTATTTTTTAAGAGCGTACTTATTTTTTAAGGATCGTATTTACATTTCAACTTGTTCCAGCGGACATCTGGATATCGTCACCTGAGTGCTAGAATGTTCTATGTTCCAATGAGACTAAAATCATCCTCCTCTGATTGAACGAGAGCTCGCTTAGTATAGTCTAGGTTTACGGCTCAAGTGACAAATGTTACCGTCTGACGTCACAACGCGAAATATTTGCCATGACGTCGTCGGTTTCGCAATGCTTCATCAACGGAGTGACGAGCAAGCCGCTTCATTTTTCTGGATGTTTCACGTCTGCCGCAGACGGTGTTTCGGATGAAGTGCTGTTTAAATGACAAACTGATTTACGATTTGAACTAAGATGGAATGAGTTTATCTGGTTTATTGATTATTTATCCAGTGCCGTCGTGGATACACGAGAGGTTTATTTACTAAACCTGTAATCGTTAAAAGTTGCCTAAAACGAGGCAACTTTTAACGATGTCATATTTAGTAAATAAACCTCTCGTGTTTCAAGATGTAGGTTTTGGGCTATGAGTAGTGTCTTATTGGAACATATACGTTATTGTGATGAATTGACGGTAACATGATCTGAGCTTTGCGGATCGGAGCGCATGTTCAGCATGTTCAACCTCGACGCTTCCTGTCTCGGTTGAACAGAAGCTCCGAGCCGCAAACCTCAGACCATGTTACCGTCAATTCATCACAATAACTTATAATGTCCCCTATGGGACATACACCATTCTAGCACTCAGCCGACGATATATCACTCCTTTCATGCACTCGATCTCAAGTGATGAGAAACGGAATAAAGCAAAGGGAACCGAATGCAGAATAATATGTAAATTAGTTTACCTTGTTAATGTCCGTATAAGCGGAAATACCCAGCTAACCGGAAAACCCAATTTTGCATTAAATTCCACGAAGGCGTGATTTGAGGAGACAGAAATTAGATTAGACTAGATAACACGTTTCTGGAAAAGGCGACAAATAAATTAAACTGTAATGCTTGTCGCCTTTGGCCAAGTGCTGCAAGTGAACGAAAAATCTGTCGGTCTGATTCTTCTAAGAAGGCAAATGGAGCGACCGTTCCCACAGTTCAGTTTATCAGTACAAGCCTGAATTTACATTGTTTCCAGCAACCCGAGATACGCAGCAAAGGTAAATGCTGTTATCAAAGTAATTTCACTACTTCTAGACAAACAATTAACCTAATACTAGAAGTGTGTTAAGACATTCACATATCGTGCCAATACTAATAAACACAACATTGGTCATCTCGTGATCTCACACAAGTTATCAGATGATGAAAGAGCAAAAGTTCACACTTAATTGTGGATCCCTGGCAGTAATGGAAAAGCAAAATGGAAATGGAAGAACGTGATAATCCTCAAAGTGTCAGGTTTAAAGACTGGATAATATGAGATTGCAAAATACCACTCACCAGCGATGCTTTTTTCCAATAAGAAGGATTGATTCACAGAACTGAGAGTTCTACGCACACATGATATTCATGAGGGAAATTATTATAACTGCGACCAACTGTAAATGCTGAATAATTTTTTTGGCATTATGTTTACAAATCTTAACAGAAGCTGTTGCTGAAGGCACTTTTGCCCACACTGCAGTGCTGGACCAATGTAGCATAAATGAATTCAAAAGAAAGTAAGGAACGTAACTCTGTTGAAAAAATGCGGGCAACCTTTTTATAACATGTGCAGGAGCGGCTTGTGATAAAGATCCCTCATACCAAATTCCATTGAAATCCATCTACTCACTGCTAAGATATCGCTATGGACGGACGGACGGACGGACGGACGGACGGACGGACGGACGGACGGACGGACGGACGGACGGACGGACGGACGGACGCGCGTCCGAGGCCTATCATGCAGCCCGAAGTACGGACTCTCGCGAAGTCCGTGGAATTGTGGGCTAAACCGCCAGTCGTATTTAAGCCCATAAGGGTTCTATGAACGGAATGTAAGGATCGAATTATGAGTTAAACTCATATGTTTTTCTGAGCTCTTAAACCACGGATGAACGGAAGTTTTAGCTCAAAAAGGTTGAATTCTTGGACGGACGGACACACGTAATCCAGTATACCCCACCCATTCTCTTCGAGAGTGAGGGTATAACTATGTAATTCAGAGGCCCATCAGACAATCAAAGGATGTCTAAATCATTTGTGTGAACGTTTACCCAACGTAACGGCTATATCTGGTCAGCGCTAGAAAAACCGCCACGCGATTTACATTATGTTCACAAATTTGCCTCCAAAACATTGCTTATGATCCCTCTTTGGAACGAGCTCGCCGATAAACTATGTTTGGTAGGCAAACAAATGAAATGTTTGTTTGCGAGTGTCGTCCCTAGTAGTGTTATGTAAAGGGTTAACTGTGACAATGTGAGCCCAAATGTCCTAACTCATTCATGTGGGTTCTGTTATATGCTATTATACGAAACACCACTCAAAATGTTGACAGCTGTATCGATAACGCTTAATCTTCGTTGTGAACCATTATAATTATTGCGGTTGATGAGCACAGTTAAAATAATAAAAATGCTCAATGGTGATGACCAGACATTATGTCGAGTGTTTTATGTGTATATAATAAACCTGCCCCATCTAACTCGATAGACTTATTGACAGGAGTGGCGCCAGGGATTTCTCGACAGGGGGGCTGACCTCTCCGACAGGGGGCTATAACATTTGATCTCCCAAACGAAGGAAAATGAGTGAAACTTGGTATATTGGAGAACCAAAATAGAAGCAAATTGAGTGTTTGTTGATTATTTAACCCTTTACCTACATGTAACCTGAAAAGCAGACGACACTTGCAAAAATAATTCTTGAATAACTAATTTTTTTCATTTTTTTTGCTCAAAAACATAGGTTATGACCCCTCGTTGGAACGAGCTCGACGAGCTCGTTCCAACGAGGGTCATAACCTATGTTTTTGAGACAAAAAATGAAAAAAATAATGAAAATTAATTGGCGATTTTTGAGAATAGCGCTGGCCGGTTTTTGGTTGTTACCTTAGGTAAAGTGTTAAAGTAAACATATTATAATAAGGTCGGGAAATATTTCATCTATAAAGCCAGTTTGACGAACGACATTAAGGAATTTCGTGAGACTCAATATTCTCTATCAAAGTTCCAGTGCTGCACGGGTTCGAGACAGACAAGACGAGATATCTACATTCGAATGTCGGAAATTTCTCGTGAAGTCGGGTTTACGAGACTCTCCGACGGACTGACTAAAAATCTTAGACGGAGGGGGGGGGGGGGGGGCATGGGGTTGGACCTCTCCGACGGGGGTCTATCCCCCTGATCCCCCCGACCCCCCCCCCCCCCCCGGCGACATCACTGCTTATTGACAGTACCAACTTGCAATAAGTTGAAGAATAACTACAATATCTTTTGTGAAAAAAAAAAATTGCTGATAAATCAACTTTTTAAACACTGAAAAAAATAGGTAAAAGACAAAATAGACTGAAAATATTTTCCGTTTTCATTGTAGAACGGGGGGCGCGGTGGCTCAGTAGGCAGAGGTGAAGGTTGCAAGCCGAGAGGTCCTCAGTTCGAATTCCACCTGCGGCAACCGCGTTGTGTCATTGGGCAAGACACTTCACCCTCATTGCCCACGTGGCGTACTGCACATCGATGGAGCACTTGTCTTCAACCAATGCTAACCCTGAGTGTGTGGAGTTAGTATGCTGGGGAGCTGACAGTTGCTCGCCGTTGCTCCGTGGTTCTCTCCGCGTACTCCGGCTTCCTCCAACCGTAAAACTGGTCATGATTAGCCATTGTGCAGAAATATGTGACCTTAAACAACAATAAATCAATAAATAATTCATTGTAGAACAGCAAAAATGCTGTACAGGAATAGGTAAAAGAAAACCTCTTGCAGCTGGTCCGTTAAACAGTATAGTTTTAATGATACGGACAACATAAACAAAAACTGTTACATGATATCATTTAAAACCCTTTACCCAACGAATCTGCCGCATCCGCCCGCGTAATATGCAAATTCAGCAGTTGAAAAATTATTATTTTTCAAAAAATTTCAACAAAACCATATCACGTGTCACATGATATGGTTTTGTAGAATTTTTTTGAAAAATTTGAAAAAATGATATTTAAAATAATAAAATTTCATGTCGTCTGCGTTCGGTAAAGGGTTAAAAGGCGGACCGCAATATGTATGATAATTATGCCAAATTCTACAGAACTGTAAGATATGAACACTTGGCCTTGAATATCGGATGCCAACGTACTTTTAACCCTCCCCCCTCCCCAAGTACAATATACATGTTGAGTAACAGTTAGTTAGTCTGAGCGCTAAGATACAATGCAGTAAATGCTCGTTGCGTGTTGGCTTCCAATACAGCATGGATACAATGTTATAAAACAAATATTCTGGGATCGAAACTACATATCCACTTCAGTCACTTTTATTTACCAGAACAAAATACAATCATTGACAATACACTTGTAGAAGTTTATATTACCGAGCCTTCGACTTGCTAGAAGCCAGTACTACTACAAACAGTTTGAGGGTATTTAATACTGCCTCAAGATGTTCTTTAACCTCATACATTCTTAGAGCTAATAATGAAAATATTCAATTTTTAATATGGTGAGTATTTTCTTCAATTTCTCAAGGAATCAAGTTGTGGCTGCTATAAAGCAACCACGATTTGATTTGCTGGATAATATGACTAAATTCGATGACAAAGTATGGAAAATAAGAAGTCTACTCCTGTTCATGGGGTATATTTAGTTAACAAGATCCAGAAACATACCTCAACGGAGTAGCATAGAATATTTATTTTATTATTACCGATCGGGAAAGCCCGCCTACAGGAGATAATAATATAATCCCTAAATGCCATGATAAACAAATAATTCTATTTGTGACGGTTTGCCGAGGTCAAAACGTCACATTTTTCAACCTACAAATTTGTTTCATAATGCAACTTGGAATATACACCAATCCAGTCTTGTACACTCTCTCAAAAAAGGGTGAATTGGTTAAATTCCAAGTAACGTTATTTTGAAAATTTGTTTTTTAAAATTTCGGAATTCTGACATCAGTGTACAGAAGGTTGAGTTTGTATATGATTAGCTGTGTTTCGATGTGACATCATTTTGTGACATATGGAAATCGTGTTCATAAATAATCTCAAAAACGGGGACATTTTTCGACAATAACACACAATACAACAAGGGCGGACTAATCAACGGCCCGAGATGGGGTGCTTTGCTGAATTTCACAAGCGCCGAAGGCGTGGTTTTTGAACATACAGGAACATTCTAACAATGGTCGTTAATTCCTGTACCTCCTACTATACCAGAGTTGTATTCTGTATTTTTCAACGATTAAACTTGATATAAGTGAATGAAGCTGACATTGTTAAAGAAAAATATCACCTTCGGCGCACTGATAACTTTCTAACTTGAAACTCTTTTGTGTTGAAGAATTTAATTCATATCATAACGTCACTCAGAGGCGTAACGTCCATTCAGATGCGTTCTTACATGACATTCTTACACGTAATTCAAATTCAACGCCTGTTGTATCAAGAACATTTCCCGATGTCCGTGTTGTATCGCGTAACGTTGAAGACGCACAGCAATCGTGGTATAATTGTTTTGGAAAACATTTTGTCCGGTGTGACAGGAATGGAAGTCCGTAGGAAAATTAGTCCCTCTGGACTATTATTCCGCGGAATTATAGTCCTAGGTCTAACATTTCTAGGAATAGTAGTCCGGCGGACTACTATTCCTAGAAATGTTAGACCTAGGACTATAATTTCGCGGAATAATAATCCAGAGGGACTAACGTTCCTACGGACTTCCATTCCTTTTACACCGGGACAAAAACCAGTAATGCTATTCAATCGGCAGTTGGAGTTAGCACAACACACTAATGGCCTTTCCTTTTGAGCGACGGTTAAGGTGTCGTGTCATCGACTTTAACCCTTTAAACTCAAGTGGTATCTTCCATGACAGTTCAAAAGCAGCAATTAGAAGCGTCCATATTCATTATTTGGGGTAGACAATCAATATTTTCAACGTGCAGCCTCGGGGCTGCACGTTGGAAATATTGATTGGTTTTCCCTACGCATTTACTGAACAGCCATCCTATGTAATGACGTTATGGCGTTTCATGTGGCTGGCCGGAAAAACGGCCGCTAGGGTTCAAAGGGTTAATGAAGGATTGGTTAATAAAAATGCCAGGTACTTTTGCGGAAGAACCCACTGTAGCAGGGAAAAAATTGTACGATTCGTTCTCGCTACACTGTAATTATCTCCATATTGGTTTCGGCGGAAGTTGATTCTCTGTCTAATGACCGGATAATTCAAGCTGACCATTGTGGATTGGCAAATTTATCAAATTACCAAGACATACAGACGAAGTGACTTTCGCCATATAACTCGTTAAGTCTCGAGAGAAACAACGAGTTGATCAAAAGCATATGCTTTAATTTCGCATGCATAGTTTTTCTTCCCAAATCAAACCAATTTATATATTCCATTACAAATAATTACTGGTCAGTAACCTGAAGGCTTTCTCAATAATTCCACGTTTGCAGACAAACTAGATTCCTTATGATAGCATAGATTCATCTAAACTCCACAGTCCGGTTACTAATGCCTCCAAGACCAACAGCTAACATGCATATTAACATTCCGAGCAAATTGGAGATCATCGTGGTTGAACGATCTTGTCGGTCCTGGTGACAAAATCAAGCTAATTTTCGCAGCATGTCTAAGTAGACCAACGCAGGGAAAACACCTCCCATCGTATCTTTTGCCCGAAAGCCGCAGAAGGCATATAGTTGAAAACTCCAAATGTAATGGGTAACCCTTAGATTGAGTGTAATATTTTTAGAAAATCCGGTTCTGTTCAAAACAAAATACATCTCAAAATTTAATTTGTCCAAAAAATGAACGAGGCTGTAATTTGTGGATCCTATCGCTTTAAAAACAGGAACATGTCTTAGAGCCACGCATTACAACGAGCTCAACAAGCTTGTTAAATTATTACTGGACACCCTGACTATTTGATGCTTGTTGTGTTGTCTGTACGGAACATTTTGTGTCTGCTGGCAATCGAATTCCCAACCCTGGGTATCCAGTATTGATAGAATGATAGCGAAGCTCGAGTCCAATGTGGAATTAACTGACACCATATATACCATATTAGGCCACAAACAAACTGTGTAACGAATATATCTTACCGACTGCTGCATCGATGCACAGAACTAATAACAACAGCGATCAAAATTAAATGAGAGAATTCTCACAATGTGTTCACGTGCCTACATGCACTCTCCCATAAATTGTAACATGGAAAATTCATACATACCAAACAGTTTCATTTCGAAGGTAACATGAGACACATCCACAGAATATGAAGCCTTTTAAGTTGCCTAACCTGCACTTCAGACCAAATATGAGCTTCCAACACTCAATCTTTCAACTTGAAGCGTTTATCAGCTGACGCCATTTTGAATAATCAATGAACAAAGGGGAGATTACCCATAGCTGTCAGCGTATATTGATGTTGACAGGCAGTATATGGTTTTATATGCAGTCTGTATGTGACGTCTTTGAACCAACTTGTAGGAGGTAAGATATAGCTTTATTTGCTCAACCATAATACAAGAAAAGGTGTGGCAGTAACAAAAAACAAATACGTTTGAACATATAAGTGGCAGCTAGATGGGTGAGAATAAATGTACGTGACAATATTCCCGAAAATACATACACACAGTCGCAAACAAAATAGCACATGTATATGCACGGATGCTCGTGTGAATAATCTTTGCAATAACACACGCACGCACGCACGCACGCACGCACGCACGCACGCACGCACGCACGCACGCACGCACGCACGCACGCACGCACGCACGCACGCACGCACGCACGCACGCACGCACGCACGCACGCACGCACGCACGCACGCACGCACGCACGCACGCACGCACGCACGCACGCACGCACGCACGCACGCACGCATAAACGCATAAACGTATAACGCATAAACGTATAACGCACGCACGCATAAACGTATACTCAAAGGCCAGCAACTAATTTTTTTCATGCATAGTCTAGTGGAAACAAGTGGTCCAGTAGGTTATTTCACCTATATTAAATACACAAAGATCTTGTCAAACAGACTTCTTCATATTCCCCGTGACTTGATTAGAAAACATATAAAAACATATAAAACATAGTTTATATATTAATCATCTGAAAAGGACGGATCAAATAATATCTTTATGTATCTGTAGGCATGGCTAATTATTTACCCTGCCGTTTTAGTTTGCAGGTTCAAAGATTAGCTGACCATCACTTCAACGAGACCATATTGGAATCCCTTTATAACCATAATCACTCCAACATGGAAGTAACGGGATTCAGAAATCAGAGTTTATAACAACATGAAACTCTTCTGTAAATTCTACCTTCAAGTTATTAAGAACATTTTATAGTGCAGTTCTGGTGAGAGATGATTTGGCGATTAATTTTTTGAAAACATTCAAAACGATACATACACACCGAATAATTGGTTAAAGCCACTTATATAATATATAATACAATGGGTGGTTTCGACAGGTTTATGTGATATGGGGTCAAGACACGAACACCTTCAAGTGATCTGGCCCATTATTGAAATGTGTTTCCTTTAAATTAGTCAAGTTTTGAGTCGAGCTTCTTGACTGATGACAACTTCATATATATTATACTTTTTGGTGTTACTTTCTTTCGCTGGTTTGCATGCGATAATGAAAACAAGTTTTCTTACAAACCGTTCACTACCGGACAATATCTGAAGTATGTTGGAGCCGTGTTTGTATATTACCTTAATAATTTGCTAACATGTTTGTTAAAGACTGTCGTTTTATCTACGGCAAAACCAAACGCTGCCAAAATGCTCAAAACTGTGCACTGCAATATCAAGTTTTTTTTCTCCAGTTCCCGACGCCTCGCAATTGCAGATCATTTTTACAGAGTGTACACAGTACGTGGAGAGTGAATTATCACTAAAACACTCGTGGAATGAAGTTTTCACCCAGACAATAACAGTCGGTTCGTGTGGTAATGCATGAAAAGGACAAGCACAGTTTTAGCCAAGGGACCTCTGGGTTCAACCCAGAGGTCCCTTGGCTGAAATTTTGCTCGTTTCTCTAATGCTTTTTCCCAGACAAGGAATTTTTGTTTGAGTGGAGACACCACCCCACGAGTGAGTTAGTAACAATCCACTCTCCGTGTAATGCACTTTGGGAACGCGGTGGCTCAGTGGTAGACTGTTGAACTTCTATGCTAGAGGTCCCGAGTTCGATCCCCGTTCGGGACGACCCGCGTTGTGTCCTTGGGCAAGGCACTTTATCCCGGTTGCCTACATGAGGGCACGATGACGCTGTGTACTAAGGCGTACTGCAAGTCGATGGTGCACATGTCGTCAACCGCTGTGACCCTGCCTGAGCCGAGCTTGAACAGAGTTAGAATGTAATGAAGATGACATTTGCTCGTCGATGCTAGGCGGCTCTCTCCGGGTACTCCGGCTTCTTCCACCCGTAAAACTACCACGGTCACGATTAGCCATTGTGCATAAGTATGTGACCTTAAACACCAATAAATAATAATAATAAGTAATGTACTGTACTTTGATGTTTGCGAAAAATGAATATGTTGATGGTGTGCATATTTCTCTTGGCAATGCAAATTGAATATTTACAAAATACTTTAGTTATTATTGACAAACAACTAGAGCCGAGATTGTAAAGTTGATACAATGTTATTAGTTTTCGTGCTAGGTAAACACCATGACGTTTGATGTAATGAAACCTGTCACGACAGCTTTCACTTCATCATAGTAATGCATTGGGGAGTTATCCCGTTCCTTGACTTGCCGCCATCTTTGGGGTGGCGAGATTTTTCGCTGTCGTTCTTGACAGAAGAGATAGATGTTGTATAGAGAGCATTTATTTATTTATTTATTTATTTATTTATTTATTTATTTATTTATTTATTTATTTATTTATTGGTGTTTAGCCCTTTACCTAACGTAACGGCCAGAACCGGCCAGCGCTATTCTCAAAAGTCGCCAATTAATTTTCATTTTTTGTCTCTAAAACATAGGTTATGACCCTCATTGTGACGAGTTCGTCCAGCTCGTTCCAATGAGGGGTCATAACCTCAGTTTTTTAGTCAAAAAATGAAAACAATAGTTATTCAAGAATTTTTTTTTGCAAGTGTCGTCTGCTTTTCATGCTAGGTAAAGGGTTAAGGTCACATATTTTTGCACAATGGCTAATCATGACCACAACATGAGTATCAACTCAAGACCAGGGGTGAGCATTAATAAGCCATGTTGCCCATTTTAGAGAGGGTTTTCACCTCCCAAGCATTGGTGACTGGGTCCTATTTTACCAGTAAAACACAGCCTGTTTACCACAGTGAACAGGCACTGCATCACTTCCCGAGGTTCCCATGGGGGTGTATAGAGAGCAGTGAGTATCAGTGACTCTATTCAAATAAAATGACATTCGTGGTCCAATATCCAAATGACCGAAAGTGCCGTCTCTAACTTGAAAGATTGATATATTGGTGTTTGTGTGTGAGTTTCTCCAGAATCATACATCGTAATGTTCTATCATTCAAGTATAAATTTCTACCGAGGGAAATATTCCCCCGTAGTGTTGTCCGGTAATGTATGGTGTCCGAGCCGTAAAGCTTGTGTACTATACCTGACCAAAAAACACTATATGTGAATAATTCCTGAGGAAGAGTCACATAATATAGTACATGCAACCATCTTCTTGCGAAAACGTATTCAAGGGCAAGGGAGACAACCCAAATATGCTATCGAGCTTTCTGTTGAATCCCTCCTTTAATGTGTATTTTTCTGTATATATTATACTGAATGGTATTATATATATATCCTACTCTGTTGTGTGTTTTTCATTTTGTTATGAATACACGCAACATAAGTAATCCAATAAATATTGTTTAGATTAAGTCGCTAGTTTGACATTTTCTCCGGGCTGGCCGTTTTTCTTTTTTGTTTTTCAGTATATCCAAATTAATTTACAAGTCGTCCCCTGAGTTCCAATGTGTTCTATGTGCCTACTGGCACATAGAACACATTGGAACTCAGGGGACGAAGTGGTGAAGAAGTTTCACGAATGTTCTTCAACAGCAAAAGGAATAATTTTCATTTTCATTTATTGAAGAAGTGTTTGAACAGAGGGTGTGCAATTGTTCAGCCAAAACATCCACTGACATTCACAGAGCAGACACTATCTACACTTTCTCGCGCCCCACCCCCAAGAATGTGATGGAAACGATACCTCGATCTTCTATGAACGGGGACGGAAGTGGTTCCTGGTAATTGCGTGCATATGTGGACGCATAATGATTGTGTTTGTGTACATGCATATGTATGTGTGCGGGCATACGTGTGTGTGAGGGTGCGGAGGCGGAGGGTGGGGTGGGGCAGACCCTAGCCTTTTTAGGAGAGGCAGGGGTGCTTCCCATGAACCCCTCTTCGTAGCGCCGTCTCTGTATGTGGGGCATTTATCTCTTCAAACATTAACTCAAGTATACTCCATTACTTGTATTACAGTTTTTTGTTTTATGACTTGTGAATTGGAATGTACTTTATTTTGGAATGTTTGATGATGATGAATTTATTTGCAGTATATCAAACCAAATAGCAATAAGACATATACTGCGTGGATATGGCATAGCATGACAGGCTGCCTATATGTCATGGCCAAACGAAGAGCAAAGACAAATCACGTGATAGCAGAGTTACTAGGTAGTGTGACGATTTGCTCTTTATAAATGGCGAGACTGCTACACTCTTGAACACAAGTAAAAGATGAGCGCTGTGAGCGGTGCGACAAACTTATTCGTGTCTTTCTAACCTACCTGTTACCGCACTGCAGCCAAGAACACCAGTGCGAATACTCAGGCGAACAGATTGAAACATGCAATCACGATAAATGACCCTATTGATTTAGATGTTGAATTAACCCTTTACCTAACATGAAAAGCAGACGACACTTGCAAAAAAAATTCTGGAATAATTAATTTTTTTCATTTTTTGTCTCCAAAACATAGGTTATGACCCCTCATTGGAACGAACTCGACGAGCTCGTTCCAATGAGGGGTCATAACCTATGTCTTGGAGACAAAAAATGAAAAAAATCATGAAAATTAATTGGCGATTTTTGAGAATAGCGCTGGACGGTTTTGGCCGTTACGTTGGGTAAAGGGTTAAAACCCATCATTCAAGTACAAGCACAGATGTTATTCGAGTGAGACTGGGTGTGTGGGGCGGTTGGCTTGCGGTTCCCCAAGGGAATATTAGTTGTTGGCACCAGCATTCCACTTTATTTGTTATCCGCAACTGAGAGAGAGAGAGAGAGAGAGAGAGGAGAGAGAGAGAGAGAGAGAGAGAGAGAGAGAGAGAGAGAGAGAGAGAGAGAGAGAGAGAGAGCAATGGATGCTACTTCAGAACGCTCACACACCGGTTCGTATTCGAGCAGATATGGTTCTCAACAGATGAAATTGCGAAAGTTCAGGTTCCTAAAGCCGGATTTTAATGACATTTTTGAACATCATCACCTTCACACTCTCACAACCCAGTAATTAGCTTTATACAAGGTTCCCTTCAGTGGTAAATGGGCTATACGTATTCATCTATTATTCACGAGTCCATTGATTTGTGATACCGTCTTATGCAAACAATTATAGGTCAGTTACTGATGTTGTTCAAAACTGGGCCACTTCCACTGACAAATTATTTGAAGCACTTGCTCTCCAAGTAAATCAATCTTCTTTCACTTTTTCTTTTACATAGACTGTAGAACATAATCGAACTGAACTCTCGTGTAATTATAAATTCAACACCGTTGATCATTTGGTTACGTTTATGCAAGGAGAGACGCAGCATGATTTGCTCCCCATTAAATGAGAATAACGTCACTGCAACGTTAGACTGGTCCGGAAAAGCAAGTCAGTATTCTTTCAATTTCTTTGCATAGCGTTTGCAAACGCGATGCACTAGACAGTTGGCGACTAAAGAACATAAATTCGTTTTTCCCAGACGTTAAAATATATTCCTTAAAAAGCAATCGGCGAGGCACCAAAAATTCCCAGGATGGCGGTTGGTGGGATATTTTTCTGTTTGTAACCATGAGTGTTCCAGCAATCCGTTGGAATAAAAAAGTACGTCACAGTCTGTTCTTCGTGAATAATTTGAAGAGAGGCGGTTGAAATGAAGGTTTTTATGAGTAAGCAGCAATGTTACATTAAGATATGTTTATTTTTCTACAAGAAGTGACAATGAACAGAGAGCCTTTAGACTATTGGAGCATAGTTTGTTTAGAAAGTAATGCAATCTTGGTGGTAATACGTCAATCTTATTTGCCAGATTCATCAGCGGTGAATCGTAAAAAGTAAGATTTAATATACATTAGATAAGCTCTAACTAATAACTGAAAAAATAAATTAGAAACAGACGCAAGATACCGTAAATTGCTTTAGAGTGAACAGCAAGAAACCCAGAGACACAATAAAGTTCAGTTGATCTTACCGGAAGTGTGGCACACATGGCGGAAATACAATTCATCTGATACATGTAACGAATCGTATATGATGTAAATCACGAACGTGTATACAACTCTGATGTTTTTTCTTTCTCGCAAACATCGAGAATTGTCCGACTTACAACAATGGGCTGCACACGATCAATGCATCTGAGAAATGGTTTCTCTTTAGACTCTCAAGAAGTGTTCAGTTTTGTTGCTAGTGAACCAACAGGTACAGAGAAGAGTAGTTATTGTTAAACTTTTAGAACCACGCTGTCCGATTTTGTTGTCCAAAACTATAAAGGTGTTATAGTTATAATACGTCATAGTAGCTTTATGAATTTATAGGGGAGATAAATTTCTATTTGAAACCTGTAATCACAGGGTGCTAGCTTGAACATATTTATTTATCAAGGGTGTAGCCAGGGAGGGTCATGGGGGTCGTAAGACCCCCCAATCCCAAAGGTCCGCGGTCGATATTCTCAATCTAATAAATGCTTACGTTGTATTTGATTCATTTTCACTCAGCATGAAATCTTTGATCACTGCTGATTACAAATATTGAAGATTTTTTCCGGAGGAGGCGCCCCCACCGGACCACCACCAGTGGCCGAAGGTCAAGTTGGTGGAGATTGTGGGAGGGGGTCACCCCCGCCCATAATCTACTCCAACTTGACCTTTGGCCAAGGCTTGGCCTGTGGACAAGCTTTCAGCCTTTTTAGTCGCCAGACCTTCTCATCTTTGAGTTGCATTGTGGACGACCCCTCTAAAAAAATGCTGGCTACACCCCTGTTTATGTGTCCTGCATGTCGATGTGCAATCTTTCAATCCATGTAATTAAACTGAGATGGACAATATCATTCTGTATAAGCAGTGCTACAAGTGATAATTATTAAACAAAACCTATTTCGACTGAATTGTATAGCATTTAATGCTAAACTGGTTTTATGCATGTCCATAGTTCTTTTAATTTGGTTAGTTACTGAAACGGCATTTGGAAGGGTTTTAAACTTTTGAAACGGAACCTTTCGACGCATCTAAGAGATGGATTTACGAAACGGCAAACAAACACACATCGGATGCTCGCACTACTGAAAACACAAATGGCGGGCGATTGGTGAAAATATAGTTGACTGACTCCCCATTTTGCTCTTGTAACGTTGTGGACCTTACCACAAAGAAACTGTTCTACTTGCGGTTCAACAGCTCCCTTTATTTTGCACCCACCAGATACCGTCATAACACTTGGTAGTGCAATATTGGTAAACAGTTAAGTGAATCTATCCATTATACTCGTTTTCAATCATGACCAGAGGCACTCTTTCGCCATACATTTATACAGTCGTCCCGTGTGTGAAAGGGTCGTCGTTTGTTCAAAGAAGAGGTAACAACCTGCTACAACAATACAATAATACCAGAAAAGAGCCACATCGGCTATTACTAAGTTCCATCGGATACATTTAACCTTGAACGTTTGAAGAGGGCAGGATCAATAAATTTTCACAAAAAAAAAAACAAAATAGATTTTGTCCTACTTTCAAATCATACTTCACGGTTCCTGTTTATTGTGAGTCCGTCGCCTTGGAACTAAGAAACCGTGACAATAAAGGTTATTAGATCAAGACAAACAAACGGCTGTATATGATTTTGTTTTCTCCCGAACTAATAATGCATTGTATACTCGAATGAAGATCACACAACTTTCAGCATTACACGTCAGACTGCTTAATCCTTTGAAAAAGGAAGTCAATTGTTCCGGTGCTGGGTCATGATGCGTACTAATTTCCCAAAGTGAATGATGGCTGCTCTCAGTGGATTTGAGGGGATGAGCAATCAACATTTTCAAGTTGCAACTCCAAGGCTGCACCTTGAAAATATCAACTGTCCACTACCCTCATATAATGAATATTGACCCTTCTAATTGACATCATTGACTTAACACTGAAGATACCATATGAGTTCAAAGGGTTTAAGGCTTTACAGTTCCCACTTATTGATTCGGCAGTCAACCGCCCAGTGTATGAACATGTACTCGCACTCTGTAATTATAGCCCAGAGACAACTTGAGGACCCAACATGCCGTTTTCCTGTCCATGGACCACAGTGCACAGCTAGGCCGCCTAGGCGATCCTTGAACTGTAGAATTGCTTGTTGAGTCCCAGTGCTATTGATTTGCCAGTGTCTGAAGATTTGGGAAGATGATTTCCTATGGGGTTAATAATGAATTCGGTCGTGGTAGTACCATGCCTACGCCCCTATGATTTTTCTCTGATTTCTTAACGTACACACATTTTAACAAAAGCTGGGTGTTGGCCTATTTTGTGCAGTAAACAACACAATCTTCCAGTGCCATCAACAGGGGCGAAGAAATGTATAGAACCTCTCATAAGGTGTAGCATTGTATACCAGGTATTGCTAAGCTAATTTTCTATGAGAGGCTCGCTGAACCAACAAGCGTTCGGGGAAGTTTAGCGGTCCTGGACATTTTGGAGATCGGGGTGGATCCCACGCCCCCTTAACCATAATTCCTGATCCGCCCATAATGAAAGCCCAGTACACATTACCCTGTGTGCATAGATATGAAAATGCAATAGAATTAACTCGTGGTTTAACACAGTACATTATCACAGCTCTGACGCGGTCCATCCAGGGGTGTAGCCAGCAATTTTTTTAGGGGGGTCGCCCACAATGCAACTCAAGGATGAGAAGGTCTGGCGACTAAACAGACTGAAATCTTGGCCAGAGGCCATGCCTTGGCAAAATGTCAAGTTGGAAGAGATTATGGGAGGGGTAACCCCCTTCCCATAATCTCCTCCAACTTGACCTTTGGCCACCGGGGGTGGTCCGGTGGGGGCGCCTCCCCCGGAAAAATTCTTCAATATTTGATATCAGCAGTCATCAAAGATTTCATGCTGAGTGAAAATGAATCAAATTCAATGTAGGCATTTATTAGATTGTTGTGGAGAATATCGGCCACGGACCTTTGGGATTGGGGTGGGGGGGGGGGGGGGTCATACGACCCCATGACCCTCTCTGGCTACACCCTTGCCATCTAGTATTTGCTGCAAAGTAGCAAATCTGTCACTGCCTGTGTTCGAAATTTTGAATACTATATCAACCGAAAGATCACTTCAAAATTCAATGAACACTCGGCTATACCGTATTTCAATATTAAATGTTGCTGTATTAAAGCAAGTTGTTAGTTCATCGGAGCGAAGCTCATGGGGAGCTTCAGTGATCACTCTCCGTCCATCGTCCGTCCACTATCCGATATGAACTTTCACATTATCGACTTCTCGTAAACTACTTGGTCGAATTGTATCAAAGTTGGTATGCATCTTCCTCATCATATGACGATACAAGTTTGTCGTAAAGTTGTCACGCCCATGCGGAGCCCCAAAGGGGACATAACTCTGTTAGTATACAGCTTCCTTACGAGGATCAAATAAAATTCAAGTTTGTTCAAATCAAGACCCTGGAATCATACTTGTGCTCCCTATGGGAGCCTAAAGTTTAACTTAGAGTAACATGAGAAAAAATCTTTAAAAATATTCCTCTCCAGACCCACCAGCCAGAATCTTTTGATATTTGGTATACAGCATGCTTATGGGAGTCATATCTAAGTTTATTCAAATGAAGTCTCTGGATTTACCACATTTTAACTTGTGTAATATGAGGTATATTCTTTAAAAATCTTCTTTAGATCCATGTATTAGAATCTTTCATATTCGGTATTCGCCATCATTGGAGGGGTCCAATTCAAGTTTGTTTAAAGCAAGACCCTGAATTACAAGGATTCAAGTTTGGTCCAATGAATTCCCTGGCTTCATATCTGAGCTTCCTATGGAGGTCAAATCATAACTTTATGCAATATGATGTACATTCTTTAAAAACTGTCTTCAGATCCTCCTCTCCTCCCCAGAGTTTGTGTTCAGCATCCTCAGAGGGGTCAGATTCAAGTTTGTTCAAATGAAGTTCCTCTGGGTTGATATTTGCTTTCCCCGCAGAAGCCAAAATTTTAACTTAGTGCAATATGAGTAATATTACTTAAAAATCTTCTTCAGACCTATCAGTTAGAATCGTCCTATATTAGGTATACACCATCCTTATTGGGGGGAGGGCTCAAATTGTTTCAAATCACGTCCATGGGTTCATATTTGGGCTTATCCGAGCCTAAATGTTAACTAAAATATTCTTTCAAAATTTCAGATCCACAGATGCGAATAGTTTGATATTTGGTATACAGCACCCTTAAGAGGGACTAATTCCAGTTTATTCAAATCAAGACACTGGGTTTATAGTTGGACTCCACGTGGGAGCCTGAATTTTAACTTAGGGCAATATGAAAAAAATTCTTTTAAAAATCTTCTCCACATCCACCAGTCCGAATCTTTTGATATTTGGTATACAGCATCATTAGAAGAGAGGGAGACTCAAGTTTGGTCAAATCAAGACCCTGTGGTCATATTTGGCCTGCCCATGGGAGACCCGATTTTAATGCAGTGCAACATGAGGGATATTCTTTGAAATTCTTATCCTTCAGATTCTCCAGTCAAAATCATTTGGTATTCAACATCCAGGGGAGGGGCAGATTGAAGTTTGTTTGAGATGACACGAGAAGCCCAAATTTTTAACTTAGTGCAATATGAGAAAAAGTTTGAAAAATCTTTTTCTTCAGATCTACCAGTCAGAATCTTTTAATACTATATACAGCAACATGGGTGGAGGTGTTTGTGGGGTGGAGTGGGGGTTGTATCAGATTAAAGCTTGTTTAGATCAAAAGTCAAGGTTCATGTTTGAGCTTTGTAGTGTTAACTATCCATGGAAGCTCCGTGTGGCATTAGACCCTTCTTTAAGCGGGTGAGCGATTGAGGCCCTTGGGCCTTTTTTATTGCGGACTATGGAAGCTAAATATTCTATTTTTAACATGTCGAGTGTTATATTTTTCTTGATCACAGATTACTTTCCATCATATATTACTCAGTTACATTTGATTGGGTAGTGTCAATAATGTTATGAACAAAATCTTATTCTTGCTAGGGTCAATATGAAACCTCCCCCAAAAGAGTGTAAATTTCAAAACCACAACCAAGGTATTTCATAAAGGGCAAATATGAACTTACAGCACTCTACCACTTAAGGAAAGGGGGATTATTTGATAAATGTTGCAGTCTCAAATTTTGATTAACCAGACTTATTGTTCGTATATTTCTATTGACATTTCTTTACTATTTGATGCACAGCATACTGGGGTTTTCATTTTAACCCTTTGAACTCCAGAGGGCGTTTTCCGTCCGGGACACAAGCTACGTCATAATGTCATTAAGGGGGATGACTGCAAGGTAAATGCGTGGTGTAGACCAATCAATATTTTAATTGGTCTACCCCCAAATAATAAATATGGACTCTTCCTATTGCTACCATGGAACTGACATGGGAGATACCACCAGGGTTCAAAGGGTTAATTTACCTGGAAATTTGTAATTTTGACCAATTCTGAATGGGAAAATATTATTGTCCTTGAACAAAACAATTACATTGATTGCCAATAAAAGTTGTATTTACTACGTCGATTTCAGATTTGAGACTTTTTTCATTTTTATTAGCTCAACTTTGGCGAAGCCAAATTTGAGCTTTTGTCATGGCCCGTCGTCCGTCTGTCCGCCTGTCCGTCTGGCCGTCTGTCCGTCTGTCCGTACGTCAACAATTGGATACGGCTCGGGCTAGAGGCCGTATTTATGAACCGATCTTTACGAAACTTCTTGGGTACCTTTGTTATGACCGTGGGACGAGAACGAGTGTTTTTGGGTGCGGTCCGAAATTCAAGATGGTCGCCAGCTGCCATTTTGTACCGACGATGCAGAAATCTGTTTTTTGTACAGAACTTCCATATGAAAGCTCTGATTTGAATAATTTTTTGTATGAATGTTTAGTACCATGGGATACATCACATATAATACGGGTTTTTTTCTCGTGCGTAAATTGTGCAAATTAGACTAATTTTGATGTTTTTGGGGGTTACTTTCAGCACTGTAAGTGCAAATGCCAATACGGCTCGGGCTAGAGGCCGTATTTATGAACCGATCTTTACGAAACTTCTTGGGTACCTTTCGTATCACCGTGGGACGAGAACGAGTGTTTTGGGGTCCGGTCCGAAATTCAAGATGGCCGATGGCAGCCATTTTGTACAAAATTAGGTGCAATCAGATTTTTGCACAGAACTTCCATATGAAAGCACTGATTTGAATAATTTTTTGTGTGAATGTTTAGTACCATGGGATACATCACATATAATACGGGTTTTTTTCTCGTGCAGAAATTATGCAAATTAGATGAACTTTGATTTTTTCATTGCGACTTACACACAGTAAGTACACATGTCAATACAGCTCGGGCTAGAGTCTGTATTTATGAACTGATCTTCACGAAATGTCTTGGGTACCTTTGTTATCACCTTGGGACGAGAACAAGTGTTTCTGGGTGTGGTCTAAAATTCAAGATGGCTGCCAGTGGCCATTTTGTACCGAAATTAGGTCTAATCAGTTTTTTGTACACAACTTCTATACGGCTCAGACTAGAGGCCATATTTATGAACCAATCTTTACAAAACTTCTTGGGTACCTTTGTTATCACCGTGGGATGAGAGCGAGTGTTTTGGGGTGTGGTCCGAAATTCAAGATGGCCACCAGCAGCCATTTTGTACCAAAGTTAGTGCAATCAGTCTTTTGTACAGAACTTCTGTATGAAAGTTTTGATTTGAATAAATTTTTGTATGAATGTTTAGTAACATGGAATACATCACATATTGTAAGGTTTTTTTTTTCGTGCAGAAATTATGCAAATTAGATGAACTTTGATTTATTCAGTGCTACTTACACAATGTAAGCACACATGTCAATACGGCTCAGGGTAGAGGCTGTATTTATGAACCGATCTTCACAAAACTTCTTGGGTACCTTTGTTATCACCTTGGAACGAGAATGAGTGTTTCTGGGTGCGGTCCAAAATTCAAGATGGCTGCCAGTAGCCATTTTGTACCAAAATTTGGTCCAATCAGTTTTTTGTCACAAGTTCGATACAGCTCGTATTTATGAACTGATCTTCACAAAACTTCTTGGGTACCTTTGTTTTCACCTTGGGACAGGAACGAGTGTGTTTTGGGGTGCCTTTGTTATCACTGTGCTATGAGAACAAATATTTTGGGGTTGCGTCAGACCCACTCTGGGACTCAAAGATTTCTTTTCAGTTTAGCATCTGACTGTAGCCCACCTTTACAATACTTCGCCTATACATTTGTTACAGGCAACAGTCAGTATTTATGTACAGACCGTTACAATACTTTATATGTACCTTTGTTATCAGGTCATTACCTAGATGTTTGTCATTGCTGTGTCACATACTATACATGTACATGTCTTTGCCTTGACAAGTTGAGCTACAGTGTCATTGACACTTTCATTTGTACCTCCGTGGTGTCAGTGCTGTGGAAAACTTTCCACCTTAACCCTTTATCCAACACAATTAGAGGACGACACTTGCATAAAAATATCTCGAATGACCAACGATTCACCTTTTCCCCAAGCATAGCTTAAGACCCCTCCTCATTAGAACATGGTCGATGAGCGCATTTACATGAGAGGTCATGGGCTATGTTTTGTGGGCTAAAAGTTAAAAAAAATAATAAAATTTGAATAACGCTGGCCGGATATGGCTGTTAAAGTTAGGTAAAGGGTTTAAGAAAACATATAATATATGATTTATATTATATACAAAGGAAATGTTTTTATTTATCGCCTGACAAATGACTTGGAACCTACAAGAACATACTCATCAGAGTGAAGTAAAATATTGTTCGTACAGACTCTCACGTGAATTGATGGTTTTATCAATATAGGTCACGTATCGCTGTATGCTAACAAATCTATTAAACATCATTAATCGATACACACGAGGTGATTTTGCTAATTTTCTTATCACCAGTCAAGCGCTAAAATTATATTTTTAGTGTATTCTTATCAAACGGTGTTGAGGGGTTATCACACACTGATCAGAAAAAAACTGAGAAAAAAACTTGATTCATTCAACGAAGACGCACAAATGTACAAACCAACAGTTTAACCCTTTACCTAAAATGAAAAGCAGACGACACTTGCAAAAAAAACAAAAAAACTTGAATAACTAATTTTTTTTCATTTTTGACTCAAAAATATAGGTTATGACCCCTCACTGGAACGAGCTCGACGAGCTCGTTCCAACGAGGGGTGATAACCTATGTCTTTGAGACAAAAAATGAAAAAAATAATGAAAATTAATTGGCGATTTTTGAGAATAGCGTGGCCGGTTTTTTCCCTTACGTTGGGTAAAGGGTTAAACATGCAAAACCATCTGGTGAACGTTTACGAAACGATTGTCAGAGTGGTGATATTCTTTGGTGGATGTGAGTAAATGATAACGCATTTTGTATCCCTTTAGGATCCATAGAAAACAATGTCCATTCAGCCACGTCACTGATAAAGATTTTTAGAAAAAATATAAGTATTTACTTGTATCCACTATCAACAGACAAGGCAGCTATAGATGAAATTTGTTTTCATTCACTCGTGTAAATGGTTAGTGAACAGAGGGTGGATTCATAAATTTGTTCGACAACAATACTCAAATAAGAGACATTACAGTATAATAACATGCTCACTTTGAAAACTGAGAAGAAAAACCCTTAATTGTGACTATCGCATCGTGTGCAGTGTGCAACAACAGCTTTTATTTCTAGTTTACCTAACTCGACAGGCAGACAACACTTGCAAACATTTTTCTAGTAATCGAAAATTTTCAATCCCCCCCCCTCCCCTTCCCCTTCCAAACAACAAAACAAAGACAGCTTATGTCCATCGAAACTATCTCGACGATCTCTTTCTAACGAGAGTCATAAATTATGTTTTGGGTTGCGAAAGTTGAACAAAAATAATAAAATTTGCCAGTCAATTTGGGCGAAAAGGGGAAAATTATTAGTTATTCGAGATATTTTTATACAAGTTGGTTGTTAAAAATGGCATTAACGTCGGCTAAATGATTAATCAGTAAAGGAAATGCACTATGTCATATACGCTTCTCAACCCTTTCAATCCACGCCGTGAATGGTGTCGCCCTATACACTACTGTCGACAGGGAAATGGGCGAGTCTATGTTGTATTTGAAGGGAGATTCAGTGATAATATAATCCTACAGCCCAATAGGACGGTAGGAGTAAATTATTACTGATTCTCCTTCCAAATCTGGTAGTAAGTATTCCTCCTGTTTAAAGGCAACCATCTTTTCTTTTATGTACTCCAAAATAGGAGCATAATGGTTTTAACCCTTTACCCAACGTAACAGCCGAAACCAGCCAGCGCTATTCACAAAAATCGCCAATTAATTTTCATTATTTTTATCATTTTTTGTCTCTAAAACATATGTTACGACCCCTCTTTGGAACGAGCTCGTTGAGCTCGTTCCAAAGAGGGGTCATAACCTATGGTTTTGAGAGAAAAAATGAAAAAAATAGTTATTCAAGAATTTTGTTTGCAAGTGTCGTCTGCTTTTCATGTTAGGTAAAGGGTTGAGGGTTAACTATGAGTGGATATTGCAATAAGTTAGATTAAGGCTGTGATTCCCTACAGAATAATAAAAAAAAATGAATTGGAGACGTGTTAGCTAAATTTGCTTCTGGCGAAGAAAATCCTTTATTTTCATTTTGTTAAATTGAATATCTAATGCTGTTATATGAAGGGCAATTTACTTTTCAAAGAAATAAATTCGATAGGAGAAATTAACTATTTTTAATGTCGTAAATTAAATTACGTAGTTTATCACTCTCCTTGAAGGAATGTCAACTGCACAAGAGGCATTTCAATTTGTCACTGCAGCCTGAAAGGCGCTTACAAATTGTTTCCTTCGTGTTAAATCCACTGATGCATAATCCCATTCAACATATCGATTCTTCAAAAAAGCAGTCTTTGATGTTCTGAAAAACGTATTTGACAATAAGATTTTTTGGAATAACTTGCACCAAAACCAACCGCGTTTTAATCTTTGCTAAAATCTGTCTTTTGCTCTTTGTATAATACGATGGGACAGAATGTGGAGAGACGAGGTGGGGGACGAAAGGGAAAATACAACACATCATGCATGATTTTTAGGGTTTTTTGATAGTTTGATTGGTAAAATTGTTGTTGTTTGTGAACATTGCTGTTGGAATTATAGATGATACGTCAAAGAGTGTGGCAGATTATAAGATACAGAGCATGTAGTTGGCGGATATGGAGTTATGTGATGTAAAGCTGGGGACTGCTTGAGGTGGAGCCGAACCTAA
Source organism: Pictodentalium vernedei (assembly GCA_031216915.1). Lineage (NCBI taxonomy): Eukaryota > Metazoa > Mollusca > Scaphopoda > Dentaliida > Dentaliidae > Pictodentalium > Pictodentalium vernedei. The sequence goes on along the minus strand of CM062291.1, from coordinate 163,421,770 downwards.
CATTGCTAACACTGAGTCTCAAATAAGTCCATACCCGCCACCTAAACGCTCTGTGACGTGTTTATTATACTGAGAAGATCATTTTGACATCACTCTGGCCGATTTCTGGATTTTCCGCCTAGCATGTAATGCGGAGATCCAACGAAAGGAAATATGTTGTCGAATGTACGTATTTTTCCCGTCTGAAAACAAACCGTTTAACATCCTGTAATCATGCGCGTATGTCGTGGTAGAAACTGCAATCTGAGATTCTACCAACAGAAGCTGAAATTGCAAGGTCTCTCGCTTAAATTTGGAATGAAAACTTCAGCTGGCAGAATCTGAGATTCTGCCGGCAGAAGTTGGTATTCCAAATAAATTCTAGTTGACACAACTTGGAATTCTAACCTCTACATGAAAGATCTCGGAATCTACTAGTAGAAGTTAGAATCCCAATTTCTACTGGTAGAACTCTGAATTCCTACTTCTGTTTCAAACCACAGGTTCACCTGGTTGAGTTATAACATATTTCTATTCCATATTTTTTCTAACACTTCTAGTAGAAACTTTAACAATTAAAATGGCTTAATTTCTACCAGTAGAAGTTGGAATTTCAATTTTTGCTAGAAGCACCTGAAATTATATTGGCAGAAACTGAAATTACAAGTTCTAGTGATCAAATCTCAGATTCTACCATTTCCTGTTTCGCGACGACAAAAATACAGAGGAATGTTTAAATAGAGTAGTCGTTGTCGATTTGAGGGATAAGTGGCAGTGAGTTTCCATGGGTACAAATTTATTCTCGAAGACTGGACATCATTCGAAACTCAGTTTGGACAATACAGTTTTCTCATTCGTATACGTGAATTAAACCTACAGTTAAAACTGGAAGTCCTGTCACGAACTGTGCGCTTATCTAGGCTTAATTGCGCGTAGGAATTGCGCGTAGGAATTGCGCGCAGTTGCCGTATCGGATGGCATCCAAAGCACGGCAGGTTCTCTTGGTTACTCATAGCAAACACAGGCAATGTTTCTGCCAATGGACCTTCGGGTTACCCGGAAGTCCATTGGCTGAAACATTGCTTGTGCACAGGCCACATGTACAGCATTTGATAGCCTTACTATGGTCATAACACGTAGATTAACGCGCAGATCAACGTACTATTTGGGCGCATTTCATGACAGGACTTCTAGTTTTAACTGTACGTATCGAAATTCCATTTTTCGGAACCGGAATGGAAACGACCCTTTGAGATGATATCTATTTCGAGAATGCACGTAGACAACTAAGCTCTCAAACCAACAGTCAAATTCCGTAAGAAATTCGTCGCTGTTATAGCAATCGCCTGTTTGGATTTCGATCGTCCGAAATACTTTAGTTGGTCAGAAAAGCGAACCAGCGGTTCACGTTACCGACCAACTGAAACATTCCAGACCATTGAATCTAAAAAATACCACAAACATTCATTTTCTACTGATCATCTAGCCTGGGACATCTGCTGAGAACTCGAACCTTTTCCTCCTTCATCATGCCTTGACATGTAGCTACCAGATCTTATACAGTCACAGATGGTCGAAAGGGGCTTGCCTCACAGCGTCCCTGCGCGCGAAACAATTTCTTTCTTTCATATTCATTTTCGTTCAATGCAAGAAATATTAATGAATCGAGGACGAGTCCTTAACCCTCTGCACTCTGATGTCGAAATGGCAACGTTTTCAGAAGCAAATAATTCCCATAATGCAGTTTGATATTTAACACTTACGCTGCCGAAAACGACTATTGCCACCTATTTTATGATGATTATCAGTACGTTCTGGTATGCGCAGATCAAACCTACCATTTGATTAGTTGTTGGAAGTCCTTTCCAACAATTAATCAGATGACAGAGTTTCAAGTATGTCATAAATTTTATTACACTTCCTCGCATAAAGGTGTACATAGAGGTCCTCCATATTTGGCTAAAGTGGATGTGGCAGTAAAAAGGTTAACCAAATATATAATTGTTTAAATTCATAGTTAAACAAGAGAAAAACAGGGACTGGATAAAATTCTGTTGCACTCCCAGAGTGCTAGGGGGTTAATGAAGCTATCAATATTATTTAATATTAGGCATGTTTATTAACTAAATTATTATAAATGACGACTCGCCACAGCTGAAGTTTTATGATTACGCCGAGTTGTTTCCGTAATTATGTTAATATCTTGATGTTTCCGAGGCAAATTAAATGCGTATTTTTGTGAGTAAAGGGACATCACATTACATTAACGGTAGTCTGCACGCAAACTCTACGGAAACTGGTGGTCTGAGAGCTTGAGCGACAATGTTAGAGAGCAAAGTACACTACGTGGAGAGTGGATTGCAACTAAATCACCCGCGGAATGGAGTTATCACCCAAACTATAACTCTCAAATTTTATGCATATGGACAAAAAAACACAAGCAATGTTTCAGCCAATGGACCTCCGGGTGTAACCCGGAGGTCCATTGGATAAACTTTGCCTGTGCTTGTTATACTTTGCAACAAATGTGCAATTATTGCTTGGGTGGAATCTCCACTCTGCGGGTGATTTAGTGATAATACACTCTCCACGTACTGTACATGTAACACTATTTTTCCGACCGTCCACCCGAGCCTCAACTGTATGAGCCATTTACTTTGAAACTGAAGAAAAACGAAACAAATGCCTGTCGTTTGTGACAATAAGAAATACTGTTATCAGCAGGCGATGGAGACAGTGAACCTAACAAATAGCGCCAACCGCCACTGTGAGAGTTTTATTGCATTCCCATTCATCACTTTAGTTAACTCAATAACGACTTCGATAATTTTTATATGAAAATACCTTTGGGCAGTCTTACTATTTTGCAAGTTAAATTTGACGTTGCGTTTCAAATTGGAAACTATTCCGTTCCTATCGATCGTCCAATCAAACATTTCCGGTTATGGAATGTGCTGTTGAAGTCAGAACAGTAAGATTGGGTCGCATTATGTATAATAATTTGCTTATAACTGTTCTATAATGGGTCGGCCATTCTAACACATTTACCAGACCCTGTAAAGGCTCAGCACTAACACTCAAGGGTATCGATAAAGCCGAGCATCGCCAGCTTATTTCAATTCTTGTTTGACTTGATTATCTCCTTATTCTGCCTCCAATAATCAACAAATAAAGCTCTATGAAAGTGCAATATCACCCCGGGGACACCTCACTGATAACATTGAATCAAGAATGAAATTTGCTAAACCTTCATTACTATAAATCTGCTTGTGATGCGAAAAATATTGAAGCTAATTGCGTCTCGTCGTGGTATATCACATGGAATTAATGGCACATTAGTCCAGGGTGGATATTGGAGGAAGTAAGTGGGATTTTACAGGAATATCTGATTTACCCACCTGGCACCAAATTGATATAGACAGGGCCTTAACTTACCCAAAATATTGGAGGGGTTGTAACAAATTCTTGTCCGACGACGAGATGAAATTACCAGATGTCTACATAAATATTATAGCGTGAAATTCTGGTAATCAGATAACTGTAGCTTGAGGACATGTATTTTTCTAAACGCTTGGGAGAAAGACATTGCCTTATGCACGTACGTCAAAACTTGGTCCCACAGGGCGTTATACAATTTTTCGGGTTGGCTTCCTAAACGATTGTATAATGCCCCGTGGGAACATGTTTTGACGAGCTGACATGGTGAACACACAGTGATCACATTTTGATGTCCACTAAACACACCCAGGCCCCAAAAGCTCCGGGTTCCAAAATAGTCGACCTATTTGATGTTCAGTTCAGAAATCATAGGTGCTCTAAATACATAAATCTTTCCGCGATTGCACAGGTGCCATATCGATTAACCCATTCGCACGCGTGGGTTGTTCTGTGTTTATTACACCTCTTCACGTCTATAAAAGCAATTATTAGAAGGACACTCAGCAATTCATTTGACAACTCGTGTCCTGATTTCCAATGTGTTCTATGTGGCAGTTGGCATATAGAACACATTGGAATTCAGTGGGCGGAGTATCAACAATAAGAACATATTTTATTGTCAATCAGATTTGCGCGCGCGGGGGGGGGGGGGGGGGGGGGGGGGGTGTACTATTTGTAGATGTCGCTGGCGATTCAAATTGTAATTCCGCTTCTATTTAAAAATCGCCCGTCAACGTTATCCGTTCCGCACATGTGTACGGAACAGATTTTTTCCGCATGATTTAGTGTTGCTGTAGATGGGGATTTCATAGAACAGGCGTGTAATAGTAGTGAATTCCCTGGTGGTCAGGCACTGTAAATCAAATCTGACACAGCGGAAGAATGTATTATCGCACATGTGGTACTTGCCAGCACACAGCAAGTGCAATTTGGGAAAACAGCAATTTACCGGGGATTAACAATAAGTCGCGTAGGGCAATCACATCTCAATTGCAGTTGTGTTTGGCAATCATGTTATACTTCCTGGTCGATCTTTGTACAGTAGAATTCCAAATAACTGCACGACGAGTGTGCGAAGAGTGCTCGACGAAGTCCCTGTTGAAGAAAATATTGGAGAGGTGACACACATCGGAACATCCACCCCACCTGGGATTTGCTGTTGCATTAGTGTGCAATGCATGCTTAGTGTGGAATATGCTTGGTGGTCTACAATATTGTGTCAACAAGGTTAGGTTAACAGAAGGACAAGCATGTGTGCTTGTGAGTCTTGAGACAAGAGGAGGATGGAAGCAAAAATTGGATGCATGGAGTAGTCTACGAACTGTCTTCTTGGAGATTATGGCATGGGATTCATTAGCCAGATCTTTTTGCTTTTGTCCGGTTAACCTAATCATATTGTAGACCCAGGCCTGGCCTTCTTCAAAATGTAGGAGGGCTAAAATCGTTCCCCTTACATGGCCTTGTGGAGCGATTAGCTCTCCTCAAGCATACAAAAGCTAAAAGTGACAAAATGAAGTTTTAGTATTAAAGAAATCTACCCAGTGGGGATTGTACATTTTATTTAGTGCTGCTAACAAGGTAGACTCTGTGAGACGGCTACACTGCCCCTCCCACATCGTCTTTCCTCTATGAGGCCCGGAGGTGAGGGAGAGGCAATGTGGCCGTCTTACAGAGACCCACTAACACTGCAGAGATCTGAAAAGATATGGGTTTTAGGAATAGATTGTTACGGTAATCATTATTTTCTAAGGCCAGGGTTGCTAGTTTTCGCCCTCCTTAATTTTTTAAGACGAGCAGCAGACGAGCGAATAAATCACTCTCCTGAAAATGCCAGGCCTGTAGACCACCAAGCATATGCCACACTAAGCTTGCATGTGGCAATTTTTTCACTGCCCCATATCCCACAAGTCAAGCTTCAATGAACTCTACACACTATTCTTGATGATGTTAACAATTCAAATGGATGGAGTAATGACCGATCCTTCAGTTTGTTATTTTATTTTCATTATTTTTAGTTACCAGAATAAAATGTTGGTTTGCAAATGCCAATATTCCAAACTTTTGTCCCCCAGTTTATTTCGTCAAAAACTGTGCTAACGTATACTTATTGGACGGGACAGTCGTCCAGCTTGTTCCAAAGAGGGGTGCATGAGCTGACGTTTGGAGGAGTGAAGAACTTACTATCGTTAACTAATTTTGCATGTGGACGAATTATATTTTTGTTCGAAAAGATGTGTATTTAATTGAATTCTAAAGAAAGCAAATTTTTAAGCAATCAATCCAACGTTTGGTCGGACTGAAAAGAGAAATTAATTTCGTCTCTTGAGTGCAACAAGGCGCCATCTGCAATGCTTTTGTATTGCAGACGGCGCCTTGTTGAACTCAAGGGGCATTGTGTTGATTCTGACCGTCAGCTGCATAATTAAGAACATTTCTGTTATTAGTTTTATTGTCTTCCGCTATTCTTTCGATGTCAAACTGAAATGTACCACACACATTTTTTCCATCTGTTCCCGTATGTCTGTTTAGTTTGAGGGCTGCTAAAGACACGTCTGTTCTTCGTCCGACTAGAAACTGTCACGTGTTTGAGCAATATAACGAGTGATATTTTAACATGTCTCCATCTCCCATGGGGCGATACTGATATTCTGTCAGGTGCTTTAATGTAAATGAATTACGTCGGTCACTGTCATAATCACAAATTTTTGTTAACGGGTAGAGTACTGAAAGCCCATATTTGAGTAACATTCTAACGTGCAGCTACTCCGACTTATAGGCTTAATATTATCTTTGAAGTGAAATTAGATTGTTTGTCTGGATTTACCTTGTTACAGTTTATTGGAGAGTGCCTATTGTAACGAGACAAGATCACGCGGTGAGGTTTTTGACAACTAAAGATAATTTAGTATAATTTAGTATTTTATCAGTTAAGTCTTCAAACAGCTTAAGCAAGAGGGAACTCGAATTTTAGCAATCGTCCACTAAACTTCGTGTTTCAGCAGCTAAACAAATGTATGGGCTTAGATATTGTTTTCTGAAACTGAAGGCACAAATTCAGAAAAAGTGGTCAAACATTTCGTGATGTTTGTGACTTAACTGAGCCTGTTCGATTCGATTTGATTCGGAGATCAGTATCCGATTAGACCGACCATAAACCATGGATCTCGGAGCTCAACTCTTGATTGAATGTCAATCAAATATCAAAATTGAACTTAATCTGCATTTTCTGTTGTTTGGTTTATCTTGAAACCCAGGAAGATTGAGTCAGGATGAATGCACTTGTGGGTAGAGCTTATACCCACAAAAAAGTGCAAAATGAAAACAAACAAAAAAGCGTAAGATTGCAGTGAGTATGTTCACCCAGGAGTTATTATCTTAATCTACTAAGCAATCTATAATGCTTGAAATGGACTAATTTATGATGAGTCAGGTCATGACATCGAAAGCTATATCGTTAGATCTATATGTGTCAGTTGTGGGTTCTGTAACAACTGGCAGCATCCTTCAGTAAACATCTTGACAGGTTAAATCTGAATAATATCGCTCCAATGGACAAGACGTCCTTACATATCCATCAATATACGTTAAGGAAGCATACCTCATTGGGCACATCTGCCAATTTTACAAACTGCTGGCTCATGACCAAACATATTTTCATTCCATGAGTTATCACAACCTTTTCAGTGATGAAGTAATGTGCAAGTCTCTTTTGATGTATCTAAACATTATGTTTTACAAATTAGAGGTGGTACAAAAACAACAGTGTCAGATATATGTGCACCTATCAGTTCAATTACCAAGCATAAAATGTGTTTTGTTGAAAGATAATCCAAAAGTTACAGTGTATACCAGCTTACATCTGTCTACATACATTTCAAAGCGAATAATGATATAACATAACAAGAGAACGTTTTGTGCAAGCACAAGCGCGAGGAAATGCCCACAAAACCCTTTACCCAACGAATCGGCCGTATCCGCCCGCGATATATGCAAATTCAGCAGTTGAAAAAATATTATTTTTCAAAAAATTTCAACAAAACCATATGATGTGACCCCTCGTTGGAACGAGCTCGTCGAGCTCGTTCCAACGAGGGGTCACATCATATGGTTTTGTTAAAATTTTTTGAAAAATTTAAAAAAATAATATTTAAAATAATAAATTTTGATATCGTCTGCGTTGGGTAAAGGGACAAAACATTCTTATTGTGTGCATATATCATGCAATCTCTTTGTATTAGAACATAATCAAGAAACAAAGTTGAATCCCTCTCGCTAAAAAAGAAGGTGAACACCACATCTCAAAGCACTGCGACTGGTGATTCACAAGAAATTTGATTAAAATAATTTCAAGTTTATTGGACAGGGTTCCAGGCTATGGGGTTAATATATTCCCTCGAAAACACTTGAAAGGACACCTCTCCCACACACAAGCACATCTTCCCCCAAAAGATCAGCTTTTTTGGACGAATCGTCCTGTACGAAACTCGACAATGGACAAAACGCCCGTGCCGAGGTGATTTTGAGAGGAACGTCTCTGGCACCATCTCCAAGTATTGTCAGTGGTGGGTCTCGAAAATTCTTTTTAAAGAATTTTAATCTTAGTGAACAAGGAGGTGTGGTGGTTACACTTTGAGAGTTAAGATCTCCATTCGAAAAAAACTTGGAAAACTACACCACCCCGCCACACAAAATAAACAAAAGCAGAATGCTTAAATGAAGGCTTCAGACATATCGCGAATCAAGGGAAAATATTCACGCAGACATCCCTTCTAATATAATGGAGGGTGGATGTATCATAGTCCAAACATGGCCTGAAAGACTTATTTGAATTTTCTTTTGTTTGGTACATCCTTTCGAAAGGACGTACCAAAGCAAAAAATTAAAATATGGTCTTTCAGGACGTGTCTGGACTAAATGTATCATAACAAAAAAGGTTTTAAAAAGTACTTCTGACTTTGGCGGTGGCATAACACCACGCGAATATTGATAACACTGAATAATACGGCGAATCCCAGTTAAATACCGAATTTCGCATATTAGTGGATCTAGTATAAATACGGTTCCTTTTTCATTATTTTCCAAGTCAAATGAATCCTGAGAATTCAGTACCGCGTGATCTGGAGCAATTATTATTACAATATACACGCGCGCACGCGCGTTAAATGATGTCTCGAAAACAACGCTGACGATCTTCTTGCAGGTAAAGAACCTCAGAAGGAAATAACTTTAGAATAGTATAAAAGACGTTTTTGAAGGAATCATTCGGTTCAATAATAAGACTATGCATCATCTGCAGGGATGACGAAATGTCGGAAACAGGAGTACATGGAACATGTGCCCCTCCCCCTCCCCTCCACATACTTTTTCCCCACAGACATTCTACAGGTTTACACAGTGAATATAAGAAAAATGAGAATATGGCAATGTGTCAATATTCAAGCATTCCTATAAAACACTATGTCAGTTTAGTTATAAATGTAAACAAATTTAGTGTGGGCGGGGGGGGGGGGGGGGGGGGGAACCTCCTTGAACTCTTCTTCTTCAGGTCTCGTGAGTCGATGCAGAAAAATAACCGGGGCCACAGGGTGGAAACAATTCAAGCTGACAATGAGGCAAATCATGTCAGTTTAATGAATACAGGGCATGCTGGTGCCAGTGTGTTGAAACAGAATATGGTGAGTTCTTTGTCATACATTACCCTGCAGTATCAATCAACCACAGCATGCATCATAATTCAGTGTTTTGTATGTTTTAATACTGGAATACGAGGTATGAAGCAAATCAAATCAATCATTAATTGAGGAACTCACGCTACTTTGTATTGCCATGCTATTCATTTCCCTGTTGACAAGAAAAATCTCTTCCGAAGATCCAATGTGATAACTAAACATTACTTTCATTTTGATGCTGGCTGATTGTTTATTTTCACTGCACTGGAAATGTTTTCATTGTCAAGCCTAGTGGCCGGGGAACAAAAATGAGGAGAGTCAGTTATTATTTTTACAATTTTTACCCCCCCCCCCCCAAAAAAAAAACAAAAAAAAAACAAAAAAAAAAAAAAAACACATAGCTTATGGCACCCCGTTGGAACGAGTTCGTTCCAAGGAGAGGTCATAAGCTATGTTTTGGCAATTGTCGTCTGCTATTCGTGTTAATTATACACCTTGAGGCAGATACGCAAACAAAATACCTTGGAATGTGCACATAACATTTCTGAAAAACAGATCGGTTCAGGTGTAGATAATCGAACAGAACATGTTCTAATGTACTTCACGACTTAAAGACCTTATGTCTTCCTGCCAAGATTTTGTCGAACACGTTATCGGTATTCAAAACTCTCTTACGACACCGAACTATGTACGCCGTGTGGGCTTGGAGTTGAACCGTAGATTTAGTAGTCGATCATAAGTGAGAAGAACCCGAATGCCAACTCACGAAAAATGTTCGATCAAAACAACCTTCGTGGACTTTTTAGTGCTCTGCTTCATGCCCCGCCTTCACAAAATATCACTGAGTCACTTAAACATTTACCTAAGACGTCTAGAAGACGATACTTGCAAAGACTATTGGGGGATGGTATTGAATGGCGAATTGTGTGAATGGTGTATAGCGTCTTTGGTATCCCGTGTTCATCGCATACAATGTATTGCGTTCGACAAAAATAGTTGCTTTGCTTTCTGGGTGTTGGGGTTAGCGCTCTGGGCGGTGTATAGCTGCTTAGTCGTGAATTCGGTAAAAGATTTGTTCAGCTAGAAGTAGTATGCAGAATACTCCCTGTATTCTTCCTTTCACATTGATAACAATCTCAACATGTGTTTATGTATTGTGTAGTGTATATTATTATTTGCACGCTGTGATAAATGCAACTGGTAACCTAGAAAATCTTTTTTCGAGAAAGTCTCCCAGGTGTAGTAAGTTATTCTTGAAGTTATTGCAGATTGGTCTGACGCTGAATGAGGTATCACTTTCTTTCTATGTGTATGAACAGGACTACAGATGTTGTCGAAAAGTTGAGATCTGCGATGGCAAACAAGCTTGTAAACACCATGCACCACAAAATTCGTTTATTCTGAAGTGCAGAGACTTAAAGGTTTCATATTCTGTGGATGTGCTCCACATTAACTTTGAGCTGTAGTGATGTACTCTGTATGCATCGCCTTGTTACAATTTTTGGGAGAGTGCACGTAGGCACTCTCCCAAAAACTGTAACAAGGCAAAGACATGTGAGCACATTTTGACTGCTAAAATTAATTTAACACTCTATCAGTTAAGGTTTTGGACATTACTGCGCACCCTTTTCTATATACAAGAGCACCTCTAGGCATTGCATAATAGGCTCCTTTTATTTTTTGCAGCGTGTTTACATTGTGGGTTAAGTGCATCTGGACCCAAGTGTGTCCTGCGATGCGCCCATATATTTACACTATGATGCTAAGTAAACTTTGCCTGAGGGTTTTAGTTAGTTAAGGGAGTTTAAGGTCACCTTCAGCGTCGATGGCTATATCATAACCGCAAGACAAATATGAAGTAAAATGTAGCCAATCGTTCGTAGCTCTGGTGCCCACTTTCGCGGACTCGAACATCGTGAAATTTGTTACTTGACCATATTATACCACTGAAACAGAAGACACTAACCATACTTAGCAAGCATTGCTCCTTTTCCGTGTTTTTTATTTATTTTATTTATTTATTGTTTTTTTAGGTGGGGGGGGGGGGGCAGCGGGATGGAGGTGAGGGGGGGGGGGGGCTTATCTCGTCCATATATTTGTTTTTATTGATTGACCGATCCAACATTTAAGATCTATACAAATGTACTGAGAGTATGGTTTGTTATTCCATGCATGTCACTCGCATTAACTAAGCTAAATTATCACACGAATACTTAAAATCATGGATGGTCTAAGGAAGTAAAGGGCAATAATTCAACAGTGAAATATTAAATCAACCCTGTGTAGCACTTTATTGGCATGCGATCATGTATCAAGTGTGGCTTAGTTGTGAGGGGAAGAACTCCATAAAGTAATGTGGGGCACCGGAAATCGAGCAAACTCCAAAATGAAACTTGACCTGTTTTTCATGTGAATGATGCAATCTATTAAAAATGGAATTGTTATGAGGATCATAACTGAAGTTATCACCCGGAAAATTTAAATTTTTGAAATTTGAAGACAGTAACGGACAATAACCACATTGAGACAAACGTCAAAATTAAAAGTTTTTTGTGGATGGGCCATATCATCCCTTGAGTGGAACGAACCGCCTTACGCAATACTAAATAGTTGCACTTAGCGCCCAGTTCCACGCAATGGATGATATATAAAATATCCAAAAACACAAATACAAAAACTCGGAATTTCTAAGAGAATAAAGAGCAACAACTCTTGATTGAATGTCAATCATGTATCAAAATTGAACTTGATCTATATTTTCTGTTGATGAGGCCTAAAAGGTGAGTACCAAAGTTATCACCTAGAGGGGAGAACGTGGGTTCATTGGTTTGTGCAGTTGAACATCAGATGGAAATATCGTAGATTCGACTCCGGCCTGCACAATCTACGTTTTGTCCTTGGGCAAGACTCTCAATCAGTGGCGGCGCCAGAAATTTTTTCGTGGGGGGAGGGGGGGGGGGGGGCAAGTAGGGGGGCAGACTCCCCATGAAGGGGGGCAAATACGTAAAGGATCATATCATTACTTTATTATGAGGTAGTCGAAACTTGGACACAAAGTCCGTAATATAATTTTTTGGTTTGGTACGTCCTGTGGACTTTGGGTCCAAGTTTCGACTAAATGTAATGGTAATTAGCGCTCCTCATTTCAAAAAATCCTGGATCCGCGTCTGGAGAGAGAGAGAAGGCAGATATAGAGAGAGGGATAGAGAGAGGGAGGGAGGGAGAGAGGGAGGGAGAGAGAGGGGGGGAGAGAGAGATGGGGGGTAGAGAGAGAGAGAGAGAGAGAGAAGGGAGAGAGAGAGATGGAGGGGATAGAGAGAGAGAGGAGAGATAGAGAGAGGGGGGGGGCAGAGAGAGAGGGAGGAAGGGAGGGAGGGATGGAGGGAGAGAGAGAGAGTGTGTGTGTTTGGATGGATGTGTGTGTGGTGGGTGGGTGGGGGGCAAGTGGGGGCAGAGCCCCCGTACCCCCTGTAGCGCCGCCTCTGCTCTTAATCTCCAATCGTACTGTACACCACTGGTACACAGACCTCCAACCAGCGTGAACCACGCTTGGTCTGTTTAGTAAGTTGGGGACTCTTACAGTTACTCGCCGCTATTCTGTAGTTCTCTCCTAGTACTCCGATTTCCACCAGCCCTAAAACTGTACGACACGATATTGCTATTGCCGTTGAAGGTGTCGCTAAACCCGCTAAACCCGAACAGATACAGTACGTGGAGAGTACATTATCACTAAATCACCCGCAAAGTGGAGATTCCACCCAAGCAATAATTGCAAATTTGTTGCAAAGCATAGCCATCACAAGCAAAGTTTCAGCCAATGGACCTCCGGGTTAAACCCGGAGCTCCATTGGCTGAAACATTGCTTATGTTTTTTGTCGATATGTACACAATTTGAAAGTTATAGCTTGGGTGACAACTCCACTCCGCGTGTGATTTAGTTACAATCCACTCTCCACGTACTGTACATAAAATAAATAAACAAAATCATCTGGAAACCAGACATATTTAGACGATAATGAACAATAACTCCATTCTGAAATATGAGACAGACGTCAATATCGAACTTCTGCTGCATTTTCTACAGATCATATACCAGATGCGAACGAGTTGTTGAAACTGTAGGTGAAGTTACGGTTGTCACAACTATAGCACTATAGCAAAAGTTTTATTCGGGAACCAAAAGGTGAACGACGGACGGATGCTTCGACGGACAAAACCATACTAAAATACGCTCCGTTTACACTGGCGTATAAAACACAGAATGATCCAAACTAAATTGCATGTTTTGTACACAAATATTCCTTTACCAGTTATGCCAGATATTATCCTTAATTCCAGTGATAACCTAAAACAACTACCGCTCCCACATGTTACTATATTTCCACCCACCCTTCAACTGTTTGCCGAGTTCTCTGTTTCTCCTTTCCCAAAATGAATGTATGTATACCTTCAAAATGAAACGGACTTCCCACAGGACGTGCTCTGACGCCTGTCTTTCCATTTTTCTTCGACTTGGTAGAAAACTGAGAAGGTTTTCGGAGTACGTTTCAGATTCAGCACGTTTGAATAGAAATGCTGATATTGCTTAGAAGGTAAAACCTCTGAAGTTGAGTGTGGTAAGGAGACTGGTCTTATTGAAATCTTTCGGTAGAATACCAAATGAATGTACGGTAATGGTGGATGAGCCATAACTTACCCCAAGTCCACAGCACATAAAAATTATACCATAGTTTTTAATCACCATCCTCATTTACAAAGAAAATAATGTTTGCAAGTTAACCCTTTAAATACTGGCGCCCTGCAAGGTATCATTTTAGTCCACACTGTCAACTGCGACATGCGAAACCGTCTTGGTTTGTTGAGAGGCTCAGTAATAATTTAATCCAACAGCTCTGTCGAGTTGTTGGATTAAATTATTACCAAGCCTCGCTTCGGATGTTTTACTCTTTATGTCGTTTGCTCGTCCATTATCAAATTTTCCTCCACGCAAAAATTTATGCACACCGGGTTGAAAGGGTTAACGACTCGGAAAGACCGACTAGACAATTGTTCTTCCGTTTTTGTTTCTGTCCCAGTCAGTCGCACTAGATATTTACATCTGCCTCTTTGTAGAAACACGTGCAATACAGGATGCATCCATTGAGATAAAGATCATCAACCTCCACTCATTGAGGAAAAAATAAAAATTACCTTTGTTTGGTAGGGAGTGTGCAAAAGTTAAAAGTTGTTTTAATTTGAATCAGCCCTTGACTGGCTCACTCAGATGACATATCGTCCCTGTTCAAGAAGTTTCTGCCAGTCCTTTATGGAAGACAGACGCGAGTGCGCTTCCTCCTGGCGGCGCTCGAAAATTGCAGTTATCACACTCTCCAAATCCGAAGTGTATACCTTTCTTATCTATATGCAACAATATACGTGTTCAGTTATGGACACTCTCATTCAATCCATGGTTTCTTTTTCTACGGCGAACCTCCTCTGGCGTTCAACAGGGCTTTTAAACGACAACTTTGCTTGATTGCCAATGTCTAGATCAAACGTATTTACGAGTGCACTTTACACTCGTAACTTACACGTCCAGTAATTTTTGCAGAAGTTTTGACGCCATGTTATATTGGTCATACGAGACTTGCACATTCCTTATTGGTAAAGGGTAATATGTGACCAGGGGTCAATACTATAAAACATTTACAACTGTATTTTCGAGAATTGTATTTTCAAGTTATGACTTTAAATGGGTTGAAATGAACCATTAGCATTTTCAAAGATTTGTCAATTTGCCAGTTGGCAAATTGCCATATCCTTGAAAATACTAATAATTGATTTTAGTCAATTATATTAATAGGTAACAATACAATTTTAGAAAATACAATTGTAAAGGTTTCATAGTATTGGCTCCAGAATGAGTTCCTTGCCAGCAACTATTTACAATTGAGCACATTCGTTTGCACTGTACAGATTTGAATCATGCCAGACGGCAGTATTTCAATGAAGTATCTCTTAGAGACCTATTTTACAAAACAAAATTTTGTCATTTCTCAAGGAAATCAACCTTCTTGATAAATTTTAAGTTGTTTTTATTACAGTAAACACAGTATTCTTTAATCCACTGGTATCATTTTCTCGTTATTGTGCTCAGTACTTATATTATTTCTTATCGTCTTTCCTAATTTCAGTGCATTGTTTTATTTCATTGAATATAATGACCACTTTCATAGTACATACCTGTTCATCTTTGCGATATTGACTTAGTTTTGACTTTAAGCATAATAAATAAATAAATAAATAAATAAATAAATAAATAAATAAATAAATTGAACATTTTCATAAACAAATGCTCTCTGAGTTCTTTCAAAGAGTTGGTAACACAACACCATACAATCAGGCTGATGAGCAGAAACTCGAAAAATGTTCCTTTTTCGAAGTTACTAAAATATCCTAGACACTAAAAGAGTTAAGGTACATTTCTCACCTTTGAGAGCATCAAGGCGCCATCTGCTTTAGCATTGCAGATGGCACCATGATGCACTACAGGGTCGATTTGTCATATGGTACAGAGTACGTGGACATATGGAACGTATGAATCTTCCGTGTTTATCTTTAAAACTTTGCAATCCATTTCTACAAACAATATCCTGATTTGTTTCCTGGGTGTGTGGAATTACGTTATTTGCTTAGCGGAATAAGTTATTTCTTCAAGGCCGATCATATGTCACAAATGCAGTTTAATGGACGACTGTCTGCTCAAAACACATTTGTGCTGGATTAACTCATTCCTTGGCAGTGATGTAGTATAAACCAAGCAACACAATTTATTTAAGTGAAGAGGTGAGCAATATAGAATTTCAAATCAACATGCCAGTTTCAGGGCATTTGAAATTTAATATTCCTCTCCCTTTATTTTTATAATGGACTTTCCTTCCCTGCATAATATAGCATAGTTAGACATAACCATTCAGAATAGGGAATGAATTAGCTGATGATAAAAGAATAGCGGGAAATACAAGAATCAAACCACAGCATTCTCTCGTCAGATTGAATGATGTGCTGTCCACAGGGCAGACACAATAGAACTAGGGGCATTGTCAGACATTTTGTTTGTGGGAAGGCGCCAGGGGAAGGGAATACATGAAAATGATTGGAGCTTTAGTTTGCTTCCCTACAAAAAGTGAAATGTGCTATCAAATGGAGCCCTCTGTTGGTCTTGGGGGTGTTTTAACCCTTTACCTAACGTAACGGCCAAAACGCGGCCAGCGCTTTTCTCAAAAATCGCCAATTAATTTTCATTATTTTTTTCATTTTTTGTCTCAAAAACATAGGTTTTGACCCCTCGTTGGAACGAGCTCGTTCCAACGAGGGGTCATAACCTATGTTTTTGAGACAAAAAATGAAAAAAATTAGTTATTCAAGAAT
Source organism: Pictodentalium vernedei (assembly GCA_031216915.1). NCBI lineage: Eukaryota > Metazoa > Mollusca > Scaphopoda > Dentaliida > Dentaliidae > Pictodentalium > Pictodentalium vernedei. The sequence goes on along the minus strand of CM062291.1, from coordinate 163,405,274 downwards.
TATTTTTGCAAGTGTCGTCTGCTTTTCAGGTTAGATAAAGGGTTAAAAGAGAAATTTTGTATGACCTGTGTCAATGAAGACAGTAGATTTGAATAACAGCCGCTAGGTAGTTGGTTGGTTGCTGCAATCACTGTTGCTTTTGCTGTCATTGTAATGCCGATGAACATGTATATCATTTATTTGATTTCCTCGATAAACAATGTCGAACCCAAAGATCTTGCTTGTTGAAAGTCTAACCCTGTACCTAATTGGTGGATAAAGATTGCATAATCATATATAATAGCCGAAGGCCAATTAGTACTACCCTGTGATGCCCGAAAAATGTGATCACGGACGAACCCAGAAGGTGGGGGCGCGAGGAGCACGTGCTCATCACTCTCGCCCATCTAAAGTAGCCTTTTGTATCAAATAACAATGTACAATCACCAATGATGATGGATAAAACGCATGTCAATGGTGCTCTTTCTCGGGACTATGTGTCGGTAATTACTACGTCCATCTATATCAAGTGTACTTTTCAACCAAATCAAACTTCTTATCTATCTATCTCTTGATGATTTTTTTTCTTTTCTTCCTATAATTCTGTTTATTGTGCGGAAACGGTTCTATTCAAGAAACAGGATGTGTTTTTCTGTTTTATATCTGATTTCAGTTTCTTTTTTACATCACTACATTTTTTTATTAGCTCAACTTTGACGAAGTCAAATTTGAGCTATTGTCATGGCCCGTCGTCCGTCGTCCGTCCGTCCGTCCGTCCGTCCGTCTGGCCGTCTGTCCGTACGTCAACAATTGGCTATGGCTCGGGCTAGAGGTCGTATTTATGAACCGATCTTTACGAAACTTCTTGTGTACCTTTGTTATGACCCTGGGACGGGAACGAGTGTTTTTAGGTGTGGTCCGAAATTCAAGATGGCTGCCAGTGGCCATTTTGTACCGATGATGCAAAAATCAGTTTTTTGTACAGAACTTCTGTATGAAAGTTCTGATTTGAATAAAGTTTTGTATAAATGTTTAGTACCATGGGATACATCACATATAATACGGGTTTTTTTCTCGTGCGTAAATTATGCAAATTAGACTGACTTTGATTTATTTAGTGTTACTTTCAGAGCTGTAAGTGCCAAGCTGCTATGGCTCGGGCTAGAGGCCGTATTTATGAACCGATCTTTACGAAACTTCTTGGGTACCTTTGTTATGACCGTGGGACGAGAACGAGTGTTTTTAGGTGTGGTCCGAAATTCAAGATGGCTGCCAGTGGCCATTTTGTACCGATGATGCAAAAATCAGTTTTTTGTACAGAACTTCTGTATGAAAGTTCTGATTTGAATAAAGTTTTGTATAAATGTTTAGTACCATGGGATACATCACATATAATACGGGTTTTTTTCTCGTGCGTAAATTATGCAAACTAGACTGACTTTGATTTATTTAGTGTTACTTTCAGAGCTGTAAGTGCCAAGCTGCTATGGCTCGGGCTAGAGGCCGTATTTATGAACCGATCTTTACGAAACTTCTTGGGTACCTTTGTTATGACCGTGGGACGAGAACGAGTGTTTTTAGGTGTGGTCCGAAATTCAAGATGGCTGCCAGTGGCCATTTTGTACCGATGATGCAAAAATCAGTTTTTTGTACAGAACTTCTGTATGAAAGTTCTGATTTGAATAAAGTTTTGTATAAATGTTTAGTACCATGGGATACATCACATATAATACGGGTTTTTTTCTCGTGCGTAAATTATGCAAATTAGACTGACTTTGATTTATTTAGTGTTACTTTCAGAGCTGTAAGTGCCAAGCTGCTATGGCTCGGGCTAGAGGCCGTATTTATGAACCGATCTTTACGAAACTTCTTGGGTACCTTTGTTATGACCGTGGGACGAGAACGAGTGTTTTTGGGTGCGGTCCGAAATTCAAGATGGCTGCCAGCTGCCATTTTGTACCGACGATGCAGAAATCTGCTTTTTGTACAGAACTTCCATATGAGAAAGGTCTGATTTGAATAATTTTTGTATGAATGTTTAGTACCATGGGATACATCACATATAATACGGGGTTTTTTCTCGTACGTAAATTGTGCAAATTAGACTAATTTTGATGTTTTTGGGGTTACTTTCAGCACTGTAAGTGCAAATGCCAATACGGCTCGGGCTAGAGGCCGTATTTATGAACCGATCTTTACGAAACTTCTTGGGTACCTTTGGTATCACCGTGGGACGAGAACGAGTGTTTTTGGGTCCGGTCCGAAATTCAAGATGGCCAATGGCAGCCATTTTGTACAAAATTAGGTGCAATCAGATTTTTGCACAGAACTTCCATATGAAAGCCCTGATTTGAATAATTTTTGTGTGTGAATGTTTAGTACCATGGGATGCATCACATATAATACGGGTTTTTTTCTCGTGCAGAAATTATGCAAATTAGATGAACTTTGATTTTTTCAGTGCGACTTACACACAGCAAGTACACATGTCAATACGGCTCAGACTAGAGTCTGTATTTATGAACTGATCTTCACGAAATGTCTTGGGTACCTTTGTTATCACCTTGGGACGAGAACGAGTGTTTCTGGGTGCGGTCTAAAATTCAAGATGGCTGCCAGTGGCCATTTTGTACCGAAATTAGGTCTAATCAGTTTTTTGTACACAACTTCTATACAGCTCAGACTAGAGGCCATATTTATGAACCAATCTTTACGAAACTTCTTGGGTACCTTTGTTATCACCGTGGGATGAGAGCGAGTGTTTTTGGGTGTGGTCCGAAATTCAAGATGGCCACCAGCAGCCATTTTGTACCAAAATTAGTGCAATCAGTCTTTTGTATAGAACTTCTGTATGAAAGTTCTGATTTTAATAAATTTTTGTATGAATGTTTAGTAACATGGAATACATCACATATTGTAAGGGGTTTTTTTTCGTGCAGAAATTATGCAAATTAGATGAACTTTGATTTATTCAGTGCTACTTACACAATGTAAGCACACATGTCAATACGGCTCAGGGTAGAGGCTGTATTTATGAACCGATCTTCACAAAACTTCTTGGGTACCTTTGTTATCTCCTTGGGATGAGAATGAGTGTTTCTGGGTACGGTCCAAAATTCAAGATGGCTGCCAGTGGCCATTTTGTACCGAAATTAGGTCCAATCAGTTTTTTGTCACAAGTTCTATACAGCTCGTATTTATGAACTGATCTTCACAAAACTTCTTGAGTACTTTTGTTTTCACCTTGGGACAGGAACGAGTGTGTTTTGGGGTGCCTTTGTTATCACTGTGCTATGAGAACAAATATTTTGGGGTTCAGTCAGACGCACTCTGGGACTCAAAGATTTCTTTTCTAGTTCAGCATCTGACTGTCACCCACCTTTACAATACTTTACCTATACATTTGTTACAGGCAACGGTCAGTATTTATGTACAGACCGTTACAATACTTTATATGTATCTTTGTTATCAGGTCATTACCTAGATGTTTGTCATTGCTGTGTCACATACTATACATGTACATGTCTTTGTCTTGACAAGTTGAGCTACAGTGTCATTGACACTTTCATTTCTTTAAATTTACATGAAAATGGTATTTCAGACCATTTTCATGTAAATTCAAAAAACTAAAATACCACCAAAAGCATTATTTCGACAGGATATTTGTTATATAGGGACATAAAACTTGATATTGAAACCTTTCCCCACATGCCAACATGATTTCAATTTTGATAAGAGTGTAATCACACCCATAAAGATTACTGTCGAATTCACAAGTAATTGTTCCATGTTTACGTCATATTCTGGTGGCCGATTGGATAAGCGCGCTGGTCTCTCATGTCAGAGGTTCCGGGATCGATCCCCGGTCGGGGAAAGTTCTCGAGGTGTCCGAACACTCTGTCAGCATCAATTGTGGGGGTTGATGCTGTCACAGCGTACCGTCCTATCGGGGGGGGGGGGGGGAGGGGCGCAAAATGGTTGTCCTCTGTGTGGAGAGAGACACACTCCATACAGGCTAAAGATCCCTTCGTAGTATTCGAGAAGAGTGAGGCCACGAAGTTGCCGCTACGAAGGTCATCCCACACACCTGCGTCATTGGGCCAAGAAAAGGCGTTAATATAAGTTGCAAAGCTTGTTCGCTAATCCTTGTAAAACAAATAAGATTAAATAAATATTCCAATGGCGTGCAGTGTTCAGAACAAACATTAACGCCATTAAAGACAACGCTGGGGACATAAATGGTATTACCACTTATGGGAAACAACGATTGCCATAACAATTGGATATACATACGTTGTGTGCGTCTTTGGAATGTGTAAAATGTCCTCTCAGAAAAATATGGGTATCTCTGAACATTATCAGGAAGCTCTTTGAGCAGATACCAGAATTATCGCACGAGTGACTGCAAAGAAATTTAAGTTTTCACGAGCGGCTGTCCTTGCAGTCACGGGTGAGATTATTATGGTATCTCTTCAAAAGCTGAAGGTATTCCTTTTATTATATGCATTTCACCCAAATGCTGAAAACGCACAGTGATATCGATTTATACTTATTGCATAATACAGTTCACATACTTTCTTGCATTTGTTGTGACAATAACTATAAAAAAATATTCGTTAGACATTTCCCGCTATCTTATAAGGTTTCATATAATAAATATTGGCGGCATATGGGTGGAAAGATTATATGTCATCTGTCTATATCAAACATGCTATGTTCGTTGGAACTGAATCAATTTATGCTTAATCATTTTTCTGTTCACTTACATTCATACTTGTTAAAGTTACACAACCGATGTGAACAGTAATGAAGTATCTCGAACATGCGTATGAACCAAACGGAAAATGTATTAATTGCGTGTAACCTTTAATCAGATTTGGATTTGAATCTAACAAGTCATTTAAGATCTTGTAACAAAATACTTGGACATTCAATAATTCATCATGTTGACATTGAGACGTGGGAAACGCACTCTTTAATTACAACCTCCACGTGTAGATGAGATTAATCCCACCTGTCACCTTCAGTCAATAATACCCATCGAAACCTGAAGGACTCTTATAAATCCTGTCTTATTACTGATTACCAAAGGTACAGGAGTACCCGATCGGTACTATCGTTATGCTCAGAGAACACCAACTTCTCAACTGTAGTATAGTACTGCTAAGTAAAAGACACACTGCGGATACATTTCCGTGCAGCGAGACAAACACACAAGAGAAAACACACAAAGCATTGGAGTCTTTCAGCTCATGGACTACGAGATGCAAGCCGGTGGTTCATCAGTTAACATGCTGCCAGTATTCTTCTTGTGTTAATGCTCAGAAGCCCTACTCCTCAAATTCCGGGTAATTGTGTGTGTTTGTCAAGTTATTTATCGCGAACCAACGCTCTTTTCACGGGTGTTTCCAAAGATATAAAAACAGAAATAATATTGTACCAACCACAGAGGTCGACAATTGGGGACTGGATGGATGAATAATTAACCCTTTACCCAACGTAACGGCCAAAACCAGCCAGCGCTATTCACAAAAATCGCCAATTAATTTTCATTATTGTTTTCATTTTTTGTCTCAAAAACATAGGTTATTACCCCTTTTTGGAACGAGCTCACCGAGCTCGTTCCAGTGAAGGGTCATAACCTATGTTTTTGAGACAAAAAATGAAAACAATTAGTTATTCAAGAATATTGTTTGCAAGTGTCGTCTGCTTTTCGTGTTAGGTAAAGGGTTAAACTGAACGAGAAACGAAAAGAGGGACGTATTTGAAGATTAATTAGCAGAGGAAATGAGATAACACAAAATTTTTCCATCCTGAAATCCAAAACACAGAGACAGTAATCAGTATTGGTATTGTATCGGTTTTCAAGAGCCTCGGCGTATATATGGTCATATTTAGGTAGGAAATACTCTTCTAGTTAGTGTTCCTTTGACAGGCACTATACATTTCAACCAACTTCCCAAGTTCCGGGCATCAGGAACCAAAAAACGAGAATTCGAGTTTTAAAGATCTGCACAACATTGACTGAGTTTACCGTGGTGCGACATATTTCCATGCAATATGTTTATATGAAAATGTTTTTGTCATACAACGTTATTGAATAAAATGTATGATACAGCAGTAATAAAATTAGAAATGGCTTTTTCTTTGTCAAAAATCTCTTATTTTACGGCATTCACATTTTTGCTTAGAGAAAAAGCATAGAAAGGAACGGGACAAGGTGGAGATCTGTGCCGATCTTATCAGCACCACACACCAAACTACGCGTATTGGGACCACGGGATGGAAGGGATAGAATGGATTATAAGTTACGGGAGGTCTAGTTGGCGGATTCGGTGTCACGTGAGGTGAAGTGAGAACAATATTAGGCGAGGCTTTCGCTGGCCCTAACATTGTTCTCGCAACGTATTTATTATGCTGCGAAGTGTTTGGGAACCATTTCATGTCCTCGTTAAATTTTCCTATCGACATTCATTTGTTTACATGAGCTGATGAGTTGTGATGCAATGCAAGGCGAATATCCAACACTTCATTGATTGCGAAGAAAATTAGTGATTTATTACCTCCGACATTTTTGGACGCGTTTACAATACTGCCTGCTTTCCGACGCTTTAAACTGAAACAAAAACTTACTAAAGTTCCAGCTAGCCGAATTTCGATTGTGATTTTTGTGATAAAAACAAAATGGCAAACGGTGACAATATACCGCCAGTGTCGGTATATTGAATTAATATGGGGTCAAAGATGACGATTATTGCCTGTGAATCAGTCATTATCATGCCACCTGTTTAATTTGACAAATCCACAGCATCGGTGGACTATGCGATACTAGGTTATTCAATGGGGAACCGGCTATGGAATTGAGTCCCCTGACTGCCAGTGACCGTATATGAGCCAAAACACCCCTTCTGCTGCACACCATTTTTATTCCGAATTAATTTTCCCACCTCAAGTTTCCACCTATTTTCGTGCAAATAAAAGACAGTTTCCTAGTAAATATTAAAAAAATTAAGCGATTAGAAGCTTTTAATTTATTATTTAATTCGTTTGTTGGCATGATAAATACGTTACAGGACGTTTACTTGCCAGGTATGGCGTCATGTGGGGCTCAGCGCGATCAATATTAATCTCACTTCACCTCACATGACGCCATACCTGGCAAGTAAACGCCCTGTAACTTATAAATCTAGGTCACTAGTTATGACCGCTGTTGATTAATCTATCCGGCTGACATAATAAAGTAACATCCTGTGCTATCGTATCGTACTCTGTGCGCCCTTTACGAAGGCATAATCAAACGGCAGCATATCCTTATCTGAAAGGAAAAACCTCATATAATAATTAGGTTATTCTGGACCAATCAGACTAGCCGTTGCAGTAAAATAGTCAAACGGATCAACTGTCCTCACAATCATAACCCCCAACAAGTGTTTTTTTATTCTTTGTACATCAATCGATTTTGTAGAACAAAAACGAATTAGTAAATATATACATTTGTCTATCGAATAAAATCTCTTCACAAACATACATGAAAAGGGTGGTTATTTGTCTGATTAGGATCACAATTTCTTTGATTTACTCGTTGGCGGCTTACACAATATTGGCTATTCAGACAGATGACTTTCTAAATTAGTCTACAGAGAACTGACACAGCTTTTCTCTTCACAGTGGAAGAAGTCATACAAAACAATTGCAGACCCATGTGAGTGTAAAAGCAGTTTCGCCATCTATCTCTCACACAGGCTAATACATTCCTGATGATTACTCAACCCTCTTACCTTCCGATATGGGTTTGTAGAATATACCACAAAATATTCAACGTTAAACATATGGTAAATGAATGACAACTTGCTACCGGTACTACTTTCGTAAACGTATGCGGTGAAAATCGCATTTCGTCCCTTGAGTGCAACAAGGCGCCGTATGCAATGCTTAAGCATTGCATACGGTGCCTTGTTGCACTGATGATAATATACAAGGCGCCGTATGCAATGCTTAAGCATTGCATACGGTGCCTTGTTGCACTCACGATAATCGGTTTACAAGGACCTCATTCATCTTAGATTTAGAAGACGAAGCTAGGACCTGAAATTTTTGTTTAGCATCACTGTTTTTAATGACCACCAAGAGTGGACCAATTTTTACTTTTAACTAGCAGTCGCGTGGTTGCAGGTTAAAAATATTAATGTACCTAAAAACTGGACCATTCTTAGACATGCCATTTCTCAATATGGACGATGCCAGCACTTAAAACTGAATTAAATAGTTAAATGTATGTGGCTCTGTTTAATCCGATTAGTATTTAGTGTGGTTTTCCTTTAAACGGTAACATTAGTACTATAAAACTCTCTGTGACTGAACAACTGTCAGCTAGTTGTCAGTTTTTATCGCATTTCTAAAATTGCTGTGTAGGGATAATAACCCAATGGTGTTCTTGTCTATTGGGGTTTAATGACACTTTCAACAGCCATGGTGTTATCGTATAGGAGAGTTTTACGGATGGAGGAAGCGGCGAGCAACTGCCAGACTCTCCAAATTACTTAGCCAGCATGCGCTGAGTTGGCAGCTGTTGAAGGCAAGTCTACCAAAGATGTGCAGCACGCCTTAGGACACGATGTCACCGTACCCCAAACGAGGGCAAATCGGGATTAAGGATCTTGCCCAAAGACATATCGCAGATTGTGCGAGTCAGGTTGGAAGAGTCGACCTTTCGATTCAATAAATGAAGTTCAAACTTACAATATTCGTGAATTTGTAGTTTTCAGCAGGTTGCCGTGAATGTCGAAATCATGGATATTATCACTCAAACTCACTGTCATGTCCCTTCATTAACCCTCTGCACAGTGATGTCGAATATGAAATTACAACCTGAAAATTGTTTCCGTAATTCAAATAGGAATTTAACCAATACAATTAGGCCTGACATAGATTCGTGACACAACTTCGTATTTATCTTCAACATCTCTGATTTCACGAAGCAAAATTTACACATAAAGCAACTAGGAATTTATCCAATTCACCTTGTTTGGCAGAGTTCAATGAACTAACAAACAAGACTGAATTGTTAACCCTTTGAACCTGGTGGTATCTTCCATGCCAGTTCAATGGCACAAATTAGAAGAGTCTATATTCATTATTTGGGGTAGACCAATCAATATTTTCAACGTACAGCCTCGGGGCTGCACGTTGAAAATATTGATTGGTCTACCCCACACTTTTACTGAACAGCCATCCTATTTAATGACGTTATGGCGTATCATGTTCCTGAGCGGAAAAACAGCCACCCGTTTCAAAGGGTTAAATTCCTAGTTGCATTATGGAAAAATTTGGTGCTTGAAATTGGGTATTGTGACAGTAGTGAGCTTTTGGGTTAAACCGGGCGGAGTGAATGATACTTAAAGGCACAGAATGTACTGGTTTTAAACCTCAAGTAACACTTTTCATACCAAAGTGACTTTACCTCTCTCAATGCAGCTCCCACAATCAATATTGATGTTATTTTTCGCAGCCTGCGTTGGGATCAATTCATGATGTGTTCTTGCGTCAAAACACACATTTGAGTATAAACCTTCAGGCCAACGCCATTTTTTCTGAACTCAGTTGGCCATGAATTTTGTTCAACTATCGTCGGTGTCTTTAGCATCTGACAGACTGTTGAAGACAAGTACGAAGTTGTGTCGAACGTTGGGAAGCATCTTCACCGGGTCCCTAAACTCCATTTCATTTAACTCAAGTTGTCAATAAAATTTACAATTTTGTTCGACACCGCAAAAGATCTGTTTCGGATAGCTTTGCAAAATCATCCATGTGCCTGCCCTCTTAATGCACATTTGTCGTAAATAATATATGTTCTCAGAAAACTGCTTGTATCCGAGTAATGCAACTTATGCATTCGACTAATTGCAAATTGTCGCCACTTAGCGTTACAATGCAGTCGCATATTGGGCTAAACAGATATGGCGATGCTAAATAATTCATTGAAAAGTTATCCAACTGGAAAGAGGCAGTGATGCAAGCTTAGAAACCTAAGCACCATGGCAAAAATCGTGTCCTTTGGGACAAACTGTTGAAGCATTCTATTTAAGTTTTCCGGTACCATTCAGTGGTGTAGCCAGGATTGTGTTTTTGTGTGTATGTGTGTGTGTGGGGGGGGGGGGGGGGGGGTCGCGGGGATCTCACAGGAAGAAAAAATCTAGAAATGCTCTAGCGTCCCTGTAAAAACAAAGCTGGTATGGACTTTTGAGGATTTTGAGGAATTTGAGTGTTCACAGGGCCAAATGATCCCTGTGATCCGTTCCCCCGGCTACACTCACGCCACTGGTTATACAAACATAAGTCGATTTTTCACAGCAATATTGAGGTTTTAGTCGGGAGAATCGCTTATGGTACCGTAGAAAGGGAGTGGTGGTCATATTGTGGAAAGAATTGGCCATGGGGCCACACAGCCGTCTACTGCCACAATATGACCAACTTCTGCGATCGGCTCTCGAAGTAATGTGCAAGTTCGATAGTTTTAGAAAACAAAATGTCCATCCACTAAATAAGACAATACACTTCAAGAAAGGATTAGGAAAAATCTTCCAGGGATGAGGGAACTCAGTTAATTAGCTGGTTTCAGCTCATTTATTATCAAAATGCTGAAATTTTATTCTTGAAGACCATTTTCATAAAGATTTATAGCAATAAAATGTCTACCAAGTTATACCTTAAAATTAACATATGTCCTCATATTTTCTGTAAAAAAACGTTATTTCCACAAATTTTAAGGTAAAAAAACGATGGTTTCGGTTAATGTCAGAACATTTTCCACTCTCCTCCCAGATCTTGTAAAACATTATCATCTTTAGCTCTACCTCCAACATAGGAATATCCATATAACTATAATATTTGTACATCCAGGCCTTTAAATTCTTCCCAACCAACGACGGTAAACGTTGTGCCCAAATAAGATAATTGCGCTCAAATTATGCGGAGTTTGAAACTTTTTCCAACGTTTTGCAGTGTTTCGGCAATATATAGTTTGGCCACGTTTCCCTGATGCTTGTAATATAGCTTAGAGCTTACCCTAGAACCAAACAGTGCAACAGATACATTATGTTTTTAAAAACCAACAGAGTTCGCCATAGAAAAGCAATTGGCGTCGACAGTGTCGACGGCGATTGCTTTTATGTGGCGAAATCTATATGATCATGCACTTAAAGCTTGAGATCTATTATATTCAAGTTTGTAGAATTTCTCAGTAAACGTCATGCGTAATTTACATTCATATAGACCTTTGACTCGACACTGGGAAACGAAGGAGCCTTCACGAGTCAGTCAAGTAAACTTACGTCAAGGGTGGTGGGGGGGGGGGGTGGGGGAACCAGTGATAATGGTGAAGTCCTATAACAAGGGGGTTGTAAACTAGCATTTTAAGACGGGGGACCTAAAACCTAAAATAGACGCAAAGAAGAAGAAAATACTGGCGCTTTTTCTCCTACCATGCAGGCCACATCCACATTTGCCGTTGATCCAAATTACACTGATCTAAAGGTCTGCGTACGTCTTTGAGGCTGATGTATACATCGGGGGCGAAAAACAAAAATATATGTAAAAAGAGTTCTGCAGACTAGAGTATTATCCCTGGGTATAGAATGTCTCCACATGTGTCCACATGAAGTTGACACGGAACGAGAAAATTTTTGCTTCTGTGCAGAATATCCAACAAAGGAAACGTGGATTTATCGATGGATCGGGAGGCCTATAATTCAAGTAGTTGATCTGTCTCTTTCTTATTTGGAACATGACCCCCTGGGTTTCTGCACTGAAAAGCTCTACAGGGAGCTATTTACCACACATTTTTAAGTGAGAATTTAAATGGCTAGTTCAAATTGTTTTCAAATAAACGATAAGGTGGTCGCATATGTGAACATATAGTCGCTTGACTGCATCATGGCGCCATCTGCAATGCTTTAGCATTGCAGGTGACGTCTCAATGCACTGAGGGTGCGATATTCAGTACTGCTAGACATACGGTGTGCTTATCTACCAATGCAAGAATACAGATCTCTAAATCAATTGTCTAAATATGACTGGAAGGTTATTTAACTGGACATCGACGCTTCTTGAAAACGAAGTAACCTTGGTCTGTAATATGATCTCATTGCAAATCATTGACTAGCCAAGCGGTAATTGCAAAATAAAGGGGAAAAATAACTCGATACTTAGATTTCCCCATGGTTAATTCAGGAAACTGTAATGGTAGTCTATGTGCCAGACGTGTCAAATTGATTCCAATTACTTCACCCGCTTGACTTGACACCTTCCACACAGACAAAATCCAATTTACCTATAATTACCTACGAAAATGTCAACTGTAATTCCACAGTTTAACCCGAGTGGTGTGCGTCGCCCAAATCCCCCCAGCATTGTAATTAAACACGTCGAATATTCGTTCTAGAGGCACCTTTATTTCATTCTTAAAATAATTATGGCCCCCAACGGAACGCGCCCTGGTCAGTGGCTAGTTCGATCGTGGAGCCATATGCTCCGTTTGAGCAAAAGTAATAAACATTGGAAATGCTGGCAAGTTGTTGTAGACAAATAACGAACCACATGGAATTCAATAGAAAAATAAATACCTGTGTTATTAACCCTTTACCTGACATGAAAAGCAGAAGACACTTGCAAACAAAATTTTTGAATAACTATTTTTTTTCATTTTTTGTCTCAAAAACATAGGTTATGACCCTTCATTGGAACGAGCTCGACGAGCTCGTTCCAAAGAGGGGTCATAACCTATGTTTTTGAGACAAAAAAAATGAAAATTAATAGGCGAATTTTGTGAATAGCGCTGTCGGTTTTGGCCGTTACCTTTGTTAAAGGGTTAAACATCAATGGGAATCGGTAGTATAATGAAGATAAGATACTGATGAGGTTTTAGTCGTGAAAATTTCTTGTGACGCCGTAGAAAGGGAATGATGGTCATATTGTGAATACTGTGGACACAGTCGGCAACAGGGCCACAGAGCCGACTACCGCCACAATATAACCGACTCTCACGATCGGTTCTCAAAGTCATGTGCTAGTTCGATAATTTGAAATAAAATGTTCGTCCACAAAGTAAAACAATACACTACAAGCAATGATTTGGAACAATCCTCCACGGATGAGGGAACGCAGTTAATTAGCAGATTTCAGCTAATGTGTAATCAAAATGCTGAAATTTAATTTTCTATAAATTTACATGAAAATGGTCTTGAAGATCATTTTCATGAAAATTTATAGAAATGAAATGTCTACCAAGTTATAACTTAACATATAATATAATAAGACCTCATATTTTCTGTAAACTGCGGTTACTCTGCGGTTACGATGCGGTTTTCATCGGTACTTCGTCCCCCTCTACCCACTGTACCAATCCGAGACAGGAATGATATGAATATGAGTGGTTAATTGAATATGCCATAACAGCCCAATAGATAAAGAAATAAACAATCCAACAACCAAACATATGCGTTGAGAAGTAGTATTTTTATCCCTTTGAACCCTGGTGGTATCTTCCATGTCAGTTCATCTGCAGCAATTAGAAGAGTCCATATTCATTATTTCGGGGTAGACCAATCAATATTTTCAACGTGCAGCCTTAGGGCTGCAGCTTGAAAATATTAATGGGTCTACCCCACCCTTAACTTAGCAAGCATCCGACTTAATGAAAGTATGACGTACCGTGTCCCTGGGCCGGTAAAGCGGCCTCTGGTGTTCAAAGGTTTAACGAGCAAATAGATTTTGATAAAATCTACAATTGATTTTAGCACTGACGCAGTTCTCTTTTTTCGGGTCGGGGTCGAGACTATAACATTTCCGACAGAAATTGGCGATGCAAAGAATGGTTGCGTGTCACAAAGGGTACAAGGTTATGCTTTGCATCGATAATCTATGATGGTCATTTTATATTTCAGGCTCCCACTTACGCGAGGAATATTCCTTCTCTTTACTTGGAACTCTTTTTCTAAATTTGATGATTTGTTTTTGAACAGACGTGACCTGCTTGACTATGATTGGCACTTGGCAAACATCTCCAATGTGAATTGACCTTGTGCCAGCGAAACTAGTCGACAAAATAATAAATTTTAGATAAAAGCCTTTGTGGTTGTTACTCCTCCCGCTCATTCTATATGTCAATGCTTCTTGGCGTACACATTTTAATGGGTCAGTCGAAAAGAATGCTTACATGTTTCCACTGATTGTAAGTGGTCGGATGCTATATAAGGTCGTCGGGTTTACGAAACTTTGAGCAACCCCCACTCAGGTCTTTTGCTTTCGGAGAAAACCCATCATCCTACAGAGAAAGTTTTTGAAAAGACGAAACTTGTTTAAATCTTATTGACAGTTGGCTAATATCTTTAATGAGAATGAACCATTGTGTTAGCGAAACTAGTGGATAGAATTATAAATTTAGGACAAAATAATCCTTTGTGGGGTTCACCCCTCCCGCTCCTCCTATATATCAATTCCACCTGACGCAAACGTATTAATCTATCAGTCGAAAAGACAGCCCTGCGTGTTTTCATTGATCTGACGGCTTGTAAATTGTTGAGTACAAAATAAGATAGCCAAGTTTCCGAATCATTTAGCAAGAAACGTTTAGGCTCATCCTTTGCTCCTGGAGAATACCCATTATCCTACGGAGATGTGGACGATGCGCCCCATGCACCTTCTTTAAACAATGTTGCAGAATTGAAGTGTGTTCTTGAGATACGCTCTGACGTGTAATGAGGTCGGAATTTGGAATAAAGAGCGAAGTGTTCATAATAGAATGTTGATAACTTTCCAATAACAATGTAAAGTGAAAACACGCCTATAAAGTAATCTAATTTAGAAATCGTTAGAATCTGTCTGTGTTACTCATCGCTGCACAAATTAAGACTTTATCTAAAAGAGCTATCACATCTGTCCTATTTCATGACTATCAATAAAAATTAATTGTGTTTTAATTTTTTCCTGTCAATGGTATCGGACAACTGAATGGCCTAATTTCAATAAAAGTTAACACTGCGTGTATGGCGGCAACTCAGTATTTTCGACACATTCCTACAAAAGTTTCATATTATTTGTCAGTGTGTGCGAGGGTATAGATCCCGGAAAGGGGCTGGTATATATACATTAAATTTGTACTGGGGGTGGGCTATATAATCGACCTAACAATTTCTGTACGCATGTTTTGAAGAAAGTTAAAATCGTTCATGGCCAGTCACCCAAATGGTGCATTTGACCATGTCCTAATCCTATCCATATTGTATGCAATGTTAACAGAGAAGGGTTTTTAGCTCATCTTGACAAAGTCAAGCTGAGCTAATCTAATCGCTTCCCGTCCGTCGTCCGTCGTCCGTCGTCCGTCAACACCATGTTTTGGTCTTCTCCTCCTAAGCCACTGGGCCAATTCAAGTGAAAGTTTGTGTGAGTGATGGTCCCAAAGGGGCATTTCATTTTTGTTCAACTCAGTATGTCCGGCCCCATAGGGAGGGAGTGGGGGAAAATGCTCCAAAATATTTTAAAAATCTTCTTCTCAAGAACCAGTGTGTGCAATGTCTTGATATTTGCTATGAAGCTTCCATATGAGGTGTAGAATCAAGTTTGTTCAAACGAAGTTCGTAAAGTAATATTTGGCTTTGTAATAGGAGGGGTAAGATTTTTGGCCCCGCCCAAAATTTCTATTTTCTGAACCGATGGTCCGGTATGAACCAAATTTGGTTTGTGGTAGTATTGGGTCATAAGTACTTGACCCATGCAAAAAAAAAAAAAAATTCCCGCATCCCCATGGGAACCCTGGGAGCTAAAAATAGAAATATTTTCAAACGCCCATATTTCCCAAACCCCACGGAACAGAGAGCTTTTATTTGGTATGAAGTATCCTTATGACCAGTAGAATTGAATGGTAAAAAAATTGCCATCGGTTGTGTTAGGGTGTTCTGTAATGGGCATCGAAAAAATGCTGAGTCAGCATATTTGCAAAAATTTAAAAAAATCTTTTCTCCAGAACCAATCATCAGAATCTTTTGATATTTGGTATACAGCATTCATAGGGGGGGTCAGATAAAAGTTTGTTCAAATAAAGCTCATTGGTTCATATTTGGGCTCTCTACAGGAGCTCGAAGTTTTAACATAGGGTAATATGGGGAATATTCTTTAAAAATCTTCTTCTTCAGAACCACCAGTCAGAATCTTTTAATATTTGGTATACATCATTATTATGAGGGTCAGATTCTAGATTGTTCAAACCAAGTCCCTAGGTTAATATTTGGGCTTCCTACGGAAGCCCAAATTTTATCTTTGTTCAATATGGAGGGTAATTTAAAAAAATCTTCTTCTTCAGATCCATCAGTCAGAATGCTTTGATATTTGGTATGCAACATCTCTATGGGGGTCAGATTCAAGTTTGTTCAAATCAAATCCCTAGGTATATATTTGGGCTCACTACGGTAGCCCAAATTTTTACTTAGTGCAATATGAGAAAATTTCTTTAAAAATCTTCTTCTTCAGATCCACCAGTCGGAATGCTTTTATATTTGGTATACAACATCTCTAGGGGGGGGGGGGGGGGGGGGGCAGATTCCAGGTTGTTCAATTCGAGTGCCTAGGTTAATATTTGGGCTCCATATGGGAACATGAAATTTAACTTAGTACAATATGAGGGAATTTCTTCAAAAATCTTCTTCTTCAGATTCACTTGTCAGAATGCTTTCACATTTGGTATACAACATCTCTAGGGGGGTCAGATTCAAGTTTGTTCAAATCGGATCCATAGGTCAATATTGGGGCTCGCTATGGTAGCCCAAATTTGAACTTAGTGCAATTCTAAGAAATTTCTTTACAATTTCTCTTCTTCAGATCCAACAGTCAGAATGCTTTCATATTCGGTACACAACATCTCTAGGGAAGTCAGATTTAACTGTGTTCAAATCAAGAGCCTGGGTTAATATTTGGGCTCTCTATGGGAGCCGGAGTTGGCCATTTTGCTGAAGAATTAAAAATTTTGTATTCAGTACCCTCTAGAGGTACTAAGATTAATCCACATAGGTTGTATCAAGGGGCTTCATAGGGGAGCTCTGCATTTTACTTATGATCAACTGAAGAAAAGGCATGATGCTCATATTATTTTTGTCACTCCTGAGGGACTCAAGGATTGACAGTGTAGCCTATGGAGATGGCTTGCTTAATGTAGACTCATTCTTGGACTCTGTTTAAATTGTGTTCTGTACAAGATGAGCGCTTCAGGCCCTGTGGGGCCTCTTGTTTTATATTTCATTTGCGTTATATAGTCTGTAGATCTGCATGCATATTGTAAATATAAATTAGAACACCAATCGATTGCTCTGGGCCGTCATATTCCATTGAGATGACGAGACCAGTTCTGCTTGATCAATCGAGACACCATAGGCATCGTGATTCTCGTCTCATCAACGGGACAGAAAATGACAACGAAGATCAGAACTGCACATGCCATCCCCACCTTCAGCCATTATACATCTTATAGACACTGGGTGTTTGATAATGTACACGGGCGGATAACTGCAACTGCCACAATCTCACATGGGCAGACGAAATCGTGCGTATTCAAAATATTTTTTCCGCGAAAGTTCAAATATTCTGTTTTTATGATGACGTTACATTTTCGGATATTCGAATTCTGTTTTGGCTCTATGAATATTTGACTTGAGTGATTGGAACTTCTATAAAGAAGTGAGAGACGCATTAACAAACCCTCAGCGTATGAACCAGCTAACAGAAGGTTATGTAATGGAGTGGTACGAACCGGATATATACCATACTTCCCAATAATTTAACAATTTACCTGACGTAACGGCCAAAACCGACCAGCGCTATTCTCAAAATTCGCCAATTAAGTTTCATTATATTTTCATTTTTTTGTCGCAAAAACATAGGTTATGACCCCTCGTTGGAACGAGCTCGTCGAGCTCGTTCCAACGAGGGGTCAAAACCTATGTTTTTGAGACAAAAAATGAAACCAATTAGTTATTCAAGAATTTTGTTTGCAAGTGTCGTCTGCTTTTCAGGTTAGGTAAAGGGTTAATGGACATCCACTATTGCAGATGATTCATCATTCAGGAATGATGCTTAATATGAGGTAAAACAGTTTGGCAAATATATTATTTCCATACATTTCCATTTTACCCTTAATTTCAAATTGGATACAAAACGTTTAAAATGTTTTTACAATTTGTTGAAGAGTACCAGTTGGCACTCTCCGATAAATTGTAAAGAAACCTTATCTATACACGTACATGAGTGTTTGTGTGTGTATGATGGTGGCTAAGAGAGTATGTGTGATGTGCGCGTGTGACTGTGTGTGGAAGTGTACGAGGGTGTGAGTGGATTGTTAATGCCATACCGCTTCATGTGTAAATAGTTGTGCAATATTATTATTATTATTATTATTATTATTATTATTATTATTATTATTATTATTATTATTATTCAAAATAAAAGCCTGAATTTAGGTATTATTTGAATATAAGCTTGTTTTTAATAACCAATCTAAATGAACACAGCAGACAAATAGTTAAGGACGTGATTCACGATGAGGTGGTTAATCATGTGATCCAATTTGCACGTCCATAAACATCATGTTGGCACCAGAGCAGTTATTTGAAAGCTAATGCTCGACATCCCTGCTGGTCTTGAGTGAAAATAACGCACCTAAATTAAATTCCCGCGTCCATAAAAGAGGAAGGGCTTTATAGAATTCTAAATCCAACAATACCATCTGAGATGAAAGAATTTGAAACAACCAGCAACCACCTCTGAAACCGTCGCATGTGTTGCTCTGAAGCTATTTGTAAGATATTTTGTCAGCAGGCAGGTCTCAATGCGATCCTCTATCCCACTGGTGCATACAGAAACTGATGTTTCTTTTGTAAACAGATCGCATTACAAGTTTGATTAACTTACTTGTATTTCATAACAACATATTTTATTTCTAAATGTACATGTATGGCTTTATGCGTATTGTTATGGTGTGGACCAATGTCGTTTGTTTACCTTTTACCCGACTAATCGTCCACAGCGCTGCATATAAAATATGGCTATTGGAATTTTGTATTGTGTGTGTGTGATTGGGGGGGGGGGGGGGGGGGGGGGGGGGGAGTCACTTTAGTTTGATTTAGGAAAATAAAATGGCAGTGTTGTTTTACTCTTTACTACTTTTGTTGGATTGAAGGCCAAGTTTTTTTCTAAAACAAAGGCCCTAAATTGTCGACATGCGTCCGTCCATCCGTCCGGGCAGACATATGGGGTTTAGGTGGCTATTTGTTGGTACAAATGGGGGTTAGGTGACTACCGCAATTTATGTGACTAGTCACATAGTTAAATGTCATTATTCTAGGATGGGGTTTAGAGTTGGGGTGGGGTGGGGTTAGGGTCAGTAAAGGGTAGGGTTAGGGTTTGCTACCACCCTAAAAAATTTTCACCCCAAAAGTTGTTTTAATACAATGGGCATGCATTTTAGTTCAAATAGACTAGGCACATAATGGATTTTCATTAGTCTAGGGTGGGGTTTAGAATTGGGGGTGGGGGAGGGGTAGGGTTAGGGTCGTTCTTGTGCATGCAAATATGGACAAGTGGACATGCGCATATTCTAAAATGTTGATCTGCGACAATTGTAACCAGGTTATCTCCCATGAACTTAGATTTATTATTTGTTTTTCAAGCTCAACATTCAGAGGTGCATTCTAAGCCGGAAGTGGGGGGTATTAATCACCTTCAGTGATATTTGTAGTTAGGAGAAGAAGTAGAGGTTGGAAGTATGATCGGTCCTTAAATGCTACCCAGTTTAAAAGGACCAATATTTCAACAAGAAAAAATTGTACAATTCTTTCTAAGTTGCGTCCATTTCTTACCGATCAACAATACATAGAACGAACTGTAGTATTTTGCTCCTGTCCTGAAAACTGACTGATGACAGACACTTGTTGTTATCTCTCGTCGATAAGCCTGGGAAACGGAAGGTTTGAGATAGAGCTCTAGGCTGGGTTTCCAAATTTATCCAAATCATGAGGATCAAAATCTGTTTCTACGAAAAAGGAAAGGTTAAGGGATAAATAGCATCAAAACCCAAAAAGTTACAATGAAACACGATTGGAGAAGCCAAATTTATGAGTCTTTTGGGGTTAAAATACCAATAGTCACTGGACAGGATTTGACGGACTGACCATGTTTTGGCCCGGTGTGAGTAATCTTGGAATTCCAACCGCGATCGATGTGAAATACTTGCATCTCAGGGAATATTTCAGGTTTCGAGAAGGAAAGAACACAAATTATGACGAAGATAACTGAAATAAGTTTCATGAAAATTAATGTTAAGGCTCTTCAGATGGGAACACATGCAGATGTGACGCCCTGTTGCACTCAAAGGAATAGATTTCCCCATATACAACCATAATAACGTTCATTTGAAAACAATTTGAGCAGACCATTTAAATGTGAACTTTTGGGTATATGTGCAGGGAATAGCTCCTTGGAGAATCCCCTGTCCAGAAATCTAGGAGTCACGGTCCAAATAAGAAAGAGAAGTGAACAGAAATTGGGGCCTGCATGTGATTCATCAAAATCCAGCCCATGTGACCAACGATTATTATATTGTAAGGCTTATACTGAGACTCGGCGACAGTTAAACGACTATCTATCTAACACAAGTCAGAAAATAAGCAGGCTGACATCTGCAAAATGAGATCCCCAGAGAGTGAATTTAGTGATGCTAACCTGCACAGCACAACAACTTTAGATGCTTCTCTATTGCGGAGAAAAGTGCGGACAGAGAGGTTTGATCGGATCGCGACCCAGTCGCGATCCGTTCGAAATTGACTGTCCGCTTGTGTGATCGCAGTCTGCCTTTGTGTACTCACAAAACACCTTTCTCTTACTTACAATCGAAACTTTTAATTGAATCTATTTAAAATACCAATCCAATTACACAGTCAGAAGATTCCCTCAAAACTGCTGATTTAAGCAGTCTTCTTACCGAGTTAATCAATACCAGAAGAAAAAAACATTGAACTAGTCTTTTTACAAACTTCATTTCCTTATTATTTGAAATCTTGATATACAGCCATACATCTGAACGAGTAGCAGACTGGGGAGTGGATAAACAAGAGAGTTTCCTTCTACCACTTAAGCATCTCAGAAAACGGATGTGGTTTAAGTAACTTCTATTGATCTGTGCGCGTTGTGAGATATTCTCTCTGAAGATAATTGAAAGTTCGGTTGCGAGATTGCAGTGTTTGTGATGTTTAGCTTGTTTGTTCGATTGTTCGTAGCCATTAAATTTTCACTCAGGAAACGAAGACTCTAAGAGTCTCATGTCGCATCTGTGACTTAAGAAATGATCCACGCTTTCCATTACGTGATGTTGACGAGAGATGCGGACTCACAACGAATTGGCCAAATTGACAACACCAAGGGTTTTTTCCACCTCTTTGAACACACAAGACCGACTGTTGCGACTAAGTACCAGGGTAGTGACCAGCTGTCTAATAACATTACAACATTGGTGGGGATCAGTTCAAAATTTTAACCTCCGGCCGCGGCTGCAGGTTGGAATTAATAAGTTATATCTATCACATCTACAACTCCTGGCAAGTGGATTGCCACTAAACACTCATGGAATGGAGTTTCCACCCAGATAACAACTGTTTATACTTCTGATAACGCATAAGATGGACAAGCACAATTTTAGCAAATGGACCTCCCTCCGTGTTTAACCCGGTGTAACAGGAATGGAAGTCCGTAGGAAAATTAGTCCCTCTGGACTATTATTCCGCGGAATTATAGTCCTAGGTCTAACATTTCTAGGAATAGTAGTCCGGCGGACTACTATTCTTAGAAATGTTAGACCTAGGACTATAATTCCGCGGAATAATAGTCCAGAGAGACTAACGTTCCTACGGACTTCCATTCCTTTTACACCGGAGGTCCACTGGCTGAAATTTTGCTTGTCGTTCTTATGCCTCTTTCAGAGACAAGGATCTTTTGTTCGGGTGAAAACGAAATTTTGCTTGTCGTTCTTATGCCTCTTTCAGAGACAAGGATATTTTGTTCTGGTGAAAACTTCATTCAGGGAGTGTTTTAGTGGTAATTCACCTACCTTGTACTATTCTTATACTCGAGAAACTAAAACATTCATAGAAGCATGTTATGTCTATGACAGAAAACAAGCACACACTTTCCATTTTGTTCAATAGCACTCTTAAGATGAAGATGTCAAAGATCACAAAATTTATCCCTTCGTTTGTACCCGAATAGCATCTTTTGTGGTCAAATCTCCTTACCAATTGTGTTCTATTAAATGCAACTTTTGTGAATTTTTGGCGTAGATAAAATGTTATATAAAATCTGCTGCCTTGATTGCTGGTTGGTAACAGTAACTTATCTGTACAGCATAATTTAACGCAGGAAACCAAGATACTTTAGTCGTATGTCCTACCTGAGACAGAAGAAAAGGGCAAAGTGTTCATCAGTTTCAGTGGAAAGGCACAGTGGTTCATTCAACTGAGAGCCGGACTTGTGTTTCGGGTTATCGTGCTTAAGCAATCATTTTTGTTCTGAGTTCACTTCCAACTCGCGTCACTTGTGTTTTGTCTTTGAGAAATACATTTAATCATGGCTTGCTCAAATGGAAGTCAAATGACAAAGCGTGTGTTCAGATCACCGTGACCTTGGCAGAGGCCAGATGGTACATCGAAAAGTCAGACAGCCACTCGGCGCTGCTCGGTATTCCGGCAGCCCCCACGTGCATAGCTGTCTACCAGAATACCTAGACGTGCATAGCTGTCTAGGTGTTCTGGCAGACAGCTCTCTTTTGGTCGCGATCTGTGAACCATGACGGCTGTCCGAGCCCAAAACCCGAAAACCTTTAGAACAGTCTACAGGTCGTGCTTATGGAGGGATATCATTGTAACTTAGTAGGATGACTCCATATAATGTCTAAATGGGGACGACTCCTTTTGGTTGTGATGGGTCAACCGTGATGGCTACACAGGCGCAAAGCCCAAAAACCTTTAGCTTAGTCTACAGGGCATATGTATGAAGGAATTTCAATGTAACTTGACATAATGACTCGCTTTGGAATAATTTCACTGTAACTGGGTAACTTTGGTTGAAATACATTAACTGTGAGGGCCACATTAACTCATCCCTAAATTCTTTAGTACAGTCCACACCTCAAATTATTTTCACTGAAAACATTGCATACAGGGAACAGAAATTAACATATTCTCAATTATTACAATTCTTGTCATATTTCATAATCCGTTCATAAACATTGAACATTATCCTTTTCATCAAACATAACACACAGTCAAGATAACCTACAGTGTCATTGACACTTTCATTCAATTACATGCTTGGTAACAACTCCTTGTAAAAATGACATTTTAAAAAATAGCCAATTCTTCGAAGTAACTGTTTCCCATAATTCCTCTGGTAATTTATCCCTGTGCATCAGACTCCAACTCTGTAACCAAAGCTTCAAATTCTCCTGCCCAATAAATAGCCTAATGTAATCATATATCTGATACTAAAACCATATCTCCAATTTACATGGCATTAGTTTCAACATATGCCCAATGTTTAGACTTTCACTCCCGTGCAATAGTGCGAAACTGAGAAGCGGATCCCCGTCTCTCGACTTATGTCAACGATTATTACTTCGCGCAAGAAAACAATTGCGAATACCTCGGTCTACTTCCGGAATATTCTCGAATAAGATACTTTAACACTTTTCAACGACTCTCTAAGTTTGTTTTGTCGCAGCGATAACGTTCGCAACATGTGTTCGCTCATCTTTTCTACACTTTGGGATCTGAAGTTGACTCATTCGCGATGTAATACTGCAGATGCTCTGGCAATGACGGCCCGGATAATACTGAGGAGGGGGAGATCTAAAATCTGAGCATTTGTTTCTCGTCAAGTGTCGTTTGCCTGAACAGGCTGACGATCCTTGTCTACAAATACCTTCAGGGCTATAAGTCTTGAGAAGTATGTGTTGTTCAATACATTGATTCGTACTTCCCAGGGAGAAGTGTATGAGTTAACACAATGTCTGTCCGAAAAACACACCTCGAAGATAAAGTTTAAAGAAACTTTCGATAAGTTGGATACAATACGGCATGTACCAATTAAACACGACTGAAGAAAAGCTGCATGTTTAGAATGAAGGACCAAATGAAAAAAAAACGAACATAGTAGAGCATAATCGTTTACTAAATTGCAATTTTAATTTTTCTTTGATGTTTTACTTCCAATCAAATCAGAGCATTCCACATTCACTCACAGAATAACTTCATGAATTCACAATTATATGCCAGCAGGGATAAAACGAAATCAAGCTATAAAAAATCCTAAATAAATGCTTCAGTCGTTGATTAAAGAAACACAAGAGCTAAAACCAAAAACACAAAGCACATCCAAAGAGCATTGATTATTGCAATTCATAGAACAAAAATGATTGCCTAACCACGATGACCCACAGCAAGCACATAAAATCCGTTTAGCTGACACTCAGACGAAACACTCAATCATATCAAATGTTAGACAAAACGCCCATATTAGCCATCAGGGGGATGCTCAAAAGATGTATTTACTTTGGTCTCGAGGTACTTCTATCCCGTTCTATAAATAATTGATTGTCAATGAGCGTTTGTGAAATACGTCTATCACAAAATATCAGTGATCTCATACGATATTATTCAAGTAACAAATAGTGACATGTATAGTACTGTGATTCCAAAAGTGGATTGGGAATGTCGACAAGATCGCGACTGTATCGAGATCTGATCGATATCCCTGTCCGATTTTCTCCACACTGCACTTCAGAATCTCGCCTGTCAAAAAAGAAATGCGAGAATAAGACAGAACAAACCGAATGTGGAGTGCAGGAGACAGGAATCAAGCACCTGAGTTGGAGTTGTTCACTCTGAAATCAGTTAGGATAAAAATTAACCCAAATCAACTGGGTTGAGTGAATATGAACCCAAGTGGGTTCATATTCACTCAGCCCAGTTCATTTGGGTTAAAAATTAATTTTTTAACCCAACTGATTTTAGAGTGTTCAAGTGTTCCACGAGTACCGTAGCTGCGACGGAAATGCAGGAAAATTTATGTTTTGTGTCGAAGCATTTCATTCACTTCATAACGTCAGGCAGATGCTTAACGACCAATCAGATGTGTTCTGACATGACTTTCTTACACATAAGCCGCATTCCATGCGCGATGTGTCCAGCACGACCGATCAGATGTTTTCGTATAAGACCTTTTTACACGTAAGCCGGATTCCATACGGGATGTATCTGGCACGTCCAATCAGATGTGTCCTTACATAACTTTCTTACACGAAAGCCGGATTCCATGTCTGGTGTTTCTAGCACATTACCTGTTTGTATTGTATCTGGTAACGTTGAATACACACATCAATGGTGGTATAATACTGAATCTCGTAAGCTATGTTTTGTTTGTTTTTTCTTGAGTCGGTCTTATTTTCGCAATATTTCTTTATGAAATCTCGATCCCCCCTGGTATGAGTGTGTTGCGAGCAAATCGCTAATTGTGCGATCATAGTACTGCAACTCTAGGCATTGCATCGACTTGTAGCACCAGTCGAAATAAGTTGTAGATAACCAAACGGGTCCATAGCCCCAAACTATTCTGTTGAGAATACTTACCCAAACATCACTTTCCAGGAAGGTTATTGCATGCATATAGGGGTGGGATGAACGCGAAGAGCAAACCACTCCACCACCAGCGGTTTTGTTTTGTCCGACAGTTAGAGCTCTGTCGATACGTCTTACTTGTACGATATACTATTCATGTGCACATTGGTGGCCAATAGTCTGTTAGAATCAAGGGGAAATAATACAGTGTAGACATACACTTTTCAACCTCTCTTGTTATCTCGGGTCAACGCAACTAAATTTCCGACAAATATATGCAAAGCGTGACGGAGCCGCGTAACACTCAGGTATTCTCTGTAGCGCTAGTTTCTGTCAGAAATTTCATTGTTTCAATGACCTAACCCCCCCCCCCCCCCCCCCCACACACACACACCGGCTCTCATCAATAGCTATAATCGCCAATGGTAAGCTCTCTTGGAGGGCTTTTCGTAAAACGAGGAGCTGTCATTATCAATGAGAATACAACTCACGTTTTTAGATTTTTTCTTCCGGCATTAAGCAACTTGTTTCGACTGACTGGGTAACTACGAGAACTCCTTTTACTAGGTCACGCATGTATGATTTTGATACATAATATTCTCTGAATTATTAAATAAGATTAGCAATAGCTAATGAGTATTAATCGTAAGAACGCTGGGGATATGCCAAATCTGGTGTCGACTTTCATACACAGCAAATTGAGGACGGTGGTTGAAAAAAGATGTAGCTACCACATTATATTTGTGCATGGTGTACCGGCGTAAATAACCAGCCGTGTGGAAGTAATTATGCCAAATATTATACTTACATCCCAATCTACAGAGATGATTAAAAGGCAGAGATTAAACTACTCTTCACTTAGATGTTTCACATAATTACAAGCGTATAGGATAAATGGAGGACATGAAAGAAGGTTTCTGATATTTCATTAGTGGTTTGGCGAAACAGGTCATGCATTTTTCATTTTAGTTAGCCCCTGATGATTTAAGTTGAAAACATTTTCTTCGAAACAGGCAAACCTCAAATAGAATTTCGATATTGTTTGTCGGTAGACTATGCTTTAACCCTTTACCCAACGAATCGCCCGCATCCGCCCGCGTAATATGCAAATTCAGCAGTTGAAAAAATATTATTTTTCAACAAATTTCAACAAAACCATATGATGTGACCTCTCGTTGGAACGAGCTCGTCGAGCTCGTTCCTACGATGGGTCACATCATATGGTTTTGTTGAAATGTTTTGAAAAAATTTAAAAAATGATATTTAAAATAATAAATTTTGATATCGTCTGCGTTGGGTACAGGATTAATCCTTTACCCAATACAGCGTCCATAACCTGCAGTGCCATTCACAAAAATCGCAATTCAAGTTGTATTTCTTTTAATTTGTGTCTCAAAACAGCGTATAGTTCTCTTCTCAGATAGGTTTTCGGGAATCAATGTCCGACGCTGGTATTATGTTATGGAAGGAGAGAAAGCGGGACCCCGAAGAAATTTTAACATTCGGGTGGGAGATAAATGTACAGTTATTTGCGTTGAGTACATATTTCCATGAACCATACTTGACGAGGGCATCTGAGTAATGCACAGAACGGCACATGCGTGTGAATGGGTTAATCGGTATGGCACGAGTGTCAGCGTGGAAGGATAAACGAGTAGCCGCAGGCCACGAGTTTTATCCTTCCGCGATGGCACAAGCGCCATATCGATTAACCCATTCAGACGCATGTGTCGTTATTGCTAATTACACACCTTCACGTCCATGAAAGTAATTATCAGAAGGACACTCAGCAATTCATTTGATAAATGTTACTGTGTTTAGCTATCGCTAGCTATTCAAATTATAATTGCGGTGTTGGATTTGTTGAAAATTCCCGAGAAATTTCGTTCTATTTAAAAATAGTCCGTCAACGATTTTCGTTCGGCACATATGTGCAGAACGGACTTTCATTTTCCGCATGTTTTACCGTTGCTATAGATGGGGATTTCATAGAACAAGCGTGTAATAAAACTTTGTTTTGTTTTATTATCAGTAAATTATATTCAGATGATACCCGTCGGTAATCTTTTTTAAATATCAAGACAGTGACACCTCCAGATGAAGAATCTATCCCAACAACACAACGAGGTGGTGGGACGTATGTTCACTCAAAAGCAAGTGATACTCTGTGAGTGAGGCCAAGCTCTAGGGTGACCATAAATCTATCTCTGTTACAATGTGTTCCATCCATAAGTTGATGTGGGCACGGTAGACTGAGGGCACGTCGTGGTGTACTTGCCTTCAAGCATTGCTAACTCTGCTTGTGCCGAGTGAGTAAGTTAGTGTGTCTGACAGTTGATCGCCGCTGCTCGGTGGTTCACTCCGGGTACTCTGGCTTCCTCTATCCGTAAAACTGCTCGACACGATATGACCTTGGCTGTTGAAAGTGTCGTTAAACCTCAATAAACACACAAACAAACAAACTGTATGTTCGTCATCGAACGTTTGGCCTCATAAACTGGTGAACGGCCAGGAAGTTATAGTTACCCGAACAGTCTACCTTTTTCTTGTCGCTTTTCGCCCAAATATGCTGACAGTGTTTTTGAAAAGTTAATATGCCCGTAGAAATGAAAGATGTCCGTACAAGAGCTAATTTTTTTACACATTCTGTATTTTCAGGCACATTAAACGACCTTCTAAATGCGTGTCCTGATGGTTTCTATGGCTATATGTGTAGATTTAGGTGTCGATGTAGAGGCAATGATGTCTGTGATAAGGTGACAGGAAGCTGTCCACGTGGTTGTGCGCATGGATATTGGGGACCTGGATGTCAGCTGGGTAAGTAGTATTAGTAACGGTACCTCTCAAATACACTATTGAAACAATCGAGATTTAAAGACTTCATGGTGGCCTTGACTGTGTTTATTATATGAACGTGAAAGTCCTGAGTCAGGACTAGGTCAAGTGTTCGGTGCAATCGTGTGTTTGTTCCACTCTTAGAGTGTAAAATCCAACCCGATCTGCACAGAAAAAATACAAATCCTACCCGGAGTTTTGGTCTTATGCTCATGATTTGGTATTGCGTGCCCCAACTTTTTGGAGAGGATTAAGGTAGCCCACTAGCACTAATTTGTTTTTAACAGGAAAAGGGTTATATTATAATATTTTTATTCATCAAAGTAGGGCTGAGAGAGGGGGGGGGGGGGATTTTATAATCTAAAACAGTGGGAGTATGACCCCCATTCAATACTATCTCTGCAGCTCCTCTTCCCGATTGAATAAGTCTCACCAATGGCAAGCATCCAACACTGCTAATTACTGTCGCAATTTCAATTGTTCCGACCCACACAACCGCTGAACCACCCATCGTCAAACGTTATCTGTGCTACTGCTAATCCTATTCCATATTACTTATATTTTCCCCTGAAACCCCCCTCACTTTTTATCGTGGGGGGGGGGGGGGCAGAAAAAAAAAACTCCGGACACCTAGGCCGAGGTGGATGGGTGGTGTCCATTAATTTCAGTAGAGTCCAATAATTTAAAAATTCAAACACCGCACACGAGAAGTTTCAAACTTTAAAACTGTTATTATTTTATCGATCGTCTTTTTGAAATAAAACAAAAACAAAACTCAGATGTGATTGGCAAACACGTGAGGCAGTTCCGATACGTAAACAGAAAAATATAAATGAAAATTGTGTCCAAATATATTATTTATTCGTATTTTTAAGAAATTAGATGCCGTCATTTGAGAGATATTCGCTTCAAAATCAGAACTTGAGTGTTATAAAATTACTCCCCATTTACAGAACAAGTTCAGTTTCGTTAATTTTGATGGATTTCAACAAAAAAATATTCCAATTGACATTCGATTTATCCGAATTGATCTCGGTCAGAATGCGACGTTTCATTTGGCCGATTACGAAAATGGGCGGAGTTTATGTTTTTTGATGGACCCGTGCCATCGGTCGAAAAATGGTTCGTTTGTTCCGCAATGATTTGTGAATATGGAACTGGAGGAAACGTAAAAGGTATGAATAAAGTCTTTGGTGGCACAGGAGAGCTGTAGTGAATATTTTTTGAGCATATTTAATAACTCTCTATCTTCAATAACAAGAAATTAGAGTGACAAGCATGAACCGCTCATGGACAACTAAAGTCAAGTCTTTTAATAACAAACATCCGTACAAATATTCCAATATTTAGATTGTAACCAGAAAATAGTAAATACAGTCAGTGATACAGTGTTGTCTAATTTACGCCTGTTGAGAGAACAGAAAAATGGAAGGAATAGAGTTTATCATTTGAAACTTACTTAATGATGAAAAACCACCCATTGTATAGTCTTATGCTCAATTTTGGGCCATGTAGAGGGATGGGTGTCCTAGATTCTGGAGGAATGTTTTTTGCGCACAAAGTGGGGTGCTGGAGGTCCGAAGCGGTGCACATTTTTTCAGCCTCGAGTTTGTAGTTTTTTACCCAGTCCCCGTCCCCCATTTCTATGAACAGATCTGTCAAATATTTTCCAGCAAGTCATAAGCTATTTTGGGTAACAAACGTGTTCAGTTTTTAAATTTATTTTTTAAAGTAATTTAAGGATTATCACAATATTTAAGGGAGAGATTATATATTTTATTTTGATTTTTCAATAAAATCCTGTTCATTTTAGAGGAACGATGCTTCTACAATTCACAGAGCAGGAATTATATGGGTAAAAAATCAATGACAGACGACAATGTTCCATGTCAGCGTTGGTCATCTCAGACCCCACATACTCATAGGTATACAGCCGGGAACTTTCCAGACAGAAAATTTCCAGATAATTTCTGTCGAACGACTACAGACGCCTCGAGGCCATGGTGTTATACGACAAATAAAGATAAGAGATGGGGAAACTGTGATGTGACTAATTGTGGTAAGTATATTACTGTCTCGTCAAATCAGTTTACCATATTAAACTGCCCGTTAATAATTTGCCGGAACGGAATCTGCGTTTGGTGGGCGCTGGACCAACGTTTGGTGTTGTCATTTACCGCGAGGCAACATTAAACAAATCATTGCCTCTAATGTTTAAAATGAGTATTTCATACCGACAGTAAGTTGTTTGTGGTTTGGAACAACTTTATGTTCCGAAAGAATGTCACCTTCTGCACCACCCTCTTCATCTCATGTACTAAATGGTGGTCATGAGATAGACAATTAAATCCGTTAGCACCTAGAAGTTAAAAGTCAGGTCTACTCACTTCTGTTGTTGGAGAAAAGTGTCCTGGCAATGTCGATTCCACATAAAAGGGAGCGGGAATGATCGTATAATCTGAACAGTTGTTTCTAGCCAAGTGTCGTCTGTCTCAATAGACAGACGACACGTGACTAGAAACAACTGCTCACGGTATACGACTTTTCCGGGTCATCATTATACGATTCGTCATTGCCAGGCAGACGACACTTGATTAGAAACAGACCATCAGACTTGATAGTTTTTTGATGGTCAGTTAATCTACTCTTATTCCCGAGGTTAATTCGAATAATCGGAATCACCACACATAATATGTTACATGCTCTTTAGTTACGTAATGCGGTGCCATACAAGGCGAAGAGAAAACAGTATCAAATATCAAACGAAACGTCAGCCATACCTGATACTATGTGTTCTTGCTTCACACGCCATTCACAAACAGACACAATAAATGAACCCTACTTTCAAAACATTCCTGAAAATTATTCTGTTCGAAATACTTAGGATATCAGTAAATTAGACAATTTGTTCGGGGGCACGGTGGCTCAGTTGGTAGAGGTGCAGGCTGCAAGCCGAGAGGTCCTCGGTTCGAATCCCACCTGCGGCAACCGCGTTGTGTCCTTGGGCAAGACACTTCACCCCGATTGCCTACATGGGGGCACGATGACGCTGTGTACTGAGGCGTACTGCACGTCGATGGTGCGCATGTCTTCAACCAATCTAACCCTGCCTGTGCTGCGGTGCAGAGTTCAGAGTTACGATGTTGGGGAGCTGACAGCTGCTCGTCGTTGCTCGGTGGTTCTCTCCGGGTACTCCGGCTTCCTCCACCCGTAAAACTGTCACGGTCACGATTAGCCATTATGCATAAGTATGTGACCTTAAACACCAATAAATAAATAAATAAATAGACAATTTGTTCTGCGCCGAAAGTATTCTGTGGGGGAAATATAAACATGACAGAAGTTTATGACTTTACCTTTACAGTACCTGCGTATTGTTTGTTGCTGATATAGTGAACATTATGTAACAGTACACTGAAGCTACTTACAGTTATTTGAAAACATTGTATATGTGGCGCGTTACCCACGTACTACAGCCGCCCATCCCTTAAATTCGTCCATGATGACAAACCATTGTTTCGTATCAGTAGTTTCGAATTATCATCAGTCAAAGAATAGGAATTGAAGAAGAAACAGCAAAAATGCTTGCTGTTACCTCTAAAATTCGGTCTGAAATGTTCGACTTTTCAAGGAAACCCTGTGGGGAGATCACAGAATTACACATCGTTCACATCTTGTACTCGAATATGGTGTGCCATCATAGGCAATGTATGAATTGAACTAAAAGGTAGGAAGAACTTTTTCATTTTTACCGTACATGTCTCTTTATTTGACAGCTATTTGTTCTCGACCAGCTCGTTTACTGTTCCCATAATAACAATTATTCATCTGTGCAATCCTGTAACAATTCTACCTTTAAATACGGATACTAAAACTATAAAATATCATAATTACATACATCGTTATGCCGTTTTTGGCATATCAGTCGCTGATAAATAACTCTACCATGCTGTTTAACAATGCGTCTGAACGTAAATTATTACAATGAATAAAAACCAAAACAGTGCCAAACAGATTGAATCGAATCAATGAAGTGTTTAAAATTGCACTGGAACGTGGTCGTGCAACATTTGAATTGTATTGTATCAATCGCTTTCTTTTTGTTAAGATCTAATCGCTCTTGTAAGGGTGTGCCGTGTTGTGATTTCAAATTTGAATAGAGAATTTCGGCCAGATCGCGACCTGGATGGTCGGTACTCTCTGTAAGTTTTCCTGCTCACGGCACTGAAGAATCTCACATGTCAAAAAAGACGCGGTAACATCAAATATCAGATACTATTGGCAATTGTTTTTCTTCATCCTCCTTTAATTTCGCAATATTTTATTAAGGAAATCATGACCAACTGGTGTGTGTTGTGTTCAGGTCGCCATCTGATGGAACAAAGGCCGCTTTTGCGAGCACTGTATTATAGGATATATTGCTGTGTGTCAGTACAATTACAGACGTAGTATATCCTCAAACTGTGACGCGTGCAACGTGGGTATCTTTGTGCAGACAACTGCACGTACATACAATGGCAGACTCTCAATTAATTCCACAGACCACTAGGCAGTTAAGCACCAAACTAGCAAGTCCACAGTCCATGAACCACTGGGTATATTCTACTCGGTGGTCAATGAACTGCAGCCTTGTTTATTGGGTCATCACATTTCTTGTGAACAATCAAGTTGTTACTATTCAGGCGGATAGCTTCCCACAGAGTGGCCGCGTACCAAGATAGCTTGTGTGCACTATAGAATGAGACGTAGTTTGACATAATTAGAATTCGTTCAAAGAATCTACAGCACCTTTTTATTCTATATTGAAAGATCGCACACAACGAAGAATATACTGATCATATTAACTTTCCCTTCTCTAATTATATTACCAATTTGTGCAAAGGGCAGCTATTCCCAAATTTACACAAAGTATTTAGTATACACCTGATTTCACGACTGGAATTTCTATCTTTTGAATATTAAAAACGCAAGGTTTTCTTCTCTTGGGTATACTCTGTGATGCGGAATAGTCTTTTCAATCGATGATGGATTTGTTCCAATGTTCTGGTCCTTAGTTGCACTCGCTACTAAACGCATGGACGTGTGTGTTTTACTATATCGTCTCCACTCTATTTTCTAGACATGTTTCCATAAATGCGCGTAAAAGTAATGCATTATTTTTCCATAAAGGTCTAATATCTCCTTCTGAATGAATTATGTGACATGCAAGTTGGTGATGTTACATCCCGGGACGTACCCACAATTTTCAGAGCGGAGTTGGGGTGGGGACACTTTTAAGGCTGATGGTATAACGCGACAGGGACATAACATTAGCCAAACCTTTGTTCGTAGGACGCACAAGAGGTAGACACCATTTACATGGTGACGTTTGTTTTCAGCACGCGCTCATGCACCATTTGCTGGCATTATTGTTGTTCAAGAATGGGGCTCAATACACAATATTTAACCACACGAAAGCCTGAAACACACTTGAATAATCAAAAATACCTCACCTCAACATGGTTTGCTACTAGAATGATTATCATTACTTCTTTGTTATACAAGGAGCTATTTTTTGCCTCATATTAGGCTACACGGTGGTAGGGCAGATGGGCGCACTTCTCTTGATGCTGCCACTCTGGGTAGCTATGTGTTTGCAGATGCTTCGCTGGGTGAAAGGAAAAACACTAATACAGTGGGATATAAATGTCATCACATTCTCCCTTGATGTTTGGAAAGTTTATTAGGAGGGGATTTTAACCCTTTACCTAACATGAAAAGCAGACGACACTTGCAAAAAAAATTCTTGAATAACTAATTTTTTTCATTTTTTGTCTCAAAAACATAGGTTATGACCCCTCGTTGGAACGAGCTCGTCGAGGGGTCATAACCTATGTTTTTGAGACAAAAAATGAAAATATTTTGAAAATTAATTGGCGATTTTTTA
This sequence comes from Pictodentalium vernedei, assembly GCA_031216915.1. Classification (NCBI taxonomy): domain Eukaryota; kingdom Metazoa; phylum Mollusca; class Scaphopoda; order Dentaliida; family Dentaliidae; genus Pictodentalium; species Pictodentalium vernedei. The sequence continues at coordinate 163,370,831 of CM062291.1, read as the reverse complement.
GAATAGCGCTGGCCGGTTTTGGCCGTTACGTTGGGTAAAGGGTTAAGAGCAGTGTCAGGGGCTAGCACTACCATCGAGGAAAACGTAAAAGAGTACGTTCTTACGGTATTCCTATTGTTCACTAGCGATTGTATATATATTGAAAAAGAAAATCGTTTTTATATGTTCTATAGAACACATTCCTATAGTTCACTAGCAATTGGAAAAATATTGAAAAAGAAAATCGTTTTTTACATGTTCTATAGAACACAGTACTGTCATGGTTATCTGCAAGTATATACGGTACAAATAGATGAATCCTCCAATAACGTATCTTTTCAATCCTGAAAAAATTCAAGCGGTTGAGAATGTCAAGAGTCAATCGAAAATTATTGTAACGCCAGGAAAGAAAAATATCCCAAATTATCAACGCTTCCAGTCGGTATTTTAAGTCCGCCCGATCATTTTATCAGAAGTGATATTTCCAGTCTCACAACGGTCGACTGGTGTCTTCGCAGGTTGATGTAAAGCAAATCGTATCTCGATCGTGAATTCCGTGACTATCAAGTAACACAGAGTGCCCACTTTTTTACTTTGTTTTTCTGTTGTCTTTTCTCTTTCTTATTAAGTAGGTCAAAACCGTCCCACCCGAAAAGGCGCAGACCCAAACGCTCCAGGTCGGAAACGTCAAAGAGTAATAAAACAACAAAACACCCACCAGCTGCGATTTAAAAAATAAGTTGGATGATAATGTAGGAATTAATTTATATTGGCCTAATCAAAATGCGTTTACCTGGCCGAGTGCTGTTATCCCATATTTGTTTTTTTTCTGAAGATCCAATTGCGCAACTTAAAGGCTTTATAGTCTGTGTGATTGATATCATCTTTAACCCTTTACCCAACGTAACGTCCAGCACTATTCTCAAAAATCGCCAATGAATTTTCATTTTTTGTCCCCAAAGCATAGGTTATGACCCCTCTTTGGAACGAGCTCGTCGATATCGTTCCAAGGAGGGGTCATAATCTATGTTTTTGAGACAAAAAAATAGTTATTCAAGAACTTTGTTTGCAAGTGTCGTCTGCTTTTCGTGTTTGGTAAAGGGTTAAAGTGAAATTATTTCATCTGAATGAATTTGCCTTGTTACGCTTTATAATAGAGTGCCATGCGTGAACAAAGTTTCTGACCAAAAATAATTTAGCACTCTACCAGTTAAAAGATCTAAACCTAATTAACACTTTGAACCCGTGAGGCCACTTTTCAATCCAAGGCACATGATACATCATAATTTCGTCAAGTAGGATAGCTTCTAAGCGACTGTGTGGGGTATACCAATCAATATTTTCAACGTGCATGACCAAGGCTGAACGTCGAAAACTTTAATAGGTCTACCTGCAACAAATGAATGTGGACTCTTCCAACTGCTGCAATTGGATTGGCATGGAAAGATACCACCTGAGTTTAAAGGGTTAATACCAACGGTGTTGTTTAAAGTTCCAGTTCTTAGAGCGTGTATTTTTGCCCAGTAATTTACGTGTATGTATATATAGAACCATTTTCCGATTCCTTTTTCAGCATGTCCACGCGGAACATTTGGTCAGAACTGCAACAAACACTGCCACTGCAAGAACCCGGACGATGCATGTGATAGCATTACAGGTGTATGTAACAGGAATTGCGCTCTAGGATGGACAGGCCACGACTGTCAAACACGTAAGTTTTACTTTATCTCAGCACTTGGTGTTTTATTTGTTTTAGTATTAAGAAGGATGAAGTGGATTAGCTTGTAGAAATAAATTATAGACGATTGACTTCGACCACCTCGAGAAGATAGTGATATAGTCTTCCAATAAATCTATGTTTTTAACTGGGTTAGTTCTTGACTAATTTTGATAATCACAGTTCGCTTAGCAATATTTGTTTTGTTACAAATTCTTGCAGACTTCACTTAGGCACACTTCAATGAACTGTAACAAAACATACCAATATGGAAGAACTGAATGTGAAAAAGCTCAACACAGCAATCAACATTTTTCAGTTAAACCTTTTCAGAAAACAATAGCAGACGACACTTGCAAAAATTCTTGAATAATGAAAACTTTGTTTTTTCCCTCAAAAACATAGCTTGAGAGTCCTCATTGGAACGAGCTCAACGAGCTCGTTCCAATGAGGTGACATAAGCTATTTTTGGCAAACATTAAAAAATACGATATGAAGACGATTTTTCTTGAATGATCGATGGCCACTCTTCTGTTATTTCCGTTAAGTTAGGTAAAGATTTATACTCTGATAATGAATCCAACGAACCAGTTGAAACAAAGACTTACATAATCATCGTCTTCGGATTTGGCTCTAAATTCAGTAAGCGATAGATTGATATGACCTTCATAAGCAGGACGGATCGGTATTCATCTTATATCGGTCCACTGTTGTGAGCGATGTGTGGCTGCTACAGATTATCCCGAATAGATAATATCATCTACAATAATACGGGTTCACCGGTCGAGCACTAGATGAGTCCTAGCATTTGAAAGAAAGTTGTCGCCCAGATCTACTTGATTAGACGACAAAATCTTTTTCGACGAGGATGAACGACTTGTCAAAATTATGAAGGTGATCTTGGTGGTAATATATCTCATCTGTTTGACAACAAAGATTTGTTCTAATCATCAGTTTTGTATTTAAAACCTGTATATCCAGTTTCCGATTGGAATCGTTGGTTCACAATGGTGTAATGGTTACACTGGAACTATGATGCGTCCCATTCTCGTCGTACTGTGAGCAGAATTTGCTATTTGATTGATTGGGCACAAAAGAACTAACATAAAGGCAATGAATATTGAACAAATTATCGCATGAAAATTGAACATTTTACTTTCCAAAAGAGCTCTACTAGTTGTGCAGTTTGTGAGTTTAAAAGCCTCGGCGGCAGTATTTACGTCAATTGTTTCCTTTGAACCTCAGAGACCGCTCTTCCGGCCCAGTAACATGACACTTCATAATTTCTTTAAGCAGGTTGACTTTTGAGTGAAGGTGTGGTGTAGACCAATCAATATTTTCAACGTGCAGCCCCAAGGCTGCACGTTGAAAACATTAATTGGTCTACCCCTAAATAATGAACATGGACTCTTCCCGTTGCTGCCATTGAACTGATATGGAAGATACCACTAGGGTTCAAAGGGTTAATGAACTAGTCTATATCTGTGATTTTTTTATGACGTAAATGAATGATTTTTTTTTCTTTTCTTAGATTTCAGAGAGGTCTTGGTGTCAACGCTTTTTCAGAACACTTATGAAATGTGTTGAGCGCCAAAAAACCACTTGTGTTGGTTTACACTCCAGTCCAAACGTATTTCTACTTTTGACATGACAGGTAAAATGTGTTCCTTGCAGTGGCGTCTCTATGTGGGGAGGGGGAGGGGGGGAGGGGGAGGAGGGGGGGGGGGGGGTACGGCCCCTCCAAACATTTGTCGGAAAATTTCCGGTTCATCTGAAATCTTTGAGGCTTTTATTGGTTAATTGGAAAATTATTAATATTTTGGCTACAATTCTATTTTAGACAGAAATTTCGATAACTAACCAGTTTTGGGGCGTCAAAACGGTAGAAATGTGGTTGCCTATGCATATCTGAATTCTGTCGAAAAAATAGTTTTTGTGACAGTCGTAAAATATTTTGGTTCCCCACGCCCTCTCCCTACCAACAAAAAATGATCTACGTCCCAATGGTAATATCCACTCAGTGCTGTTCACAAAAATACCATTCAATTTTGTTTTTCGATTTCCTAAAAACATAGCGCATGATTTCTCGTACCCGTTCGAATGACGTGTCCTGAGCTATGTTGTAAGCAAAAATGAGCTTTTGTTGAGTTATTCGAGAAGTGTCTTTTGCAAGTGTCGTAGGGTGAGACTTTTATTGTTGCAATAATCAGAAAAAATATTCATTTTTATTTCAGCCACCGTGTGTCCAGCCAATAGATATAGTTGGGTGTGTTCCAAAAAGTGCCACTGTAAAGGGTTCCGAAACTGTGATAGATTTACCGGACCCAAGCGGACCTGTGAATGTGAAACTGGCTATTTCAATCCCCCGTTTTGTGAACCAGGTGAGTCTTTTGCACTACGAAAGGTTACACTCTCAACATCTATCTAAGTGATGTCAATCCAACGGGAGGTTATAAATTATTACAACAGTTAATTGGTCTGGGTCGTCGAATTTCGTCGAGTTAACGATACCATATCAGCCAAATTAAATCAGATGCCGTAAGCGAGATGGATTATGACAATCCACATTGATTGAATGTTGTAATACTTTTTTTTTATAATATGACAGTGCTATTTAAAATGGATTACGACTCCTGAAATGTAAACGAAAAAGTACTCGAGATTTAACTTCGCGTTTGTACAATTGTCGCCTCGAAAATCAGCGTACGTCAGTGACGTCACTGATGAGAACATTTTAGATCATTTAAAAACTCTAGAAGCCGCCGAGCTTATTTTAACCCTTTAACCAACGTAACGGCCAAAACCGGCCAGCGCTATTCACAAAAATCGCCAATTAATTTTCATTATTTTTCCATTTTTCGTCTCAAAAACGTAGGGTATGACCCCTCTTTGGAACGAGCTCTTCGAGCGATGTCGGCAATCGCTTTAAAGAACATCAGTTAGGTCTGAGTAGTGAAATACTGTCTGCAGTTTTTTTGTGGCTAGAGTTTCAAAATGTTTCGTATACAGTGTGTAAGTCTGTAAGAAGGTGTATTAAATGGAATTAATGTAAATTAAATTAAATGTAACATGACACAGTACTTATCTGCCTAGGTTTATTTGGCTACAAAATGACCAGGTTGCGAAATGACCAGATACTAAGTATCCTGGTTACGAAATATACAAGGTACGAAATGACCTGAATACAAACTGACTGGAAATAGGAATTCGTTATCACCGTTTGTATGCATCAAAGCGTTAAACTCCATGTAATTCGGGCAAGTCTCTGGAGTACACCAGAAATCATTCAATGAAAATAGTTGTTGGCAGGATTCTTTGTGATGAGATATTCTGGGTCTGTTTGTTACATCAATGATATCAGAAATTCCGATTAGACATGAAAAAATACAACTTGATAGTGTTGCAAGAGAGAAACAGAACGTGATCTAAAAATATAACAAAACTATGTGCAGCACATCTTTTACAATGAGGATATAGTCTTTCGATCAGTTGTTCAGAATCACAATGTATCAAGTAGCTGGGAATAGATCTTTCTATCATTTGGTTGGAACAGCTCGTGATCCTCAAGGTGCGAACTCGTTCCAGAACGGGGTCCTATGCTTTTGCTGGTAGAGAATTAGATTAATATAGATGGTCAGAATTTCTAAATGCAGGTTTCTTGTACTACAATTTATTGGAATCCTTGCACTCTCCAACACATTGTGACAACGACAAATCCACATGGACATGTTTTTGTAACCTTGGAGAGAATAATAAACACATCCATGGAATATGTTTCCTTTTAGATGCGGCACCAGCACTTTTGGTGGGCTTCTCGCACTCAACCAGTTGAATGAAATTAAAAGATACGTAGGGATGATGGGTTCTCAAGGCCGTTAGCTTTAGCTCACCGCAATCAAGTTGTACATGTGATGGTAAAGGCGATCTCCACCATTTTCATTTGGTCATCCATCCGTTCTAGTGAAGTGACACAGAATCATTTATGACAATACATTGTAATAGATATGTTCCAATGAGACTAAAATTCTCCTCCTCTGATTGGACGAGAGCTCGCTTAGTAAATTCTATATTTACGGCTCAAGTGGCAAATGTTACCATCTGACGTCACAACGCTAAATATTTGCAATGACGTCGTCCGTTACTAGCAAGCCGATTCATTTTTCTGGATGTTTCACTTGTGGAGCAGACGGCGTTCCGGATGAAGTGTTGTTTAAATTGCAAACTGATTTACGATTTGAACTAAGATGGAATGAGTTTATCTGGTTTACTGATTATTTATCCAGTGCCGTCGTGGATACACGAGAGGTTTACTTACTAAACCTGTGATCGTTAAAAGTTGCCTTGAACAAGGCAACTTTTAACGATCACAAGTTTAGTAAATAAGCCTCTCGTGTTTCACGATGTAGGTTTTGGGCTATGAGTAGTGTCTATTGGAACATATACGTTATTGTGATGAATTGACGGTAACATGGTCTGAGGTTTGCGGCTCGGGGCGTATGTTCAACCTCGATGCTTCGCGTCTCGGTTGAACGTAAGCTCCGACCCGCAAACCTCATACCATGTTACCATCAATTTATCACAATAACTTATAATATTGGTACATTGGATCAGACCTATAATAGACATCCATTATTTGTTGTGCTATGATCAGCATAAAACCCCAAAACTCTCTTTTGTGTGTACATATTACAGAAATCTTACGAACACTATCCAGTAATACCATCATGGTTCAGGAACGTAGTTCGCCTACTACTCACGTAGTTGTAATGTCTTGACATTGTATTTTCACTCACAATAGAACTGACGATTTGAATAAATATATTGTTTCATCTAAATGATAATTTCATTTTTCTTTACCTCCGAAACATAGTCGATCTCGTTCCAATGAGGTGCAGTCAGTTATGATCGTGATGCAAAAACCGAAAATCGTTAATCATTGAAGAATTGTTTCGCCTCGTCGAATTAGGTAAAATTTTGCTTTCTCTTAGTCTGTTATTTGCGTGGGGGCACGATGACGCCGTGTACTAAGGCGTACTGCACGTCGATGGTACGCATGTCTTCAACCAATCTAACCCTGCCTGTGCTGCAGTGCGGAGTTACGATGTTGGGGAGCTGGCAGCTGCTCGTCGTTGCTCGGTGGTTCCCTCCAGGTACTCCGGCTTCCTCCACCCGTAAAACTGTCACGGTCATGATTAGCCATTGTACATAAACATGTGACCTTAAACATCAGTAAGTAAATAAATAAATAAATAGTCTGTTATTTCCATCCATGCTTTGTACTGTCATACTTCTTGCTGTTTACTCTTAACATAACGTGAGTTTGGAGGGCGTTACGGTTTATTAACGGTCCGATAGGAAAGAATAACAGTCCAAGGGTTTATTACCGGCCCGAGACGAGTCGTTAGTAAACCAGAGGTCTATTATTCAATCCTTAAGGGTCGAAACGCCTGACAAAATCATGTTATTACTATTATTACCATGACCGGAAGGGGTCGGCGGGCTATTAATGAATTTTGTTTTCATTAACGCCCGCCGCTCACTTTCGGTTGGATGAGTTTTACTGCCCCGCTAAACTCCGCTAATACTAGAGAATGCCCGGTGAGGTGGTGATATTAGTTATTATTACCACTTTAGCGGGCGTTCTCTAGAATATTAACGGAGTTTAGCGGGGCGGTAAGACTCAGTAATTCATGATGCCATGCAACCGGAAGCAAGCCGCGGGCGTTAATGAAAATAAAATTCATTAACAGCCCGCTGCCCGCTTCCGGTCATGGTAATAATAGTAATAACATGATTTTGTCGAACGTCCCGGTTTATTAACGGCCCTCGAGGAATGAATAACAGCCCTCTGGCTTATTAACGGCCCTCGACTTCGTCTCGTCTCGTGCCGGTAATAAACCCTCGGGCTGTTATTCATTCCATAAACCATAAACCATAACGCTCTCCAAACTCATGTTATTGTTATATGAAAATAATGAAATTATTTAATGTCTCGTCTACAAATAATAGTGAAAATATTTAATTTGATTAATAATAATTATGTATTCTGATTTTCTGTTACAGTCACAGCACCAAGGATTCTATATTTTGGAAATGATAAAGTTAATCCAGGACAGGACAGCACATTCAACTGCACCGTCGCGGCACTCCCAACTCCTTATGAGAGAGAAATCCAACTGAAGGGTCCACCCGGGAAACCAATCACATTAATTCGCTCGTCGGTACTTGATAGGTATATGTACACAAGGATGAACTTGTTCCAGGTACCGGAAGTGGCGAGTGGTGAACGATTTTCCTGTAACATCATGGGCAAAGCAGGGACTACAGCTATGACAATTGGTGCAGATGTTTACGGTAAATGTTAGGAGAATATATCGGTTGTGGGTTTTGATAGTTATTGAAGTAGGGACATCAATAGCAACAGATAATTCTCTGCACACTGATATCAAAATGCCAATATTTCCAAAAATAAATTTGTCCCACAAAGCAAGTAGAAATTTAACCAATTCATTCTTGTTTGCAGAGATCGAGGAGCTCTGCAAATACGATTGGATTGGTTAAATTTCAAGTTGCATTATGTAAAACATTTGCAGCTTGCCATTTTGATATTTCCGCATTAGTGTTCAGAGAGTTAACCTTACCAAGGAACCCGGAAGATTGGGAATTTTACCCTTTACCTAACAAGACAAGCAGACGACTCAGTAATATTTTTATTTCCAAACTATTGGCTTTTCTGCTTACAAAACATAGCTCATAACGAGTGACCAATAGAGGTCCATTGGCTTGGCTTCAGAAGAAAAGATGAAACGGTAACGAAATTTGGAAGGGCCATGTCTGTGTATAACATGTTCAATGAATTTGTTAGTTAAGTAATCAGTTTTAAAAAGTTGAGTACAGTTTCAAAAGCCACAGTTTTCTCTCTTCACACATCTTTCCTCTAACAGCGCCGTGTATGAAATGGGGCGGCTTTGTATTAAAGTGTAGATTCAATTTTGTTTGAAAGATTGTCAACAGAAACATGGATTTTCCATAGATGCAACAGAAAGGACAGACGTGTAAAGATCTCTGTGTTCAAAGACAGAAACTACTGTATATTTATTTATTATTTATTTATTTCAGAGTTGCCGATGTTGCGAAATCCACCCGTTCTCGCCAAAAATGGTATTCAAAAGGATAATATAACAGTTGAATGGTCAGTGTGGCGAAAGGAAAATGGCGATTTGGGGGACCCGCCAATCTTGTGGTATAACATTTATGTGCGCGCTAACCAGGAATCAATATCCAGAGTGACTGGAACAGTTTTTCATACATTTTGTGGAGATGTATGCCGATTTACTGTTCCTAACCTGGAACCCAATAATGAGTACGCAATATACATTGTTACAAGGAGAGAAGGAGAGAAAGGTGAAGGCCCTCCGGGCCCTGTTCTTCACGCAAGGACTAAATGTGCAGGTAAATTATTGTTTCACTTCAATGCCTTAGCGACTTCACCTGTAGCAGCAAAGCTAATAAATAACGGTTTTCACATTTATGATTTGAGCTTCTAAATGGAATCTAGACTATCGATATAGCTTTTCATAATCAGTGCTCATCACAATGTCGGTTGAAGGGGATATAGTCTTGCGCTGTGAATGTTGAATTCATTAGAGTTTGAAAGTTTGAAATGGTGGTTTTCCTTTGAAATAGCCACTAAAATGGACTGCGATGTCGTATCCCAGTCTGCTAGTTCTAGCTAGTGGCGCCATATTTTTTTCATGGGATGACAAGTGAGGGGCCGTTTCTCCATCGGAGGGTAGGGGAAGACTTATAATTTGGTGTAACACTTTACCCAACACACACATAGGTCGACACTTGAAAAACAAACAGTGAATAACTAAAAATTTCGAATTATTATTTTTTTATCAAAGACACAGCTGATGACCCCTCATTGTCACCATTTCAATGAGTTTGTACCAATGAGAGGAGGTTAAAATTAAAAAAATAAAATAAATTCGAAAGCGACTTTTTGTGAAAGGCGCTGGACGGTTTTATGAAAATCTTCCCATGCCCTCGTTGAGCCGCCACTATAACTTCCGAATTTAGCTTCTTCCAGAATCGTAAACAATGGGCGTATTCGTATAAATACGCTGCCAGCTAATTATAGGTTAAAAATAAAAGTGTCTTCCTGAAACCTTCCTACCCAAGGCAGCATAAGTAAGATTAAGTATAACAGCAATGGAATTTCTCGCTTGGTTCGATTTTTCTTATGATACCAATCTTCTAACTTTTGAAATGACCTCTGAGGGATCAGTCGATACCAGTGATCAGGAGTGAATGAGAAACATAGGAGTGAAATTCTTTTGTACCTATTCTGCAAATTATTTTCACTGGCCTTCTATATGCACTTCACACCTCCTAGCTTTCAAAATTTTAAAATTTGAAATTATTATCGATCTTACTCATTAAACTGTTTGAGATATGGACATACATATATGGTTTGGAATTATGTATAAAATCCCCACAAATGGAAATGTCCGACACAGTATCATTTTCCTGTTGGACGGTTGTGAAACCTCAGTGAATGGGATTCAAAGCCTCCTTATGCTCATATATTTTATTTTGTCCGATTTTTACATGTTCAGCAGTCACATGATGCTCCTTCCTTTCTCTGACATTCCATAATCTAATGCACATTACTCTCTGAATTCCATGCCATGTACTTATTTATTTATTTATTTATTTATTTATTTATTTATTGGTGTTTAAGGTCACATATTTCTGCACAATGGCTAATCATGACCACGACAGTTTTACGGGTGGAGGAATGAGAGGAACGGCGAGCAACATACTAACTCCACACAAGCAGGGTTAGCATTGGTTGAAGACAAGTACACCATCGACATGCAGTACGCTTTTCACAAAACGCCACCGTGCCCCCACGTGGGCAATGCGGGTGATGTGTCTTGCCCAAGGACAGTACGCGGTTGCCGCAGGTGGGATTCGAACCAAGGACCTCTCGGCTTGCAACCTGCACCTCTACCTACCTACTGAGCCTCCACCCCCCCCCCTCCCACTGCCATGTACAGTTTGGTAATAAACAGTTCTTGTAATGTATTGTTTCAAAGTCTAACAGACAGACAAACGCTATGACATTCAGCATTTGACCATGAAAGAACACTGTCATTTCCGAAGCAACATTTATCGTTCTGTGAATTGTATCTCGGTGATTAGTCACAGGAAATTGAAACAGAATTTTGCAGATTTTGCTGATGTTATCTCGTGCATTTTCGAAATGTCAATAAAACACAAAGAGATTTTAATGGGTTTTGCTGAATGTTTTACGGTAATTCGTGTGATTTCAGTTTGTTTTAGACATTCGTAGTATGTCGCGGTTTTTGGAATTTAAGTAAATTCTATATTGTCAACTTGTTGAGTAAGACTTGTAAACCTGATTACATTTATAAATAAATGTGTTGATTTTTCGTGTAGGAGTTTCACCAACGTTTGTATTGTTAACTACTATAATCTTGCAATTACATACAGAATAAATATGTACTAGGGCCTGTAATCAGATTTAAACCACGAGTAGGATAAGGGTTTTAACCACTCGGCTTGCCGAGTGGTTAAAACCCTTATTCTACGAGTGGTTTAAATATGATTACCGGTCCTAGTACCTATTTGTATATTTATATCAAGCTCTTAATAAATAATCGACTCTGTCACTTAAAATGGAGAAAAAAGGACCCTTTCTACCGCAAACACATGAGTTTGTTCTGTTTATATCTGCGCCGGTGGGCAGTACTTCTGGCTGCACATGAATACTTCATTGACAGCTGGACACATCGTCAAAGAAGATTGAATTTACATTGCTTTTTCAGTCAAATTATTATTAACAATTTTTAATTTTATTTTAAATATTTAATTGTAGGTATTTTAAACTTATAAGTCATTGCACGTAGAAGATAGTACTGTAAAACGTCGTATGTTTGAATGAAACATCGCGAGTGTGAATATATCGAAGTCGGCAAATTGCGTCATGTCAAATGTCAAGTTGGATGAACGTCCTACTATAGGTGTAAAAACTTTTAACCGCAGAAGAAGCTTTACACGTCACCGGTAGTGGAGTTACAAGCTACAATTTAACATACAGGCTTTTCACGGCTAGTAACATAGGCGAGCATGGTATAAAAGAGCCTCTCAGTAAACGTTTTCTTCTGAAGCAGGATATTAATTGCCATTATATGTTAACCCATTATCCAAACACAGGGGTTGCGATGGTCCATTGGTTAGAACATTCGACTGTTGGTTGCTGAGTCGTATTACCCGTATATTCAATCCTTACCCGAGTAATCTGCGTTGTATCCTTGGGCAAGATACTTCGTCCCAGTTGCTGAATTAGGAGCATAATGGCGCACTGTACTAAGGCGTACTGTACGTAGACGGTACATGCTTTCAACTCTGTTTGTGTGAGGTTAGTGCGTTGAGAACCCGACAGTGATTCGCCACTGCTCATTGGTTCTCCCAGGGTAATCCGCCACCCGTAAATGCTGTCCGACACGATATGACTCTGGCTGTTGAAATTGTTATTGAACCCCAATCAGTTTTAAATAAATTACCCAGCACGATGTTCTAGAAAGAGAAACAATATATCGCCCATGGAAAGATAAATGTGTCAATTGCAATACTTAACCCTGTGAACCCTGGTGGTATCTTCCATGTCAGTTCAATGTAGGCAATTGGAAGAGTCCATATTCATTATTTGTGGGTAGACCAATTAATGTTTTCAACGTGTACTGTATGACTACATATTGAAAATATTGATCGGTTTACCCCTTACATTCACGTAGCAGCCATCTTACTATATAAAATTATAAAATATCAAGTTCCTGGGACGGCAAAGCGGCCTCTCTTAGAGAAGATTAGAACTGTGTAAGCTCGTCCAGGTGAAGCCCATGAGATATCCTACCCAATGAAAAACTGGGAGAGTACCTTCCCACCCTAACCCCAAGAAAATATAATTACGATATTTTCATATTTGTCACAAGTTGTACTGCAACAATGTAATGCCAGGTGAGCTTACATGTCTGCGGGGCGCCACTTATCATGCATCATTATAATTATGTACAAACTCGAAATCAACCGCTATTTATTTACACTTTTTTAAAGGAATATTCATAAATGTGTTTTCTGTTTGCTTTCAGCACCTACAGACAAGGCTGTTATTGACGAAATAGTACCATCTTTTCAAATTAATTCAACTGTACCCAAAACACAACTGACTATAAAATGGATGGTAAGTATTGCTTCAGGTGGTGCGATTCCTTTCACATCGATGATGTCTTGTACACACTGTGTAATACCCTGTATATTTCAATCGAATCTGTTCACAACGGCCATCACTCGACTTGATAGCAAGTTTAGAGAAAAACTGACATGGAAGATATTGTGGGCGTCCAAAGTGTTAAGGCAACAAACTGAAGACCTCAGCGGGTATACTCTTTCAATGCATCAAAGCAAATTTGACAAATGAACTTAATACCAAGCAACATGGTAAATGATACATAGAGATTATATGTATTCGAGTCTCGATCCGGGTTCTAAGGGTAGATCACGACTCGTCTTCGACTCGTCGTGCTCTGCCCTTAGAACCCGGAGCTCGACTCATATACATATTTTGTACATCCACATAATGGTAATGATCATTTTATCTTACAATATTTTAGGGATAAGTCAAGAATGTAGACGAATATATAACGAACTATTCATTCGTGCGGATGAACAAACAAAAATGTAACTCACGCGAAAGGAACGTGCTTGTATCCGACCCCCTGATACAAACACCTGTACCATGGGGTCGGATACACGACAGCTGCGGAGTTAATACAGACAAAATACATGTTGATTGTAAGATATTATGGATTATAGTGTTAAAGGGATTATTCATTGTGGTTTTTAACTTTCAGTGGCGTTACATGCACATTGCCGGGAATTTAAAAAGAGGTTAAAGCTACGAAATGTTCCAGGTGTAGTGCCAATGATAAAAAAAGGTTTCGCTGTCAGCCCGACGTCAGAAGCATCGTAGAACAACATTAAATAGCGTTACTACATTTGTAGAGCACATCGAAGTGAAGTGCATGTTTTGTCCGACAAAAAGCACACCCTTGAATTTTGTAGTGTGATGTTAAATAGTTAAACTGTTTTGATCAAGTTTGGCATATATTAACTTAATCGAGACTCACACGTTGGGATAGAAATTCTATTTTATTCTAAGGAACAATCAAACTGGTCAGGCAATACCATGCTTCAAAAATAAATTGTGGGCATGTAAGAATTATAACATGACTCTAGTTGCCTGTGATATATCAGGTTGCTAAGCATTCTTGTCGAGCCGAAAATAAAGTCTAATTCCCTCTAAAAAATTGTTATTGCCGTAATTGGACCGTGGAAAACCTCCAATTTTCCTTAACAGGCATTTAGTTTTATTCCCGTTGACTGCATAACAAAAGTGCTATTCAAACTTAATCTCTTTAGTTTTATGTTCGGGGAAAAAATCATTCCAGTAAAGAATAATCAGAACAGTTACTGTCAGTTGAACCTTAACCCTTTATCCAACGTAACGAAAAAACCGGCCAGCGCTATTCAGAAAAATCGCCAAATAATTTTCTTTCTTTTTTTATTTTTTTGTCTCAAAAACATAGGTTATGACCCCTCTTTGGAACGAGCTCGTCGAGCTCGTTCCAAAGAGAGGTCACAACCTATGTTTTTGAGACAAAAAATGAAAAAAAGGTGATTCAAGAAATTTGTTTGCAAGTGTCGTCTGCTTTTCATGTTAGGTAAAGAGTTAAACGCTCACGTGGATTCTCATAAACTATGTGGTTTCAAAACAGGTGTTACAGTGTGTAATTATAAAGTCGTGGACATAGTTATCAAATATTTCTAACGGTGATTTGGTTTCAAGTGACGTTTTGGCTGTATGTAATGGAAGCCAAGACATAGCAATATAATTTACTCCTTGCATGCTGCTGACGGATATTCTTACCAAGAACAGAATTTCTCTTGCCACTGAAATAAGAATAATGTGGACACATTTAATCACATTTCTCCCTGTAATCTGAATAGATTTGTTCACCGGTATTCAGGGGTTAAATATGCATGAATTTTTCTTCACAGCAACCATGACAGATCTGATGAAACATATTTTGAAAATACCCAGCGGGATAAAAGCTAAGGTTAAAAACTGATAACGTATTCAACGTAACATGAGTTCAGGGTACTTCAGTGTTAATAGAAAGTTAGGAACGCGTCTTGTTTGGTAAGGGTTATTTGGAGAACTCGTTGGCATAGTAGTAATGAGTTTTCTATTAGATCGCACTGTTCGTTGTATTCATCTGGTGAAAGTGATCTAAGAGAGGAACTATGCAGTTCTGAAACCCACTCTCTCTTTTGATCGCCAAGAGTGAAAAATAATAACGAACATTTGCAACTAAAGCGATAGTTAACTCAAATTGGCTCAGATCCTGGCATGATTATGTATGTTTGTTCATTCGTGACAGTTAATATTATTCATCTTGCATTGATCCATGCAACATATTGTGAAGTAATTTTTTAGCTATTTAACCCTCTTTGTCGCAAATCTTAGAATACACAAGACACTATAAAAAGGATGGGCAGTGGTAAAATCAGTAAATTCCCAACATCCAGCCCGATGGCCAAATGTATACAGTTTGCCAACTTGTCTCATCTGAAAAGGAGAATTTCAACAGGGTCACGATACGGCCAGAATTCGTTGTCCGTTTCTCTGCCAACAGCACTTTAGAATTTCACCTGTTGAAATATATACTCGGAAACTTTGCATCTCAAATGCTATTTTTGCTTCTTTTGGGGGGATTCGTTTTTAGGGATTTTTTGTCTTTGTTTCTCTTAGCCTTGATTTTGTAATATTTTATTTATGAAATCCTGATCCACCGATAAAATTGTGTCTTAGACAGATAGCAATCCTACTGTGATCTCATCGAGAAGGAGGTCACTCCGCAATCAGGGTACTATAACTCGCCACACTTTATTTACTCCCTTAAGAGCAACACCTCTCCTTTTGCAATACTAAATCGATGTAGATTGCGCCTTGTAACACTCATGGGAAGATTTACGCGATTTGAAGACACGAAGTTTTGCAAGACATTTTTTCCCAACTATCGTAGAATGTTTGAATTTCGATTTCATGAGAGGAACGTCATCGGTGCACTTTCTGTGATATTAGGACATTCCTGTTATATTATGTGCCGATCGAAATGTAACGATACGCCTTGGTGCCGAACAAAGTCAGATTTCACCACTCGACGACCATCATATTTCTAGTGCCTTCAAAATAGTGCCCACTGCTCCAGCTTTCTCTACAAAAGGTACAGTTAGATGATCGATGTGAAAATGGATGACTGCTAAAACTGCACCAGTCTGCACTATATTAAATGTCTGAAAAAACCTCGACTGCATTCTCGATAAATTTTTGTTGACAACTTTTTTTGGAAATTATATTGTGTGTATGCGTTCTGTTTTATATAAATGTGTAAATGTTTTTCACATGTTTCGAAGATATAAGTGAAGTCTCTAAGTTGTAATAAAGAGGGTTTGTGTAGAAAAATGACATTACATTTAAGTGCCGGACCCAATGGAAACTGCACACATCTGTTCATTTTGTTTTATATTAGCGGGTTTCGACAAAGTTGCATCGCATATTCATTCCTTTGTTACAAAACATTAAATAAAAGCATATTTGTCCAACGCAAAAATCTTGGAATGAGCTAAAACTTACAATTCCATCAGTTATATCCTATATTTTTCATTATTAACATCCACGTGATTGTAATATGTGAGCTGTTTGTGGCTGTAAGAGGTATAATCTGTTGCCGAATGGAGATACTATTTTTGTGTGTCTTTCGTTTGCATACAAATTGCTTTTATGTGATAAACTGTTGAAAAGAGATCTAGGAGCCCTTTCCAACACTGCGTCGCATGACAGAATCTTCGCCGAAACGAAGAAACAATGAAGCAAATATGAGCTAACATATTCTGATCCAATCGCATCAGCTTCGCAGCAAGACGGTTAACTCCACCACCGATGCAAGGTCTTGAGGGACTAAAGTTGTAATGTAAACAGAGGTAAGCCAGTGTCCTTACTGGTTTTCTGGGATGTTGTATATTTCTGATAATCAGATTCAGAATCCGAAAGACAAACAAAAAAAAAAAACATTTGCTGTTCAGTGACTTTCCACATGTTATCTACCACGAAAAGCAGACGACACTTGCAAGACAAATTCTTGAATAACTCATTTTTTTCATTTTTTTACTCAAAAACATAGGTTGTGACCCCTCCTTGGAACGAGCTCGGCGAGCTCGTTCCAACGAGGGGTCATAACCTATGTTTTTGAGACAAAAAATGAAAAAATAATGAAAAGTAATTGTCTATTTTTGTGAATAGCGCTGGCCGATTTTGGCCGTTACGTTGGGTAAAGGGTTAAACGGATTTATTCTACAAATTAGATCCAATAATAAAACATAACGTAGTTAGTATAATCTCAACATGCATCTCTGGAAGGAGATATATAACATTCGTATCTGTTGTTTCAGGATGCAGTCAGAGGATCATGGAACTGTAACAGAATTTCGTCATACATGCTTTTTATTACAAATCCAGAAGAAGATGATATAACACCACGCATAGTACATCTACCAGGAACTTCTTCCCTTAAAAGGGTTACTGTTGCAGACCTAGAACCAGAGACGCGTTACTGTGTCAGGTTACGGTATAAGACGAACGAGGGATTCGAAAGTCCAGATTCAGAGGAAATGTGTTTGAAGACACCCGCGATAGGTAACAATTTTTGAGTTTTCCTTGCTAACGGTATCTCAGAATCCCTCGATGTGCAAAAAGCCTGGAAAAACAAACAATGTGTTTATTGTACATAAGATTATAAAGACCAGTTAGGTAGAACTTGTTTCTAGTCAACTGCCGCTTGTCTCCTCAGGTGGAACCTAACTATAAACAACTGCTTATGCAACTTTGCTCACCAATATCCAAAACCCCAGTGTGTTGGCGCATGCATGTGCGGGTAGACTCGACTTCTGTCTTCTAGATGTTAATTAATTTCAAGCTATTCCATAATTATTCATATCAAACTTGGTAAAATGTGCTATATTTTAATTACATCTTAACTAGAAAAAAGACAACGTACCTTTTTGAATAACAAGAGAAGTCCCGATCGGACCGGACCAGCTGGGGACGGATCGGGTCAGATCTGAGCAGATCAGATCAGATCCCTGGAAAGTGGATAAATGTTTACATAATATTGCAAATATTCCTTGAATATAGACACAGTTTAGCAAGCCCTTGAACGCATTATTACACAAAATCAAAATATTATATGTCACGCGCGTGTGTTTAGCTCGAGCTCGTTCAACGAGGGGTCACATGATATGTTTTTGTTGAAATGTTTTGAAACATTTGAAAAAATGATATTTAAAATAATACATTTTGATATCGTCTGCGTTGGGTAGAGGGTTGAAAAAATATTTCCCCCAGATTACGCTATATTGTTCCTCTAGCACTAAGAATTTAACCATAGAACTCATTGAGCTCTGTCGAAAAAAATAGTAATATGTTTCTGAATAAATTACAGTTACATAACAGAAGGCAGATTTAGAAAAAAAGAAAAAAAAATTACCCAAATTACAAAGCCCGCACGATGTCACATTATAAAGAAAACAATTCAATAAGAAACCGGATGTACAATCTTGTTCACCATTAAGCATCAACCTTTCATTTTCTTCGAGTATGTTGATGGTAGGGATCAAGTTCGAAGGCCAGAAGAAACCTCCTTTCAGATGCAATCCCCACTTACAGGATACATTCTGTTTCATTGGTCCTATGCGCTTGACAGGAGATAAAACATACGTAGATCACTGGTTATTAACTTCTTATGTATCCTATGTTACCTACACCATATCACTTTCTGCAATCGACTCTTGAACTTGTTACTCAAAACTGGTGGGAAATAATTTCAGTTACCGTTTATCTTTAAAACTGTGGAAGATCACAAACGTCAAACTCTGTTGTCTCACCAGTGACGTCTTGTAATGTTGACTTTTGACAACCGGGCTCGCGAAGGGCTTCTGTATGAATCGATCAAGCAGTGCTAGTGAATACATTTATTTCCAAATGGAATGAAATACTGCTTTTTGATTGGCTGAGAGGTACGTTGTAACTTTTAATTCACAGTATCTCTTAATTTTTACACCATGGTTAACAACGGTATAAAAACAGGAACACAATAACTCGTAAAAGGGCTGAAAACATCATCCTGTTTATCTGTTATATTATTATAAATATTTATTTACTAGATCATTTATATGTTTAAACAAATAAATAATGGTTAATTGAATATTTTGAAGTAAATTATTACACAATAGTTTTAAGAAAAATAAAAATACTTATGTATCATGTTGGGATTATTTATTTGCGGTGCAATTTTTCGGAAGGGGTGTTTTGCGTTTTGTTTTGGTGTCTGCTTAATTAAAATGGTTCAAATTAATTTTAAGAAATGCTATATTAGCTGTAAGGTTAATAGAACAAAAGGATTTGGAAATAAGCCCGTTATCCTTGTGTCTTCCGAGGTGAATGGGAATTTACTTCCGGGGTATGCGGGAATTTACCCGGTCGATGTCAATTCCCATACACCCCGAAAGACACAAGGATAACTAATATTATGATATGACTACCTCAAAAAGCTACTCAGTACCGCTTGTTTGCTCAACAATTCTGCAATCACCAGAAAACGAGTCATAACGTTTCCAGATCGACGGATATCGTGCCCGTCTCGAACGTCATTGACGTTCGCTGATTTTTAGTGTGGCAGACTTTCAAATGCGAAGAGAAAGCTTCCCATAGGCTGAACAGTCTGAACCAACATTCCATAATTTCTGTTGTGTCTGCTTTTCAGGTGTCGTGTGGCTTTTAATTAACGAAACCACACCAGCCATATCAAACATGTTAGATTTTCTTGATCTTGTCTCGTCGACTCGACGAAATTTGACAACCCAGATCAATTGACTGTTCTGTATAAACTGCATGCGTTGATGCAGTTGCTGATACTTTATTCTTTACCTCGCACAACTAGAAGATATCACATACAAACAACTTCATGAATAACTAAATGTCATTACAAATCGCATATCGAGGGTTCAAACCCCTGCAAATAGAGCTTCAATCCACACCAACCTCTTAGCGAAACTATACCACGCCATCCAATCACCCACAGGTCATAGGGCGGGAGTAAAAAACCTTGTGTCATGTGCAATATAATTGTCGTTTGTGCCTCGGTAAAATAGCTTATGATTCCACATTGGATTGAGGGCGACGAACTCGCTGTAATGACATTTTATGTGTAAAAGCTATGTTTTGGGGGCAAACATTTTACAAACAATAAAATTTGAATTGTGATTTCTGTGAATGGTGCTGGCTGGATATGGCCGTTATGGAGGTTGGGGTTTAAGCAGTGTTCAAGGCTCTCCCCCTTCTTGTCTGCAACGTTTTCTCTAATCAAACAAGATAGGTTCCGTTTCATATTAAAGGGTCATATTCGGGATCAGTGGATATCCTCGACCAAATGGCTATTTTTGGCCATCATTTTATTTTGTGATGCTGTGGATTTAGTAAATAATGCTCATTAATGTTGATTTGTCCAGAGTAATCTGCTGATGGTCTTGATTCAAACTGTGTACAGTCTGGTGCATTTTAGTTGGGGGTCAAGGTTACACGGGAGTTTTTAATGACTAACCCAGACCTGTTTGGAAGCTGACATTTTGCAGGTGACAATTGGGTCAATTTGTGTGTACATTTTCTTTGAGATACTTTTTTAAAAATGGAATAGGAAACCCATAATGTGTTTTATCGCAACCGATGCACAGAATTTGTAAATTTATCCCCAACATGAGGAGATTTTGACCATTTCTGCCCATTTTTCGAGCAATCAGCTGTGCCATTCAGCTTGATTTGAATTATATTGAAAGATTTTGATCGTGTGTTGTTTTCTCCAGAAAAAAAGCCCTATTAAGACCTTTCCGAAAGTGTATATATTATGAGCATTGTGAATATGGGAGGGGGGCGGGGGGTGGGGGAATTTAAATGTGAAATAAACTTTGCTGTGTTAATAAGAAGCTGTGTTGGTCTTGAAAAACAGAAATATTCGGCTGAATAACTGTACCGGGATAATAGCCCTTAAATCTTGTTTATAATCACCGAAACTCCTTAAAAATCATAGATTTTAATTTTAAAAATCAATATGGAGAAATTCTATGAAGCTCGAAAACATTTTGTTGTATACTACTCAAAGTCTGCTAAACACCAAGTGCATCCAATTTCCTGTTTTACGTTTTAGTTGAAAATATTGTAATGAAAAGTGTGTATATTTTTATTTAATTATATCTTTAATGATTTAAGTACAGAAATTACGATTTTATTTGTGTTTGACATTATTTTTTAGCTTTTGAATACGATACCATGGAAAATGGTTATTTTTATTAAAAGAGGAAATTTTTCAATATGCCAAAAAGTTGACGGAGCGAACTGGTATGGGTTCAATATCGAGTATGAGACCCATTACTGTTAATTACAGCTTGACAACGCCTTCTCGTGCTCCCAATCAGGTTCCTGGTGGTCCTTTGTTGGATGTTGTTCCATTCTTGGACCAGCATGGCACCAAGCTCCTGGATATTTCTTGGCTGGACTGGACGGGCTGAAATTGCAAGCCGCAACTCATTCCAGACATGTTCGATTGGATTGAGGTCAGGGAATCTTGCTGGCCAGTCTATACGCTCAATCCCTTCCCTCTGTCGGTACACCCCGACAGCATGGGCAACATGCGGATGGGCATTATCGTCCATCAGAGTGAATCTATCACCCACTGCACCTGCATACACTCTGACGTGGACATCCAGGATCTCATCAAGTTTCCGTTGTGCAGCCAATGTACCAAGTTCAAGAACACAGAGCTCTGTTCGTCCATCCCAGCTGATGC
Organism: Pictodentalium vernedei; assembly: GCA_031216915.1. Taxonomy (NCBI): domain Eukaryota; kingdom Metazoa; phylum Mollusca; class Scaphopoda; order Dentaliida; family Dentaliidae; genus Pictodentalium; species Pictodentalium vernedei. Next base: position 163,349,087 of record CM062291.1, on the reverse strand, counting down.
CGCCCCAGACCATGATTGACCCTCCACCATAGCGGTCATACTCAGCAATGTTGGCTGCATGGAATCGCTCTCCTGGTATTCTCCACACCCTAGAACGCATTTCTGTGTGGTCTAGGCAGTACCTTGACTCATCTGTAAAAAGGACAGGTCGCCAATCTTCTCTGGTCCATCCAAGGTGGTCCATGGCCCATTCATATCGTGTCTGGCGGTGGTTATGGGACAGCGGAATGCGAATATATGGTCTTCTCGATCGGAGACCACCTTCGTACAACCTTGCCCGGATAGTCTGCGTCGAAACATTTACCCCGGATGCATTATGAGGGTCACTGCGAAGCTGGGTTTCTGTGACAAAGCGGTTCATACGGGCCTGAATGATCAAAAATCGGTCTTCAGCTGCTGATGTTGCCCTGTCTCTGCCACCACCATGCCATCTTACTGGTGTGCCATACTGATGAAGTCTTGCCCAGGCTCTGGTGATCACCGTATGGTGCACACCAAGGGCTTCACCAACCTGACGATGGGTAGCCTCTTGCTCCACCATCCTTACAGCCCGCCACATTTCTGCTTCAGGCAAATGTCTTCTTACATTTGCATTTGCCATATTCAATTATTAAATCACAATGGCTTGTGTTGAAATGAAGATTGAATACCCTACACACTACCCTGTCATGTACATGTAGACAGTACACGAAAACATGAAAATCAAGGGGTGCATGCTTTCCATGACTGTCACGAAAAGTCTGTCTGTCAAGAGAGCTAATGTAAACACTGGGGACCATCTCAATACATTCCTCAATCATATTCACCAAAAATATCGCAAATATGCCACAAGCAAATTTCACAACGATGTATCAAATATTTGGTGCTTAGCAAACTTTGAGTAGTATATTATCCATTTTTATTACAGAACCTCCAACGCCACGCTATCTGAGTGTGTCGAATAAAACAGCGAATTCGATAACATTTTCATGGAATGCCCCTATATCCACTCATGGTGACTACACTAGGTATCAGATATTGTTCTGGGATGAGAAGTCGTCCACGGTGAAGAATGCAGAGGTGGTATCAGAAAAACGAAGGGTCACACGGACTCTGTCTGGTCTTGAACCGTACACGACGTACAACATTAGAGTAAGTATTTATTCTCTTAAAAAGATGAACTATTCCAGGTTGAAGGCATATTTAGATAAGGCATACGAGCGTACCGTCCGTCCTTTTCTCCACTTAGAAAATGGGACAACCAAGTTTTGGTTCGTCTAGGTCTCAAGACCTCAGACAAACAGCACGATCTTTTATTTCCACCATTATTCATTTGCTAACGTTTACATGACCATTTTCTATTTTACACTGACTATAAATATAAGTTCCCCAGACTTCGCCGTGATATGAAACACTGTTGCCCCTTTTCAGCAGTGTGTTACAACTTAAATAACAACAGAGCATCGGCCTAACAAAAAAGCCTCATGAAATAAGCAACAATATATTAAGTTGCTCATCACGGCTTTTTCAGTTTCACTTGAAAAATACCGGTATTACTGACTGTGCTATCCTCTGTATTTCGAAAAGTCTGAGAAAGAGTAGATTGAGAAAAGGCTGCCTGCGAAAAGGTAAGGTTTTTTTAGCTCATCTTGACAAAGTCAAGCTGAGCTAATCTCATCGCTCTCCGTCCGTCGTCCGTCGTCTGTCGTCCGTCGTCAGTCAACACCATGTTTTGGTCTTCTCCTCCAAAGCCACTGGGCCAATTCAATTGAAAGTTTGTGTGAGTGATGGTCCCTAAGGGGCATTTCATTTTTGTTCAACTCGGCATGCCCAGCGCCATAGGGAGGGAGTGGGGGAAAATGCTCCAAACTATTTTAAAAATCTTCGTCTCAAGAACCAGTGTGTACAATGATTTGATATTTGCTATGGAGCTTCCATATGAGGTGTTCGTGAAGTAATATTTGGCTTTGTAATAGGAGGGGTAGGATTTTTGGCCCCGCCCCAAATTTCTTTTTTCTGAACCGATGGTCCGGTATGAACCAAATTTGGTTTGTGGTAGTATTGGGTCGTAAGTACTTGACCCATGCAAAAAAAAAAAAAATTCCCGCATCCCCATGGGAACCCTGGGAGCTAAAAATAGAAATATTTTCAAACGCCCATATTTCCCTAACCCCACGGAACAGAGAGCTTTTATTTGGTATGAAGTATCCTTATGACCAGTAGAATTGAATGGTAAAAAAATGCTATCGGTTATGTTAGGGTGTTCTGTAATGGGCATCGAAAAAATGCTGAGTCAGCATATTTGCAAACAATTTTTAAAAAAATCTTTTCTCCAGAACCAATCATCAGAATCTTTTGATATTTGGTATACAGCATTCATAGGGGGTCAGATAAAGGTTTGTTGAAATAAAGCTCATTGGTTCATATTTGGGCTCTCTACAGGAGCCCGAAGTTTTAACATAGGGTAATATGGGGAATATTCTTTAAAAATCTTCTTCTTCAGAACCACCAGTCAGAATCTTTTAATATTTGGTATGCATCATTGTTATGAGGGTCAGATTCTAGATTGTTCAAACCAAGTCCCTAGGTTAATATTTGGGCTTCCTACGGAAGCCCAAATTTTATCTTTGTTCAATATGGAGGGTAATTTAAAAAAATCTTTTTCTTCAGATCCATCAGTCAGAATGCATTGATATTTGGTATGCAACATCTCTGTGGGGGTCAGATTCAAGTTTGTTCAAATCAAATCCCTAGGTATATATTTGGGCTCACTATGGTAGCCCAAATGTTTACTTAGTGCAATATGAGGAAATGTCTTTAAAAATCTTCTTCACCACATCCACCAGTCGGAATGCTTTTATATTTGGTATACAACATCCCTAGGGGGATCAGATTCCAGGTTGTTCAATTCGAGTGCCTAGGTTAATATTTGGGCTCCATATGGGAACATGAAATTTAACTTAGTGCAATATGAGGGAATTTCTTCAAAAATCTTCTTCTTCAGATTCACTTGTCAGAATGCTTTCACATTTGGTATACAACATCTCGGGGGGGGGGGGGGGTCAGATTCAAGTTTGTTCAAATCGGATCCATAGGTTAATATTTGGGCTCACTATGGTAGCCCAAATTTGAACTTAGTGCAATTCGAAAAAATTTCTTTACAATTTCTCTTCTTCAGATCCAACAGTCAGAATGCTTTCATATTCGGTACACAACATCTCTAGGGAAGTCAGATTTAACTGTGTTCAAATCAAGAGCCTGGGATAATATTTGGGCTCTCTATGGGAGCCGGAATTGGCCATTTTGCTGAAGAATTAAAAATTTTGTATTCAATACCCTATAGAGGTACTAAGATTAATCCACATAGGTTGTATCAAGGGGCTCCACAGGGGAGCTCTACATTTTACTTATGATCAACTGAAGAAAAGGCATGATGCCCAGATTATTTTTGTCACTCCTGAGGGACTCAAGGATTGACAGTGTAGCCTATGGAGATGGCTTGCGTAATGTAGACTCATTCTTGGACTCTGTTTAAATTGTGTTCTGTACAAGATGAGCGCTTCATGCCCCGTGGGGCCTCTTGTTTGCTATGGTCTTAATTTTCTATTTGTGAAGGCCTGATATTGGCAGTAGGTGACTTGCAGGCGTACCACAAGGTGTTGCGCTGATAAAACATCCTTCAAGTGTAAAGGGTACTAATGGCGGTTCATCCAAAGGGTTATTCTATTTGCACGAGGAGATGCATCAGTGGTACAGACAACGGGAAATAATCATTCTTCCGACAGCTCGAAAAACCTCAAGATACTTTCAATTCACTCTTTAAGAATAATATGGAAAACTTGGTCTGACATGTTCACAATCATTATTCTTTTAGATCACCATTCTTACCTACACTGATCCTGACGTTATAAAATTGGATAACATCACCCTTCTAAGGTTATCTTGGCGTTACAACTTTGTTCAGATTAATTTGGGTAGCCGTAATAGTATTTTTATCGAAAACAGACACAAATAATTTAATGTTATTAAAACAAAAAAATACTTAAATCACACAGGATAGACAGCAATGAAGTATGATTTGCGCTTCGTGCAGTTATTGCGATGTTTGTACTTTGAACTTGCTAACATGAAAGAAGACATCTATCGTTGCTTTGTTTCTTCCACTTTATAAGTTATTGTGATGAATTGACGGTAAGATGGTCTGAGGTTTGCGGCTCGGAGCTTACGTTCAACCGAGATGCGAAGCATCGAAGTTGAACATATGCTCCGAGCCGCAAACCTCAGACCATGTTACCGTCAATTCATTACAATAACGTATATGTTCCAATAGACACTACCCATTAGCCCAAAACCTACATCTGAAACACGAGAGGCTTATTTACTAAACTTGTGATCGTTAAAAGTTGCCTTGTTCAAGGCAACTTTTAACGATCACAGGTTTAGTAAATAAAACTCTCGTGTATCCACGACGGCACTGCATAAATAATCAATAAACCAGATAAACTGAATCCAGCTTAGTTCAAATCATCGTAAATCGTTTGTAATTTAAACAACACTTCATCCGGAACACCGTCTGCTACACACGTGAAACATCCAGAAAAATGGAGCGGCTTGCTAGTCACTTCGTCGATGAAGCAGTTACGAAACAGACAACGTCATTGCAAATATTTCGCGTTGTGACGTCAGACGGTAACATTTGCCACTTGAGCCGTAAACATAGAGTATACTATGCGAGCTCTCGTCCAATCAGAGGAGGTGAATTTTAGTCTTATTGGAACATAGATTTATGTTGACATATCGTTTTTATATGAACATTTTTTCTGACAGGTACAAGCAATAATAGACGATCGACCCGGACCAGAGAGTGAAACATTAGTGGTTGTTACAGAAGAGAATGGTTAGTTCTTTAGACACGTCAACTTACAAACACATTCAATCTTCCAACAGTAAACTTATCCAGAATTGTAATGTTAAGGGTAATTTAAAATTTCTTTTCCAAATCAAGACTCGTGGTCATCTGATCTGAACAATGACGTTGAACCACTGTATTACTCATTGGTCATATAGAGAGAGGTATCACACCTGCTGCCATTTAGAAAATTTAGAAAGCGCCATGTTGCACCCTAGGGACGATATTATATTCTGTTCCTACAAAATGAATGGCCGTTTATGAATTTATGCAGAGACTCAGTTCAGAGAAAGCTTATTTCTATAATATTATACATCTTATTTTCTGAGACTTCCCGAGAGAGCAACTGATTATTTAACTCGAACATACCACAGAATAGGAAGGAATTCATTAAGCATCTACTACATTAAGACTTATGATCCAACAGTTGTTTCTAGTCATTCGATGTCTTCTTATTCAGGTAGACACTTCTTGACTAGAAACAGCTCCTCGAGTTATTTGACTTGTCCTGCTCACTGTTATTCGAACTGTCAGTGTCAGTGCCAATCTCTTAGGCCACCAGCCCAGATCTGCTCGGAATTCGACTCTGTTAGGGGCTGTTTGTTTACACACCTTTCCTGGACATTTGCGCGTAGACTACCGCTGATGTAAGGTGGTGTCCTTTTACTTATAAAAATATAGGGATATTTAATATTTAATTTTATATAAGTATTTAATTCGACTTGAAAACACCAAGATATTGTATAACTACGCGGCATTATCATAAAACTACGGCTGAGTAAGTCTTCATTTCTTATGTTAATATCATCAAACATTCAGTCAAATCAAGTCTCGCTTGAGCAACATTTCTAGCATTGATTCAAAGAAAATAGGTTCGCTTTTCCGACCAACAGAAATATTCCACACAACTAAATCAAAACACAGGCGATGGGCTATTTCGAAGACAGACATGTTTTAGGCCATAACAGCGTCGTATTCCTCACAGAATTAGTCTGGTGGCCCGAGCACTTGTGCCAGTATACCTGCGGCTTAATAAGAGGTGGTACAGTAGACTGATTTCTAGCCTTTCAGTTGTTAATCCAAAAATCTATGTAATTTGAAGAAACAGAAAGGCATCGCTATAATTTAATCCTATAACCATTTCTGGCTTCATGACTAAATTATACCTCATCTACATTCCCAATCTCTTGAACATTGTGTGTGTATCTGATTTTTTTTACATGAAAATACTTGCAGGTCGATAGAAACAGTTGCATAGAAATCTATATGCACCCTTAACCCTTTACCTAACATGAAAAGCAGACGGCACTTGAAAAAAGATTTCTTGAATAACTAATTTTTTTCATTTTTTGTCTCAAAAACATAGGTTATTATGACCCCTCATTGGAACGAGCTCGACGAGCTCGTTCCAATGAGGGGTCATAACCTATGTTTTTGAGACAAAAAATGAAAACAATAATGAAAATTAAGAATAGCGCTGGTCGGTTTTGGCCGTTACCTTGGGTAAAGGGTTAAAATAAAACAGGTGACAACCGTTTCGCTCTTCTCTCGCTAATTACGCTGCATTCTAAATTTAGTTCCAGGACCTGTCAGAAACTTCAAGAATGTCACCAGAACCACCAACTCACTGGAACTACAGTGGCATGCACCGGAGAGACTCAATGGAGAGATACTGTTTTACACGGTAGGTTGTTTAGAATTGAGCACGATAATTAATCCCTCTCTGTTAATTACATTCCCGCTGTGCAATTTGTACGCTCTGTCGTGCGATAGACTATTGTGTGCGCTCGTTGTTTGGATTGATCGCGCGAGCATCCATTGTACATCCCTGTTTCTTGTCAATAGGCGAACACGTCGAAATGGGTGTGCTGCACGTGTCTCTCAGTTGGAAGTGACGTAACGGAAATTGATCACGCGCGTAACAATCCGCAGCTGCACATATATCGACAAGATAACGAATGCAAATCAAATGTTTCCTTTTTCATACAAGTAGTATTTTAACCCCAATTACCAACCTTACTACCGACCAGCGCTGTGTACATGCTTATAATTTGTTTTTTGAAATCTGTAAAGAAAAAATAATCTGATAAGAATGGAACTGAGTATTTCATTGCACAATCATAACAGGAAGGACAAGTTTAGCGTTGATTTTGAGATTAAAAGTTGGATAAAAATGGATCTTTAACCCTTTACCTAACATGAAAAGCAGACGACACTTGCAAAAATAATTCTTGAATGACTAATTGTTTTCATTTTTTGTCTCAAAAACATAGGTTATGACCCTCATTGGAACGCGCTCGTCGAGCTCGTTCCAATGAGGGGTCATAACCTATGTTTTTGAGACAAAAAATGAAAAAATAATGAAAATTAATTGACGATTTTTGTGAATAGCGCTGGCCGGTTTTGGCCGTTACGTTGGGTAAAGGGTTAATTGGTTTTATTACCAACAGTTTGTCAATCGTGCAGTACTCGAAACGCTGGTCATGATTTCAATCCATTTCTCTGCTCCAAGACAAAGTTATATAGTTTATCCGCATTTACTGTTCTATGTTGAGGATGGGCCCACGATGTGTGATTATTGCGGGCCCTGATTTTCACTTTTTTAATATTTTATATCCGTTATGCAGACCAACTGTTAGTAGACAGTAGATTAGTCGCAAAAGTTACTTTCCGGCCGGGAGCGCGGTGGCTCAGTGGTAGACTGTTGGACTTCTATGCTAGAGGTCCCGAGTTTGATCCCCGTCCGGGACGACCCGCGTTGTGTCCTTGGGCAAGGCACTTTATCCCGGTTGCAGATATGGGGCACGATGACGCCGTGTATTAAGGCATACTGCACGTCGATGGTGCACATGTCTTCAACCGCTGTAACCCTGCTTGAACGAAGCTTGAACAGAGTTAGAATGTTGAGGAGTTGACAGTTGCTCGTCGATGCTCGGTGGTTCTCTCCGGGTACTCCGGCTTCCTCCACCCATAAAACTGTCACGGTCACGATTAGCCATTGTGCAAGTATGTGACCTTAAACACCAATAAATAAATAGATGAATAAATAAATAAATACTTTCCGGTCGAAAAGCCACTTTTCTTTCTAGAAACGACATGTGGCATATAAGCACCCACAGTGGGACCTTGGTTAAGGCGAAAGATTTCTGTCATCTTCTAAGATAGCCTTCAAGTATTCTAAATGCCAGTTCAGACATACGATGGGTTCCTCTGTTATTGTATAAAAAAGTTAATGTTTTATTTTTCAAAAACAGTTATTAATTTGAGGGTTTTTATTCTACAGACAAGTCTGATTTTTTTACATCGGTAAAAGGATGGAAACACAGCCATGAACTTATCAATATCAAAATAATTCAATATTGCCATACATTCTACTAATTAACCGGTAGAATGCTGAATTATTTTTAGTCATCAAAATTTGTTTACACGTCTTTGCCTTGTTACAATTTATGGAAGAGTGACCGTACTCTTCCCTATGTTGTAACACGGCAAATCCTTACAGGAAAAATAATTTCACTTCAAAAATAATATGAGGCACATCCACTGAATATGAAACCTTCAAGTTGTGGCACCTGCATTTCGTAATAAAACCCAAATATGGGCTTTAAACACATTACCAGTTAAACAGTTCAAATTCTTCATTCAGCAAATTAGATGTTCTAAAAGTGCGCACTTCAGCTGAAGGAGTGCAGAACACTGATCGCTTTACAACTGGATTGCCGGGATGTCAGCGAAAAAAGTTGCAACTCGATCTACTAATCCCCCAGGGCGCCATGTCAGTCAAAGCTGTAACCCATCCCATCGATGACGTTTGGTGACGTGAAAGCGACTGTGCTTACGTATCACGAAAACTGGTTGCACGGTATCAACTTTCTCATCCCGGAACTTGTTTTGCCAGTTATAACTAAAATATATTGTACCTATTCCATTTGTATTGCAACAAAAAATGTGCGCATCATCAACATATTAATCTTTCGTATCAAAATATATTCTCTTAATCCTTTACCCAACGTAACGACCAAAACCGGCCACCTCTATTCACAAAAATCGCCAATTAATTTTCATTATTTTTTTATATTTTTGTTTCAAAAACATAGGTTATGACCCCTCTTTGGAACGAGCTCGTCGAGCTCGTTCCAAATAGGGGTCATAACCTATGTTTTGGAGACAAAAAATGAAAAAAATGTGTTATTCAAGAATTTTCTTTGCAGTGTCATCTGCTTTTCTTGTTAGGTAAAGGGTTAAAAAAAACGAGGCGTCGGAAAATTGAAAACCACAGAAAAAATATTTTTGCTGAGCTTCGTTTATTAATGGCAACATCAGCCCCCTCCCTCCCCCACCCCTAGATCGCGGCGGCTGAGACACCTCTTTTTGTGGTCATTGAGCGTTTGAGCTGTGAAGAGATCAGTTATGCAGAATGGCACGTGTTGAAAATAGAAATCATTCAACTCATGAAACCTTTTGAGAGATATTAAAACGAAAACAAATCCAAACTCCTTCAGATTTGAAAAAGGTATTATAACAGTTAATAGAAATAAACAAGTTGAGAATCGTACAAGATAACTTTCAATCACTATTTTTTAACCAACGTCAAAATTTAACACTTTGAACCCTGGTGGTATCTTCCATGTCAGTTTACTGGAAGCAACTGGGAGAGTCCATGTTTATTATTTGGGGGAAGGCCAGTCAATATTTTCAACGTGCAGCCCCGAGGCTGCATGTTGAAAATATTGATTGCACTACCTCACACATTAACTTAACAGCCATTGTACTTAATGAAAGTATCCTGTTCCTACTGGTAAAAACGGTCTCTCGGGTCCAAAGGGTTAACAAGAACAGATTCAGAGCAAATAAACAAATGACAACTATTTTGTGTGGCATTGGAAGATGGAGTATTAACCCTTTGAACACAGAAATCCCTAATAGGCGAGTCTATCTTGTATTTGTGGGAAAGTTCAGTAATAATTTAATCCAACAACGCGTGAAGGCAGTTGGATAAAATTATCACTTTTCCTCCTGTCCAGTTTGGCGCTGACCGGCTATTGTCGTTATTGTAGGTAATGCTTTAAGATCTTGGGGCATAAAGATGTAATATTGTATTACCTGCGGGAACCCCAGGAAGTGAAGCAGTGCCTGTTCACTGCGGTAAACAAGCTCTGTTTTACTGGTAAAATAGGACCCAGTCACCAATGCTCGGGAGGTGCAAACCCTCTCTAAAATGGGCAACAAGGCTTATTAACACTCACCCCTGGTCTTGGGTTGATACTCATGTTGTGGTCATGATTAGCCATAGTGCAAAATATGTGACCTTAAACACCAATAAATAAATATAAATAAATAAATAAATGTAATATTGTATGCAGCTGCGTGACATTGTTGCATTTTGGAAATCTATAGAGGATTTTACGAAAAAAATTTAAAAATAAATACCCAATCCCATGTGTTTCTTCATATCCAATGCGATCTCAAAAGTTCCTTGTTCACAAAAGGTAATCTTGGACCGAGAAGATAAATATCTTTAAACTTCAACAAAACATTTTACACCTTTCTCGAGTAGTCACCACAACAACGTATGAGAGTAAAATAAATGATGCTATAAAAAAATGACTTGGACCGAGCAGAAAAACTGCTGGCTTGGACAGACCCGACATTATTGTCTTTTCTGTGAAATACTGCTTTAAATAAATAACCAATCCAATGTGTTTCAGATCTCATGCGATCCAAAACGATCCTTGTTCACAAACGGTATTCTTGGACCGAGGAGAGAAGTTTCTTTATCCTTCGACAGAAAAGACTATACCTTTCTTGATTTGTCGCCAGCAACAGAGTACGAGTGTAAAATAAATGCTAGTACAGTAAAGGGACCCGGGTCGAGCAGAAAACTGCTAGCATGGACAGAACCGGCAGGTAAATATTTTATGATTTCACCTGAACTTGTGATGCGTTGATTTTTCACCATATTCACTGTCACGAATTTCATTGTTGTTTATTGTTTTTCTTGAGTACCTCGAATTCATAGTATATATGCATGGGCTTCAAATTCACGCTAGGGAATTGACACGTGGTTATGTAAAAAGTGGATATTCACTTTTACGGAACGGAAAATAAACCGGCCAGCCTTATTTCCGATTTTCATTATTTTTTTCATTTTTTCCCAAAAAATAGCTTAGTTGAGCTCGTTCCAATGAGGGATCATAAGCTATGTTTTCGACTTAAAAATTGAAAAAAAATGTTCTTCAAGAATGTTGTTTGCAAGTGTCGTCTGCTTTTCGTATTGTGTAAAAGGATAACCACCCTAAAAGAGCTCATCAAAATCACTGTAGTTTGCTCATTAAATCTAGATCGCAGGAAAACGCTAGTCTCAGCTTTTACGTGTATAAATCTAAATCATGCTCTCTCAAAAGAGGCTCTGGTGACATCACTGGGGGCGGATATTTTTCGAGGCGGCAATTTTACAAACGCGTAGTAAAAACTCGGAGTACTTTTGCGCTGAAATAGTCTGGAGAAACATTCGAAAGGTCTTTTTGTGAGCACGTTAGGTGTCGTTATTTAATTATTTATTTATTGGTGTTTAAGGTCACATATTTTTGCACAATGGCTAATCATGACCACAACATGAATATCAACCCAAGACCAGGGGTGAGCGTTAATAAGCCATGTTGCCCATTTCAGAAAGGGTTTGCACCTCCCAAGCATTGGTGACTGGGTCCTATTTCACCAGTAAAACAGAGCCTGTTTACCGCAGTGAACAGGCACTGGTTCACTTCCCGGGGTTCCCGTTGGGAGTTAGCTGTCGTATTCAAATTTTATAGATTCACCGTTACTTAATAAATAAACAAATTATCATAACAATCACTCAATCTGGGTTGTTATATTTCGTTTTGTTGAGGTGACCTGATCAGCCAGATTGGCTGATCTAGTGTCGTCAACTCGTCGAAATACGACTACCCAGATCAGTTTACTGTTGTAATAATCTGTACGTGTCCTCACTTAAAGATAATTTTTTTAACAACTAAAACATCCAATGTGATCCGTATTCACTGAGTACTGAAAAGAGATTTTATGTAACACGAAAACCCTCCTGTCGTCAAATTCCGTGACATTCTAAGAAAGTCAGAGTAGCACTAACATTAAAAATTAACGCAATTTTCTTTCGAACAAATACAGGACATACTCAAGAATTATTAATAGTTGTAAATACATATACACATCATAACGAACATAAATAAATTTACTATGAACAACTGTTGCGCGGAGGCTCATTGGTTAGCGCATTGGGCTACGGATCGAAAGAGTGAAGGTTTGATCCTGACTTGCGTTATCTGCGTTGCGTCATTGGGCAAAACACTTAATCCCCATTGGCCAAAATGGGAGCACGTTGGTTCAGTGTGTTACGGACTATTTCCCGTCGATGGGACGCGTCTTTAATCGCTTCTAACCCTGCTTGTGCGGGTTTATTAAGTTGGAGAGTCCAACAATTACTCGCCGCTGAGAGGTGGTTCTCTCCCGATACTCCGGTTTCCCCTTCAAAACTATCCGACATGAGAGTTAAAAGTATCGTTAATCACAAACAAGAGGCCTGTCATGCCTAGAGAGCTCCGCTGAGGGCCACTGATCGCATGGGCATGTTTTCTAATACTAATATTGTTACAAACTTTAGCCGAAAAATATTCAGCGGTTCAGAAATTATGGCTTGGACAATCAAATATCAAAAATATCTTAAGATTTTCTTGATCCTGTGACCTGTGACCTTGACCCTGTGGATTTACAGACCGCAGAATAATTGATTACAAACCGTCTATTGATAATACATATTGTTATGAAGTTTGGTGGAAAAATATTCAGCGGTTTAGAAATTATGGCTCGGACAAATAAAATGTTGACGACGGACGGACGGACGGACGGACAGACGGACGACGGACGACAGACGACGGACGACAGACGACGGACGACGGACGAATCAGTATAAGAAAAGCTCTGCTGGCTTTGTCAGCGGAGCTAATAAATGAATAAATGTAAATATAAAACTATAGAGAACTGGATTAGTTATAAAGCGGGAATCAGTACCCGATTTCCCATATCGGCAATTATGGTCCAGGAACATACATTACACAGTTCAGTGTTTAGGTTCACGTTTAGGCCTTAGACAACTTAGTAACGAATACAGAGAGGATATGGACCTAGAATGTCCGCTATAAACACTAGTAGCACGGGCTGCCAGATTTACCATGTTTGATTTGATGTGAAGAATTTAGGAGAAACTAATCCACGGTGAAACTACCACCTGTGACCACGCCATTGTGGGATAGTGCTCTCTCACTCTCTATCAAACTCTTTTTTAATCTCTGCGCACTGATATCAAGATACCAAGTAGCAATTTTCCCATAATGCATTCCATAATGTAACTCATAATTCAACCAATTCAATCATGTTTGACAGAGCTCAGTGAGCTCTGTCAAACAAGATTGAATTGGTTAAGTTCGAAGTTCAACATCAGCGTGCAGGAGGTTAGTGGTTCTATTCAACAAATATAAATACTATTCTTCGCTTTGTATTCCAGATCCCACAACACCCGTCGAACCATTTGTAACAAAGACTTCTGAGGCGTCAATCACAATAGACCTCTCGAGCAACGGTGACAGCATGGTCAGGTAGGTAATGTCCAGAACATCACCATTTTATTATATATATACCAGAAGTGACGTACATAACGGAGTGAGTTTATATAGATAACATTGGGTGTTTGCGGCGTTTTTATTGCAATTAAAACATTGCAACACATGTAATAAAAAGAATGCCTATTGTTGGAAACTTAATTTTCTTGAAGTCGCGTGCCAAAAATGTTGATACGTACTCAGAAACAGTATCCTCTATTTCCTTACCCGTGAAAACATATTGACTCGCGTTTTTCAATCTATGATATGACCAATAAATATGACATTACGGCGAAGCGCCGTCTACAACTGATTTGTGCAAACAGCACATCATGATAAGTAATCAACTTGTCCAACAACAAATATCCGTGTGGTGTCAACCGATATAATTGACATTATCTAAGTTAAACGGTGAAGATCTCGCGTGTAGGCTGGCAAGTTATATATTTATTTTCCATCACCCTGCTTTGTTGAATGAAGACGTGAACTAACCAGTTGTACAAACCCGAGATTTACAGAACTTGCTTGATATTTGGTTAGTACAAGACAGGACACAAAGAGAGTTAGTATGGGGAGAGGAACCAACGAACCGACGGATCGAGTCGGAGTTCTTCTAGTGTTTCATTAATGCCGTAGTCGCGATTGAAATATAACAAAAACTCAAACAAGAGTCATTAATTCGTACTCTGCCTGCGGTGTGTTCTCTTTATACAACGATTAAACTTGAATTGAGTGAATAATGCTTAGATTTGTAAAGAAAAATATCACCTTTAAAGTCTGTTTACTCTCTTGCGTGACGCTGTTTTGTGTAGAAGCATTTCATTCGCGTCGCAACGTCAGTCAGATGCATAACGACCAATCAGATTCTTCCGTACACGACGTTCTTACACTTGGTCGGACTCCACGCATGGTGAATCTAGCACATCAATCAAGGCCTGTACTGTATCTGCACTGCATCGGATAACATTGAGCAACCACAACAATCGTGGTATAACATATCATATATTAATCTTTCTGATTCGAGAATGGGAAGTGCTGATGAGGAGAGGGGATGATGTTGAAAGAGAGTAAATTTAATTTGCTATCAACATTTAGAGGACTGGGCACGAAATTGTAATGCAACAATGGAGTATTCCTTTGAACAATTATTTTACAGCATGACACTATTAAATACATTAATTGCCATGACGTAGACGAGTTTATGTTTCGTATACAGTACAGTCGTCGTGGACTGGTGGAAATCCACGCGTGGTCAGTGATGGCCACGCGTGCCTTTGCCAGGTAATAAAAATTATCATCAGCAAAATTTTAATTAATGAAGCACTGTACCCGGTGCTTCATTGATTGATTCTTTGATGATTATTCCTATAATTAGTGTTTGGAATCTAATATTACTGCGTCTGTGGAAATATTGCCCACCCGTGGAAAGTGACTAGTCCATGCACGACAATCGTACTATATAGGGTAAATTGATTAACATTTCCATTGGTATGGAAGACCAATCAATGTTTTTCATCCTGTAGCCATGAGTCTCCGTAATAAATTAACCGAAGTGACATGTAATTTAAATGGAGACTTTACTTTGGCGATTGGCCCCAAAAGCGATCTGTTGGATGCACAGAGTTAAGGATTGCCAATGCCTTCATTACGATTTACTCTTAGCTCCTCAATGTTCCTTCGAATACAAACCGTCTCAGACTTTGTATTTGAGCTACCGATAAATGTGTATTCATGTAGTTTAGCCCTAATTATGTGGCTTAAAGGCAGCGAAAAAGAACAAGACGTAATTGTGTGTGTGGATATTTTTAATGGGGTTTAACGGCACTTTTGACAGCCAGGGTCAACTCGTGTTGGACAGTTTTACGGGTGGGGGAAGCCGGGGTACCCGCAGAGAATCATCGAGCAGCGGCGAGCACTGTCCAACTCTTCAACGTACTGTTTGTGGATATAAATTATAATATTTTTTAAAATGTTTGTTTCGAAAACATTGCTTATGGCCCCTCGGAGTAATGAGTTCGTCGAACTGGTCGCCAAGAGGGTGTCAAAAGCTATATTTATTGCGCACACGATGAATTCTTTTTTGTCATTCACGAAATAAAATTTAAAAAATAGAAGTGTCGTCTACAAGATTTGTTTGATAATGGGTAAAATTGATATGTAAAAATAATCTTTGCAAACTAATGTTCAATGTGCTGTATTATTTCTTTATTTAGTCCATCCGTAATGAACGATTGGTTGATGTAATAAAACATGGTCAAATTTTGAATCATCCGTGCTTTTTCTGACTGATCAATTTCGTTATTTTTGTTTTGTTAAATCCATGACATTTCTCCAGACAAATTTGAAAAACTCATACCTTTTTATTAGTAGAAAAGCTATAGTTCAGCAAATGTGGATAAGTTAATGTGTATAAATATTTTGAAACAATCTGAATCTCCAAAATGAAAACTCTTTGTTTTTCAACATTTTCTAAAAACTATTTCCACTTTTTACAGTTTCTATAGGGTTATTGTGGAACGAATTACATCTAATGCCGTGAAGAGGAGTATCCCTGATAATATAAGACAGATAAAGGAAGGATATCAGAAAGCAAGAGTCACTGGAATGAAAGCTTACATTGCTGCTCAACTGAACAAGGATGGTGTCGATGGGACGTTTATTGTTGGTGATAATGAAACATACGGCGGATTTTACAATGCCCCACTGGAACCAGGACATAAGTACAATATATGGTTTGGTGCATTTACAGATGTAGACGGGGTAAGCAAAATGAACGGATTCGTTTCTGGAGAGTATTGTATCATACCCCTCTGTTTCTGTAACTGTTATTGTCAATAGGAAGTCTATTACAATGTAATTTATTTGCGCGAGCAGTGATATCTTACAGTCCTTAGCCGTAGTCATATTGTGTCTTTTTATTTGTACAGGTGTACAATTCCTAAGTTATAAACACTATAAGATTGCCATTCTTTTAACTGGTAGAGCTCTAAATTATTCCAGGTCGTCACAATTTGTTCACATGTTTTTGTCTTGCTACAATTTATAGGACAGTGACTACAGGCACCCTTCCATCAATGGTTGCAAAGTAAATCCATAGAGACTAAATTATTCTACTTCAAAGATAATTTGAAACACGTCCGCAAAATATGAAGCCTAACAGTTACGGTTCCTGCAGTTCAGAATTAAGCCCAATATCGGTTTCCTCACTCTTACCAGTTAACTGAGCTGGAAACTGGAAAATCATGTTTCAAAACTCAATCACCTTAACTTTATGTTTTGGTTTATAAATGCGTAGCTTATATTACACGTTCTGTATACGCCATGATCTTCCCTCATCGATTTTGTTGAAGGCGTACCAATTGTGCACAACAACGAAAGAGGAACAAGTGAACGTTAAACCCTCACAAATACTGTACAAGCTAATTTCAACAAAGCTTCGAGATTCGTTTCGATCGAAATTCTTTCACCGATTCAAAATCCGTTAGGTTATTTGGAAAGAATGAGAATGTCTGCAAAATTCTAAATGCGTCGTAAAAGGGCGATGTATCTCCTCTATATACCAGTATAGGACATGTGTCCTTGGCTATTGCGTACCGTTGTCATTTGCCCATGTGAAGCCAACTAGTTGGCTACATATGGATGTGTGACGTCGGTGTACAAAAGCCTTGGGCACACATCTTATACTAAAATCCGGCTGGTATACAGAGATATGATTCACTATTTGTTGCACGCCGATGGTTTTATTTTCACACACTATTTCTACAAAACCGAAGCGAACAATAAATTCTATTGTATTGTCCTTGAACAATACGGATCACGTATGCGAATTTTTAAACCATTTCATTTT
The DNA here is from genome assembly GCA_031216915.1 of Pictodentalium vernedei. NCBI lineage: Eukaryota > Metazoa > Mollusca > Scaphopoda > Dentaliida > Dentaliidae > Pictodentalium > Pictodentalium vernedei. The sequence goes on along the minus strand of CM062291.1, from coordinate 163,331,698 downwards.
TTACGTTTTGGTTATTTTTAGCAATAATTTGTGTTTTTAATATTTTTTTTTAGTAAACTGTAGGCGTGCAATAAATACAGAACAGCATACGTGTTCGATCTGTCATTTTTCACCGCATTCGATCGATTTTGGCGGAGGGATAATATTGAAGTCGAAGCCTTCGATTTTGGCGGAGGGATAATATTGAATGAGAAGCCGAAGGCTTCGAGTTCAATATTATCCCTCCGCCAAAATCGATCGAGTGCGGTGAACAATGACAGTTCGAACGCGAATGCCGTTTTGTCTATGACCAATACCACAGTCGTAGCCACGATTAGATGGGAAATCTTTTGTCTGATTCGATTCGAGTGAAAAAAAATCACGATTCGCCAAACACTAATTCAAACATCGACGGAAGTGACTACGAGATGGCAAACTTCTCTACAACCCGTAGGTCAAACTAGTTGCAGAGACAGTAATAATGTTTCTGTTCTATAAAACACCAAGACATTCTTTCCTTCCAGAGCCTAGCTTATGAACTCTTACTGGATGGAACTCGACGGACGTATTCGTTTCAATCAGTGGTCGTAAGCTATTCTTTGATGGACAAATACTCCACAGTTTGTTCGGTGACGTTTGTGCATAGTGTCTGTCTGGGGGAAAGGTTATCAAAAGCAAGACAATAGCCGATGGTCTTAGACATTAGTCGTGTTTGACTCCCGATTCCAGGGTTAGTTGACAGCCATATCGTATTTTCCACAACCGTACTCATGATGTGTATCTACGTGTACATGTGTGCAGTCCCTGGGTTGAGGAAAGTAATTTGAATGTTCCAACAAAAAGGTCCGACAGATTATAGCCCATCAATTATTGAGACGAGTAAGAGTTCACTAACCTACACCCCTACTCAAAAGGCTGTCAGTTATTACTGTTGTCACTATGGTGGACCGTAATCAAGGCGTGAATTATACTGCGCAAAAATAGACATGCAGCCAAATTTGACATATACGCTGGTAAATAATGAATAGTATGATAGAACTCTTCAGAGCTTCGAATTTCGTACAGAAGTCCTGCTGATACAAAGAGAGTTCAAAGAGGATCCCCTGCTATCGATACCACTCCGATTCCGTTCTGGAATATTCCGATTTCTTGATAAACTTGAGCAAACAGACGAGTCGTCGTTGAATAAAATACTTGAGTGGAGACTGGCACTATTTATGGTTGTAAGAAACCACTATATCTACAACTTGAAGGGCGGTGAGATTCGGTTCAAAATTCGATTGGATTCGAAATCCCCCGATTCGGTATTCGATTCGCGCTATAATTTGAGATTCGCGGTGCCCTACAGCGTGAATGAGATGGTGAGGAAGATATATTATATGCACCCAGTTATCTCGGAATGCCCTAATGAGGGATACCCTGAGAAATCTGACGGCCAAAAATATACATGATTCAAAGGTATACGATCAATTTCTTTTACATAAGCTTCCTCATTATTCACAGTACAGCCGCCGCGACTGGTCGTAATCCACGCGTAGGCAGTGATGTCTACGCATGCGTTTACCAGGTAATAAAAATCACCAGCAGCAAAATTTTAATTAATGGAGGACCGGGTTGTACCCGGTGCTTCATTGATTAAATATTTGATGAGTATTCCTATAATTAGTGTTTGAAATCTACTATTATTGCATCAGTGGAAATGTTGTCCAGCCGTGGAAAGTGACCAGTCAACGGCCACCGCACTGCACCACATACACGTCCCTGCATAAATTAATAGCACATCATATTTTGCAGAAAATAATAGCACATTTCATTTAATTATAACTGATAACAGATATAGCAACATTTCACTTTTCGTCACACATCATAACAAGCACATCGTGTCCTCATCTGACCTTAGTATTGAGTAGTACCCGCTTTTGCTTTAATAACTGTGGATATTATCCGCGGCATACTGTGGACAAGGTCTGTTAGGAAGGGTTTTGACAGCGCATACCACTGTTTCTGTATTAGATACCAAAAGTCATCCTTGCATGTGGGAATGGTTTCACCTATTTCCTTCTTGATATGACCCCATATACAGCTCCATGCACCCAACAAGTGTTTCCTGTTGGGGTGTCTTCAGTGCAAAGGATGTTGGTGTGCTAACGCAGTATGAAGGGACACTCAATTCGGTCAGATACCACCAACAAGAAATTTTATCTTACAATCAACATGTATCTTGTCTGTATTAACTCCGAAACTGTCGTATATCCCCCCCCACCCCCCCCCCCCCCGATACAGATGTTTGTATCAGGGGGTCGGATACAAGCCCGTTCCTTTCGCGTGAGTTCCATTTTTTTCTTTTTGTTCATCCGTACGAATAAATAGTTCGTTATATATTCGTCTACATTCTTGACTTATCCCCAATACATTGTAAGATAAAATGATTATTACCATTATGTGGATGTACAAAATATGTATCCGAGTCTCGCTCCGGGTTCTAAGGGTAGATCACGACTCGTCTTCGACTCGTCGTGATCTGCCCTTAGAACCCGGAGCTCGACTCGGATACATATTTTGTACATCCACATAATGGTAATAATCTCTATGTAAACGAAAAGTGAAATGTTTCTATATCTGTTATCAGTTATAATTAAATAAAATGTGCCATTATTGTCTACAAAATATGATGTGTTATTATTTTATGCATGGAGCTGTAAAACATATGTACATACTGAGAATAATAAAAGCTGCATACTTTACTACATAATGTCTTTGAATAAACGCTTCTGTCGACTAGTTTCTTAATGAACTACTAGTTTTTTATTATCCTTTTCTTTCAGACTCAGAGGCAGTCATTTGTGAAAACAGAAGAGCCAGTTCTGGGTAAGTATCTATTTTCCGGTAGGCTTTCAAGAATGTTCTCCTTTAAAACAGATACAGTGATCTCGTTTGAGATAATTATAGGTTCTCATCACGACGACATGCGCATCAGCACGAGCATAAATATTAACCAGACGCAGCTGTAGAAGCATGAGAATAGGGTTGACCCCACTTTATACGTTTTAGGGGAGGAAAAGAAAAAAGGGTAAATTGTCCTTTCGGCATTACAGTTCCATTACAATTTACTTGTAGTCCGGAACAGACAGTGTTGTCTTTTAAAAATCGAGTCTTTGTAGCCATCACGAATTACAAATAACAATTTTGGAAAACAGCGTGCCAATTGAGTGGCCAAACTATGAAGAAACTAAGATATTTATATTTTTATTTCTATTGTCATAGAAAAAAAATGAATAGAATACAATAGAGAATAACAAAAAAAAAAATACACCCAAAACGTCCAAAGCAATTACCATCCATTTTGTTGTGAAACTGACCTGAATCTATCCTAAATTTCCCTCGCCTTCATAGTGTTATTGGGGTCTTATCTCGTTAAACCATGTGGTACAAACCCAGCATAAAGCGTAACTTATGCATGTTCAGTATCGATTGACGAGGCTGCATATTAGATGTATAGTTTGGGATATTTTTTTGTGGTTTTACCTTGAACAGCGATGTAAAACTAAGCGTCAAACTTGTCATCACTCACCTACCCGAAAACCGGAATCCACGAGAAAGAATATAAATTATCAAACCTCAATGACATTAATTTCGATTTTTGTCAATTTCATTACCTCACCTAACGAGTCCATAGCTGGCACAAGGAGTTACAGGTACAAAAAATTATATATGTGTTTGCGTAATCTATCAAAACGAACTATAGTCAATATTTTTGAAAAGCTATCCGAGAAGGCTTTCCAAGAATAATTACCTTGCATTATTAAAAGACAAAAGAAAAAGACATATTAATACAGACATTTTTCCGATTGCCCAGGACTTCCATAAAACATAACAGTTTGACCCTTTACCCGACGTAATGGCCAAAACCGGCCAGCGCTATTCTCAAAAATCGCCAATTAATTTTCATTATTTTTTAGCTCAACTTTGGCGAAGCCAAATTTGAGCTTATGCCATGGCCCGTCGTCCGTCTGTCCGTCTGGCCATCTGTCCGTCTGTCCGTCAACAATTGGATACGGCTCGGTCTAGAGGCCGTATTTATGAACCGATCTTTACGAAACTTCTTGGGTACCTTTGTTATGACCGTGGAATGAGAACGAGTGTTTTTGGGCGCGGTCCGAAATATAAGATGGCTGCCAGCCGCCATTTTGTACCGACGATGCAGAAATCTGTTTTTTGTACAGAACTTCCATATGAAAGCTCTGATTTGAATAATTTTTTGTATGAATGTTTAGTACCATGGGATACATCACATATAATACGGGTTTTTTTCTCGTGCGTAAATAATACAAATTAGACTAACTTTGATGTTTTTTGGTGTTACTTTCAGCACTGTAAGTGCAAATGCCAATACGGCTCGGCCTAGAGGCCGTATTTATGAGCCGATCTTTACGAAACTCCTTGGGTACCTTTGTTATCACCGTGGGACGAGAACGAGTGTTTTGGGGTCCGGTCCAAAATTCAAGATGGCCGATGGCAGCCATTTTGTACAAAATTTGGTGCAATCAGATTTTTGCATAGAACTTCCATATGAAAGCACTGATTTGAATAATTTTTTGTGTGAATGTTTAGTACCATGGGATACATCTCATATAATACGGGTTTTTGTCTCGTGCAGAAATTATGCAAATTAGATGAACTTTGATTTTTTTCAGTGCTACTTACACACAGTAAGTACACATGTCAATACGGCTCGGGCTAGAGTCTGTATTTATGAACCGATCTTCACGAAACGTCTTGGGTACCTTTGTTATCACCTTGGGACGAGAACGAGTGTTTCTGGGTGCGGTCCAAAATTCAAGATGGCTGCCAGTGGCCATTTTGTACCGAAATTAGGTCTAATCAGTTTTTTGTACACAACTTCTATACGGCTCAGGCTAGAGGCCGTATTTATGAACCGATCTTTACGAAACTTCTTGGGTACCTTTGTTATCACCGTGGGATGAGAACGAGTGTTTTGGGGTGTGGTCCGAAATTCAAGATGGCCACCAGCAGCCATTTTGTACCAAAATTAGTGCAATCAGTCTTTTGTACAGAACTTCTGTATGAAAGTTCTGATTTCAATAAATTTTTGTATGAATGTTTAGTAACATGGAATACATCACATATAGTATGGGTTTTTTTCTCGTGCAGAAATTATGCAAATTAGAGTAACTTTGATGTTTTTTGGTATTACTTTCAGCACTGTAAGTGCAAATGCCAATACGGCTCGGGCTAGAGGACGTATTTATGAACCGATCTTTACGAATCCCCTTGGGTACCTTTGTTATCACCGTGGGACGAGAACGAGTGTTTTTGGGTCAGGTCCAAAATTCAAGATGGCCGATGGCAGCTATTTTGTACAAAATTTGGTGCAATCAGATTTTTGCACAGAACTTCCATATGAAAGCGCTGATTTGAATAATTTTTTGTGTGAATGTTTAGTACCATGGGATACATCACATATAATACGGGTTTTTTTCTCGTGCAGAAATTATGCAAATTAGATGAACTTTGATGATTTTTTCAGTGCTACTTACACACAGTAAGTACACATGTCAATACGGCTCGGGCTAGAGTCTGTATTTATGAACCGATCTTCACGAAACGTCTTGGGTACCTTTGTTATCACCTTGGGACGAGAACGAGTGTTTCTGGGTGCGGTCCAAAATTCAAGATGGCTGCCAGTGGCCATTTTGTACCGAAATTAGGTGTAATCAGTTTTTTTGTACACAACTTCTATACGGCTCAGGCTAGAGGCCGTATTTATGAACCGATCTTCACAAAACTGCTTGGGTACCTTTGTTATCGCCGTGGGATGAGAACGAGTGTTTTGGGGTGCGGTCCAAAATTCAAGATGGCTGCCAGTGTCCATTTTGTACCGAAATTGGGTCCAATCAGTTTTTTGTCACAACTTCTACACAGCTCATATTTGTGAACTGATCTTCACGAAACTTCTTGAGTACCTTTGTTTTCACCTTGGGACAGGAATGAGTGTGTTTTGGGGCGCCTTTGTTATCACTGTGCTATGAGAACAAATATTTGGGGTTCAGTCAGACCGACTCTGGGACTCAAAGATTTTTTTCTAGTTTAGCATCTGACTGTCACCCACCTTTATAATACTTTACCTATACATTTGTTACAGGCAACGGTCAGTATTTATGTACAGACCGTTACAATACTTTATATGTACCTTTGTTATCAGGTCATTACCTAGATATTTGTCATTTGTCATTGGTGTGTCACATACTATACATGTACATGTCTTTGTCTTGACAAGTTGAGCTACAGTGTCATTGACACTTTCATTTTCATTTTTTTGTCTCAAAAACATAGGCTATGACCCCTAGTTGGAACGAGCTCGTCGAGCTCGTTCCAACAAGGGGTCATATACTATGTTTTTGAGACAAAAAATGAAAAACAATTGTGATTCAAGAATTTTTTTTGCAAGTGTCGTCTGCTTTTCAGAGTAGGTAAAGGGTTAAACATCTACGCACTGATATCAAAATATCAACCTTTCAAGCCGCAAGCCTTTCGTATTATGTAACTAGGGACTTAACCAATCCAGTCTTGTCGTTAAATGAGCCCTGTCAACAAGGCTGAATTGATTAAATTCCTAGTTGCATACAGGAAGAATTTTCTGCCCGAAATTTGGGGATTTTGACATCACGACGGAGGGCTAAAGTGTTATGTAAGGACGACATACCGTTCGATTTAATACTCCTACTCGTAGGATATCCAGTATTCATATAGACATGCAAACATAGCTCTACAGAAGTTGGAAAATTGAGGCAAAGAACGGTTACCCTAATTTATGCCAGGCAACCTTTTTTCAGCTTACCCATTTTAATTTTTCATGTCGGAGAAAAACAAAATAATACAACAATAACATGATTTTTAAGGGCGTAATGGTTCATTAGCGGCCCAACAGAAATGATTAACAGCCAGAGGTCCTATTAGCTGCCCGAGACGTAGTCGAGGGCTGCTAATGGGACAGAGGGCTGTTAATCATTTCTGAAGGGACGCTAATGAACCATAACGCCCTTAAAAATCATGTTATTACTATTAATGCCATCATCTGTGATTCCCTACCAATACCAACTTTTACTAGTTTTCATTTAATTCGATATTATCGCTGGATTGAGACATTTTGAAAGCGTACTCGAAAGCAGATGTATCGTCTGTTGACAAACAAACAGCACGTGAAAATTATCGTCATGTGACCCAAACCAATGTTTACGTCGAAAGCGCAAAACATAAACACTTGTAAGTTGTAAGCCCATCATCGGAGACGAAACATGAAATAAGATTAAAATGTTACAGGACAGTACTCACCTCCGCACAGACCGATCAACGGGATATCGATAGATTTGTGCATCAAAACCTTTTTTGCCCTCAATTTATGAAGAATAATTTTGCCCTTCGTTGACCCGAACGTTTCAGTTGAAACGAGGCGCCAGCAAAACATGGGACGTAATTCGTGTCATGTGACTATTTTCGACATGTCATTGTCAATAAAGTGAATATCACTGAAGTGAAGTGTTGATTGTTTAAGTGATTGTAGGGAGTAGTAAATAAAGTATGTACTCGCCAATCTGGCAAACATGGGTTGTTTCTGATGTGAAATATGATGGATTTAATTTCTCGTTCTAGCCGTCGACGTCCCACTGGGGATATCTGCAATGCGTTAACATTGCGGATGGCGCCCTGATGTACTCACGGGACGACATACTCGTGTTTGTGCAAATGCTGAAACTAGCAACCTAAAATACAGTAGCTTTACTTTCAATATGCAGGCGATATGCGGTGCTGTAATATGCAACCGGGAAGGTCCCAGTCAACCATTCCCAATAGTGTATAACATCACAGCATCGTCACAAAGACGAAATATGATCAATATAGAGTTGATCGTGATTCGGGTAAACCTAATAAATAAATACCCAAGGTAATTCGAGAAACTTTCCAGCCGTATGTCTAAGAGCTAGTAATTTAGGTCAACGAAAATTAGGTTATTCCACTTTTTTGAAGCGAACGAGGCCCGATCAAACGGCATTTCATGTAATTTCTATAATCATTATTCAGCCTGTAGCATAACTTGCGGATTACATTTAAAATATCGCGAGAATAGTTCACTGTACCGCGAATTTTGTCACCCCTTCCCCAATAATTCCTGCCAGTCAAGGAATTGTCCTCTGAATTGAAGACTTAGATATCGATTCGCTCTTGCTAATAATCGTATACTTTCTTTCGAGACTAGATTTAATACATAGATTTGTGTCACAATCATAGTCAGTCATATGAATGGAGATGTGTAATACCTCATTCAGGTAGTTGGGACTGAAGCAGGACCAATTTGGAGTACGGTACACATTAATTAAGTAAGAAGTTGAGTCACGACTACTACATGTATTTTGTATTTATCCACAAATAAATTTGCGAGAAGTCTTGAGTTTTTTTTAACTATAATCCCAACTGACTAATAAATACACCATCGAGGCGTGCCCTCGCCGAATGCACGCCTTGATGATATAATGGGAGTAGTTTATCAGTACGGACTTGGCCATCACAGTCGTTCACAAACCTTCATCTTCGAGACACATCTGGGGTACCAAGGAGAGTTGGAGTTCTAACATTGTGTTATGTTTTCGCTAGTTAATTTTTATGTTTATTTTTTTCAGTACAAGCAGTTGTTGCTCAGTCGTCTTCCAATCATGTTCCCGTTATTGTGGGCGTGTTGATTGTCTTCATCTTTCTGATAGTAGCTTTTGCCATACTGTTGCTGATATGGAGGTTCGTATGCACGTATTCTGGCGTATTATTTGCGTAATCTCTGATCAAAATCGTTTTTCTTGTAGGTGGAGTAGACTAAATACTTTTATTTCTGATTTCCAAGCATACCCACCCCCCCTCTCCAAATCATAGTATCAATAAAATCCCCTGGACCCTGTTGTGGCAGTCGACATTAGATCACTGCTATTCGTTATGCTAGAAACTGCTAACGTTCGGGTAATTCCTGTAGATTTTGCTGCTTGAAAAAATCCCAGTGCCCCGAGCAATTATTTCATATCTTTTTTCGTCATGTCAGACACACTTTACTTTTGAGTGTCTTGTAAGAATCGTCTTTATTGTTTAACTTCGTATCGCCTTAACATATCCTTTGCAGCTGAAGAGGTATCAACCATAAGGTATATCTTTTTCGTGGTGTAGCCATTTTCAGCGCGCCAATTTGAATGATGTAGTTTCCTGTTAAACTGCCATGTGCATTCGTCCGTTTGGTGTGTCAGGGGGTACACCTTTAGACGCTTCCGTTAATCCAATGTCAAAAATTAAATATGTATATAGAATGAATAGGTACTAGGGCCGGTAATCAGATTTAAACCACGAGTAGGATACGGGTTTTAACCACTCGTTTTGCCGAGTGGTTAAAACCCTTATTTTATGAGTGGTTTAAATCTGATCGTCGGCCCTAGTACTTATTTGTTTTATTTATACCATGCTCTTAATAAATAATCGACTTTGTCACTTAAAATGGAGACAAAACGACACGTTCTATCGCAATCACGCGGGTTTGTTTTGTTTACATCTGCGCCGGTGGGCATTACTACCGGCTGCAAGTGACTGCTTGATTGACAGGTAGACAGATCGTCAAAGTTGATTGAATTTACCTTGCTTTTTCAGTCAAATTATTATTAACAATTCTTAAATTTTATTTTAAATATTTAATTGTAGGTATTTTAAACTTAATAAGTCATTGCACGCAGTAGATAGTACCGCAAAGCGTCGTTCGTTTGAATAAAACATCGCGAAGTGTGAATGTATCGAAATTGGCAAATTGCGACATGTCAAAGGTCAAGTTGGATGAACTTTCGACTATGGGTGTAATGGTTTTTTTTAAATCAGTAGAAGCTTTACACCGGTAGTGGGGTTAAAAGAGCTAATTTAACACACAGACTTTTCACAGGTAGTAACATAGGCGAGCATTGTATGAAGCTTAATACCAACATAGTGGGTTTGTTTTACCAGATTGAATTGTATTAACAAAACAGCAGGCTATGGTGCACTTGAGTTGACGGTAAAGTTGAGAGCCAAAAAGTTAATAGAAAAGTTTTAGTATCTAGGAGGTAGGTCAGATTATTACAAAAGTCAGTTGATCGAAGTCGTCGTATTCCATCGAGTTCACGAAAGCAGATGAGCCAAATCAAACAGGACGCCGTGGGCGTCGAATTTCACCTGGCTGATCTGGTTCCCTCATCGAGTCTGAATACGACGACTCAGATTAATTGAGTGTTGAAATAATTTGTTTATCGTATGACAGTGAACACGTAAAAATCGAGAACAGAACTCGACATATACACAAAAAGAAGAAATTATGAATGGTCGTGATAACCGTTACTTATTCCCAGCTCCTTACTCGACTTTCGTTATCAACCGAATTAATCGGTTGATAACGAATATCGAATAAGTAACAGCGGGCATGTCCCCAATTATGAAGTATTTGCCCACAGCTTTCGCAGAAAGGCACTTCGCGTTTGTAAAATTGTGGATAATCTGCACACGTTAATGACGTCGTTTGATCCTCGTTTTAGAAAGGAATGATATGGATTTGAAAAGTTGAGGCTCTTGTTTTCCAGCGAGTCAGAATTGATGAGCAAACTACAGCGGTATTGAGAAGCTATTTCTTGATGTCGTAAAATAAAGTGTGGGATGATAACGGAAGGGGGAAAGGCTTGGCCTCAATAACTTAATCATAATTCTAATACAATTACTATAAATCTCGCAATTTGATTGGTTAATCAATCACATTTGCGACAGTAAAATCGGCGTAACCTGTCGCAAATTTTGTGTTTTCAAAAACTATTTCAGGAAAGTCAAGATGTATTCGTGGGCGTTCTATTTTCGTTCCATTCAGATTCATTGACTACCATATCCAAGGTAAACAAACGCTGTGAACGCGTTGACTTTCTGTAAAATAAAAATGTTTTCTATCTTTCTCGTAATTAACTGTAATTAATATGGATGAAGTTGGAAAGTTTAATATTAATGTGGAAGAGGTTTGGCAGAGACTGCCGAGTAATGAAATGAGAGTTGAAAAAACTGATTCCGACAGGCTTGACGACAACCGTGTGGAACCAGTCAGTGATATTCTGATAATTTATAAATAGAAATTTTTCGTTCGGTGAAGAATTTATGGACGCTACGTGCGAAATAGAAAACCAAAATTCGGACAACTGGCAATAAAAACTTTAATTGTCCAAGGCCAAAAATTTCTGACCGATCCGCTAGCGATGTTATAACAGCGACTTCAAGTGCAAGCGGTCCTTTCATTTTCTAATTTGTTACCTGCGTTCGTGGCACCACATGTACAGCTGCAGTACAGAAACGCATTCACCACTTAGAGAGGTGAACTATTCGTTTTGTAAGAATTATGTCAATAGCAGTAGCCCAATTCCACAAGACATCACTTCCCAGAACAGTTTGAAATGAACAACTGTTCTGTAACCATAAGTAATTATAAACAAGGGCTTCCAATCAAAGATATCAATTTTTTTAACTTTAATGGGAAATCCTCGAGGCTCGAGTGCTTTCCGACGCCGACTGAAACATCACAAGGTGAACTCTAAACTTTGAATAAAGAAAGCAGCTGGCGTATTTTGTTTTCAGATTGTCACAAACATTTAAACATGATAAATGTTGTCAGTACAAATATAAATATATTTTGTTATTGGTGATAAAATGACTAAAACGTTTGGAATTATTTGTATTGTGGCAGCGTAAAATATATTTCGTGATTTGGTTCGGAACTCCCAAATGACGTCACGAAGACTATTTTTAGTTTTAAATTGTTGACAATGTTGTCTTCAACAAGGCGTTGTTTTATAGTTGGGAGATCAAATCTGTCTCCGTTTTCAGTCGAATTATATTAGAATGGGATAACTATGTTGTATTTGATTGTTTGGGGTCGTAAACGATGGTTTTACTGTCGCAAATATCCGTTTTACCGGCGCCGCGTTACGGATATTTGCGACAGTAAAACCATCGTTTACGGCCTCAAACAATCAAATACAACATAGTTATCCCCTAAATAAACTCCAGCGTTGGGCAAGAAAATGACAGGCGAATTATTCATCTACAGGGATGAAAAACTCCAAATGGTTACCATTTACACCTACTTGGGGTAATTTTGTCCGTTTCGGGACGCTTCATTATAAATCTGTGGGAAAGAGCGTTAATTTCAAGTTGCAAAAACATGTGTTTGTTAATAATAATAATAATAATTAATTTTCTAGAGCGTAAAACTACAAAATAGTGCTCTAAAACGCTTGACAGAAATAAATACACTTTTCTGAAATAAAGAGTCACATCTGTTTTGGTTGCCTCTTAGAAAGGTTTAGGAGAATGCTTCAGTAAATAGGAAAGTTTTAAGATTTCTTTTGAAGACATCGAGACTTTCTAAAGTTCTGACACTGATTGGCAGGGAATTCCACAATCTGGGACAAAAAAATAAAAGCAAGAGAAAAAGTCTTATACACTGGTTGTGCCCGTTCTACGATATGGGTGTAAGGCATGGGGGAGATCAGTCCACTCATTCGAACGATAGAATCTGTTCATATAAAATTCTGTAAGAAGATATTACAAGTAATTCCAAATTTTGCAATGCTGCTGTACATGCTGAACCAGGGAGATATCACTTGTCCATAGATATCAAATATAAACTTGTGTCAAATTGGTTTCGGAGCTTTGTGAAGAACAAGAACCCATTCCTAAAGTTAGCTTATACCACGATGAAAGCAGATGGGCACAAATGTACAGCTGAAATCGAATCAATCCTTTCAGAAAGCAGGTTTCGTTTTGTGTGAGTGAATCCAGGTGTGACAGGAATGATAGTCCGTAGGAACGTTAGTCCCTCTGGACTATTATTCCGCGGAATTATAGTCCTAGGTCTAACATTCCTCGGAATAGTAGTCCGCCGGACTACTATTCCTAGGAATATTAGACCTAGGACTATAATTCCGCGGAATAATAGTCCAGAGGGACTATTTTCCTACGGACTATCATTCCTGTCACACCGGCTCTGCGCCACCTAACTTTCAAAAACAACCAAAAATCCGTTGGAGGAACATTTTCGCTCAGACTTGGAAGTGCGGAGCCAACTACAACACAAAAAAGTACTCATGATCTAGAAGTGGAACGTGGTAGATATCACATGCCCAAGCCTATTCCGCGTGATCATCGACATTGCAAGCAATATATCGCGGACGATCAGATGCGTGTTTTCTTCGAGTGCTCACGTTACGCGACACAACATGGAAATCTTGTACCGGTGGATTGTGAGAAACTACCCACTTTTCGATCCCTACAAGAAAAGTATCAATTAAGTTTCTTCCCCAGAACCCCTGGTAAGAATCTTTTCATATTTGGTGTACAGCATCCATGGGGGTGGGGGTGGGGGTGGGGGAGGGCAAACACAACTTTGTTAAAATGGAACTCCTCTGTTCATATTTTGGCTCAACACAGGAGCCCGAATTTTAACTTGAGGCAAAATGGGGAATAATCTTTAAAAATCTTCTTCTCCAGAACCACCAGTCAGAATTTTTTAATATTTGGTGTAAACATTGTTACGAAGGTCAGATTCACGTTTTGTTCAAATCAAGTCCCTCGGTTAATATTTGGGCTTTCCTTGGGGGCCGAACATAGTGCAATAAAGGGAATAATCTTTAAAACTCTTCTGCAGATCCACCAGTCAGAATCGTTTTATATTTGGTATACAGCATCCTCAGGGAGGTTAGATCTAATTTGTTTAAACCGAGTCCCTGAGTTATACTTGGGCTAAAGTACCCTTACGGGGGTCAGATTCAAGTTTGTTTAATCAAGTCCTTTGATTAATAGTTAGGCTCCCTATTGGAGCTTGAACTTTTACTTGGTACAATATGAGGAATATTCTTTAAAAATTTTCTTCTCGCGCACATCCAATCAGAATCTTTTGATACATGGTATACACCACCCTTAAGGGAGTCAGATTCAAGTTTGTTAAACTCATGTCCCTGGGTTAATATTTGCGCTCCTATTGGAGTCTGAATTTTAACTTAGTCCAATATGAGGAATAATCTTTAAAAATCTGCTTCTTGAGATACAATCAGAACCTTTTGATATTTGGTATACAACATCTTTAGAGAGTTCACATTCAGGTTATTCAAATAAACTCCCTGGGTTGATATTTGTGTTCCATATGCGGGGGTGGGGGGGGGGGGGGCAACTCTCAACATACTGCTAAATTGGTAATATTCTCAAAAGCTTCTCCTCCGGAATCACCAGTCAGAATCTTTTGAAATTTGGCATTCAACATCCGGGGGGGGGGGGGGGGGGGGGCATAAAGTCTTCGAGATAATATATGGGAGCCCTAATTTTAACTTGGTGCAAAAGAGGAATATTCTTTGAACACTTCTTGCGAACCACCATTCAGAATGTTTGATTCTTGGTGTACAGCACTCTACCAGGGCTCAGATTCCAGTTTGTTCAAATTAGGTCCCTGAATTCATATTTGGGCTCCCTATAGAGGCCCAAATTTTAAGTTAGTGTAATATGACGAATGAACTTTTAAAAAATCTCCCTCAGATCCACCATTCAGAATCTATTGATGTTTGGTATACGGCATCGGGGGTTGAAGGGCAAAGGGGCAGATTCAAGTTTGTTCAAGTTAAGTCCCTAGGTTGATATTTGCACTCCCTAGTTTTACATTACTGGAAATCTGGGCATTATTTCTGTAATAGTATCCCAATACTAGAAACAAACCATCTAGCATGGACAACAGAGTTATAAATAATTTAATAAATTCATTCCTCTGTAATGTTAAATCATAGATGCTAACTAGAGGAAGTGATTGTACCTTCGGAACAATACACAGGATTTTCCTTAGTGGTTTTACTCACTGTTCTACTCAGCAAGTCCTAAGGGAGCTCGATACTAAATAAAAATTTGAATTTTTTTTCGGTCTCATGAAATGTTTTGGCAGAAAGGTTTTAACCAGCTACCATTTTGTGACCCTGATTAATAGAGAAGTGTTTTACAGTCATTCCTGTGAAAAGTTCAAGTCAATCGCCCCTTCCAGTCCAAAGATATCGGCTCCCGCATATTTGGGCGTTTTGGGGCGGTTTTGGCTGGAAAAAACATTTTCCGCAATATGCAGATAGTTTTATTAATGAGAACTAATGAATCTAGACATAACAAAGCAAAAAAAACACAAGAAATTTTTTTTTAATTTTTGGTCACAGTGTCCCGAAGCCATGTTTGACTGCTACTAGAAGCCAAAGGAAGAACAACTCCATTTCCAAAAGACGATAACTGTTCATGTACAGTGTGAATTCAACATTCCTAACCTTGGAAGCTTTCAAATCATCCCTGTTGTTCAGTACTGTGACGGCAAAGTAGCCCGGTCGTAACAAAAATTTCTGACTTTTGGTCGAAAATTTCCGTCCGAACCGGACCGAAAATTTTCAGTGTAAAAAAAACAATTTTTTCGTCTCAAAATTGAATGAAACGCATAAAAAACGAAAAAAATTTTTTCGATTTTTTGGCCGCCATTTTGGATTAACGAAAAATCGAAACGAACTTCTTTCGATTTTTCTGATAAAGCGGTATTACTGCCTTCAATTTGGATCCCTTTTAGAGGGCTCATTATATTTAAATATCGATATTTCAATCCAAGATGGCCGATTTCCGAGATAACTTTCCGTTTTGTGAAAAATTTTGGCCGAAAACATAAAAAATGGAAAAAAATACCGATTATGTTTGTTTTAGACAAGAGTAATTCTGACAAGTCTGTCAAGAAATTAAGTTGAGAGCTTTCTTCCTTCATGAGATATTGGCCTATAAAAGGTTGGGCGTTTTGGGGCGTTTTTGCCCAACAAGAAACATTTTGCCCCAAATACTGATGGTTTTATTTATTAGGACTCATGGCCGTCATTGATAGTTTTTATTTATGAGAAATAATGAATCTAGACATAATAAAGTAAAAAAAAACACAAAAAATTTTTTTTAAATTTTTGGTCACAGTGTCCTGAAGCCATGTTTGACTGCTAGCAGAAGCCAAATTAAGAACAACTCCACTTCCAAAAGATGATAGCTGTTCATGTACACTGTGCCTTCAATATTTCCACCCTTAGAAGCTTTCAAATCGCCCCCTTTGTTGAGTACTGTGACGGCAAAGTAGCCCGGTCGAAACAAAAATTTCCGACTTTTGGTCCAAAACCGAAAATTTTTCTGGTGCAAAAACAAATTTTTTTTCCTCTCCAAATGGCTTGAAATGCATAAATAACCGAAAATAAAAATTCGATTTTTCGGCCGCCATTTTGGATTGTCGGAAATTCGAATCGAAGTTTTTTCGATGGTTTTTACAATTCGGAGATACAGTCTTCATTTCTAAGCCATTTTAGTTGGTTCAGCATATCCCTGTCCCGAGATTGAGTTAAAAAATGGTCAAAATTTGAATTTTTTTGAATTTTTTTTTCGTTTTGAAAAATGTTTTGGCAGAAAGGTGTTAACTACATACATTTTTGTACCATATGCTGATAGGTGGGTGTTTTGCTGACATGTCTGTGAAAATTTCAAGTCAATCGCCCTTTCCACTCCAAAGATATGAGCTGCAGACTATTTTTGTTAAAGGGTTAACTAAAACATTTTCAGAAAAATGGGAATGTGACGATTAGTTACAACTTATGACCCTTTATGAGTACAGAAACTTTAAAAAAAATCGTTCAGAGCGTTTTCGAGAAATAGTGAAAATGTGGAAGAATAATAATAATAAAAAAAAAAAAAAAAAAAAAAAAAAAAAAAAATAATCTTTACAATAACAAATAGATTTTCCCTTTAGGAAAATCCAAATAACTGTATCAAGATTCATTCCCTGACAGATAGAATTAAGGAACGTAAGACTGTATATACTTCGGCAGGAAGTTTCACTTGTCACACATATTAATACTCAAATATTTTGTTTACAGGAAACGACATCTGACAGCAGAAAGAGAAAAGGCAGAACTGCCATCCTTTGGGCCTCCAATTATTCCTGATCCGGATACTGCGCCATCAACCCCAACAGGTATGTTTGCTCAGTATCGAATAATTTTTGTAACTTTTTATTTAATTTACCAAGGTTTAATTCCAAGCAAAATTCCCATGAAGCAAGGATATGTCTGTAATTCTGTCTGGATAAACATGAACTATTACTAAACTTCATGGCTTTCGAATTCACCATTAATAATGTTACGCCCACCCAGACTGCGGGTAGTGCCAAAACACTCAACCTTATGTGATCAAATGTCGCCGATGTTTGGCCGTTTGTGTGTGGCATAGGTCATTCTTCCCAAATTCGTTGTTAGTGGCGTGTCTGTAATGACCAATTTGCTATATTCATCATTCGATTCGATATTACGAACCGAAACTAACCAACTCATTCCAGCTCCAGCAAACACACACTTACTTCCTGCTTTACGTCTTTGCTGCTTATTGCTAACGCAGTAGATGGGTCATTTTGTTTTCTACACAACAAGTAGGCCTACTTAACCCTTTGAACCCCAGAGGTCGCTTTTCCGGCCCAGTAACACGATACTTCATAATTTCATTCAGTAGGTTGACTTTTGAGTGAAGGTGTGGTGCAGACCAATTAATATTTTCAACGTGCAGCCCCAAGGCTGCACGTTGAAAATAATAATTGGTCTACCACCAAATAAAGAATATGGACTCTTCCCCTTGCCGCCATTGAACTGATATGGAAGATACCAATAGCGTCAAAGGGTTAAGATTACGTTTCCCTTTTCATTCTGCAGTTATCTATCGACATACAAAGTTTAGTTGACTTACAATACTACACATGTCAGTTTATTTTAACACCACGATATCTTCATAGAACTGTCTGAGTGGAATTCTTATTATGCAGCTAAAACAGATACTGCTGTTTTGTCTGTTTATCTTTCTCTACGCCTAATAACTGATAGTTTATCTGATCTGGCAGCCAAAACAGTTCGAACATTGTTCCAAGTGACGTATTTCTTTAATAACCAAAAATATCGTGTCTGACGTAGATCAAGAACATACCTCTTTTTACTACAAAGGTTATTTGATCTCCATCAAGTCACAACGTCTTGCAACCAGGAGCATCTGTCGAAGACTGACTTTACCTATTTTCACACCCAGTGTTCCGTATTAAGTATTAGTACTGCGATACCCGTGTATATCGTATTGAACATGCTATCAGGATACATTTATTTTTAATAGCTGAATGATGAGCTCTTCCTGAGCTCTTCTGTTTTGTTTACCTACACTTAGTCGTATATTTTTAAATGATACAGAAGTGTGCTTTGATGCGACGATTCGAACAACGAGATAAAGTCAAAAGAAACAACAGCTCTACTCAGCTTAAAACTTGCACGTGATATATATACTTTCGTTATGCGGTAAAACAAATAGTATAATTAATCACACAGAATCAACTGTCAAGGATGAAACATTAAAATTTTTGACGCAACAAATTGTTGATCCCTCTTATTAGCGCAGTCAATGCTTGTATTTGTTTTACAATCAGGCAAAAGTTGATTATTTTTTTTATTGCAGCGTTAGCATCATTTGCATTCCATGCAGAATCCACAATACGAAACGGAAATTGGAGTAATTATTTATCATTTTGAATTCATTGTGCATAAATTCTAGTTTAACCCTTTACCTAACGTGAAAAGCAGACGACACTTGCCAACAAAAATCTTGAATAACTAATGTTTTTAAATTTTTTGTCTCAAAAATATAGGTTGTGACCTTTCGATGGAACGAGCCCGACGAGCTCGTTCCAACGAGGGGGTCATGACCTATGTTTTTGAGATAAAAAAGTGAAAAAAATAATGAAAATTAATCTTTTTTTGAGAATAGCGCTGGTCGATTTTGGCCGTTACGTTGGGTAAAGGGTTGAAGGAACGCACGAACTTAGAGTCGGCAGTGTTGTAAAAATCTTGCGAGGGAGACTAACATATTAATCGTAAATCACACGAACCTATCAACAGTGGGATTAAGTCGTTTGATGCCAGCTTGATAGAGAAACACTGTTTCCAGAGTAACAGATCGGCAGAGAATTACAGGGGCCGAGACTCGAACCGCCGACCTCCCTCACACAAAGTGACCGATTTACCACGAGACTAAAGGACCTGGACCAACCAGGCTGTTTGGTAAATGGCCCTTATACCTACATCTGTACACTACTCTTACGTCCTTTGAGATTCACCCGCCGTGAATCGCACCCACACTTCCGAAATACCCACAGTTCTTTACCGCAGCATCCGCAATGCCACCAACTTCCGGAGGGTGGTCGCGACACTAATGGAACATATCGAGAGTGAAGTGCGAGGACCGAGGGCCGAGGATCGAACCGACGACCTCTAGAATGAAAATACACCTATTTACCACGAGACTAAGAGATCGGAACAGCCAGGTTGCCTGGAAAATGGCCTTCTACACCAACGATAATATTCATATGACCTAATATAGTTACAACAAGGCCAACACTCCCAGAAGCGTGCATTGCTACTATTTTGGTGAAAGTATGTCACGTGGCCTTCTATGGCTACAACATAGCCAACGCTCCCACCAAGCTTTCAGGCCGCCAGTCATATTCTGTAAGGAGTCCAAGGTTGCTATGGGTTGTTTGTTTACCCACTTTTCGTGGAAATTGCGCGCAGACTAAGGTTCATGTAATGTGATGTCCTTTTACTTACAACGATATACAGATATTCTTTCGATTCCAGTTATAGATATTCCAATCAATAATTATTCAATTCCCCTTGAAAATATCAAATTATTAACACAATACTGTGGAACTACGCGGCGTAATCATAAAACTACAGCTGTGGTGAGTCTTCATTCATAATCATTTAGTAAACAAACATGTTTAGTAGTAATGGTAATGTCATTAATGATTCTGTCAGATTCGTTTCATAATTTGGATTGACATGTGGCTTGAGAGCCTGCACTCCTATGTGCAGTGGGGATGGGTATACGTCAGCTAGCAATAGTCACGATTTTTAGCCAACTATTACTGAAAATTAGTCGAAGTGACCACATCAAGATAATTTGAACATGAAACGACGATATTAACCGCATCATTTGAAAGGCGGAATGTCAGAAATGTAAGGGTTTCCTATAAAATTTGTGAACGGAGGTGTATCGCTTACAATGTTTTTCGTTCCGTAAAATGCAATACGATTTTAAAATGAATTAACAAGGAACAGTTGACGAATGTGTTATTACTCTCAAGATATACGCTACCAATTCACAAACTGGCTGAAACAATAACACCATATTGAAATTACTGTATATTCACATCATTTTATACAATTATATTGCAGATAATTTTGAAGCTGCCCCTTTGATAGCGCGTACATCTGGGTTTGCATATGAATGCGAACCGCTTTATGGTAATGTTGGATCTAAGGTTATACCAATAAAAGTGGAGGACTTATGGGATTATATACGTGTCAATAAGGAAAACGATATCGACGGGCTGAAGAAAGAGTATAAGGTATGCATAGAGAAACTCTATTTCGAGCTTATTTTTATTTTCCATTACATCGAACCAAAATTTTTGAAGCTTGTTTGTCAAAAGGATATTTTCGTTCTCCACTAATTGAAAATCATTTTGAAGCTTACACTTCTGATAATGTTTAAATTTGTGCCTTTAACTGATTGAGTGCTGGAAGCCCATATTTGGGCCCCCATCTAGAGAACAGGTACCACAATTTAAAGGCTTTCTATTCCGTGGATGTGCTTCATATTGTCTGTCAAGTAGAATAATCTACTCTTTGTGTACTCGCCGAAAGACTTTTGCACTCTGTTCGTTCAAATAGGAAATGAACAATAAAATTTTCGACTTGTGTTTTAAAAAAATCATACGAAAGAGATCTTTTAAAATATATATGCATCAATATGCATCAGTCGATTTTGACCACAGAAATGAAGTGTTTTATTTTTCTCATTTTCTAATGTCTTGAAGGCTGTGTGTTGTTTATTAACTCTTTACCCCCTAGCGGCCGTTTTACCGGCCTGGAACATGACACGTCATAACGTCATTATATAGGGTGGCTGTTCAGTAAATGTGTGGGGTAGACCAATCACTATTTTTAACGTGCAGCCCCGAGGCTGCACGTTGAAAATATTGATTGGTCTACCCCAAATAATGATTATGGACTCTTCTAATTGCTGCCATTGAACTGGCATGGAAGATACCACTAGAGTTCTAAGGGTTACAACGACGTGTGGCGCATGAACAACGCTAGTGTTTCCTCTGTCTCACTTCACCACATCAGCTGTAAATGTGATGCTGGTGATTCCGTTCTCCGAGTTAGAGACAAAAATGAAATTTTCTAATTCTAATTATTGAAGAATTGTTGCTGAAAGTGTCGTCTGCTGGTCGTGTTAGGTGAAAGTTAATACAGAAAAAATAGAATCAAATGTTTGATTTTCACAAAAACTGATTGGTCTGGTATCGCGTTATCAAAAGAGGTATTCGTGTTGTAGCTTGAGACTTTCTGTTATCGATTCAGCTTAAAATGTTCTCGTTTAGACCATCGCATCAGACATCTGTAGATGATGTCATTCTTAGGTATCAAAGGCGAAGCTTTTAGATCTCCTTTTATGTATGGCAACCGATACGGTGATAATAATTTTCGTTTTCATTTTCAGATGATTCCTGCTGGTCTTACAGCTAGCTGTGAAGTGGCAAAGAAACCGCAAAATAAATGTAAAAATAGATATGGAAATATAATTGCATGTGAGTAACTAAAAATTCCGTACAAATCTTCAAAATGAAAATAACTTGTGTCTTAGCAATGGAATGGGGTATCTGTCTTTTCCGGAAATTTTCTTTTCACGTGGAAGGTTCTCTACCCTGACTGTGTATGTGCAGTTTTAAACTCATCATAGATCATTCTTACGTTAACTCTTTACCCAATGTAACGATCAAAGCCGGCCAGCGCTATTCACAAAAATCGTCATCTAATTTTTATTATTTTTCTCATTTTGTGTCTCAAAAACATAGCTTATGACCCCTAATTGGAACGAGCTCGTTCAGCTGGTTCCATGGAGGGGGCCATAACCTGTGTTTTTAAAGCAAAAAATGAAAAAAAAAATAATTATTCAAGAATTTTATTTGCAAGTGTCGTCTGCCTTTCGTGTTAAGTAAAGGGTTAATCCTCTGCACATTGATGCGAAATACTGAAATGTGAAGTAGTTAATTTGTCCAATAAGGTATTGGTGATAGTAACTATTTAATCTTGTTTGACAGAGATCAATGAGCACTGTTAAACCAGAATGAATTAATTGAATTCCTCGTTGCATTCTGGGAGAAATTTGAAGATTGAAATGATGATATTTCGACATCAGTTCGCAGAGGGTTAAGACGTATCAGGAAATTGAATCCATTAACTGGTAGAGTACTGAATTATTTTGGGTTATCAAAATGTGTTCACAAGTCTTTGCCTTGTTACAATTCATGGGAGAGTGCAAAAGGCACTCTCCCATGAATTGTAACAAAACAACTCCACACAAATGAAATAGTTTCACTTGAAAATTCTAGGAAGCCTATCCACAGAACAGAAGCCTTCAAGTTGTGGCACCTGCACTTCAGAATAAAGCCCCAATATAGGCTTCCAGCACTCTAACGTATATCTTGTTTGATGTGATGGGGAAAATTATGTACGTCTCAGCCATTTACCTTACACGAATAGCCGAAGATACTTTCCACAAAGCAATAGAAAACTTTTGAGTATTATTTTAAAATTTCTGCCCCACCCTCAAATAGTTTATTACCCCTTGTTGGGACGAGCGTTTTCCCATAGGGACAAAGACTATGTTTTTCTGACAAAAGAGATACAAATAGTAAAATTTGAATGGCAACTTTTGTGATTAGCGCTTGTAGGTTATGGCCGTTACGTTAGGTAACGGGTTAGGGTGGAAACTGCTGAAGGGATAAAATAAACAGAAATCAGCGGGTAGTTAATCAGGAGGATTTTACAAAATATTACATAAATAATTTTTTAAGAAAATCTTGTGAAAGTATACATTTAATTTCAGAGCTGAGTTTACCCTTGTAACGAAATATCACGACGAGTCTTAGCGTTGTCCTTGGGATATGATTGCAGAGCCTTGAACAGAAGAGCCTCGTCATCCACTTCGTCCTCACTCAGCTACTGTTCTGTACTGACACAGATTGTTTTTCGTGGCTAATCATTATTCCACTAAATGATGTTTAGCCACCCGCTAATTAGGTCTGCTGAATATCTGTTACTCTACCCCATGGGAGATTTTACGAACCACAATAACTGGCCAATGAAAGCATAACAGACTGACATATGGTTTTGTTATGTCCCCTGAGTGGAACAAGACGCCATCTGAAATGTTAAACATTGCAGATGGCGCCTTGTTCCAGTCATGTGACGTTATGCCCATAAAACTTTCAATTTGATTCTACTCTGTCAATGACTTGGGCCTCGTCTGTGTATTGTTTTTAACTGTGTCAGACTGACCAAAACAACAAAACGAAATAAAATGGTTCATTGTCGATTGTTCACTCTCATTTACCTCAATTATGATAAACTCTTCATATCGCGTTAGTCATTCTGATGAAAGGTTTCTACACGGAACGTTGCTTCAACGGGCTTTATGGCTCTTTTCAGCAGCGTCATAATTATAACAACAGGCAGTAATAAATTGCGTCTTTCTAGTTCACCAAGCTCAGTTCGACGTTGGAACTGAACAGTCGCACTTTGTCATTACATTCATGATTAAAAACAAAATTAGCATTCATTTCTGATGTTTGCATGCGCAGAATAAAGATGATAATAGAGGCATCAATGTTAGTTTGTAGTTTCTTTTTTGAACTTTATATCCATATATATCGCAAAAAAAATGAAATTTAAAAAGAAACACAAAACAAATAAACGGAAACAAATATCACCGTTACTAATATCTGGCCACGGGAGTTATGTGGTTGTCTCCACAAAGGAGAGTCACTAGGTAAAAACCGGTCTGTGTGGCTGTGTGTGCATATGTGCGGGTCACATGTTAGCCTGGCGGCTTACTGTTAATTTCTATCCACGCCAAGATGCAGCCACGACTTGACAGAAAATCATTACCAAGGTAATTTGCCTAATGTCCACAGGGCTTAGGTTGGATTGTACAATAAAGTACCTGTTCTGGGACCACAAATGTGTGGAATTTGGATAAAGAAAGGGCTATGAAGTTCTACAGCTCCCAATGGTTCTTATTAACAAAAGACATATGACAGAGGGCGTTCCGTCATATTAAAATGACTGCTGAACATCAGGGGCGATTGCTCTCATGGACCTCTTTTCAGATGCGCCAGTCGCCGTCCTGTGGTTTTCAAAACTACATATACAATCCTTCTATTTCCATCAATTAAACTGTGAATGGTAGGAAATATGATGTTGAATAATAGTTTGTGAATGTCACAGCCACCGTGGAACCGGGGGGGGGGGGGGGTCTGTAGCCCTTGCACTTTTTTCGGCATGTGTCATTTGTTACGGGTAATGCAATCCAATTGGCACTGCTCTTCCATGACAATGCCTATTTATAGCAGTAAATGATAGAAACAAAGCAAAATGTCCAGTACTTCTAACCATAACTGCGGTGTTCTGTTTACCTGCAGGTATTCGGGGATTTCCTTTGTGCCTAGTCTCACCCCGAGTGAAATCGTCAACTTGAATTAACGTATAAATGGAATGTTTTAAACAACTGTGTAGTGCCGCTGCTACTAAAGTTGGTTTAAACGTTAATTCAAGTGAACGATTTTTAAAATACAAATCTCACAGGACAACATCGACGCTTACCTCCTCCCTCGTGACACACACATTCAAGAAATCGAACCTTAGGTTCAGCCTCTCCACTTTCAAAATCGTTCCACGGCCTCTGTGTCAAGTGTCAAAAGGTGAGCTATAGAATATTCCTCCCTGTAACATTGTAAAAAGCAACAACACTTTGTTTTTTTGGATAGGGAATTCTTTGATCGGATCAATGGAATGCATTGCATTGTCTGTGGATGCCCTGATTAGGTTTTCATTTAATTTGCATGATTATTCAATACATAATTTACTGTCCCTCATAAAGAATTATTTTGACATTTATTTCCATTCTCTTCCCTAGATGATCACACACGTGTCGTATTGGAGCCGTTGAGCGGTGATATTCATGATGATTATATTAATGCCAATTACATTGACGTAAGTTACTTATTTATGCGTTTTTCTAATGCGATTGCACGATGAAATATTTAAAACCCATTGGAAATTATATTACGCCACAGAAAATTTAACACCTTTTATCGCTGATATGACGATAGAAGCTTCGAAGACTTTCAACTAAGGAATCGGAAAAAATCTGCTACGCACTTTATAGGATAACCACCATTCAAATTTCGTTTGTGTCTACTTTTCACCAAACCATTGACGTTCACCCCAATGAACGAGGAAAGCTTATAAGCTAGGACTGTGAAAAAAGTGTGAAAGTTGCAAATGATTATTGAAAGAAAAATCTTCTGAAAGAGGCGTAAAAAGCATCTCGAACTTTGAAGACACGGTCATACCATGGCACCCACACACTGATATATATTAGTGGTAGTCCACGTGTCTTAGTGGCGTGTGGGAATACAATACACAAAACTAAGTTGCAGGCTCACGCCGGGGCCCTGTGAATCACATATTTTCGATTCGAATCAATTTGAGTCTATTATCCGAAATGAAATCGAACCTCGAATCGAATACAGGCGTCTTGAAGTCCCGACTGATAAAATATTCCAACCACATCATTAAGGCATGCCTTCGTTGAAGGCATGCCTTGATGATGTAGTTGGAATATCAACCAGTAAGGATTTTTGTTCAAAAACAGAAATGTGTGCGAAAATTCCGTACTGGGCACTGCATGGGGCTAGCGGCTAGAAACCATGAGCGCATCGTTGATATTGCTTGGGAATTTTATATTTGCTTTCAAAAATTGTAGTGACTAGTGAAACTGGAACTAGCATGATAGTGACATGGGTACAGATGCTTTTTGTGTTAATATAGCGGAAATTACACTCAGTCTTTATTTTCAACATTATTTATGTATAATTTCTATCTCAGCAATACGTTCGTGAGACGACTAAGATGACTGATTCCAAGCGAAATTCCGGTGAAAAGTTTCGAAGGAAAACAAATCGGGCAGCCGATTTCGAATCGAACCGAATAGCAATTTAAAATTCGAAATCGAACCGAATCCCGAAGCTTCGCAACGCCCTAACTCACGCGCCTCTACACTGAGAAAAATGCAATAAGTTGGCTCCACATTTGATAAATTTGTTAAATATGGAGCTAGAAATTTACATTTTTCTCGATTCGAAGTTGAGGTAGATCAAATGAAGGGAATCTTGGGTCACTTCTTAAAAGTAAAGAGTCTGCACACTCTCTTCCTGCTAATTTCCAATAAGATTGCAATGACGGATTGGTAAAGATGATGTTGGCCTAATTTTCCCTATCATTCAAAACTATTCCGTCGGAAGAGGCAAAAAATACTGTTTTTGTTTCTCCTTCACTTGTGTCACAAATATCTCAGACAATTATTGTTGGAAACCTCTCCAGGGAGAGCAAACTCAGAATCATTGTCTGAAGCTTGATCCACCCATGAAGTGAAAACAAGAAAGCGTCGCCCCCTGCCACAAACTTCCAACGTTTAACGTTTTTACATCAATTTATAGAGCTTCAGAATAAAATGTTAGAAATTAATATGGCGGGCTTTGATAACACAATTTACAGAAGACCTTGTGTGGTATCGAGGTTGCAGATAACATAGAAATAGGGCCATAATCATATGCAGATATAGAGAATGGGGTGGGGTGTGACCTTTGTTCACCCGATCATGACAGGAATTTTCTAGATGATTCTTAGGTACACATACCTATGCTTTTCGGCGAGTTATTCAGACGAAGAGTCTACAAGGACCGAAATTAGCCACAACAATCGGCAATGTTCCAATAAGACTAAAATCCTCGCCCTGTGATTTGACGAC
The DNA here is from genome assembly GCA_031216915.1 of Pictodentalium vernedei. NCBI lineage: Eukaryota > Metazoa > Mollusca > Scaphopoda > Dentaliida > Dentaliidae > Pictodentalium > Pictodentalium vernedei. The sequence continues at coordinate 163,304,614 of CM062291.1, read as the reverse complement.
AGCTTATTTTTTCTATGTTTACTGCCCCAGTGCCATATGTTACCGTCTGACGTCACCACGCGAAATATTTGAAATGACGTTGCTCGTTTCGTAATTATTCCGTCAACGGGTTGACTTGCAAACCGTTTCATTTTTGTAGATTTTTCACGTTTGCAGCAGACGATATTCCGAATGGACTGTTGCTTAATCCTTTGAACCCTTTGAACCCTAGCGGCCGCTTTTCCGGCGAGGAACATGATACGTCATAATGCCATTAAATAGGATGGCTGTTCAGTAAATGTGTGAGGTAGAGCAATCAATATTTTCACCGTGCAGCCCCGAGGCTGCACGATGAAAATATTGATTGGTCTGCCCCAAATAATGAATATGGACTCTTCTAACTGCTGCCATTGAACTGGCAACGGAGATACCACCAGTGCTCGGAGGGTTAAATCACATATCAATGTAGGATTTGAAGTAAGATGGAAAGACATCAACCTTTATTATTTATTGATTATATCTCCAGTAAAGTCGTGGGGTGTTTACTAAACGTGTGTTTGTTGAAAGTTGCCTTACTCATTTCACGACGTGGGTTTGGGGTTATGGATGGGATCTTATTGCAACATATACATCACTGTGACGAACTGACGGCAACATGGTCTGTGGTTATCATCAGTTCATCACAATAACTTATAATGTCATAGTAAAAGACGCAACACACTACTTCCGCTTTTACCACGACATTGCCAACTGGTGTGTCTAATTTTAGGGTCGGTCCGACGCACACATCACCAAACTAGCCCATCCCGTGGCAGATATACATCTATTCGGAAGTCTCTCTTCTACAATACCTTGCCAGACTCTTGACCGAGGAGACGAAGGGGTGTTTTTGTGGTGACGATACTCCACACCTCATCCTAGGATTTACTTTCCTATATAAAAGTGCATTGAGGGATATGGTCAAACAAAATATTATTTGCGTTGATGAAACTGTAGTAACTATCGAATCAATGTGCAGTGGTATATCCCATGTAGTGTCCTAATAATATTTTACAGTTTGCAGTTAGGGTTGTTTTGGTTCGCGAAACATTACGCAGGCATCTCAGTGACCTTTCATAACCCATGAACTATTTCTATGCAGTTTTATTTAAAGGATATGCTCTATTTATTTAACATTTGTTAACCCTTTGAACCCTGGCGGCCGTTTTCCGGCCTGGAACATGATACGTCATAACGTCATTATATAGGACGGTTGTTCATTAAATGTGTGGGGTAAACCAATCAATATTTTCAACGTGCAGCCCCGAGGCTGCACGTTGAAAATATTGGTTGGTGTACTCCAAACAATGAATATGGACTCTTCTAATTGCTGCCACTGAACTGGCATGGAAGATACCACTAGAGTTCAAAGGGTTAAAGATCTATAATATAAGGTACTTTGATGAAAAACGCTTAGCACTTTATTTTTCTAAGTGAGATTGTAATTGTGGAACAAATGCGTAAAAAATGAACAGAATTCTTATGGTCCCACTAGTCATTCAAATGTGATTTCCAATTCTCGGGCGTGAAGAAAGTGGTTCTTGAGCGTCGAAAGTTACCTTTTTACTGAATCGTATTCATACGTGCAGCAGACGAGATTTCAGTGGAAAATAATCGACATTTTTTGTACAATACAGTATCTCTCCAGACGACATGAAGCAACTTCGTCTCAATACGGAAGGAATATTAGATTAGGCTGTTTTGATTTTTGTGTTTATGTATTTTATTATTTTCTTTGGTTAGTTGTCATTATTTCAAATCATTATTTCAAGTTATCTCAAAGCTAAGTATAGATAGAGTTGGTTAGGACCCCGGTATATATTAACCCTATGAACTGTAGTGGTATTTCCCATGCCAGTTCAATGGCAGCAACTAGAAGAGTCCATATTCGTTATTTGGGGTAGACCAATCAATATTTTCAACGTGCAGCCTCGGGGTTGCACGTTGAAAATATTGATTGATCTACGCCACACGTTCACTGAACAGCCATCCTATTTAATGACATTATGACGTATCATATTCCTGGCCGGAAAAAGGGCCGCTGGGGTTCAAAGGGTAAACCTTCTGCACAATGATGTCAAATACAGATAACAGCAGCTTTTTCCTGTAATGCATCTAGGAATTTAATGACTTCAGTTTTGTCTGGTTGAATTGGTTAAATTCCTAGTTGCATTATGGGAAAATCCTCGGTTAGAAATTCTACATTTCGACATCACTGTGCAGGGGATTAGAAACGAAGTGGGATAATGATAATATTTTCGACGATTGAATCGCTAATACCCAGTTTACAGTACGTGGAGAGTGAATTGTAACAAACTCGCCCGTAGAGTGGGGTTATCACCCAAAGTATCACTTTCAAATTCTGCACATCTGGACACAAAACACAAGCAATGTATCAGCCAATGGACCTCCGGGTTTAACCCGGAGGTCCATTGGCTGAAACTTTGCTTGTGCTTGTTATGGATTTTAACAAATTTGCAATTATTGCTTGGGTGAAATCTCCACTCCGCGGGTGATTTAGTGATAATACTCTATCCACGCACTGTACGTTTTCACACAAAACAGTTTTCACAATCCACAAATAATTACTCGCAACAAGAAATCATTAGGTGCAGCGTAGAATCCAATGAAAATCAAATGACTTTTGAATTGTGGTTCTTATTATCAATGTTGTCTTGGGGGAATGTATTGCCATTTTGAAAATAGAAATCCCCAGAATACCGGAAAACAGATTTCATCTATTCATGGTAATTTGAAAACTCAAGTGGCATCCAATACACAGCAACAAAGTTCTGAATATCAATGAATCCTTCTGGGACATATTACGTAAACACCACGAAGCAGAGAATTCAGACGGCAGTTGATGGATGGTTTGAACAGAATACAATATTATACCGATTTCTTACGGGTGCGGAATGTCGCGATGATATTGATCAATGTCAGAAGATAAGGGGTTTCGTTGGAAAAAAAAACTCATCGGTGAACAGAACAATTCGTCTCTAGGGTGGAACAAGGTGCCATCTGCAATGCTTTAGCATTGCAGATGACACCCGTTTCACTCAAGGAACGAGTTGATAGATGTACAGTGCATGTCGAACAGAGGGTGCTCTAAACATGAACAGTATTGACAGTATTTGCTGAACCATTTTTTACTTTGACTACAAAGGTGGATAGGACAGCGGTTTAGATGGTTGCAACCTAATACTTTCAATAGGGAAAATAATTCAAGAGTTGTTGTACAGACGGGGGAGGGTATGCACATTTTCAATTAACCCTTCCCCCAACGTAACGGCCAAAACCGGCCAGCGCTATTCTCAAAAATCGCCAATTAATTTTCATTATTTTTTTCATTTTTTGTCTCAAAAACATAGGTTATGATCCCTCGTTGGAACGAGCTCGTCGAGCTCGTTCCAACGAGGGGTCATAACCTATGTTTTTGAGACAAAAAATGAAAAAAAATAGTTAATCAAGAATTATTTTTGCAAGTGTCGTCTGCTTTTCAGGTTAGGTAAAGGGTTAACAGTTCGTACCGGGTGGTGTGGCAGGTTACGGACCACCCGGTAAACTACCGGGTTGAGATGCGGACGGAATGTTCTGCCCGTTGTCCTCCCAAAACGCTATAGAATCTCACATGTCGAGAACGAAATGCGAGAACATTAAGTCTGAAGTGCTATGTTCGTTTGCTTTTCTTGATTTGGTCAACATATCGCAATATTGTATTTAGGCAATCATGACCGTCTGATGTACAATACAACCGCCGTGGATTGGTCACTTTCTACGGGTAGGCAACATTTCATCGGACGCAATAATATTAGATTCCAAACACTAATTATAGGAATAATCATCAAAAATTTAATTAATGAAGCACCGGGTACAACCCGGTACTTCATTAATTAAGATTTCCCCGATTATGATTTGTTTACCTGGTAAACGCATACGTGGCCCACGTGTAGATTTCGACCCATCCACAGCGACTGTACTGTTAGTGTGTCGCGGACCCATCGTGAAAGAGACCGCTTTTGAGATTACAGTTCTCTGTGGGTTTTCAGAATATTTAAACAAAACCCAGATGTGGGCTTCCAGCACTGGAGCAGTTAAAACATTAGCTGTTCACAACGCCTATTTGGTGAAGTGTAACTGAACGATACAATATCTTCAGGCCGCATATTTGTTGAAGTGTAACTGAACGATACAATATTTTCAGGCCGCCTATTTGGGGAAGTGTAACTGAACGATACAATATCTTCAGGCCGCCTATTTCGTGAAGTGTAACTGAACGATACAATATCTTCAGGCCGCATATTTGGTGTAGTGTAACTGAACGATACAATATCTTCAGGCCAAACCAAACTCAAAGACAACTGATGCACAACACTTAACCCTTTGCCCAACGTAACGGCCAAAACCGGCCAACACTATTCACAAAAATTACTATCCAATTTTCATTATTTTTTCATTTTTTGCTTCAAAAACATAGCTTATGACTCCTCATTGGAACGAGCCCGTTCAGTTTGTTCCAATGAGGGTCATAAGCTATGCATTTGACGTAAAAAATGAACAAAATTAGTTATTGAAGAAATTTATTTGCAAGTGTCGTCTGCTTTTCGTGTTAGGTAAAGGTTAATAATACTGTCGCCTGTTGAGGAAATTACATTTTTGTCGCCGTGCCCTAATCCAATTTATGTCCTGATAGCATACTCATCAATTCTGTAATCCATCGATATAATGTCGGAGAACGAGATAAAGTAATTATTACTTCTAGATCTCGTTTTTGCACCGACAAAAATAAGTTGCGTTTTTAGAATGACGTATATTCCACAGTGCACACGATACAAATCCATAAGCATTGTTGTTGTATACTTACAGTCAAAATTGCTGGAAAAGGCTTGTAATGTTCGAAGGGTCTAACAAAATTCGAAGAATGTAATCAAAATCACACATGTTCCATCAGTCCCAAAATTCTCGCAGACACGCACACTCACTGAAACTCTCGCTCACATAAACGCCATTACACACGTCATTGCACACCAACCTTCACCCACTAACTGCTTCTCCATCACCACAAACACTCGCAAAAACGGCAATATTGCCCACATATCCACAATTATGTACTTAGCACTTCAGCACACACAAACAGATTAATCCTCCACACTCCACCCCATCCTTTTATATATCATTATCTCGGACTCGTGTCAGTTTTTCTCCATTTAAAAAATTCAACAGAACCATTAAATGTGACCCTTAATTGGAACGAACTCAACGAGCTCATTCCAATGAGGGGTTACATGATATGATTTTGTTGGAGTTTGTTGAAAAATAGATTTTTGCAACTGCTTTATTAGGTAAAAGGTTATCACCTGATCTAACGGTGATTTCGACCAGCGCTATTCACATTCACTATTCGTTATCTTTTGGAATTTTTTGCCTCCAAACAACAGCTCAGGGCTCATCATTAGAGGAGGAATCATAAGCTATATTTTGAACTTTTTTTAAAATATTGAAATTTGAATGGAGATTTCTATAAATAGCACTGACCGGTTCACCATTGATAAATAATAAGGATTAAGCCATGACCTTAACAATGTTGCGATATTTGTTTAAATCTTTAAGGGATAAGGCTGGTACTGAGCGGTCAGACATACCACACCAGTTCGTGGAGTTTTTTTCATTGAGTACGCTGTTAGATGACGCACTGTTTGGAGGATTACGTGAAGCCGTTTTCAACACTGTGTAACACAAATGCATTTTCCCAGCTGCCCTACAGATGCGACTGGCCTCTTTCGCGATCTGATAGCGACAGAACACCAGCAGGTCGAGATTTCACGCGTACAATTTTGCAAAATCAAGACCGAATCAACAAAAATAAACGAAAAAAAGCATGTGAATTTCCTTGTTCTTGCATTTCATTCTTGACAGGTCAGATTCCACACTTTAGTGGGGAAGAAAGCGAACAGGAATTTCGACCTGATCGTGTGCCAGTCGCGATCCGGTCGAAATTCTCTGTCCACTTATACAATCACAGTACTGTAAATGGTCTGTGAACGTTAATGTTGTGGTATTAAAGCTGTTAACCCTTTACCCAACGCAGACGATATCAAAATTTATTATTTTAAATATCATTTTTTTCAAATTTTTCAAAAATTTCAACGAAACCATATCATGTGACCCCTCGTTGGAACGAGCTCGACGAGCTCGTTCCAACGAGGGGTCACATGATATGGTTTTGTTGAAATTTTTGAAAAATAATATTTTTCTACTACTGAATTTGCATATTACGCGGGCGGATGCGGCCGATTCGTTGGGTAAAGGGTTAAAACCCTTTACCCATCGTAACGGCCGAAACCAACCAGCGCTATTCACAAAAATCATCATTTTGTTATCATCATTTTTGCATTTTTGTCTCAAAACATAGCTTATGACCCCTCATTGGGGCGAGCTCGTTGACCTGGTTCCAATGAGGGGTTATAAGCTATGTTTTTGATGCCAAAATAAAAAAAAAATAGTTATTGATTAATTTTTGGGGTTTTCAAAAGTCGTCTTCTTTTCGTGTTAGGTAAAGAGTTAGACAGAAGCCACCTGAAGACGACTTGAATGGTAATGTGGCGTTTGCGCTCGTTCCAATGAGGGGTCATAAGCTATGTTTTTTGACGCAAAAATGAAAAAAATATAGTTATTCAATATTTTGTTTGTCTGCAAGTGTCGTCTCCCTTTCGTGTCAGGTAACGGTTTAGACAGAACTCACACGAAGACTTTGAATGGTAATGGCGCGTTTGAATGGTAAAGACGCATTTTTTTCAACGAAAAAACAAGTTGCGTTTTGTTGTATAAATCGATAGTATACATGATGCGGGATACAAGGGATAAAAAACATTTTTACTTTTTATGTGATCATATTCTCATGAGGCATACTTTTTATAAACTCTGAAAGAGAATACTTGATCAATCAAATTTTATTTACACATCAGAAACAACAAACAGGATTAAGGAAAAAGTTCCGAACACTTTCAAGGCCCTCACCTAAGGCATGTATAATCCATAAACACAAACACCGAAAAATAGAGTCTCAGTGGTTAGATTGTTTGATAAAGGTGAGAAACACACTGTCTCCTGGCTTGACTGTGTTTTATTACATGCCTGTTCTATGAAATCCTCATCTACAGCATCACCAAAACATGCGGAAAATGAAAATCTGTTCCGCACATATGTGCGGAACGGAAATCGTTGCCTGACTATTTTGAAATAGGGGCGAAATTTCACTGGAATTTTCTACAAATCGTGCAACGCAATTACAATTTGAATCGCTAGCGACAGCTGAAAATCGTCTCCTGGGCTCCAGTGTGTTCTATGTAGAAGGCACATAGAACACATTGGAACTCAGGGGACGAAATAGTAACACGGGTTTGCCTCGCAAATTTGGTTGGCTATAAAATGTGTTCTTTTTGTTGATAGTTGTCAAATGAATTGCTGAATGTCCTTCCAATAATTGTTTTTATAGACGTGAAAGCGTATAATATACACAGAACGACACATCCGTGAATGGGTTAATCGATATGGCACTTATGCCATCGCGGAAGGATAAAACTCGAGGCCTGCGGCCCCTCGTTTTATCCTTCCGCGCTGGCACTTGTGCCGTATCGATTAATCCATCCACACGCGTGTGTCGTTCTGTGTATGTCCTTTGTTTGACAGCAAGTCTCGGGTCAGAGGCAACACTCATAAATCATAAACTATTAACGCTTTATCCAACACGAATAAAAGATGTCACTTACAAAGCAGTGTCATTTAAAACTAAAAAAAAAAAATTTTGTCCTAAAAAACATAGCTTGAGACTTCTCATTCGAATGGGCGTGGTGAAATCTCTCCAGTGATGGATCCTAAGCTAGTTTTTTGAAGCAACACTTGAAAAAAAAATAATAAAATTTGCATGACGATTTTTCTGAATGCGCTGGTCAGTTTTGTCAGTACGTTAGGTAAAGGATTAAATTCCTGGTACTTTACACTGAAGAAAAATCAGTTGAGTGAATTACTGAAGAGAGATAGGGTATTTAGGATATATTTGCTATCTCTTTATGCATCTAAGATGCAAACAAACGAAGAAAGGAAAATGAAGTTATTTTAAATCTTAGAAGATGTAGTTAATGTATTTATTATTGGTATTGATTGATCGGGTTTTAGACAGACTGAAAAATGAACTTAACAATGAAAGTGTTCTGCAAACAACAAAATAGCGGAAAACTAATGTGATTGACTTACTTTACTAAAAACAATATCAAAAATTAGTAAATATAAAATAGGCTCTTTAAATCTACAATGATTTACAACGGAAAATTGGAATGTCAATATTTGATAAGTGCACCGAAGATTGAAAACAGCTTCGAACGTGTTCTTCCTGTTGGCAGCGTCTGTTTAATTATTTGTTTAAGAACAAATCGTCAAAATCGACTCTTCTCTATGAAACAAAATTACTCTATTTTGATGTTTTTCATACACAGTATTCAGTATGGCCGCCATGGACTGGTCACTTTCCACAGGTGGGCAATATTTCCACGGTCGCAATAACAGTGGATTCCAAACAATAGGAATAATCAGGATAGGAGGGGGCGCGATGGCGTTACAGTAACCGGTTCTCGTCAGATCACCGAAGTTAAGCAACGTCGAGCCCGGTTAGTCCTCGGATGGGTGACCGTCTGAGCGGTCGATCCGGACTCGTTGTGTGCCTTGGGCAACGCACTTAACCCCGATTGTCCACATGGGGGCACGATGACGCCGTGTACCAAGGCGTACTGCACGTCGATGGTGCGCATGTCTTCAACCAATCTAACCCTGCTTGTTGCAGTGCCGAGTTACGATGTTGGGGAGCTGGCAGCTGCTCGTCGTTGCTCGGTGGTTCTCGTCGGGTACTCCGGCTTCCTCCATCCGTAAAACTGTCACGGTCATGAATTAGTCATTGTGCATAAGTATGTGGCCTTAAACACCAATAAAATAAATCACGATGGGAATAATCATCAAAAATTTAATTAATGAAGCACCGGGTATAACCCGGTGCTTCATTAATTAAAATTTTGCTGCTGCTGATTTTTATTACCTGGTAAACGCATGCGTGAACATCACTGCCCACGGGTAGATTACGTCCAGTCCACGGCGACTGTACTATACATGTGTTCTAAGTTTCCGGGACAGTTAATTTCGTGACGTTACATAATTTGACTACAAATATTCGAGACCTGAAATTCAACGGAAAATTTTCCTTGCAATTCTGACACGTGATGATTGATATAACTTCCCTTAGTTTGGGTTAATTACTGTTCTCCGCAATAAAAAGAATTAGTCGATAAAACAAATTTGTTTTGTGCATTCGACAATAATCTTGTGAAAGAGTCCCACTTCCATGAGTCAAAAAATCAAACATATTCTCGAATTTTGTAAAATAAAATTCTTTTACACAAAGGCATAATCTCTGTCACACGCTAATATGATTCACGTCTCCAAGAGCATGGCTATTATCAAAGTTGTGAATAATTTCCTGTGTAATCATGGGCGCAAATTGATCGTGATATATTGTGCTCAAATGACATAAAACACAAAAAATTGACAATGCACCACTGCCTTAGTGAATCATATTTTTTTATTACGATGCATTGATCTGTATCCATCGTAGCAGCGTATCCATACAGAAAAGAGGCGACAATTTCCTACCACCAATATTTCACTTTGGATTGAATGTTTGAATAATTGAAACAAGAATGTGTTCGTATTCGATGCTACCATATTTATTATGTTTTAATCGGTGACCTCAATAAATGTACCGTTCTGGTTGGATAAAGACATCTTTTAAAAAAGTTGCACAACTGTTGCTACTAACGCAATATAAATGCAACTGGGCGACTGCTTTGTTTACGTGAGTCGATATACGTTGCACAAGGAAAGTTACATCGAATAAACATCCACGGTGAATCCCATGGGCGAATTCAGAGAGGAGCTCGCCCCCGCCACACCCGACTCATTGTAACTTACGTTACTACACCCCTCTACTAGTTTTCATATGATTTGACTTTAAGCAATAACCCTTTACTCAACGCAAAAAATACGGCCAGCGCTATTCACAAAAAATACTATCCAATTTTCATTATTTGTTCATTTTGTATCACAAACACATAGCTTATGACCCCTCATTGGAACGAGCACAACGGACTCGTTCCAACGAGGGGTCATAAACTATGTTTTTGTGATAAAAAATTTAAAAAAAATAGTTTTTCAAGTATTTTATTTGGAAGTGTCGTCTGCTTTGCAGGTTAGGTATAGGGTTAACAGTCATTACGGTAAATGTTTTACAGTGCATTAATATGTTTTAGAGAGTTTAAATTCAATTTTTGCTCACCTGTTCGAAACTCGAGGGGAGCTTTAGTGATCACTCTCCGTCCATCGTCCGGTGTTCCGTCCATCGTCCGTCCGTCCGTCCATCCATCAGTCCGTTGCCGAGGTGAACTTTACATTACCAACTTCTCCTGGTAAACTACTGGGCCAATTTGAACCAAATTTCACATGCATACTCCTCATCAAATGTCAATTCCGTTTTGTTCATACAGGGTTGCCACGCCCATGGGGAGCCCCAAAAAGTGCATAACTCTGTTAGTATCCTTAAATAATTTTAAAAAGATTCTGCTCCAGAACCACCAATCAGCATCATTTGATATTTGGCTCACAATAAACTCAAACTTGTTCAAATGAAGACCCTTGGTTTCACATTTGGAGCTCATTGGTATTTGGGATACTGCATCCGGGAGTAAGATTGAATCTTGTTCAAATGAAGTCGCTGAATTCATATTGGGGCTCCCCAAGGGAACTCAATTGCGAACTTCGTGCAATATGGGCTATTTTGTTTAAAAATCTTTTACTTCTCTTAACCATCAGACAGAATCTTTAAATGTTTGGTATTCACCATCCAAGATCTTATTTAATTGGGACGTACCGTTCTTCACATGGGTGATTTTGGTCCCCGAAGAACGCGAATCGGGTACTGCAGACCTCCAATTGCTTGACCGACAGTGTGTGATATGAGTCCACGTATCGGACCTACTCTGGGGTGCGGTGGCTCAGTTGGTAGAGGTGCAGGCTGCAAGCCGAGAGGTCCTCGGTTCGAATCCCACCTGCGGCAGCCGCGTTGTGTCCTTGGGGAAGACACTTCACCCCCATTGCCCACGTGGGGGCACGGTGACGCTGTGTACTAAGGCGTGCTGCACGTCGATGGTGCACCTGTCTTCAACCAATGCTAACCATGCTTGTGTGGAGTTGGTATGTTGGGGAGCTGACAGTTGCTCGCCGTTGCTCAGTGGTTCTCTCCGGGTACTCCGGCTTCCTCCACCTATAAAACTGTCACGGTCATGGTTAGCCATTGTGCAGAAATATGTGACCTTAAACACCAATAAATAAAGAAATAAATAAATCGGACCAACTCTCTTACGAAAGTCTATAGTTACTAGTAAGAGCGAATTGATATCTAAGACCACAATCCAGACGAGAAGTCCAGACTAGAAAAATCATTGGAGGGTGGTCAGCACCTACTACATCAGTCTCTTACTTACTAGAGATATGATGCGAGAGTGAACATTTCGTTGATAATAAATATACCTGTTGAGAAAAAGCGCTCAGGTGTGACAGGAATGATAGTCCGTAGGAACGTAAGTCCCTCTGGACTATTATTCCGCGGAATTATAGTCCTAGGTCTAACATTCCTAGGAATAGTAGACCGGCGGACTACTATTCCTAGGAATGTTAGACCTAGGACTATAATTCCGCGGAATAATAGTCCAGAGGGACTAATTGTCCTACGGACTATCATTCCTGTCACACCGGTTCAAAGTCTACAGCATAAAGACATGAATCATGGAACTGATCTCTCATATTGCGTTCATTTCTCAATATTAATTCTGTTTTCTAACGTCAGATCGGTTTATCATCCCCGTTTATCAACACAATAGATTATATGCAATAAACAATTTAAAAATCAATGAGAATGAAAAAAAACTAAAGTCCTGGTGAGTATTATTTACCACTTGCCGCTTATCTTCCTATAACATACTGTACACCGACACGGAGTGTCTGAATAGAAGGAAAGATTACAGAGAATTATATTTAATAGAGTTTTCCTCCGAGAATACCAACACGGAAGATTCACTGATGGATGGATTCTATTCAGATAATAAGCTAGCTCCAACCAAGACATTGTGCTTCTGTGCGTGACATATGTTTTGCAATTATATATTGACTGGGTTGATTGGTATCGTAGGATGATAAATGTATCATAACTGTGACACAAAACATTGTTCTTAGCTTGTCTGGTGGTGATATGTTTTTACCCCTTACACTAAATGTCCAACACTCAATACTGTATATTTTATATTAACCCTTTACCAATGAAAAGTTATTGACTTTCCTTGAGCTTGATACGGCAGCGGTGAATATTACTTTTCAAGGGTTGATAATTCCTTGTATAACCCCCAAGGAAAGTAAATTATTCTTTTATTATTATGACAGAAAAAATCGTTTGCAAATTCCTTGCTCTATTACATATTTTTCGAAGAAAAACAACATATTCATATGCAACAAAATAAATTTAATTTCAACATATATATATAAGAAGCAATATGCATTAACTTATTTGTTCATGTTGTAGTTAATTGTTATATTTGAACAATTCCTAAATATTGGAACAAGGAAATTAAAGTAGGAGCAAGTTGGAATTACCATTTCTATGTTTATCGCAAACCAGTGTAAAAGGAATGGAAGTCCGTAGGAACGTTAGTCCGTCTGGACTATTATTCCGCGGAATTATAGTCCTAGGTCTAACATTTCTAGGAATAGTAGTCCTCCGGACTACTATTCCTAGAAATGTTAGACCTGGGACTATAATTCCGCGGAATAATAGTCCAGAGGGACTAATTTTCCTACGGACTTCCATTCCTGTTACACCGGTATTTGGAATCATTATATCAACCTACCGGCGCTATTTATAGACAGCAATGATAGAGCGGTGGAATATCAACTCGATTGCGATAAAAAATAACAATACTGGAGTATATCAACACTTCTGACGAGTTTTTTAGCCAATTAAATTACCTGTTTTTTTCTGTCATATAACAAAACAAAAGTATGAACCGGCCTGCGATATTCATCCAAATCACCTTTCAAGATTTAAAAAAAAAAATTGCCTAAAAAGTATGATTTCGACTCTCTCACCGTCATTGAAACAATTAAAAACATTTTAATTATGCAAGAGCTGTTTTAATTAGTGTCAGAGGCGGCGGAACCAGGGGGACACAGGGGAAACGTGACCCTCTACTTTTTTCTACAGACATGTTGTCTGGTTACACAATGAATTAAAATGGGCGCATGCAAACATGTCAATAAACAGGCATTCCTGTAATATATTATTTGCAAATCCAAACAACATTTGGCCAATGAATCCCACCTTCTGTCGCTGCAGTCCGTTTCTTCTTCTTCAACCATATCTTCTACTTTAGTCATCTTCTAACCCGAAGGCTACAGCCTTCAGGTTGGAAGATGATTGACGTAGAAGAAATGGACAGGACAGTGACCACACCGCGGCAAGCTAATCTAAACAAGACACTATAGTGTGCCACGGTACATTTACTGATTGTAACTTTTCCTCTCATTTGCCCGAAGCATGGTAGCCTCGAAAATTTGTGCTCCTCCATTTTTGTCGAGCTTCCGCCGCCTCTGCTTAATGTCCTCTACTATTCAAGTTGGATAAAGTGTTAAAGCCTTTTTTCATAACCTTTTGTTTTCACAATAAAAAAACCGACTCGCCTTTTATTGACAAATAATGCATACCGGGTAAATTCATTGACAAGAACGAGAAATCAAAGGTTGCATTGCGTAACCTTCGATTCAAGGTTCTAGTCTGTGGTTTCCCAATATCGGGAGTGACTTTCAGAAGCGGGAAATTCCCGTTCGAGGGATTACATCCTACCTCTAATTAAGGCCATTTATGCTGGAGGCGAACGCGACCACTGCGAATTTCCGCGTGACTTTCCGCGCGAATTATCGTTCATACTGAAAGCGGTGATTCGCGCGGAAATTCGCAGTGTTAATAAACAATCTTCCTCCTCCCTCTTGTATACGTCAAATAACCTATATTACCCAACCAAGCAAGGGCCCAAGGTCATACAATAACACACATAGGGCTGCACGATATTCAAAACTGAATACCGGTATCGGTATTCAAAAAAATACCGCGATATACCGGTATATCGAAAACTGTTTAGATATATGAACACAAATACCACAATCGAGACTCGAGTCGAGGCATCACAGTCGGAACGAATTAGCACGCCTTGATGATGCAGTTCGAAAAACCTTTACCCAACGCAGACGACATCAAAATTTATTATTTTCAAAATTATTTTATCAGATTTTAACCAAAGATTTCAACAAAACTATATCATGTTACCCCTCATTGGAACGGGCTCAACGAGCTCGTTCCAATGAGGGGTCACATGATATAGTTTTGTTGAAACTTTTGAATTTGTATATTACGAGGGCTCAAGCAGACTATTCTTTGGATGAAGGGATAATATTATTCATTCGGAGCTTCAGTTAAAAAACTCAAGACATCTTGAAAATTAAACTGAGGGTAAATAAATAATGACGATAAACCGATGTTTTTGTAATTGCACCGGTATTCAATCGATATTGGTTTGAATACCGGTATATATCGGTTTATCGATATACCGTGCAGCCCTAAACACACATAATCGTAATGATGAAACTGGCGCATTCACGGTTTGACAATGATCGAGGACACATCGTCCGGCGGCGAGGACAAGATGTTAGGTCTGTTAGCCATCTCCACGAGTGTCTCAGCACAGATAGGTCATAAGACGCCCTTTGACTTCCAAATCTGATTGGCTGAATAGAAATGTTCGCGCGAACAATTCCGCAAAATTCGCCCTCTACGGTTTTCCGCGCGAACAAAAAATGGGCCGGGTTCGCGTTCGCCCTTAGTATGAAAGACTTCATTAAAATTGGTCTTAATAAAACAAATGCGACCACCACAGTCGGAATCGCGGTCGCGTTCGTGTTCGCCTCCAGTTTAAAATGGCCTTAACAGTTAATTTGGTCCCGGGAGAAGTTTATGTTATCCGTAATCTTCAAAAAAATGTAATATACCAACAACTGATTTCCCGCTCCGTTCTATGAATTTTGCGGGTATCGGAGCTGACTTTCAGAACCGTGAACTTCCCCTTCCGATTATTAAACCCTAGTTGTCACACTTTCCACCACCCCAATATGGCATGAAAGTGTAAACATACAAAAAAAATCGAGTGCAGTGAAAAACCACAACAAAACCATGTAGACTAATATACAACTGACGTGTTTTGTCCATGCGTTTTGTGTGCCATTGTAAGCTATCGTTCGTCATTCAAAGATATCAGCAATAAGAAAGTATTTGCTCTTGGACTTAATACTAGCTGCGTGAAAACAATAATTTTGTTCTTATACAATCACTTAATTTCACGTCCCAATACCCACCACCAGCAGCTACACGCAATGCACGCGCGTTTCGTGGCATGTGTTTCACTGACACTCATCCGATAATCCATACTAATAAACAGTGGCATGCATACCCAGACTATATTGATCTGTATAAATTGGAGTATGGCTTAAACGAACTACTTCGTGTAAATCCATCGAATATCAGCCTTTTGCCCATCAGATAAACGACCATCTATTCCTTACCGTTTCATCTAAGATGTCCCGTTGTCTTTTATCCCCCACGCCACCCCCGCCAAATGTATTGAACGAATATAACGTGCTTGGTCGTTGTTTGTGTTGGTTATTTGTAGACAGCATTGGCAAATAATGCATTAAACTATTAAATAAAGACACAGCGTCGCCTGAGTGCTAGAATGTCCTATGTACCACAGGGACATAGGACATTCTACCACTCAGGCGACGAGAGGTGAATCATTCGAGAGAGAAAATGAACTTATGGCAATCAAACCATTCGTCCGATACGATTATTTTAACTGCCGCTGCAGAATATGGGCCCCTAAAATTATTTGCACTAAATGTGTTGAAATTGTATTAAAATATGAATTTATTGAGAGGGAATACATCATAGAACATTTTCGATTGAAGACCGACAATCCTTTAATCACCATTGGAGACAGTCTCCATAACTTTATCGCGTGCCTCTACAATGCACTTTCACTATAACACAACCTATCCTCGGGAGATATCGAGATTTACAACTTTAACATTTTCTCTATAACCTATAATTGGGCGTGAAATAAAATGCATTATTTAATATCTCTAAGCGAATATAATTAAAAAGCCTTTCAGAATGCATTAAACTATTAAAGTAAACTTACACCGCACAGGTTTTGTTTACTTATTTATTCATTCAGTGTTATCTGGTGTCACTTCCATTATCTGTATCATTACCACAACACAAGGATAAAGTCAATGTTATCCAATCGTATATTTTAAGTAGCCGAATAAGTTTATTCGTCGATGAATGAACATTGAATCAGTCAATATGTATAAAAATAAATCATTTTTTTAATTCACATGTATAAACGGAAATGAAACATCAAATGCCCGGAAATGATCTTCTGTTTAGATTTGATACTGCTTGGGGGCGGAATCAAATTTCATATTCTGTGCAGTGAATTATAGAAATGTTTTTAATCTTACAAAATGAGACAATCCTTTTGTAACTATTTGTTTCCAAAAAAAATTATCATTGTTTTCAAAAGCGGATGTAAGTGAATGCATTTAAGAACACTGACGCATTAAAAAAGAATTCACCGTCCCCTACTTCTTGGTTGGACTGTATTTTCTTTATAATTTACTTACCTACAACACAACGAGAGAATCTCCTCTGAATTTTATTTACTTATTTATTAGCATTTTAAGGTCACATACTTATGCACAATGGCTAATCATGACCGTAACAGTTTTACGAGTGGAGGAAGTCGGAGTACCCGGAGAGAACCGCCGAGCAACGACGAGCAGCTGCCAGCTCCCCAACATCGTAACTCCGCACTGCAGCACAGGCAGGGTTAGATTGGTTGAAGACATATGCACCAAGGCGTACAGTACGCCTTAGTATACGGCGTCGCCGTGCCCCATGTGGACAATCGGAGTTAAGTGCCTTGCCCAAGGACACAACGCGGGAGTCCGAGTCGATCGCTCAGACGGTCACCCATCCGAGGAAGAACCGGGCAGGACGTTGCTCAACTTCCGTGATCTGGCGAGAACCGGTTGTCGCAACGCCACCGCGCCCCCATCTCCCGAGGATAGGTTGCATTATAGTGAAAGTGCATTGTAGAGGCACGCGATAAAGTTATGCAGACTGTCCCCAATGATGATTAAAAGATTGTCAGTCTTCAATCGAAAATGTTCTATGATGTATTCCCTCTCAGTAAATTCATATTTTAATACAATTTCGACACATTTAGTGCAAATAATTTTAGGGGCCCATATTCTACAGCGGCAGTTAAAATAATCGTAGCGGACGAATGGCTAGATTGCCATACGTTCATTTTCTCTTTCGAATGATTCACCTGTCGTCACCTGAGTGCTGGAATGTCCTATGTCCCATGTTCTAGCATTCAGGCGACGCTGTGTCTTTATTGCGAATAATGTAAGCGTCCCAGAAGAGACTCTAGTGTCCATTACGTGAATGCCCACGATTATCTCATCGATGGGCATGAGAAATTATCGTCCCAACAAGGGCAACAAGGTGCTATTTGCATTGCTTTGTTGAACTCAATGGGCGTCGTGTATTTATTGTGCACATGATTCGATGATAATCGTCGATTTTCACACAGAAAGACAGGCACTTTCTACGTGTGCACTCATACAAAAGGCTGTTTTTCAAATGATATTAGAAGTTAAAACGTTATTAAAGGTGATAATGGTTACATCATTTGTCTGCGATTTTATGAGAGGACAAGATACGTGAAGGTTGTTGGATTTGAGCGAAAAAAATAGAAAAAAAGAACAGTGGAGATGCAAAGCCCTTTTCGTGTTCTTTAGTGGTGCATTCAGAATATATTTAACATGTCTAAACCTCTCTTTCAGTACATATTCTAATTAAATAAATGATGAATGTTGGAATTTTAAACCAGCCAAACAAATCCCTTTTCTACGAGACTGGAATTGCTTTTTGGATTTTGTTTCTTTCAAGATCAATTCATTATGCCACCGTTATCTTCGAGAATTGAGACGCATACATACCCTAAAATTCTCTTTTCATTCTCTTATACTGGATTATGCGCACTGATGAATTAGTTTTTTTCGCTCATCGTTAACGGCTTACTGTATGTAACTTCAGCAAAAACACTGTAACGCAAAAAAGCCCTAATCCAACTAACAAATCAGAAAGTTCACATTTCCATTTTACATAAAGCCGTGCGTACGTTACTGCCGCAAGTATAGTGTTTATAAAGTTGGGAAGACACACGATATCGCTTCTAAAAAGTTTCAACGATTTATTTATTTATTTTTATTTATTTGGGTTTAACAACACTTTCGACAGCCAGGGTCACCTCGTGTCGGAGAGTGTTACGGGAGGAGGAAGTCGGAGTACCCGGGGAGAACCCCCAAGCTACGGCGAGCAACCGTCAGACTCCCCAACGTACTAACTCACAGCGCTACCGTGCCCACACACGGACAATCGGGATGAAGTACCTTGTCTAAGGACATAAGGCAGTTACCCCTGATGGGATCGAACCGTCTGAAGTCCAATGCAGTAACTACTGAACCACCGCGCACCCTAGTTTCAACTATGAAATCTGCAAAGTCTGAACTGTTGGTTGACTAGAGGTAAAGAGCTGCATGCTTGATACTAATGAAGCTATGCTCAGTTAGTGTGCATATTCAAAATGGAGTTAGTCTATATTCTGCAAGTCTTTTATCGCCGTTAACCCATTCCCGACGTACAGGATATCAAAATTTATTTTAATTGTTGCTTTTCGAAATTTTTCAAAACAATTTCAATAAAACCATATCATGTGACTTTTCATTGGAACGAGCTAGAAGAGCCCGTTCCAATGAGGGGACACGTGATATGGTTTTGTTGAAATGTTTTGAAAAAGATATTTTTTCAACTGCTAAATTTGAAAATTACGCGGACGGGATGCGGCCGATTCGTTAGGTAAAGGGTTAACGCGTGGGAATCTGAGAATATAGTGGACTCATTTAACCCTTTACCTACCACAAATAAAAGACAAAACTTGCAGAATAAATTGTTAAATAACTACATTTTTCATTTATTTTTTTCATTTTTGTGTCAAAAACATAGCTTTCAACCCCTCATTCGAACGAGCTGAACCAGTTCGTTCCAATGAGTCGTCATAAGACATGTTTATCAGTAAAATGAAAAAAACATTGATTGGCGATTTTGTGAATATCACTGGCGGATCAAATACTTAGACCTGACGGAAAGTTGATGGCATAGGCACAATGCTATTTTTACCGCTAAAATACGGTAAATTACTGATAGCCATCTGTCGACACTACTGCCGAAAAATGTTACAGAAAACCAGGTAAATCACGTGTGTTTAATTTTTTTAATGACGGCATTTTTGTTCAGTCTACAAACAACCAATGTGATGAAATTCGTTTAGCTTCATTTCACCCGAAGGTTGTTGTATCGATATTAGAATGAGATCAATTAATATCTGTAACCTTCAGCCGTATGACTGCAGGCTGAATTGATAATTTGTGTACTTTAAAAACGAACGGAATCTTCACAGACAAGCCGTTTTATGCATGGATACGAACCCATTATATAAAGCAGTTATGAACCCTTTCAAACTGGTGTACATACATTTATCATCACGAAACAATTGACAAAGGACGAGCAGTCGACACACTGAACAGAAAATTCGCAGTGACGTTCAGAAATAATTCAATCTTTCATCTCTATAGAGGTAGGGTTAAATTGTTTGAAACTCTCAATAAATGCTAAATGGATTCTCCCATTTCGCTGTAGACAGTACACCTTAGGAATTCGATGCTGTTATAGGCTATATTTGTTTACCCACATTTTGTGGAAATTTACCTACAGGTTACCGTTGATTTTATGTCCTTTTACTCACAAACATTCCTATTTCCTTTCGAGCTTCAGATATAGATATTTCAGTCAATAAGTATTCAATTCACTTTGGCGCCATCAAGATATTAACACAATTAGGTGAACTAGGCGACGTAATGTTGTAGGTCTTCGTTCCTAATGGTAATGCCATCAACAATTCGGCAAAATCCAATCTCCATTAACTCTTTTGGCGCGACAGGCGACTAAAGTCGACAGACGGCAAACCGCGGAGAGGTACTGCAGTAGTCATTTTAGCCAACTGTGTTTGTCCATTTCCAAGTGTTTTTAAACCTTTACCCAACGCAGACGATATCAAAATTTATTATTTTAAATATCATTTTTTTCAAATTTTTCAAAAAATTTAAACAAAACCATATAATGTGACCCCTCGTTGGAACGAGCTCGTTCCAACGAGGGGTCACATGATATAGTTTTGTTTAAATTTTTTGAAAAATAATATTATTGCAACTTATGAAGTTTCATATTACGCGGGGGGGGGGGGGGGGGCGGCCGATTCGTTGGGTAAAGGGTTGAACAAACATACGTATTCCTATGTTTCATGCATCATTTATGCCCTATCCATGAACAACGATTCCGTCCCTTGAAAGTATGAAGGTGCCTTTTAAATATATACAGAAAATCATTTGAAAAACTGTCAATGAGATCATTAGAACATCTTTTAAAATAATAACGCTTTAGTCTAACACGGGGAGCGCGGTGGCTCAGTAGGTAGAGGTGCAGGCTGCAAGCCGAGAGGTCCTCGGTTCGAATCCCACCTGCGGCAACCGCGTTGTGTCCTTGGGCAAGACACTTCATCTCCATTGCCCGCGTGGGGGCACGATGACGCCGTGTACTAAGGCGTACTGCACGTCGATGGTACGCATGTCTTCAACCAATCTAACCCTGCCTGTGCTGCAGTGCGGAGTTACGATGCTGGGGAGCTGGCAGCTGCTCGTCGTTGCTCGGTGGTTCTCTCCGGGTACTCCGGCTTCCTCCACCCGTAAAACTGTCACGGTCATGATTAGCCATTGTGCATAAATATGTGACCTTAAACATCAATAAATAAATAAATAAATACTTTAGTCTAACAACCTATACTTTGTGTAAAGTTCATGATGAATATTAGCCGCTAAGAATTCTGTTTCTCGGATTATTCCGCGCCAAAAGAGTTAAGCAACAATTCTTTCTTTGATTGAAAGAAAATGAATGTTTGGTATTTTTAAGATTCAATCGTCAGGAAAATATCAGTTAGTCGGAAACCGTAGGTTGTTTTTTCCAACCGCAGGAAATATTCCAGACGAGCGAATCTAAACATAGGTGTTGGATAATTTAAAAGCTAGGCTGGTTCGAATTCCTTACAAAATTGGCTGTGGCCTGAGAGCTTGTAGACGGTATTGCACGAGGTGATACTATCGCGGCCGCCAGGCTTGGAGGTATCATGGGGCTAAACCCCATGACAAAATCTGACTCTAGTGAACATGAGCACTCCCCTGCTAGTATATCGTATGATTCGTATTTAATTAGTTCCAGTTGTTATTTTGAATCGTAGTAAAAGGAGCATCAGCTGATGTCCCGTGTCATACAGTAGTCATGTGCAGTGCATGTCGCACAAACACTGTTGCCAGGTTGCATTTAAATGATGTTCCCATTGTAACAATGCGAACATCATTTAAATGCAACCTGGCAACAGTGTGACATGCACTGCACGTGACTACTGATAACAAATTCTTAGATATTGAGTGATCTAATAGTCTTAGTTTTATATTACAAACTGATATTAAAGTGGAGCTGGCTCTCTTCTCTATCTAAAATCAGCCAATATTGGCCTATAAACTGAGCCACAAAACGTTCTTCCAAAGATATCATAAAAATTACACAAGCACTATTTGTTCTCATATGATTGAATAAGACTAATAACCCGAAGCTGCTTTCGCCTTTGTTCTCAGATTTCCTCAAAGTAGATTTGTGCACTGGTTGCAGAGGAATCATTAATACAAAGGTATGTGTTGATCTAATCCTCCACAAACTTTCATTTATGATTCATATGGGAATTCAAATTCTATGCAACTGTGTTCGGTAATTGCATCATTTTGAATTATTGATCTGGGACCAGCAGACGACGACAAATTAAAAGTTGATGGATTTTGAATAAAAGTTAATGAGATGGTTGTCGAGACTGTTGACGCATTAAGTCATTTGTACCGTTTACGGTGATTGACCGCAAACAAAACATTATTCCAGATTGTGAAAACGTTATTCAAAGTAGAGATGTATTTGTTGCAATCAATAAATATTTTTTCCATCATGCAACATTTGAAACGTATTTAGTTCTTTGCCATATAATGTTCAGACTATCGCCCAATAATTCATTACAGCGAAATCCACGGGGATTAGAATTTTTTCCATGATGCTTCTTCCTGACATTTAATTACATTTGGTATGCGACAGAGAGATAAGTTACTCTAAATCGAAAATCCAGTCTGTATTCTGTCGGAATGAGAATGTCGTTGTTAATTTGAAAATAACATGTCGCTAGATTTGTACATTGACAAATGAACCCTGAAAAGTCTGAAGATTAAACGCTGACAAGGTAGTTCACAGAGACACGTTGCCACTGTCTAATACTCAAGACACCCCACCCGAACAGTCGTTATGGCGTAGTACTTTTCCAGACCGCAGGCACGGCTATGCAAATGAAAACTGAAAAACAGTTTGTCAAAAACAAAAAAAGTAAGCCATGGTTATCAATGTTCCAATACTGAAGAAACATGCTCAAAATATTTAGCTTAAATGTTATTTTTTTGCTATGATTCATGTGACAGTTACACGAACATACCTATGAACTATCCGTATTAATTTCAGAATTTCGTACCAAGAATACCCTGTGACGAAGCTTGTAAGAAACTATTGCTGAAATGCGTGATCAGTGTTAAGCCCTCAAAACAACTCCGCCCAAAGTTGAACGCACTGTAAAGATGAAGCGTTACAGTCGTATACGGTGTTTTTTTAGACCCGTGTGATAAACCTTCCGTCGAAACATGTAACTTCTTGTGATGTTGATTAGTTCTATTTTTACTGGTAAGACACAATGCAATATCAAGCCACGATGTAATATTTCGTCCCCCGCGTGCAAGTACTCTTTATCTGCGTTGCGATGGTGCCTTGTTACATTCAAGTGACGATTTTTACTCTGTGCAGCAAGACGCCTGCCTGGCTTGTCAGACAATTAATCAGTTTCATTTGGAAAACAATTTCGTCCTACTTCGACATTTCCTGTAGTTTTACTCATTAAGAGAGGAAGTTGATGATAGACAATACGAAAATGATAAATGAATTTTAAGAGTTAGTGCAGAAAGTTTTTACTCTATTCCGTTATACGTACTTCTGCATAAGATACTAATATGCCACTATTATTATTTATACATGAAGTCAGTCTCATCTGATCCGAATAGATCTTCATTGCTACCGCTGCAAAAGATATTCATTGCTACCACGGCAAAAGTTAACTCTTTGTCTAACACAATTAGAACGCCACTTGAAACAAAAAAATTGATTAACGAAATATTTTCATTTTTGTATTTAAAAAAACCCATAGCATATGACCCTCAGTTGGCGTGAGCCCGTTTCAGTGAGGTGTAATACGGTTTCTTTTTAGGTAAAATTGGAAAAATAATGAAATTCGAATAGTGATTTCTGTAGACAATGATAGTTGGTTGTGGTGATTACATTAACCTAAGCGTTTAGAATAGACAAATAGCATCAACTTTAGTAAATCAAATATCTTGGAATTCCATTGTTAGGTATTGTACATATAAAAAAATGTCTGCCCTAATTTCCCTGGAATACTCGTCAACCAAATGAAGAGACAGGGTGTTAGAAATTCTGTCTCATGCTTTCTATGGTTTTGTTTTGTAGGGTTACAAGAAACCAAGAGCTTATATTGCCGCACAAGGTATGTTGTATTAAATATCATTTGAAACTTTACTAACACAAATGTCACATTATTATGCTCTATAATTAAACAAACATCTATGGACGCTAATAAAATATTGCTAGAGTTTTAACTATTCTTTCATCAATTGAATCGTACTGATCAAAAAGCGGAAAAGGGAAAATATTGGTTCATCTCTTTAATAGCCATTTTAATCTTCCATTTAACTTTAATGAAATTGGTTTGCAATTTTCTTTTGAAGGGGGATATAAGGAGATAGAGTAGCATATTGTATTTTTAATACATCGCCATCTGTACAACTTGACCTTATTGTAACCACACGACACGTGTTACGGACAAATCTCCAAGCTGCGATAATACGGGAATTAAATGAAGCTTGTGGACGTCTGTTTCTAAAACCGCACAATCTTGTTAAAACTTTGATCTAGTAACAAAGTTACTGGTTGAGGGGTGTCCACGGTGCTCCAACCCGGGTGTTCTGTCGGAACTTTAAAAGTATGTTAAAGAGTTGTTTTTAACTTTTTTGTAACGCGTTGACCCTTTAGCATGAAAAACAACAACCAACAGTTCATTTGCGCAAGTTTAATACGCCTTTGGACATACTTTTCACGAAAAGTCGTTTTGCCCTTTCCTTATCTGGTGATGGATGCAATCATAATTATTACTGGTATTAGGCACGTATACAAGAGGGAAGAGGAGGATTGTTTATTAACACTGCGAATGTCCGCGCGAATAGCCGCAGTTTTCAGTATGAACGATAATTCGCGCGGAAAGTCGCGCGGAAATTCGTAGTGGTCGCGTTCCTGTTCGCGTTCGCCTTCAGTATAAAATGGCCTTAAAGGCCATTTTATACTGGGGCGAACGCGAACGCGAAAGCAAATAACCACCGCGAATTTCCGCGCGAATTATCATTCATACTGAAAGAGATGATTCGCGCGGAAATTCGCAGCGCAATGTTAACAAACAATCCTCCAGATACGCCATAGTACGCCCTTTGACCTCGCCATCTGATTGGCTGAATAGAATTGTTCGCGCGAACAATTCCCCCAAAATCGCTCTGGGGGCAATCTCCGCGGTTTTCCGCGCGAACAAAAAATGGGCCACGTTCGCGTTCGACCTTAGTATGAACGACTCCATTAAAATTGGTGTTAATAAAACAAATGCGACCACCGCGGTCGGAGTCGCGGTCGCGTTCGCATCAAGTATAAACTGGCCTTAAAGTCTGCAGACATTTCACTCTCCCCCTAGAAAAAGAGTTTCACACCACTGCTGTGCCCAACGAAACGACCAATAATACCAACCCGTAAATAGAGCTGACAACTAATTTTTAACCACATCTCTCTTTTACAGGGCCGACAAAGCCAACTCTAAACGATATATGGAGGATGGTCTGGCAAGAAAATTCAAAAACATTGATCATGCTCACTAACTCAACAGAGGCGGGAAAGGTAGGCTCATTCTCTAATTCACCAAAAAACATGGAACTGAATGTCCTGACGTAATCTCATAAACATTTTTCTTAGTTTGGAGCATCAAGCTTAAGAGGAAATACTTGTTCTCGTTCAAAGGCGTTTTGCTTGAAGGTGAATTCTTAATAGATATTGTTCATATCAATGTCCCAAAAATCTTTTGTCTTTCTCTCCAGAAGCATGGCATAAAATGTTCGCAGATTGCAGTGTTCAGTTCGGCCTTTGCTTAAGAAGTTCGAATTTCGGGGTACAACAATAATATTACACAGTGTTTTTCTAAAGGAACATGTTCAATTTTTGTACTGTTTACTCTCTATCATATTTTTCTGTGTAATCTTTCATTTCAATGTTTTCCAATTCTAATCTCTAAAACTGCCTGGAAGGTGCTCTGTCAATTAATATTTCACTTACAACGTAAACTGTTTAACCCAGTCATGAATGTAAAAAACGCGTTAAACTCACTATAATTAAGGAGTACGAAAGCCAATATTGTTTGAAGAGATAGTTTTGAAACGTTTTGCAGAAGATTTATTTCCACATTAGCAGTATCCCTTAGCCTTTACTGTGTCTTGCTTCTTTTGGCATTAAATACCCTTGTCCTTGATAATTTCCAATTTACTCTTGAGCGAGTTTGTAGCCTCTGCGAAATAACGAATCTAGTTTGGATTTGGTGAGATGATAAGTGATAATAAAATCTTGCAGCACCGTAAGACTATAATGCTCTAGAATCACTATACTTTACAACGCAGAGATCCTCAATATCTACAGCAATTGGACGAATCCATTTTGTATTTATAGGGAGGTTCAATAATAATATAACCTTAAAACCCTATAGGGATGTAGGACTGAATTATTACAAACCCTCCTGGACAATGTGTTATGAAGAATGCCGCTTGCTGTTTGTTCAAATATATGTGCGTACAGAGTTAAAACAAAACCGTTGACCTCACCCGAGTTAGTATTCGCTCGTCGACGCACACATGTTTTTTTTTTCACCACACGACACTTTCCTTGAAGTTAAAACTGAGTCACAATGCACAGTCACAATCTCCTCACGATGCACATTTTCCAAATATAGGCGAATGAAAAAGCCGAAATGAACAATCAAATGTTACGTGTGCGGAAAATGAATTTTTTACACCCTTTATAAAAATTACCTCACGAAATAACGTATTTTTCAGATGAAATCATTTGAATATACTATTTTTCATAATTATTATCCCCATCCCAAGCCGTGATGATTCTCAATGACTACTTTGAATGGCTACTTTGCAAACTGACAGCTGCAGACGATCATGATTGTGTTTGTTTTTTGTTCTTTTATTTTCTAGTGTAAATGTGAAATGTATTGGCCAGAGGAAGGATCTCATCAATACGGCACGATCTCTGTGCAGCTTGTAGATACAGAGACACTACCAGATTTTACAATAAGAACATTCCTTTTAATGAAAGTAAGTAGTGATTTTAAAACCGTTTTAAACCATCCTCAAAGAAACAAAGAAACATGTTTTGTGTGCATTTCACTTCTGTACAGCCTCGTATTTTATGACAACTACTATATTACCCAACTGCGAGTTGAGTTTTAATACAGTAGGCACATTGGTGTTTTCTCAGTTCGACATCCCCTTGATTACAAAATGGTCTCACCCTTTTTCGACCTTTAACCTTTCGGACCCCAATGGTATATTCCATACCATACCATCAGCTGGTGGAGTCTACTTGGGGGAAGACCAATCAATATTTTCAACATGCAGCCTAGGGGCTGCACGTTGAACATCTTGATTGGTTTACCATGGAAATTCAGTGAGCAGCTATGTGTTTAATGAATCAATCTCGTATCACCATCATCATACTGGACCGAAAAAACGACCTTTCGGGTTCAAAGGATTAAACGCACAATTTGAAATGAAAACTGTAAAGCACGATAATTCAATAACCTTCCGAAAATAGCCCCTTTGTACGCAGGTATGGTCTTGCGTGAAACTTGAATCATGGCATTTGATCATGTGTTTACATTTTGTAATAAAACACTTGCAGTAATAATAATAATTCTTTGTCCCCCTGCTGACTTGTCGGGTCTAACAACAATTAAATGTGACATCATTTAGTGAGCTTTGAACCGTCGTTTCAAAAGAATTCTATGTCACTTGAAACTAACTTTTGGGAAGGATGCTCCGCCAAACAATGTATTTTTCCTAGCAACATAATACTCAGTCGTGTAGGAAGGGTCGTTTGTTTCTCGACCCATTTAGACATATATTTTTAACATGTCTGGGATCGTGTGGTAAATACTATATTCAACTCGCCACCAGTTTGTAGAGAAATTTACAAAAGTTGTCAAAACGCTCGATCCAGACCTAATTCACTGAACTCATTTAGTACATTCCATGGTAAACTTATTGGGGATATTCTGCATATCCACTGTGATTCGTGATAAAAAGTCAAATACTTCTCTATGTATGCCAGTGTTATTTATTTATTTATTGGCGTTTAACCCTTTACCTAACACGAAAAGCAGATGACACTTGCAAAAACAATTCTTGAATAACTAATTTTTTTGATTTTTTGTCTCAAAAACATAGGTTATGACCCCTCGTTGGAACGAGCTCGATGTTTTTGAGACAAAAAATGAAAAAATAATGAAAATTAATTGACGATATTTGAGAATAGCGCTGGCCGGTTTTGGCCTTTACGTTGGGTAAAGGGTTAAAGGTCACATATTTCTGCACCATGGCTAATCATGACCACGACAGTTTTACGGGTGGAGGAAGCCGGAGTACCCGGAGAGTACCGCCGAGCAACGGCGATACTAACTCCACACAAGCAGGGTTAGCATTGGTTGAAGACAGGTGCACCATCGACGTGCAGTACGCCTTAGTACACAGCGTCACCATGCCCTCACGTGGGCAATGGGGGTGAAGTATCTTTCCCAAGGACACAACGCGGTTGCAGCAGGTGGGATTCGAACCGATGACCTCTCGGCTTGCAGCCTGCACCTCTACCTACTGAGTCACCGCGCCCCCTATGCCAAAGCCTCCAATTAGGTCGTTATAAACAGTGTCTTGTTTGGCAGAGCGTTCAGTTGTGTATACGGCGTCTCAAAATAACGTCGTACACAAACATGTGTAGAGCTTCTTTACCTTACCGCCAAACCAAACTCAAGTGACAAATATAGGAAACTAATTTGAGGGAAACAAATATTCGAATCCTCACAAGTCGAAGTTCCAATAATTTGGTAAGAATACTTGACAGATGGATTACATTTCACATCTTCAATAAGTTGTTTACTTCAAACCGAAATCCTTTTTAGCTCTACTCTCAATGTGCGTGCCACATTGGGCGTACAGAAAGAACGATTTTCCGTTTCTGTTACATGACATGTCAGTGTGATAAAGAATATAGTAGATGAATACAATGAACAACACCAGTTCAAATACATACAAAACGCGCATTGTTTAACCCTTTACCTAGCATGAAAAGCAGACGACACTTGCAAAAAAAAATCTTGAATAACTAATTTGTTAATTTTTTGTCTCAAAAACATAAGTTATGACCTCTCGTTGGAACGAGCTCGTTCCAACGAGGGGTCATAACCTATGTTTTTGAGACAAAAAATGAAAATATATTGAAAATTAATTGGCGATTTTTGAGAATAGCGCTGGCCTGTTTTGGCCGTTACGTTTGGGTAAAGGGTTAACGGAAATGCAAATGACTTACTGAAGACGACGAATCTATGCCTGGCCGTCCTAAACAAACTGTTGGAACTCTGACTTATGAGGAATCAAATACTTATTTTTCTCTATGTGTTTTTTTTTTAAATAATATTCTAACATTTCAGCATCGGATATCGTCTTTTGCAATTTTTGCAGATTAAAAAAAGAACACACCTCAAACAAAATTCAGGTTCAAGTCACAGACGTTGGTCATACAGTACCAGAATCAAGAATATATCAAGGGCGATAATTAGAGTTTGCCACGCATCTGTTAATCATTTATCCAACCACATAGCAGACAACCTTCAAATTTACCTTTTAATCTTTTGCCAAATGAAATCATAACTAGGCCCCTTAATTGGAACGAACTCAATTAGGTGCCATAGGTTATGTTTTTGAGACAAAAAGTGAAACAATAATAAAATGTCGCTGGCCATTTTGTGATCAGCGCTGGTCGGTTTCAGTCGTTACGTTCGTAAATGGCCAATGAATATCTTCGTAGCAACAAAAGCATACGAAATAAAGTGAGAAATAATCTAATTTATGTTTCTTCTTCGCTGTTAGTCTCAAATACTGACAGTGGTTCCCGGGAAGCAATTCGGTGGGAACGAATTGTTGTCAGACGCTAGTTTCATCAGTGAAGACGCACAATCAAACATTCGTCGCCGTCTTGTTCCTTTTTATAACTCTTGTCTGCTGGTACTTCATGATACACAACTCTTCACATTCTATTCCATCATAAACTGTACGATCACGGATCAGATCATGATAGATGGGTCCTGGCTAGCGACGTCTAAGGTAACTTTAATGAGCATATTTTCTGTGATAGCGAGTATGTATTGGAATAACAAATCGATAATTTATACTGTTAAAAGTCAGCTATCTCTGCGCAAACGTCATTAAGAAACCCTTCGGAATACCCACAAGGTACACCAGACGACGCCGCATGACTATTTTTTACGATTTCTGTCTCAAGAGCTTATCATCCTATACGTCACTGTCGTCTGCTTCGTAATCTGGAAATAAGAAAAACCTACACGTCGTCGCTGAAATGTTGGGTGAACATCCTTCTGACAGCATATACCTAACGCTTTTTGTGTTTTGGCCAACAGGGAATAACCCTGATGACTTAAAGTTAACACTTTCGTTTAATTGGGAACACGTTACGTCTTCAATGGAAATTCTCCTCCTGGATCACTTTACTAGAGTTTAGTGCTAAAAGATAATAATCTCTCCTTCTTAAGAAATGTGACGCAGATAGTATTATTAGCATATATTCTGAAACGTCAGAGCATAGATGTTCTTTCAAAGTATTTTATCAAGCTACGCATGTTTTGTTTTATACATTACAACATGGTCCATTACAATATATATATTTCGCCAATAACTAAAATTTCCTACCGAAAACAATATCGATTGCTCATCGGGAAAGGTCATCAGGCTCCATGTACAAAAGGACAAAATATAAATTCAGACAGAAAATATAGAACCTTAGTGAGCACGCTCACAAACCCCACGCGCCCCGATATTTCAAGCTCTAATCATTTTTTAAAAATAAACATATACTCTCCCAAAAAAGAAAGTGTGCATGCTAAAAAATAACACTAAAAAAAGATATATATCATTTTCATTCATGGAAATTTTATTCAATCACAGATGAATCAATTTGTGATCAACACGAGAAATTTTATTACGCTACGACGAATACTCTTGGTGCCATGGAGAGTCAAAGACACTAAGGGTCAAACACAAAAGTCACACACTCAATATCTGGTAAGACCTCCGTCTGCATCGACTACTGCTGTGCATCTACGCCTCATGGAAGCGAACAAGTTAGCATGGAAGTGTTGTGGGATGTTGTTCCATATTCTGATAAGCTGTCTTTGGAGTTCCACAAGCGTTGACGGTGCATGGGGAAGCCGGCGTAGCTGACGTTTCATTTCGTCCCATACGTGCTCAATGGGTGAGATATCGGGCGAATTTGCGGGCCAGGGAAGAACATCAACTTGTTGTTGCTGCAGATACTGTTGAACAACACGAGCTGCGTGGGGTCGGGCGTTGTCCTGCTGTAGAATGACGCCGGGGCCGTGACGTTGCAGAAATGGGACAACAACAGGTGTAAGCACTTCATCACGATATCTGGCTGCATTGAGATTGCCATCAATAATGACCAGCTCAGTTCTGTTACGGGCAGTGATGCCACCCCACACCATGAGAGACCCTCCCCCATAACGGTTTCGCTCCACGACACATGGATCTGCGTAGCGTTTGTTTCGACATCTGTACACTCTCTGGCGGCCATCTGATGATGAAAGATGAAAACGACATTCATCTGTGAATAAAACACGTCGCCACCAATGTAAGGGACGCCTGAGATGTTGTCCACACCACTGCAGTCGAGCACGACGATGACGTAACGTCAAAATCGGACGAATTGCAGGTCTTCGAGGACGTAAGCCTTATTCTCTCAGCCGGTTGATTACTGTTTGAGGATGTATCCGTCTCAGGTTAGGGATGTTCCTGGCTGTCGTCGTTGCGTTTGTTGCCGGTTCCGGAGATGGACGACATGGATATACCGATCTTGTGCAGGGGTGGTAACTCGGGGTCTCCCGGAGCGGGGTCGGTCTCGAACGTCATCATGCTGTACATGTCGATGGACTGGCCTGTCTACAGTGTTACGGTGGCAGTTCAAATGCTGGTCAACCTCTCTGTGTGTTCTGCCAGCTCTAATCATACCCAGGGCAAGGAGACGTTGATTCATTGTCAATCTTGGAATGCTAATGTGGAGTCGTTTTAACAGCAGCGCAAGTTTGAATGTGAACGATAGGACGGCCTTACTTTAGTGTTTAAATCCCCAAGGATTCACACTGCTGCATGAATTTTCAGACTCTCCACGTGCAAAACATGCCTTTTCACAAACGTGCAGCACGTCATTTAACGTTAATGCAGTTTTAACGGGGAAAGCTGTTTTTGTGTTCAATATAACTTATTCATGAACAGGTTAACACTCTTTACACCTACGAAATTATTTTTTTGGAGTTTGATCAATTTCTGCAATGCACACTTTCTTTTTTGGGCGAGTAGGAATACTGCAGAAAACAGTGTTCTGTAGTTTCAACGGTATTGTTCTGTAGGCCACCATGTTAGACTAACTTACCAAAAATCAGCTCAATATCTGGAAGCGTGTAGGAAAAATGTCAGCAAAACAGTAATATTGATGAACTTTTCAAAGTTCAAGGTCCATAATTTCGATAAAAATCAGTGGAGCGGAACAAAATGCAAACTTGATCTGTAGGCCACCATGTTAGACTAACATACCAGAAATCAGCTCAATATCTGGAAGCGTTTAGAAAAAAGTCCGGAAAACTGTAATTTTGATGCATTTTTCAGAGTCCAAGGGCCGTAATTTCGGTAAAAATCAGTGGAGCGGAACAAAACGCAAACTTATTCTGTAGGCCACCATGTTAGACTAACATACCAAAAATCAGCTCAATATCTGGAAGCGTGTAGGAAAAAAGTCCGCAAAACTGTAATTTTGATGAATTTTTCAGAGTCCAAGGGCCGTAATTTTGGTAAAAATCAGTGGAGCGGACCAAAATGCAAACTTGATCTGTAGGCCGCCATGTTAGACTCACATACCAAAAATCAGCTGAATATCTGGAAGCGTGTAGAAAAAAGTCCGGAAAACAAGTAGCATGGACTGAAGGACTGACGGACGGACCAGTCAAAAACATTATACCCCTGAAACTTCGTTGCGTGGGGTATAATAACAAATAGCCCAATTTTTCTATTCAGCTTGAGTGTTTGAATGTTAGAACGAACAGTGAAGTTTTATTGGAAAGTAACTGAAAGAAGTAATAACGCGGGGAGACTTTATACCTTTTTATATGCGTTCTTTCAGATTTGAGTAATACCTGTCTTCAGAATGAATACTTTGCCCAAATAGTGCTGCATTTCTCTTGAGTGGTTTCCTTGCTTCTAGTGAACAATGGCGACAAACCTGTTTGAGTACCTCCCATTGTGTATTTAGTATTTTGATTCTTGATTGCATAGCGTATTGTGTTTCCAATAAATGTCTTGGTACAGCATTCGACGCCTGTTGTGTGCGATAGTTCTGCTGTACACGAAGAATGCGGATACTTTTGAATTAGTGAATCCGTGAACCCCTGTTATTAAATGGAACCCGTTTTTGCAAAATTTCTAAAACATTTTACATTTGTAGGGAGATGTAGTGACAATATATACTCCTATGGCTCTGTGGGGATGCGCTATTCGTTTATAGCAAAACGTATTATCTTATAATCAGAGGTCGCGGAACTAGGGTGGCGGGGGGGGGGGGGGGCTCCCTTTTGTGCCACGGGTATATTACACGATCACACATACAATGAATTGATTCAGTTGATAACATGTGGATGTGTAAATACAAAACCTATATTTTTAATTGACAAAACATACATTCTTAAGGACTTTGCATGACCTTTTCTCCAATTCTCTGATTTTCAAGCAAAGTATTAAAAAGGCCTGCAATTTAATTTACAAAATCAAGCAAATGTAAACAATTTCGTTGCATTTGGCCAAAGAATCTTTCCTTCGTCATGCTCGGTCTATGTCTTATGGATTAGCCACCTTCGATTAGTGTTCGGGTTGGAAGATGGTTAAAGCAATAGAAATAGACCTAACCACGGCTAGATCATGGTTAATGCTCCTACTGAAAAAGGCTATTCGTTCATTTGCTGACATACGATTGTAAAAAGTGGCGTGACACGAATGGGCGTCGCCAGCTGTTCCACAGACACATTAAATCCCGATTTTTAACAACTTCCATCGCGCTTGCTTGGACCCCAAAATCAATTAAATGACACTTATGTTAAATCCATTTGCCAGCTTTTCTCACGTGGTAGGTCAGGTGTGTCTAGGAAGTGTGTGTCCATCCACTTTCATTGAGCTTCCGTTGTCTCTGCTTGTAATACAGTTAAAGTAATCATATAGTAAAAACAAAGTAAGTGTAAAGTAAACTGTAACAGTTCTTAGCTTTACTTTGAAAACAATTTCTTGTGATCTTCCATATCTCGCCTTCAGACCAATACTCTAATAAGAAAACGAGAGATAATAGTCATTTGAAATTGTTGTCAGCTTAAAACTTCTTGTCATTACGTGTAGCTATACAACAAATAGGAAGAAGATAAGCATTGCTACATCATATTTTAGTATTGCATTACTACAGTACGTGGAGAGTGGAACTGAATTGAATTGAATTATTTATTTAACAATATACATGTTACTGAGCTAAAAATAAAGCATTTCACAAGCATTTACAATAATATCTAGATTTGTTACAATGTGCTGAATAATGCGCTATGTCGCATGCATATTGTTAGGAGGTAACATAGCCAAGTTGGCTGTCTTCCCGTTACCCCCTGAAGGTAAGGTTGAAAGATGAACGATAAAAATTGAAGAATTGAAGAAGGAAATAGAAAAAGAACGGCAGCGATGCGTGGATGTATACATGTATGTGTGATGCACAAGTACATTTTAGAATTTAAAATGTTTGCATTGGTAATTTGGTAAAAGCAATTGACTTGTGTTGCTTTGCATTGTCCGTATTGGGTTTGGATTGTAAATAAATCACGCGGGGAGTGGAGTTATCACCCGAAGTATCACTTTCAAATTCTGTACATGTGGACAAAAACACAAGCAATGTTTCAGTCAATGGACCTCCGGGTATAACCCGGAGGTCCATTGGCTGGAACTTTGCTTGTTCTTGTAATGCTTTGCTACAAATTTGAAATTATTGCTTGGGTGGAATCTCCACTTCGCGGGTGATTTAGTGATAATACACTCTCCACATACTGTAGCTGAACCGCTTTCATTGCTTGAGGTAAGATGCTGCACTCTGTAACAACGACGTTCATGTTATCGATGGAGAGTAAACAGAATTATATGTTATCTGAAGGGTGTAATGGCATGTTGGTTAGTTTACATCTTTAATTCAGTATAGACGAAAATACCCGACAAATGAAAATTCCCAACAGAATTTTATGTCATCGAAGGAGAGGAAACGGAATAATGTGAAGGTTAGTTTGCATCTTTAATTCATTCGGTATAGTTCGAAATACCCGACGAACGAAAGTCCCTAAAATTTATCTAAATCCCTCGAAGGTGTCATCAGTGGGGATCGAAACCTATGCTATATTACTGCATAGATAAAATTCCCCCGGAGTGCTAAACCGTAGCTCCAAGTCTCGGAACTTGTGGGAATGTAGAGAGAGAGAGAGAGAGAGAGAGAGAGAGAGAGAGAGAGAGAGAGAGAGAGAGAGAGAACCACGTTTATATATAAGATAATTACTTTAGAATTACTTCAAGTATAATAACCCGTTCACTGAAGAGGCGTCTAAAAATGATACCTATAGAACGTGTGTGCGGATGAAAATGTATCCATTGCGTGGCGCAAATTCAATCTGGGTAATATGATGGAACCGACTTGTCTTAACCCACATGGGCAATTAGTGTTCGTGCCCAAGAGAAAAAAAAGACTTTTATGGGGAATTAACAAGCACTTTCCCTGACCCTTGTCCAAAATTACTTCCGCTATCTAAGGTGAATTTTGATACAAACCCTGAGATCATTAATGCATGCTCCTGAACTGTTCCATTGGAACCTCCCGCAGAGAGCTTCCAAAGGATCTGTCTTTGGTGCGGGTATTATTCCAGTGGATAAAAATGCAACAGAAAGATGCAATTACCACAGCACGTACATACACATGTTGATCGAAATCAGTCAACTTAATGACAAAACATATATTTTTAAGGACTTTGCATAACCTTTTTCTCCAAATCTCTGATTTTCAAGCAAAGTATTAAAAAAGGCCTGCAATTTCGATTAAAAAATTCAAGCACGCATAAGCACCCATGACCACTGTCATGCGATCCCTGGAATGAAAAAAAGAAATGACCCGAGGATATGACTTTTCAGTTTTATCTTTTTCAGAATGATATATCCAAATATGTTCGGCAGTATCACTATACAACGTGGCCTGACCATGGCGTTCCAAAGTTTGGAAACTCCTTACTTCTGTTTAGACAAAAAATAAGAGCGTATGATAGTCTAGACAATGGACCAGTGATTGTGCATTGTAGGTGAGTGTATTCAACATATGTTTATTTTTCATTTACCAGACATCAGTACTGCAGGTACACCCTCAAAAAAATTACATAAGAGAACCACGGAGTAATTTTAGATCAACAACATATGCAGGTGCATTTTCCATTGCGTCCTGGGAATAACCTTTTCATTCCGCATAAATCTTATTTCAAGGGAAACGAAATCGGATATTTAGGCCTACTCTTTTTCAACAAATATTACTGTTTCATAAAAAAAGATTTCACTCACACGATATTTCCCAGAATAACGAAAATAACGTTGTAAATATAGAGGATTTCTAGAGTTTTTGAGTGGATACCGAAAATTATCTCATGAGTGACCGATACAGATGGTTATTTTTCGCGAGCACTTGTGCGAGCGAAAGTACCCATTTGTCTCGGTCACAAGTGAGATAATTTTCGGTATTCACTCAAAAACACTAGATTTTCTTTTTATTACATGCTTTTTATAAGAATCTGATAATTCCACTCGTTTCAACCATGAATTGATGCATGAAAGTAAACAGCGCATTGAATTACTGATACGCGGAAGTGATTTGATCGATACTCGGAACAGATAGCGTCTTGCGATCTGATTCTGTTGGCGGGTTTCTAGTCCAAAAATGGCCTGGAAGTCCATAATATAAGTTTTTGGTTTGGTACGTCCTTTGAAAGGACGTACCAAACCAAAAACTTATATTACGGACTTTCAGGCCATGTTTGGACTAGCGAGTTTCATGCATCAATTCAAGGTGAACACGTGTTGAATTATTGCTGGAAATGATCGGTATCCACTCACAAACACTAGATTTTCTTTTCATTATAGGTTTCTAAAACAAATTGATTATTTCCAGTGATAATTTGTCTCGTATTCACCTTGAAGTGATGCTTTGAAAGCCGCCATTTTGATGATACCATGAAAGTGAAAATATCTATATCTTCACAGTGAAGGATACGATTTCTATCTTTCCTCAATTTCTTCGATAATCTATCATTTAGCGTTTAATAAAAAGGTTTATTTCACACTGAAGGCGATGTGAGCCCAGCTTGCGATGCAAGGGATTGATAACTGATTATTATTCTCTTAAGTTTGCAATTCTATACAGTGTGAAACTATCTATAACACAAACACAGATATTGACTGCTCTGAGACCAATGGACAACGTGAAACACGATATCATTGTTTATAATTTTGAAGCAACGAATCCTTGTGTCAAAATTATATTCAACGATTGCATGTTTTACTTTGGACTTTGGGTTACCTTTATTTCCCGTCGTGTTTCTTTGACAGTAAGGCCCAAATTAGAGTTATAACACATTGTAGAAATTTTCAGCTGAGAAGAGCAACCGTTAAAGCCTTCAAAACTGGAGGGCTGGGTGGTATCGTCTTTTATAAAGCGGCTAAATGGAAGAATCCATTCTGCAATTGTGGGGAAGATCAGTAAAAGTTTAATCCTACAACTGAACAGAGCCGTGGGGTTAATTTTTTACTGATCGTCCCTGTTCACTGGTACACCAACTCCGCATACCGTTTTTACTGATCTACAAAGCTGTAGAATTATTTTTTTTTACTGATATACGATTATATTATTATACCCCACCACCGACTTAGTGTTCATTGTGTCGTCTGCTCGTCCATTGCAAATTTGTTCTTCACGCAAACAGTTCTATATATAATATGTGACAGCCTATATACGCACTGTCTTTAAAGCTTACTTTTTTTCCTTACAGTGCCGGTGTTGGTAGAACAGGAACGTATGTAGCTATAGACACACAGTTAGAGCGTGCAAGGATGGAGGGTATTTTGGATGTACATAATTTTGTTCAGCTTATGCGGACACAGCGGGTTAATATGGTCCAAACGTTGGTATGTATAACCTACTTTGTTTCCTTTTCGATGTTTTAAGCTTCAGAAAATTCAGCAAATTCACATCCAAAATGCTGAAAGTTTATTTCTATAATTTTCCATTAAAATGGTCTTGAAAGACCATTTTCATGAAAAAGTATGGAAATGAAATGTCTGTTGGTCGACAATTCACTCAGTGTTAAGTTTGTGAAGAAAGATAAATTTCAGTGGAAAATATGAGAATTTTAGATAGGTTCAGAGAATTTAGTAGCACACCAGTCTCATGCCTGAATGTCTGAGCCCAGTCTTCGCTTGTGACCAAACGAGGTTGGTGTCATTTCCCAGACGAGATGTTGACTTACTAACTTACAGACTAGGAACGTGAATGTAATGTTCTAATGTGAAAGAAAGTATAAATATGCACATAATAAATTGACTATCACACCACAAACTATTGTTTGGAAACACACAAATAAATGGAATGATGATTTTTATGGAGAGAGCTCAAAGGATATGGTTGTTGCGCAGGTAACGGGTTAATGTTAGAGCATCTGTTGTACAACATCATACTTGAGTATTCAAATTCAGGGTTCAATGTCGAATTCTACCTCCCATTCCGACCTAAGGAGGTTACGCGAGCACATGCGCACGGACGTCCTCTTGAAGCGTTCCTGCAAGCGGATAGTTCTAAAAGTTTTTTACTCGCGTATTTATTACATTTTCTATAGTTACATTGTTGTAAAAGTTTAAAATTTTGTTACAATCATTGTGGAGTGGATTCCAGAACGTCGTCGAGAAGTTATCAATATCAATTAATACTCTTTTCATCGTAATTTTTGGATTTAATAATCACACAGGCGAATGCCATTATCAAAGTGTGAATCACTTCCAGCCAACACTGCTAGTGCTTCCGAAGAAGCGTGTGTTGCGTCAACCTCTGAAGCAAGGCGAAGCCCCACTGACTTGAGTGCACAGAATGCCATTCTGGACACTATATTTAAAGGCATGAACAGTCTTTGTCATGAAAAGGCAGAAAGGGCCGAGAGCACTGCGAATCGGAAAACTGGGAAAGGCAGCAAGACAAAGAACACCAACTCGCGAAAGGCGAACGGTGAGAACTCGCGAAATGCGAACAGTGAACCGGTGACGGACATTTTGCAGGGCACACGCGCATCTGTGTCGTATGCCCGCCAGACCAGAAAATTAAACAAAATAAAACAATGACTTGGAGTCAATTAAAGATCAACTTTCACAGCTTCTTGCGACTGTGGGAAAATTGGCACCGGTGGTGCAAGAACTTAAGGATGCCTATGACAACTATAACATCAGCATAGAACCGGAGGAACAGTCGTTAAATCTTGATAAAGGGGACGACTTAGAACCGGAAGTGGACGTAAATGTCGCCGGTGGAGATGTGTCGACAGACAACAACAGCATTTTCACAATTCTAGAAAAGTCTGTGCACAAGGATGTAAATTCGGATATTTTCAACTCTGTGTCAAAATCTACCATAACACAGGACATTCTTCTGCAAAAAATTCAGAGGTCTCTTTTGAAGGGCACCACCATTGTTATCAACCTGCTAAATGCTTTTGTTGAAGGTGAAGGAGGGAGGGGTGAAACACCTGACCCCTATGAAGTTATGAGGAGCCTATCAGATGCTGTTGGACTCTTAGCCGACTCAAGTCATCACTTGGATGTGAGGAGAAAAATGCTGTTCAAGCCAGAACTAGGTGAATAATATAAATCCTTTTGCAATGAACGGGATCCCATTGGCACACAACTGTTTGGGGATGACCTGGCGCAAACTGTCAAAGACCTGTCTGAAACGAAGCGGCTCACCACCAAGGTTACTAAGCCAAGAACAACAGTCAGACATCAGCTCTACCAACCCCGTACGGGCACATCTGGACAGCGCAAATTTCATTTTTTAGGCCAGCGAACAGGGTACCGCCAACGATACCCATACTCGAAGCACAACATATC
This sequence comes from Pictodentalium vernedei, assembly GCA_031216915.1. Classification (NCBI taxonomy): domain Eukaryota; kingdom Metazoa; phylum Mollusca; class Scaphopoda; order Dentaliida; family Dentaliidae; genus Pictodentalium; species Pictodentalium vernedei. The sequence continues at coordinate 163,264,363 of CM062291.1, read as the reverse complement.
AACTGGGTTCCAGAACAAGGGCCCGAATGCTAACAAAAACGACCGCAACAAACAGTAACAAATAGCACGGATGGCAGTAGTAACCCTGTATATAACACAAATGTAAATACCTTTATAGCCGGAAATATTCAGTTTAAGTATAATATGTGGCAATCTTTAAGTAGTGATCCATGGCTTCTTTCCCTCCTAAAAGGCTATATATTCGAACTGGATGAACAGCCTTTTCAGCCTATTGAACCTAATTAAATTCGGTTTCAAGCTCATGAGAAATCAACCATTCAAGCTCAGATACATGATTTTGCAGACAAAGGAATCATTGAAAAATGTATAAAGGAAGATGGAGATTTTATATCTAATATTTTTCTCCGTCCTAAGAAATCCGGATCTTTTCGTTTATTTTGAATTTGAAAAATTTCAACAAATTTCTAAAATATCAGCATTTTAAAATAGATACATTGCAGTCTTGCATAGAATTGATGATGCCGAATTGCTTTATGGCTTCAGTTGACCTAACAGATGCATATTATTCAAGGTGCACAAAAGCTATAGAAAATATTTAAGGTTAAAGCTGCATACTTTGGTTTGCAGGCCCTCTGTCATGAAATTTCTGATTCACATATACAGCTGCAGATGGATAATGTCACAGCTGTAGCTTATATCAATAACATGGGAGGGACCCACTCATGTAACTGTAATTTTATGGCTAGAGAAATCTGGAACTGGTGTGTTCCCAAGAAAATTTGGTTGTCGGCAACACATATTGCTGGTAAAAGTAATGTGGAGGCTGACAGATTAAGCCGATTAACAAACAGTAGAACGGAATGGAAACTGGAACCAAAAATATTTTCAGAGATTGTTAAGAAATGGGGCTTACCCAATATTGTTATGTTTGCATCACGATTGAATTTCCAATTTCAACCATATGTTTCGTGGCAATCAGATCCAGGTGCTCTAGCTGTAAACGCCTTTGCTTTAAATTGGGCTAATAAATTTCTATATCTTTTTCCTCCATTTAGCCTTATCCCACAATCTCTCACAAAAGTAATCCATACCAGAGCAAAGCGATTTTTATTGTACCCTTTTGGGAAATACAAGTTTGGTTTCCAGTGTTGATATCATTGCTAATAGATCTGCCAGTTTTGCTGCCCAAGAAAAACATTTTGAAGCTGCCATTCGACCAAGCAGCGAAACATCCACTCGAGGGAAAAATGATTTTGATGGCCTATCTCTTATCAGGGAGAACATCAGCAGCTCAATATATCATCTTTTCATCATGGAGAAAAAGTTCAATTTCACAATACAAAGTGTATCGGGATAAATGGATCAGATTTTCCAAACAACAAAATTTCAATACCATGTCTCCGACTGTGAACAACGTCATTGAATTCTTAACACATCTTTTTCAAAGTGGATTACATTACAGTGCTATCAACACTGCACGCTCTGCATTATCGCAATTTATAAAATTTTCAGACTCAGAGTTTGTTGTGGGAGAACATTCGTTAATGCGGCGATTTCTCAGAGGCATTTTTGTGAAAAGGCCTGTTTTAGCGAGATATAAAGATATCTGGGATGTAGACATTTTACTGACCTACTTGAAAAAATTGTCACCAACGGAATGTTTAAGTTTGAAACAATTGACTCTAAAAACAGATGTCTTATGCATGCTGGTTACTGGACAGAGATGTCAAACTATTACTTTTATGGTTTGTGACTACATGGTACGGAGAAATTGCTCTTATACGTTTCACATACATGACTTGATAAAACAATCAGCACCAGGAAGAGTGCAACCTTCTCTAAAACTGCAATCTTTCCCAGCGGATAGACGTTTGTATGTGGTCACATATTTAGATGCCTATATTAAACGAACTTAGCCTCTTCGTAAAGACAAGAGACTTTTTTTATTAGTTTTTGCAAACCTTATCAGTGGGTTTCAAAAGGCACTGTAGCACGCTGGATCCGAAATGTTATGCTTACGGCAGGCATAGATACTACAGTGTTCAAACAGCATAGTTTCGTGTTGCTTCCACCAGTATAGCCTTGCACGGGAAATGTGACATCAGCACCATCATGGTATCGGCAGGATGGTCAAATTCATCAACATTTGCAAAGTTTTACTGCAACCCAATACAGAAATCAAAAGGATTTGCTGACTATGGGTTGGCACCAAAGTAGAGAGGTATGTGAATTCAGTTTGCTTTAGACCATATACACGTAAGTGTTGCATGTTTGATCAGACTCTCAGTTCGGTCTTGTGGGCTTTGAAGTCTCGCGTAGCCTCCTTAGTTCGGAATGGGAGGTAGAATTCAAAAATTAAACGAGACTTACCTGTGAGGTGAGTTTTGATTGGAATTCTACCGACTCATGTAGACTTAGGAGGCTTAGCGCCCGCCCTCGTTCTAGTGACCACAAGACCTCACGCGATGAATAGGACGTCCGTGCGCATGCGCTTATCTCGCTTAGCCTCCTTAGTCTACATGAGCCGGTAGAATTCCAACAAAACTCACCTTACAGGTAAGTCTCGTTTAATTTTTGAATTAAATGTTGATATATGCATTCATCTGGTATAAACTTAGTAACAAGGCGGTAAGAGATGGATTTTTTTCTTTTCTTTTTTAGGAGCAATATGTGTTTGTGTATGACGTATTATTAGAAGCACTGATATGTGGTGATACGACGACAACCTGTGACAAATATCCAGAACACTTCGATGCCCTTTCTAGATATGATCCGAATATTGGAAAATCTAAGTTAGAAGATCAGTTTGAGGTACAGATGTGATTATACTGTATGCGTAAAATAGCGAATCAGCTGAACAATCATGAATGTATCATAACCAGCCGTTTCAGTGAACGCATTAGATCAACTTGAGGTTTATTTAACTGCATATGTAAATGTATCTCACCTCTTATCCCCTGAAAACCTCTGAGGATTTCGTTGGATTTAAAACGTTACAAACAAGCTGTGTATACACCATGCACAGTCTGTTCAAATCAATGTACGACTGTCAGAGCAACTTCCCCTTTGTCTATACATCTATCAAAATGTCGACAGGCGCTAACCGCTTCACGCTAAACAACATTTCACTAGTTTGTTCAGTGTATAGGAGAAGTAGTCGGGAGGTTTATTCGTTTTTTTTTTTTTTTTTTTTTTTTTTTATTTGGGTTTAACGACACATTAACAGCCAGGGTCATATCATGTCGGTGACAGTTTTACGGGTGGAGGAAGCCGGAGTACCCGGAGAGAACCACCGAGCAACGACGAGCAGCTGTCAGCTCCCCAACATCGTAACTCTGAACTCTGCACCGCGGCACAGGCAGGGTTAGATTGGTTGAAGACATGCGCACCATCGACGTGCAGTACGCCTTAGAACACAGCGTCATCGTGCCCCCATGTAGGCAAGCGGGGTGAAGTGTCTTGCCCAAGGACACAACGCGGTTGCCGCAGGTGGGATTCGAACCGAGGACCTCTCGGCTTGCAGCCTGCACCTCTACCTACTGAGCCACCGCGCCCCTGGTTTATTCGTTACACAATTTATTAAAGACCTAATGTGGTATGTACCGTATCGGTTAATTCCACATTAATTCCACGGTTTAGTAAATACAGACCACCATATTGTCTATTCACCTTTTCTCTCTGAATATACAGTCGCGATATTTATCCATGCAGGTGTATACGGGCATCGCGAAGATGTATGATTGGAGGGATGTAAACCCGATTTGTTCCGACTGTAACAGGTCAAGAACCGACTGGTAAAATATTCCAACTACACTATCAAAGCATTCCTTCTTCGAAGGTTGGAATATCAGTCAGTGGGGATTATAGTTCACAAACTACTAAAATGGGTAAAAAAGTGACGTAACTTCTTATTTAATTAACACTCGCCTTAGGCCTCTGTGTGTGTGACCGATTATTTGTGTGACATAAGACCAAGTAGCAAATCTAGTCTTGGAAGAAACTACATGATTACTAGCAAGACCAAATTGAAATTTAAGACTCCAATCCAGACGAAAATGTACCGACTGGATACAAATATGGGAGGGGGTCTTTCACACACCCCAAAAAACCCTTAAACCAAGCTCCTGCAGGTTTGTGCTGATGAAAAATCTTGCTGTGCAGTACAAAGCTCCTGTTGCTGACCACTGAACAAGTGAAGGTCTCAAAAATGATTATTTCGACGCGATGCGTGACCAAATGTGAGCTTCCAGTACTCTACTGGTTAACTACATAAAACGGAGACCCAACATCTCATCTTTGATGACGTACACACATTTATGATAATAAGTATAACTCTCGATCAAGAAACTAAAGCTTAATCAACTAACATGAACAAGTCAATACGGACGTAAAAGAGAACCATTCAGAAATGTATCATTGTTCCTGTGCCGATAGCATATTTCTCATATTGCTACCGGCTCCACATCTGGCAACAATATTCAGTTTCAGCTGCTATAAACATCCATATGAGTGGCTTGTAGTCAGCGACATTACGGCAATTCAATGTGAATAGCCAAGAAAATTGTCAAGGTGGTTGCATGCAACATAAAACACCTTTGTGAGACATGCTTCCAGAAGAATATCTCAGAGGTGCAAATGAAAGTGATTTTCTATGCCCTTAAGTACTCAAAACCGGTATGTTTTTTCACAAAAGTTAGTTGTTGCAAAGTGAAGTTACAGAATTCAAGAATTCATAAGATATGTTTGACTAACGCATTGCCACATCAAGATGAAATATAAAACTAATGAAAAATGGAATTTAACACTTAAGCACCAATAATACATTTTCTGATCGACATGAATATAATTTCCGTTTATCACAAAAAGGCAGTGGGAGAAATTGTACAAAAATTCAATAAAACGATCAGCGGAAATAATGGAACGCTACACCATCAGCTTTCGTCGTTCAATATAACAAGGCTGTTTAAACAGAATTCCGCGTTTTTCTCAAAGAAAACAACGATTAATCAGCTTATAATTTTGCCGCTATATATTCCGCATTCTCTCAGATTTCAAATTTTTTCCATATTCTTTGTAGAGAACGATTGCACAAATAGAATGTATCATTAAAACTGTGAAGTATTAACAAATTCTTTGCTTCTTGAACAAAACTGATAATTAGTAAATGGGAGTTGCATGTTATTTTCCGTGAAAACGAATTTATGGAATAATATCTAGTTTCCGGGGCTTTTCATCGATAATAATAGTTTGTGTCGTGTATTTTTAAAGTTCTTGTTGCATTTTCCCATCAGCGATTTATTTTAAATAGACTTCCCACTTTTTGCTTCTGTTAATAAATGGAATGACATTATAAGTGACTTTCAAAGCAAGATGATGTCCCCGATTTGTGTTCTAGTGATTTAGAATACTCTTCAACTAATGCTGGGGAAATCAGTGGCAGACGTAGATATCTCTGGAAAAAGGGGTGACTGTGAGTCAAATTTTAGGCAGCAAATAAATACACTTAGGGGCGTCGCGAAAATGACCGATTAGTGTAAACTTGATTCGACCGAACTGCGATCGCTCAAGTCCTGATTGATAAAATATTGCAACTTCTTTAGCAAGGGATCCCTTCGTTGAAGAAATGCCATTTGATGTAGATGGCATATTTGTCATTCGGGATTACAGTTGAAAGCCTCAAGAGTTCTTGGAATTTACTTGCCAATAAATAAACAGTCGTGACCAAATTGATCATGCTTGGCACCCAACAGCCAGAGTCAGGTTCTACAGACTTCCATTTGTATGACCGACTTAGTATGCGATATAAGTCCAAGTTAAAAATGTATTTTAGTGAGAAAGTATTTGATTACCAGCAAAAGCGAATCCATAGCCAATACTCCAAATCTGAAGAAAAGGTCCCGACGGGAAAAATTATTGGGGAGATCACACCTCTATACCCCCTCCGAGTGCATCCATCGCTTTCACACTCGAGCTACGAACGTCATCAACGGGAAAGCGTGATGTACTTGAGCGCGAACATTAAAATTTGATCGCGGCATTGGGCGCCTGGCACACTTACACGAAAGGGGAGACAGGGAACTACTATAATTGTATTCCGCAGTGCGGTGTGGAACTATAGTATTTCTTGTTTGTCGGATAAGCAATTAAGTTTGTTAGTGTTGAGAACATTCTTAAAGCACTAACACTATCATCTCAAGTAAACTTGGGGCATTTACTTAAATGGCCGTTCGTACCACGGGAGACATGCGAGACGGTCGGTGATCTCTTTGGTGCACTGAGTGGAAGTTACACCCAGAATCGGTTAATAAAATCCGTTCTCAGGCCTATGAGGGGCGATTATTCCACCACCCCACCCTAGTTTGTACCATTTATGGCAATGCAAAGGTATTCAATTTCCTAATTGTCGGTAAGCTGCATAACATATTTGACGCAGGAGTTATGTTTGAGAACGTACTGAACGAATATTGTTTCGTTAATCTGTTAACCCTTTACCTAACATGAAAAGCAGACGACACTTGCAAAAATAATTCTTGAATAACTAATTTTTTTCATTTTTTGTCTCAAAAACATAGGTTACGACCCCTCGTTGGAACGAGCTCGACGAGCTCGTTCCAACGAGGGGTCATAACCTATGTTTTTGAGACAAAAAATGAATAAAATAATGAAAATTAATAGGCGATTTTTGAGAATAGCGCTGGCCGGTTTTGGCCGTTACGTTAGGTAAAGGGTTAAGGCAAACCATTTGTGGAGCCTCTGTGTAAAAAGCTTCCAATCGAGAACTTTTGTTTTCGTATCTGAACATACAGAAATAATGAAAAATATAATAATAAAAAGAGTTTTTTCACCATCTTTGAAAGATCAGGCATATGAACAATGGGTTTTATTACTTTTGTTGTCTATCTTCAATCGTAAAACTTTTTTTTTATATTTACAACGTTATAACTGATGATCAGTACCAGTAGCAACTCGATAGAGTACCCTGATGTCTAAATAGCAAAATATTCAGTTGTAAAATTTTCCCATGATCAAACTGAGAATTTTATCAATTATACATTGTTGGGGAGAGCCCCGTGAGCTCCGTCAAACAAAATATAATTTGTTAAATTCCTGCTACTACATGGACAAATAGTGTCTGGAAATACATTTTAATGAAAGTATCAGGAGTTAGCCCTTTGAACCCCAGAAGCCCTTTTCCGGCCGGGTCACAAGCTACTTCATAATGTCATTAAGTGGGATGGCTACAAGGTAAATGTGCGGTGTAGATCAAGGTGTAGCCCAAGGCTGCACGTTGAAACTATTAATTGGTCTACCCCAATAATGAATATGGACTCTTCCAACTGCTGCCATTGAACTGACATGGAAGATACCACGAGGGTTCAAAGGATTAAACAAGATATCCAGTAGTTTGGTAGTGTTCAAAACAATACTATGAAACATCACGAGTGTGTAATCATATGCAAATTTAGTGAACTAGATTTTTAAAAATATGTTTCATCTATCGGACGCATAAAGTAAGACCTTCATTATAAAATGAACTTTCACATATTACCTGGCTGGTTCGTTTTCATTTGAGAAATCGATTTAAAATTCTCGGTAGATTTCTCTCCTCTCCTGTGTTTTGTGTTTCATAAATAATATTTTAACCAAATCACACCGAACCTGATCAAACAAGTTGTACATAATTACTGTGTTCTATTCAATCAATTTTGTATTATAATTTTCTTACAAATTCACGCAGTTGTCACAGATTGCTATTTTTTGTATTCATTGTCATAGTCCTGGTGTTTGCACATCAAACCTAAGGCACCCCAGAGTGATTCTATTAGAACAGCACGTGTGCAGGTTGTAATATCAGCTATCTATATACATTATTTCATGGTGGGATTATTTTATCTATCGTCATATGGGCGTTAAAATTCGCCAGGCGAATCATTTGTTTGTCGAGCTAATGTTTGTTAATCATTTACCTCCAAACTGGGAAATTTCTTTCAGTGCTGTTCACAAAAATACAAGACATACTTTCTACTTGTTTTATGTTTTGCTTTGAAGACATTTTTCCCGAATCAAAGAGGTGTTATAAGTATGTCAATAGAGAATGAATAAAAAAACATAGTTGTATTGAACAAAAATATATATCACTGATGTCGTCTTTACCTTTCCAACATTAAACCCCTAAAAGGTACCATCGCAAGCAATAACATCTGCAGTAAGTCAGCGAGTCTGGTTCGGATTTATGACAGAGGACCACAAATACTTTATTCTTACAGCCCTGCTTTGCAGAAGGATTAAAACCCTTTACCTAATGAATCGCCCGCATCCGCCCGCGTAATATGCAAATTGAGCAGTTGAAAAAATTAAATTTTTCAAAATATTTCAACAAAACCATATCATGTGACCCCTCATGGGAACGAGCTCTTTGAGCTCGTTCCAATGAGGGGTCACATGATACGGTTTTGTTGAAATATTTTGAAAAATTAAAAAATATTATATTTAAAATAATAAATTTTGATATCGTCTGCGTTGGGTAAAGGGTTATATTATCACAGAGACTATTCGTCAGTTGGCTGATCATCATATCGTCTGCTCAATGAAAAATGTGAAAGAGTCGAAGAAAAATTAAGTTGAATCAAATGAAACAAAATGTTAAGAAAACTCTAACATTCTTATATCCATCCATCTCTATGGTGTGACTTAAGCTTTGAGACTTCAGAATGGTGGAATTTACTTGGGTTCTTTTTAATTGTACAGTGCCCAAAATTCTACCAACTCTTCTAAGATCCGAAGTACAAGCGGAAGAAATATATATACCATTCGTTCCACCGTCCATCCGATTTAACCCCCAAGTCACAGTTGTCGACATAACAAAATTTCAAGAAACATTCTTCCCGGAATGAAACTAAGAATTTAGTCAATTTAATCTTGTTTGACAGAGCTCATTGAACTCTGTCAAACAGGACTGTTTTGATCAAATTCCTAGATGCATTATGGAAAAGCTTAGCTGCCTGAATGTCCGTTATGTTGACAACAGAGTATTGGGGGTTAAATGGTGCTCAAGTCACGTTTTTGATGGAGACGTTTCTTAACCTCTATCGATAAATTATCTTAAAAATAGAGACAGTGTAGTTAGAGCCAAACGAACATAATGTGAACTCTTGAAAAGACCGAAGGTCGTTAGTTAGATTAAATTTGATATAATATGATCTAAAAATGTCTTCCTCTTTTGCTTCCTGTCCTTACAAGCTATGTCTACGCATTTTATTACACATCCATTCAACTTTAAACCCTCGTATTTAACGGAATAGCCGCTATGATATAAACGATTCTGTACTCAATGAGTGATGTACAAGCCAAAACTTTTTGGGCACCAGCCGAAGAGAAACAGCGATACGAATTTCAACAAACACTGGTTCCGAAAAGGTTGTTTTGATTTTTTATCGATCCATTTGATCAGTACAGCTTCAGTCAAAGCAAACCTTTGGGTTTAAACATATGAATTAAAATTTGTTTATTTAAATGAATTTTAATGCATGGGTTGTGTAATAAACACAGAACGCGATGTGTGTTTGAATCGGTGGGTGTTCGTTGGAATGGCGTAATCATATTTCGCTCGAGCCTACGGCTCTCGCGAAATATGATTACGCCATTCCAACTCGTTATGTTAAACACCCACCGATTCAAACACACATCGCGTTCTGTCTATGTATCTCAACTTCAGTCCAATTCAGATAACAAATTAACAAATGGAATAGCAGATACTTAGCTTCCTCTTTACTACCCAATGTCTCTTTTTCAGCTCCTACGATTAATATCTTCAACCATAGAGAGGGATGAAAGTACCACAGCTCTTAGACCGGACAATCTCTTCAAAAATAGATGTAAAAATATTATACCAGGTGCGTACCAATAGAATTGCAAAATCTCTCTCAACATACCATCAGAGTGTCTATTTTCAAAATTTACTCCTAGAAGCTACCATTTGGGGACCAGTGGAAACGATTCTACACTGTGTTAAAAGGTTCATATGTTTCGATTGTGTTTTATATTTAGGTAGAAACAAATGTTATTTTGATCATATGGGCTAGTTTAGTAACCAATTACTGCAAATTATTTAAAAAATATATTAAAGTTTTCATTTGTACACGTAAAATGTTACTTTTTATTTTTTCAGCAAATCGTTGTAGACCATTTCTCATAACACAAGCGGAAGAGTGTAACGATTATATAAACGCTGTTTTTGTAAACGTAAGTATCAAGAATTGTGTTTTTAAGATACACTGTAAAGTATGGCGCACATAGTTTTGCGAATGTCATGCAGTACATGTTCTAATTTTCAGCTCACCTGAGTGAAAGTCAGGGGGAGCTTAAGTGATCACTTTCCGCCCGTCCGTCCGTCCGTCGTGAACTTTACATTATCGACGTTTCTTCATAAACCACTTGAACGAATTGAACCAAATTTGATACACATGTTCCTTATCATATGTCAATTCAGGTTTGCCCAACTACAGTTGCCACGTCCACAGGGGGCACCACAAGGGGCATTTCTCTGACAGAACCCATAAATTGTTTTCCAAATTGAAAAATCTTTTTATCCAGAACCATCAATTACAAACTTTTGATATTTGGTATACAACATCTCTAGGGAGGTCACATTCAAGTTTGTTCAAATCGGACCCCTGGGTTAATATTTGGGCTCCCTATGGGAGTGCAAAGTTTAACTTAGTGCAATATGAGGAGATTTCTTTAACAATCTTCTTCTTCAGATCCACCATTCCGAATCCTTTCATATTCTGTATATAATATCTTCAGGGGGATCAGATTCCAGTTTGTTCAATTCGAATCCCTGGCTTAATATTTGGGATCTTTATGGGGTGGGGCGGGGGCTGGGGGCAGGTTAGATTGAAGGTTGTTCAAATATTTTCCTTAGTGTTTGTCCATAAAATTTGCCTTTCAATCTGCAGTTGACATCACAACACCTGGCAGTTTGTCTGCAGCTGATAGAATTGGAAGCAATCAGGAAGACCTATAATAATAATCATCTGACATGGACACTAGAGTTGTGAATAATTTCATGACTTCATTCCCCTTTAGTGTTGATGAACCATGACTAACTGAATGTGATCCAAAATACTTCTTTGAACCACTTTGTCAGGTGAGTGATTAAGGCTCCTTGGGGCCTCTTGTTTGTCATCCCACCGAAATGGACAATACGCCACAGTATTCAAAGTCCTTTGCTCTAGCATTAATAATAATTCATTGCCCTTCCGCTGATTTGTCGCGGTTCTCTTATGAGTGCACCCACATCGACCCAGTTCCCCGGTGGGTTATTACTCCCCCCCCCCATCCCCCACCCTCGATCTCCCAGCATTCAGTCAAAAACGGTTTCAAAAATCCACCCATTGGGGCTTTCTCGATCTCCTAACTATAAAAAATTAACCCTTCCCTCATGTCATTCCTCATCCACTTATCCTTCATATTTTCATCCCATTTTTTCATTGGTTTCTCAAGGAGTCTTGTTCTACAGGGCAAATATTTGGGGCATTCTAGAATGAAATGTTCCAGGGTCTCCGTTACTGCTAAGTGATTAGTTAGACAAACCCAGTACAGTCTATGTTAAACATAACCTTATGTCCCAAATATCTAGAAAACATTTTTGTGCTCTCTGTTTATCCGCAAATGCCTGCAAATATAATCTTCTGCATTTTGTTCAACAGCACTATCCGAGATCTATCAAACACGATATAATAGTTTATATTGTTACCTGTATTTTAGGCGTGTTTAAGATGACTTCTGGGTATGAAGTTGAACATTCATTATTCTTTTCCCTGTTTCCGAAGGTTCTCTCGTGTTCTTGGATTTAGTCTAAAAACGTCTTTCGTTGTCTTTGAATTCAACCGAAATATTCAATTTCAGGATTTGTTGGTCATCTGAAGCCACAGTTGTAAAGTGATAGAAGCTATTAACTTTTGCATCGTACTGACTTCCAGTTACTATTTCTTTTATTATTCCAGAGTTATCAATATCGAGACGCATTTATAGTGACACAGATGCCTCTACCAAATACGGTGCTAGATTTCTGGAGATTACTCTACGACCACAAGTCAAACTGTATCGTCATGCTGAATGAAATAGAAGAAAAAGACGAGGTAAGGACTTAAACAAATATACTATTTATTTGAAGAAACATACCAGAAGTACAACTTATACAGGCCAGCAGAACATCTGCTTAGCACTGAGATGATGGCAATATAAACAGAAGAATGCCCCGGAACATACCCACTGGTGACACAGTAGAAATAAACATACTATACCAATATCATTTAGCATTTATTGGCAGGCGTATATCATTTATTATACAGCTACAAACCGTTTCTATCAGCAACATCCAGGGTTAATATTACATTACTACTGAGCTTTCTTTCTGATTTGTTCATCAGCTGCTGAGCGAAGACAGTGCAGAAATCTTGGACAACATTTCCGCGAACGTATATGTTGTACAAGTGTGTGTGTGAGCGTGAGGGAGATAGTATATGAGAGAGATTAAGCACATTGATCGCAAAGGTCTCTTTCTAGATTTTATCGCGATCTGTTCGCTACACAGACCAGTGGATGAACACTTTCTAAATAAAATATCGCGAAATCACAAAAGAATCAAGAAAAACAAACGGAAATAGAATCTGAGATCCAATATTATCGCATTTTTATTTTGAGAGGTGAGATTCACAGTACTAAGAGATGGGGTGGACAGAAGATTTTGACCTAATAAGTAGAAAATACAATTCTCCCAAACTCTCGCAATACAAATGTAAAGTTTTAAAAACATTGGCTCCAGATCGTGGACTAGTCGCGATCCCGTCAAAAATCACAGTTCTGTTATTTTTTTACGACATAAAATGTTCAAATTGTTGAAATTGATCACACGCTATGCTTTAGATTTTTAACTATAATTCGTGACGTTTGTTTGACTTGGTTCGTCGAAGAAAACTTGCATGCAGCTATTTTTTACCAAATGGCTACTTCAGGGATCGTGGAACCTCAGTGGTTAGAGCATTGAACTTTAAACCGAAAGGTCGACGGTTCAATCGTGACCAGCGGTAACTGCGTTGTGTTTTGGTCAAGGCACTTAATTCCGATTACCTGCGCTGGGGCAGGGTGGAGCAGTGCACTAAGGCATACTGCCATTCGATGCTGTATTGCCTGCAACCGCTGCTAACGCAGCCTTTGCCATGTTAGTAAATTGGAGAGTCTGACAGTTGCTCGCCGCTTCTCGATGGTTCTCTCGGGGTACTCCGTCTTCCTCCACCCGTAAAATTGTCCGAAACGTCGTGACCCTTTCTGTTGAATGTGCTGTTAAACCCCCCAAAATAAACAAACAAACAATAGTTACTTCACAATTAGAATAGGTTTTATCGTCCTGTATTTTATGATTTTAGTTTTTTCATTAAAACTCTTTCAACACGAGAGGCTGCTTTTCCGGTCCAGCAACACGATACGTCATAGTTTCGTGAAGTAGGATGACTACTGAGTGAACGTGTGTGATAGAACAATTAATATTTTCAACGTGCAGCCTGGAGGCTGCACGTTGAAAATATTATCTGCCCCCAAATAATGGATATGGACTCTTCCAATTTCTGCCATTTAACTGGCATGGAAGATACCACCAGTGTTCAAAGGGTTAACGTGTAGTGCATTTTTTTATTTTACAGACGTGTGAGAGGTATTGGTCGCTGGATCTTGCCGGAGAACAACACGGACCATTTATAGTAGAGATTACTGCTGAAATTAAATCTGATCCCACCATAACTGTCAGGGATTTCACCATTACAAATACAATTAATGTAAGTGTTTCAGTCGATAGCCCACATTACTTCCCCATGCTATTGTTATATAGTTCTGAAATGTTTTAGTTTGAAGTGGAGTGTTAATAAGGATATGCAGACTTGCAAGGTTTGTGAAGTAGACAATTAACTTATTTGTGCCAAAGACCAGAATGGTTTATTGAATGCTTTCTGGTCTCTTTCTCAAAATAAATACGTTGGCCCCTAATAACAGTCATTACTAACATCCATTCTCTCTTTTCTACTGGCAAGGGGTTAGGATGGGGCAAGACTGAGACTATTAGGTTCAAGCTGATCACAGATGGCGTGAGATTTCTCACCCTCTTACCACCTGCTGCTACGGGCCTACATTTTCAAGGCGGTTCTTTTCACTTCCCATCTCTCAACTCGTGGATTGCTGCATTTTTCTTGATCAGGGGTTTCTTTACATCACATATTTCTTTGTTACATTTGACTGGATAGTGCTAATAGGAACTATTCAATAAAACATAAGTGCACAGTGAGTCATAAACGCACTCGCATTTTAGACAGAGTCGATATGAAACCCCTCCAATAGTATATAGGTATTATAGTTTGGAATTTAGTAACGACCATATATAGACTACCAACATTCTACCTGTTAACCAATCAACATTCGTGAATCTCTCATTTTCTCTTCATTATGATTGTGGCAAATGTGATGCCGGATGAAGAGGAAGCATCTGGAGACGACCCCTGAAACCGCCTTTGTGCTAGTGCTGCACGGTATATCGATAAATCGATATATACCAGTATTCAAACCAATATCGATTGAAAACCTGTGTAATTACAAAAATATCGGTTTATCGGCATTATTTATTTACCCACAATTTCATTTTCAAGATGTCTTGAGTTTAAACTGTAGCCCCGAATGAATATATAATATTATCCCTTTACCCAAGGAGTCGACCGCGCGTACTCGCGTAATTTTCAAATTTAGCAGTTGAAAAAATAATTTTCAACGATATCATGTGACCCCTCGCTGAGCTCGTTCCAATGATGGGTCACATGATATTGTTTATTTAATTTTTTTGAAAAAATCTGATAAACTATTATTTAAAATAATAAATTTTGGTATCTTCTGCGTTGGGTAAAGGTGTTTCGAACCGCATCACCAAGACATGCTGATTCGTTCCGACTGTGATGCCTCAAGTCTCGATGTGGTACTTATGTTCAGATTTCTGAACAGTTTTCGATATACCGGTATACAGCGATATTGTTTTGAATACCGATACCGGTATTCAGTTTTGAATATCGAACAGAGCTACTTTTTGCTTTTCTGTTGTTTTGTTTGTCGCCTCTTCTCTGTTTTGCAATTATTGGCCTCAGTGGCCCTGTCCAAAGGCACAGCTGTTAAATTTGATTTATCACATGCTTTGTCATAAAAAATATCATAAACTAAGATAAAATAGCAATGAAATATCGTAACATGAGATATTATCATTTATCATATGACTCGTCCGTTTTGTTCACTTTAAAACATTTGAAATTTTTTACTTTCATATTAATCAGTGATAAATAAAGCCTTCCGTCAATTTCATTGGTCAATTTCAAAACTAGACAATTTGATTGGCTGAACAAAATACAACTGGGCCACATTTTCATAATTGGCATAATTAGAGTTGGGAACTTTCATTGGTCAATTTCAAAACTGGACAATTTGATTGGCTAAACAAAATACAACTGGGTCACATTTGCATAATTAATTTCAGTAGGGAGAATTTACGTTATCTGTCCTGTTTTGGGTGGGTTATATTGTATTAATCTTTTACCTACAAGAAAAAATCCATTCATTTTTTTTATATTTTCACTTTTTGCTTCCAAAACATAGGTTGTGACCCCTCATTGGAACGAGCTCGACGAGCTCGTTCCAATGAGGGTCATAACCTATGTTTTGGAAGCAAAAAATGAAAATTTTTAGTTATACGAGGATGTTTTTTCCAGGTGTCGTCTGCAACTCAAGTTAGGCGATGGATTAAAAAGTCATACTAAGTGGCTAATTTGTGCGTGTGTGTGTCATATGATAAATAGAACATGAAATGAGTGTTTTTCTCATATAATATTTATGAAACGAGTCTAAGAATTTTCCGTTTTGGTGAGCCTCTTTTACCTACAAGAAAAAATCCATTCATTTTTTTTTATATTTTCACTTTTTGCTTCCAAAACATAGGTTGTGACCCCTCATTGGAACGAGCTCGACGAGCTCGTTCCAATGAGGGTCATAACCTATGTTTTGGAAACAAAAAATGAAAATTTTTAGTTGTACGAGGATGTTTTTTCCAGGTGTCGTCTGCAACTCAAGTTAGGCGATGGATTAAAAAGTCATACTAAGTGGCTAATTTGTGCGTGTGTGTGTCATATGATAAATAGAACATGAAATGAGTGTTTTTCTCATATAATATTTATGAAACTCGTCCGAATTTTCCGTTTGGGCTCGCCAGAGGCTCGCCAAAACGGAAAATTCTTAGACTCGTTTCATAAATATTATATGAGAAAAACACTCATTCCATATCCTCTATATCCTCACTGATGAAACAGTTATAGTTTTGTCTTCGCAACTGGGGGTTGGTCGTTACTTCTATGGATTATTGTTTTCTTACATTAACTTATATATGTGTTTTAATGTTCCACATCATATTGTTGAATTATGTTATGGATTTTACGTGATAAACGAGGAAGGTGTCATTTAATTTATTCATAATTACTCGTTATTTATAAATAGGTTAGTATGTAGTTGCGAAATAAATACAATTGCTTGATGATCAGATCAGTCACCATTTTTCCACCCAAGCGGGATCCTCCGAAAGTGGCGCAATGCTTGACTGCTGTGGTAAATAAGCTCTGTTTTGTTTGTATCAATAGAAGCCAGCAACCAGTGGGCTGCGAAGGTATAGCATATAAAGTAAACTTGACTCTATGCGTGTGCAAGATGAAGCCCACGATGTGATTTTTTGACAAAACAGGAATGAGATTTCATTTTTCATTATCCAATTTCAGTTTATTTCTTACCTAATCACTTCTTTTATTTCTTTAAATTTACATGAAAATGGCCTACACGACCATCTTCGTGAAAATTCAGACAAATAAAATATGTCTGCCACAGATTTAATTAAACTGCATATAATTTATTTTGAGACAGTCAGTTTGCGTTTAAACATTTCTCAGTTTTGAAACATGTTTTTGGTTTGTTTCAAATTAGTTTATACTGTGAACTTGGGGCGAGATGAAGATTAGACAGAACACAACGAGCCTGGAATCCGGCGGACAGAAATAAATGATCCGAGTTGAAGTTTTTGCAGGTGTTTCACGTGCGTTGTAGACATGGGTAGTTGAATCCTGTTCCGCGTTCTCCACTTGAGCTGTGTTCTGTTTTTATACCACAATTAAACTTGAATTAGGTGAACGTAGCTAAGATGTTAAAAGAAAAATATCTCCTTCGGAGGTCTTTTCACTCTTTTACGTGACGCTGTTAGTGGTAGAATGTTTTTTTTGCGCGCCGAAGATGCACAGTGACGATATGGGGTTTGTTGACCCCTTGCTACCCCACGTGACACTGTTGTTTGTATAGAAGCATTTTATTCACGCCAAAACGTCAATCATATGCGTACCAACCAATCAGAAGCGTTCTTACATACTCAGTTTTGCTGGAGGCCGTATTTAACGCGTGGTTTTCCACAGTATTCGGCGCATATTTTGTGTCGGGTAACATAGAATACACCAAGTGGTCGTGGTTTAATTTATTTTCATTTGAACATTCTATTATCATGTGATCAGAAACCCGATAAAAGATGCTTAAATGACCAAACTCGTCAGGCTCATTCCAATACATGGTTATATTAAGCTACGTTACAGGGGAGCAAAAAAGAAAATATTCAGTTATTCAAACGTTTTGTACAAGTCTCATCTGTCAGTAGTGTTTGGTAAAGACGTAGAACCATGATTTTTAGCTCATCTTGACAAAGTCAAGCTGAGCTAATCTCATCGCTCTTCGTCCGTCGTCTGTCGTCCGTTGTCTGTCGTCTGTCGTTCGTCGTCCGTCAACACCATGTTTTGGTCTTCTCCACCAAAGCCACTGGGCCAATTCAAGTGAAAATTTGTGTGAGTGATGGTCCTAAAGGGGCATTTCATTTTTTTTCAACTCAGTATGCCCAGCCCCATAGGGAGGGAGTGGGGGAAAATGCTCCAAAATATTTTAAAAATCTTCTTCTCAAGAACCAGAGTGTACAATGACTTGATATTTGCTATGGAGCTTCCATATCAGGTGTAGAATCAAGTTTGTTCAAACGAAGTTCGTGAAGTAATATTTGGCTTTGTAATAGGAGGGGTAAGATTTTTGGCCCCGCCCAAAATTTCTATTTTCTGAACCGATGGTCCGGTATGAACCAAATTTGGTTTGTGGTAGTATTGGGTCATAAGTACTTGATCCATGCAAAAAAAAAAAAAAATTCCCGCATCCCCATGGGAACCCTGGGAGCTAAAAATAGAAATATTTTCAAACGCCCATATTCCCCAAATCCCACGGAACAGAGAGCTTTTATATGGTATGAAGTATCCTTATGACCAGTAGAATTGAATGGTAAAAAAAAATTGCCATCGGTTATGTTAGGGTGTTCTGTAATGGGCATCGAAAAAATGCTGAGTCGGCATATTTGCAAAAATTTAAAAAAATCTTTTCTCCAGAACCAATCATCAGAATCTTTTGATATTTGGTATACAGCATTCATAGGGTGGTCAGATAAAAGTTTGTTGAAATAAAGCTCATTGGTTCATATTTGGGCTCTCTACAGGAGCCTGAAGTTTTAACATAGGGTAATATGGGGAATATTTTTTAAAAATCTTCTTCTTCAGAACCACCAGTCAGAATCTTTTAATATTTGGTATATATCATTGTTATGAGGGCCAGATTCTAGATTGTTCAAACCAAGTCCCTAGGTTAATATTTGGGCTTCCTACGGAAGCCCAAATTTTATCTTTGTTCAATATGGAAGGTAATTTAAAACAAGAGGCCTGTCACGCCTAGAGAGCTCCGCTGAGGGCCACTGATCACATGGGCATGTTTTCTAATACTAATATTGTTACAAACTTTAGCCGAAAAATTTTCAGTTGTCACGAAAATTATGGCTTGGATCGATTACACACCGCCTATTGACATTACATGACGTTATAAAGTTTGGTCCAAAAATATTCAGTAGTTTAGAAATTATGGCTCGGACAAACAAATATCAAAAATATCTTAAGATTTTCTTGATCCTGTGACCTGTGACCTTGACCCTGTGGATTTACAGACCGCAGAATAATTGATGACACACTGTCTATTGATAATACATATTGTTATGAAGTTTGGTGGAAAAATATTCAGCGGTTTAGAAATTATGGCTCGGACAAATAAAATGTTGACGACGGACGGACGGACAGACGATGACACACCGTCTATTGATAATACATATTGTTATGAAGTTTGGTGGAAAAATATTCAGCGGTTTAGAAATTATGGCTCGGACAAATAAAATGTTGACGACGGACGGACGGACGGACAGACGGACGACGGACGACAGACGACGGACGACAGACGACGGACGACGGACGACGAACGAATCAGTATAAGAAAGTCAGCGGAGCTAAAAATCTTCTTCAGATCCATCAGTCAGAATGCTTTGATATTTGGTATGCAACATCTCTGTGGGGGTCAGATTCAAGTTTGTTCAAATCAGATCCCTAGGTATATATTTGGGCTCACTATGGTAGCCCAAATTTTTACTTAGTGCAATATTAGGAAAGTTCTTTAAAAATCTTCTTCAGATCCACCAGTCGGAATGCTTTTATATTTGGTATACAACATCTCTAGGAGGGGTCAGATTCCAGGTTGTTCAATTCGAGTTCCTAGGTTAATATTTGGGCTCCATATGGGAACATGAAATTTAACTTAGTACAATATGAGGGAATTTCTTCAAAAATCTTCTTCTTCAGATTCACTTGTCAGAATGCTTTCACATTTGGTATACAACATCTCTAGGGGGGGTCAGATTCAAGTTTGTTTAAATCGGATCCATTGGTTAATATTTGGGCTCTCTATGGTAGCCCAAATTTGAACTTAGTGCGATTCGAAGAAATTTCTTTACAATTTCTCTTCTTCAGATCCAATAGTCAGAATGCTTTCATATTCGGTACACAACATCTCTAGGGAAGTCAGATTTAACTGTGTTCAAATCAAGAACCTGGGTTAATATTTGGGATCGCTATGGTAGCCCAAGTTTGAACTTAGTGCAATTCGAAGAAATTTCTTTACAATTTCTCTTCTTCAGATCCAACAGCCAGAATGCTTTCATATTCGGTACACAACATCTCAAGGGAAGTCAGATTTAACTGTGTTCAAAGCAAGAGCCTGGGTTAATATGTGGGCTCTCTATGGGAGCCGGAATTGGCCATTTTGCTGAAGAATTAAAAATTTTGTATTCAGTACCCTCTAGAGGTACTAAGATTAATCCACATAGGATGTATCAAGGGTCTTCATAGGGGAGCTCTACATTTTACTTATGATCAACTGAAGAAAAGGCATGATGCCCAGATTATTTTTGTCACTCCTGAGGGACTCAAGGATTGACAGTGTAGCCTATGGAGATGGCTTGCTTAATGTAGACTCATTCTTGGACTCTGTTTAAATTGTGTTCTGTACAAGATGGGCGCTTCAGGCCCCGTGGGGCCTCTTGTTTACTTTGTTTACACTCTAAATTCAGTTGGGTTTAAATTAACCCACATCAACTGGGTTAAGTGAATGTGAACCCAATTGGGTTCATATTCACTCAACCCAGTTGATTTGGGTTAATCTTTAACCCAACTGATTGTAGAGTGTACCCAATACTTTTCTTTCGAGTACAATAGGAAAAGTGTAGATTACAGACTAAATATGTATATCCCCATCTAGAAAGATTACCTATTATTAAATAACATTGTCAATTATATGTATTTCTTCTCATATGGACCATAACGAGAACACTGGCGGAAAACTATTTGTCATATCTTGATGTCTGGATGAGGAGGCGCATTAGATTCCCTTTCAGTGACTATTTTGTAATTGTGGAAAATGAGTTATTTCTAATTTACTGAAACGATTACAATATATTGAAATTATGTGATCCGACTTATTTCTAGATTTCGTATTCTAAAGTGTCTGTAGTTAACCTATAAGTTCTGAAGCCGAATGAATTGGAGAAATTAGTGATGTGCAGACGTTGATAAGGGCAAAAGAGCATCGAATAGTCGTCTATTGCCACCGTACAATTTATCTTAATACAGGAAGAAGATCTGGCTTGATAGAGTCGATGGACTTAACAGATAAAATGCTACCGACATTTCGCATTTGTTATACCCCAAGCACAAGACAGTAATTGACTAACGAACTGGCAAACGATAGACACATGAGTACGCGCGTGCAGCTGAAGAATTAAAACTGTTACAATAATTAATGAGTTTCATTATCGCTTTCCACGTTCGACATAGTGTGTTAACTCTAATTTAAGACTTGCTGTCAAACAAAGACAAAGAGTTAAACTGAGTACAGTGTGCAAAGTGAAATATACAATCTCTGAACATAGATTTGACTATGTTGTAATCCGAGATTTATATTACCAGGCATGGAAATAACCCGTGAACGGTCGTTTAGGTTACGCAGGGAATACTTCGGTTGTAAAATACGTGAACGAACTACAGGTGACGACAAAATAATAGTACATAAATTAAATTCTAGTTCCTAATTCCGCACGTTTTGTCCGTTTGGCCTGACATTCGTTCGGGACCAACTCGACTCAAAATTGCGCATTGCATCTGCATATGAATAGAGTGGTATGTCGTTTACATATTAACAGCATGTCCGCCAAAATAAATAGCAACTACTAAAGCGAGATCTCGCCAAAGCGAGATCGCAGGGTAGTGTTGCTTTTTAGTGGGGGATGGGGATTTTTTTAACCCTTAAATGCCTATTTCTGACTTTTACGACCTCAGACCGGGTGCCCTAAACATGCCATCACGAGTAGGTCCTGCTGACAATAAACAACTTACATCGGCAGTGGTTTCTAGTCAAGTCTTGGCTGCCTGTTAAGGCAGCCAAGACTTGACTAGAAATCACGGTTATGCCACTGGACGTGTACAGGCTGTGGCCAGGTGTGAATTTAGGACAATTGTCCAGGCCCTTTAGGGGTAAGACAGAAATAGCATGGTTGGCGTAGTAGAACAGAGGTGTTGGAAAACCATCACATCACCCTTTTCCTATATGTTACCACCATGTTACATAGCGTAACCTACTAACGGGTTACGATGTAAGGTATTTTTTTCCAGCCGAATTGTTTGCTTATTGGGATTTAGAGACACTTTCAACAGCAAGGGTCACATCGTGTGGACAGTAGTACAGGTGAAGGAGTCGCAGTACCCACAGAGAACCACGGAGCAGCGGCTAGCAACTGTCAGCCTCAGCAACTTATTGACCTGGCGCAAGCAGAGTTGGCAGCGGCGGTTGAAAGCAAGTGCATTATCGACTTGCTGTACGACACAGTACACAGTGCTCCGTGTACCCACGTGAGCAATCGGAATTAAGTTTGTGCACAAGGATAAAGCGCAGATGCAGACCTGTAATAGGCACTGAGTTGTAGTCACATCGCTTACTGGTTTGATGAGGGTTAACACGCACTGACAAATCTCATAATTTTTTCTTTTTAAACTGAATCGGTGACGTCAGTGTTCAAAAACACTCTCTCAAGTTGTTGGAGATATATAAGTAAATTTCGTTCAATCTATTATTTACAGCCACTTGAAACACCACGTGTTGTTCGCCAGTTTCACTTCCACAGATGGACGGAGGGACAGACGAATCCGTCATCTAAAGTCGCATTACTAGAACTGTTGGATATGGTGGATAGATGGCAAAATCAAACAGGAAACCACCCAGTCACAGTGCATTGCATGTAAGTACACTTTCTATCGAGTAATATATGGAGATTATGACAAAGTCAGTTGAGCTGGGCCGTTATAGTCCTTCGAGACAAGATTATTCAAATCACACAGGACGCCAAAAAGCGTCGGGTTTAAACTGCCTGATCTGGTATCGTCAACAAGTTGGAATATGACAACCCAAGTTGACTGACTGTTGTAATAATTCATTTACTATATGAAACAAATTGAATGGAATCTGTGCACGTCAGTGGCGTCATGTGAGCCTCTTTTGAGAAAGGCGTGATATGGATCTGGAAAATTTAAGACTTTCACTGTCTAGCATGCCATGCTTTATGAGTAAACCTCAGCAGTATTGACGAGGTATTTGTGATAGTTATAGCTATAGATATATTAAAGTAGATACTCTTTATCAGGTACTGAATGTATTATTTTTAGTGTGAGGGCAAGTCATGATATTCTTATACTACTCCACTGATCCAAGGCGTTGACAGACACAACACTATTGAATTCAGATAAGTATGTGTGTGTGTGTGTAGTGAGGTCCGGATCATAGGAGGGCGGCATTCAAATTGATTGTGCAACCAAGATATCGCTGGATCTCATTTGATTATGTTATGAGATTGTAAACATTATTAAAAAGAAATACGTAATACTTGATATGGAAACATCATTAACATTACGGAAATCATAAAAAATATCTTTTTTCAAAGAATTAATTTTTGCCTACAAAACATAGCTTAGAAGCCCTCACTGGAACGAACTCGTTGCAATGAGTGATAAATTATTTATTGGAGGCAAACATTAGTAGTTGGACTGCAGATTTTCACTGGTTATGAGAAATGCCTAATATTCCAGCCGCGAAGCAAACTCTTTTACAAGAACAAATTCATGAGAATTTTCTCTTGTCTCCACTTTAAAATGTATCTCTACACAGAACAGTCTTGACAATAAATCTAAGAGCACCATCTACCTATAAAAATCAGAAAGCAGAACCCTTACAGAAAAAATTCCCCATAAATCCATTTAATTATTTCACTACAATGTGATGCTATATATATCAGAATATGATCTGTACGACTTTGAAAGTCGCATTCGATCAATTGCAAATGAGATAATGTTTTGCCAGCAATATATCCCCAGCTAATAAGTAGCTAATATCAAACTCCTGATTCAAATCATGATGGTTAATATAAGGAACTTCACCTCCTATAGCCTTTCTTCCCTCCGCGAGTTGTATGTATACAAATAAAGTAATAATCTACCAATAATAGGACTTCATTCCATTAATCATGAAAACTTGTTCTTACTTGGCCAATATAGATGCATAAGTAGATAGTATTCTAATTCATCGACAGATGGGGACAAAGACGACAGAAGCTCAATGAAAAATCATGGCTCAAGTGTCCAAGCCAACTATCCTTCAGTTTGGGTGGAGAATATTTCAAAAACGGACCAAAATAATGACATTTACTTCATTCACGGTGTTGACAATAAATCCACGAACACCAACTACCTATGCAAATCTGTAAGCAGAACCCTTACCGGAACAATTAGTTGCGTGTTTTGGGAACAAGGGCGACAAGTCGGCGATAAAATCCTCTCCTGAGTGCATCAAGGCGTCATCAATGCTTTAGCATTGAAGATGGCGCCTTGATGCACTCAAGGGACTAAATGATCTATATCACTGAAAAGTAGTTGCGTGCTAGTTGCGTGTTTTTGGATTGAGGGCTACAAGGCGCCGATAAATCGTATTTGGAGTGCATCAAGGCGCAATCAATGCTTTAGCGTTGCAGATGGCGTCTTGATGCACTCAAGGTACGAACTGTTTTATATTATTGAATCAGCTGAGCAGTGTCGTAGCTACGGGGGGGTGGGGGGGGGGGGGGGTTATAGAATCCTGGCTACGCGCATGCAGCTGAGCATAGTTAAGTCATCTCTCACCGCGTTCTACAATTGTACTATATCTGCGGATATACGAGTAGCCGCTAGTCTCCGCTTTTCAGCTTGCCTTTGAGTTAGGGATGGTTGAAAAAGGAGTAGGTCGAACAGTTGGAATTCAGTTGTCAAATGTAACGGAATTTATTTACATTAATTTATTTTTCGACTAAAATATTACAGGAAAATATGAAAATTGGTGCATTTGTATGCTCTCAAATTTTTGAACTCGTACTTCAAGCAAGTGGTGTGTGTATGTGGTTTTGTTGGGGGTGGGTGGGGAGTCTCATGCTTTCTGTCTCCCTCTGGTTCTGCCGCCTTTAGTTAGAGTGTGTAGTATGGAAATATATTTAGCTTCGTTCATTTACGGTTCTAAAACAATCATAATTCACTAAACAATGTGCATTTAACAGGAATGGTGCTAGTCGTAGTGGACTTTATGTGGCTGTAAGCTGTGTGTTACAAAGAATACGAATGGAGAAAGAAATTGATGTCTTCCAAGCCATTAAACAGATGAGGTTGAACCGACCACAACTCATCGATAGCTTTGTAAGTAGTGGTTCTTATTCACACGTTCGTTCTTGTATCAATAGGTTTACGTGGGTCAGCAATTACTTTGCGTACTATTTTTGTCTGAATTGATAAATGTTTTTAACTTTAGAAATTACTTCCCAACGAAAAGTGAGGAAACATTCGAAGTAATTTCGGATTAAGGGATTTTACTATGTATGGGGCTCCAACATCCAGACAGGATGGAAAAGACAGGACGGAAAAGGCAGGATAGGGAGCTAATGGAGAATTATTCCATTGAGAAGAAGCTATAGAATTGGGAGTTCGACAGGAGAGAAGCTTCATCGGGGGAAGGGCGATCAAAGATTGCAATAGAAACTGTCGGGCTGGAGTTAGGGCCAAAAGCTCGTTGGGCGGACTATGCAAAAAAGATGGACCAGCTTTTAAAGAGTACATAGGTGGATCTTTTGAGAATCATTGTTGTTCAAAGTGAGACCGAAGGCACTGGGTTTGAGGAGGAAAATCGGAAAAGGTGAGGAAAGAGGGTGCCAACTGTGCCGCTTACACATAACGGAGACCTGAGAACATTTTATTTCAGAGAGCCCCAAATACTTGCCTAGTCGAATAAGACTCCTTGAGAAACTAATGGAAGAATGGGATGAAAACATGAGAGATAAGTGGATGATAGACGACATGAGGGGAAGGGTCAATATTATAGTTGGGGCGATTGAAAAAGCGTTTGTTGGGGAAGTTATAAAACAGTTTGTTTCTGAATGCTAGAAGATTGATGTTGGCCTCCTCGTTAGAGGACCGCGGCAAATTAGCGGAACGACCAAGTATTATTATCAGCAAGCCAGAAAATAAGCAGACTGACATCTGCAAAATGAGGTCCCCAGAGGGTGAATTTAGTGATGCTACCCTGTACAGCAGGGTAGCATCACTAAATTTACCCTCTGTGAACCTCAGTCTGATTCAGAGTCTCATAACTAAACAGAAAGAGGTACCCAGAGGATACATTGGCCTACTCTATGGGATAGTATCATCAAATTCACCCTCTGGGGACCTCATTCTGCAAATGTTAGACTGCTTATTTTCAGACTTGATTATCATCACTTTGTATAGATAGTCATACCTTCACCTGTCTCTAAAGTATGGTCATAATCTGTCGTAATCTCTTTGGCATTAAATTTGAAAACTCATTTTTTGAGAAACTGGTTGACATGATGGTAAATGCGACGTTGGTTCATAAGATCCCCTTTTCAGCACCCGAATAAAGAAGCTGATTCGTGTAAAAGATTATGGAATTTCACTGAATGATTCCATTTCGTTGACTTTTGGGAAAATATTATATCAGGTTCTTCTGCAACTACCACGAATGCAGCGTGTTTCGAGCTGTCGGATACAGAATATTGCATCGGGGGAATGCAAGGCAGAAGCGCCCACTTGAGCTTATGCAATTTCCCTTTTTTAGACTTCTTCGGTGAAGACACACCATCAAAGAAATGCATATAATAAATTGTACGAGGGAATAATTACACACTTCAGAAGCTGGTGTGCTTCTTTTAAATCCATGCTTGATGATTGTTTTTAGTACTTACCGTTTTGATCGCATCAGGCTGTAGTCAAAAGCAGAAAAGAAGCCATGTAACAATTAATTATAAATTGCCTCATAATCTCTCCCATACAGGGGAGATAAATAGAGGATATCTAATGTTTTCTTGTGAATACCGGGATTTATCTCATGAGTGAGTGAGAGAATTCGTATTTTCACGAGCATCTTGCTGCGAGTGAAAATACAAATTCTCTCACTCATGAATGAGATTAATCCCGGTATTCACATGAAAACATTAGATTTTCTTTTTATTATACCCCTTTCATTTGAAGCTTCAACTGAAACGATCCAAACCGACGCCCACACCACGCAAGAAATCTGTTTACACTATCAGCTGATCGCTGTTTCCGCTGACACAGATCACGTCTTGTTATACTCACTAGTGGAGCGAGAACAACTTTTGTTTTGCGCTTGTGAAAATTCATTTGTAAATTTCAAGTTCACACGAAAT
This sequence comes from Pictodentalium vernedei, assembly GCA_031216915.1. NCBI lineage: Eukaryota > Metazoa > Mollusca > Scaphopoda > Dentaliida > Dentaliidae > Pictodentalium > Pictodentalium vernedei. The sequence goes on along the minus strand of CM062291.1, from coordinate 163,237,098 downwards.
GTTAATCATCGAGGTGTTTGATCTTACTGGTGAGGGGAGAACGCATATTATTTTCTGCCGATTCCTATTATAATTAGACGTTAAGGGTGTAATAAAACAGAATAGCCACCTGTTAACAAAAACAATGCACTAATCAGACGGCACGAGAGCCTTATCACACACTTGTGTAAACAATTTGGTAATCCATTACCCGGTTAAGTACTGGAAGCCCATGTTTGGTCTTTATTCTAAAGCCCAAGTAACGCAACTTAAAGGCTTCAGGGAGTTCAGGTGCTGTGGGTGTTTCTTTCGTATTTTCTTTGAAGAGGAAATATCTCTTGTGCACGGTACTGCCTTGTTACAATGTACGGCAGAGTGTTGTCAGGCACTCTTCCATACATCGTAACAAGGCAAATGCATGGGAATAAATTTCGGCGCCACAAAACCATCTAGCAGTCTTCCAGTTAATTATTAGAAGCAAAACATCATTAACAATATTCTGTATGCGACATTCTGTGACTATTTGTCTATGCGAGATATCGTGCCCTGGTTGTCTGGAATAATAAAAAAAGGCTGCAGCAAAAGCCCCCGGGAAACACCACATGCATCTAACAAAGAACAAATATCCATATCTTGCCCAGGCAACCGTAAGCCCCTTGAACAAGAAAGCCCGATTTTCTGATGCAGGTTCATTACACGGCATACTTAAATAGAGTAAATAGCTGTTCCATAAATTTCTGTGGTAAAATATTGATATTTTCGACGTGCAGGCCCAGGGGCGCTCGTTGAAAATATCAATTTGTGCTCCCTAATTAACAAATATGGACTCTTTCAATAAATCCACTTGGCGCTATTAACTAGATATTGTCGATACCACCGGGATTCAAAGGGTTAAATACTACCAGACGGTATTCCTGTTTACATCAGTGCTTTCGGTTGCATCCTAAAAATCAAAGTATTTTTGATAACTGGATGCATTGATACAAATAGTCAGGGAGTTTGATACACGTAACGAACTTGTCACAACTAATACTTTCATACTAACGCAGTTCCTTTGGCTATTATCCCTATTCCAAACTTGTCGCTTGAGTTTTTCGAGCAATTAACCTTTTACCCAACGCAACGACCAAAACCGGTCAGCGCTATTCTCAAAAATCGTCAGTTAATTTTAATTATTTTTTTATTTTTGTCTCAAAAACATAGGTTATGACCCCTCATTGGAACGAGCTCGACGAGCTCGTTCCAATAAGGGGTCATAACCTATGTTTTTGAGACAAAATATGAAAAAAATTAGTTGTTCAAGAATTTTTTTGCAAGTGTCGTCTGCTTTTCATGTTAGGTAAAGGGTTAAAGGAAAACGTGGGTGATGAATATGCTTATGCATTACCTTTAGACAATCGAAGAATTTTGTTTCGTTTTGACCATTGCGAAAATAGACGTACGGCTCTGATACTTGGGTCCTGTGATTGGCTGTGAAGCTTCTAAATTCGATTCGAAGCAAATCATTATGTCATGAACATCATCCATGAAGCCTATAATACAAAATTTACAAATAGTAAATATATTGCACAACATAAATCACCGGTAGAGAGAGAGTATAATAATATTTGAAATCGAACAATGAATACAAATCGAATAAGTTATGCGATCGCGGAATTCAGAAATGTGAAAATGAACCCAAATGTTAAATTGCTATAAACCTACTAGATATGCATGATCCAAACAGTCTTATATTTTATAATATAAGTGAACTTTGAAGATTTTTTATAACAGTAAGATACGCGTGGTTTGGAAGAAGGCTGAGCGGATTTCCTAAATAAACGGACGAATACTATGCGTGGTGGGAAAAAGTGAGTAGTGTTAACAGTAAGTCAGTGGACAGTCAGCTGAAGGTCGGAGTCTGGTATAACGCTCTCACACACTAACACTGTCACAGCTTTGTATAATTGTAATTCATCAGCTAAATTTGACCTCGTTGTTCTTTCTAAACTCATAATTTGGTTGGCTGAGAGTCGTGCTCTAATCTCAGGTAAATTCTCTCTTACCGTGCTCTAATTGCCGGAAGCGGGCCAATTAGAACATGTCTGTATCCACGCTACGCGCGAGCATTGACGCTAAACCGCTCATATCACAGATCGAACACACCCCGGAGTTGTTTTCTGTGGCAACGGTTGGTAGCGTCCGTGCTTTGAAATTCCCCTTGTGTATTCGATTATGGCAAATAGACCGAAAACGAAAATAACATTTTTTAATTATTTTTCTTCAATTAAAACGGGCTTGGTGAATTTTTTCACTTCTAACGATGACAGGAATTCCAATGGAGATAAACGTCTCTTGTTGAATTAGACATTCGAGAATTTGTGGAAAACCATTTGTTAATAATGTACAGTAATTCTTTTGGTTACATAACTATGATTCGATTCGGTTGGGATGATGTTGATTTTGAAATTTTCAAATCGTCAAAATGTTTCAGAAATCCACCCAAGTGTCTCAAATTTGAACTCTTTTTCTATCACCAGATCTTCTGTCTAGGAGACCTGACAAAGAAGAAGAGCTCAAGGATGTCCCGCTTCCGAAACTACTTTGACTTCATTCTGGAATATTCCGCTTTTTTGACTGACTTGTCCAAACAGACTAGTCACCGGTGAATACATATACATGCATATACATGCATATATGTGCATGCCCTGTAATTTGTATCAGATTCGAGGTTGTGTTTACAATCTGATCGCAACGAGCCCTCACGGGCTCGTTGCGATCCGATTGTAAACACGACCGAGAATCTGATACAAATTACGGGACATGCCCATTGGCATGATAATACATTTATCTAACAATCCCGTTACATAAAGCCCGTTTCGCCCATTTTTCCGTTTAAATTGGGTTGAAATTGTTCAAAATTTTGAATTTCAAGAACAATATTTTAATTGGCAATAATAATGCATACATGTGATAGTGCGGGGTTTACCGGAAATTGAATCTGTCTGATACGGTATCGGATCGGGGGGATGCTGATACAAACTTTCCTTCCCCGAGTTTTTGGTGCAAATTATGTTGATTGTTAGATAAAACACTTGATCGATATTTACGGTTGTTCGAAGGTGCAAATATTCACAACTTTGAAGAGGTTCGAGATTCCATTCGATTGCAATCCTCTGATCTCATTCAGGATTCGATCCGAAATTTGAGGTAGGTTACCAGGGCTATCTCTCATACTTTATTTTTATTTTTTTTTACTTTTCAGGAACAATTCCGGTTTTGTCATGAAATTGTTCTCGATTACATAGCTTCAATGGACACAATGAAAACATTCACGTGACACCATGAGTATTCTAATGGAACAATTGAAATTCATTTACACAAGGAAACCAAAAATAATTCATTTCCTAACGGAATCAACGACAGCAATATTGTTGAAGAATCTGGAATCTTGAAAGTGCTACATACTGTATAATAGTTACTGTCGGAAAATATATTTGTTGGGAATTGAGTTCTGCGGAGTACTTATAAACAATTCATCACATTTTAAAAAATTAATTTTGTAACAGAAATACTACTTAACTGATTGAGTACTAGAAGGCACTATCATAGCTTACTATTTATTTATTGGTGTTTAAAGTCATATACTTCTGCACAATTGCTGGTCGTGACAGCAACATGGAGATAAAGTCAAGTTTTGTCAATCGTTGATATCCATGTTGCCCATTCTAGAGGACTTCCACCTTAAGCATTTGTGACTGGGTCCTATTTTACTTGTAAAACAGAGCTTGCTTACCACATTAAACTAGCACACGCTTCACTTCCTGGGATTCCCACGGGGCACTATCATAGCTTTAAAAAAATGAGGGTACAAGAGCAAATGCCAACATCTTCCTTTCTCATGTTTCCGATTCAGTCAAAGGCAAATAATATTTTGTTTATATAAGTTTGTTCTATTACAAATTATTGGAGAGTGCCTATGGCACTCTCCAATAATTTGTAATAAAACAAATTTTGAATAAAAAATTTAGACCACCAAAAATAATCTAGCCCTCAACCAGTTAAAAAAATAAAATATCGAAATACCCACCCTCTTCTTGTGCAGTTTTGTCTGACTTCTTTAGGAGAAAAGTGGACATGACGTGTACAATGCAAAAATTATGTACGAAATCGTTACCTTATCGGATCTTCTTCGGAGTGGAATAACAAAGCAGAACATGCCATTTCATAACATTCCACTCTAAAACATCATAAATCAAGTTTATCAATCGATAAAAGCCAAATGATAACCGCAAGGAAAATTGCTCTTTTGTTCTTTTCTGTGTCGTGAACATCAGACCCCGACACTGATTCTGGGAAAGGTCTCCACGGGATATCAATCCTAGGTACTTACATCATAAAATATCCGGCAACTACCCTCCATTTAATATTTGACTGCGGCTGGTGATGTAGATAATGTTAACCCCGTGCCTAACGTAACACCCATTTCCGACAAGCGTTATTCATGAAAAATGCCTTCAAAACATAGCTTATAATTCTCACTGGAACGAGCTTGTATTACTCGTTCCAATAAGGGGCCATACGCAATCTTCTCTAGGCAAAAAATGAGAAAATTTACTTATTTAAATTCAATTCTTTAATTTAGTTATTGAAGAATATGTTTGCAGGTGTCCTTTTTAGGCGTGTTAGGTAAGGGGTTAACTTGGGTGCGTACGTTTTACAACTACAAATGATAATTCGAGTTTGTTATATTAAACGATAGTATAGGCAATGGCATGTATGTCATTTCGGTTGACACTTCAACTCCCAAATTCACACCAATAAAGTAAAGGTTGAAGATAAGTGGTTTTTCATATTTTATTTGTAAAAAAAGGACTTTGTAGCATCCTTATGTCGTTAACTGTGGGAGTTTCTGAAGATGGTAGTCGACGTTATCTCATTGTAATGGAATTATGTACGTTACTCGCGAAAACACGTAATTGTAACCCAGTGGCCACGCCTGGTATTGTCGAGGCTCAAGGAATGTATTATGGCTGCTCAAACAAACGTATTAGCTTTTCTTATCAAACTGTTAACTCTTAGAAGCCGGGTGTCGAGTTTTCTTGCATGTGATGTAATACGTCAGGTAATCTGGCCGTGACGGTTCATCTATCTTTGGGCTCGGGGAGAATTAAACACTGAACAGGTGCTTCTAGTCAAGTGTCGTCTGCCTGAATAGGCAGACGACACTTGACTAGAAGCACCTGCTAACTGTTAGTTTTTCGCCGTATCTCATGTTCAATAAATTCATTCTGATTCCCCGGCTTCTAAGAGTTAAGGAAGATGTACTATACAGAATTCCTTCGAAGTAGAGTTTCCACCCATGTATCGCCCCTGGAGTGGAACACGGCACCACCTGCAATAATGTAGTATTGCTGAATGCGCTTCATGCTACTCAGAGGAAGATATGCATGTACTTCTAAGAGCTCAAGCGCAGAATGGAATTTACTGACAGCGTGTGTAGTATATTAGGTCACTAACAAACTATGTTACTAATAATATGTACCCTGCACACATGGACTACCAACCAATAAAAATGTCAGAAATAATCCCTCTTCTGCCTGCAGATAGTTAAAACAAGCACATCATAAAATACATTCATACAATAACTCGTAATGTGTGTTTTTGACCTTCTTCAAGAAGTGGCAAACATAAATGTAAGGAGGCTGTGTCTTATAATATAGAGTATCCTTCCCAACACAAATATAGAGGGGAATAAATAACCCTCAATCCACCCCACGATCTACACGCACATTAGTACGGTACAACTAATGAATAAACTCAAGTCCTTAACCCCTTACCTAACGAATCGGCAGCATCCGCCCATGTAATATACAAATACAATTGAAAAAAAGTATTTTTCAAAAAACTGTAACAAAACCATATCACGTGACTCCTCATTGGAACGAGCTCGTCGAGATCGTTCCAACGATGTGTCACGTGATATGTTTTTCCTGAATTTCTTTGAAAAATATGAAAAAATAATATTTAAAATAATAAATTTTGATATCGTCTTCGTGGGGTAAAGGGTTAATAGTTGTAAGCCGAATTTTGCCAAACTTGTATATATGTAAAACATTGAAAGTCTGTTTATCTGTGGATATTTGTTGGCTTACTGCCATCATCATTACCTGTTTTAAGGTTAGACCTCAATTAGTATGCGTGCAATATCATTATTTATTCCGGTTCGAAGCAGGTGCTTAAGGTTTTTGTAGCGAATAGTCCCCTCCCCATGCTAGAGCTTGGAAATGTTTTTACGAATTTCTTTTGGAACCACTGTTTGTAATTTTTCCACAGCCAAGTCGAATACTTATTAAGAGGTCCAACCCTCAGTGGAAACGCTGAACAATAAACGTCTGAATTCTTATCTCAACAGCATAAACAGCTATTGGAACCGCATCAGTGGTGAAACTTGACGTGTTTCTGTCTTCTGTTTGTACAGGAATTTATTGGTGCAATATTTGTTCTTCGTGCATGGCATGAACAAGCTGAAACCACATATGTTCAATTAATTTGTGTTGGCTTCCATATTGTTTTAAAAATGTATATACATAAAATATTGCCTCTATCATTCATATGTATATATCGCCATTTATTTGTTCATACATAATATATAATTCCCGCAGATTATTTTCTAACAGATGTAATTACTTGTTGCCCGTGGTTGTGTTTTGTGTAATGAAACTTTCGAAAAACATCTGCTTTTATCTGTTTATACGAACCCTTTCAAAACGGCACATATACATTTTGAGTTGATGAAAGTATGGACATAGGTTATGTTTGTTTGTTTGTTTGTTTGTTTGTTGGTGGTTAACGTCACATATTTATGCACCATGGCTAATCGTGACACAACATGGAGATGAAGTCAAGTTTAGTCAATCGTTGATCTACATGTTGCCCATATTAGAGGACTTTCACCCCAAGCATTGGTGACTGGGTCCTATTTTACTAGTAAAGCGGAACTAGTTTACCACAGTAAACAAGTGCTGCTTACGTCCCGGGGTTCCCACAGGGAAGGACATAGGTGAGCGAGCGACACAATGGACATGTAATTTTTATATTCAATCAATAATGGTTTCAATAATATTCTCAACTATAAATTCCTCCTTTAACCCTTTACCTAACATGAAAAGCAGACGACACTTGCAAAAAAAAATCTTGAATAACTAATTTTTTGTCTCAAAAACATAGGTTATGACCCCTCGTTGGAACGAGCTCGACGAGCTCGTTCCAACGAGGGGTCATAACCTATGTTTTTGAGACAAAAAATGAAAATATTTTGAAAATTAATTGGCGATTTTTGAGAATAGCGCTGGCCGGTTTTGGCCGTTACGTTGGGTAAAGGGTTAAGTGCAACAATGAGACTATTAATATCCTTGATGGGTGAGGGTGTGAGATGGGAAAATCTCACCCTTGGGACAAGATATTTTGTCCAGACATGAGGCTTGCCTCGAGTCTGGACCAAATGTCTTGTCCCAAGGGTGTGAGATGGTGAAATCTCACCCGAGGGCAAGATATTTGGTCCCGACACGAGACTTGCCTCGTGTCTGGACCAAATATCTTACCCTCGGGTGATATTTCACCATCTCGCACCCACCCCCATCAGGGATAATTTTCCTCCTCCACCAAAACACTCTGACGTCATCAAAAGTAATCCATGGGCACGTGCAGCCACATCGAACAATTTTCTTGTCCATTTCTGAAAAAAAAACTGATTGCTTATCGGAAAGAGCTCACAGCAGTTCCGTATATACCACAGGTATATACCACGAAATTATATCCCAACGCCGGCAAGACAGGGGTTGAAGATTTGTAGCGAAATGAACACTGACACATTCCGATGAAGTCATATTATGAATTCTGCAATGTATTCACCTAACTTTTCGACGGGAATTCCGTACAAATCTCTCCACTCTCAATGGTGTGCACCCCAAAATTCATATAAAAGAGTCGAGTGTCCTTTGGTTTTGCGGGCTGTGTTTTTATTTCTATTTCCTTCGACAAACGTTCGTCTGCTAAAATTTTCGAAACGTAACACCATGTTGTTTGTTTACAGAAGAACGTGCGATGATTCAATAGTCTTGTGTTCATTAAATATGCTCATAAGCCGAGTATGCGGGCCATGTGAGATAGATATCTATCTCACATGGTCTTCTCTCACGAGACACGCTTATCTTGCATAGGAAGTGGAGGTAGAAATGTGCAACCCTAAAATATTGCAGATGGCACATTGTTGCACATAAGGAACGAATTATCAATAAAATGTTAAATTTGTAAAACTAAATATCACACGAGCGGAAGACATAGAAAATCTGTTTCACGACAGAGTCAGTGTTTCTTCAAAACAGGCGATGAAGTTATCCAGACTATCGCATTTGATAATTCAGAAACCTATTGGACTTTAATGGAAAGTAGTATTCTATGATGTGATGTTTTCTCTCTCAGTGAACTCTTGAACGAACACAATTTCGACCCATCTGTGAAAGTTGTTCAAAATGTACTAGGGGACTATATTTTGCTGCGGCGGTTCAATAAACGAGGCGGGAGAATGGTTAGACAGCGATCAGTTGATTTTTGTATTGCATGAATCGACGGTGGCCCAGTGTGAAAAAAAATAAATCTTTATTGGAGTACGTACAATAAAAAATAATTCTGGGTTTTTTTTGCGTGGATTCCGCCGATAATCTCATTGTGGGCACAAGAAATTGTGTATTTCTATTGGTAATAAATCGGTGGTAGTAATGCTCGTGAAAATACACATTTCTCGTAGCAACTCCGGAGATATTCGTCGGTATCCACATAAAACACAAGATATACCCTTAATAACCATACAGTCATATTGGGCTGCAAGATTAAATTACTACCGAATCTCCCCATACAAGCACATTTGCCAAATTGTTGTGGCGATATTGTGCAATACTGTGATTGCAAATATGATCAATTTCTCGGCCAGAACACGCTCTATTTGCAACACACTTAACACCAATGGATCGATCGAAATTTCAAAAATAACATTTTGTGAAATCAAGACAGAATCAAGAAAAATAAATGGAAATACGAGATTCAATGTTCTCGCCTTTCATTTCACAGATTCAACAGTGTTGAGAAGTATTAAGCTGGACAGAGATTTTCTACCGGTTCGCGACTGGGTCGCGATCCGGTTGAAATTCCTTGCCAGGTCTTCTAATCACTTTACTGTATTGGACGATTTTATTCGAGATTCGCTCTTGAGAGGGTTAAAACACCCATGGATTTGAGATCTTAACCAGGCAAGAACTCACGGTGTGTGTGAAAACTGCACTGCCCATTGTTGTATTAACCAACTGTCCACTGAAATTTTCGTTTACGCAAAAGTTTACGTGTGCCGTGTTCAGAGGATTTATGACAGTCCCACCCCATGTATTGTACAGATGCCCTTCGGTCCGTTAATCGGTATATACTTTTGCACAAGATACAATTGGTTCTATTTTAGAATCTCCACCGAAATTGAAAATAACATTTGCTTAGCTGTGAAAATGTGTTAAGATTGTTTAAACCAGTTGTTTCAGTTGTTGCGTATGTTGTTTATAAACACATTATTATTATATTCATATATATTTAAATATTAATGTATTTGTCAAGATGTCGCTTGAGTTTTTATATATGTAATTAAAACCTCCATCAGAAGTTAGAATGCATTATAATTAAATAAATTTCTTTTCATCAAACAATCACGATCGAGTTGACATTTTGTGTACAAATCCCCCCTCTCCCCCTCCATATTAATTCCACTGATGTTACCGGTCTCCGTATTATGTAAATGTGAAGTTCTAAATCCCCCCCCTCCCCCCAGTGTTTATCTTGAGTACCTAGGGTTGGGTGCCACGGAAGGTGGTGCATGAAAGGTTATTACCGGTCAACACTTCCAATAATTGTTCGTATGTGTAATGTTCTGTTGAATCTTTGAGTCTGACGGGACACTTTCTGTTTGAGTTATTTTTTTTTGTTATTATGAAATGCTGAGTCTAACAATGAGGAGCAAATGGGCAAACCATTTCCAATATAGAAAATCTTGCACCGGTGTGGAAAAGATCAGTGAGAGACGGATCGATTCACATTTGTCCGAAATAGTTAATCGTATTTTCTCGTGAGAGCTGGACATTTTTCAACATTCGCAACCATGTGATTGCTTTGTCAAGCCAGTGGCGGTTGTCGAGAATTAAAAAAATCGTGTGTGTGTGATGTGTGTGTGTTTTTAAGGGCGCAATCATGTTTTACAGGAATTTAGAATGTTGGTTTCTGAGCCCCCCCCCCCCCCCTCCCGCCGGGAATCGAACTCACAATCCCGCTCAGCAACCAAGAGTCCAATTCCTAAAGCAGTGGACCAGCGATGGCGGGAATCTAGTTTTTAGACGAACTTCTCATGATCACTCGGTTCGTAATGAAGCGTGCGTGTGTGTGTGTGTGTGTGGGGGGGGGGGGGGGGGGTCTACGTGAGGGTGAGGGTGTCTGTGTGTGTGTGTGTGCTCGTTTGATGCGATAAGAGGGGCTTTGTATTCCCCGCGTTGTTAGAACATAGACAAAAGGGCTTGCGTCCTGACAAGGATTTGGGTTTTCTCCATGCCCCCACAAAGAAAACAATGGATTAGGGTTTGTCTTCCCGATTTTGTAAAAACTTGTTTGTTATCATTGTTTGTCATCGAGAACAAAAGAAATAACAAGTCCTCACAACGACGACTAAACAAGATTGAAGGTGTGTGTGTGATGGAGGGGAGCTAAAGGTTTTTTTTCTACTACGCAACGCTGCAGTCAAATCGCGAACCAAAGATGACAGTAACACAGCCATTTCAATATGGTATGCACCAAAAATTTGCGTAGAGGAAACAAAGATTACAGAGAACAATAAACCAGTTAGGAGGTAATGTGATAATTTAATCCAACAGTCCTATAGTGCTATAGGATTAAATTAATACAATACCTCATATCCAATGGGTAACTTACATGTATATTAACTTTGTGTGCGTGTACACTTACACAGACAATTCGACTTCTTCTTTAGTTTTACTCGCATCATGCATCACAAACTTTACTGGAGTGGGACATTTGGTTAAGATCTGTTGCGATTTTCCCATTATTTCAATTACTTCACTCGGGACTTTGGGGGCGACATCTGCTCTTGCTGCTGTTATAAGGTAACATGTCAACGAAGTTGTATAAATACCAGCGTAAACATTAATATTTTTGGACTGTATCGTTTTGGTACAAGAAAATAACCGGAGCTGTGACAAGAACAATGTTAATTTTAAAACGGAACTAGTTTTACCAATCGCATCGGCGTCCTTTGTCATCATTGTTGTGGGTTTGTTGTAAAATTACATAGCATTTAAAAAAATGACTCGATTGAACCCTTAGGGCCTTAAACGGCCAGGAGTATTTGCGTAAAAGCTATTAAGATTTTATTGTTTATTTCATGTTTTGCTTCCAAGGATAACTTTATATTGGATTGAGCTCTCAAGCTATGTTCCAATAAGACTAAAATCCGCGCCCTCGGATTGGACGAGAGTTCGCTTAGTTTACGGTTCCGGTGGATTATGTTACCGTCTGACGTCACCAGGTGAAACATTTGAAAAACTGGTAACAATGGAGGAGATTCCAAGTGCACACTGCCTATAAAATCGAGGCCAGTGATCATTCTATGAATGTATACTCACAACCCACGAAAAGAAGTCCAGGTTACTCCATCTCAGTTCAATCCTGAACTTGTATCTCAACCTTTATCCAACTTATTGATTTGCTGTTGTCCAGTGACGTCGTAGGTTACATGTGAGGTTTATTTTCTAAATCGTCATCGTTAAAGTTGGCTTGTTCATTGAAGTTGCCTTGTTCCTTTCACGATGTGAGTTTTCGGTATTGGGAAGGGTCTTATTGGAACATATACGTTATTGTGATGAATTGACGGTAACATGGTCTGAGGTTTACGCCTCGGAGCATATGCTGAACCTCGACGCTTCGCGTCTCGGTTGAACATAAGCCCCGAGCTACAAATCTCAGACCATGTTACCGTCAATTCATCGCAATAACTTATAATGTTTTAAATGCAAAAAAATGAATAAATTTAGTTATTCAATACTTTTGTCGTGCTCTAGTCGTATTTAGCAAGCGTCAACGGTATATGCAATGGCTACAACATACAGATAAAACTAGAAGTCCTGTCACGAACTGTGCGCTTATCTTAGCTTAATCGCGCGTAGGAATTGAGAGCAATTGCCATATCGAATGGAATCCATAGCACGGCAGGTTCTCCTGGTTGCTCATAGCAAACACAGGCAATGTTTCTGCCAATGGACCTCCGGGTTACCCGGAGGTCCATTGGCTGAAACATTGCATGTGCACAGGCCATATGTACAGAATCTGATAGCCTTACTATGGTTATAACGCGTAGATCAACGCGCAGATCGACGTGCTATTTGTGCGCATTTCATGACAGGACTTCTAGTTTTAACTGTATGTTGACTTAATTTTGTTATAAAACGTTGCAGTCATCGGGTATTTGACGTAGGTATCTGATCATAAAGGTTAAAACAGGAACGATAAACTCTTACTGGACGAACTTTCAGATACAATAAATAGGAAAGGCAGTGGTCATGTGTCGATGGAGTATCGATCATTTAAATACACTTCAAATCATTTACGGGAATTAAATCTCTATGGAAGAAGTCCTTAAGTTTCTGACTCGTTCAAATGAACGTGTGAATAATCGAGAGGGACGAATTTACATTTTTATGCAAATCTGATTAGCTTTGCATTCCGAGGACATTTTCATCTTTTCAGCAAGCAATAAAACTGAATTGCAAATTCATAACTTCGTTAGCGATGTCAATAAAGCGACAATTTTTGCATAAAAGCAGAAACCTGGCAGATTATATGACAAGGTTTCGGTAAATTACAGTAGTTTTGGAATACACCTTTTAGTCTCATTATTTACGGATGTTCAAAGACACATGTCAGGTCTACCGCCTCACCCCATATAATCAACGTTTTAAACTGTTTAACCCTCGAACTACCACAGTAAAGCAAAATTCGCAGTACAAGGTTTGGTAGAAAGATTTTCGATTTCGATTTATTTAAGGCCTGCAAGCAGGTTTTTTAGCTCATCTTGACAAAGTCAAGCTGAGCTAATCTCATCGCTTCACGTCCGTCGTCCGTCGTCTGTCGTCCGTCGTCCGTCGTCCGTCAACACCATGTTTTGGTCTTCTCCTCCAAAGCCACTGGGCCAATTCAAGTGAAAGTTTGTGTGAGTGATGGTCCCAAAGGGGCATTTCATTTTTGTTCAACTCAGCATGCCCAGCCCCATAGGGAGGAAGTGGGTGAAAATGCTCCAAAATATTTTTAAAATCTTCTTCTCAAGAACCAGTGTGTACAATGACTCTATATTTGCTATGGAGCTTCCATATGAGGTGTAGAATCAAGTTTGTTCAAACGAAGTTCGTGAAGTAATATTTGGCTTTGTAATAGGAGAGGTAAGATTTTTGGCCCCGCCCAAAATTTCTATTTCCTGAACCGATGGTCCCGGTATGAACCAAATTTGGTTTGTGGTAGTATTGGGTCATAAGTACCTGACCCATGCAAAAAAAAAAAATAATTCCCGCATCCCCATGGGAACCCTGGGAGCTAAAAATAGAAATATTTTCAAACGCTCATATTTCCCAAACCCCACGGAACAGAGAGCTTTTATTTGGTATGAAATATCCTTATGACCCGTAGAATTGAATGGTAAAAAAATTGCCATCGGTTATGTTAGGGCGTTCTGTAATGGGCATCGAAAAAATGCTGAGTCAGCATATTTGCAAAAATTTTAAAAAATCTTTTCTCCAGAACCAATCATCAGAATCTGTTGATATTTGGTATACGGCATTCATAGGGGGGTCAGATAAAAGTTTGTTGAAATAAAGCTCATTGGTTCATATTTGGGCTCTCTACAGGAGCCCGAAGTTTTAACATAGGGTAATATGGGGAATATTCTTTAAAAATCTTCTTCTTCAGAACCACCAGTCAGAATCTTTTAATATTTGGTATACATCATTGTTATGAGGATCAGATTCTAGATTGTTCAAACCAAGTCCCTAGGTTAATATTTGGGCTTCCTATGGAAGCTCAAATTTTTTCTTTGTTCAATATGGAGGGTAATTTAAAAAAAATCTTCTTCTTCAGATCCATCAGTCAGAATGCTTTGATATTTGGTATGCAACATCTCTATGGGGGTCAGATTCAAGTTTGTTCAAATCAGATCCCTAGGTATATATTTGGGCTCACTATGGTAGCCCAAATTTTAACTTAGTGCAATATGAGAAAATTTCTTTAAAAATCTTCTTCTTCAGATCCACCAGTCGGAATGCTTTTATATTTGGTATACAACATCTCTAGGAGGGTCAGATTCCAGGTTGTTCAATTCGAGTGCCTAGGTTAATATTTGGGCTCCATATGGGAACATGAAATTTAACTTAGTACAATATGAGGGAATTTCTTCAAAAATCTTCTTCAGATTCACTTGTCAGAATGCTTTCACATTTGGTATACAACATCTCTGGGGGGGGGGGGGGGGGGGGGTCAGATTCAAGTTTGTTCAAATCGGATCCATAGGTCAATATTTGGGCTCGCTATGGTAGCCAAAATTTGAACTTAGTGCAATTCGAAGAAATTTCTTTACAATTTCTCTTCTTCAGATCCAACGGTCAGAACACTTTCATATTCGGTACACAACATCTCTGGGGAAGTCAGATTTAACTGTTTTCAAATCAAGAGCCTGGGTTAATATTTGGGCTCTCTATGGGAGCCGGAATTGGCCATTTTGCTGAAGAATTAACAATTTTGTATTCAGTACCCTCTAGAGGTACTAAAATTAATCCACATAGGTTGTATCAAGGGGCTTCATAGGGGAGCTCTACATTTTACTTATGATCAACTGAAGAAAAGGCATGATGCCTAGATTATTTTTGTCACTCCCGAGGGACTCAAGGATTGATAGTGTAGCCTATGGAGATGGCTTGCTTAATGTAGACTCATTCTTGGACTCTGTTTAAATTGTGTTCTGTACAAGATGAGCGCTTCAGGCCCCGTGGAGCCTCTTGTTTTTCTTATCACCACGCAATCGTTGGAAATTTATGAGTAATATTATTTGTCCGTCTCGATCGTGGAACATTTCAACAGACACCCCAACAACGTCCGTATTCCCAACAAACATTGCAGTTACCCTGTATGTCAGTGTTTTGAGACATTCATCTTGATTTCTCAATACTAAACAATTAAAATTTCCACACACTGAGAGCGGGTGAATCGATGCGTTCGATGCGATAAAGCGATGTTCACTATTTTTTTAATTGAATGCCTGTTTGCAACGTTGGCAAATAAATTTTGACACCTCAGAGCAGGTGATTCTACACAAACTAAAATACTTGACTAACAATCATAACGAGGCCACTGGATCTGCAGATTGTGATGTAAACAGCCAAGAGAACGTGAATTACTTTAAAAACCTTCTTTGTCAGTGTGACTTCATTGATACCTTCAGTAGTAATTGTCCCAATAACGCCTATAATATTTTCCTACACAGTTTTCAGGAAGCCTTTGATAACGCTTTCCCCTTAAAAACTGTATCGATCGCCAATAAATATATATCAAACGAGAACCATGGATGACCACAGGACTCTTGAAATCCTCTTTGAACAAACAAAAACTTTACAGAATTAAGCTGAAATCACCATCGGCCCCCAACATACAGCGATACAAAGACAATTGCAACATTTTTAACAGATCAAAGCGTGTCTGCAAAGCAGACTATTATAACAACATCCTTTTGGACTATAAATATAATATAAAGAAAACCTGGGATGTGCTCTCAAAAGCTATCAATAAATCTAAACGAGGTCACACCTTACCTCCATCATCCGCTGACGGTAATATTACAATGAACGATCCAAAGGAAATTGCTAATAGATTTAATTCATTTTCGTCGATATTGGCAAAACCTTAAATAACCAAGTTCCCACTACTCCACATCATTTCGCAGCACATCTGAGAAATAACAACAATATGGAGTCGTTCTTCATTTCGCCCACAAACTCACAGGAAGTGATACTCTGCGTGAATAACCTTACATCCAAAATAAGTAAAGATTACAATAATGTTTCAACTAGGTTACTGAGAAGATGTCGTATATGAGATAGCTAAACCCATAGCCAACATAATAAACCTCTCTTTCTCCTCCAGCGTGGTGCCTCTTAACATGAAGATCGCCAAATTTTTAAGTCAGGTGATGAACATATCTTTAATAATTATAGACCCATTAGTATTTTGCCATCTTTTTCTAAAATTATTGAGAAAATAATGTATGGGAGATTATCTAGTTACTTGGACACTCACAATACTCTATACCAATATCAGTTTAGCTTTAGAAAAGGATACTCAGCAATTCATCCCATTCTTCATCTTATAAATAATGTAGTAAGTGCAAATGATAAATCAACAAAAGACTGCACATTATCCTTATTTCTTGATTTCTCAAAAGCATTCGATACATTTGATCATTCTATCTTGTTAAGCAAGCTAGAACATTATGGGATCAGAGATGTGACCAATTCCTGGTTTAAAGACTATTTTTCAGACAGACTTCAGTGCGTGTAGTACTCGACTGCAACATCTGACTTCAAAGTTATCACCACGGGTGTACCACAGGGATCTATTCTTGGCCCCATTTTGTTCCAGCAATATATAATATGATATCCAATTGCACTAGTTTAAAGGTTCTATCGTTTGCCGATGACACGACAGCTCACGAATCTTAGACGAGCTATTTACTAAACTTAACTCGGAACTAAAACACGTGGAAGAATGGTGCGCTGCAAATAAACTAGTCCTGAATGCCCAGAAAACTAAATTTATGTTGCTTCATCCTAATAATGCTTCCTATAATCCAGGAGAAAGAAGGTTATTCCTAGGAGATACAACACTTGAACTCATAGGAAAAGAACAAATAGAAACTTCAGTTAGACTTTTTGGTATATTCATGGACGAAAATCTAAATTTCAAACAGCACGTCTCGATAATTTGTTCCAAAATGGCAAGGGCTATCTATGCAATTGACAGAGAAAAAAAAAATATTACCGTTAAATTCTCTCAATATACTGTATTTTTCTTTAATACACGATCATCTTGTGATGCAGAGAGATATGGGGTCTCGTACAATCAACTTCAAGGATATTCATATTACAGAAAAAGCAATCCGCACCATTAGTAAGAAAAAAAACGGAATTCTCATACGGACCACCTTTTCAAAACGCTTCAAAACGCTTCGTATTTTGACATTTAACGACATTTACAAGTTGCAGGTTCTCCTCTTTATGCAAATATTCACAACTTTGAAGAGGTTCGAGATTCCATTCGATTGCAATCCTCTGATCTCATTCAGGATTCGATCCGAAATTTGAGGTAGGTTACCAGGGCTATCTCTCATACTTTATTTTTATTTTTTTTTACTTTTCAGGAACAATTCCGGTTTTGTCATGAAATTGTTCTCGATTACATAGCTTCAATGGACACAATGAAAACATTCACGTGACACCATGAGTATTCTAATGGAACAATTGAAATTCATTTACACAAGGAAACCAAAAATAATTCATTTCCTAACGGAATCAACGACAGCAATATTGTTGAAGAATCTGGAATCTTGAAAGTGCTACATACTGTATAATAGTTACTGTCGGAAAATATATTTGTTGGGAATTGAGTTCTGCGGAGTACTTATAAACAATTCATCACATTTTAATAAATTAATTTTGCAACAGAAATACTACTTAACTGATTGAGTACTAGAAGGCACTATCATAGCTTACTATTTATTTATTGGTGTTTAAAGTCATATACTTCTGCACAATTGCTGGTCGTGACAGCAACATGGAGATAAAGTCAAGTTTTGTCAATCGTTGATATCCATGTTGCCCATTCTAGAGGACTTCCACCTTAAGCATTTGTGACTGGGTCCTATTTTACTTGTAAAACAGAGCTTGCTTACCACATTAAACTAGCACACGCTTCACTTCCTGGGATTCCCACGGGGCACTATCATAGCTTTAAAAAAATGAGGGTACAAGAGCAAATGCCAACATCTTCCTTTCTCATGTTTCCGATTCAGTCAAAGGCAAATAATATTTTGTTTATATAAGTTTGTTCTATTACAAATTATTGGAGAGTGCCTATGGCACTCTCCAATAATTTGTAATAAAACAAATTTTGAATAAAAAATTTAGACCACCAAAAATAATCTAGCCCTCAACCAGTTAAATAAATAAAATATCGAAATACCCACCCTCTTCTTGTGCAGTTTTGTCTGACTTCTTTAGGAGAAAAGTGGACATGACGTGTACAATGCAAAAATTATGTACGAAATCGTTACCTTATCGGATCTTCTTCGGAGTGGAATAACAAAGCAGAACATGCCATTTCATAACATTCCACTCTAAAACATCATAAATCAAGTTTATCAATCGATAAAAGCCAAATGATAACCGCAAGGAAAATTGCTCTTTTGTTCTTTTCTGTGTCGTGAACATCAGACCCCGACACTGATTCTGGGAAAGGTCTCCACGGGATATCAATCCTAGGTACTTACATCATAAAATATCCGGCAACTACCCTCCATTTAATATTTGACTGCGGCTGGTGATGTAGATAATGTTAACCCCGTGCCTAACGTAACACCCATTTCCGACAAGCGTTATTCATGAAAAATGCCTTCAAAACATAGCTTATAATTCTCACTGGAACGAGCTTGTATTACTCGTTCCAATAAGGGGCCATACGCAATCTTCTCTAGGCAAAAAATGAGAAAATTTACTTATTTAAATTCAATTCTTTAATTTAGTTATTGAAGAATATGTTTGCAGGTGTCCTTTTTAGGCGTGTTAGGTAAGGGGTTAACTTGGGTGCGTACGTTTTACAACTACAAATGATAATTCGAGTTTGTTATATTAAACGATAGTATAGGCAATGGCATGTATGTCATTTCGGTTGACACTTCAACTCCCAAATTCACACCAATAAAGTAAAGGTTGAAGATAAGTGGTTTTTCATATTTTATTTGTAAAAAAAGGACTTTGTAGCATCCTTATGTCGTTAACTGTGGGAGTTTCTGAAGATGGTAGTCGACGTTATCTCATTGTAATGGAATTATGTACGTTACTCGCGAAAACACGTAATTGTAACCCAGTGGCCACGCCTGGTATTGTCGAGGCTCAAGGAATGTATTATGGCTGCTCAAACAAACGTATTAGCTTTTCTTATCAAACTGTTAACTCTTAGAAGCCGGGTGTCGAGTTTTCTTGCATGTGATGTAATACGTCAGGTAATCTGGCCGTGACGGTTCATCTATCTTTGGGCTCGGGGAGAATTAAACACTGAACAGGTGCTTCTAGTCAAGTGTCGTCTGCCTGAATAGGCAGACGACACTTGACTAGAAGCACCTGCTAACTGTTAGTTTTTCGCCGTATCTCATGTTCAATAAATTCATTCTGATTCCCCGGCTTCTAAGAGTTAAGGAAGATGTACTATACAGAATTCCTTCGAAGTAGAGTTTCCACCCATGTATCGCCCCTGGAGTGGAACACGGCACCACCTGCAATAATGTAGTATTGCTGAATGCGCTTCATGCTACTCAGAGGAAGATATGCATGTACTTCTAAGAGCTCAAGCGCAGAATGGAATTTACTGACAGCGTGTGTAGTATATTAGGTCACTAACAAACTATGTTACTAATAATATGTACCCTGCACACATGGACTACCAAGCAATAAAAATGTCAGAAATAATCCCTCTTCTGCCTGCAGATAGTTAAAACAAGCACATCATAAAATACATTCATACAATAACTCGTAATGTGTGTTTTTGACCTTCTTCAAGAAGTGGCAAACATAAATGTAAGGAGGCTGTGTCTTATAATATAGAGTATCCTTCCCAACACAAATATAGAGGGGAATAAATAACCCTCAATCCACCCCACGATCTACACGCACATTAGTACGGTACAACTAATGAATAAACTCAAGTCCTTAACCCCTTACCTAACGAATCGGCAGCATCCGCTATAGTGCTATAGGATTAAATTAATACAATACCTCATATCCAATGGGTAACTTACATGTATATTAACTTTGTGTGCGTGTACACTTACACAGACAATTCGACTTCTTCTTTAGTTTTACTCGCATCATGCATCACAAACTTTACTGGAGTGGGACATTTGGTTAAGATCTGTTGCGATTTTCCCATTATTTCAATTACTTCACTCGGGACTTTGGGGGCGACATCTGCTCTTGCTGCTGTTATAAGGTAACATGTCAACGAAGTTGTATAAATACCAGCGTAAACATTAATATTTTTGGACTGTATCGTTTTGGTACAAGAAAATAACCGGAGCTGTGACAAGAACAATGTTAATTTTAAAACGGAACTAGTTTTACCAATCGCATCGGCGTCCTTTGTCATCATTGTTGTGGGTTTGTTGTAAAATTACATAGCATTTAAAAAAATGACTCGATTGAACCCTTAGGGCCTTAAACGGCCAGGAGTATTTGCGTAAAAGCTATTAAGATTTTATTGTTTATTTCATGTTTTGCTTCCAAGGATAACTTTATATTGGATTGAGCTCTCAAGCTATGTTCCAATAAGACTAAAATCCGCGCCCTCGGATTGGACGAGAGTTCGCTTAGTTTACGGTTCCGGTGGATTATGTTACCGTCTGACGTCACCAGGTGAAACATTTGAAAAACTGGTAACAATGGAGGAGATTCCAAGTGCACACTGCCTATAAAATCGAGGCCAGTGATCATTCTATGAATGTATACTCACAACCCACGAAAAGAAGTCCAGGTTACTCCATCTCAGTTCAATCCTGAACTTGTATCTCAACCTTTATCCAACTTATTGATTTGCTGTTGTCCAGTGACGTCGTAGGTTACATGTGAGGTTTATTTTCTAAATCGTCATCGTTAAAGTTGGCTTGTTCATTGAAGTTGCCTTGTTCCTTTCACGATGTGAGTTTTCGGTATTGGGAAGGGTCTTATTGGAACATATACGTTATTGTGATGAATTGACGGTAACATGGTCTGAGGTTTACGCCTCGGAGCATATGCTGAACCTCGACGTTTCGCGTCTCGGTTGAACATAAGCCCCGAGCTACAAATCTCAGACCATGTTACCGTCAATTCATCGCAATAACTTATAATGTTTTAAATGCAAAAAAATGAATAAATTTAGTTATTCAATACTTTTGTCGTGCTCTAGTCGTATTTAGCAAGCGTCAACGGTATATGCAATGGCTACAACATACAGATAAAACTAGAAGTCCTGTCACGAACTGTGCGCTTATCTTAGCTTAATCGCGCGTAGGAATTGAGAGCAATTGCCATATCGAATGGAATCCATAGCACGGCAGGTTCTCCTGGTTGCTCATAGCAAACACAGGCAATGTTTCTGCCAATGGACCTCCGGGTTACCCGGAGGTCCATTGTCTGAAACATTGCATGTGCACAGGCCATATGTACAGAATCTGATAGCCTTACTATGGTTATAACGCGTAGATCAACGCGCAGATCGACGTGCTATTTGTGCGCATTTCATGACAGGACTTCTAGTTTTAACTGTATGTTGACTTAATTTTGTTATAAAACGTTGCAGTCATCGGGTATTTGACGTAGGTATCTGATCATAAAGGTTAAAACAGGAACGATAAACTCTTACTGGACGAACTTTCAGATACAATAAATAGGAAAGGCAGTGGTCATGTGTCGATGGAGTATCGATCATTTAAATACACTTCAAATCATTTACGGGAATTAAATCTCTATGGAAGAAGTCCTTAAGTTTCTGACTCGTTCAAATGAACGTGTGAATAATCGAGAGGGACGAATTTACATTTTTATGCAAATCTGATTAGCTTTGCATTCCGAGGACATTTTCATCTTTTCAGCAAGCAATAAAATTGAATTGCAAATTCATAACTTCGTTAGCGATGTCAATAAAGCGACAATTTTTGCATAAAAGCAGAAACCTGGCAGATTATATGACAAGGTTTCGGTAAATTACAGTAGTTTTGGAATACACCTTTTAGTCTCATTATTTACGGATGTTCAAAGACACATGTCAGGTCTACCGCCTCACCCCATATAATCAACGTTTTAAACTGTTTAACCCTCGAACTACCACAGTAAAGCAAAATTCGCAGTACAAGGTTTGGTAGAAAGATTTTCGATTTCGATTTATTTAAGGCCTGCAAGCAGGTTTTTTAGCTCATCTTGACAAAGTCAAGCTGAGCTAATCTCATCGCTTCACGTCCGTCGTCCGTCGTCTGTCGTCCGTCGTCCGTCGTCCGTCAACACCATGTTTTGGTCTTCTCCTCCAAAGCCACTGGGCCAATTCAAGTGAAAGTTTGTGTGAGTGATGGTCCCAAAGGGGCATTTCATTTTTGTTCAACTCAGCATGCCCAGCCCCATAGGGAGGGAGTGGGTGAAAATGCTCCAAAATATTTTTAAAATCTTCTTCTCAAGAACCAGTGTGTACAATGACTCTATATTTGCTATGGAGCTTCCATATGAGGTGTAGAATCAAGTTTGTTCAAACGAAGTTCGTGAAGTAATATTTGGCTTTGTAATAGGAGAGGTAAGATTTTTGGCCCCGCCCAAAATTTCTATTTCCTGAACCGATGGTCCCGGTATGAACCAAATTTGGTTTGTGGTAGTATTGGGTCATAAGTACCTGACCCATGCAAAAAAAAAAAATAATTCCCGCATCCCCATGGGAACCCTGGGAGCTAAAAATAGAAATATTTTCAAACGCTCATATTTCCCAAACCCCACGGAACAGAGAGCTTTTATTTGGTATGAAGTATCCTTATGACCCGTAGAATTGAATGGTAAAAAAATTGCCATCGGTTATGTTAGGGCGTTCTGTAATGGGCATCGAAAAAATGCTGAGTCAGCATATTTGCAAAAATTTTAAAAAATCTTTTCTCCAGAACCAATCATCAGAATCTGTTGATATTTGGTATACGGCATTCATAGGGGGGTCAGATAAAAGTTTGTTGAAATAAAGCTCATTGGTTCATATTTGGGCTCTCTACAGGAGCCCGAAGTTTTAACATAGGGTAATATGGGGAATATTCTTTAAAAATCTTCTTCTTCAGAACCACCAGTCAGAATCTTTTAATATTTGGTATACATCATTGTTATGAGGATCAGATTCTAGATTGTTCAAACCAAGTCCCTAGGTTAATATTTGGGCTTCCTATGGAAGCTCAAATTTTTTCTTTGTTCAATATGGAGGGTAATTTAAAAAAAATCTTCTTCTTCAGATCCATCAGTCAGAATGCTTTGATATTTGGTATGCAACATCTCTATGGGGGTCAGATTCAAGTTTGTTCAAATCAGATCCCTAGGTATATATTTGGGCTCACTATGGTAGCCCAAATTTTAACTTAGTGCAATATGAGAAAATTTCTTTAAAAATCTTCTTCTTCAGATCCACCAGTCGGAATGCTTTTATATTTGGTATACAACATCTCTAGGAGGGTCAGATTCCAGGTTGTTCAATTCGAGTGCCTAGGTTAATATTTGGGCTCCATATGGGAACATGAAATTTAACTTAGTACAATATGAGGGAATTTCTTCAAAAATCTTCTTCAGATTCACTTGTCAGAATGCTTTCACATTTGGTATACAACATCTCTGGGGGGGGGGGGGGGGGGTCAGATTCAAGTTTGTTCAAATCGGATCCATAGGTCAATATTTGGGCTCGCTATGGTAGCCAAAATTTGAACTTAGTGCAATTCGAAGAAATTTCTTTACAATTTCTCTTCTTCAGATCCAACGGTCAGAACACTTTCATATTCGGTACACAACATCTCTGGGGAAGTCAGATTTAACTGTTTTCAAATCAAGAGCCTGGGTTAATATTTGGGCTCTCTATGGGAGCCGGAATTGGCCATTTTGCTGAAGAATTAACAATTTTGTATTCAGTACCCTCTAGAGGTACTAAAATTAATCCACATAGGTTGTATCAAGGGGCTTCATAGGGGAGCTCTACATTTTACTTATGATCAACTGAAGAAAAGGCATGATGCCTAGATTATTTTTGTCACTCCTGAGGGACTCAAGGATTGATAGTGTAGCCTATGGAGATGGCTTGCTTAATGTAGACTCATTCTTGGACTCTGTTTAAATTGTGTTCTGTACAAGATGAGCGCTTCAGGCCCCGTGGAGCCTCTTGTTTTTCTTATCACCACGCAATCGTTGGAAATTTATGAGTAATATTATTTGTCCGTCTCGATCGTGGAACATTTCAACAGACACCCCAACAACGTCCGTATTCCCAACAAACATTGCAGTTACCCTGTATGTCAGTGTTTTGAGACATTCATCTTGATTTCTCAATACTAAACAATTAAAATTTCCACACACTGAGAGCGGGTGAATCGATGCGTTCGATGCGATAAAGCGATGTTCACTATTTTTTTAATTGAATGCCTGTTTGCAACGTTGGCAAATAAATTTTGACACCTCAGAGCAGGTGATTCTACACAAACTAAAATACTTGACTAACAATCATAACGAGGCCACTGGATCTGCAGATTGTGATGTAAACAGCCAAGAGAACGTGAATTACTTTAAAAACCTTCTTTGTCAGTGTGACTTCATTGATACCTTCAGTAGTAATTGTCCCAATAACGCCTATAATATTTTCCTACACAGTTTTCAGGAAGCCTTTGATAACGCTTTCCCCTTAAAAACTGTATCGATCGCCAATAAATATATATCAAACGAGAACCATGGATGACCACAGGACTCTTGAAATCCTCTTTGAACAAACAAAAACTTTACAGAATTAAGCTGAAATCACCATCGGCCCCCAACATACAGCGATACAAAGACAATTGCAACATTTTTAACAGATCAAAGCGTGTCTGCAAAGCAGACTATTATAACAACATCCTTTTGGACTATAAATATAATATAAAGAAAACCTGGGATGTGCTCTCAAAAGCTATCAATAAATCTAAACGAGGTCACACCTTACCTCCATCATCCGCTGACGGTAATATTACAATGAACGATCCAAAGGAAATTGCTAATAGATTTAATTCATTTTCGTCGATATTGGCAAAACCTTAAATAACCAAGTTCCCACTACTCCACATCATTTCGCAGCACATCTGAGAAATAACAACAATATGGAGTCGTTCTTCATTTCGCCCACAAACTCACAGGAAGTGATACTCTGCGTGAATAACCTTACATCCAAAATAAGTAAAGATTACAATAATGTTTCAACTAGGTTACTGAGAAGATGTCGTATATGAGATAGCTAAACCCATAGCCAACATAATAAACCTCTCTTTCTCCTCCAGCGTGGTGCCTCTTAACATGAAGATCGCCAAATTTTTAAGTCAGGTGATGAACATATCTTTAATAATTATAGACCCATTAGTATTTTGCCATCTTTTTCTAAAATTATTGAGAAAATAATGTATGGGAGATTATCTAGTTACTTGGACACTCACAATACTCTATACCAATATCAGTTTAGCTTTAGAAAAGGATACTCAGCAATTCATCCCATTCTTCATCTTATAAATAATGTAGTAAGTGCAAATGATAAATCAACAAAAGACTGCACATTATCCTTATTTCTTGATTTCTCAAAAGCATTCGATACATTTGATCATTCTATCTTGTTAAGCAAGCTAGAACATTATGGGATCAGAGATGTGACCAATTCCTGGTTTAAAGACTATTTTTCAGACAGACTTCAGTGCGTGTAGTACTCGACTGCAACATCTGACTTCAAAGTTATCACCACGGGTGTACCACAGGGATCTATTCTTGGCCCCATTTTGTTCCAGCAATATATAAATGATATATCCAATTGCACTAGTTTAAAGGTTCTATCGTTTGCCGATGACACGACAGCTCACGAATCTTAGACGAGCTATTTACTAAACTTAACTCGGAACTAAAACACGTGGAAGAATGGTGCGCTGCAAATAAACTAGTCCTGAATGCCCAGAAAACTAAATTTATGTTGCTTCATCCTAATAATGCTTCCTATAATCCAGGAGAAAGAAGGTTATTCCTAGGAGATACAACACTTGAACTCATAGGAAAAGAACAAATAGAAACTTCAGTTAGACTTTTTGGTATATTCATGGACGAAAATCTAAATTTCAAACAGCACGTCTCGATAATTTGTTCCAAAATGGCAAGGGCTATCTATGCAATTGACAGAGAAAAAAAAAATATTACCGTTAAATTCTCTCAATATACTGTATTTTTCTTTAATACACGATCATCTTGTGATGCAGAGAGATATGGGGTCTCGTACAATCAACTTCAAGGATATTCATATTACAGAAAAAGCAATCCGCACCATTAGTAAGAAAAAAAACGGAATTCTCATACGGACCACCTTTTCAAAACGCTTCAAAACGCTTCGTATTTTGACATTTAACGACATTTACAAGTTGCAGGTTCTCCTCTTTATGCATGATTGGCGTAATAACATACTCCCGATGTCTTTTAACAATAGTTTCCAGATATATACAAATTCTGCTGACATGGATTCTAGGCAATCTGGAAGTGTACAGACTTTTAAGCCTTGGACCAATTTTTCGGCCAATCTTCCTCTACATACCTTTCCAAGGTTATGGAATGATATCGAACCAGTGGTACAGAACTACACCAGATCCCACTTCAAACGTTTCATGACAGATAATTTTCTAGAATCATATGCTTTCTACGTAGCATGCAACAATACTGAATTCCCCGACTGTAAGTAATGTGAACGTCGAATCATGGAAACGGTTATACATCCAGAGCACTGTTGACCTGCACTCATGCCCGTCATATGGATTTGAATCATTTGAATCATGTGCCTGGGTGAATTCTCCATGTTTGTCTTGGTACACTTTCCGCGTAGTTTACTTTGGTATTCTTTTTTTCTATGCCTCCGGCTATCAGAACGCCTAATACTAACACGCGCAGGATTTTCTTTTCTTTTATTCCTCACTTTGTCACCATTCATTTTTTTATCTTTCTTTTGGTACATAACTTGTATGTGGTCTCAATTTGATATGGACAGGCAATGTTATATAAACATCTGCTGTCGGGAGAACAATTTAGGAAGTGGCAGGAAGAGAGCCTCTCAGACTATGTCGCTTCCTTGCAGTGTGATGATTGTTTGCACTGCCTAAATGTTTTATATTTATTACGTTTGTATTCACATGCTGCAAAAATAAACTGTACTATACTATACTAACAATTCGCTTTTTCATTTCTCCAGACCTTTAAAGATTATTGTTGTTTGCACGCTGTGGATTGGGTGGAAGAGTATACTAAATTGAATCGGGAATCATTCCCATAACACGGTATTGTGAACCACGACACCGGGAATCAGTGTGTTTCTACTAATTGCTTTGTTCGACACATTTTGTACATTTTTACAATCAAACCTTGACTGTATGAAACAGCCATGAATTAGTGTGATAAAAGAGCAACCCGTCATGTATGTATTCAAAGGGAGATTTGTCTTGCGCAGATGCTTTGAACTAGGCGTTTGGGGGAAAAAAGAGTGCGTTCCGCTAATTGTACTCTGATCGCAAACGATTGGAATCTGGAACCATTACTATAAAACTTTTACAATTGTATTTTCCTGAATTGTATTTTCTACAAATAAACGTAAATGACGGAAATGAATCAATGGCGTTTTAAAAGATATGGCAATTTGCCAGTTGGCAAATTGCCATATCTTTGAAAATGCTAATGGTTCATCTCAATTAGTTATTTCCATAAGTAGAAAGCACAATTCTCAAAAGTACAACTGTAAAAGTTTTGTAGTATGGTCCTTGGTCGCAACATAACTGCACGAGTGGGTGGAGATTTCATGAATAAAGTCCGTGAAATCAAGAGAGAATCAAGAAAGGAAACGACACTCGCATATCACATTCAGTGTTCTCGCATTTCGTTTTCGCCAAATGAGGTGTACAGTGTCGTGAAAGTTTTAGAATCGTCCAAACACTCCCAGGCAGGATCAATTATGGAATTGCTGCAGTCAAAGCCGATCGGAGGAGACGTTAATGGCTATTCGGTGGCTGTTCCCTTGCTGCAGTCAAAGCCGATCGGAGGAGACGTTAATGGCTATTCGGTGGCTGTTCCATGAGAGAAAGAGAGAGAAAGAGAGAGAGAGAGAGAGAGAGAGAGAGAGAGAGACGCACTTCGTGCTGGCTTAAGATCTATTCTTAGTATTAGGGAAGAGAGAAGCCACGAAGTTGCCGCAACGGGGGGTCATCCCACACGCGCAATTGAGCCGGGGAGAGGCGTTAATATAAGTTGTATAACATCCTTGACAATCCTTGTGGAATTAATACTAAATTTCATGGAGTTTCGGGGAGAAAGCGGCCAGAGAATTTAGACCCCATCGCAACCAAGTCGGAATCAGATCGAAATTCTCTGTCTGCTTTTGTCATCAGAGTACTGTTTGAAACAAAGTATGATTTCTTAGAGTAATAATGAAGGCCAGTGGTCACTGCGCAGTGAACTTTCAAAGTAATTTCTCTTCAGATAAAGCAACAGCGTGGTTATCGCTCCCCTTAGACGTTGCCAATAACCACTCAAAGTGCATGATGCATGTAATTTAGCAACACACAACATGACTGGTACAATTTCTTTTCGGTGCAAACAATCCTCAGATTGATAAGCATGGACGTGTGCTTTGGGAGATGAAAAAATTTGTAATCGTCTCTGTGATGTGAAATGTAATGACTTTTAGACAACTTATTTCGAAGAACAACGCGAACTGAATTGAACACGCGTCATTTTATTAACCAAGGGCATTGGGTGATATTACAATAACAGATCTTATGACCTAATCACAAATCATTAGAAGAGATCCATATAATTAACGGGATGTGCGGTTCCTTATTCGCTTTCAGGATATTTTCTTCCATAATTTCAATTCACTCTCGGTAACTACGTGACATGGACAGAGATGGTGGGATGAAGTTTACGTGGGTACAACCCTATCACCTTTCAATGCTAAAACAAAATCGAATTCTAGGCGGAATTCTAAACGTTGACAAAATTACCATATCTCTTTCTTCTACAGGCCAGATTTTTCTTGCAAACAAGATTTATATTTTTACAATATCGTCGTCTGAGTGCTAGAATGTCCTATGTCCCTTATGGGACATAGGACATTCTAGCACTCATGCGACATGTATGAGCTACGTTCAGTACTATGATTCCAAAAGCCATTGGCGCCGTGTTTGATCTGGCGCATCTGGTCTCGTTATATAGACGGCATATGAGAACCCAGACTGATAGACTGTTATAATAATTTGGCCCCGGGGTCGATCCCCGGTCGGGGAAAGTTCTCGAGGTGTCCGAACACTCTCTGTCAGCATCAATTGTGTGGTTGATGCTGTCACAGCGTACCGTCCTATCGGGTGGGGACGAAAAATGGCTATCCCCTGTGCGGAGAGAGACACACTCCTTGCAGGCTAAAGATCCCTTCGTAGTATTCGAGAAGAGCTAGGCCACGAAGCTGCCGCTATGAAGGTCATCCCACACACCTACGCCATTGGGCCAAGGAAAGGCTTTAATATAAGTTACATAACTTGTTCGCCAATCCTTGTAAAACAAATAAGATTAAATAAATAATAATTTGTTTCTTATATGACAGCTGGATATTAACAATTGAATGCTACACCTAACATAATGTGAACAAAAAGAAATTTAGGAATGTTTGTCCAGAGACTTCAGCGCAAAGGCACTTGTGGGTTTTTTTACGTTTATAACATTGTGAAAATCTGCGCACGTCAATGCCGTCGCATTAGCCTTGTTTATGACAACATAACATGGATTTGAAAAATTTTGGACTCTAAATTTTTCAGCGAGGCAGAATTAGTTAGCAGAATACAGCGGTAACGAGGAACTATTTTGGCTGGCCACATCACAAAAAGGTATAAGTCAACGATCTTAGAAATCAGTGAAGTAAATTATTGTTCCTGGCGTGGCGGAAAAGTTCAGATCACACTAGGTCGATATTAGCATCGTCAACTGAAAATCGTTTTTTTTTTTAATTTTGGTCTCTTTCAACATCTATGGCTTTCTTACGGACACCATAAAGGTATAAAATTAACAAATAGTTTTAAGTTAAATTTCCCACTTCATGGGACGTACGCCCCAAATCTGTTGAACCCGTGTACAACAGTAAATAAACACCGATAATCGTCCCCGCGTTCCTACTGGGACCTTTGATGTGATAAAACATTTGATAGGTAAGGGGTTTAGCGCCCTGCGAGGCTTCACAATTCGATCCGATTCGACCTCGCCCTGATGATTCCATTTGAATCAATTCGAGTGGTGCTGATTCGGAAAATTTCGAATCGTTGACATGTTCTCAGTATCCCGCCAAAATTGTGTCTTGTTGAAGTGTTCTTCTATCATCAGGTTTCCTATACAGGAAACCTGATGAGAGAAGAAGACTTCCAGGAGGTCCCGCTTTCGAACTAGTTTGATTCCTTTCGGGAATACTGCGCTTTTTGACTGATTTGCCAAAACCATACGAATCACCCTTTCAGACAATACTTGAATGGGTACTGGCAATATGTACAGCTGTAAGAAGGTGCAATATCCGCAACTTAACCAATCTTGAGATTAGATTTGCGATTTGATTCAAAATCATCTGCCTGATTCGATTCGGGATTCAATTCAATCCATAATTTGAAATTCGAAGTGCCTAAAAGGGTTAACCGTTTTTCAAAATGTGCAGCAGCCTGGCGACAAATCTGCGTTGAATAAGAGTCCTTCGGAAAAAGCAGTGTGTTTCAGTTCAGATAGATTTTTATCTATCGAGCAACTCATCACTCCAATCTGTGTGGAGCTTATCATACCAGCTTCTGCTACTGAGTTGATTATTTTAGAAAAGCAGTAATCTACTTTAGTTTTATCTTCGAGTGCAATTTTCGCCTTGACAATTCAATGTCACACGAAAATCAATCTATTTATACTCCCATACAGTAACCGAGTCAATCAAATTTTATTCCACACAGAAAGAATTAATTTACACATCGAAATGAAAGGAAATATTGTCAGCAGTAGTAATTGAACACAGAGAAATTGTATTACAAAAGTGACAGGCATTCTATGTTGATGTTTGAACGAGTGCAACGCATGTGCTGTAGACGCGGAATGATCTTGAATCGACCTATTTTTTGAAGATCAACAACGAGCGAATGTCACCCTTCCAATACAGTGCAAACGCGCGAAAAAGGGAGCAGAAGAAAACTTTTTATAACAGAGATCATGAAATCTCTTCGTATCAGAACATAACACTTTCAGTTCTAAAACTTGAATATCGTTCACTAAAAGAAATTGAATACTACATTGCAAAGCATCGTGGTTGGAGGCTGACGAGAAACTATTTTTAAAGGAAGATCAAGCTTATCTGATAGGCTCCTAAACTATGTGGCTTAACATCTTCGTTCGATAAGTATCCCTCAACCAAAACTAAGAAATAAACCCACAAAAACATGAAAAATAGCTCAGTCGAAACCTGGAATGCAAAACTATCAGGCGACGGATGCAGGGTCGACGAACAACAGACAGCGCATGATATATTTTACTTCCGTGAAAGATTATTGTCTATGAATCAATTATTTGTCACAGGTGAACAACCTAAAATGCTATAGAATGTTAAATTCGTGGGAAAGCATATCCATTGATATTCATAGACCAGTAATCTAGCACAGTAAACGAACATCCATGTGTACTTACAAAAAATGAACGAAACACGGTGTAAGCTGAAAAATTTAATTTATTGTCAAAGTTTGAAACAGTTCATCGATAATTTTGTTGGAAAGAATTCTGTAATCTAAAAATAGCGAAACTGGTCACAATCCCGGGTTCAATTTTCAGGCAAGAAAAAAAACAGTTTTAAACACACAGAAAGGGATGAAGAGTAAAACTATAGTTAACGAGGAATGAGGAGGTCATCGGCTTTTCTCAGCGAAAGAACGTAAAATGTAAAAAAAAAACGGCGAGCGACCAGTTCAAACTTTCACCGAAATGGTCGTATTAACCCTTTACCTAACATGAAAAGCAGACGACACGTGCCAAAAAAAGAGAAAATTCTGGAATAAGTCATCTTTTTAATTTTTTGTCCAAAAAATAGGTTATGACCCCTCATTGGAACGAGCTCGATGAGCTCTTTCCAACGAGGAGTCATAACCTATGTTTTTGAGGCAAAAAAATGAAAAAATAATGAAAATTAATTGGCGATTTTTGAGAATAGCGCTGGCCTGTTTTGACCGTCACGTTGGGCAAAGAGTTAAAACGATGCTGCATAATAAAAAACATAACACAGGCACCTATTGCAAACCGAAGAAAAGGTATAGGTACTAAAGATACCGAATAATAACTATAAAAGGCATTAGGAGTTTATTCAATATATATTCGAGGTGTGGTAAGGATATTTTAACTTTAACCTATCATATTTCGTTTTGGTTGCAAAGCATGATCTCAAAGCAGCGGTAACACATCCATCGTAATAACATGTCTTCAGACTTACGGTCTCAAGTTTCTCATGTACATGGACAGACAGATAGGAAGTATACTACTGTTCCTCCAAACACCAAAGAAACGCCAAAGTAGATATAGAGGATATCTAGTGTTTTTGAGTGGATACCGAAAATCATCTCATGGGTGACCGAGACAAATGTTTATTTTTATATTATACGCTTCTTATAAGAATATGATCATTCCTATCGATAATTCCACTTGTTTCAACGTTGAATTGATGCATGGAAGTAAACAACTGATGCGCATTGATACGCAGAAGTGATTTGGTCGATACTCGGAACAGGTAGCGTCTTGCGATCCGATTTAGCTGGATTACTGCTGGAAATGATAGGTATCCACTCAAAAAAACTAGATTTTCTTTTCATTATACGTTTTTTGATTATTTCCAGAGATAATGTGACTCGTATTCACCTTGAAATGATGCTTTGAAAGCCGCCATTTTGATTGATACCGTGAAAGTGAAAATTTCTATATCTTCACAGTGAGGGAAACGACTTCGATCTTTCCGCAATTTTTTCGATAATCTTTCGTTTAGCGTATAATAAATTATATATCCAAAAGATCGTTGCATTGTTTTTTCACCCAAGTTCTTTTTATGTATAATGTTTGATAGAAAATCAAATTTGAAGTCTCGCTTTCCGCCGCACAGAGAGACACAAAGATTATGTCAGAAGCAATAGCTCTTATTACCTCTCAGTTATTACCACACAGTGTTCTGCACAAAGAAAGGAAATTGGTGTTCCGGTTGTGTAATGAGTTAGAAGGTTAATCTCTTTGAATATAAGATGATATAACATTTTAACCCTTTACCTAACGTAACGGAAAAAACCGGCCAGCGCTATTCTCAAAAATCGCCAATTAATTTTCATTTTTTGTCTCAAAAACATAGGTTATGACCCCTCGTTGGAACGAGCTCGTTGAGCTCGTTCCAACGAGGGGTCATAACCTTTGTTTTTGAGACAAAAAATGAAAAAAATTAGTTATTCTAGAATTATTTTTGCAAGTGTCGTCTGCTTTTCAGGTTAGGTAAAGGGTTATCACATTTTCATTTTAGGTATAATGAATGACAAAAAAAAGACAATTTTCCAATCACGCTTTCTGAAAAATTGAGAGACTCAGAGATAAAGTTGAAAACTCCCAATGCAATGAAGCCAGTTAAGCAGATTCTTGTTATCAGGTTTGAATAACAATTAAATTTATCCTAATCTCTTTTCCGGGCTAAGGATAAAGTAGTAAAATTGGCCGATTTGCCATTATTAGAGCCGCTAGAAGCAATAACTCTTATTCCATCAGAATTATTACCACACATATAGGCTATTCCACTTGGAAGTGAATGCGCCTTTCGGGCTGTCTAATAACATAATGGATGGCATTTATAATGAAATTCCATATGAAGATAAGGTGACGCAATCGAATCGTCTAAACAATTGTAAGAGATGGGAAAAAATCTAAATGTGCCATTTTTTTTATATTTGCCGATCCAGAACCCAGGGAATATATGAGTGGAGTTCAAATCAAACAAATCCTAAAAATCTGCCAAGTTTATTTCTTGATGGCCTAAGGTCCAGTTAAAAAATGAATAGCTACTCACGCCTATTAACAATACGCCACTTAGCTTGGTACAGTTAAAAAATGAATAGCTACTCACGCCTATTAACAATACGCCACTTAGCTTGGTACAGTTAAAAAATGAATAGCCACTCACGCCTATTAGCAATACGCCACTTAGCTTATTGCAGTAATGGTTTCAACATAATCGATAATCTGCC
Organism: Pictodentalium vernedei; assembly: GCA_031216915.1. Lineage (NCBI taxonomy): Eukaryota > Metazoa > Mollusca > Scaphopoda > Dentaliida > Dentaliidae > Pictodentalium > Pictodentalium vernedei. Next base: position 163,202,672 of record CM062291.1, on the reverse strand, counting down.
ATTTTATCTGACAGGTCGACCTTATATTTGATATTCTGTCAAACAGTAAAATGAAATAACATGGGTTAATATGAAAACATTGCAATCATCTTTTGAATAATAATAATAACACTTTGGTCGGCAGCTGATGTGCCGCGGTTCTCTGATGAGAAGGCCTTGATTAGCCCTGTGTTCCCAAATGCCCCTTTGTCCCCACGCCTCTTCTCTGCTCTCAACATTCTGAAAATAACCGCTTGAAGACATCCCGTACCCCATTATTCCCAGTCTCTCTGATAAGCATACTAACCCCTCCTTTGTGTCACCTACCAACCACATGCCCTTCATTCTCCAATCCCACTGCACCATCATACTCCCGGTGAATCTTATTCTGTTAGACTGGTATTTTTGACATTCTAATAGAAAGTGTTCTAGGGTCTCTACTACGCCTAGATTACACATTTGGCATTCCTTTTCATTGTCTTTAAATGTCTTTCCTGTATTTATTTATTTATTTATTTATTTATTTATTTATTTATTTATTTATTTATTTATTTATTTATTGGGGGTATAACGACACTTTCGACAGCCAGGGTCACCTCGTGTCGGATGTTGTCCCCTAAGCTCCAGCGACCGCGACCTCATCTTGGACAATAGTGACCCCCCAAAGGTGTCATCAAGGTACGCTTCAAAACATCTTCGCTTTGACCTCCTTCTCGCCAATTCATGTTACAATCCGACATGACTCTTTATCTGACGATTTTTTTACCCAGGGTTGAACCCACTTCTAAGTCGGAGATCGCCATTGAATAGTTCTTTATTAACTCCCTCACTTGGCCTATCCACATTTATATTTGAATTTCTGGAACATTAATTTACACCATCGGCGGTCGGCGAGATTTACCAAATAGTGAAGATAGCAGAGTTTCATTAAGTCTATCCTGTCCTTAATCCTCATCCACCCAAACTCACCCCTTATTGCTTCTAGTGCTGATGTATTACTCCATCGGCCTGCATCGTTCTGCAGGGTTTCCGAGCTCTTTAAAGCCATTTGATTTAGAGGTATCACGTCCGTACCAGTCATCGATACAATTTATTACACATGCATAGGCAATACTCAGTTTTTGGTTTCAATCATGCCAGAGCATATGAAGTCGGTAAAAAATATTGGATGTAAAGTGACTTTTATACTGACAAACATGAAAGCCGGTAGGACTACTTTCAAGCATCTTGGTAGCATGTCCTGTGGTATCGACTCCTTTAAACATTCTACCTTTTAACTGTTGTTTCCGTTCGAAGGAAACCTGTTTTTTTCATGTGTGTGTATAAAACAAGCTGGGTAGAGTAAATGTATGCGTGGATGTTTCTTTTAATTCTAGTATAAGTTTGGTATTAGAACCTGGAATTTAAAAGAATGTAAGATTATACCAGAGGAAGGTTGCATTCCAGCTTCACTGTTAGAAACTGAAATCACGCATTAAGGTTATTTATACCACGGTTGCTGTGAGAATTCAACGTTACCAGATACAAAGCAGTTATGCAGTGAGTATTCAACGTTACCCAACACAATGCATATATGCTGTGAGTATTCAACGTTACATGACACAATGCAGTTATGCTGTGAGTATTAAAAGTGACCCGACACACTGCAGATATGTTGTGAATATTCAACGTTCCAAATACAATGCAGATATGCTGTGAGTATTCAATTTCACCCGACACAATGCAGATATGCTGTGAGTATTCAACGTTACCCAACACAATGCAGATATGCTGTGAGTATTCAATTTCACCGACACAATGCAGATATGCTGTGAGTATTCAACGTTACCCAACACAATGCAGATATGGTGTGAGTATTCAACGTTACCTGACACAATGCAGTTATGCTGTGAGTATTCAAGTTACCCGATACACTGCAGATATGTTGTGATTATTCATCGTTACCCAACACAATGCAGATAGGCTATGAGTATTCAATTTCACCCGGCACAATGCAGATATGCTGTGAGTATTCAACGTTACCCAACACAATGCAGATATGCTGTGAGTATTCAATTTCACTCGACACAATGCAGATATGCCGTGAATATTCAATTTCACCCGACACAATGTAGTTATGCTGTGAATATTCAATTTCACCCGACACAATGCAGATATGCTGCGAGTATTCAACGCTACCCGATACAATGTAGATATTGAGAAATGAGAATAGTACGCCGCATGTGGAATCCGACTAACGTGTAAGAACGCCATCATGTAAGAACGCCTCTGATTGGTCGTTACGTATCTGAGTGACGTAACGACGTGAATGAAGTACATCGACAAAGAAAGATGTCAAGTCGGAATGTAAACAGACAGCCGAAGGTGATATTTTTCTTTAAATGTTTACACTGCAGCTGAAATTTTCTTCAATGAACACTGTATTGTCAGTGGATTCTCGGGTGATGTTATTTTCCCATGAATACCAGTTGATCATGTGATTTATCCCGTGAATATCAACTGATCATGTGACATTCAAACATCGCGCATTGATATTAAGTACTATATTCGATTTTCCAGAGGCAATTTTTACATTCTGTAATTTCTGTTTACGTTCCATACATTCCATAGATTGATGGTTTCCCCGACTCGAGTGTGAATTGTATTGTATGCACTATATTGACGGTTTGGGTGAACTATTTTGTGTCAGAAGCTATGTTGTTTTGTTTCTTTTTAGGAATAGAACTTGACCGAGTTATGTTATGGTTAGCCAAGGCAGTCCCTTGAAGATAAGCCAACTCGATATCCTGTTCGGGTATAAAATAATTAGGTTATAGTAAGGGAATAAACATAAGAATTGAATCACGACTTTAACCCTTTACCTAACATGAAAAGCAGACGACACTTGCAAAAAAAATTCTTGAATAACTATTATTTTCATTTTTTGTCTCAAAAACATAGGTTATGACCCCTCATTGGAACGAGCTCGACGAGCTCGTTCCAATGAGGGGTCATAACCTATGTTTTAGAGCCAGAAAATGAAAAAATAATGAAAATTAATTGGCGATTTTCTAGAATAGCGCTGGGCGGTTTTTGCCGTTACGTTAGGTAAAATGTTAAAAAATCCACGAGGTGATGAAACAAATTGATCACGCGCAAGTTTACCATGAACCGCGTTATCAATTTGTCATCCCCTCGTGGATTTCGAACAGACATAATTCAATTCTTAAAAATAACAGTTCACTCATTTAATTCAACAAAACTGTGACAATCACCGTTAACGACTACGGTAATTTATAATTCAAAATTATATTGAGCTTTCATCTGTGCTTTGACATTTTGTTGGCTGCACACAAACAAATCCATTACTCCTTACATGAAATTAGAGGAATACATTCAATTCTGAAATCAGATTTATTATGTTATGGACAGTTCCTATCGGTTGAACCACATCATCTACAAGATTCCATTTACACTGTTTCCACCACAGCCTATGCAAACCAACTATTCCTTCAAGGGATTTAATAGGTCTTAAAAGTCCCGTTTGATAAACTCAGGTAAAATGTAATAATGTATTAAATGGTACCCTATATATTTATGTGTGGTGCAGGTGACTTTCCAGTTTTTAAATCTGTTTTCAGAATTGTCTTACCCATCTGCAATTGTTATTTTATTTCTTTAAATTTTCAGTCCATTTTCATATAAATTCAAAGGACTACCATGCCACCAAAAGTATTATTTCCACATGATATTAGCTTGCGGTGACATTAAGCTTGAAACCTTTCCTTCTCTTTGCAGGCATGATTTTAGTATTTTATAAGAGCAAAATGACATTTCTGGTGGTGAGCACAATAATCGGTTATGAAGTGAATATTAAATGTTTTAAATGTTTTATGGTTTTCAGGGCTGAAGACTACATCGTGGTATACGATGCGATTCGTTCGTAAAGTTAGAGCTTCGTGGGTTAATCGTGGCTTTTGTGACCCGTTGTTGTAATCTGTAGCATATGTAGAATGTTGAAGCCATTAGAGAATATGGGGTTTGACCTGTTAGGGATATTTGGCCTTTTTACGATCTTTTGGTCCCCTAAGACTCTTCACCATTCTATATCGTTTGCATAATACTCAAAAGCAGATTACTTTAATGGTCGTTTACAGAAATTAGAGCTATCATTTATGACATAATTGATGGACAAACAACGTTTGGGCATCTTACATGTTTTCACTGATTTTAGATTCTGAGCAGGACATGTCTATTTTCACTATAATTTATTAAAATTAATGTAATGTTTCACTGATATTCGATTCTATTTACAATACGTATGTATTGAATGCGTAGTTCACCCGAATACGGCGTGTATCAGGGATACCTGACTCAAACCCCGTATCTTGCAGCTGCAGTATACAAGCGCGTGCAAGGGTTGCGATTTGTTTACATTTTTATTTGTAGAACATTACGAGCTTTCGAAAGGCGTTTGCGAGAGACCGTATACGTTTCTGGATATAGAGGGGAAAACACTCTTCTCAAAAGCATAATTATTAAATTATTGAAATTAATTACTTTTCTGTTTCGATATCTGAATCAATAGAAACACGGAAGTTGAATCAACACGCTGTTTGCAGCGCACTATCCTTTTGGAATTTTTACAAAACGCGATCAGTAAATTTATCCGGGCATCTGGAATGTTCAATGCAGACGTATACAGTTTCCTGCGAAACAATATGCTTATTATGAGTGTAAAAATGAAATCTCAAACTGAAAAGCTAGTTAATCAAATTTTTGGCACTACATTTGAAAACTGTATGATAAACCTATCATCACCAATCCTGAAATCTCTGCATTGGCTGCCAGTTGAGTCTCGCATTAAGTATAAGGTATTGGCGGTGACACACAACATCTTACATAGCGACAAAGCACCAATCTACCTTAAGCAGGTCATCAAAGTACACACTCCGTCGAGGAATCTCAGATCAGCTTCTGAGAGTCTCCTTGCTGTACCTCGAATTCGATCAACGGCAGGGAAGAGATCGTTCACTTTTGCAGCTCCCTCACTCTGGAACGCCCTCCCTCAGAACCCTAAAAAAACCCTAAATGCAGATCACTTCAAGAAAGCTCTGAAAACCCATCTCTTTCAAGCAGCCTTCGGCCGCTGATTATACCATTGTTACCGTCACCTATGTTTTCAGCGCTTTTGAGCAGCGTTTCGCTGGGAAAAGCGCTATATAAATAAATTATTATTATTAATATAGTAGTATGTACAAAATGTTATATAACAATCTCGCTCTTTGCTTCTAAACCAAAAACTCGACTAATCAAGATATGGCCGTAGGGATACAAGACCTGGACTCTGATACAACATTTTGTATATAAATATAATGGTGATAATATATTTGAAATGAATGTGTATGTGTATAAATGCTGGATATTCTGTTATCCTTATCTACACCTATAAATGCTAAAGTTATTTCTCTCTCTCCGTCTTCCCGAACATGTACTCAATTAAGATCATAATTTCCTTCATTTCTATGGCTTTCTGAGATAACTTTTCAAAGTGGCGAGTCGAAGGAGAAAACTGGCACATTTCAACATGGAAGAACGATGTCTGGGCTTTTGTCAATATCGATTGAGGTGTCACTTCGAACGATTGTCAAAATAAGCACTGAAGCATTGGTGTCCTCATGTGTATAAAACGAATTGAGTTTTCTCAGCTGAAGTCAGTTTTTGACAATATTCCTAATTAACTGCCACCAGGCTCTAAAGACGTATACGCGTTTAATAGCTCAGGGGATAAGCAATTAGTTTACGACCACGCACGTCCTTTGTTTTATGATTGCGTGTTCTGCCGTAGAGCTCATCCACGCGAACTTGTGCTATAAAACAGATCATTGAGTATGAATAAATTAAACACACTCTTCACACTGTGGTAATTTTTGCGGAAGTTAACTTGTTAGTTTAAAATATTTGTGGCAAGGCCTGAGGTTCTAACACTGCCACAAGACGTGTACATTGCCCAATGAGTATAGTGCTTATCAAGGTTAACAGAGCAGTTCGAGACCCAGTGATCAATTGTATTTTCTAGAACTGTATTCTCTTCCTATTGAAACAACTGATAAAAAGAATCATCAGCATTTTAAAAAGATGTGGCAATTTGCCAGTTGAAAATAGAAAATACAATTGTAGCAAATACAGTTGTAAAAGTTTTATAGTATTGGCCCCTGGTCGAAAGTCTCTGTCCGCCGTCCACCCAACAACACCCTGGAATCTCACGTGTTGAAAAAGAAATGCTAAATATATTGAATCTCAGATGTTTTCCTTGATTTCGTAATATTTTATTTCTGAAATCACAATCTAATGATGTAAATGGGACGCGATCAGCTTGCGATCCGATCGAGAAAGAGCGATTTTTTCGAGCACAGCACAATATTGTTCGTTGAACTGACATCCACGGGGACGTGACGACTATTACTTATTCCCAGTTCCTTATTCGACATGCGTTATCAACAGGAACTGTGAATAAGTAACGATTGTCACGTCCATATATTCAACTTGGTCCACTGCAAATTAGGCTACCTATTCGGATAATGTAACTCCGTTCACAGCACTCTAAACTTTTATGAATAAATAGTCCCAGACATTAGTGTGTAGATAACTGAAAACCGAAACATTTTCTCCGATTGATGATTCGAGTTTCTGGCATCGATTCTAGGGGAGCTTCCAGTGAGACATTTTCTGGCATGGTATCGTTGAAAAGGAAGAACATTGACCTCGTTTAGGGGATCAAATAATTGTAAGAATATACGTGCCTTGCTTGCCCATTTGGCTATGTGAAACGGTTTTCGTGGAGCAGTGATACACGATTAACTTTACCCCCTCCCCCCCCCCCCCCACCAAGTGATGAAATTGTTTCACTTTTATTGTTGGATTAAAATGGGGACTGAATGTAAAGTGGGTCTTAAGTCAGACCATATATATATTGTAAAACCTCAGCATGTCTAGCATTATCGCATAGTGGTATCAATGCGCTTATTATATAAAATGTATAACACTAGGCCCAGAGTATTCGGCCAGTTAATGACCTAGGACGATACCCAAGACCATTATCTGATCGAATACAATGGTCTTGGTGTGTTATCGGACTTACATATAAACAGTACAGCCGCCGTAGAATGGTCAAAGTCCACGCGTGAGCAGCGTTGTCCACTGGCACTATTTCAATCACTAATCAGTAGTTTTCGTCAAATATTCAATGAAAGAAGCACCGTATCGTACCCGGTGCTTCATTCGTTGCAAATTTGATGGCGATTCCATTGTTTTATGTTGGAGATTCACTGTTAACGCATAATATTGCCCACGCGTGAATTTTGACCTTTCCACGACAACCGCACTGTATATACTGTGTGAACTAGACATACGAGGGGAGTTTTTTGCAGTCATTCACAGTGTAGTTTCAATGGTCGTAAACACTGTAGCTTACGTAACCATTAACCCTTTACCTAACATGAAAAGCAGACGACACAAAGTCTTGCAAAAAAATTCTTGAAAAACTATTTTTTTCATTTTTTATCTCAAAAACATAGGTTATGACCCCTCGTTGGAACGAGCTCGTTCTAACGAGGGGTCATAACCTGTGTTTTTGAGACAAAAATGAAAAAATAATGAAAACTAATTGGCGATTTTTGAGAATAGCGCTGGCCGGTTTTGCCGTTACATTGGGTAAAGGGTTAAAATAATAGGCTCTGTATAAAAATGAATGTAATAACGAAATATTATGCCGAATATGTTCTGTGGGTTATCAGCATCGTCAAAGGCAACCTGTGATATTTGCAAATATTTGTGAATGGCCCTTTTTCACATGCCGGTAAAGAAAAGAAAATTTGGTATAGCATTCAGTGCGGTATGGGAACATCCGTCACGATTTTCTTAAACATTACAATTAAAACCATGATAGACATTTGAGATTTTATTAAATTTTATTGGTGTGGTATTGTTATCCTCCTGGATTGGTAACACGAATATTCTATTTTTATATGCGTTTCGTGTTTACATTTCTTACAGCCCTTAGCAGGCATAGGCTTTATTCCTAACTGTCAAGTGTGATTTTAGTACTAAAGTCCCTCACCAAACCAAAATTAACACACCCTCCGGAGAAAGACTAATGCACAATCGGGGTCAACAAGCTAATATTTATTATTTAATGGTGTTTAAGGTGAACCTCAGCATATGTGGTTACACAGTGAACACAGCACAAGTATAAAGTAAGGTTCTTCTGCCCATTTTGGAACACTCGCGAACCTGGCGTTAATTACCGGGTTCGATTATGCCAGTAAATCAGAACTTGTTTTGGTTACCACAGTAATCACTGACTGTCCCGGGTTTGCACTGGAAGTGTTCACATGCAAGACAAAATCTGGAATGGCATGTGTATCAAACAATGAAGGGGTACAGGGAAAACGTTTGCTCTCATTTGTCATTGGATTCTTACTATCACTCTGAAAACCACGAGAAACGGTACGTATCACATAATGTGTTCCGATTCCGTATCATATAGACGACTCATTCTGATTCCGTATCATATAGACGACTCGTTTCTGGTAACGCGACGGATTATCATAACAGGCACATGAATACATTCTGCAATTTCAGTGATCGACCCAGTTGATCGCTCACAAAACAAAACAAAATTCCTTACACTTAGCGACAGAACTATTAATAGGCAATGACCCCCCACCACAATAAACAGAAACTGCACAATTCAATATTACACCTACCCGGTTCCTGAGGATGTGCCGACGTCGCACACTCGTAAATTCAAGCGGATCATCATAGGAAGTGACACTGAGAGTGAATAATTTGACAACACAACTTTGAAAATCGCGGTGACAGCGTTACTCATTGTATGTTAGAGTGCACAACAATATAGTTCCATAAAATATGTTTTTTTTTAATCTTTTCTCGACCAACATTATGTCCCCAAACTGTATTAATAATTTAAGATTTAATCTGTTTATGTGACATAATCGTTAGATAAATGAATCATCATGATAATGTGCATGTCCTGTGATTTGCATCAGATTCTTGGTGGTGTCCGAAAATGAGATCCCATTCTGGACACCACCTCGAATCTGATACAAATCACAGGACATGCACATTACCATGATAATATGTATGTACAACGCGTCTCCTGAGTTCCAATGTGTTCCTACTGGCACATAGAACACATTGGAACTCAAGAGACTCTAAAATCAGTTGGGTTAAAAATCAACCCACATCAATAGGGTTGACTGCATTTGAACCCAATTGGGTTCATATTTACTCAACCCAGTTGATTTGGTTTCATTTTTAACCCAATTGATTTTAGAGTGTGCTATAAACATTTACCGTAAAATTTGACAACATAACCAACGGAAATCTTATGAATCAACAGCAACAGTAGGGAAAATCTTGCCGATATCCCTTTACCCAACGTAACGGCCAAAACCGCCCAGCGCTATTCTCAAAAATCGCCAATTAATTTTCATTATTTTTTTCAATTTTTGTCTCAAAAACATAGGTTATGACCCCTCGTTGGAACGAGCTCGTCGAGCTCGTTCCAACGAGGGGTCATAACCTATGTTTTTGAGACAAAAAATGAAAAAAATTAGTTATTCAAGAATTATTTTTGCAAGTGTCGTCTGCTTTTCACGTTAGGTAAAGGGATATCATATACAAAAACTAGTAGAGTAATGACAACACAGATTCGTGATCATATTGGCCTGGCATTTGTTTGAATGAATTTTTAAAGACTTTAAGGCACTTAACAGAAAACAAAAATGATTATTCCTCCAATTTGGGGCAGTAAAGTTTTTCGATGAGAAAAAGGTTTCCGACTATAATAACTGTTTAACTGGGATAGAGTGCTAAATTATTTTCGCTTGTCAAAAGTTGTTTTCATTGCTTTGCTTTGTTAAAATTTACGGGAGAGTGCCAACTGGCGCTCTCCCATAAATTCTAACAAGGCATATCTTTACAGAAAAAAGTGAGTTCCCTTATGACGCACATCCACAGAACATGCAGCATTTTAATTGTGGTAGGTGCATTTCAGACTGGAGCCCCAAAATGGGCTTCCAGCACTCTACCACTTAGGATCATATTCAATGTTGAAGTTTGGAATCATTCGACGCAACATTCACCGGTCAGTGGTATTACATATAATGTAAAAAATACCGATTAGCAGCTTTCCCGGAAATCTCAGAAAAACCTTGGGTTTAATGTTTGCCGATATGCATGTCCTCAATTTATTACAATGTGTCGGATTTCCATCCTACAATTTATTATATCCACAATAAACTTAATTGATTGATGAAATGAGTGATTAAGATGTGTTTTATATGAAGTTTTCGAACCGATTCCGAATCGAATTAATGCCACTTTGCAAAGCTTGGGAACTTTAGATATTCAAGATGGCCACCAAGATGGTCGCTCGCAAGAGTTATTTTTATCGTATCGCGTTGATATTCTTAAAGATAGCATATTTTTTAACGGAACTTGAACTTATTGCTATACACAATCACCTCTCTGTGGGTGTCATACACTTTCGTCTCAAAACTCAAAAATGACCGTCATTTAATTTGAAAAACACCGCGAAATTAGGGAAAATTCAACATAAACAGCGAGTCGCGTTAGTCGATTCTTGGTTCCCTACTGGAACGAGAGAGAAAGTTTCTGATTAACATTTAACTCTTTGAACCCTAGGGGCCGCTTTTCCGGCCAGCAACATGATACGTCATAATGTCATTAAATAGGATGGCTGTTTAGTAAATGTGTGGGGTAGACCAATCAATATTTTCAACGTGCAGCCCCGAGGCTGCACGTTGAAAATATTGATTGGTGTACCAAATAATGAATATGGACTCTTCTAATTGCTGCCATTGAACTGGTATGGAAGATACCACTAGAGTCCAAAGGGTTAAAAGTGAACATTTTGGCTCAAGTTGGCCGCCATCCTCTATATCGGAAATGGCCAGAGGTTTACAGAGTTGCATTAATTGGATTCGGAATCCGTAGAAAAAGTTCATATAGAATATTTTGCACGTCTGTTATGGATCTCAGATTATCAAAGGAGGAATACCTCTTAACCATTCCATTAATCAATCTCTTATGTTTATACTGAATAAAATTAATAGTAGAATCAATGAGTATCACTTGATAAATCCATTTTTAATATTTCTGGGGATAAAAATCCAGCACATTATCATAAATGAGGACATGCAGGACAGACAATGTAGCTTTTTGTGAGATTTCCGCGGTAGCTGATGATCGGTATTTTTCCTGTTATTTATAATGCTACTGGTTGGCGAATTCTACATCGAATGATACTCACCAATGTAGATGGTCTTAAACAGTTATTATAGATAAAAAAAAAACAATTCGTCGAAAAATTGGTGGCCATCTTGGAATTTGCTCTCTAAAAATAGAAATTTGTTTTTTTTAACCCTTTACCTAAAATGAAAAGCAGACGACACTTGCACACAAAATTGTTGAATAACTATTTTTTTTCATTTTTTGTCTCAAAAACATAGGTTATGACCCCTCATTGGAACGAGCTCGACGAGCTCGTTCCAACGATGGGTCATAACCTATGTTTTTGAGACAAAAAATGAAAAAATAATGAAAATTAATTGGCGATTTTTGAGAATAGAGCTGACCGGTTTTGCTGTTAAGTTGGGCAAAGGGTTAAAACGAGGCCGCAAAATAAAAAAAATAACACAAGTTCCTATTGCAAACCGAAGGAAAGGTATAGATACTAAAGATACCAAATAATAACTATAAAAGGCATTAGGAGTTTATTCAAAATATATTCGAGGTGTGGTTAGGATATTTTAACTTTAACCTATCATATTTCGTTTTGGTTGCAAAGCATGACCTCAAATTAGCAGTAACACATCCATCGTAATAACATAATTTCAGACTTACGGTCTCAAGTTTCTCATGTATAGGGACAGGCAGATAGAAAGTATACTACTGGTCCTCCAAACAGCAAAGAAACGCCAAAGGAGGTAAAGAGGATATCTAGTGCTTTTGAGTGGATGTCGAAAATCATCTCATGGGTGACCGAGACAAATGTTTATTTTTATATTATACGCTTTTTATAAAAATATAATCATTCCTATCGACAATTCCACTTGTTTCAACGTCGTTCTAAAGAGGGGTCATAACTATTGTTTTTCAGACAAGAAAATGGAAAAATAATGAAAATTAATTGGCGATTTTTTTGTTAATAGCGCTAGCCGGTTTTGATCGTTACGTTGGTTGAGGGATTAAATGCCTTAAAGTCTTGGGAAATGCATTCATACAAATGCCAGGCCAAAGTGGTCACGGATCTGTGTTGTCTTTACTGTACTATACTATCTCTCTGTGCAGAAAGCTTTATTTGCATCAATGTCAGATACGGTTATTTGTTACCTTAGGAACCATTAATACACAAGTATCCAGAAACTGTATAAGTGAAAAAAATTGTCTCACTAGTTGCAAAAGTCGCTTCCTGTGGATTTATGATTGGGACGAGTTTCTCGACTTCGTTGTCTTGAGGGTAAACGTGGCCTCTCAAGAAACAAAAGTAGTTGAATAGTCCCTCATTGCATGTAGCTTTCTTCAATTTCAGATGTTAAAAGGGTGATAATTTTATACCAAACACCAGCAAGGCTTTACAATTGTGATATAGAACTGTCAACAATTCTATAACCTCAAAGTTTTTTCCAGCAGTTTTAACCCTTTCTTTACCTTACACCTAAGGCAGGCGACACTTGCAAATAAAATTTTTGAATAATTTTCATTAAAATTTGTTTGCGCCAAACACATAGCTTATGACCCCTCAATGGAACTAGCATAACGAGCTCGTTACAATGATGGGCCATTAGCTGTGTTTTTGAGACAAAAAATGAAAAAAAAATAATGAAAATTGAATGGTAATCTTTGCGAGTAACGTTGGTCGGTTTTGGCCGTTATGTTGGGTAAAAGGTTGAACAAAATTGTATCCCTGGAAATTGCGTGACAGGAAAAGTTTGTTGACTCGTTACAACGTTAGAGGCGGGACGGAGCAAATCATTCTCCAATAATTGAATCAAGTGTCAGCCCTGTCGATACTGAGTGATGCAGTTTCTTCAGATACGTGACCAGAAATAATTTGAACAACCCAATATTATCCTCCATTGAACGCGAGCCAGATGGAGCCGAACAGAATTGGGGTAATCAATGGTTTATTTATTGGTTGTGCTGGAATGGACAAAACGACAAAATTAAATTGACTTCTTTGTCAGCAACCATTCTGAACATGTTGCATGCCGCTTTTACTATTAGCAAATTTCCAATTTCAGACGCATAAATCAAGCAAATATGATTATTGGCTGTAGAGTCGGTCCAGTGTGACTTGTGTAGAAACTCCAGCGCACCTCGTTTATTAATTCATTTATTATTTCGTACATCAGAATATCGAGTTAATACGTTCAATACTTTATACAAATTGTCACAGTAATATCCTTTACATATCAATGTCTTCCGTTAAAGGCAATGTGTTCATAGCGCTATTGGGGACAGGAGCGAAGCAAAGTGGGAGTGGGGTGGGCGTTTGGATGTGTGGACCCATCCCCCAATAATTTACCCAGTCGGGATATTTTCGTCTGGATTGGCGCCTCAAGTATCAATTTGCGCGTGCTCGTAATCATGTACTTTCTAACGCGACAAGATTTGATACTTGTACTTATGTCACACACAGACGATCATGGACGGCTGTGGTTCCAGATTCTGGCAGTTGGGGTATCAGCATGGCCACGTTAGAGTTCGGCCCGTGCTAATTTTATTAGAAGGTGAGAAGCTCATGCAATACGCCTACTATAAGAATATATTATTTTTAGCCAGAAATAAATTTCCAAAAAGTATTGGACTTTTTTAACCCTTTACCCAACGTAACGGACAAAACCGGCCAGCACTATTCTCAAAAAATCGTAAGTTAATTTTCATTATTTTTTTCATTTTTTGTCTCAAAAACATAGGTTATGACCCCTCATTGGAACGAGCTCGGAACCTATGTTTTTGAGACAAAAAATTAAAAAAATTAGTTATTCAAGAATTTTGTGTGCAAGCGTCGTCTGTTTTTCATGTTAGGTAAAGAGTTAAATATAATCCACACTGACTAATATTCCAACTACATCGTCAAGGTATGCCTTCGCCGAAGGCATGCCTTGATGGAATAGTTGAAATATTTTATCAATCTGGATTTGAGCTATCATAGTCAGGACACATCTGGTTTACACCCCTCCCATCGGCCATCTTTGCATGGTTGGGAAAGGTGGAAGTGCTCGAGCCATCGATCGGCTCACAGTGGGACTCCCACTAGAAACACGATAAGAGAATTGTGCCCTCAACGAAAAGACATTAATGGGATGAGTTAACCACATCCCTTTCATTTCACAACATGTAAAACAAGGCACAAATAGAAAGCTACAATTCGTTGTCTTTATTTTCGTCATTTGTGTTGACGCATTTGTGTGAAGATTTCGCTTTCGATTATGCTTGACACGTGGGGGAATCTTTTTGTCTGTCCAAGCCTAACTTTATAATTGACATTTTCTAGTTAGTTATTATGACTTGGCACCTGAACTTAGATTGAGACTAGTTTTGAATTTTCGGATCTGACGAATAACTCTTACCCTTTGGAATGAATGGTTTGAGAATTACCAGTCTGTCAACTAGATTGCTGTTTCTGTGCATTTTTCAACGACTATCATTGTCTTTCAGTAAGCCAACCGCGATGAAACGGTTATACATTTATAAACTGCAATTTTAAACGGGATGAATATTTTCGTATGTTATTCAACACTCTACGTAATGTAACGGTCATTTTCGCCTAAAGCTATTTCCAACACGCTATTCAAGTTCTATTGTTGTTTTCAGTTTTGAAGCAACGATTATATTCTATAATTGTATATTTTCACCTCAGCTATTCAATTCAGTGTGATTAATTACTGGCTATGTTCTACAACAGGACCAGTTGCCACATACATAGTGTACGATGTTTCCAAACTGCATGCCGAAAAGTAACTTCCCGCAGCACTAGCATCACATATAGTGTTCATTGGCCTTAAATCTGGATCCATGAACATATAGTTAGAGGCGTCGTGAAGATGGCCGTTTGGAGGAGTGGGGTTGGGTGTAAACTGATTGGTCTAGACATTAATGGCTCAAGTCCCAACTGATACAAAAATATTCCTGTGAAATATAGCTACATCATTAAGGAATCCCCCAGACAACTCTAAGTTTTGAACTGTCATCTCGACTTACTAATATTCCTTCTACACAATCAAGGCATGTCTCAGCTGAAGGCATGCCTTGATGATGTGGCTGAAATATCGGTCATTTCGGATTACAGTTCAAAACTCAGAGTTCTTAGAAATTAGTGTTCATGTGTGTGTGTAATCATGACCCTCCCAGTTTCTTATTTTTTTAGAACGTAATATACTCCAGATTACTCATGCTGGCCTCTTAACCCTTTACTTAACTCGAAAAGCAGACGACACATGCAAACAAAATTCTCGAATAACTATTTTTTTTTCATTTTTCATCTCAAAAACATAGGTTATGACCCCTCATTGGAACGAGCTCGATGAGCTCGTTCCAAAGACGGGTCAGAACCTATGTTTCTGAGACAAAAAATGAAAACAATAATGAAAATTAATTATTGGCGTTTCTTGTGAATAGCACTGGCCGGTTTTGGCCGTTACGTTGGGTAAAGGGTTAAGGGCCCGAATCGTTAAAGAAACTGCACGATTACTAACAAAAGTGAATCTATG
Source organism: Pictodentalium vernedei (assembly GCA_031216915.1). Classification (NCBI taxonomy): domain Eukaryota; kingdom Metazoa; phylum Mollusca; class Scaphopoda; order Dentaliida; family Dentaliidae; genus Pictodentalium; species Pictodentalium vernedei. Next base: position 163,186,890 of record CM062291.1, on the reverse strand, counting down.
TCTAAACTTCAATCCAGACGAAAATGTCCCGATAGGCAAACTCATTTCGGGTGGTGACATACCGTTACACCCCCCCCCCCCCCGCCCGTTACTTCTCTGAGTACAGTTCAAATAAATATGGCCTCTGTTTGGTTATACTGTTGTTCGACGTAAACAGAACTTACATGATGAGTTTAATATATCGTCTGATTTTTCATAACAATGTCTCAAACCCGCTTTCAGTGCCGCATTTGAAAGTATTGACTATGGAATTATGCATGTTGATCAGTAATTGAAACATTGCTTCTAAGACATTCCTCTGAATCATTGTTTGCTATCAAACAATATTGAGCACGGATGTCTCCCTTGGGATGAAATTTCAATGTTTCAATATGAAATGAATTTCATAACATAACACTATCTTTCTAATACTAACTTTCGCTTGATGGGTTTCTGCCGAAGCAATTATCGTTCAATTTGTGGTTTTGTGGTTGAGATGTTGCTACTCAAACATTGTCTCTTCACTGCCCCCGGGAACATTTAAGACTTATGAAATAGTGACGAGCCAGATCAGCAGTCTGGCATGGCAGGTTTTGTTGACACCTCGCCGCCCCCACCCCCAACCAGCCGCCCCAGGAAATTAATCATGTCAAACCTTTCGTTTCGCAACTCCATGATAACATTGTACCTTCTCGACCATAGAGTTGTGGCTGGATGGGCCAAAATCGTCGGTGAAAGTACGGAGAGCTTTCCTATCATCAATATCAAAGATCATTATCGTGATTAGTGAAACATGTACGTGCACACGGGAATTTGCGATCTTCGTGAAACATTCGACCATGAACAGACCAACAAATTAAATAACCTACTAACTAACACCACTTCTTCTTGAGGTGTAAGCCTTTCAGTCGCAGCTAAACAGTAAGAGCTAAATTTTATTTCCTTCTTCCTTTAACTTGTGTTACTGAAGGCTTATAAATGTTAGAATGCTAGGCAATGAATCACAAGGGTTTGATACATGACTTTACTGTTAATCTAGTAAGGTATCAAAATTGAGGTCAACATTGGTAGGCTGTACGTCGTGAACTGGAAGTGTCCATCTGAATCATTGGCGTATATCGTATAGACGGATTGGAGAGAAAATAACCCACTGTACATTTATGGTGTTGTGTTATTAAAAATATTACACGGCTTGAAGTTGATTAGGCCAAGATAGTGGTCCTCGTGTAAGAATAGTCCACGCGTCGGAGGCGCGTGGACTATTCTTCCTAAAGGACCACTATCTTGGCATAGTCAACATGTCGAGCAATAATAATTACATTATATAGACCAGGAAGAATCTACTACCAATCAAGATTCCAATACTTCGTACATTGTCTTTTTGTCAAAGATCTTGCCCAGGACAAGCATTTTCATTCTTAAACATTAATATCGAAACGGAAATCTCGAGAAAAACAATTCTTAAACGGGCGCGTCGTGTTACGTCGGTCGAACGTCGTAGAATATTACACACCTATTACCTATTAAAAGAAGTGTATAGCGCACGGGAAGAGTAAAATAAACAAAATCTTGGAAAGAGAAGGTGAACAAACAGTAAAAACGGCTCAGCTGTGACCTTCTACCAGGAAGGGCAGTCTTCACCAGGTCAGCTGAATCACTAAAAACCAAACGTCTATAATTAAACAAAAACTGGGAAAGAGAAGGTGAAACAGGCAGTAAAACGGCTCAGCTGTGACCTTCTACCAGGAAGGGTTGTATTCACCAACTCAGCTAAATCATTATAAATTCAAAATGTCTTAAAATAAGCTAAAACTGGACAAGAGAAGGTGAATAATCAGGCAGTAAAAACGGCTCAGCCGTGACCTTCTACCGAAAGGGGCCGTTGTTGTTTTCTCTTCACGATCCAAAGATACATCCAACTGTAATCCAAAAGTGAAGCAACTCCAGCTTCCATCAAACGCCTGGGGCAGACTACACTTGTCAATAATGGCCCTCCATCGCATCATGATCAACCTTCAAAGTGGCAGACTTTACATGGTCGAAAATAACATCACAGCACCCTCGGGGAGAAGTAGCACCTTTGTGAGAGGCCCCCCTCTTGCTCTTGTCCTCACCCGAGGTTTCACTCAACGTCCAACACAAAGACAAAAGCAACACTCTTCTTGACCATCTAAGCCTGGGACATCTGCAGAGTACCGGATCCTTTTCCTCCTTCAACACGCCTAGACATGTAACTACAAGATCTTAAACAGTCAAAGTGGGTCGAAAGGGGCTTGCCCCACAGTGCCTCAGAGCGCCTTCGGCGCGCCAAACCATTTCATTACGGGAATAGTTGTTTTTAGAGCCCTCGATCAATCAATCATATCAAGAGAAACTCACGTGAGATTTATTTATTTATTTATTTATTTATTTATTTATTTATTTATTTATTTATTTATTTATTGGTGTTTAAGTTCACATATTTCTATATTTCTGTACAATGACTAATCGTAACCGGAACATGGAGATAATGTCAAGAGCAGTCAATCGTTCAAACCAATGTTGCCCATTTTAGAGGACTGCCACCTCCAAGCATTGGTGACTGGGTCCTATTTTACCAGTAAAACGGGGCTTGTTTACCACAGTAGACAAGAACCGCATCACGTCCTGGGGTTCTCACAGAGGAGTCACGTTAGATATCACAATATTTCACCTCCTCAACAGTTTGTGTTCACCAAGTCTCAAAGAAGATCAAAAATACTCAAAGCGAATCGTCCATTGAAGGTGTTTTCTTATACCCCGGTTTTTATACCATAAGTATATTACAAACAAACCTAACCGAGAGGTTATTTGTGGTAATGTCTCCGCTGGGTAGTCCGCATATTTGTAGGTATAGTAATCCCTATAGTACATGCACAGTACTGCCACCAAGCCAATAACTTGTATTCTATGGAAAAGCAAAATAAGTAAGTAGAATAGGAAGGGGGTCGCTACGGCCCATTTTGATGCATTGTGTTCCCCTATATGGATTCAACATGGAAACTTTGACGTTATAAATTTTAGAAACGTATGGAGTCTTTATTATAAACTTTAAGAAACTATAGCGTATCTATGTATACTTTTGAAACTTATGAGACTTGTCTAAAACTTAGAGCGTAAAACGTATGTATTGTTTTGTAATTGTTTATTCATAAATTGGGGCATAACGACACATCAGCATCTGTGGCCATATCGTGGCGAAAATATGGTATGAAGTGTAAAACCAGTGAGTATTTGAAAAGAAGTAAAAGGAAGTTTGAAATGAAGAAATAATAATGCTGTAATGGAATGGAAACAAGACGCGACAACAGCAATGACTGTTGATACAAGCATAATGCAAATCAGCCTGGGACCAATACTATAAAACTTTTACAATAATATTTTCTGGAATTGTATTTTCTACTTATTAATATAACTGAATAAAATGAATCATTAGCATTTTAAAAGATATGGCAATTTGCCAGTTGGCAAATTGCCACATCTTTGAAAATGCTAAAGGTTCATCTCAACCCACTTAGAGTCATAACTAGGAAGTACAATTGTAAAAAATACAATTGTAAAGGTTTTATAGTACTGGGTCCTGTTGTATAAACACAAAGGGGAAATTTAATTTAAACGAATAAAAACAATTTAAAATTTGTTAAAAGCGTTGATTTCTTGAGAAACGACAGCATCTGATGCGAGTTCAAGAGACACTACATTAAAATACCTTCGTCTAAAAAGATTAAAATCCATTCAGTGCTATCTCGCCGAACACATATTTCAATACTATATAAGTGGGCCATAGCTGTACAAAATTCAGAGTGGGTCATATATGCCCACCCTCCCACCACACACGCACTACTGAAGTACAGCGGAGCCGAATTAATTTGATATCTCTTAACTGAATAACCCTGTTAATTGTATATAACTTCCAAACACCAAACCATTTACCATGCCTTCAGTACAAATTTGACCTGTTAATTGCATATAGGTTATAGAGTAAACTGTTAACTGAATAAAAAATCGACAAACACTGAATTCCTCACATTTATACACGTTTTTGGCGTCAATACATTCAATTTATTTATTTGTGTTTAAGGTCGCATACTTATGCATAATGGCTAATCGTGGTCGTGACAGTTTTGAGGGTGGAGGATGCCGGAGTACCCGGAGAGAACCACCAAGAATCGACGAGCAAATGTCAGCTCCTCAACATTCTAACTCTGTTTAAGCTCCGCTCAAGCAGGGTTACAGCGGTTGAAGACATGTGCACCATCGACGTGCAGCACGCCTTAGTACGCGGCGTCATCGTGCCCCCATGTAGGCAACCGGGATAAAGTGTCTTTCCCAAGGAGACAACGCGGGTCGTCCCGGACGGGGATCGAACTCAGGACCTCTAGCATAGAAGTCCAACAGTTTACCACTGGGCCATCGCGCCCCCAATACATTCAATATAGGCACTAATCTGTTATATCTCTTTTGACAGAACTCTATGAGCTCTGTCAAACAAGATATAATAGAATAAATGCTCAGTATATAACAAGAAGATAGGAAAATGGCCCAATTCCGGTTAATTGTATACTTTTGTTAGCTGTTAATTTTTCTCGGGGCAAAGTAGCTATTTAATTAATAGGTTTCTACTGTACAAGCAGAAGTCCAACCAAGAGGCCGCCTGGTGAATCCGGAGGTCCATTGACTGGAATATTAGCTTGCACTTCTTTTGCCTTTTTACAAAATCTGAAACTCATTCTCCAGGTAGGTACTCCACTCCGTGTTTTTATAGTGGTTATCACATTCTCCGTGTACTGTGTTCAGTGCGTACTATTTTTGCATTGTATTGTATCACGTTGTACATTCCTCCATCAGGCTGTATGAACTCCGAATGTCCATAAATCTTGGAAGTTCTCAAGACACCCTACCCCTACAGTCACGACAGATCTACGTTACCGATGTCGAATGTCATTAATTTCGATAACCAACGCATGGATGGGATGGGAGAATCTGCATTCCTGTATCAGACTGCATGGAAACAGTATTCCATGAATCTTGAAACTTCTCAAGACACCCTACAAATTTAGTAACGACAAATGTTCGTAACTGACACAAACAATTCGTCTCTTGGGTTCCAATGTGTTCTATGTGCCTACTGGCACATAGAACACATTGGAACTCAGGGGACGAATTGCCGAGTGTCATTGATTTCGATCAGCAATACGGAAAAGTTTTTATTGGGTCAAGAACAGGGCTGGGAGCAGTTAACGTTTCAAACGTTAACGTGTTAAATTATTTTGACAACGTTAAAAAAAATTAACCAAATTAATAACGTTTAACTTTGAAGATTATAATTGTATAATATGTAGCATTGTGTTGTTATCTTGTGTTTACCCAAGCCTGATCGCGCGTGCCGATTACGTCGAACTTTGCGCCATTTGACGAAATTGAAGAACACGAATAATTTTGACGTCCGTCAATTATAGAGGACTCATTGATTTGGTGGAGAGACCATGAAGCTCTCCTACCAGCGTTGGCGAAGTTGACCCGCTGATATTTGACGATTTAGCAATATCAGCTTCATCAACGCCTATTTTCCATGTTAGGACTGGTATTCGAGCAACGGCGGATGTCTCTTTCTAATGATACGGCCGCAGCGATTGTATTCTTAAATGAAAACATCGCTGAATGTTCGAATTTACGATAACCTGAAAGAACTATCTTAACTACTCGTCCCCTGAGTTCCAATGTGTTCTATGTGCTTGCTGGCACATAGAACTCATTGGAACTCGGGGGACGATTGCCGAGTGTCATTGATTTCGATCAGCAATACGGGGATACAACGTGAGAATCGCGCACCACCCCATACAATTAAAGTATACATAAAAGCTTTGTAACGGCTGCAGTTAAAGAAAAACAATATGTTGAAACGAACAAATATTTGTGAAAACAGCGATTGGAATAACGTTAATGAACTGACGATTCACATCCAAAGCAACTGTCAGGTTTTCGATAATTTGTCATATCACAATTGGACAACAATTACCAATAACCTAATTAATGTCACAATCAATTATTTTAACAAATGCAGAAAAATACAGCGAAAGGATGATCTCATCGAAAACATATTCTTTTTTCATAACGAGGTGGCCGGCTCCGATTAGAATTATCGATGCAACCATTAATGAATTCTTTAGCACGTGCGCGTACGAAGAAGGAATTTTGAAGCGTGAATTGTTGCGCGTGTGTTTGTGATGAAAATTACACAAACATCAAAAGAAGATTATCTTGAGTAGAAAATTGTTACTTGTGATTATGCTTTGCCCTGATAAAATAATCAAAATACATTATAAGATACGCACGCGGCTTGTCTTGATTTAAGAGATGATTGTATGCATGCTTTGAAAAGAAATAAAGCCCGTTCCATCCACTGCGGCGGATTGCTACAAGAACCTTGGTATACAGATATTTCCTAGCAGACACACACTTTTCATTGTTCGCTCTCCCACCTCATCATTTTCCACCGCAACCTCAAGTTCAATTCTGAAGGTAGAGGTTACGCGAAAGTGTGCATGCTGCGGTCTAATACATTGGGTAGACATTGGTGAGGATAGACACCCAACCAACTCATCCCCTGAGTTCCAATGTGTTATATGTGCCTACTGGCAGATAGAACACATTGGAACTCAGGGGACGAACTCACCAAGGACTTTGTCTAAGTTTAAAATTATTTATTAGAATTGCAGAGATTAAAAATAAATTACCAGTTGTTAATTACTATAAGAGGGATAACATATTTTAGACATTCTTTTTCAAGAATTCAAAGAGTTAAGGGAGCTAGCACTATTCACAAAACTCGCTTTTCAAATTTAATTATTTATAAATAATTTGCCTACAAAAAAAGCTTATGAATCCTGAGAGTCACAAGCTATATCTTCGAAGCAAACATGAAAATATTATAAAGGTGTTCTCAACATAAGACAATATTCAGTGCCCCTAGAGCAGTTATTCCTTTGTGGCATAGGTCACTTTGTTTGTGAATTGTCATCACTTCAAATGTTCTGAAGCGCGATGATTCAATGGTTAGAGTATTGGACTCTTAACCCTTTACCCAACGTAACGGCCAAAACCGGCCAACGCTATTCACAAAAATCGCCAATTAATTTTCATTATTTTTTCATTTTTTGTCTCAAAAACATAGGTTATGACCCCTCTTTGGAACGAGCTCGTCGAGCTCGTTCCAATGAGGGGTCATAACCTATGTTTTTGAGACAAAAATGAAAAAAAATAGTTATTCAAGAATTTTGTTTGGAAGTGTCGTCTGCTTTTCAAGTTAGGTAAATGGTTTGCCTGAAACGTCGACGTGTCGCTCCTAACGAGTGGTAACAGCTGCTCGGTTGTTCTTCGGCTTCCTCCTCCTGCAAATCTGTTCAACGCGACTTGACCCTGGCTGTGGAACGGTAAACCCCAATAAATAAAACAAAGAAATATAATTCAAATGTCACATCTATGAGAGGAAATTGTGACCATTGATAATTATAATGCAACCACGACGATGCACGGCTAGTCATTCAAGCAAAGCTTCAACTGGACATTAAGTTATCAAAAGGCTGCCATCTGAAGTTTTGTTATGCAATGGGTTCTATTTCCACATACGAGCCGATTGATGTCGTTTCTCGTCATCCATTTCAGGATGACACAGGTTGTAGCCTGACCTGGCCTATATTCAAGTAATCTTCTGATTGATAGTCGCAACTTCTCCGATCGATGCCTCTGTTGGTCTGTGCTTTCATTTCCAATTAAAGAAAAACCTCTTTTTGTGATCTCAACTTCTGTGAAGGAAAATTGTTATGATTGAATCGCTTTTCCAGATTATTGCTTTTTGCCATTATTAATCAATAAGGCGAGAATATCTATCTTGTATTTTGGGGGGGTTTTAAGAATTTCAAGTTTTTATTCTTATAAATCAAGAAGCCGGCGCTAAAATTTAAATGACAGTGTGATTGTTCAATATGATTTCTATTACTCGTTTAAAACAGGTGAGTTGAAAGAGGTAAATATTGTCTAATTGGTATAAAGAGCATCAAGCCAACGCGATAGTTCACAATAGCAGAAAATTTAAAATGAAGACCAGAATCTTCATTCTTCAGTTTTGCAACTTCGTCTTCATGTATCGCTTTATTTTGAACCAGCTTATTCGGAGTGCACTTTAGCTTCTTACATAATGTCCGTATTCGACAAAAGCCATCCACACAAAATATCACCATTCAAATTTTATTATTTTTTTTTTACATTTTGACCTTGTGTAGTGGTAAATATACAAACCCATTGAAATAGCTGTCGGCGTCTTTCGTATCAACTCATCTATTATAATCGTAGGTAAGAAAATTAACCCTTTACCCAACGTAACGGCCAAAACCGGCCAGTGATATTCACAAAAATCGCCAATTAATTTTCATTATTTTTTTCATTTTTTGTCTCTAAAACATAGGTTATGACCCCTCTTTGGAACGACCTATGTTTTTGAGACAAAAAAAAATGAAAAAAATAGTTATTAAAGAATTTTTTTTTGCAAGTGTCGTCTGCTTTTTTTTGCAAGTGTCGTCTTATACCATTATTATTATTATGTACTGGTGTTTAGGGTCACATGCTTATGCACAATGGCTAATCGTGACCGTGACAGTTTTACGGGTGGAAGAAGCCCGAGTACCCGGAGAGAACCACCGAGCATCGACGAGAAACTGTCAGCTCCTCAACACTGTAACTCTGTTCAAGCTCCGCTCAAGTAGGGTTACACTTTTTGAAGACATGTGCACCATCGACGTGCAGTACGCCTTAGTACACAGCGTCATCGTGCCCCCATGTAGGCAACCGGGATAAAGTGCCTTGCTCAAGGACACAACGCGGGTCGTCCCGAACCGGGATCGAACTCGGGACCTCTAGCATAATCCAACAGTCAACCACTGAGCCACCGCGCTCCGATTTCTTATACTTCAAGCAAATCGATAGAACCGACCAGCAGCGGAAGCTATTAGGCAAATTCAACCAAATTTGTTCACATTTGCATATAATTTATTGGAGAAATGTCTGTATTTGATACGTTTGTGTACTCTCAAAACTTTAACCCTTTCAACGTTAACCAAATGTGTTATGTGCTGATGTCGACAAGGAAAATGAATAAGTCTAGTTTGTATTTGTGGAGCTGGACTGATACTACAACCATATAGGGTTGTAGTATCACATTGCGGGTAGATTGCAAGCAGAAATGGCGAAACACATTGATTTTAATTTTATCCTATTGTTTGAAGTGTGCAATGGCCTTTTGCAACAAATACCTGTCAGTTGTGTGAAAATCGTGGATTGAGATCCATTAGTGATTACAATGGTTGTGTATTAGATAAAACAATTGTTTGACACCTAACCAGAAACTGCTTGATGATCAAAAGAATAATCAATAGGAAGACACCCTCTGGGACTTTAAACGACTACCTTGCACGGACCAAGATAAAACTAAAAAGAAGGAAATTGTTAAAATCACGAGGCGTACTGCGATGATGAAATGTGAAGTTTTACTTGATCGACACTATAATCTAAAATGCGTGGATTTTTAACTCCAATACACAGAAAGGGAAACTCAGGACATGTTGATATCTAAGGACAGAACACCCAAATTTACATTTTCTCAGCATGGGGACATCCAGAAAGAAGTGCTATTCACCGTGTGGGGTACGGTGGTCTGATGTTACATAATATGTCAGTAACATGAGCGATAAAAGTAGACGGATAGAGTTAGCATGTTATAGAACACTACAATGAATCGTATTCCGTTTGTTAATATGAAAATACGTGACACGTAATGGTGCACACCCAATATTGTCAATTTCGGTAAATATTGCAGGCCCCAAGCAAGATTTTTCAGGAAAGAGATGGTATATATCGCAGAAATAACAGCGGTTATGTGAAATATAACAATTTGCCAAAACGTGTTGTACAGCGACATGTAATAAACACAGAACCACACATGTATGGTCATATGTTAATGTGGCGACAAATATGGCAATCGAGAAATTTTGAAAGATCGCGGAAGGATCAAACTTCAGACAAGCTAAAGTAAAACAAACCTTCATTTTTTAAACTGACAAAAGATCATAATTCAATGGCAAATAGGTTCAGTAGGGTTTATCAACACTTTCAAAAACCAAGGCTATATTATAAGCGGGATTCTACGTCAATTTCAATAACTAAGGTTATTATATTCCCAAGATCCTTCCCATCCTTCAATACCTAGACGAGCAAAATAGTCGTACGTGGAGTCACTCGTTCAGGCAATTACTCTATGGCTCATTTGTTCGATGGGATTCTGGTCGTTCGAGCAATCTGAGATGGTTAGCAAGCCTGTACTAGTGCTAGTAATGGTACAAGGCCGCAAGAGTGGAAGAAGACTGCGGGGTTTGGTGACTACTGTAAAAGCTAATCATAGGACAGACGATGGCGATATTGGGAAAATCAGTAATAGGGGTGTTGGAGATATGAAGATCATGGAGAGGTCTAGAACTGGGCAGATGCTAGGAGCTAAATTATCATCAGGTATATATAGCACTACATCATCATGTCATAGGTATCCTCCTAGTCAGGCCCGTCGGAACGAAATTTATACTCTCCCAAAAAAGAAAGTGTGCATGCTAAAAAATAACACTAAAAAAGATATATATCAGTTTCATTCATGGAAATTTTATTCAATCACAGATGAATCAATTTGTGATCAACACGAGAAATTTCATTACGCTACGACGAATACGCTTGGTGCCATGGAGAGTCAAAGACACTAAGGGTCAAACACAAAAGTCACACACTCAATATCTGGTATGACCTCCGTCTGCATCGACTACTGCTGTGCATCTACGCCTCATGGAAGCGAACAAGTTAGTATGGAAGTGTTGTGGGATATTGTTCCATATTCTGATAAGCTGTCTTTGGAGTTCCACAAGCGTTGACGATGCATGGTGAAGCCGGCGTAGCTGACGTTTCATTTCGTCCCATACATGCTCAATGGGTGAGATATCGGGCGAATTTGCGGGCCAGGGGAGAACATCCACTTGTTGTTGCTGCAGATGCTGTTGAACAACACGAGCTGCGTGGGGTCGGGCGTTGTCCTGCTGTAGAATGACGCCGGGGCCGTGACGTTGCAGAAATGGGACAACAACAGGCGTCAGCACTTCATCACGATATCTGGCTGCATTGAGACTGCCATCAATAATGACCAGCTCAGTTCTGTTACGGGCAGTGATGCCACCCCACACCATGAGAGACCCTCCCCCATAACGGTTTCGCTCCACGACACATGAATCTGCGTAGCGTTCGTTTCGACGTCTGTACACTCTCTGGCGGCCATCTGATGATGAAAGATGGAAACGACATTCATCTGTGAATAAAACACGTCGCCACCAGTGTAAGGGATGCCTGAGATGTTGTCTACACCACTGCAGTCGAGCACGACGATGACGTAACGTTAAAATTGGACGAATTGCAGGTCTTCGAGGACGTAAGCCGTATTCTCTCAGTCGGTTGATTACTTTTTGAGGATGTATCCGTCTCAGGTTAGGGATGTTCCTGGCTGTCGTCGGTGCCGTTTGTTGCCGGTGCCGGAGATGGACGACACGGATATACCGATCTTGTGCAGGGGTGGTAACTCGGGGTCTCCCGGAGCGGGGTCGGTCTCGAACGTCATCATGTTGTGCATGTCGATGGACTAGCCTGTCTACAGTGTTACGGTGGCAGTTCAAATGCTGGGAAACCTCTCTGTGTGTTCTGCCAGCTCTAATCATACCCAGGGCAAGGAGACGTTGATTCATTGTCAATCTTGGCATGCTAATGTGGAGTAGTTTTAACAGCAGCGCAAGTTTGAATGTGAACGCTAGGAAGGCCTTACTTTAGTGTTTAAATACCCAAGGATTCACACTGCTGCATGAATTTTCAGACTCTCCACGTGCAAAACATGCCTTTTCACAAACGTGCTGCACGTCATTTAACGTTAATGCAATATTAACGGGGAAAGCTGTTTTTGTGTTCAATATAAATTATTCATGAACAGGTTAACACTCTTTACACCTACGAAATTATTTTTTTTGGAGTTTGATCAATTTCTGCAATGCACACTTTCTTTTTTGGGCGAGTATATATTGGGGGGCTGATATTGCTAATTTGGATGAACTGGCTGATACTAAATGGGTATGGGGTATCCAGATGCCGAAGGCATCTGTAGCAAGTGCTGAAGGCACGAGCTTTTTGAGGGGGGAGAGGAGGAGGGGGTACTCCCCCAGAAAATTTTTTGAAAAAGGCAAAGGAAGCATTCTGGTAGCTTTTGAAGCAAAAACCTCTTGATTTTTTTTAAACGGCAAAAGTTGTTTTTTTAACAAAATGTTTCAAAAATCCCAATAGAACCCCATAACATTTGGGGACGGTTCTCACACCGGGCTCACCTGCAGGCCGTGACCGTATTCCGTCATGGTAAAAAACAGTCAGGCCTTATGATGGATTCATTAGTTTTATCATTACGCCAACGGTTGTCGTGGTCTTCTAAGCTGCCAAAGGAATTGCTCAAAATTTGTGCACATCAACAAATGCAGGTGCATGTTATACATTCAGTGATACGTTCATAATTCTAATCCAGGAGCGTAGTAAGCTAATTTTATTTGGGGGGGGGGGGGGGGGGGGTAGGACCTATATTCCCATGACGCGACGCGTCATCCGAGCGGCGAGTAGGGGTTAACATGAGAGGGGGTATTCCCCGTCTTCTTGGTGGGAGTCCGGGGGAAAATTTTCGAATTTAAGATGTAAAAACATGCATTCTGGTTGATTCTGAGCAAATAAATCGTATATTCCTATGACGCGAAGCGTCATCCGAACCGCGAAGAGGCGAGAGGGGTGAGCACGAGAGGGGCTAACTCCCCGTCTCGTTGGTGGGGGGCGGGGTGCCCCCCCCCCCCCCCGGAAAATTTTTTTAATTTAAGATGTACAAATATGCATTCTGAGTGATTCTGAGCAAATACATCGTCTCAATTAGGAAATACGTCAGCTCTCTGATCAATTCAGCGTGATTTCCGAGCAGAATGACAGGAATAGTGAACAGCAATGAATTACCCTGTGGTTGGTTGGGGTTTAACATCGCTTTCCACAATTAGGCGAAAACACGACTGTCAGTTTTATTGGTGGAAGAAAGCCCACATGGAACCCACTCAATCCAGTAATCATTAACAGCAATGTCGGAATATGGTAACCAGTGGGCATCCCGTGTGGAGAAACCACCAACCTAGCCCAGTAAAGCCTACTTTTGACAAATTTGTGGGGGTGGGGGGTAATATCTCCCTTACCTTACCCCCCCCCCCCCACCCCCGGTTCCTACGCCACTGTTCTAATCTGAGTTAAATAATGTAATGTCCAGTTTTATTCAGCTTACATCGGTTGCTCCCAACATGGTCAAATTAACGACGAAATATGAGCAAATTATTGGGGGGGGGGGGGGGCTGCAGCTCCCCCCCCCCCTCGGTTCCGACGGGCCTGTACCCTGATGAGCATTAACAGCCGTAAAAGAAATCGCTCTTTCGATACTCATCTGCTCAACGGGATTTGAGTCGTTCGAGTAGTGACTTTTTCAGTAACTGCTCAAAAGCTTATTTGCTCGATAAAATTCGAGTCGTTCGAATAATACCTAACCCTGCTTGACTGAATTTTGGGTTTGAGGATCATAGAGGACTTCGTTATACACAGGAAAGGCAAAAACAGAGACGGCCAAGGCAAAATAATCTGATAGGCAGAAATGGCACCAGTAAAAGGCAAAACAGGCCAGGAAATAGGATAAACCACAGAAAGTATCGGGATAGAAAAAATACCGAGACTATGGTGCACATCCGAAACAATAAAGTTAATCTTATACAAAAGAATGTGTCTATTGTTGGGCAAAAATAAGAATTCTAGGGGACAACAGATAGAAATCGAATATTTAGTGGGAAATCCGCACTAGTAAAAGAACTGTTGGATTTATTTGGGTAATTTTACAAAGTATTCGAACAAATACAATTACTCATACCAGGAAACGCACCTTAAAGCACTGTATGCTACTCTTTTAAGCCCAGTATTGAGGAATCCGTGCCAAATAAAGTTGTTTTGATGGTTTGGAGAGATTGGCTGGACGTTTGTGGTAATTCGATGTATTCTAGTTCACTTCAATTTATCCACATGAGACCTCTCATCATTCATTTAGCACTACGTGCTACTATTATAAATCCTAGGTGGGGGTTTTCTAATTCTGTCTCGGTAGTTTTGGATTATTAAGAGGGATTGTCGGGTTGTTTGCTGTAATTAAAATTACTCCCATTCAATCGAACACACCCTCCGAACACACGCCTTTCCTACTAGAAGGTTTTGGGTCACATAGCAACCATGTGCTACCATAGAAACCAAGATGGCGGCCTCAGATATACAAAATGGACGATGTACACTCGTCTCACCTCAACAAAACGCGCTGCGCATGCACACTAGGACCACGTATCACTAGGGGGATGTTGTCACAAGATGGCGCTCACGCACGCTACCATGACAACCAAAAATGAAGTAACTGGGCCATGTGCCTATGACGTCACATGAGATCCGGCCAATGTGGGCCGATCGGGTACATGATCTACTACTAACATCAAGCCGAGAGATCCACAGTTCGATCCCCAGCAGGGGTAGCTGCGTTGTGTCATTGGGCAAGGCACTTAATCACGATTGTTCAAGTGGGGCACGGTGGCGCAGCCATGGGGGCACATCCCCCCTCCCCATAAAACAAAAATAATTCCGATAGGATCACCGATCCAATGTCGAGTTGTGACAGTACAAAAGTGGGTTTAATCATTTTCATCTTATCCTGAAACTAATTGTTTACAATTAACTATGTGAAGGGTCACTGTGGCCTTGACCTTTGACCTACTGATTCCAAAATAAATAGGGCTCTTTCTTGCAATAATGCCAACCTACCTATGAAGTGTCATGAACGTGGGTGGAACCATTGTCAAATTATCATCTGGAAACCAATTGTTTACGATTTATTATGTTCAAGGTCACTGTGACCTTGACCTTCATCCTAGCGAGTTCAAGATAAATAGGTGTCTTCCACTCACCTAGGCCAACCTACCTATGAAATTTCATGAATGTGGCTTCAACCGTAGTCAAGTTAGCATCCGGAAACCAATTGTTTACAATTTACTATGTTGAAGATCACTGTGACCTTGACCTTTCACCTAGCAAGTCCAAAATAAATAGGGTTCTTCATCTCACTGATGCCATCCTACTTATGAAGTGTTATGAACGTAGGTCGAACCATTATCAAGTTATCATCTGGAAACCAAGTGACAGTCTTTCCAATTGTTTCTCATCAACTGAGGCTTCAGTTTTACTTGATTCAAGGAGAGAACAATATTTCACAGCTGTTACTGTAGTTTTGTGCTGTAATATGGGAACCGTGACAACAATGCTAGATCTGAACAAAATTTTATCGCATCTCTTTAATTTTGGGATTCAAATATCTTTGTCAAGTATAACCCTTCAGAGAACTTTTTCCGACCCCAAAACAGGGGGTCGTGCATCAAATAAGAGGGATAATTTAGTACTAGACTACTTTATTAGTACAAGACTACTTTATTGGTAGCTGTGCACAAATGCCATTCACTCACATTTGCAACTTTATTGTGTTATTTTTTCCACTGTACCCCACCCCCAAATTTGTGTTCTAAAATACTCTTTCAATGAAGAAATTATTTTCTAACATTTTTTAACCCTTTACCAAATATAACGACCAAAAGCTATTGGTACTATTTACAAGTATTGCCATTCCATGCTCATTATTTTCTCGTTTTTTGTGTCAAACACATAGCTTATGACCCCCCATTGGAATGAGGTCATTCCAATGGTGTAAAAAGTCATGTTTTTGACACAAAAAATTAGTAAGTCAATAAGTTTGTGGGCAGGGGTAATCAGCTTTTCATGTTACATGTAAGTAAAGGGTTAACAGCATAATTCAGGCAAACATCTAAATACCAGTAAATAAAAGTGCAATATGGGTTTTCTGGCTGTGGGTTTGAATTGTGATTTGGAAGGGGTTGGAAGATTGGAACCCCCTCTGCCCCTGTATTATGATGGGGAAACCATGGTTTAATTACATTTATTAATACATGTGTTCATGTAGGGTAAAATAGGTTGTTATTTGGCATTTGCTGGGGGCTGTAGTGTGCCACTGGAGGCTACACTTGCTCAAGATGTGAATTTACTTGCAATATATAGCCCTTATTGCTGATGATGACAAAAACATACTTTACAAAACAATAAAAAAGTATTGTAAGGTGTGTGGTACCCCAATGAATTTTTAAATGTGAAATAATCTTTCAAAATAATAATTAAATCAGGTTTGGAAGCCAAATATTGTATTTCCTTAATCAACCACAATCCTATCAAAGATACATTTTACCTCTTTCGTGTGACAAAAGAGTAATTTCTGCATGAGAATTCAACTTTTGGCTTCCACTGAGTTAAAAACATGGGAAATTTGTTCTTTTAAAGAAAACTGTCCAAACTGTGTCAAATGGCTTAAAAACTGCTGTTGCCTCCAATACATTTTTCTACTCTGTTTTGCTCTGTTACCTAAAGGAATTCATGTAGATTTTTTTGAAAACTAACCCAATCCCGAAATAAAACTAATATCTGCATCAGCATGTAATACTTTGAGGAAAAAATTGTCTCCTTTAACCATACAGCAAGACAAAGAGTGGTGTTCCAACCCCATGAAACCATATAAATGTCAATTTTGATTCAAAAATTGGGGTTGCAGCTGTATAATTCACCAATATCAATAGACAGTACCATTTTGTCCTAACAACTGATGCAAATGTTCTTCTACATACTGATGTGGCAAAATATAGCCCTGAAGGTGTCCCCCTAGTATGCCCCTTTTTATCAAAAACTATGATAAAATTCATAAATTAATTGATGTTGACATATAACAAACCAATTGTGATATTAAATTTCCCATTTGTGATAATTTCTAAATCACATTCTGGCTTCTGAAGATATTTCACATTGCACTTGATGAATGTTTTGCCATTCTTGTGAAAAAAGCCTCACTTTCTCAGTTAAGACACCTAGAGTCATTGGTATGGCACTGACACAACACTAAACACTGATTTTTTCCAACAGCATGACCAGCTGAGAACTGCTCCTATGTTATAGAATAGCACTGTTAAAATGCCTAAAACCATCAAATATTGATTTTGTAGCGATGTGCATGTCCCACAAGTACATGTACCCATAAGAGCTCGTTTACAACCTTAGATTTAATCCCTGCAGGCACCCATTCTGATAAAAAATGGTGAAATTAGGGAAAATACATGCATGCCTAGTATCCAGTGAGGATGACTCAGATATTTGCTTCAGGAATGTAGTGCTCTTTAATGTTTAATGTATTTGTGTATGCGTGTGTATGGGTGTGTGTGTGTGGGGGGGGGGGGGGGTCAATTGCCAGTTATTGAAAATGTAGAACTGTGCAAATGGAAACAAACCAACAATCTGCATGATGGATAGACAGACATGCAATCACATATCTTGAAAGAGACAGTCTACATGTACATAGAAATGGTATGATGGACAGACAGACATGCAATCACATATTTTTAAAGTGACATTCTACATGTACATAGGAATAATGACTGACAGACAATGAAAAATATAGCGAGAAGAGCCAGGATAGGGTTGTCAAAACAGAAAAAAACCTCAGTGGACCCTGAGTGCTGCAGTACTAAAGCAAATCATAGGAAACTGAGAGTGCATGCTGTTAACTTTCTCATTGGCTGAAGGGTTTAGTATGGGTGGTAAAGGGACAATTGTCAATGCAGTTTTGTGCTGTAACATGGGGACCCTGACAGCACCAGTATCAGACTACTATATTGGTAGCTGTGCACAAAAGCCATTCATTCACATTTGCAACTTTGTTACTTTTTCCACTGTACCCCCACCCCCTTTCCCCAAATTTATGTTCCAAAATACTCTGTAAATGAAGAAATTGTTTTTTAACATTTTTCATCACTCACTCAATGTAATGGCCAAAACAGGCTAGAACCATTCACCGAAACTGCCATTCAATGTTCATTGTTTTTGCACCAAAAACATAGCTTATGACCCCTCATTGGAATGAGCTCGTTCAGCTCAATCCAGTGGGGGTCATAACTATGTTTTTGATGCAAAAAATGAAAAGAAATTAGTTATTCAAAAGTGCCATCTTCTTTTCATGTAAGGTAAAGGGTTAACATCATAATATGGAGAAAGCTTCTATTAATCATTCACTCAATGTAATGGCCAAAACCGGCTAGGACCATTCACCAAAATTGCCATTCAATGTTAATTTTTTTTTTTGCATTTTTTGGCATGAAAAACATAGCTTATGACCCCCTTATTGGAATGAGCTTGTTCAGCGAATACAAGTGAAGTATGGGTTTTCTGGCTGAATGTTTGGATGGTGATTTGGGAGAGGATTGGAATATAATTGGAATCCCCTCTATGACAAGTACAATGAGGGGAAGCATGGTTTCATTAGATGTGTTAATAGGGTAAAAAGGTGGTTACATGTGTACATGTATTTGTCATTTGCCAGAGGTTATAGTGTGCTTCTCAGTTCTGGATGCCACACTTGCTCAAGATGCATTTAACTGCATTATATTTGGCAATATATGGCCTTTATTGCCGACTGTGACAAAAATATAACTTTTCCAAAAATAAAACAGTATTATTCAGTCTGTGGTTCTCGAATGAACATTTAAGAGTGAAATATGTGTAATATCCAAAAAAATATAATTAAATCAGTGTTGGAAGCCAAAATACATGTACATTTACAATGTACATGTACTAATTTCCTATAATCAAACCCAAACCTTTCGAAGGGTAACCTACAAAACTTTTCCCTGACAAAAATCCCCCCCCCCCACCCACAATCATTTTCACACAATGTGCAAAAATTCCCCTCCCTCCCCCATGTTTTTTTCAGGTGAACAGAAATTCCTCTCTCCATATTTCTGGTGAACAAAAATCCCCCCACCCCCTAATTTTTTAAAAGTACATGTATATTTAAAGCCATAAAAAAATGTCCAAAGCTTTTTTTACCACTTGAGGCTGAGCACTTGTCGCTTCAATCAATGCTATCTTTGCTTGTGTGAAGTTAGCACGTTGGATAATTGCTCACTGTTGCCAGGTGGTTCTCTCAGTGCACTTTAGTTTCCTCCACCATAAAACTGTCCGACACGAGGTGACACTGGCTGTTGAAAGTGTCCAATAACTAAATAACTCAGAGTTGATAAATAGTTATTGAGGCATGTTTTCTTGTAAATAGTGATGAGTGTTTATGTAATTTACAAATTAAATACATAAGTTATTAAATCCTTTTGGACTGCTTTTTAACCTTTTGGTGTAAGGGGCCGGGAGGGGGATTTTTGTACTGCTCTTAAAATAATGTGAGAGAATGTGGTACTACTAAAAAACCGTGAGGGGAATTTTTGCGAAGTGTGTAAAAATGATTGGGGGTATTTTTTTGTAGGGGGGGGGGGGGGGGTAACCTACATTCTAATCCTTCCAAAGATACATGTTATCTCTTTCATTTGATAAAAGAGTCATTTCTGCATGAGAATTCACTGCTTTCTTTAAAAACTACCCCAATCCCCAAATAAAACTAAAATCTGCATCAGCAGACAATAGTTTGGGGGGGAAATCTGTCCCATTTAACCATACTGCAAGAGAAAGAGTGGTGTTCACCACCCCCCCCCCCCCCCCTCCACTCCACACAAAACAAAATGAATGTCAATTTTGATTTAAAAACTGGTGTTGCAGCTATATAAATCAGCAATATCAATAGACAGTGCCATTTTATCCTAACAAATTATGTCAAATTTTCTTCTAGATATTGATGTGGTAAAATATAGCCCTGAATGTGTCCCCTAGACCCCCAGCATACCCACTTTCATCACAAATTATGATATAATTCATAAATTAATCATGATTGATGCAGACACAAAACAAACCTCTTATGATATTAAATTTCACATTTCTGATAGTTTTTAAATCACATTCTGGCTTCTTAAGATATTTCACATTGTGTTTGGGGTATATTTTGCAATATTTGTAAAAAAAAAAAAAATTTAAATCCCTCACATTTCTTAATTAAGGCACTTTGAGTCATTGGTGTGGTATGTCTCTGATAAAACATTACACATTGATTTTTTGATTTTTTTTCCAACAGCATGACAGTGCAGGTCATATGTTATCTCATAGCACCATTAAAATGCCTGAAACCATCAAATATTGATTCTGTAGTGCAGTGCCAAATATTATTTGGAGGTCGGTTCTGGGGAGGTTGGTATTTTGGCTTTGTAAAAGTTTTTTGCCATTTTTGGAGAAACCAAATCAAGTCTAAATATCAGAATCCCCACCTCCAGTTGTTGGTCAGACGAGGAGGGCGACATTGACTAGTTTTAAGATGAATTCAGTTCTATTCTGGTTGCAATGCATAAAACATCCAGGAATTAAAACATTGTTTACCAAAACACAGAGGAAGTGTACATGTAAATTGTAATTTAAATGGGAGTTCTGAGTGATTCTGGTATTTAGTCTTCAGGAAAACACGTCGGATCACAAAATTGGCTGGCCGCTACACTGTAATTCTGACAGTCGTGAACTGACATTGGACTGTATCATTGGTAAAAATAGTTCATAGACTGGATCCAGTGAACTTGTGAAGAAAAATCTAGGAAGTAAATGAATAGGTATCGCTGTTCGCGTGTATGTCTGTATCTGTAAAATTTTACTACAAGTTCACTTCAACAAGACTGCATGCCCGTGTTTTGAGAACAAAGATTTCCCCAGACCTTACGTCAACATAACTTGAATTCATCCGAACTCCGGCTGTTTCTAAGGAAATCGCGCTAAGTTCCCCACAAATGAAAAAGGCCCACTAAAAGTGTCAATAAATCACTTGTTTTATTTTTTATTCGTTGTCAACAATTTGTGAAGCGTACGTTCTCAATTAAAACTGAAACTGGGCTTTAAATCTGCCGAAACCGGCAACGGACGGCATTGGCACTTCGAACTTTCAAACAATACCTAACTCGCGAACAACTACCTAACTTCGAAGGTCACTTCATTACTTGACTATTTATCATAGTTTCCAGCATTCTGCAATAATATATTTTACATAATGTCCTTTGAAATGCCCAAAACAATTAAGTATCCGTTACAATGATTCTGGATTTTTTGCCAGTGGGAGAGCCACGCCGCCAGATGGCACCCCAAACTCTGTTGCATGGTATAAAGAAAAAGTTATAAAATCATGGACACGTACCCATTACCTATGTGCGCACACGCCACTGCGTGGGTGTGCACTATAAACTTTGGTCCCACAAAATAGGCATTTAGAAACATGTTTTGAGTTGTAGTTGTTTTGACAGGCAAACATAGCAGTATTATTCAGTTAGTCGAAACGTTGCTTTAACTCTTTACCTAACATGAAAAGCAGACGACACGTGCAAACAAAATTACTGAATAACTATTTTTTTAAAAACAGTTTGCATCAAAAACACACCTTAACCCCTCAATGAAACGAGCTCAACGAGTTTGTTCCAATGAGGGGTCACACGCTAAGTTTTTGAGGCAAAAAAAAAATGAAAAAAATAATGAAGAGCGAATGGGAATGTGAACGCTGGATGGTTTTTGCCGTTACGCTGGGTAAAGGGTTAAAATAAGAAATGGTGACTTAAATCCTTTCCTGTATCGATACCAATGGCACATGGGTGTTGTCGTATAACAAATGGGCTAAAAACCTTTTGCGGTTAAAACGTGTCTGTATGGACTTTCAGTGTGGTGAGTTAAAAGATATCATGTCCGCATAACCATGTATTAATCCCATAAAAAGGCAACGACTTATCGAGTTGCGATGCATGTTGAGAAAATGTAACAAAATTCTTGCAATATTCTCTAAATAATAAAGTAAGAACAGTCTTAAAATATATTTTATGTATCTCGTGTTCTAAACTTTGGACAACGGACTTGAAGAGCTCAAGGTAGTCGGTGCATTTTAACCAAACTTGGTCTATATTGTAAAACTGTCGTTAAAATGCTACCGTATTTGTTTGCAGTTACGAAATATTCGATCTGGAAGCTGAACCTATAGGAACTGACATTTGATAATAGACGTCCGGAGAAGAGCAATTTATGTCTTAAACCTGCAGCCATATGGCTACAGGTTAAAATATCAATTAGTCTACCTTAAGACTGAACATTTCCTACTAACAATACTTGAGCATTCCGATGATTTGCCGCGGTCCTATAACGAGAAAGCAACATCAACCCCGTCCCCACTGGGTAGTCCCCCACCCCAGTCTCTCTCTCCTAATCTCCCAGCCTTCATAAAGAAAGTGTTTTATAACTTCCCCCAACAAGCCCTTTCTCAATCGCCCCCACCTATAATATTGACCATTTTCCTCATGTCATCCTTCCTCCACTTATTTCTCATGTTTTCATCTCATTCTTCCATTAGTTTCTCGGGGAGTCTTATTATACTAGGCAAGTATTTTGAGGGACATTAAAATAAAATGTTCCAAGGTCTCCGTTACTCCTAAGCTGCATATTTGGCACCATCCTTCGTCACCTTTTCCGATTTGAGGTCACTTTGAACAACAATGACCTCCAGAAGATCAATCCAAGTACTCCTTAAAAGCTGGTGCATCTTTCTTGCATAGCCGGTCCAACGAACTTTTGGCCTTAACTCATGTTCCCTAGTTTCTATTGCAGTCTTCGAGAAACAGGCGTGATGGTGTTTGGGCCAAAACCTCGTTTGACGAGCTATCCAAGAAAGATGCACGAGCTTTCGGAAGTACCAGGATGGATCTTTTAAGGGATCAATGTTGTTCAAAGTGAGATCAAAGGCACTGGAGTTGAGGGGGAAATCAGGAATGTGAGGAAAGAGGGTGACTAGACATATCATCTTTTGACATGGACAATGCCCTTATGTAAAAGTAGGAACTGAAGAGTTGAATCTATTCGTTCTGATAAAGCTAGTCTCCCTGGACACTGGTACTAACGCATTTGTATTTCGTATTATAACACTGAGCTACAGCAGTTGTTACGGCAAACTTTACATGACAGGACCCGCGTCTAGCTTTCATTACTTTCTGTGACACAGGAGGGTTGAAGGACAACTGCGGTCGGGCCAAGCAGCTTGGGTGAGCAACCTGGACAGAGGGCCATGATGTTCCATTTGGATGTATGTAACACCGAAGCCCATAGATCACGTTCTCAAGGCTTAGTTCTACTACTTTGCCTCATCGATTTTCGATTAAAAAAATCAAAGTATTACGTATGAAGTTTACCTTTGTGGGTTTACTGGAGCATTTAACTGATGATATGGGCACTATTAAATCCGCGTGAAATGGCACGGCTCTCCTCTTCTGAACCCTTAGAGAAGGGCAAGGAGAGAATGCCCTCATGACCACCCCACACCCCCTCCCTTCTGCCGCTCAGGCGTCTTTGATTATTTAACATATTTTCAAGGTATTTTTTAAGCGTACGCATCAAGAAGTAAACTGGTCAGAGAGTGCAATAATATCTGAAGATTTATTGTTCTGTTCTAGATGATTAAGTGAACTCTGTGTCCTAACGTAATTAACCCTTTAGCACTGGTGGTATCTTCCATGCCAATTCAATGACAGCAAGTGAAAGTGTCCATATTCATTATCTGGAAATAGACTTATTAATATTTGCAACGTGCAGCCTTGGGGCTGCACGTTGAAAATATTGGTTGGTCTACGCCACACATTCACTGAGCATACATCCTACTTTATGACATTAAGGAGTATCAAGTTCCTGGTCCGGAAAATGCCTCTCGGCTCAAAGGGTTAACATCTTTGACACACAAATCGTAATAGATAACAAGTTCAAAACAGAAACAAATGGGCGCACTTATTAGAATACGGAATTGTCGACCATTTCGAAAAATCTATCCAATATCAATGATTTATTGCAGTAGAAACTGGACATTTTCTCAATCATCAGTTATCAACACTCGATCGAGTATTTTATTGACGGTCACGGGGTCGTTATGTGAATTAACAAGTGGAACAAGTATCAAGAGGGCAAAATATCCAATCTAACCTTTACACTTACCACACTAATGAACTGCTGAAATAAATTGCGATTCGTTGTTACTGGAGCTCACTTTTTCTCCTATTTATGCTTGAAACCCTAATGAACAGTTCTTAAGGATGCAGTCGACACTCGAGAGACATTGGTCTCTCAAAACAGCATTTAGTTATACAACGAATCAGTTGAGATTTGAACGCCACATCTGAGTATTGGGTGAACGGTCATCTTGTGCTTCTGACAACTGGGCGATGTATGCTTCTGTGGCGAACAGAACAAAACCTACACTCTAAGCGCATTGCATCGCCAGAATAGATTATCAGTAACGCAATGCTCATGTAACTATTCAAGATTTGGAAGACATTGTACTGCAGAAAGTCTTTAACAAAGGAAATAGCATTGCGTTTCAATCCCCAGTATTAGAAGGAAGAAGTGTCTCCCATGTCAGTGTTTAAATGGGAGTGTACATTAACTGTTTGAACCTGCAACCTCTTGGTCGTAGGCAGAATACACAGATTGTTTCCCCACACCAGACAGTTATGCTAATTTTAGATTGTTTAACAGTGAGACCCAATATGCGTTTGTGTTTAAGCTCATTTTCAGTATCTATGCCTATATCACGTCTACTCACTCTAAAATCAGTTGGGTAAGAAATCAACCCAAAAGAAGTGGGTTGAGTGAATATGAACCCAATTGGGTTCATATTCACTCAACCCATTTGATTTGGCTTAATTGTTAACCCAACTGATTTTAGAGTGCACCAAAAGTCAAGTTCAGTCAATCGTTTACACGTATGCTGCCTATTCATTTGGATTCGCGCCCCAAACTTTGGTCTTCGTGTCTCAATAACACCAGTAAAGCAGACCTTGCTTATCATAGTAATATATGATGACACTGATGAAAAACTGAACGGTGTTGATTCTATCCTGGCCAGTCTGCGAGAAGTGTCGGATTTGAAAACATACTTGACCAGGACAGGGAGGAGTTAAAAAAATTTCCTTCACACGTTAACGTGTTAAATAAGTCTGCGTTAACGAGTTAAATGACTTTAAATGTTAAAATGAACAAAATTTTATTAACTTCGGTCATTTGTATTGATTTGAATTTGAATATAATTGAGGTTACGTACAGTTCGTCTCTTGAGTTCCAATGTGTTCTATGTGCCTACTGGCACATAGAACACATTGGAACTCAGGGGACGAGTAGTTAAGATAGTTCTCTCAGGTTATCGTAAATTCTAACATTTACCGATGTTTTCATTTAAGAATACAATCGCCGCGGCCTATCCTTAGAAAGAGACATCCGCCGTTGCTCGAATACCAGTCCTTACATGGAAAATAGGCGTTCGGATGAAGCTGATATTGCTATATCGTCAAATATTGGCGGGCCAACTTCGCCAACGCTGGTGGGGGGGGGGGGGGGGGGGGGGGGGGGCTTCATGGTCTTTCTACCAAATCAATGGGTCGTCTATAATTGACGGACATCTAAATTATTCGTGTTCTTCAATTTCGTCAAATGGCGCAAAATTCGGCGTAATCAGCACGCGCGATCAGGCTTGGGGAAACACAAGATAACGACGCAATGCTACATATTATACAATTATAATCTTCAAAGTTAAACGTTATTAACTTGGTTCAATTTTTTTAACGTTGTTAAAATAATTTAACACGTTAACGTTTGAAACGTTAACTGCTCCCAGCCCTGTTAACTTTCCCCAATAAAAACTTTTCTGGACCATTACTGCAATAGTCTATAGACACATTCCATAACTTGTAATAGGCCAAAACACAAGAAAAAAATTTCAGGAACAAAATAAGTTAGCAGTCTACCAGTTAAAGATGCTTGGGGCGGAGTTAAAGTACAAAATACTGAAACGAGTGGAGTTTGAAGACATGTGGAGTAAAGTTCAAAGGCAGTGGAGTGGAGTTTAAAGACATGCGGTGAATGGTTTAAAGACTCGTAGAGTGGAGATCAAAGACAAGCGGCGTAGAGTTTAAAGATGCGGTGAGTGGAGATTAAAAACATGTGGAGTGAAGTTAAGAGAACGCAAAGTGGAGTTTGAAGACACGTGAGTTGGAGTGCATAACTCACAGAGTGGAGGTGAAAGACATTCAGAGTGGAGTTTAGAAAGCGCGAAGTGAAGAGACACGACCAACGGAGTTTAAATACACGTAGAGTATTAAGACACGCGAAGTGGAAAGGCATGCCGAGTTGAAATGAAAGAAAGACGGGGTGTTATTTATTTATTGGTGGTTAAGGTCACATATTTCTGCACAATGGTTAATCATGACCTCAACGTGGATATAAAGTCAAGTCCAGCCAATCGTTTATACCCATGTTGCCCATTTTAGAGGACTTCCACCTCAGGCCATAGTTACCGGGTCCTATATTACTAGTAACACAGAGGTTGTATCCCACTGTAAACAAGTACTGCTTAGCTTCCAGGGGTTCCCACGGGGAACACACAAGTGGAGTTTAACAATGACTTGTGGGTTGGAGTTTAAAGACACGCCGATTATAGTTTCCACAAAAGCAGTACTTCACACCCTGCTTAAAGTATTAGAAGCGCGAGCAATTTTTCATCTGATGGACCTTGGGTTGAACCTAGAGGACAATTTTCAGAATTTTGCTTGTGCTCGCAATGCATTTCTTTGGAATTTGACATTTATTTTCTGGTTGGAAATTCCATTCCAATGATGTTATTAATGGTAGAGTTGTAATTTCCCAGGTCTGGCATTCTTAAAAAAGCAGGAGGGCTAAAAATCGTTCCCATCGCATAGCCTAGGGGAGCGATTAGATCTCAAACTTACAGAAGCTTAAAAGTGGAAAAATGAAGTTTTGCTATTTGTAGTACTGCCAAGTGGGATTTGTACATTTTATTTGGTGCTGCTAACAAGGTAATCTCGGTGAGACGGCTAAACTGCCCCCACACACCTCCGGGCCTCGACAAGGCCCGGAGGTGTGGGAGGGACAGTGTAGCCGTCTTACAGAGATCACTAACACAGAGATCTGAAAAGATGTGAGTTTTAGGAATAGGCTGTTATGGTAATCATTACTTCCTAAGGCCAGGCGGGCTAGTTTTTGCCATCCTTAATTTTTTTAAGGCGAGCGTATAAATCGCTAACCTGAAAATGCCAGGCCTGATTTCCTGTATCCTGTACACAATACAGTTCTCCAAGAATTATAACATCTGTTCGGAAAACGTGCAAAGTGTGTGTGAAAATTTTATAAATCAAAAGGCCTGCAGGAATAAAGTGTTGTTTGTTCTTTTTAATTGGAATGGTTCAGAACAACATTGGGATAAAAAGAAAAATATTCTGCAATAAATGATCATTGTTGATCGCTTAATTGTCTGAGTGTGATAATGTGCAAGCAATAATCAGAGCACGTGCGGCTGGTACAATAATCGGAGTTGTTCTGATTCAGTGAAAATCAAACAACCCTTTATTTGAGTGTCAACTGATTTAGGAAGACTTGTGTCCATTTCGCACATCCATGTTGTCTCTGTAGAATATGAGTCATCTTTATCAAATGACCAGCACGTTTGTCAAATTAATTTGATCGATTTCTTTCACTCTCAGACATTAACTTATTCGATAGGAGCTTTAAAAGCTAATTGCTACAATGGTTCAATATATAAAGGGACGAAACAAACATTCCAGAAGAAAGTTATGAAGCTTCGCTGTTACACGTTGGCTGATGAAATCAAATCAATACGAATTTCCACTAATTAAGTTAGGAAAGTATGGCTGCTGAATGTCACTATCAAATGAATGTTTTGTTAACGAGCAAGATGAAACACAGCTCACTTCAGAAGAACATATTAATTAAACCCGTGGGTTAGTGGATATCTGAATCACTAATTAAGATGCAACCAACAAAGAAAATATTTACACCATGACAAACAGAACAGAATGCAACTACAGTTCGGCCGCCTTGGACTGGTCATTTTCCACACGTGGGCAATATTTCCGCGGACGCAATAATATTAGATTCTAGACACTCATTATAGGAAAAATCATCAAAAATTTATCAATGAAGCACCGGGAACAACCCGGTGCTTCATTAATTAAAATTTTGCTACTGATGATTTTCATTACCTGGTAAACCCATGTGTGGACATCACTGCCCACTCGTGGATTTCGACCAGGCCACGGCGGCTGTACTCTACATGGGTCGTGCAGTGTTAACTCGTCCCTTGTGCTGTGTTAAAGCATACACTGGGAATACCGATGTCAGGTTCGTCTATGAAAAAAGGATTATGTTGATTGTAAACATTTGTGCATGTTTGATCGCATTTGTTTTTTCAAATAAGAATTGAAATGAATCATCTGTCTCTTTATAGGAGTATGAATATAGGATGGGCGCGTTAAGTTTTGTATGAAGTACGTTCATACAAACTAAAAACATCCATCCCACTTTCATACTCCAATAATGCGACAGATAATTCAGTTCAATTCTTATAATTTAATTCAAAGTGTATGCTTGTATTATAAACTACCCTTACGCGGCAGAAGTCTCCGTCATTTCCATCACTGCAGCCATATCAACTGCTATGAACACAGAGGTCTTATTTTCAATTTAGGCTTAATATACGCGGTCTCGAATACAGAAAAGACAAACTAGTGTGAGCAACCAACTGGAATACTAACTAACTACCCATCTGCAGTAATAACAATAACAGTTTAATTGCACCGTTGTACACGCCCACAATTTTGTATTTGACAAATTGGCGTAAAAAAGCAAAAACATTCATACGACAGGGAAATTATTCATCGGGCTATGACACGTCGACAAATCATATCGGATATCATTAACCCACTGCACTCTGATGTCAAAATGGCAAAGGTTTTCAGCAGCTACCATTTCCCATAATGCAGCTTGATATTTAACCAAATATACCTTGTTTGACATAGCTCAGTGAGCTATGTCAAACAAGATATAATTGGTTAAATTCATAGTTGAAGAAGAGAAAAACACAGTTACTTGAGAAAATTCTGTTGCACAACCAGAGTTCTAGGGGCTAAAGAAAATTACATTATTTTGGTTTGAATATCGAATATCGACCCGCTGTCCGAGTTCAACCCTTCACGGTAAAATCGGTTGATAGCGGATGTCGAATAAGGAACTGGGAATAAGTAAAGGGTGTCACTCCTGTCTACTTCCTAGAATCATGTCATACACTTGAATCTGGGATTACCTGGGACTATTCCCCCATGAAAATGGAATTCAAGTGTATGTCTGTGGAATACGAGATACAAAAACATCACGAGCCCTTAAAAACTGTTTTCTTTTGATTTTTTAGTCTCTAATTTCAATACATAAACTGCGCATAATGGACTGTCGATGTCCAGTCAAGATAATGTATGGACACAAAAAATTTAATACCCTTAGATATTACAGTTACCAGTGAAATACGTGTTATCAGTTTGGTAACAACCGTCTCCCATTTTGTATTCTGATGCATTCAAATATGCAGCGTTCAGCCAAGGAGAGGCTGCTTTTCTTCTATTGAAAAGGGAACAGCAGTTTTATCGGGTATAAAAGCGGACTGTTCTTATACGAGACCGGGTAATTTCCTGGTGGGTCCCTTCTTGAGAGCCAACACTATTATTTTAACAAATATATTTTACACCACAATACCACAAGCAGAGATCAGGGTGGTTATTTATTTATTTATTTATTTATTTATTTATTTATTTATTTATTTATTGGTGTTTAAGGTCACATACTTATGCACAATGGCTAACCGTGACCGGGTTAGGGTGGTAGTTTATAGCTAGTCTACACCTGATCTCCTAGAAATTTGAATCGTGCCTCTTAAACGGCAATATGTATTGGTAAGACGTTACCAGGAACTGGAATTGTAGTTTGTTCCTGTAGAAACAGATAAAGTAGCATTAATGTCGACTGCACTTTCTCAAGACACGGGCAGTCTGACATTTGCAGAATGAGGTCCCCAGAGGGTGAATTTGATGATGCTATCCCATACAGTGGGCCAATTTATCCTCTGTGTACCTCTTTCTGTTTAGTTTTGAGACCCTGATTCAGATTGACGTTCAGAGAGGGTAAATTTAGTGAGGCTGCCCTGCTGTGCAGGATAGCATCACTAAATTTACCCCTGGGGACCTCATTTTGCAGATGACATCCTGCTTATTTTCTGGTTTGGACACGGAAAGTCTAACTGGTTTGACCGCAGATTCTACCCAATTCCAGTTTGTAGTAATAAACACGTGGGAAATGAAAAACAACTGTTTTAGGAAGAATAAGTATAATTAATATACGGCACTGTGATGGTCAATTTATGGAGTGATTTTTATTCATATTATCCTCTTGGCAGTAACTGTAGAATGTTTTTGTCGCTAATACCATCAGTGGTTTTCATTTTTTTCGCGGCGTTACCGCAAATAACGTGCACAAAATAATAGTAATTGTCGCCAAACAAAAACGTAATGCGCAATTCAGGAAAAAATGAATTATACAAAGTGTAATTAACTGGAAGGACTGACAAAAAATCGTTATCAAGTCCCCCATCTTGCTGGAATTAATTAGCAAGAAGAGGTACTTGCCACGTGCTGCTCTTTTTATACACCATCACATCATCATATTGGAAATGCTCTTAATAGGGGGATTAGCTCTGTGGATGCATGTCCATCAGATGCGACGAACTTAAAATACCTCTTGTTGGTGGTTCTAGAATGCAGGCTATGATTTTAACTCCTATATGCTGTTATGTATTTCAAGAACGTATTGCAAGGATGGTAAGAGCTTAATATTTACATATTGGGGGCGCAGTTGTGGAACAATTTTAGGTTACTTCACAAACTTGGCGTGACATGAACGTAACGCGCTTGGCAATAAAGAAGAGCTCCAAGGAAGTCCTGGTTTATTTATTTTATTGTTGATTAGTGTTTAAGGTCGCTTGGGGCATCTATACTATATCATGACCGCAACATAGGGATGAAGTCAAGTTTCGCCATTCGTTTATTCCCATGCTGTCCTCTTTATAGGACTTCTCCCGGCGTCGGTCACCGGGTCTTATTTTACCAGGAAAGTGGAACTTGTTTGCCACATTAAACAAGCACCGTTCCACTCCCCGGTGTTCTCACTGGGGTTTTCTCAGTTTATATTGAAAGTTACTACACGAGTGCAGTAAATTAGGTCTGCACCAAGCCCTTGGCTTGACCTAATTTACTGAACTCGCGTAGTAAACTTCACAATATACAGTGGACGAGGAGATTATATTTATCAAAAATATCCAAATACCGCATAAAACATGTCTCAATACGACACTTTCGACAGCCAGGTTCACCTCGTGTCGGACAGTTTTACGGGTGCAGGAAGCAGGAGTACCCGGAGAGAACCACCGAGCAACGGCGAGCAACTGTCAGACTCCCCAGCGTACTAAAATTACTACAAGCAGCGTTAGCATTGGTTGAAGACAAGTACCGAGCAACGGCGAGCAATTGTGAGACTCCCCAGCGTACTAAATCACCACAAGCAGGATTAGCATTGGTTTGAAGACAAGTGCACCATCGACGTGAAGTACGCCTTAGTACACACAGCACAACGTGCCCCTACGAGGGCAATCGGGAATAGGCCTCGATTTACGTTGTTAAAAACAAAGCGCTGTTTGGCTGCGATCCACAAAATAGTCCCCAATGACGTGGATATTTTGAAGCATCAAGGGCAAGAATTTTATTGAAAGTACAGTTCAAAACTCATTAAACG
This sequence comes from Pictodentalium vernedei, assembly GCA_031216915.1. Taxonomy (NCBI): domain Eukaryota; kingdom Metazoa; phylum Mollusca; class Scaphopoda; order Dentaliida; family Dentaliidae; genus Pictodentalium; species Pictodentalium vernedei. Next base: position 163,154,985 of record CM062291.1, on the reverse strand, counting down.
ATGTTAATGAATGTGCTTTCATTTCATTCCTCGTTTCCCAAGTCACTATCTACGAAAACAGTTCGCGCACGAAAACAATTGCGTACACATTCGTATGCTTGGAAATGTTACTGAATGTCCGTGCTTTACCGATTTTAATATATGAGTGTCAGGATCAGGAAAAGGGCCAGATCACGTGATAAAAATGTAACAGTAAACAATTTTCCTTTTTAGTTTCTAACTGTGACAGATGTGATGCCGCTACGCAGGTCGTGTTGTTGACCGTAGCCATCAGTAATAAAACCGACCCTAATTCCCAAAGGCAAACATGCAATGACAGAATCCACTTTTGACGCAACGACTATGCTTATTTACACCGAACTGGTTGGAATGGCATTATTTGACCCGGCGACAGATTTTACTTCGGACCCCAATCGTCTAGCGGAACTGTTCTAAATCACACACACCACTTGACCACCAGTGGACCCGAGGATTTCCATAGAGGGGTTCTTGAGAATCAAGGGCCGCAGATTTTTAATAAAACTGCGCACAATACTCAGCCAGTGGCAGACCTTAAAACCCTAAGGCCTGCCCTTGGCCGAGTGGTTGTGTGGTTTAGTGTAGTTTCGTTATAGTCAGTTGGTGGAGATAGACACACTCTTGGAATGGGTTCGTACTCAGCTACACCATTTCTACTGTAATCAACGATTTTTGTCTTCGTTTGTACATTGGTCTCATGCAGCATTGTCAACATTCGTGTTGTTTTATAGCAAGGTACATTTGAGGTGTCGCAGAGTCTACATTCTAAATAGAGATGGAATATTACTAGTTATCACTTTAACGCAACGGTCTTATCGCACCTGGTATGTAGAGGTTATAAGAAAGATTTTTCAGGTCACAGTACAGAATAAAATTACCGCACACACTGGTTGGCGAAGTTCAATTTCACATAAGTGTAAACAGTGCTTCAGCAAAACATTTATCGCACAAGAGCGTTAAGTGGAGTTTCGTCCCCATAAAGAGGTACTGCATTTGACCTTTAGTACCCCGCCCCCTCCCCCATTCGAACAGATCCCACCAGCATGGATGCTGAATGCTGCACATGGATGACACTGCCCCGCCCGACTCACAACAAGATATTTATAATCACAGCAACAAACTATACAATGCACCTAGTCTATCTACATACTGTAAAAGAAATGGATTCTCTAGAATATTCGAGATTCGAGTCGGGTATTAACCCTTTGAACCCTATCGGTCGTTTTTTTTCCGGCCAGCCACATGATACGTCATAAAGTCATTAAATAGGATGGATGTTCAGTAAATGTGTGGGGTAGAACAATCAATATTTTCAACGTGCAGCCCGGAGGCTGCACGTTGAAAATATTGATTGGCCTACCCCAAATAATGAATATGGACCCTTCTAACTGCTGCCATTGAACTGGCATGGAAGATACCACTGAAGTCAAAGGGTTAAAAACGTCTATTTTCTAGTGTTCAACCGATGATCGGAACCGGCCACCGCAATCGGCTGATTGTGGGCAATCGGATGACATTGACAACGGTTCCCGGAACATCGATTCAACCGATTGTTGTCAAGCATTTTGTGATGATTCATAAACCGCATTTTATTATCTTCTGCAATTGTTCAATTGTTAATGTAAAATGATGTCAATGATACCATTCAATAAAGTTGAAAAACCACCACAATGTCTATTCTTAATCACTCTAGACGCCCCTGTACGAGAGATACAAGTTAAACGACATGTGAAGCTTACAACTGAGCGTACTTGCGACAATCGCCAGTTCATACCGGAAAAGTAAAGGATGCATGCACTCCATTAAACCAGGTCGCAGTAAAAATTACCAGTTGCTCAATTTAATGTAGCTCTTTCGAGTCTCGATTTATCTGGTGGTGAACGGACTGTAAACACCGTACAATATGTCCAATACGTTCCATTTAATGTGGTTCTTTGCGAGCCTCGACTTGTCTGGTAGTGCACGTCATTACAATCGGAATCGGCATCGGAATCGGCCGATTGTGAGCTCAAATAACTAGTAATCGGTCAGCGGTCATTTTCTGGTAATCGGTTGAACACTACTCTTTTCTATGAAGCATTTTGTAATTTGTACAACCAAAGAGCAACATGTATGGATTTAAGGCTATAAAATTATGTACAAGGTGAGCAAAACTTAATGCATCCAAAGTTATTAACCCTATGAACCCTAGTGGTATCTTCCATGTCATCAGTTCAATACCAGCAGTTGGAAGAGTCCATATTTATTATTTGGGGTTAAACTAATTAATATTTTCAACGTGCAGCCTTGGGGCTGCACGATGAAAATATTGACTGGTCTACACCACACATTTACCTTGTAGCCATCCTACTTAATGACATTATGACGAAGCATGTGACCCGGCTGGAAAAAACGGCCTCTGGTAAAGGCGCGTTGTTAAGGAAATTTAACTTGCCACCAAGACAAGTGATTTTGGAAAATGTGTGATATTTTCTTCGTACGAATGCATTTTATACATGTAATATGATCAACATATTTACCGATAAACGCATGTGTCAATAGCTGTTTTGACACGATTAAAATAACTAAACATGATAACGGTAGAAAAACTCCGCACGGCAGGCCTGCGTGCATTCTGGGAGCAGATAGGCAATGCCAGGAAGCTAAAATTGATAAATAGGGACAAAATATTTGCATCCAATTCAAGGCAGCAACATTTATTTATATATTTATTCGTTTATCTGTGTATAAGGTCACTTTCAGCACCTATGGCTCCACCATGACCGCAACATGGATACGAAGTCAGCTTTAGCAAATCCTTTATACCATGCTGTCCCCTTTACATGATTCCACCTCAGGCTTTGGTTCTGGGTTCTATTTTAACAGTAATGCCAAACTGGTTTATCACAGTAGACAAGCAATACTTCACTTCCCGGGATCACCACGGGGGAGACAGAGACATCGCTGTGTCTATTTTACAAGAAGCCTTTTTAACACCTCGCCTCATCTGGGGCCTACCTGTTTTTGTGCTCCTAAACTATAAGCAACATGATATAGCTAGTCATTTCTACACCACTCCCAGGCCTACCTGGGCTCTAGGTCCAGGTAGGCTTGGAGTATGAAGTAGATATTATTAGATATATCCTACTGCTGATATTTCAGGAGAGCAAGAAAAAGTGAATTACAGTTGCAAATCGTGTGGACATGCAGGCAAGCGAACAGCATTATATAAAAAGGGATGATCACCTTCACATTTAGCCTATCAAACTCTGTGGTTGTCGAGTTTGGCCACCCTGACTCCAGCAGTGGCGAATATTTCGCAAGGACAAAAAGAGATAGATGGACCGCTCTGACGGCAGTATCTTCGCTCGACTATCTCAGGCACGGATATTGACACGTTATTTTTGATTGACGGCAAGGCTCAAATTAGTGGCGTCCTGTTTCAAAATTCCAAATTTTGGGGGGAAAATACTAATTTCAAAATTCCAAACTAGGGGAAGAAAATGACTGTTATTAAATCGCTTCGCATACAATACTCGAATCGCGCCTGGGATTCGAAGTAATGCTTGTCTTTGTTCTATAGTAGAGGAGGATTACAAATTACAGTCAACATAGCAAGGTAGAAGGAAAAATTCACCTCGTGTTGGAGGAAGCAGGAGTACCCGGAAAGAACCACCGAGCATCGGCGAGCAACTGTGAGACTCCCCAAACGCACTAACGTAGTATATCGTCCCCTGAGACACACTGAAACTCTTGGGACGATATGCAGGGCTAGCATTGGCTGAAGGCATGTGCACCATTGACGTGCAGTATGCCTTAGCACACAGCGCCACCGTGCCCCCATGTGGGCAATTGGAATTAAGTTTCTTGCTCAATGACACAACGCAGTTACCCCATGTGAGGGTTTAGCCATTCGGTTGAAAGTCCGATACTCTAACCACCAAGGCACATCGCTCACTTCAGTCTGTTAGGTCGGGACGCACACCGAAGCACAGTGTGTTAAGAGTACAATTATCCGGGGGACTGAAGGATCGTCCACTAAGCCAATCTTGAACCCATTTATACAGGTGTATGGACAAGGCCAATATCGGAGTGGTACCGTCCAGTTATGTGGAACCTTGAGGGGGTCTTTTCAAAGAGTTTTCCTATAGTTGGACGTTCGGAGGGCAAGTCATGAGTAGTTGGAAATTTTATCTATCTTGATTTTAGATCTGCTTTTGCGATGCTGATGTCTCCTTTACTTCTCAAAATTCCAACTCTGTTTCAAATCGGCAAAAATTCCAATTGTTACTATTTACAACTACAGTGTACGCAATATCGAGCTTCATAAGTATGCATGATGTCAATCCTCGAAATGCACTTCAAAAAAATTACATCATGTAAAATCGTTATCTGAGTTAATTGCATCATTCAAATTCCATCATTCCAAATAATAAAAACCTGATAATTCTATCATAAATGTGTTGGCATTTCAGTCAGTAGAATCAATCGTATGCCTCTTTCATGGCTTCATTTTCTAAATTTTTCTCGGTAGTGAAATTTCCAACTAGGGGCGGGACCGGGAGGGGGTTTCCCCCTCCCAGTCCCTCCCCTTAGTTGGAAATTCACTATCCTACATCTCCAATTGGAAGCCTCTAGCCACGTCCCTGACTACATATGTCCGAATACAATTAAATATATTATATTGTATATAATTATGTTGTCCACTTTACAGAACTCCTATCCCAGTGATTGGTAATCTGTCCTATTATGTCAGTAAAGTAAAAAACCTATCAACAACCACAGTGAACATCAACTGCTCCATTCCCGGAATTCAAGTGTTTAATATTCGCGCCGATGCTCGTAAACACTCGCCGGAAGGTCAACAACAAAACGACTGTTCCAAAAGCCTCTCCTAATTCGAGACCAAACACAACAATGTCCATCATTCCGCTATACGATAGAGACAGACCGAAAACAACTTGGGAGGTTGAACGAACAAAGGAAATAGGGCATGGATGAGATTATAACAGAAGGGAGATAACTCTAACTCAAAGCTAATCGCTTTGATGCAGAGAGCGTGCGTTTGAAATATCAAGCTGGACAGAGGAATCCGGTTCGAGTGGCATTTTGTAGTCTGCAAGTTGATATCTCTTCCTCCAGTCGTGACACGAAACAGAGAATTTAATGAGATCGTAAAATGATCATCCAAAAAGAATGCAGACCATGAAAATTTGCTTTAAAGATCCCATTATTTACTATTCAAAAAAAGTTGGGGATATCCAAACTGATGTTGATATTTTCGGAAAATGGTATTGGATACGCGTGATTCCCGGACGCATCAATATGTTAGCAAGTTCAGTGTGGATCTTGAATGTCACCGGCCCACGAAAACTGTGTGCAGGTTTTTCGCACGAGCGCCGCTTTAATGTCTGTGGGGTACGTTTTGAAATTTTCATTTGTGCTGGACGGGCTTTTTTTCTTTTCTTGGTATAAACTCGTTCATCGATAGTTTCTGGTCGAAGTGTAATTTTTGAGGTATGCGAAGACTGACACGTGACGAACGTTCAAGTGCCGCTGGCATGTTGGAAGCTGGCAACAGACAGACTGCAGTGGCTCAAATTCTCAACGTTACTCAATCGGTGATTAGCAGGTTGTGGTCACGCTACCGTCAGATAGGCAATGTTGATGACAGACGTCGGTCAGGTCGTCCAAGGGAGACAATTGCTAACCAGGATCGTTTCATCCGAACCACAGCATTACGTAACCGCCATCAAAGTGCCTCAGAAATTGGACAGCTGCAGCTCCGAGCGACAGATGTGCGAGTCAGTGGTCAAACTATCCGAAATCGCCCACACAGCTGGAATTTGTACGCTCGACGACCTCGAATAATTCCACGTTTGACTGAACGTCACATCGGAGCAAGTCGTAATTGGTGTGGAGCACGACCGCGCTTGGACAATCGTCGGTGGAGCAACGTCATGTTTTCCGATGAATCGAGGTTCACTCTCGACTTCCACGACAGGCGAAACAGAGTGTGGCGGCGACGGAACGAACGATACCATGACGTAAGCGTTAGGCAGCACGATCGTTTTGGTGCTGCATCGGCTACTACAGTGTGGCGAGGCATAACCATGGCAAGCAGAACAGCGTTACATGTCATCCAAGGGCGTGTCACAGGGCAGAACTACCATGGCAACATGTTAGCAGCTTATGCGGGGCCATTTGCGCGACGTCACGGTCGTCGATTCATTTTCCAAGATGACAATGCAAGAGCACGCAGGGCCTGTATCGCTATAGAGTTCATCCAGGAGCAGAACATCACTACATTGCCTTGGTCAGCATTTAGTCCAAACCTTTCACCAATCCAGCACGTCTGGAATATGCTTGGCAGGCGCCTACGACAACGTCAACAGCCCCCTACCAATGTCCAGGAACTCGCCACTGCACTGCAGGAAAAATGGAATAATATCAGTCAAGCTGATATTGGACGTTTGGTGAGGAGCATGCCACGTCGGATCCGCGCTTGTCTCGCGAACAAAGGAGGATTTACCAAGGTATTGAGGCCTTGGACTGAATATGGTAAATTCTCGGACTGACCGTTCATGTCTTCTACAGCTCAGTGCGTAGAATGTGTGCTTGTCAGACACCAAACTATCGCTGAAATCATTCACCAGATGTCACAGTGCAATGCCTCAACTGTCTTTTTGATGAAAATATAAATATATTTCTTTGTATCTCACTTTTATCAAACATCCCCTACTTTTTTATAATAGTATAATATACAACATCTGTTCTCGTTTTGTTAGTATGGATACAAGTATATGGTTTCTGGGGTTAGCAAAATGCAGAGATCTTGCCTTGAATCCGCTCTTGTAACAAGTTTTAAGGTCATATATTTCGTCGGATAACTCCAGTCAACTGGGCTTGTACTGACTGAAGGTATTGTTGAAGGAGGTGCAAAAAAAAAATACAATAAATAGGAATAACTGAAGGTCTGAAAAACAAGTGCCCCCACCACCCCCCCCCCCCCCCCCCCCCCACCCTCTAACATTTTAAAATTTTCACTGCCCACCCCAAAAAACTTTGGGCAAAAGCAACCTCTATATAACATATAGAGCCTAAATGGTCTGCAATATAGGCAGTGTCGTATTAACCCTTTACCTAAAAGAGCTCGTTCCAACGAGGGATCATTCTCTATGTTTTTGAGACAAAAAAATGAAAAAATAATGAAAATATGAATTGTCGATTTTTGAGAATAACGCTGGCCGGTTTTTGCCGTTACGTTGGGTAAAGGGTTAAACCAAAGCCGGTCCCCTAGACCTTTAGGTACAGCGGCCTCGGGGCCACCTCCGGCACTTCAATCTTTCACTTCACTGCAGCTGACATCCTGACCCTGGTGTCAGGGAACACCTAAGGCCCCGTAAGGCCTGGGCTGACGTGGGGTTATTTAGTCCCGCTGATGAAGTTGCGGGAAAATTTAGACCAACGTGGAGGGTCGGAATCCAAGTGTCGCGAACTCGGCGCAGAGAGCTGAGTTAGACCGACGCCGTGATTCCTTCTCTGCCAAATTGTCCTGAAATAGGTTCGATTTCCGTTAGGTGTGATTCCTAATCACTTCAGGCTGTATAATGGAAAGAATGATTTAAAGTAACAACGATTCTTTTATTTACACATAAAAATAAATCCGTTTCAATATTTCAACAATCAACAATTCAATTCTTTTCACAGAAAACGGGTCACTACGGTTAAATAATTCTAAACAATCATATAGTCATTCTATAGCCCTGTACTGGCACTATAGTCTATACACTGGAAATGTTACTACCGTGAGCTCGCCATAAGAGCTTCACAAATCTGAAATGTTATTACTGTGAGCTCGCCATAAGAGCTTCACCCGCTTAGGCTCAAATGTCAACGTCTGCGCGTAACTGTACCTCTGGCTGTCGGAGGGTTCCGACCAGCAATGTTCGTCATCTATAAACCACCGTACTTCTGATTTGGGTCAGATATTGTCTACTCATACCTTATGCGCCTTTTGAAAGTCCTCCGTGAAAGTCCTATTGAAATATCCACCGTTCCTGGTTGAATTCACGATTCACAAATGCCCCTTTTGTGCTAGGGCGAAATTGTCACTCACACCGATCTTCAGTCGGTATTACGATGTTCCGAAAGCAAAATAAACTACTCAGAACGCAATCAGGCTGACGCTTCAAAGGGTTAATACGCACAATACAATTAACCTACACTTCTGACTATTGCAGGACGATACCTGCTACTCGACAATCTAAACTTATACGTTCCACCTGGGGTGTTCCTTCTCACGAATTCGGCCCCGTAGCCGCCTATCAACGTTAAACTAAATCAATCATGGAATGCCCTCTCTGGCGATTCCAGCCGTTTCAGGGTCCTGTGATCGAAGGTACCCTTATGCCAGGAAACAGAGTCCGCCTGTCCTGGACTTCACCAACGTGTGTGTGACCCCAAGTGTGTGTCTAATGCTCTGCTCTTCCAGGTATATATACTTTTTACCCTAAACCGTCAGGTGGACCGACGCTCATCTGTCCACCTGTCAAAACGGTGGGAGATGACGTATATCGAGGCAGAATCAATACAAGTCATCTCACGCGTGACTTCACTTGTCGAGAAAACCGATTCGTTCTTGCCATGATTGTTATAACTTATGATGACACGACATTTCTATCTTTTAGAATCTCGTTTCTCAATTTACCGTGACGACATCTTGACATCAACCGATTACGTCTCGTAAGACTCCGACTACTGTATAAATTAAACGAGATGATTAGACCTTATCTAACATACCGTTTCTCCCCTGGGTCCCTGCGCTAAAGCTGGATATACACCACGTGTGTTTTTTCTATGTCCAGCTTTACAGAGAAGTGAAATTCACGTGGGTTTTTCGCCTTGATGCGGAATATATTTTGAACTTACAATATCTTTAAATATGAGGCCCCTTGCCCCTATATTTAGGCTGGCTTTGCCCTGACAACTCCCTTCCCGAGAGAAACACCCTGTGTATCTCTTAAAACGCAAGGGGCAAAGCCACGCACGCTCGCCTCTCACACCTTTTTACGATCTACCATCATGTTCAAGACTACAAAACTGTACCCTAGTGGTCGTGGGGGGTCATGACCGGGCTCATGCGTCGGCCATGTCGATTCCCACGACACACTCGCTACCACATGTTCCCGTCTTGCGGGTTTACATATGGAGAGTAGCCTTATTCTTAGATTTGCAGCACTCTCTCTCTCTGTAATACTATATATTTACACCCAAACATACACATTTTTATACACGTTCGCCCATTTTGCAAACAGTTCACTTGGCACTCACTCCGACGAGTAACACCGTCCGCGCCTTTGCGTCAGATGGGTTAATTCCAACGGAGTGTAACCTCGCCTCTCATTCCCCTATGACTTGTGAAGGGGGCAAACGACCCCTGCATCATGTCGAGCCTCACCCTCGCCAAGCTCAACCAGGGGATTAAAATTTGTTCCTCACACACTCACACATTCAACACACGGATTTCCCGACCGCGCCTTTGCGACAGACGGAGTTATTGTGCCCCACACTTACAAAACTCGACACACAGGCTCCCCGTCCACGCACACGCGACAGACAGGGCAGTGTATCTCACATTCGTACTCACAACCAACTCTAGTCAGCAGTCAGAGCAATAAAAATACTAAAAAATAAGAAAATTTCTTCCGGGCCTTAACACCGGATTTACGAAACTCATCACCTCACCCACAAAAATATTTGCGACTGGAGCCCCCGTCCCAGACACCAGGCCCACAGCCACCCAACTATTGCTTCTTCATAACCACCGACCATTGATAGGGGCCCGGTTCCCAGTATCCCCTTGGGTAACCCTTGACACACCTCTACTTCTCGCCCCGTCATTTCTACGGGTATTCCACCAGGGTCCCCATACCCTGTCGTTGTCGCATTCCCAAGAGCTTCCCTTGGCGCTATATCCCCCAGGCTCACTCGTCCCGGCGATTACCGTCGTTCGAACGACACTGGCCGTCCTTGGCCCTTGTGCCGTCGACCCCCCGGTCCATTGCGACGACTTCTTGCGCACATTGGGCGCTGTGCGCCCCCGGCACTCTCTACGTGGTCTCCGCCACCTAGGATGCTTCTCCTTTGATTTGTGGACCCTTTTCTCGGTCACCTGGGCGCCCACCTTAGCGGTCCCATCCACTTTGACACACTCAACTTGTGTTGACCCGTGCCCTCTCAATTCTGGAGGAGTTTGCCCAGCCATTTGCGTGGGTCTGGCCTCCCCTCTCCACACAGGTGACACCGACTTCTGGGGGAGCTCAACTCCCCCACATAAATTTGCTTGAGGGTCTTTCCCCAATGACCCCATTGGGTTCCCTCGCCGTTTGGCGTTTAGCCTGGACCGCCTGCGGCCCCTTCTCCCTAATTGGACAGGAGTCGTCTCCCTTGAAACTTTGCGACATTTCGTCGTGTAGGGGCCATCCCCTGGACCATCGGACTGGTTCCCCCTGGGAACCTTCCCTTCCTTACTCGGTACGTTACCGAGTGCAACCGCCGGGGGTCCTTGCCCACCGACTTGAACTTCCTTTGCCCTCGTTGGGCCATAACTTGGCCCCCTACCCCTGGACCATAACTCATCAGGGCTTGCCCTCACCCCTGGGATATTACCTATGACCAGGTCATACACAGGTGATTCAATGCACATGGCTTCCACTTCGCCACGATAAAATGGGGTATCCACCGTTATCCTCGCGATGGGGAACCTTCTAACGGTCCCATCTATCAAAATACACAAATGGTCACGACCCAACAATTGCTTGTCGTCAACCAGTTGCCTTCTAACCGCTGCAGAGGAGCACCCAGAATCCCGGAGCAGACGGATCTCCCTTTGTCCCACATACCCTGGGTACACTGGCATATCAACCTTCTCCTGCGAAGTTGTGAGCCTCTCACACATGCCACTTATTATCGGGACAACCTTCCCGCCTTCCAGCCTTAATTCTCCCTCTTGTATACATTCCCGGAGGGGACTGTGTTCTGGACCGATAGTTTGACAGAACGCTGCCGTCTGCCTACTGGGCCCTGGATCTACGCGGTCACCTTGCTTCCAACCCCTTGGCGCTGCGTTCCCGGCCCCCTGCTGAGGTGGTCTAATGTTCCCAGTGGTCCTTACCTGCTTCTGCCAGCAGTCCCTGGCAATATGACCCCGCTTGTTGCAGATAAAACAAGTGGTGTCCTTGGGAGCGCTCCCCTTCCGGCTGGTCTGCGACGCAGGAGGGTCGGGGTGGTGTTGCCTTACGGGTGCCATTGCCCACCCGTTTGCCCCACCCCTAGCCAATTTGGGTGCGTTTACACTCCCACCGTGGGCCTCGATGTAGCGTTCTGCCACAGTTGCCATCTCATCATAGGTGGCCGGACCCCTTTCCTTGATGAACAGGCCCAGTTCCTTGGAGCATGTAGTTAAAAACTGCTCTCGGAGAAATAGATCTCGCAGGGCTCCATACGACTCATTCACTTCTGCGAGATCAGTCCAGCGGTCAAAGTACCGCCTAGCTCGGGCAAAATACTGAGGTACTGTTTCTCCCTTCTCCTGCTTAATTTCTCGGAACTTGGTCCGGAATCCTTCTTCAGTGAGCTGGTATCTCCGAAGGATGGCATTCTTCAGCTCACTGTAGTCGTTAAGAAGTGCAGGAGGCACACTGGTATAAGCCTCGAGGGCTTTACCTGACAACAAAGGGCTCAAGCACATAGCCCATGTGTCTTCTGGCCACATTTGACTGGAGGCAAAACGCTCGAACCTCTCCAAGTACGAGTCCAAGTCATCTGTGTTTTCATTGAAATGAGCGAGATGGGGGCGTGGGGCATGAATTGCTACCCCTGCACTCCCATCCCCTGAGCGCCGACTTTCATTCTCCACATCGGCCCTTGCTCTGAGGAGCTCTAATTCTCTCTCGTGCCTCTGTTGTTCGAGCTCTCGCTCTGCCTCCCTTGCCTCCCTTGCTAATTGGGCTTCCCTCTCTCTCGCCTCATTTGCTAATTGAATCTCTCTCTCTTTCGCCTCTCTTGCGTCTTTCTCACGCTCTCGTTCTAATTGGGCTTCTCTCTCCCTCGCCTCTCTTGCGTCTTTCTCACGCTCTCGTTCTAATTGGGCTTCTCTCTCCCTCGCCTCTCTTGCGTCTTTCTCACGCTCTCGTTCTAATTGGGCTTCTCTCTCTCTTGCGTCATTACGTAAGGCAATCTCCTTGGCCTCACGTTTCTGCTCATCTTTAACGAACTTATGAAGTTCGGCCCCCTCAAGGCCCATTTCCTTGCCTAATGATACCAGTTGGGCGAGGGGTGTAACAACATCCATTTTGATTTTTTCTTTCTATCTTCAACACTCGTCAGAAAGAACGAAGAAGGAAAAGAAAGAAAAAAAAATATGGCAATTAATCTTAATTTACCTCTGTAATTTAACGTAATTAAACGCACCAAATATTCTGAAACCTACCGCAGTTATAGTGGCTATTAAGTATCCTTTTGGGGACTACTGTATTGCGATATTAAACCCTTGAACGGCATCAACTGCCCGAACGCGTCAAAACCTAAACAGAACCGCCATTAAAATAAAACAAAATTTCCATATAGCCATTTTTTACCTTTTAGAAATATCCTGGTAGCGCTCGCCAATCAATGTCAGGGAACACCTAAGGCCCCGTAAGGCCTGGGCTGACGTGGGGTTATTTAGTCCCGCTGATGAAGTTGCGGGAAAATTTAGACCAACGTGGAGGGTCGGAATCCAAGTGTCGCGAACTCGGCGCAGAGAGCTGAGTTAGACCGACGCCGTGATTCCTTCTCTGCCAAATTGTCCTGAAATAGGTTCGATTTCCGTTAGGTGTGATTCCTAATCACTTCAGGCTGTATAATGGAAAGAATGATTTAAAGTAACAACGATTCTTTTATTTACACATAAAAATAAATCCGTTTCAATATTTCAACAATCAACAATTCAATTCTTTTCACAGAAAACGGGTCACTACGGTTAAATAATTCTAAACAATCATATAGTCATTCTATAGCCCTGTACTGGCACTATAGTCTATACACTGGAAATGTTACTACCGTGAGCTCGCCATAAGAGCTTCACAAATCTGAAATGTTATTACTGTGAGCTCGCCATAAGAGCTTCACCCGCTTAGGCTCAAATGTCAACGTCTGCGCGTAACTGTACCTCTGGCTGTCGGAGGGTTCCGACCAGCAATGTTCGTCATCTATAAACCACCGTACTTCTGATTTGGGTCAGATATTGTCTACTCATACCTTATGCGCCTTTTGAAAGTCCTCCGTGAAAGTCCTATTGAAATATCCACCGTTCCTGGTTGAATTCACGATTCACAAATGCCCCTTTTGTGCTAGGGCGAAATTGTCACTCACACCGATCTTCAGTCGGTATTACGATGTTCCGAAAGCAAAATAAACTACTCAGAACGCAATCAGGCTGACGCTTCAAAGGGTTAATACGCACAATACAATTAACCTACACTTCTGACTATTGCAGGACGATACCTGCTACTCGACAATCTAAACTTATACGTTCCACCTGGGGTGTTCCTTCTCACGAATTCGGCCCCGTAGCCGCCTATCAACGTTAAACTAAATCAATCATGGAATGCCCTCTCTGGCGATTCCAGCCGTTTCAGGGTCCTGTGATCGAAGGTACCCTTATGCCAGGAAACAGAGTCCGCCTGTCCTGGACTTCACCAACGTGTGTGTGACCCCAAGTGTGTGTCTAATGCTCTGCTCTTCCAGGTATATATACTTTTTACCCTAAACCGTCAGGTGGACCGACGCTCATCTGTCCACCTGTCAAAACGGTGGGAGATGACGTATATCGAGGCAGAATCAATACAAGTCATCTCACGCGTGACTTCACTTGTCGAGAAAACCGATTCGTTCTTGCCATGATTGTTATAACTTATGATGACACGACATTTCTATCTTTTAGAATCTCGTTTCTCAATTTACCGTGACGACATCTTGACATCAACCGATTACGTCTCGTAAGACTCCGACTACTGTATAAATTAAACGAGATGATTAGACCTTATCTAACATACCGTTTCTCCCCTGGGTCCCTGCGCTAAAGCTGGATATACACCACGTGTGTTTTTTCTATGTCCAGCTTTACAGAGAAGTGAAATTCACGTGGGTTTTTCGCCTTGATGCGGAATATATTTTGAACTTACAATATCTTTAAATATGAGGCCCCTTGCCCCTATATTTAGGCTGGCTTTGCCCTGACACCTGGTACGGTAGGCACAACGCCGCAGTACATATGTAGCGAAGTAATCTTAGATCTATGATCATAGGCGAGGACTAGTTGTTGTGTAACTGATAGAACCGCGAAGTGCCACCTGTCCGTGGAGTTTTGGATTTCTTACAGACGAACCTTGGACGCAGGTTCCAGCCAATGTTCTGTTTTCCGTAACCTCACGAATCTTGTCGTGTATCACAATGATTTAACGTGACGAACAGTTCAACAAACGATTATCTATATTTTTAATATACAAATTCTCACCTGACAGTCGTTATCTCCTGGTAATAGTATTATACAATTTATAATACCACAAAGGTCAGAGCATCAAAGTTCATACCTTAATATGATGTGGCGGCATCCATCTTAAGTACGTCAACAAGGTAACGTGCGGTGATGAGCCAGGAGACAACAAGGCTCGATCACCCAGAAAACAGTGCTTATATTCACCAATTTTCTAATGCAACACCTAATCACGCGACTACCAGTCAGCGGAAAATTGAGGGAAACTCCCCTGACGTGGCAGTCGCCATTGTTGGACGACTCTTGTACTGCCATGTCTGCCGGTCAGTCTGCATGCAGTCCATGGAATTTTTCATGCAAATAGTATTGAATCTGTCGGTGTGTTAACCGGCAGAATGTCCCAGTGGAATGCACAATTTACAACTCAGCATCACCTGATATCTGGTGATGTTCCACCAGGTGCATGTTATGATATGGTGACAGTTCGAACAATACCATCCCTAAAACTACTGCAGAATGTTATTGTACTATCTATCAACAAATCCTTCAATATTACTGTTTATTGGCCATATTGGCCTGCGAAGTTATGCCTTATATTGTCAACAGAACATCTGTCGTCCACGCCTGTGTGGAAACTCAAAAGTACTTTTGTACTTTGGTCGCCAGTTAATACAATTCCGTGTTATTTAACTTCTAATAAATCTTGCTAATAAAATCTGAGTCCAATTCACCAAATAGAAATTTTCTATGAAAATTATCACAGCCTTATCACTTCAATGAAAAGAGCTATAAGAGCTGTAGATCGTCTCCCGAGCTTGATTATCCCCTGTGGGCGAACTTCGCAACACATAGCCCTATATCCATTTTGCAGGTCTCCTGAAGAATTCTACTCAACAACTTGACATTTAAATACGCATTAAAATAATGTACTGTATATAAATATACTGATTCAAAAAAGAAAGTAAAATAAACTTCGAGGAGCAATTTGTTTAGTATTATCGACTTTAATCCCAAACAAATTATTGCAAATTCATATTTCGAGTCTAGCTGTATGCATTTGCATAATTTCATGTTCTTATTGTTACCAGCGTCACGTCAGGACGTCGCAATTCAGACATGGGGTAAAATAAAAAGTTCACATATGCAGTCAATTGCGTGTATGTCCATCGTTTGCCTCTTGGATGGCAAGAGATCGACGGCGCATTGACCTGAAAAGTCTCTGGATGTCACCCTGTGGTATTGCGTTCCACTCCTGCCTTAGAACAGTAAATCGCCTAACGTCTGAAGATCATGAAGTCGTACCCGACGGTCCAATTGATCCCAAGGATGCTCGATCAGTGACAAATCTGGCGAAAGTGGGGGCCAGGGAAGAAGTTCGATGCTGTGCTTCTCAAGAAAGTCACGACAGATACGTGTCACGTGGCATCGGGCATTGTCTTGCTGGAATAACTGCAATCCGACGTTAGCGTTGAACAACGGGACAACAACAGCGTTAAGAATTTCGCCCCTATATCGCTGTCCCTTCAGATTATCATCAATGAAGATCAACTGCGTTCGATGGTGCAAGGAAATTCCTGCCCAAACAATTACACCACCCCCGCCGAAACGGTCGCATTCCCGCCTCAGAAAACCGTTCTCCTCGTCGGCGATACACTCTTGCCCCACCATCAGCGCGTCGTAGACAAAATCGTGATTCATCACAAAAACGAACTGTGCTCCAACGCTGCTGAGTTCAGCGAAAGCGCTGACGTAACCATGCTCTTCTGACGTGGATGCCATCTAAAGGGGACAGCATGGGTATTATCTTCTGCAAATGTTCAATTGCAAAAGATAATACCCATGCTGTCCACTGCAATTGTTCAATTGACAGTATAACATGATGTCAATAATACTATTCAATAAAGTTGAAAACCCTCCACAATGTGTATTTTTTATCTCTCTGGACGCCCCTTTACGAAAGATGCAATTAAACGACATGTAAAGATTACAACTCAGCGTACTTGCGGCAAACGCCAGTTCATACCGGAAAAGTGAAGGTTGTACTCCATTGACTCAGCTCGCAGTAAAAATTACTAGTTGCGCGCACGTTGGTGGTAAACGTGGCTCCGAGGGCGCGAATGGTAATTTTACTTGACCTGAGTCAGGTGTTTAACGCTATGAAATATGTTAAATTTAATGTACTTCTTTCGAGTCTTGACTTATCTAGTAATGAACGAACTGTAAACACTGTAAAATATGTTCGATTGAATGTAGTTCTTTGCGAGCCTAGACTTGTCTAGTAGTGCACGGTATTACAATCGTAATCGGCATCGGAATCGGCCGATTGTGAGCTCAAATAACCAGTAATCGGTTAGCGGTCATTTTTGGTAATCAGTTGAACACTACTCTTTTCCATGAAGCATTTTTGCAATGTGTACAATCAAAGAGCACCATCTATGGATTTAAGGCTATAAAATTATTTACAAGGTGAGCAAAACAATGCATCCAAAGTTATTAAGGTGCGTTGTTAACCCCTAGCACTCTGGCTGTGCAACATAATTTTCTCCCATTACTCTGTTTTTCTCTTGTTTAACTATGAATTTAACCAATTATATCTTGTTTGACAGAGCTCACCACTGAGCTCTGTCAAACAAGGTATATTTGGTTAAATATCAAACTGCATTGTGGGAAATATTGCTGCTGAAAACTTTTGCCATTTTGACAACAGAGTGTAGAGGGTTAAGGGATTTTAACTTGCCACCAAGACAAGTGATTTTGGAAAATGTGTGTTATTTTCTTCGTGCGAATGCATTTCATACATATAATATTATCAACATATTTACTGATAAACGCAGGAGTCAATAGCTGGTTTGACACGATGTAGACGTGACTAAAATAACTAAACATGATGGCGGTAGGAAAACTTGACTCCGCGCGGCAGGCCTGCATGCATTCTGGGAGCAGGTAGGCAATGCCAAAAAGCTAAAATTGATAAATGGGGACAAAATATTTTGCATCCAAGTCAAGGCAGCAACATTTATTTATATATTTATTTATTCGTTTATCTGTGATTAAGGTCACTTTTAGCATCGATGGATCCACCATGACCGCAACATGGATACGAAGTCAACTTTAGCCAATCCATTATACCCATGCTGTCCCCTTTAGATGACTTCCACCTCAGGCGTTGGTTCTGGGTTCTATTTTAACGGTAATGCAAACTGGTTTATCACAGTAGACAAGCAATACTTCACTTCCCGGGGTTTCCACGGGAGAGGCAGCGACATCGCTGTGTCTATTTTACAAGAAGCCTCTTTAACACCTCGCATCACTTGGGGACTACCTGTTCTTGTGCTCCTAAAATATAAGCAACACAATATAGCTAATCATTTCTACGTCAGTCCCAGACCTACCTGGGCTCTAGGCCCAGGTAGGCCTGGAGTGTGGGATAGATATTTTAGATAAATCCTACTGCTGATATCTTAGGAGAGCAAGAAAAAGTGAATTACAGTTGCAAACCGTGTGGACATGAAGGCAAGCGAACAGCATTAAAGGGGATGATTACCTTCACATTTAGCCTATCAAATACTGAGTATGCCGAGTTTGGCCTCCCTGACTCCAGCAGTGGCGGATATATCGCAAGGACAAAAAGAGATAGATGAACCGCTCTGATGGCAGTACCTTCGCTCGACTATCGCAGGCATGGGTATTGACACGTTGTTTTTGATCGACGGCAAGGCTCAAATTAGTGGCGTCCTGTTTCAAAATTCCTAATTTAGAGGGGAAATACTAATTTCAAAATTCCAAACTAGGGGGAGAAAATGACTGTTATTAAATTGCTTCGCACACAATACTCGAATCGCGCCTGGGATTCGAAGTAATGCTTGTCTTTGTTCTACAGTAGAGGAGGATTACAAATTACAGTCAACATTGCAAGGTAGAAGGTACAATTGTTTGTCTATTTAAGGGCTTAAAACGCTTTCGACAGCCAAGATCATCTCGTGTGGGAGGAAGCCGGAGTACCCAGAAAGAACCACCGAGGATCGGCGAGCAACTGTGAGACTCCCCAACGCGCTAACGTGGTAGTTTCAAATTTGGAGGAGAAAATACTAATTTCAAAATTCCAATCTAGGGGAAGAAACTGCCTATTATTAAATCGCTTCGCACACAATACTCGAATCGCGCATGGGATTCGAAGTAATGCTTGTCTTTGTTCTACAGTAGTGGGGGATTACAAATTACAGTCAACATTGCAAGGTAGAAGGTAAAATTGTTTATCTATTTAAGGGTTTAACAACGCTTTCGACATCCAAGATCACCTCGTGTAGGAGGAAGCCGGAGTACCCGGAAAGAACAACCGAGCAGCGGCGAACAACTGTGAGACTCCCCCAACGCACTAACGTAGTATATCGTCCCCTGAGACACATTGGAACTCAGGGGACGATATGCAGGGCTAGCATTGGTTGAAGGCAAGTGCATCACTGACGTGCAGTATGCCTTAGTACAAAGCGCCACCGTGCCGCCATGTGGGCAATTGGAATTAAGTTTCTTGCTCAGTGACAGAACGCAGTTACCCCATGTCAGGGTCGAACCATTTGGTTGGAAGTCCGATGCTCTAACCACTAAGGCACCTGGCTCACTTCAGTCTGTTAGGTCGGGACGCATACCGAAGCACAATATGTAAAGAGTACAGTTATCCGGAGGACTGAAAGCTCGTCCACTAAGCCAAGTTTGTATCCATTTATAGAGGTGTATGGACAAGACCATTATCGGAGTGGTACCGTCCAGTTATGTGGAGCCTTGAGACGGTCTTTTCAAAGAGAAAATTTCGCGCGTAAGTGAATTTTTACTCGAATTGTCACTGTTGAGGTTGAATGTGAACAGATTGTTTATGTATTGGATAGCAAGATAAATAGAGGATATCTGGTCTTTTTGAGTGGATACCGAAAATTATCTCATGAGTGACCGAGAAAAATGTTTTTAGCGAGCGCTTGCGCTAGTGAAAATTTTCCAGTCAACTCAGTCTCAAGTGAGATAATGTTCGGTATCTACTCAACAAATCTAGATTTTCTTTTTATTAGACGCTTTTTATAAGAATCTGATAATTCCACTCGTTTCAACCTTGAATTGGTGCATGAATGTAAACAGCGCATTGAATCATTGAAGCGCGGAAGAGATTTGCTTGATACTCGGAACAGATAGCGTGTTGCAATCTGATTCAGCTGGCGGGTTTCTGGTCTAAAATGGTCTGAAAGTCCGTAATATATGTTTTAGGTTTGGTACGTCCTTTCAAAGGACGTACCAAACCAAAAACTTATATTACGGACTTTCAGGCCATGTTTTGACTAGTGGGTTTCATGCATCAATTGAAAGTGAATATGTGTCGAATAATTGCTGAAAATGATCGGTATCCACTCAAAAACACTAGATTTACTTTTCATTATACGTTTTTAGAACAAATTGATGATTTCCAGTGATAATTTGACTCGTATTCACCTTGAAGTGATGCACTGAAAGCCGCCATTTTGATTGATACCGTGAAAGTTAAAATTTCTATATCTTCACAATGGGGGATACGATTTCTATCTTACCGCAATTTCTTCGATAATCTATCGTTTAGCGTATAATAAAATTAAGCATTTATGACTAAATATGTCCGTATACAAATATAAATCAACTTTAGTCAATTGTTTATAATTATCTTGTCCACTTTACAGGACTCCTATCCCAGTGATTGGTTAACTGTCCAATTATGTCAGTAAAGTAAAAAAAACAATCAACAACCATAGTGAACATCAATTGCTCCATTTCAGGAATTCAAGTGTTTAATATTCGAGCCGATGCTCGTAAACACTCACCGGAAGGCCGCACGATCGTTTGGGTGGTGGATCGGTTATGGTGTGGGGAGACATAACCATGACAAGCAGCAGAACAGCATTACATGTCCTCCAAGGGCGAGTCACGGGGCAGAACTACCATGGCAACATGTTAGCAGCTTGTGAGGGGCAATTTGCGCGACGTCACGGCCGTCGATTCATTTTCCAAGATGACAATGCAAGAGCACACAGGGCCCTATCGCTATAGAAATCCTCCAGGAGCAGAACATCACTACATTGCCTTGGTCAGCATTTAGTCCAGACCTTTCACCAATCCAGCACGTCTGGGATATGCTTGGCAGGCGCCTACGACAACGTCAACAGCCCCCTACCAATGTCCAGGAACTCGCCGCTGCACTGCAGGAAAAATGGAATAATATCAGTCAAGCTGATATTGGACGTTTGGTGAGGAGTATGCCATGTCGGATCCGCGCTTGTCTCGCGAGAAATGAGGAATTACCAAGGTATTGACGCCTTGGACTGAATGTACTAAATTCTCGGACTGACCGTCCATGTCTTCTACAGCACAGTGTGTAGAATGTGTGCTTGTCAGACACCCAACAATCGCTGAAATCATTCACCAGATGTCAAAGTGCAATGCCTCAACTGTCTTTTTGATGAACATATAAATATATTTCTTTATATATCTCACTTTTATCAAATATCCCCTACTTTTTTTTAATAGTATAATATACAACACCTGTTCTCGTTTTGTTAGTATGAATACAAGTATATGGTTTCTGGGGTTAACAAAATGCAGAGATTTTGCCTTGAATCCGCTCTTGTAACAAGTTAGAGAAGGTGGAACGTTTTGAGGTCATATATTTCGTCGGATAACTCCAGTCAACTGGGCTTGTACTGCTTGATGGTATTGTTGACGGAGGTGCAAAAAAAATGCAATAAATAGGAATAACTGAAGGTCTGAAAAACAAGTGCCCCTACCTTCTAAAATATTCACTGCCCACCCCGAAAACCGTTGGGCAAAAGCAACCTCTACATAACATATAGAGCCTAATAGGTCTCCAATATATGCAGTGTCGTATTAACCCTTTACCTAACATGAAAAGCAGACGACACTTGCAAAAAGAATTCTTAAATAACTAATTTTTTTCATTTTTTGTCTCAAAAACATAGGTTATGACCCCTTGTTGGAACGAGCTCAAAGAGCTCGTTCCAACGAGGGGTCATACCCTATGTTTTTGAGAAAAAAAAAATGAAAAAATAATTAAAATATTAATTGTAGATTTTTGAGAATAGCGCTGGCCGGTTTTTGCCGTTACGTTGGGTAAAGGGTTAACCCATGGCCGGCCCCCTAGGCTTTTAGGTACTGCGGCCTCGGGGCCAGCTCCGGCACTTCAATCTTTCACTTCACTACAGCTGACATCCTGACCCTGGTACGGTAGGCACAATGCCGCAGTACATATATAGCGAAGTTATCTTAGATCTATGATCATAGGCGAGGACTAGTTGTTGTGTAACTGATAGAACCGCGAAGTCCCACCAGCCCGTGAGGTATTGGATTTCTTATAGACGAACCTTGGACGCAGGTTCCAGACAATGATCTGTTTTCCGTAACCTCACGAATCTTTCCGTGTATCACAATGATTTAACGTTACGAACAGTTCAAACGATTATCTATATTTTTAATACACAAATTCTCGACTAACAGTCCTTATCTCCTGGTAATAGTATTATACAATTTATAATACCACAAAGGTCAGAGCTTCAAAGTTCATACCTTAATATGATGTGGCGGCATCCATCTTAAGTACTTCAACAAGGTGACGTGCGCGTGTTGAGCCAGGAGACAACATGGCTCGATCACCCAGAAAACGGTGGTTATATTCACCAATTTTCTGATGCAATATCTAATCACGCGACTACCAGTCAGCGGAAAATTGAGGGAAACTCTCTTGACGTGGCAGTCGCCATTATTGGACTCTTGTACTGCCATGCATTCTGTCGGTCAGTCTGCATGCAGTCCATGGAATTTTTACATGCAAACAGTATTCTGCCGGGTGTCTGTTAACCGGCAGAATGTCCCAGTGGCATGCACAATTTGCAACTCAGCATCACCTGATATCTGGTGATGTTCCACCAGGTGCATGTTATGATATGGTGGCAGTTCGAACAATACCATCCCATAAACTACTGCAGAATGTTATTGCACTATCTATCAACAAATCCTACAATATTACTGTTTATTGGCAATATTGGCCTGCGAAGTTATGCATAATATTGTCAACAGAACATCTGGCGTCCACGCCTGTGTGGAAACTCAAAGTACTTCTGTACTTTGGTCGCCAGTTAATACAATTCCATGTTTTTTAACTTCTGATAAATCTTGCAAATAAAATCTGAGTCCAATTCACCAAATAGAAATTTTCTATGAAAATTATCACAACCCTATCACTTCAATGAAAAGAGCTTATAAGAGCTGTAGCTCTTCTCCCGAGCTTGATTATTCCCTGTGGGCGAACTTCGCAACACATAGCCTTATATCCATTTTGCAGGTCTCCTGAAGAACTCTACTCACAACTTGACATTTAAATAAGCATTAAAATAATGTACTGTATATAAATATACTGAGTCAAAAAAGAAAGTAAAATAAACTTCGAGGAGTGTTATCGACTTTAATCCCAAACAAATTATTGTAAATTCATATTTTGAGTCCAGCTGTATGAATTTGCATAATTTCATGTTCTTACTGTTGTCAGCGTCACGTCAGGACGTTGCAATTAGACATGGGGTAAAACGAAAAGTTCACACATGCAGTCAATAGCGTGTATGTCCACCGTTCGCCTCTCAGACGGCAAGACATCGACGGCGCATGGACCTGATAAGTCTCTGGATGTCACCCTGTGGTATTGCGTTTCACTCCTGCTTTAGAACATTACGTAAATCGCCTAACGTCTGAAGATCATGAAGCAGTACCCGACGGTCCAATTGATCCCAAGGGTGCACGATTAGTGACAAATCTGGCGAAAGTTGGGGCCAGGGAAGATGTTCGATGCTCTGCTCCTCAAGAAAATCACGACAGATACGCGCCACGTGACATCGGGCATTGTCTTGCTGGAATAACTGCAATCCGACGTTAGCGTTGAACAACGGGGCAACAATAGCATTGAGAAATTCGCTCCTATACCACTGTCCATTCAGATTATCATCAATGAAGATTAACAGCGTTCGATGGTGCAAGGAAATTCCTGCCCAAACCATTACACTACCCCCGCCGAGACGGTCGCATTCCCGCACGCAAGCATCAGAAAACCGTTCTCCTCGTCGGCGATACACTCTGAAGTGCGATCTGCGCGCCGTAGACAAAATCGTGATTCATCACTAAAGAGAACTGTGCTCCAACGCTGCTTAGTCCCGCGAACACGCTGACGTACCCATTCCATTCTGACGGAACGATGACGATGGGTTGGTCCATGGTATGGACGCCTACTTCGGATGCCGTGTTCAGCAAATCTGTTGCGGACAGTTTATGCACTGATTCTATTGTTAGTTCTACCAGGAGTAATTGCTGCTATCCTCGTCGCAGGAAGGAAGCGATCGCGCTAGTGAAATGTGACGGTCTTGTGCTGGGGTCGTAACTCTTAGTCAACCTGAACGCGGTCGGTCGGCAGTAGATCCAGTAGCTCTATACCTTCCAATGAGACGGTAAATAGTGGCCACAGTGACTCCGAACTCAGCAGCGAGCTCATCTGGAGGTATCCCAGCCTCAAGCATACCAATGGCACGCAACCTCTGATTTTCGGTTAACCTTAGCATTTTTTAAAATGTCGGAAGACAAAAACTAGCGCGTTTTCTCAATAACTCAGGTTCTCTAGCACAACATAACACAAAGAAACTTGTCGGTCACCCATTCGATTTGACATTCTCTGGTAGCACGTGCTATTTTGAAAACCGTAGCAAAATTTATACGGTTTGGTGGATAACAACAACATGTCATTAAACTCTTTGCACGACTTCTTGTCTACAAACATTAGAACGACTATATTTCATCCTTTATGCCATTTTTTTACATTTGTTTCTATTATACTTTCTTTTTGACTCAGTATATATACATAGTATACTTATGTGAGTATATATATGGATAAATACATATGCACAAGTATCGCTACGGCGCAGATTGCAAAGTGCCTCCAACCATTGGAGCCCTAAGGCGCTGGAAAACAGTGCCTCAGCAAAAAAAAAATAAAAAAAACATTGGCGGGTCCCTGTCCTTGCGTGCCCCAAGGCTTCAGCCTAGTCAGCTAATGAATAATATGGCCCTGATATATAGGGTTATGCACTCTATAAATGCCCCAGATTCGCCCTTGGAGCACTGAATTTTGAAAACTTTTATTAGGGGTGGGATGGTAACAACAAGTTAGTTAAGAATATGAGTGGCACCAACCCCCTCACAGCGGCCTTCCAGATATAATTTTTGCCCCCCCCCCCTCCCCCCTCCCCCCTCCAACTGCTAGGGATTCCCTATTATAGAATCCTGGCAACACGCCTGTGAAAAAATACGCTACAGATGAAAATAAGCTAACTGACAACCGCTAGAAAATTTGTCTTAACTTTTCTCCATCGACAATACTTTTCTCTGAGAATTATTCTCGGGACGCTCTCTGTGAGAGCTTACCAACAACCAATGCCAGAACCTCGTATTATTAGTGAAAAATATATAAGAGCGAACTTTGTTTGTAACTGTACTGCAAATCGATACTGCAGATGGTTAAGAAATTAGCGGATAGAAATGTTGTGTTATCTGTTTTACTTGCATGTAATATATTTTGTGTAAAAGACTGTAATTGTTCACTGATAAATCATATTGTCATATTGGTATGATATTGAAAATCGGCCGTGGTTTGTCTGACCGCTCATTTATTATCTTTATTTGAAGTTCGGGTCACTTTCAGCACCTAGGGCTGTACCATGGCTTCTACACAAGTACAAAGTCAAGTTATGACAATCGTTGGAACATTTTAGAGGTTTAACATCTCAGGCGTTTCTTGCCAGGTTATAACAGTGGTGCGCGGGGATCGCGGAGACAGGTGGCTAGGGGGCTTCAGCCCCCTCCCCACTTTTACACCCACAACTGGTCACAATATTTGAACATAGTAAACAATATGAGTTAATTGCTTCTTATTCTTCTTGTCATCTTTGATACCAAAGAACTTACTTTTTGAGTCGGCAATTATCCGAGTCGGGATCAACGGCGGAGTGTTGTTACTACCCTGAACACAGCGTATCAGAATACACATTGGAGGGCTACTGTGTGATCTGGTTTATGTTAGGGCAATGGTGGGCTGTCGGTATCCCACGTATCCTCTAAAATCAACCAGATTGCTTCTTAGTTCACATTTTTTTACATAATTATCTAGTAAAGGGTCTCGGACCAACGCTTACAGTTCAGACACCATCCCCTTTCAAAGTCGCCTCGCAGCCACTGGCACATGACTTATATACAACGGTAATCAAGCAGCTATCCACTTCCGGGATTCTCACGGGGAGTACCTCACCATATTTGGTAACGCAACATGGATTCGTAAGCTGTAATGGACTAGTGAAGGGCTTTAACACTTCAAGGGTTTAGAAAACACTCACAGGTATCAGCCGTTTGTAATCTCTGAATTTAGTATAGATAACCAATCAATATTCAGTTGTGCATAAAGTGAACACCAAGAGCGTGTTGAAACAGTATTTGTGTGGTATTAATTGCAAAATTTGTGTTTACTTTCTCCGAAGAGCATGTGGCTTTGGTAAAGACAACAATCGAAACGTTTTGAAGAAGAGGAGATATTGTGACCACAGCGGAAAGGCATATGAAATAAAAGATGTAGAACATAAACAATCATTCTGAATTATTCATATCATTAATTCCATCCGATACATGATACATAATATTATACAAACTACGTGCACGATATACAAGTTCGCTGCCTCACTATACTTATCGGTCTGTGTACTTGCTCTACATTCAACTTTCCCTGCCCAAAAGTTTAAAACAGAAATTCAGGTTATCTGTACGCCCGCAACTGTTGCCGGAATATTTTGTTAACCCTTTACCCAATATAACGGAAAAAAAACGGCCAGCGCTATTCTCAAAAATCGCCAATTAATTTTCATTATTTTTTCATTTTTTGTCTCAAAAACATAGGTTATAAACCCTCATTGGAACGAGCTCGTTCCAATGAGGGGTCATAACCTGTTTTTGAGACAAAAAAATGAAAAAAATTAGTTATTCAAGAATTTGTTTGCAAATGTCGTATTCTTTTCATGTTGAGTAAATGGGTTAAGTGGGGCCGGGGACAGTAAGTTTCTTTAGCGCCATAGTCTCTTGATGGCTGTCTAGGGCCGAATATATGAGCCCGAGAGAGCAAGCGGGAATTTCCTGTTCATCGTAAGACATTGGGCTGACGTTACCTATTCGATATATCTTCTTTTAAGAAATAGTTCTCCGAAAAACAGCCTCAAACTTGTGAAATAGAATACTGAACCGTTCGTTATAAGCAGGAATGACAATTATCTGACCCCCATGATACTCCCATTCGCAATATAAATTTAGTTATAATCCAAGTTTCCAAGACCAGAAACAAGATGACGACAAAATTATCCGCAGTGATCGTGTATACCCATGTTGCCCATTTTAGAGGACTTCCATTCCCAAGCATTGGCGACTGGGTCCTATTTTACCAGTAAAACTGAGCTTGTTTCCACAGTAAACAAGCATTCTTCACTTGTTGGGGTTCCCACAGGATCATACTCTGATAAAGCGGCGGATAATTCATTTCAGTTGTTCATGCTGACTTCAGTTCTCAGGAAGATTCAATTGACTGGAGAAAAAATGGACGTCTGTAAAAATCTGAAACGAATATCTGAAATTCTCCTTTATTTGGTTTTGCTTGATTTTCATTTTTGTGCATTGTTTTAACTATACAAGCAAAGCAATTCGTAATACATATATGTGCTTTTATGCCGTCCACTAAAGAGTTTTAGCAACAGTGATACAAAACCAATCCGACTTGGAAGTCGACCCAATTTTTTTGACAGGAATACCCGGTCGTACTAAAATAAAACCGCAGGTCGTACTAGAATGAAATCGAAGGTCCAAAATGAGACCGCAAGTAACCGCAGGCAAAAAAACAGGGGTTAGAGTTATATGGGGTATACCAAATATATATCCGGTACCGATATGTTTAACTTTAACCCCTAAAATTTCATTTTTAAACGAAAGTATACGCTATATCATATATAAACTTCATTCCAAAGATGGTGGAAATATCTTGATTTTAACCCCTTAATATTTTATGTTCAATGTCTGATAGAAAATCAGATTTGCGGTCTCATTTCCTACCAGGGACGGAATGGTTTCGCGCACCGAAGACGCGCAGGGACGGTTTAGGGCAAGCCCCTTTCGACCCTCAGTGACTGTATATGATCAATTTTGTCTCGTGTCAAGGCGTGTTGAAGGAAGAAGAGGTTCTGGTACTCGGCAGGTGTCTCCGGTTGAGGAGTTGCGGGTGTGTGGTTTCGTTGACTGATGTAGGTTGAACCCTCGGGTGAGGACCAGTGTGGGAGGTTGGGTCCTCTCACAAAGGTACTACCTCTCCCCGAGGGAGCAGTAGTCTTAAGTTTTCGGGCAAGTATAGTCTGCCACTTCGGAGAAGATGTCGACGGCGGGCCATCATTGGCAAATATAGTCTGCCTCAGGCTGTCTAAGTCAGGTTATGGTTGGACGTCTTTGGAAACAAAGCAACAACGACCCCTTTCGGGGACCACCAGAAAAAAGACCCGAACTTCCCTGGTTCGGGGGCAGGCCTGCATTATAATCCTATTTGGTTGGGGCAAAAGATGCGCAATGTGGACGCTTACAAAATGGGGCAGAGGCGGGACGCAGGACCAACGCTCGCCTCCCTTGAAGTGGTCGACCACTTTTAGGGATGGAGTGGGGGATGTTCAGGAACCTTGGGGTTACAGTTTCCATAACGGTTATTGTGTCCATAGCGGTTATTGGGGTGCTGGTCAAAAAAGCATCTTCTGTTTACCTGCTAAAAAGAAGAAGGCAGAATTAGTTTTCATTAGATCATATAAAAGATAGAAAACAAAAATAGCATACTTAGTTTTAAACGGTCTTTAAATGTGATGTAATTTAGCTGAGTCGGTGAAGGCAGCCCTTTCTGGTAGAAGGCCACAGCTAAGCTGTTAATCTGCCTGGTAGTTCACGTTCTCGTTCCCTATTTCGAGGCGAAGAACAGGCTTACACACAGAGCCAAACCCGGGGGTGTTACTTTCCTGTCTTGTCCTCGTTTAAAAGTCCTAGTTTTATGAACGGCCCATTTTGGATTGTTGAGGTAGCGAAGAACAGGCTTACACACAGAGCCACACCCAGAGGTGTTGATTTCCTGTCTTGCCCTCGGTTATAAGTCCTAGTTAGTATTACCTTAAGTTTTGTCCTCGGCTATAATTCCTTTTGATTTTTAGTTACTTTAGTTGAGTTGGTGAAGGCAGCCCTTTCTGGTAGAAGGCCACAGCTGAGCTGTTAATCTGCCTGTTAGTTCACCCTCTCGTACCCTTATTATGTTTTGAGTCGAAGAACAGGCTTACACACAGAGCCACACCCGGGGGTGTTACTTTCCTGTCTTGCCCTCGGTTAAAAGTCCTAGCTTTATGATCGGCC
Organism: Pictodentalium vernedei; assembly: GCA_031216915.1. Lineage (NCBI taxonomy): Eukaryota > Metazoa > Mollusca > Scaphopoda > Dentaliida > Dentaliidae > Pictodentalium > Pictodentalium vernedei. The sequence continues at coordinate 163,125,923 of CM062291.1, read as the reverse complement.
TATTTTAGATAGTTGAGGTAGCAAGGAACAGGCTTACACACAGAGCCACACCCAGAGGTGTTACTTTCCTGTCTTGCCCTGGGATATAAATCCTAGTTAGTATTTCCTTAAGTTTAGGCGTTTTGCCCTCAGTTACAAGTCCTAGTTAGTATTTCCTTAAGTTTTGACGTTTCGGGGTTTTTGTCTGCTCTCGCAAATTACCTGTAGTACGGATATTAGTTGGCTATCGGCTAGCCAGCCGGTCATGGTTCTTCGCGGCTAGAGAGGCAAGGCGTTTTTTTATGGTGGGGATATCGGCTCTGTCGTGTAGTGTTTTGTTAGGTGTATCCCATGGGGCACGGAGGACGACCCTAAGCGCGTGATTTTGGACCTTCTGAAGTTTTCCCATATTAGTTTGATTGAGCTCAGTTAGGATGATTGCCCCACATTCAAGTACTGGGCGCGCAAAGGCTTTGTATTGTTTAAGTAGGGTAGACTGGTTGCCCCCCCCCCCTCCCCCCAAGAAGTTCCCTTTAACATTTTCAATAGGTTAAAGCGTTTGGTTGCTTTACTGGCCATATCGTTGGTGTGTTTATTAAAGGACAGGTTTTGCTCAATGGTGATGCCGAGGAATTCCGCCTCTTTGCATTCTGGGAGGACTTTATCCATTAGTTTCAGGTCAAAGTCGCGTTTGCCTGTCTTGCGAGTAAAGGTGATTCGTTGGGTTTTATTGGCGTTCAGCTTTATTCTCCATTTGGCACACCATTGTTCTAGGTCTTCGAGAGCGCGTTGCAGGGGTTTTTGGAGGAGATTGGCCGTATTGTTAGAATCCCAGAGGTCATTATCGTCCGCGAATTGGGAGACTTGAACACGATCCTCGGAGAATTTGAGATCGTTTGCATAGAAGATGTAAAGGAGGGGGCAGTCACCAGTAGTCACTGACGCACAGATTTTATGCGGAAACCCTTCCCTGAAATGAGCCAATTAAGTGGATTTGCCTATTGTTATTAGGTTTGAATAACAATTAAAACTCCACCCATACTTTATTATCGCGGCTTTAAGAAGAAAGTTTTGAAGATTTCGATTTTTGAAATAAATAGCTTATAATTTATCAACCCACTCCTCATCTTTCACCTGGGCTGAAGATTCGCTTGGCAGATTTAGAGTTTTTTCTGCGGTGAATTTTGCTACTGGTTTTTTTTTTCTTCTTTTTTTTCTTTTAAATTATCATCCTTTATCCGAGCGTGGGACCGGTAATTATAAAACTTTGCAGATCTATAGTTCTTTTCTACAGTAAATTTTGCTTATGTTTTTTTTTTTTAATTTTATCAACTCCCCACATATTTTACCCGGAGTTGGGACTGGCCAGTATAAAACCAGGCAGGTTTAGGGGTGGGGGGGGGGGGGGGGGTTCAACAGTGCATTTCGCTACTGTTTTTCTTTTCTCGGCTTCTTTGGGCTTTTACAGCGCATTTCGCTACTGTCTTTTTTCTCAGCCTCCTTCGGCTTTTACAGCGCATTTCGCTACTGTCTTTTTTCTCAGCCTCCTTGGGCTTTTACAGAGCATTTCGCTACCGTAAAGGCCCAAGGAGGCTGAGAAAAAAGACAGTTTGATAATCCACCCTCGGTTATGATAATCCACCCTCGCCACTGTCTTTTTTCTCAGCCTTTGTGGGCCTTTACAGCGCATTTCGCTATTGTTTTGCCCAGCGTATTTGGACCTTTACAATTAAATTCAACCGCCTGGTTGGTGTTCCATTTGTCTGCACTCAGGGATGTTAGTAACCTGCTTTGAAAAATCCCGAAGGTTTTAATCACATCATTTCTTGCCAAGGATCCAAAGGGCAAAGAGAGGACTTTTATGAAAGCTACAGCTTTCTTAAAGGTAGCAGGCTGGTTCTGAGCCAGTTCCCATCCTCTACCATACAGAGTTTTCAAGACTGTTCTTTCCAAAGGATGCATATCCCATTTAGTCAAACTCGGTAAAAATTCTGAATTTGGGAAAAAACCGGAAAACTTACATTCTTGTACACTGCAGTACCTACGTTTTCCAAGAACAGAAATAAGCCTTCTATGTGGTACCTAAATACACGACCTCTTTAACTCGGCTTGTCTAATTCACTGAGCGCGCGTATACATATTGGGATAATAATTGCACCAAAGCATGCGGTACTTAGGTAGATTCAACTGACTTGGAAAACAATGAAAAGTGGAACCGTATAATATACTGGATCCACTGATATGCGGAAATCGTTATTTAACTGGGATTTACCATCCTCAATGTTATCAAAACTCGTGTTGTATTATGCCATCTCCAAACTTAAAAGTACTTTTTAAAACCATTTTTGTTATGATAATCCACCCTCGGTTATATTAAATGGGATGTCTGCGTGAAAATTTTCCCCCATTCGCGATATGTCTCTAGCCTCCATCTACACACTAAAAACTAAAGTGTTAAAACAGACATTTTCAAGGTGGTAAACCCATTCTAACTCTTAGGGTTTGATTTTAACACTCAAAGTGCAATGCTTTAAGCATTTAGACATTACAATCGTCAGACATCTGAAACTTGAATGGATGGCACCTCCCATGTGTCTAGCATTGGTGATTCTTCCAGAATCGTCCATAATTTGATTTGCGCTTGTGGGTACATAATTAAAAGGACACAACGGAGAGTTCGAGCCTGATCCGCGTCATCTGCGTTGTTTCCTTTTAAGTGTCGCGACATTACATTTGTCAAGTGGTATTATTGTAACACCTGTCAAGTTCTGGGATATCTACACTTGAACAAAGTGCTAGTTCAGCACTTAGTAAGTGTTAAATACAACACTTCAAGTGTAGTTTTTAACACTTTAGTTTTTAGCGTGTAAGCATTCTGCTTAGTTGATTTTGTATGGAGGGGTAGGGTACTTTTCCAAGTTTTTTTCGAATCGAGATCTTAATCCTCAAGGTGTAGGCCCCACCCTTGAGCAATAAGCTTGAAATTCTTTAAAAAGAATTTTCGCGAACCACCCCTGACAATAATTGCAGATGGTGTCGGGGCAGTTCCTCTCAAAATCACATCGGCGTTGTGCTGCAAGTCGACTTTCGTACAGAGACGATTCGTCCACAGAGCTGATCTTTTTGGGGGAGTGGTGTTTGTATTTGGAAGAGGTGCCAATTCAAGTGTTTTCGACGGAAGATGTTAACCTACATTGCCTAAAAACCTGACCACTAAACTTGAAATTATTTTTCAAACTAATTTCTTGTTATTACTGTCATTTCTGTTTTGTTTTTTTTCAACATTGGCATAGTCTGATACACGCGGTCTCGAATACTCAAGGGAAAGATGGAACGTGAGAACCGTTACATATATATTCCCAGTTCCTATTCGACATTCCCTATCAACAGATAAAATCGGTTGATAACGAATGTCGAATAAGGAACTGGGAATAAGTAATGGTATCACGTCCATAGAGAAATGCTAGAGTGTACAATCATCGTCAATACTAACTAACCACCAACATATAGAAATTACAGTTTAACTTGACCACTGGGCACGTCAACAACTTTTTATTCGATAAATGGGCTGGACAAACCAAAAACATTCATACGATAGGAAAGTTATTCATCGAGTTATAACACCTCGACCAACCATATGCAAGTCATTAGGATATCATTATAGAAAACTGAATTATACTCTTTTGAAAAGCCTCTCAGTGGTGAAAAAACCAAATGTTGGAGGTGAATTAGGAAACTTGTTCTTTGTTTTTCTGGAATTGTTTCTTCATTTCAGTAAAAAATTCTGGATTTCTAAATATGTCTAAAGCCGTCAGTGTTAGAGCTTTTGCTTGCGTTAATGTGTAATCTTGAGCTTCATCGCTGCCTGCAATAAAACAAAACAATATTATTGAAGAATGCCATATCTTCTCACTGTGCTCACGTTGGGCGTTTTCGCACCCATCCACCCTTACTGGATCTCTTTTGTCCATCTGCGGACAGATCAAGTTCTGAGACAGATATATTTATTTATTTATTTATTGGTGTTTAAGGTCACTCAGGCATCAGCATCTAAGACTACATCATAACCGCAACAGAGGTTTGAAGTCAAGTTTAATCAATCGTTTGGGGGCGCGGTGGCGTTGCGGTAACCGGTTCTCATCAGATCACCGAAGTTAAGCAACGTCGAGCCCGGTTAGTCTTCGGATGGGTGACCGTCTGCGCGATCGATTCGGACTCCCGTGTCATGTCCTTGGGCAAGGCACCTAACCCCGATTGTCCACATGAGGACACGGTGAAGCTGGGTACTAGGGCGTACTGCACGTCGATGGTTCGCATGTCTTCAACCAATCTAACCCTGCCTCTGCTGCAGTGCGGAGATATGATGTTGGGAAGCTGGCAGCTGCTCGTCGTTGCTCGGTGGTTCTCTCCGGGTACTCCGGCTTCCTCCACCCGTAACACTGTCACGGCCATGATTAGCCATTGTGCATAAGTATGTGACCTTAAAACACCAATAAATAAATACATAAATAAATAAATAAATCGCTTACCCATGTTGCCCACTTCAGCGAACTTTCCACCCCATGCACTGGTAACCGGGTCCTATTGTATCAGTAAGAAATAACTTGTTTACCACTGTAAACAACCACTGCCCCACTTTCCTGGGTACCCACGGGAGAGATGATCTTCTATTAATTTTAAACTTTTATGAGATGTCATCATACTCTGTTATTTGAAGGATCTAGTGTGTTGCAGACTCGCTCTCAATCAGAAACCTGAAAATTTATTCTGCTCGCGGGCAGGACCAATATCTCCAGACTCCGGTAAATACCGTTAGTATAAGACACACGTATCACCACAGAAAGTCGTCACATTTACAGAATTTATTATTGATGGTATAATATATGTTTTACTGAATATGTTAAATTTTGTTAACCCTTTACCTAACGTAACGGCCAAAACCAGCCAGCGCTATTCTCAAAAATCGCCAATTAATTTTCATTATTTTTTTCATTTTTTGTCTCAAAAACATAGGTTATGACCCCTCGTTGGAATGAGCTCTTGAATAACTAATTTTTTGTCTCCAAAACATAGGTTATGACCCCATGTTTTGGAGACAAAAAATTAGTTATTCAAGAATTTTTTTTGCAAGTGTCGTCTGCTTTTCAGGTTAGGTAAAGGGTTAATTCGACAAGTTCCTGTGATGTACAATTACAACCATTTTACAACTCATTCGCTCCTAACATTTTAAAGCCTGAATTAATGATTGCCCTTCATTAACTGTTCATAGCAAAAACAGATGACACTTTGATTTACGGAATATCATGATGTGGACTGAACACTTAATATTCAACTAACTCCTTCAAACAATATTCTCTCTATCGCTCTTTTTACCTTCAGGTCTTTAGATACGTGACTGCCATTTTTTTATTATTATTATTAGGGTTTAACGACACATTAACAGCCAGGGTCATATCATGTCGGTGACAGTTTTACGGGTGGAGGAAGCCGGAGTACCCGGAGAGAACCACCGAGCAACGACGAGCAGCTGTCAGCTCTCCAACATCGTAACTCTGAACTCTGCACCGCGGCACAGACAGGGTTAGATTGGTTGAAGTCATGTGCACCATTGACGTGCAGTACGCCTTAGTACACGGAGTCATCATGCCCCCATGTAGGCAATCGGGGTTAAGTGCCTTGTCCAAGGACACAACGCGGGAGCACGAATCAGTCGCTGAAATGGTCACCCATCCAACTACTGACCGCGCTCGACGTTGCTTCACTTCGGTGATCTGACGTGACCGGTTACCGCGACGCCACCGCCCCCCCCCCCCCCCCCCCCCCCACCAACTGATTTTAGAGTTGTGATTGGTATTGATTGGCTTCACGGAAACCGAATTGTAAACTCAAAGTGCAAACAATCTGTATACCATTTCACCATTGTGAACTCCTTGAATGATCTGGGATATACAGGGCTATTGAAACTGGCCTTAGCGGGCAAATTTATTTATTTATTGGTGTTTAAGGTCACATACTTATACACAATGGCTAATCATGACCGTGACAGTTTTACGGGTGGAGGAAGCCGGAGTACCCGGAGAGAACTACCGAGCAACAACGAGCAGCTGTCAGCACCCCAACATTGAGACTCCGCGCTGCAGCACAGGCAGGGTAAGATTGGTTGAAGACATGCGCACCATCGACGTCAGTACGCCTTAGTACACAGCGTCATCGTGCCCCTATGTAGGCAATCGGTATTAATTGCCTTGCCCAAGGACACAACGCGGGAGAACGAATCAGTCGCTGAAATGGTCACGCATCCCCCCCCCCCCCCCCCCCCCCCACCACCAACTGATTTTAGAGTTGTGATTGGTATTGATTGGCTTCACGGAAACCGAATTGTAAACTCAAAGTGCAAACAATCTGTATACCATTTCACCATTGTGAACTCCTTGAATGATCTGGGATATACAGGGCTATTGAAACTGGCCTTAGCGGGCAAATTTATTTATTTATTGGTGTTTAAGGTCACATACTTATACACAATGGCTAATCATGACCGTGACAGTTTTACGGGTGGAGGAAGCCGGAGTACCCGGAGAGAACTACCGAGCAACAACGAGCAGCTGTCAGCACCCCAACATTGAGACTCCGCGCTGCAGCACAGGCAGGTTAAGATTGGTTGAAGACATGCGCACCATCGACGTCAGTACGCCTTAGTACACAGCGTCATCGTGCCCCTATGTAGGCAATCGGTATTAATTGCCTTGCCCAAGGACACAACGCGGGAGAACGAATCAGTCGCTGAAATGGTCACCCATCCAACTACTGACCGCGCTCGACGTTGCTTCACTTCGGTGATCTGACGTGAACCGGTTACCGCGACGCCACCGCCCCCCCCCCCCCCCCCCACCAACTGATTTTAGAGTTGTGATTGGTATTGATTGGCTTCACGGAAACCGAATTGTAAACTCAAAGTGCAAACAATCTGTATACCATTTCACCATTGTGAACTCCTTGAATGATCTGGGATATACAGGGCTATTGAAACTGGCCTTAGCGGGCAAATTTATTTATTTATTGGTGTTTAAGGTCACATACTTATACACAATGGCTAATCATGACCGTGACAGTTTTACGGGTGGAGGAAGCCGGAGTACCCGGAGAGAACTACCGAGCAACAACGAGCAGCTGTCAGCACCCCAACATTGAGACTCCGCGCTGCAGCACAGGCAGGGTAAGATTGGTTGAAGACATGCGCACCATCGACGTCAGTACGCCTTAGTACACAGCGTCATCGTGCCCCTATGTAGGCAATCGGTATTAATTGCCTTGCCCAAGGACACAACGCGGGAGAACGAATCAGTCGCTGAAATGGTCACGCATCCCCCCCCCCCCCCCCCCACCACCAACTGATTTTAGAGTTGTGATTGGTATTGATTGGCTTCACGGAAACCGAATTGTAAACTCAAAGTGCAAACAATCTGTATACCATTTCACCATTGTGAACTCCTTGAATGATCTGGGATATACAGGGCTATTGAAACTGGCCTTAGCGGGCAAATTTATTTATTTATTGGTGTTTAAGGTCACATACTTATACACAATGGCTAATCATGACCGTGACAGTTTTACGGGTGGAGGAAGCCGGAGTACCCGGAGAGAACTACCGAGCAACAACGAGCAGCTGTCAGCACCCCAACATTGATACTCCGCGCTGCAGCACAGGCAGGGTAAGATTGGTTGAAGACATGCGCACCATCGACGTCAGTACGCCTTAGTACACAGCGTCATCGTGCCCCTATGTAGGCAATCGGTATTAATTGCCTTGCCCAAGGACACAACGCGGGAGAACGAATCAGTCGCTGAAATGGTCACCCATCCAACTACTAATCGCGTTCGACGTTGCTAAACTTCGGTGATCTGACAAGAACCGGTTACCGCGACGCCACCGCGACGCCACCGCGACCTCACGTGACTGTCATATACACTATTAAAAAAAAGAAGGCGATATTTGATAAAAGCGAGATATTTGAAGAAATATATTTATATTTTCATCAAAAAGACAGTTGAGGCATTGCCCTATGACATCTGGTGAATGATTTCAGCGATAGTTGGGTGTCTGACAAGCACAAATTCCACGCACTGAGCTGTAGAAGACATGGACGGTCAGTCAGATAATTTACCACATTCAGTCTGAAACAACATTACCCTATAAATCCTCCTCGGTTCGCGAGACAAGCGCGGATCCGACGTCGCATACTCCTCACCAAAAGTATACAATATCAGCTTAACTGGTGTTCTTCCATTCTTCCTGTAGTGCAGCGGCGAGGTCCTGGACATTGGTAGAGGGTGTTGGTGTTGTCGTAGGCGCCTGCCAAGTATATCCCAGACGTGTGCGATTGGTGAAAGGTCGGGACTTAGTGCTGGCCAAGGCAGTGTAGTGATGCTCTGCTCCTGGAGGAACTCTGTTGCGACACGGGCCCTGTGTGCTCTTGCATTGTCATCTTGGAAAATGAATCGACGGCCGTGGCGTCGCGCAATTAGCACCACATGAGCTGCAAACATGTTGTCACGGTAGTACTGCCCTGTGTCACGCCCTTGGATGGCGTGTAATGCTGTTCTGCTTGTCATGGCTATGCCTCCCCACACCATAACCGATCCACCACCAAAACGATCGTTCTGCCTAATGGTTACGTCATGGTATCGTTCGTTCCGCCGCCGCCACACTCTGTTTCGCCTGTCGTGGAAGTCGAGAGTGAACCTCGATTCATCGGAAAACATGACGTTGCTCCACCGACGATTGTCCCAGCGCTGTAGTTCTCCACACCAATTACGCTTTGCTGCGATGTGACGTTCAGTCAAACGTGGAATTATTCGAGGTCATCGAACGTACAAATTCCAGACGTGAGGGCGATTTCGGATAGTTTGACCACTGAGTCGCACATCTGTCGCTCGGTGCCGCAGCTGCCCAATTTTTGAGGCACTTTGATGGCGGTTATGTATTGCTGTGGTTCGGGTGAAACGATCCTGGTTAGCAATTGTCTCCCTTGGACGACCTGACCGACGTCTGTCATCAACATTGCCTGTCTGACGGTAGCGTGACCACAACCTGCAAATGACCGGTTGGGTAATGTTGAGAATTTGAGTCTGTCTGTTGCCAGCTTCCAACATGCCAACGGCGCGTAAACGTTCGTCACGTGTCAGTCTTTGAGTGCCTCAAAAGTTACGTTTCGACCAGAAGCTATTGATGAACGAGTTTATACCAAGAAAAGAACAGTGAGACCTCTGAAAAAGCCCGTCCAGTACAAACGAAAATTTCAAAACGTTCCCCACAGACATAAACGCGGCGCTCGTGAGAAAAACCTGTACGAAGTTTTCGTGGGCCGGTGACATTCAAGATCCACACTAAACTTGGTAACATATTGATGTGTCCAATCACGCGTATCCAATACCATTTTCCGAAAATATCAACATCAGTTTGGATATTCCCTACTTTTATTTGAATAGTGTATATACGCCCAACACTATCCATAAAAAGTTGTGATTCAAATTTGTGTTTTTTTCTCAAATTCTTTCCGCCAAAACATAGGCCCTGACACCTCATTGGAACGAGATCCTCGACCTCGTTCCAATAAGGGGTCATCAAGTATATTTTTAGTGTAAGGTTTCTTCTTCTAGCCGTGCTAGGTAAAGGATTAACCACCCAGTATTTGTTAGTATTTAGTTGTTCATCTTAACATCAAAAAGCAAATGGCAAACGTCGGGTAAATTTTTCAAATGAATTGCATTGGTCCAGTTGATTTGACATAATTTACAGATATGCATCGAGATTTTTGACGAAAAAACTTAAAACTCCAACAACGTATAAACAGAGTACAACAACGAATTCTACAGGAAATGTATACGACTATCACAAATACTAGTATTGTACATTCTCACCGTGTTCCGTGAAAATAAATCCAACTTGTTGAGTTGAGAATATCACGATACCTGTTATGCGTTTTTTTTCAAATTCGTAATATGACTTGTCTCGGTAAGGAAGGATGAATGTCGTTAGTGGATAGCTGTGGATTGGATGGGTTAATTAACCAGGTCATATCATGCTTGGCTGATGGAAGGTGCTCGATGAATTCGTTGAAACGGTGAGTCATTAGATCCAGATTAAACAAGGACATTTTCCCATAATATAAGAGGGAATTTAACTGGCAGTGTGCAAAATTATTTTTTACAATCAAAATTTGTTCCCATATCTCTTTGTCTTGTTACAATTTATGGGAGAGTGCGTGAATACGAAGCACATCCACTGAGTATGAAGACTTCAAGTTGCAGTACCTCCACCTCAGAATAAAGCCCAAATATGGGCTTCCAGCACATACCAGTAAATCAATTCAGTCTTGTTTGACAGAGCACAATGAGCTCTGCAAAACATCATTGAACTAGTAAAATACCTCGTAGTATTTTGGGAAATATTTGCTACTTCAACTACTGGTACTTTGACATCTGTTTGCAGTGTTTATGACATTTTAGTGTATTGGTTAGAACGAAAAATGAGTTGATCCAGGCCTGGAAATAAAGTACTTATACCGTAACCGATTAGCAGCTAACGCTGTGTCACATGGTGGTAGCCTGTAAGAAAAACGGTTTTGTGTGGCTTTTCTGGCTTCTCTGTTTTTATTATGTCGGACATGCAGTTTACGCTTTAACCCTTTACCTAACATGAACAGCAGACGACACTTGCAAATAAAATTTTTGAATAACTATTCTTTTCATTTTTTGTCTCAAAAACATAGGTTATGACCCTTCATTGGAACGAGATCGTTCCAAAGAGGGGTCATAACCTATGGTTTTGAGATAAAAAAATGAAAAAAATAATGAAAATCAATTGGCGCGATTTTTGTGAATAGCGCTGGCCGGTTTTTGCCATTTCGTTAGGTAAAGGGTTAACGAAATTTCATTCAAATTATACAGCGACCACTAATGTGCGATATCGCTCCGGCGAGATCGTGTGTTACTTGTTGCGATATATTTTCAAGGAAATTCCCTTGAGATATAAACAGCATGCCACTCTGTTCAAAAGTGGATGCAATGCGCTACCTTTGTGTGGAGTTGGTGCCGAATGATTGTCAGGTCTGACTGACAAAACATTCAAGTTAAGTATGTAATTAGTCTGTGTGAAACACACAGACTATTGTTTTTGCACGGTTTCTTTTTCTTCTTTTTTTTTCTTTTTTTACTTTTTTTCTTCTTCTTCTTCTTCTTCTTTTTCTTCTTCTTCTTCTTCTTCTTCTTCTTCTTCTCCTGTCTTCTGTCTTCTCATCACTTTTTTGTCCGCAAGATAACTCGAAAACGAATTGCCCTATCTCGTTGATTTTTGGCATGCTGATAGACAGCCACAAGTTCTCGGCCATCTATGTTTTTCAGATTCCTGGGATGTCAGGGGTGTCTGTAGGGGTGTTTTGAAAGTGGGTCACGCCCATATCTGAGGCGTGGTATGACATATGGACCTGGGACCAACACCAAATGAGTCGACACTCGATGGAGATTCAAAATATGGGTCAAGGTCATGGAGGTCACCTAGGGGTCATTAAGTGCATTTTTCATAATTGCTGGAAATCACATTTGTTGACCCCCTAAAGCATTCCTGGCATACACACATGCATTTTGACATAAAAAAGTGGGCGTGGCCAAAATTTTTGAAAGTGGGTCAAGCTCATATCACAAGCATGGTTTGACGTATGGACCTGGAACCAACACCAAATGAGTCGACACTCGATGGAGATTCAAAATATGGGTCAAGGTCACGGAGGTCACCTAGGGGTCATTAAGTGCATTTTTCATAACTGCTGGAAATCACATTTTTTGATCCCCTAAAGCATTCCTGGCATACACACATGCATTTTGACGTAAAAAAGTGGGCGTGGCCAAAATTTTTGAAAGTGGGTCAAGCTCATATCTCAAGCATTGTATGACATATGGACCTGGGACCAACACCAAATGAGTCGACACTCGATGGAGATTCAAAATATGGGTCAAGGTCACGGAGGTCACCTAGGGGTCATTAAGTGCATTTTTAGCAATTGCTGGAAATCAAATTTTTTGACCCCTTAAAGCATTTCTGACATACACACATGCATTTTGACGTAAAAAAAAGAGGGCGTGGCCAAATTTTTTTAAAGTGGGTCACGCACATATCTCAAGCATGGTATGACGTATGGACCTGGGACCAACACCAAATGAGTCGACACTCGATGGAGATTCAAAATTTGGGTCAAGGTCACCGAGGTCACCCAGGGGTCAATGAGTGCATTTTTCATAATTGCTGGAAATCACATTTTTTGACCTCCAAATGCATCCCCCAAATTCAGACGTGCATTTTTTTCATGAAAAAAGTGGGCGTGGCCAACATTTTTGAAAGTGGGTCACGCTCATATCTCAAGCATGGTGTGACCTGGAGCCAACACTAAATGAATCGACTCTCAATGGAGGTTCAAAAATATGGGTCAAGGTCACAGAGGTCACCTGGGGTCATTGAGTGCATTTTTTAGAATTGCTGGAAATCACATTTTTGACCCCCTGAAGCATTATTGGCATACACACATGCATTTTGACATAAAAATGTGGGCGTGGCCAAAATTTTTGAAAGTGGGCCACGCTCATGTCTCAAGGATGGTATGACACACAGACATGGGGACCAACACCAAATGAATCAACACTCCATAGAGGTTCACAATATGAACAAGGTCACTGGGGTAACCAGGGCTCGATTTAACTGGATTAGCATAGCACTTTGCTCTCCAATTTCTGAATTTCGCTATTCAAGATTTATTAGTTTCAAGTGCTTTTGGATCAACTGCTAATCAATTTTCCAGGGTGAATAGTAAATTGCTATTCAAAATTTTCAGATTAAATCAAGCCCTGGGGGTAACCCAGGGATAACTGAATGCATTTTTTAGTATTGCTGGGAATCACATTTTTGGACACCTAATGCATTCTCTTGACAAACCTTTTGAATGCTGCGCACATATATTCCTTTTCTGGTTTCTTAGAAGAATTGTTCTGATTCCATTATGAATATCTGTAAATACTGTTTAAGAAAATCCATTCCAGATTTGTTTAAAAATATGTTACTCCCGTAAATAACCCTCCATAAATTCTCTTTCTATATAGTTTTTTCCCAATAGATATTTTAACCCTTTTCTTACAAGCTTGAATTTACTGGATGCAGTAAATTCTATTTCTCTAGTATTAACATTATTTTCTATTTCAATGATTTTTGTCTGATGGATTCTTTACTATTCTACTGAAATTTGGCACATATGTAGAGTTTCATTAAAAGTTTCGCATCTGGATCATGGCATTTCTGAAGTTTTTCTTTTTCTGCCAAAACCGTGCAAAATGTTGTCACAATGTTACGTTTTGTCACAATTCTCAAACAAGACCCAGGACGATTTGGCTGGAGCTGTCATTATATTTGTAGCATGACTTACTACCCATGACTACATAAGCTGTATTACCCATGTTGCTCCGTTTTGACCTCAAAATTCCGAGCAAAGTGCAATTTTGGAAAAACTGGTCAATTTTCACATGCAATTTCTCAGCTCTGCGGCCACATTTTTTCAAAGCGTTTCCTATGAGAAGTTTGAGCATTCATCCAAGAATAATTTGGCAGTTATATATTCTATTCAAAGTTTTAACCTTAAACTCGTTTTCGAGCCTTGAATTCGAGTACCCTTAACTCGTTCATAAACATGGCTCACTTTTAAAAAGTTCATTTTTCTTCCATTTACGAATGGTATATCGAAAAGTGATGCACATGTTCGTATACACAATTACCTATCGAGCATATTTTCTGTTGTACTTTTGGTTGTAAAGTTTAACCATATGCCCATTTTATTTGCATAAAGATAGATGCTGTCCAAAAAACTCACACTTTTTCAGAATTTGGTACGATTAAGTGACAATTTACTCCATTCCTAATTGATTGAGTGCTGAATGTTTTCAATAGCTGCATGCAGCAGTCATAGTATGAAAACTTTTGTTCTATATGTGAGTATTAAAAGTTTAACCCTTAGCAGATTTGAGACTCCCATATGGGTACTGTCTGAATAATTGTGATTTTCGTAATATCTGAAAATTCTGTTGACATTCAGATTTACAGTTCAAGTCCAAGAAGATTTTCCTTGACAAGGTAGCTGTAAAGTTTAACCCAATCCCTGTTTCGGATGCATAAAGATAGGTGCCGTCGAAAATAACTCCATTTTTCAGAATTTGGTAAGTTTAAGTCGCAATTTACTCCATCCCTAATTGATTGAGTGCTGAATGTTGTCTATGGGTGCATGCGGCTAGTAAGGTATGACAACTTTCGTTTTACATGTTATCATTAAAAGTTTGATCCTTGGCAGATTTGAGAGTTCCCAAATGCGTCCTGTTGAAATAATTGTTATTTTCGTAAAATCAGTACCTGAATATTGGTAAGCATGCAGTGATCTTTCGGTCCTATATAAAGGTGCAAATAGTTAAAGTTGAACAGTTCATCAGACAGAAATAATGCCAAACTCTGCCATTGACGGGTAAATAATGAATGGAAATTTCATTGCATTGAAAATAAAGTGGCAACGAACCATCCCCATGGTTTCCACGCGAGGCGTGGTGTTTTCCATGCGGTCAGAACACTCGATTTTATGCCGAAATGTCGACCAGGCTACGTAGAACAAGTTCTGAAAATTGCAAGTCGCTGCCTTCAGCGGTCTGGACACAGTGAGCGTATGTCCGATAGTGGTAGTATATTTAGTCTGTGTGAAACACACAGACTATTGTTTTTGCACGGTTTCTTTTTCTTTTTTTTTTTCTTTTTTTCTTTTTTTTCTTCTTCTTCTTCTTCTTTTTCTTCTTCTTCTTCTTCTTCTTCTTCTTCTTCTTCTTCTCCTGTCTTTTGTCTTCTCATCACTTTTTTGTCCGCAAGATAACTCGAAAACGAATTGCCCTATCTCGTTGATTTTTGGCATGCAGATAGACAGCCACAAGTTCTCGGCCATCTATGTTTTTCAGATTCCTGGGGTGTCAGGGGTGTCTGTAGGGGTGTTTTGAAAGTGGGTCACGCCCATATATGAGGCGTGGTATGACATATGGACCTGGGACCAACACCAAATGAGTCGACACTCGATGGAGATTCAAAATATGGGTCAAGGTCATGGAGGTCACCTAGGGGTCATTAAGTGCATTTTTCATAATTGCTGGAAATCACATTTTTTGACCCCCTAAAGCATTCCTGGCATACACACATGCATTTTGACGTAAAAAAGTGGGCGTGGCCAAAATTTTTGAAAGTGGGTCAAGCTCATATCTCAAGCATGGTATGACGTATGGACCTGGGACCAACACCAAATGAGTCGACACTCGATGGAGATTCAAAATATGGGTCAAGGTCACGGAGGTCACCTAGGGGTCATTAAATGCATTTTTCGTAACTGCTGGAAATCACATTTTTTGATCTCCTAAAGCATTCCTGGCATACACACATGCATTTTGATGTAAAAAAAGTGGGCGTGGCCAAAATTTTTGAAAGTGGGTCAAGCTCATATCTCAAGCATTGTATGACATATGGACCTGGGACCAACACCAAATGAGTTGACACTCGATGGAGATTCAAAATATGGGTCAAGGTCACGGAGGTCACCTAGGGGTCATTAAGTGCATTTTTCATAATTGCTGGAAATCACATTTTTTGACCCCCTAAAGCATTCCTGACATGCACACATGCATTTTGACGTAAAAAAGTGGGCGTGGCCAAATTTTTTTAAAGTGGGTCACGCTCATATCTCAAGCATGGTGTGACGTATGGACCTGGGACCAACACCAAATGAGTCGACACTCGATGGAGATTCAAAATTTGGGTCAAGGTCACCGAGGTCACCCAAAGGTCAATGAGTGCATTTTTCATAATTGCTGGAAATCACATTTTTTGACCTCCAAATGCTTCCTCAAAATTCAGACGTGCATTTTTTTCTTGACAAAAGTGGGCGTGGCCAACATTTTTGAAAGTGGGTCACGCTCATATCTCAAGCATGGTGTGACCTGGAGCCAACACTAAATGAGTCGACTCTCAATGGAGGTTCAAAAATATGGGTCAAGGTCACGGAGGTCACCTGGGGTCATTGAGTGCATTTTTCAGAATTGCTGGAAATCACATTTTTGACCCCCTGAAGCATTATTGGCATACACACATGCATTTTGATGTAAAAATGTGGGCGTGGCCAAAATTTTTGAAAGTGGGCCACGCTCATGTCTCAAGGATGGTATGACACACAGACATGGGGACCAACACCAAATGAATCAACACTCCATAGAGGTTCACAATATGAACAAGGTCACTGAGGTCACCCATGGATAACTGAATGCATTTTTTAGTATTGCTGGGAATCACATTTTGGACACCTAATGCATTCTCTTGACAAACCTTTTGAATGCTGCGCGCATATATTCCTTTTCTGGTATCTTAGAAGAATTGTTCTGATTCCATTATGAATATCTGTACATACTGTTTAAGAAAATCCATTGCAGATTTGTTTAAAAATATGTTACTCCCGAAAATAACCCTCCATAAATTCTCTTTCTATATAGTTTTTTCCCAATAGATATTTTAACTCTTTTCTTACAAGCTTCAATTTACTGGATGCAGTAAATTCTATTTCTCTAGTATTAACATTATTTTCTATTTCAATAATTTTTGTCTGATGGATTCTTTACTATTCTACTAAAATTTGGCACATATGTAGAGTTTCATTAAAAGTTTCTCATCTGGATCATGGCATTTCTGAAGTTTTTCTTTTTCTGCCAAAACCATGCAAAATGTCACAATGTTACGTTTTGTCACAATTCTCAAACAAGACCCAGGACGATTTGGCTGGAGCTGTCATTATATTTGTAGCATGACTTACTACCCATGACTACATAAGCTGTATTACCCATGTTGCTCCCTTTTGACCTCAAAATTCCGAGCAAAGTTCAATTTTGGAAAAACTGGTAAATTTTCACATGCAATTTCTCAGCTCTGCGGCCACATTTTCTCAAAGCGTTTCCTATGAGAAATTTGAGCATTCATCCAAAAATAATTTGGCTCTTATATATTCTATTCAAAGTTTTAACCTTAAACTCGTTTTCGAGCCTTGAATTCGAGTACCCTTAACTCGTTCATAAACATGGCTCACTTTTAGTTCATTTTTTTTCCATTTACGAATGGTATATCGAAAAGTGATGCACATGTTCGTATTCATAATTACCTATCGAGCATATTTTCTGTTGTACGTTTGGTTGTAAAGTTTAACCATATGCCCATTTTATTTGCATAAAGATAGATGCTGTCCAAAAAACTCGCACTTTTTGAGAATTTGGTACGATTAAGTGACAATTTACTCCATTCCTAATTGATTGAGTGCGGAATGTTTTCAATAGCTGCACGCAGCAGTCATAGTATGAAAACTTTTGTTCTATATGTGAGCATTAAAAGTTTAACCCTTAGCAGATTTGAGACTCCCATATGGGTACTGTCTGAATAATTGTGATTTTCGTAATATCTGAAAATTCTGTTGACATTCAGATTTACAGTTCAAGTCCAAGAAGATTTTCCTTGATAAGGTAGCTGTAAAGTTTAACCCAATCCCTGTTTCGGATGCATAAAGATAGGTGCCGTCGAAAATAACTCCATTTTTCAGAATTTGGTAAGTTTAAGTCGCAATTTACTCCATCCCTAATTGATTGAGTGTTGAATGTTGTCTATCGGTGCATGCGGCTAGCAAAGTATGACAACTTTTGTTTTACATGTTATCATTAAAAGTTTGATCCTTGGCAGATTTGAGAGTTCCCAAATGCGTCCTGTTGAAATAATTCTTATTTTCGTAAAATCAGTACCTGAATATTGGTAAGCATGCAGTGATCTTTCGGTCCTATATAAAGGTGCAAATAGTTAAAGTTGAACAGTTCATCAGACAGAAATAATGCCAAACTCTGCCGTTGACGGGTAAATAATGAATGGAAATTTCATTGCATTGAAAATAAAGTGGCAACGAACCGTCCCCATGGTTTCCACGCAAGGCGTGGTGTTTTCCACGCGGTCAGAACACTCGATTTTATGCCCAAATGTCGGCCAGGCTACGTAGAACGAGTTCTGAAAATTGCAAGTCGCTGCATTCAGCGGTCTGGACACAGTGAGCGTATGTCCGATAGTGGTAGTATATTTAGTCTGTGTGAAACACACAGACTATTGTTTTTGCACGGTTTCTTTTTCTTTTTTTTTTTTTCTTTTTTTTCTTTTTTTTCTTCTTCTTCTTCTTCTTCTTCTTTTTCTTCTTCTTCTTCTTCTTCTTCTTCTTCTCCTGTCTTTTGTCTTCTCATCACTTTTTTGTCCGCAAGATAACTCGAAAACGAATTGCCCTATCTCGTTGATTTTTGGCATGCTGATAGACAGCCACAAGTTCTCGGCCATCTATGTTTTTCAGATTCCTGGGGTGTCAGGGGTGTCTGTAGGGGTGTTTTGAAAGTGGGTCACGCCCATATATGAGGCGTGGTATGACATATGGACCTGGGACCAACACCAAATGAGTCGACACTCGATGGAGATTCAAAATATGGGTCAAGGTCATGGAGGTCACCTAGGGGGTCATTAAGTGCATTTTTCATAATTGCTGGAAATCACATTTTTTGACCCCCTAAAGCATTCCTGGCATACACACATGCATTTTGACGTAAAAAAGTGGGCGTGGCCAAAATTTTTGAAAGTGGGTCAAGCTCATATCTCAAGCATGGTATGACGTATGGACCTGGGACCAACACCAAATGAGTCGACACTCGATGGAGATTCAAAATATGGGTCAAGGTCACGGAGGTCACCTAGGGGTCATTAAATGCATTTTTCGTAACTGCTGGAAATCACATTTTTTGATCTCCTAAAGCATTCCTGGCATACACACATGCATTTTGATGTAAAAAAAGTGGGCGTGGCCAAAATTTTTGAAAGTGGGTCAAGCTCATATCTCAAGCATTGTATGACATATGGACCTGGGACCAACACCAAATGAGTTGACACTCGATGGAGATTCAAAATATGGGTCAAGGTCACGGAGGTCACCTAGGGGTCATTAAGTGCATTTTTCATAATTGCTGGAAATCACATTTTTTGACCCCCTAAAGCATTCCTGACATGCACACATGCATTTTGACGTAAAAAAAGTGGGCGTGGTCTAATTTTTTTAAAGTGGGTCACGCTCATATCTCAAGCATGGTGTGACGTATGGACCTGGGACCAACACCAAATGAGTCGACACTCGATGGAGATTCAAAATTTGGGTCAAGGTCACCGAGGTCACCCAAAGGTCAATGAGTGCATTTTTCATAATTGCTGGAAATCACATTTTTTGACCTCCAAATGCTTCCTCAAAATTCAGACGTGCATTTTTTTCTTGACAAAAGTGGGCGTGGCCAACATTTTTGAAAGTGGGTCACGCTCATATCTCAAGCATGGTGTGACCTGGAGCCAACACTAAATGAGTCGACTCTCAATGGAGGTTCAAAAATATGGGTCAAGGTCACGGAGGTCACCTGGGGTCATTGAGTGCATTTTTCAGAATTGCTGGAAATCACATTTTTGACCCCCTGAAGCATTATTGGCATACACACATGCATTTTGATGAAAAATGTGGGCGTGGCCAAAATTTTTGAAAGTGGGCCACGCTCATGTCTCAAGGATGGTATGACACACAGACATGGGGACCAACACCAAATGAATCAACACTCCATAGAGGTTCACAATATGAACAAGGTCACTGAGGTCACCCATGGATAACTGAATGCATTTTTTAGTATTGCTGGGAATCACATTTTGGACACCTAATGCATTCTCTTGACAAACCTTTTGAATGCTGCGCACATATATTCCTTTTCTGGTTTCTTAGAAGAATTGTTCTGATTCCATTATGAATATCTGTACATACTGTTTAAGAAAATCCATTGCAGATTTGTTTAAAAATATGTTACTCCCGAAAATAACCCTCCATAAATTCTCTTTCTATATAGTTTTTTCCCAATAGATATTTTAACTCTTTTCTTACAAGCTTGAATTTACTGGATGCAGTAAATTCTATTTCTCTAGTATTAACATTATTTTCTATTTCAATAATTTTTGTCTGATGGATTCTTTACTATTCTACTAAAATTTGGCACATATGTAGAGTTTCATTAAAAGTTTCTCATCTGGATCATGGCATTTCTGAAGTTTTTCTTTTTCTGCCAAAACCATGCAAAACGTTGTCACAATGTTACGTTTTGTCACAATTCTCAAACAAGACCCAGGACGATTTGGCTGGAGCTGTCATTATATTTGTAGCATGACTTACTACCCATGACTACATAAGCTGTATTACCCATGTTGCTCCCTTTTGACCTCAAAATTCCGAGCAAAGTTCAATTTTGGAAAAACTGGTAAATTTTCACATGCAATTTCTCAGCTCTGCGGCCACATTTTCTCAAAGCGTTTCCTATGAGAAATTTGAGCATTCATCCAAAAATAATTTGGCTCTTATATATTCTATTCAAAGTTTTAACCTTAAACTCGTTTTCGAGCCTTGAATTCGAGTACCCTTAACTCGTTCATAAACATGGCTCACTTTTAGTTCATTTTTTTTCCATTTACGAATGGTATATCGAAAAGTGATGCACATGTTCGTATTCATAATTACCTATCGAGCATATTTTCTGTTGTACGTTTGGTTGTAAAGTTTAACCATATGCCCATTTTATTTGCATAAAGATAGATGCTGTCCAAAAAACTCGCACTTTTTGAGAATTTGGTACGATTAAGTGACAATTTACTCCATTCCTAATTGATTGAGTGCGGAATGTTTTCAATAGCTGCACGCAGCAGTCATAGTATGAAAACTTTTGTTCTATATGTGAGCATTAAAAGTTTAACCCTTAGCAGATTTGAGACTCCCATATGGGTACTGTCTGAATAATTGTGATTTTCGTAATATCTGAAAATTCTGTTGACATTCAGATTTACAGTTCAAGTCCAAGAAGATTTTCCTTGATAAGGTAGCTGTAAAGTTTAACCCAATCCCTGTTTCGGATGCATAAAGATAGGTGCCGTCGAAAATAACTCCATTTTTCAGAATTTGGTAAGTTTAAGTCGCAATTTACTCCATCCCTAATTGATTGAGTGTTGAATGTTGTCTATCGGTGCATGCGGCTAGCAAAGTATGACAACTTTTGTTTTACATGTTATCATTAAAAGTTTGATCCTTGGCAGATTTGAGAGTTCCCAAATGCGTCCTGTTGAAATAATTCTTATTTTCGTAAAATCAGTACCTGAATATTGGTAAGCATGCAGTGATCTTTCGGTCCTATATAAAGGTGCAAATAGTTAAAGTTGAACAGTTCATCAGACAGAAATAATGCCAAACTCTGCCGTTGACGGGTAAATAATGAATGGAAATTTCATTGCATTGAAAATAAAGTGGCAACGAACCGTCCCCATGGTTTCCACGCAAGGCGTGGTGTTTTCCACGCGGTCAGAACACTCGATTTTATGCCCAAATGTCGGCCAGGCTACGTAGAACAAGTTCTGAAAATTGCAAGTCGCTGCCTTCAGCGGTCTGGACACAGTGAGCGTATGTCCGATAGTGGTAGTATATTTAGTCTGTGTGAAACACACAGACTATTGTTTTTGCACGGTTTCTTTTTCTTTTTTTTCTTTTTCATTTTTTTCTTTTTTTTGTTCTTCTTCTTCTTCTTCTTCTTCTTTTTCTTCTTCTTCTTCTTCTTCTTCTTCTTCTTCTTCTTCTCCTGTCTTCTGTTTTCTCATCACTTTTTTGTCCGCAAGATAACTCGAAAACGAATTGCCCTATCTCGTTGATTTTTGGCATGCTGATAGACAGCCACAAGTTCTCGGCCATCTATGTTTTTTCAGATTCCTGGGGTGTCAGGGGTGTCTGTAGGGGTGTTTTGAAAGTGGGTCAAGCCTATATCTGAGGCGTGGTATGACATATGGTCCTGGGACCAACACCAAATGAGTCGACACTCGATGGAGATTCAAAATATGGGTCAAGGTCATGGAGGTCACCTAGGTGTCATTAAGTGCATTTTTCAGAATTGCTGGAAATCACATTTTTTGACCCCCTAAAGCATTCTTGGCTTACACACACGCATTTTGACGTAAAAAAAGTGGGCGTGGCCAAAATTTTTGAAAGTGGGTCAAGCTCATATCTCAAGCATGGTATGACGTATGGACCTGGGACCAACACCAAATGAGTCGACACTCGATGGAGATTCAAAATATGGGTCAAGGTCACGAAGGTCACCTAGGGGTCATTAAGTGCATTTTTCATAACTGCTGGAAATCACATTTTTGATCCCCTAAAGCATTCCTGGCATACACACATGCATTTTGACATAAAGATTCAAAATTTGGGTCAAGGTCACCGAGGTCACCCAGGGGTCAATGAGTGCATTTTTCATAATTGCTGGAAATCACATTTTTTGACCTCCAAATGCTTCCTCAAAATTCAGACGTGCATTTTTTCATGAAAAAAGTGGGCGTGGCCAACATTTTTGAAAGTGGGTCACGCTCATATCTCAAGCATGGTGTGACCTGGAGCCAACACTAAATGAGTCGACTCTCAATGGAGGTTCAAAAATATGGGTCAAGGTCACGGAGGTCACGTGGGGTCATTGAGTGCATTTTTCAGAATTGCTGGAAATCACATTTTTGACCCCCTGAAGCATTATTGGCATACACACATTCATTTTGACGTAAAAATGTGGGCGTGGCCAAAATTTTTGAAAGTGGGCCACGCTCATGTCTCAAGGATGGTATGACACACAGACATGGGGACCAACACCAAATGAATCAACACTCCATAGAGGTTCACAATATGAACAAGGTGACTGAGGTCACCCATGGATAACTGAATGCATTTTTTAGTATTGCTGGGAATCACATTTTTGGACACCTAATGCATTCTTTTGACAAACCTTTTGAATGCTGCGCACATATATTCCTTTTCTGGTTTCTTAGAAGAATTGTTCTGATTCCATTATGAATATCTGTAAATACTGTTGAAGAAAATCCATTCCAGATTTGTTTAAAAATATGTTACCCCCTGAAAATAACCATCCATGAATTCTCTTTCTATATAGTTTTTTCCCAATAGATATTTTAACTCTTTTCTTACAAGCTTGAATTTACTGGATGCAGTAAATTCTATTTCTCTAGTATTAACATTATTTTCTATTTCAATGATTTTTGTCTGATGGATTCTTTACTATTCTACTGAAATTTGGCACATATGTAGAGTTCCATTAAAAGTTTCTCATCTGGATCATGGCATTTCTGAAGTTTTTCTTTTTCTGCCAAAACCGTACAAAATGTTGTCACAATGTTACGTTTTGTCACAATTCTCAAACAAGACCCAGGACGATTTGGCTGGAGCTGTCATTATATTTGTAGCATGACTTACTACCCATGACTACATAAGCTGTATTACCCATGTTGCCCCCTTTTGACCTCAAAATTCCGAGCAAAGTGCAATTTTGGAAAAACTGGTCAATTTTCACATGCAATTTCTCAGCTCTGCGGCCACATTTTTTCAAAGCGTTTCCTATGAGAAGTTTGAGCATTCATCCAAGAATAATTTGGCTGTTATATATTCTATTCAAAGTTTTAACCTTAAACTCGTTTTCGAGCCTTGAATTCGAGTACCCTTAACTCGTTCATAAACATGGCCTACTTTTAGTTCATTTTTCTTCCATTTACGAATGGTATATCGAAAAGTGATGCACATGTTCGTATTCACGATTACCTATCGAGCATATTTTCTGTTGTACGTTTGGTTGTAAAGTTTAACCGTATGCCCATTTTATTTGCATAAAGATAGATGCTGTCCAAAAAACTCGCGCTTTTTCAGAATTTGGTACGATTAAGTGACAATTTACTCCATTCCTAATTGATTGAGTACTGAATGTTTTCAATAGCTGCATGCAGCAGTCATAGTATGATAACTTTTGTTCTATATGTGAGTATTAAAAGTTTAATCCTTAGCAGATTTGAGACTCCCATATGGGTACTGTCTGAATAATTGTGATTTTCGTAATATCTGAAAATTCTGTTGACATTCAGATCTACAGTTCAAGTGCAAGAAGATTTTCCTTGATAAGGTAGCTGTAAAGTTTTACCCAATCCCTGTTTCGGATGCATAAAGATAGGTGCCGTCGAAAATAACTCCATTTTTCAGAATTTGGTAAGTTTAAGTCGCAATTTACTCCATCCCTAATTGATTGAGTGTTGAATGTTGTCTATGGGTGCATGCGGCTAGCAAAGTATGACAACTTTTGTTTTACATGTTATCATTAAAAGTTTGATCCTTGGCAGATTTGAGAGTTCCCAAATGCGTCCTGTTGAAATAACTGTTATTTTCGTAAAATCAGTACCTGAATATTGGTAAGCATGCAGTGATCTTTCGGTCCTATATAAAGGTGCAAATAGTTAAAGTTGAACAGTTCATCAGACAGAAATAATGCCAAACTCTGCCGTTGACGGGTAAATAATGAATGGAAATTTCATTGCATTGAAAATAAAGTGGCAACGAACCGTCCCTATGGTTTCCACGCGAGGCGTGGTGTTTTCCACGCGGTCAGAACACTCGATTTTATGCCCAAATGTCGGCCAGGCTACGTAGAACAAGTTCTGAAAATTGCAAGTCGCTGCCTTCAGCGGTCTGGACACAGTGAGCGTATGTCCGATAGTGGTAGTATATTTAGTCTGTGTGAAACACACAGACTATTGTTTTTGCACGGTTTCTTTTTCTTTTTTTTTTTTTTTTTTTTTTTTCTTTTTTTCTTCTTCCTCTTCTTCTTCTCCTGTCTTCTGTCTTCTCATCACTTTTTTGTCCGCAAGATAACTCGAAAACGAATTGCCCTATCTCGTTGATTTTTGGCATGCTGATAGACAGCCACAAGTTCTCATCCATCTATGTTTTTCAGATTCCTGGGGTGTCAGGGGTGTCTGTAGGGGTGTTTTGAAAGTGGGTCACGCCCATATCTGAGGCGTGGTATGACATATGGACCTGGGACCAACACCAAATGAGTCGACACTCGATGGAGATTCAAAATATGGGTCAAGGTCATGGAGGTCACCTAGGGGTCATTAAGTGCATCTTTCATAATTGCTGGAAATAACATATTTTGACCCCCTAAAGCATTCCTGGCATACACACATGCATTTTGACGTAAAAAAAAGTGGGCGTGGCCAAATTTTTTGAAAGTGGGTCAAGCTCATATCTCAAGCATGGTATGATGTATGGACCTGGGACCAACACCAAATGAGTCGACACTCGATGGAGATTCAAAATATGGGTCAAGGTCACGGAGGTCACCTAGGGGTCATTAAGTGCATTTTTCATAACTGCTGGAAATCACATTTTTTGATCCCCTAAAGCATTCCTGGCATACACACATGCATTTTGACATAAAAAAGTGGGCGTGGCCAAAATTTTTGAAAGTGGGTCAAGCTCATATCTCAAGCATTGTATGACATAAGGACCTGGGACCAACACCAAATGAGTCGACACTCGATGGAGATTCAAAATATGGGTCAAGGTCAGGGAGGTCACCTAGGGGTCATTAAGTGCATTTTTCATAATTGCTGGAAATCACATTTTTTGACCCCGTAAAGCATTCCTGACATACACACATGCATTTTGACGTAAAAAAGTGGGCGTGGCCAAATTTTTTTAAAGTGGGTCACGCTCATATCTCAAGCATGGTATGATGTATGGACCTGGGACCAACACCAAATGAGTCGACACTCGATGGAGATTCAAAATTTGGGTCAAGGTCACCGAGATCACCCAGGGGTCAATGAGTGCATTTTTCATAATTGCTGGAAATCACATTTTTTGACCTCCAAATGCTTCCCCAAAATTCAGATGTGCATTTTTTTCATGAAAAAAGTGGGCGTGGCCAACATTTTTGAAAGTGGGTCACGCTCATATCTCAAGCATGGTGTGACCTGGAGCCAACACTAAATGAGTCGACTCTCAATGGAGGATCAAAAATATGGGTCAAGGTCACGGAGGTCACCTGGGGTCATTGAGTGCATTTTTCAGAATTGCTGGAAATCACATTTTTGAACCCCTGAAGCATTATTGGCATACACACATGCATTTTGACGTAAAAATGTGGGCGTGGCCAAAATTTTTGAAAGTGGGCCACGCTCATGTCTCAAGGATGGTAGGACACACAGATATGGGGACCAACACCAAATGAATCAACACTCCATAGAGGTTCACAATATGAACAAGGTCATTGAGGTCACCCATGGATAACTGAATGCATTTTTTAGTATTGCTGGGAATCACATTTTTGGACACCTAATGCATTCTCTTGACAAACCTTTTGAATGCTGTGCACATATATTCCTTTTCTGGTTTCTTAGAAGAATTGTTCTGATTCCATTATGAATATCTGTAAATACTGTTTAAGAAAATCCATTCCAGATTTGTTAAAAAATATCTTACTCCCGAAAATAACCCTCCATAAATTCTCTTTCTATATAGTTTTCCCCAATAGATATTTTAACTCTTTTCTCACAAGCTTGAATTTACTGGATGCAGTAAATTCTATTTCTCTAGTATTAACATTATTTCCTATTTCAATGATTTTTGTCTGATGGATTCTTTACTATTCTACTGAAATTTGGCACATATGTAGAGTTTCATTAAAAGTTTCTCATCTGGATCATGGCATTTCTGAAGTTTTTCTTTTTCTGCCAAAACCGTGCAAAATGTTGTCACAATGTTACGTTTTGTCACAATTCTCAAACAAGACTCTGGACGATTTGGCTGGAGCTGTCATTATATTTGTAGCATGACTTACTACCCATGACTACATAAGCTGTATTACCCATGTTGCTCCCTTTTGACCTCAAAATTCCGAGCAAAGTGCAATTTTGGAAAAACTGGTCAATTTTCACATGCAATTTCTCAGCTCTGCGGCCACATTTTTTCAAAGCGTTTCCTATGAGAAGTTTGAGCATTCATCCAAGAATAATTTGGCTGTTATATATTCTATTCAAAGTTTTAACCTTAAACTCGTTTTCGAGCCTTGAATTCGAGTACCCTTAACTCGTTCATAAACATGGCCTACTTTTAGTTCATTTTTCTTCCATTTACGAATGGTATATCGAAAAGTGATGCACATGTTCGTATTCACGATTACCTATCGAGCATATTTTCTGTTGTACGTTTGGTTGTAAAGTTTAACCGTATGCCCATTTTATTTGCATAAAGATAGATGCTGTCCAAAAAACTCGCGCTTTTTCAGAATTTGGTACGATTAAGTGACAATTTACTCCATTCCTAATTGATTGAGTACTGAATGTTTTCAATAGCTGCATGCAGCAGTCATAGTATGATAACTTTTGTTCTATATGTGAGTATTAAAAGTTTAATCCTTAGCAGATTTGAGACTCCCATATGGGTACTGTCTGAATAATTGTGATTTTCGTAATATCTGAAAATTCTGTTGACATTCAGATCTACAGTTCAAGTGCAAGAAGATTTTCCTTGATACGGTAGCTGTAAAGTTTTACCCAATCCCTGTTTCGGATGCATAAAGATAGGTGCCGTCGAAAATAACTCCATTTTTCAGAATTTGGTAAGTTTAAGTCGCAATTTACTCCATCCCTAATTGATTGAGTGTTGAATGTTGTCTATGGGTGCATGCGGCTAGCAAAGTATGACAACTTTTGTTTTACATGTTATCATTAAAAGTTTGATCCTTGGCAGATTTGAGAGTTCCCAAATGCGTCCTGTTGAAATAACTGTTATTTTCGTAAAATCAGTACCTGAATATTGGTAAGCATGCAGTGATCTTTCGGTCCTATATAAAGGTGCAAATAGTTAAAGTTGAACAGTTCATCAGACAGAAATAATGCCAAACTCTGCCGTTGACGGGTAAATAATGAATGGAAATTTCATTGCATTGAAAATAAAGTGGCAACGAACCGTCCCTATGGTTTCCACGCGAGGCGTGGTGTTTTCCACGCGGTCAGAACACTCGATTTTATGCCCAAATGTCGGCCAGGCTACGTAGAACAAGTTCTGAAAATTGCAAGTCGCTGCCTTCAGCGGTCTGGACACAGTGAGCGTATGTCCGATAGTGGTAGTATATTTAGTCTGTGTGAAACACACAGACTATTGTTTTTGCACGGTTTCTTTTTCTTTTTTTTTTTTTTTTTTTTTTTTCTTTTTTTCTTCTTCCTCTTCTTCTTCTCCTGTCTTCTGTCTTCTCATCACTTTTTTGTCCGCAAGATAACTCGAAAACGAATTGCCCTATCTCGTTGATTTTTGGCATGCTGATAGACAGCCACAAGTTCTCATCCATCTATGTTTTTCAGATTCCTGGGGTGTCAGGGGTGTCTGTAGGGGTGTTTTGAAAGTGGGTCACGCCCATATCTGAGGCGTGGTATGACATATGGACCTGGGACCAACACCAAATGAGTCGACACTCGATGGAGATTCAAAATATGGGTCAAGGTCATGGAGGTCACCTAGGTGTCATTAAGTGCATCTTTCATAATTGCTGGAAATAACATATTTTGACCCCCTAAAGCATTCCTGGCATACACACATGCATTTTGACGTAAAAAAAAGTGGGCGTGGCCAAATTTTTTGAAAGTGGGTCAAGCTCATATCTCAAGCATGGTATGATGTATGGACCTGGGACCAACACCAAATGAGTCGACACTCGATGGAGATTCAAAATATGGGTCAAGGTCACGGAGGTCACCTAGGGGTCATTAAGTGCATTTTTCATAACTGCTGGAAATCACATTTTTTGATCCCCTAAAGCATTCCTGGCATACACACATGCATTTTGACATAAAAAAGTGGGCGTGGCCAAAATTTTTGAAAGTGGGTCAAGCTCATATCTCAAGCATTGTATGACATAAGGACCTGGGACCAACACCAAATGAGTCGACACTCGATGGAGATTCAAAATATGGGTCAAGGTCAGGGAGGTCACCTAGGGGTCATTAAGTGCATTTTTCATAATTGCTGGAAATCACATTTTTTGACCCCGTAAAGCATTCCTGACATACACACATGCATTTTGACGTAAAAAAGTGGGCGTGGCCAAATTTTTTTAAAGTGGGTCACGCTCATATCTCAAGCATGGTATGATGTATGGACCTGGGACCAACACCAAATGAGTCGACACTCGATGGAGATTCAAAATTTGGGTCAAGGTCACCGAGATCACCCAGGGGTCAATGAGTGCATTTTTCATAATTGCTGGAAATCACATTTTTTGACCTCCAAATGCTTCCCCAAAATTCAGATGTGCATTTTTTTCATGAAAAAAGTGGGCGTGGCCAACATTTTTGAAAGTGGGTCACGCTCATATCTCAAGCATGGTGTGACCTGGAGCCAACACTAAATGAGTCGACTCTCAATGGAGGATCAAAAATATGGGTCAAGGTCACGGAGGTCACCTGGGGTCATTGAGTGCATTTTTCAGAATTGCTGGAAATCACATTTTTGAACCCCTGAAGCATTATTGGCATACACACATGCATTTTGACGTAAAAATGTGGGCGTGGCCAAAATTTTTGAAAGTGGGCCACGCTCATGTCTCAAGGATGGTAGGACACACAGATATGGGGACCAACACCAAATGAATCAACACTCCATAGAGGTTCACAATATGAACAAGGTCATTGAGGTCACCCATGGATAACTGAATGCATTTTTTAGTATTGCTGGGAATCACATTTTTGGACACCTAATGCATTCTCTTGACAAACCTTTTGAATGCTGTGCACATATATTCCTTTTCTGGTTTCTTAGAAGAATTGTTCTGATTCCATTATGAATATCTGTAAATACTGTTTAAGAAAATCCATTCCAGATTTGTTAAAAAATATCTTACTCCCGAAAATAACCCTCCATAAATTCTCTTTCTATATAGTTTTCCCCAATAGATATTTTAACTCTTTTCTCACAAGCTTGAATTTACTGGATGCAGTAAATTCTATTTCTCTAGTATTAACATTATTTCCTATTTCAATGATTTTTGTCTGATGGATTCTTTACTATTCTACTGAAATTTGGCACATATGTAGAGTTTCATTAAAAGTTTCTCATCTGGATCATGGCATTTCTGAAGTTTTTCTTTTTCTGCCAAAACCGTGCAAAATGTTGTCACAATGTTACGTTTTGTCACAATTCTCAAACAAGACTCTGGACGATTTGGCTGGAGCTGTCATTATATTTGTAGCATGACTTACTACCCATGACTACATAAGCTGTATTACCCATGTTGCTCCCTTTTGACCTCAAAATTCCGAGCAAAGTGCAATTTTGGAAAAACTGGTCAATTTTCACATGCAATTTCTCAGCTCTGCGGCCACATTTTTTCAAAGCGTTTCCTATGAAAAGTTTGAGCATTCATCCAAGAATAATTTGGCTTTTATATATTCTATTCAAAGTTTTAACCTTAAACTCGTTTTCGAGCCTTGAATTCGAGTACCCTTAACTCGTTCATAAACATGGCGCACTTTTAGTTCATTTTTCTTCCATTTACGAATGGTATATCGAAAAGTGATGCACATGTTCGTATTCACAATTACCTATCGAGCATATTTTCTGTTGTACGTTTGGTTGTAAAGTTTAACCATATGCCCATTTTATTTGCATAAAGATAGATGCTGTCCAAAAAACTCGCGCTTTTTCAGAATTTGGTACGATTAAGTGACAATTTACTCCATTCCTAATTGATTGAGTGCTGAATGTTTTCAATATCTGCATGCAGCAGTCATAGAATGAAAACTTTTGTTCTATATGTGAGTATTAAAAGTTTAACCCTTAGCAGATTTGAGACTCCCATATGGGTACTGTCTGAATAATTGTGATTTTCGTAATATCTGAAAATTCTGTTGACATTCAGATTTACAGTTCAAGTCCAAGAAGATTTTCCTTGATAAGGTAGCTGTAAAGTTTAACTCAATCCCTGTTTCGGATGCATAAAGATAGGTGCCGTCGAAAATAACTCCATTTTTCAGAATTTGGTAAGTTTAAGTCGCAATTTACTCCATCCCTAATTGATTGAGTGTTGAATGTTGTCTATGGGTGCATGCGGCTAGCAAAGTATGACAACTTTTGTTTTACATGTTATCATTAAAAGTTTGATCCTTGGCAGATTTGAGAGTTCCCAAATGCGTCCTGTTGAAATAATTGTTATTTTCGTAAAATCAGTACCTGAATATTGGTAAGCATGCAGTGATCTTTCGGTCCTATATAAAGGTGCAAATAGTTAAAGTTGAACAGTTCATCAGACAGAAATAATGACAAACTCTGCCGTTGACGGGTAAATAATGAATGGAAATTTCATTGCATTGAAAATAAAGTGGCAACGAACCGTCCCCATGGATTCCACGCGAGGCGTGGTGTTTTCCACGCGGTCAGAACACTCGATTTTATGCCCAAATGTCGGCCAGGCTACGTAGAACAAGTTCTGAAAATTGCAAGTCGCTGCCTTCAGCGGTCTGGACACAGTGAGCGTATGTCCGATAGTGGTAGTATATTTAGTCTGTGTGAAACACACAGACTATTGTTTTTGCACGGTTTCTTTTTCTTTTTTTTTTTTCTTTTTTTTTCTTTTTTTTCTTCTTCTTCTTCTTCTTCTTCTTCTTCTTCTTCTTCTTCTTCTTCTCCTATCTTCTGTCTTCTCATCACTCTTTTGTCCGCAAGATAACTCGAAAACGAATTGCCCTATCCCGTTGAGTTTTGGCATGCTGATAGACAGCCACAAGTTCTCGGCCATCTATGTTTTTCAGATTCCTGGGGTGTCAGGGGTGTCTGTAGGGGTGTTTTGAAAGTGGGTCACGCCCATATCTGAGGCATGGTATGACATATGGACCTGGGACCCACACCAAATGAGTCGACACTCGATGGAGATTCAAAATATGGGTCAAGGTCATGGAGGTCACCTAGGGGTCATTAAGTGCATTTTTCATAATTGCTGGAAATCACATTTTTTGACCCCCTAAAGCATTCCTGGCATACACACATGCATTTTGACGTAAAAAAGTGGGCGTGGCCAAAATTTTTGAAAGTGGGTCAAGCTCATATCTCAAGCATGGTATGACGCATGGACCTGGGACCAACACCAAATGAGACGACACTCGATGGAGATTCAAAATATGGGTCAAGGTCACGGAGGTCACCCAGGGGTCATTAAGTGCATTTTTCATAACTGCTGGAAATCACATTTTTTGATCCCCTAAAGCATTCCTGGCATACACACATGCATTTTGACGTAAAAAAAGTGGGCGTGGCCAAAATTTTTGAAAGTGGGTCAAGCTCATATCTCAAGCATTGTATGACATATGGACCTGGGACCAACACCAAATGAGTCGACACTCGATGGAGATTCAAAATATGGGTCAAGGTCACGGAGGTCACCTAGGGGTCATTAAGTGCATTTTTCATAATTGCTGGAAATCACATTTTTTGACCCCCTAAAGCATTCCTGACATACACGCATGCATTTTGACGTAAAAAAAGTGGGCGTGGCCAAATTTTTTTAAAGTGGGTCACGCTCATATCTCAAGCATGGTATGACGTATGGACCTGGGACCAACACCAAATGAGTCGACACTCGATGGAGATTCAAAATTTGGGTCAAGGTCACCGAGATCACCCAGGGGTCAATGAGTGCATTTTTCATAATTGCTGGAAATCACATTTTTTGACCTCCAAATGCTTCCCCAAAATTCAGATGTGCATTTTTTTCATGAAAAAAGTGGGCGTGGCCAACATTTTTGAAAGTGGGTCACGCTCATATCTCAAGCATGGTGTGACCTGGAGCCAACACTTAATGGGTCGACTCTCAATGGAGGTTCAAAAATATGGGTCAAGGTCACGGAGGTCACCTGGGGTCATTGAGTGCATTTTTCAGAATTGCTGGAAATCACATTTTTGAACCCCTGAAGCATTATTGGCATACACACATGCATTTTGACATAAAAATGTGGGTGTGGCCAAAATTTTTGAAAGTGGGCCACGCTCATGTCTCAAGGATGGTAGGACACACAGACATGGGGACCAACACCAAATGAATCAACACTCCATAGAGGTTCACAATATGAACAAGGTCACTGAGGTCACCCATGGATAACTGAATGCATTTTTTAGTATTGCTGGGAATCACATTTTTGGACACCTAATGCATTCTCTTGACAAACCTTTTGAATGCTGCGCACATATATTCCTTTTCTGGTTTCTTAGAAGAATTGTTCTGATTCCATTATGAATATCTGTAAATACTGTTTAAGAAAATCCATTCCAGATTTGTTAAAAAATATCTTACTCCCGAAAATAACCCTCCATAAATTCTCTTTCTATATAGTTTTCCCCAATAGATATTTTAACTCTTTTCTCACAAGCTTGAATTTACTGGATGCAGTAAATTCTATTTCTCTAGTATTAACATTATTTCCTATTTCAATGATTTTTGTCTGATGGATTCTTTACTATTCTACTGAAATTTGGCACATATGTAGAGTTTCATTAAAAGTTTCTCATCTGGATCATGGCATTTCTGAAGTTTTTCTTTTTCTGCCAAAACCGTGCAAAATGTTGTCACAATGTTACGTTTTGTCACAATTCTCAAACAAGACTCTGGACGATTTGGCTGGAGCTGTCATTATATTTGTAGCATGACTTACTACCCATGACTACATAAGCTGTATTACCCATGTTGCTCCCTTTTGACCTCAAAATTCCGAGCAAAGTGCAATTTTGGAAAAACTGGTCAATTTTCACATGCAATTTCTCAGCTCTGCGGCCACATTTTTTCAAAGCGTTTCCTATGAAAAGTTTGAGCATTCATCCAAGAATAATTTGGCTTTTATATATTCTATTCAAAGTTTTAACCTTAAACTCGTTTTCGAGCCTTGAATTCGAGTACCCTTAACTCGTTCATAAACATGGCGCACTTTTAGTTCATTTTTCTTCCATTTACGAATGGTATATCGAAAAGTGATGCACATGTTCGTATTCACAATTACCTATCGAGCATATTTTCTGTTGTACGTTTGGTTGTAAAGTTTAACCATATGCCCATTTTATTTGCATAAAGATAGATGCTGTCCAAAAAACTCGCGCTTTTTCAGAATTTGGTACGATTAAGTGACAATTTACTCCATTCCTAATTGATTGAGTGCTGAATGTTTTCAATATCTGCATGCAGCAGTCATAGAATGAAAACTTTTGTTCTATATGTGAGTATTAAAAGTTTAACCCTTAGCAGATTTGAGACTCCCATATGGGTACTGTCTGAATAATTGTGATTTTCGTAATATCTGAAAATTCTGTTGACATTCAGATTTACAGTTCAAGTCCAAGAAGATTTTCCTTGATAAGGTAGCTGTAAAGTTTAACTCAATCCCTGTTTCGGATGCATAAAGATAGGTGCCGTCGAAAATAACTCCATTTTTCAGAATTTGGTAAGTTTAAGTCGCAATTTACTCCATCCCTAATTGATTGAGTGTTGAATGTTGTCTATGGGTGCATGCGGCTAGCAAAGTATGACAACTTTTGTTTTACATGTTATCATTAAAAGTTTGATCCTTGGCAGATTTGAGAGTTCCCAAATGCGTCCTGTTGAAATAATTGTTATTTTCGTAAAATCAGTACCTGAATATTGGTAAGCATGCAGTGATCTTTCGGTCCTATATAAAGGTGCAAATAGTTAAAGTTGAACAGTTCATCAGACAGAAATAATGACAAACTCTGCCGTTGACGGGTAAATAATGAATGGAAATTTCATTGCATTGAAAATAAAGTGGCAACGAACCGTCCCCATGGATTCCACGCGAGGCGTGGTGTTTTCCACGCGGTCAGAACACTCGATTTTATGCCCAAATGTCGGCCAGGCTACGTAGAACAAGTTCTGAAAATTGCAAGTCGCTGCCTTCAGCGGTCTGGACACAGTGAGCGTATGTCCGATAGTGGTAGTATATTTAGTCTGTGTGAAACACACAGACTATTGTTTTTGCACGGTTTCTTTTTCTTTTTTTTTTTTCTTTTTTTTTTCTTTTTTTTCTTCTTCTTCTTCTTCTTCTTCTTCTTCTTCTTCTCCTATCTTCTGTCTTCTCATCACTCTTTTGTCCGCAAGATAACTCGAAAACGAATTGCCCTATCCCGTTGAGTTTTGGCATGCTGATAGACAGCCACAAGTTCTCGGCCATCTATGTTTTTCAGATTCCTGGGGTGTCAGGGGTGTCTGTAGGGGTGTTTTGAAAGTGGGTCACGCCCATATCTGAGGCATGGTATGACATATGGACCTGGGACCCACACCAAATGAGTCGACACTCGATGGAGATTCAAAATATGGGTCAAGGTCATGGAGGTCACCTAGGGGTCATTAAGTGCATTTTTCATAATTGCTGGAAATCACATTTTTTGACCCCCTAAAGCATTCCTGGCATACACACATGCATTTTGACGTAAAAAAGTGGGCGTGGCCAAAATTTTTGAAAGTGGGTCAAGCTCATATCTCAAGCATGGTATGACGCATGGACCTGGGACCAACACCAAATGAGACGACACTCGATGGAGATTCAAAATATGGGTCAAGGTCACGGAGGTCACCCAGGGGTCATTAAGTGCATTTTTCATAACTGCTGGAAATCACATTTTTTGATCCCCTAAAGCATTCCTGGCATACACACATGCATTTTGACGTAAAAAAAGTGGGCGTGGCCAAAATTTTTGAAAGTGGGTCAAGCTCATATCTCAAGCATTGTATGACATATGGACCTGGGACCAACACCAAATGAGTCGACACTCGATGGAGATTCAAAATATGGGTCAAGGTCACGGAGGTCACCTAGGGGTCATTAAGTGCATTTTTCATAATTGCTGGAAATCACATTTTTTGACCCCCTAAAGCATTCCTGACATACACGCATGCATTTTGACGTAAAAAAAGTGGGCGTGGCCAAATTTTTTTAAAGTGGGTCACGCTCATATCTCAAGCATGGTATGACGTATGGACCTGGGACCAACACCAAATGAGTCGACACTCGATGGAGATTCAAAATTTGGGTCAAGGTCACCGAGATCACCCAGGGGTCAATGAGTGCATTTTTCATAATTGCTGGAAATCACATTTTTTGACCTCCAAATGCTTCCCCAAAATTCAGATGTGCATTTTTTTCATGAAAAAAGTGGGCGTGGCCAACATTTTTGAAAGTGGGTCACGCTCATATCTCAAGCATGGTGTGACCTGGAGCCAACACTTAATGGGTCGACTCTCAATGGAGGTTCAAAAATATGGGTCAAGGTCACGGAGGTCACCTGGGGTCATTGAGTGCATTTTTCAGAATTGCTGGAAATCACATTTTTGAACCCCTGAAGCATTATTGGCATACACACATGCATTTTGACATAAAAATGTGGGTGTGGCCAAAATTTTTGAAAGTGGGCCACGCTCATGTCTCAAGGATGGTAGGACACACAGACATGGGGACCAACACCAAATGAATCAACACTCCATAGAGGTTCACAATATGAACAAGGTCACTGAGGTCACCCATGGATAACTGAATGCATTTTTTAGTATTGCTGGGAATCACATTTTTGGACACCTAATGCATTCTCTTGACAAACCTTTTGAATGCTGCGCACATATATTCCTTTTCTGGTTTCTTAGAAGAATTGTTCTGATTCCATTATGAATATCTGTAAATACTGTTTAAGAAAATCCATTCCAGATTTGTTAAAAAATATCTTACTCCCGAAAATAACCCTCCATAAATTCTCTTTCTATATAGTTTTCCCCAATAGATATTTTAACTCTTTTCTCACAAGCTTGAATTTACTGGATGCAGTAAATTCTATTTCTCTAGTATTAACATTATTTCCTATTTCAATGATTTTTGTCTGATGGATTCTTTACTATTCTACTGAAATTTGGCACATATGTAGAGTTTCATTAAAAGTTTCTCATCTGGATCATGGCATTTCTGAAGTTTTTCTTTTTCTGCCAAAACCGTGCAAAATGTTGTCACAATGTTACGTTTTGTCACAATTCTCAAACAAGACTCTGGACGATTTGGCTGGAGCTGTCATTATATTTGTAGCATGACTTACTACCCATGACTACATAAGCTGTATTACCCATGTTGCTCCCTTTTGACCTCAAAATTCCGAGCAAAGTGCAATTTTGGAAAAACTGGTCAATTTTCACATGCAATTTCTCAGCTCTGCGGCCACATTTTTTCAAAGCGTTTCCTATGAAAAGTTTGAGCATTCATCCAAGAATAATTTGGCTTTTATATATTCTATTCAAAGTTTTAACCTTAAACTCGTTTTCGAGCCTTGAATTCGAGTACCCTTAACTCGTTCATAAACATGGCGCACTTTTAGTTCATTTTTCTTCCATTTACGAATGGTATATCGAAAAGTGATGCACATGTTCGTATTCACAATTACCTATTGAGCATATTTTCTGTTGTACGTTTGGTTGTAAAGTTTAACCATATGCCCATTTTATTTGCATAAAGATAGATGCTGTCCAAAAAACTCGCGCTTTTTCAGAATTTGGTACGATTAAGTGACAATTTACTCCATTCCTAATTGATTGAGTGCTGAATGTTTTCAATATCTGCATGCAGCAGTCATAGAATGAAAACTTTTGTTCTATATGTGAGTATTAAAAGTTTAACCCTTAGCAGATTTGAGACTCCCATATGGGTACTGTCTGAATAATTGTGATTTTCGTAATATCTGAAAATTCTGTTGACATTCAGATTTACAGTTCAAGTCCAAGAAGATTTTCCTTGACAAGGTAGCTGTAAAGTTTAACTCAATCCCTGTTTCGGATGCATAAAGATAGGTGCCGTCGAAAATAACTCCATTTTTCAGAATTTGGTAAGTTTAAGTCGCAATTTACTCCATCCCTAATTGATTGAGTGTTGAATGTTGTCTATGGGTGCATGCGGCTAGCAAAGTATGACAACTTTTGTTTTACATGTTATCATTAAAAGTTTGATCCTTGGCAGATTTGAGAGTTCCCAAATGCGTCCTGTTGAAATAATTGTTATTTTCGTAAAATCAGTACCTGAATATTGGTAAGCATGCAGTGATCTTTCGGTCCTATATAAAGGTGCAAATAGTTAAAGTTGAACAGTTCATCAGACAGAAATAATGACAAACTCTGCCGTTGACGGGTAAATAATGAATGGAAATTTCATTGCATTGAAAATAAAGTGGCAACGAACCGTCCCCATGGATTCCACGCGAGGCGTGGTGTTTTCCACGCGGTCAGAACACTCGATTTTATGCCCAAATGTCGGCCAGGCTACGTAGAACAAGTTCTGAAAATTGCAAGTCGCTGCCTTCAGCGGTCTGGACACAGTGAGCGTATGTCCGATAGTGGTAGTATATTTAGTCTGTGTGAAACACACAGACTATTGTTTTTGCACGGTTTCTTTTTCTTTTTTTTTTTTCTTTTTTTTTTCTTTTTTTTCTTCTTCTTCTTCTTCTTCTTCTTCTTCTTCTTCTTCTCCTATCTTCTGTCTTCTCATCACTCTTTTGTCCGCAAGATAACTCGAAAACGAATTGCCCTATCCCGTTGAGTTTTGGCATGCTGATAGACAGCCACAAGTTCTCGGCCATCTATGTTTTTCAGATTCCTGGGGTGTCAGGGGTGTCTGTAGGGGTGTTTTGAAAGTGGGTCACGCCCATATCTGAGGCATGGTATGACATATGGACCTGGGACCCACACCAAATGAGTCGACACTCGATGGAGATTCAAAATATGGGTCAAGGTCATGGAGGTCACCTAGGGGTCATTAAGTGCATTTTTCATAATTGCTGGAAATCACATTTTTTGACCCCCTAAAGCATTCCTGGCATACACACATGCATTTTGACGTAAAAAAGTGGGCGTGGCCAAAATTTTTGAAAGTGGGTCAAGCTCATATCTCAAGCATGGTATGACGCATGGACCTGGGACCAACACCAAATGAGACGACACTCGATGGAGATTCAAAATATGGGTCAAGGTCACGGAGGTCACCCAGGGGTCATTAAGTGCATTTTTCATAACTGCTGGAAATCACATTTTTTGATCCCCTAAAGCATTCCTGGCATACACAGATGCATTTTGACGTAAAAAAAGTGGGCGTGGCCAAAATTTTTGAAAGTGGGTCAAGCTCATATCTCAAGCATTGTATGACATATGGACCTGGGACCAACACCAAATGAGTCGACACTCGATGGAGATTCAAAATATGGGTCAAGGTCACGGAGGTCACCTAGGGGTCATTAAGTGCATTTTTCATAATTGCTGGAAATCACATTTTTTGACCCCCTAAAGCATTCCTGACATACACGCATGCATTTTGACGTAAAAAAAGTGGGCGTGGCCAAATTTTTTTAAAGTGGGTCACGCTCATATCTCAAGCATGGTATGACGTATGGACCTGGGACCAACACCAAATGAGTCGACACTCGATGGAGATTCAAAATTTGGGTCAAGGTCACCGAGATCACCCAGGGGTCAATGAGTGCATTTTTCATAATTGCTGGAAATCACATTTTTTGACCTCCAAATGCTTCCCCAAAATTCAGATGTGCATTTTTTTCATGAAAAAAGTGGGCGTGGCCAACATTTTTGAAAGTGGGTCACGCTCATATCTCAAGCATGGTGTGACCTGGAGCCAACACTTAATGGGTCGACTCTCAATGGAGGTTCAAAAATATGGGTCAAGGTCACGGAGGTCACCTGGGGTCATTGAGTGCATTTTTCAGAATTGCTGGAAATCACATTTTTGAACCCCTGAAGCATTATTGGCATACACACATGCATTTTGACATAAAAATGTGGGTGTGGCCAAAATTTTTGAAAGTGGGCCACGCTCATGTCTCAAGGATGGTAGGACACACAGACATGGGGACCAACACCAAATGAATCAACACTCCATAGAGGTTCACAATATGAACAAGGTCACTGAGGTCACCCATGGATAACTGAATGCATTTTTTAGTATTGCTGGGAATCACATTTTTGGACACCTAATGCATTCTCTTGACAAACCTTTTGAATGCTGCGCACATATATTCCTTTTCTGGTTTCTTAGAAGAATTGTTCTGATTCCATTATGAATATCTGTAAATACTGTTTAAGAAAATCCATTCCAGATTTGTTAAAAAATATCTTACTCCCGAAAATAACCCTCCATAAATTCTCTTTCTATATAGTTTTCCCCAATAGATATTTTAACTCTTTTCTCACAAGCTTGAATTTACTGGATGCAGTAAATTCTATTTCTCTAGTATTAACATTATTTCCTATTTCAATGATTTTTGTCTGATGGATTCTTTACTATTCTACTGAAATTTGGCACATATGTAGAGTTTCATTAAAAGTTTCTCATCTGGATCATGGCATTTCTGAAGTTTTTCTTTTTCTGCCAAAACCGTACAAAATGTTGTCACAATGTTACGTTTTGTCACAATTCTCAAACAAGACTCTGGACGATTTGGCTGGAGCTGTCATTATATTTGTAGCATGACTTACTACCCATGACTACATAAGCTGTATTACCCATGTTGCTCCCTTTTGACCTCAAAATTCCGAGCAAAGTGCAATTTTGGAAAAACTGGTCAATTTTCACATGCAATTTCTCAGCTCTGCGGCCACATTTTTTCAAAGCGTTTCCTATGAAAAGTTTGAGCATTCATCCAAGAATAATTTGGCTTTTATATATTCTATTCAAAGTTTTAACCTTAAACTCGTTTTCGAGCCTTGAATTCGAGTACCCTTAACTCGTTCATAAACATGGCGCACTTTTAGTTCATTTTTCTTCCATTTACGAATGGTATATCGAAAAGTGATGCACATGTTCGTATTCACAATTACCTATCGAGCATATTTTCTGTTGTACGTTTGGTTGTAAAGTTTAACCATATGCCCATTTTATTTGCATAAAGATAGATGCTGTCCAAAAAACTCGCGCTTTTTCAGAATTTGGTACGATTAAGTGACAATTTACTCCATTCCTAATTGATTGAGTGCTGAATGTTTTCAATATCTGCATGCAGCAGTCATAGAATGAAAACTTTTGTTCTATATGTGAGTATTAAAAGTTTAACCCTTAGCAGATTTGAGACTCCCATATGGGTACTGTCTGAATAATTGTGATTTTCGTAATATCTG
Organism: Pictodentalium vernedei; assembly: GCA_031216915.1. NCBI lineage: Eukaryota > Metazoa > Mollusca > Scaphopoda > Dentaliida > Dentaliidae > Pictodentalium > Pictodentalium vernedei. The sequence continues at coordinate 163,084,682 of CM062291.1, read as the reverse complement.
AAAATTCTGTTGACATTCAGATTTACAGTTCAAGTCCAAGAAGATTTTCCTTGATAAGGTAGCTGTAAAGTTTAACTCAATCCCTGTTTCGGATGCATAAAGATAGGTGCCGTCGAAAATAACTCCATTTTTCAGAATTTGGTAAGTTTAAGTCGCAATTTACTCCATCCCTAATTGATTGAGTGTTGAATGTTGTCTATGGGTGCATGCGGCTAGCAAAGTATGACAACTTTTGTTTTACATGTTATCATTAAAAGTTTGATCCTTGGCAGATTTGAGAGTTCCCAAATGCGTCCTGTTGAAATAATTGTTATTTTCGTAAAATCAGTACCTGAATATTGGTAAGCATGCAGTGATCTTTCGGTCCTATATAAAGGTGCAAATAGTTAAAGTTGAACAGTTCATCAGACAGAAATAATGACAAACTCTGCCGTTGACGGGTAAATAATGAATGGAAATTTCATTGCATTGAAAATAAAGTGGCAACGAACCGTCCCCATGGATTCCACGCGAGGCGTGGTGTTTTCCACGCGGTCAGAACACTCGATTTTATGCCCAAATGTCGGCCAGGCTACGTAGAACAAGTTCTGAAAATTGCAAGTCGCTGCCTTCAGCGGTCTGGACACAGTGAGCGTATGTCCGATAGTGGTAGTATATTTAGTCTGTGTGAAACACACAGACTATTGTTTTTGCACGGTTTCTTTTTCTTTTTTTTTTTTCTTTTTTTTTTCTTTTTTTTCTTCTTCTTCTTCTTCTTCTTCTTCTTCTTCTTCTCCTATCTTCTGTCTTCTCATCACTCTTTTGTCCGCAAGATAACTCGAAAACGAATTGCCCTATCCCGTTGAGTTTTGGCATGCTGATAGACAGCCACAAGTTCTCGGCCATCTATGTTTTTCAGATTCCTGGGGTGTCAGGGGTGTCTGTAGGGGTGTTTTGAAAGTGGGTCACGCCCATATCTGAGGCATGGTATGACATATGGACCTGGGACCCACACCAAATGAGTCGACACTCGATGGAGATTCAAAATATGGGTCAAGGTCATGGAGGTCACCTAGGGGTCATTAAGTGCATTTTTCATAATTGCTGGAAATCACATTTTTTGACCCCCTAAAGCATTCCTGGCATACACACATGCATTTTGACGTAAAAAAGTGGGCGTGGCCAAAATTTTTGAAAGTGGGTCAAGCTCATATCTCAAGCATGGTATGACGCATGGACCTGGGACCAACACCAAATGAGACGACACTCGATGGAGATTCAAAATATGGGTCAAGGTCACGGAGGTCACCCAGGGGTCATTAAGTGCATTTTTCATAACTGCTGGAAATCACATTTTTTGATCCCCTAAAGCATTCCTGGCATACACACATGCATTTTGACGTAAAAAAAGTGGGCGTGGCCAAAATTTTTGAAAGTGGGTCAAGCTCATATCTCAAGCATTGTATGACATATGGACCTGGGACCAACACCAAATGAGTCGACACTCGATGGAGATTCAAAATATGGGTCAAGGTCACGGAGGTCACCTAGGGGTCATTAAGTGCATTTTTCATAATTGCTGGAAATCACATTTTTTGACCCCCTAAAGCATTCCTGACATACACGCATGCATTTTGACGTAAAAAAAGTGGGCGTGGCCAAATTTTTTTAAAGTGGGTCACGCTCATATCTCAAGCATGGTATGACGTATGGACCTGGGACCAACACCAAATGAGTCGACACTCGATGGAGATTCAAAATTTGGGTCAAGGTCACCGAGATCACCCAGGGGTCAATGAGTGCATTTTTCATAATTGCTGGAAATCACATTTTTTGACCTCCAAATGCTTCCCCAAAATTCAGATGTGCATTTTTTTCATGAAAAAAGTGGGCGTGGCCAACATTTTTGAAAGTGGGTCACGCTCATATCTCAAGCATGGTGTGACCTGGAGCCAACACTTAATGAGTCGACTCTCAATGGAGGTTCAAAAATATGGGTCAAGGTCACGGAGGTCACCTGGGGTCATTGAGTGCATTTTTCAGAATTGCTGGAAATCACATTTTTGAACCCCTGAAGCATTATTGGCATACACACATGCATTTTGACATAAAAATGTGGGTGTGGCCAAAATTTTTGAAAGTGGGCCACGCTCATGTCTCAAGGATGGTAGGACACACAGACATGGGGACCAACACCAAATGAATCAACACTCCATAGAGGTTCACAATATGAACAAGGTCACTGAGGTCACCCATGGATAACTGAATGCATTTTTTAGTATTGCTGGGAATCACATTTTTGGACACCTAATGCATTCTCTTGACAAACCTTTTGAATGCTGCGCACATATATTCCTTTTCTGGTTTCTTAGAAGAATTGTTCTGATTCCATTATGAATATCTGTAAATACTGTTTAAGAAAATCCATTCCAGATTTGTTAAAAAATATCTTACTCCCGAAAATAACCCTCCATAAATTCTCTTTCTATATAGTTTTCCCCAATAGATATTTTAACTCTTTTCTCACAAGCTTGAATTTACTGGATGCAGTAAATTCTATTTCTCTAGTATTAACATTATTTCCTATTTCAATGATTTTTGTCTGATGGATTCTTTACTATTCTACTGAAATTTGGCACATATGTAGAGTTTCATTAAAAGTTTCTCATCTGGATCATGGCATTTCTGAAGTTTTTCTTTTTCTGCCAAAACCGTGCAAAATGTTGTCACAATGTTACGTTTTGTCACAATTCTCAAACAAGACTCTGGACGATTTGGCTGGAGCTGTCATTATATTTGTAGCATGACTTACTACCCATGACTACATAAGCTGTATTACCCATGTTGCTCCCTTTTGACCTCAAAATTCCGAGCAAAGTGCAATTTTGGAAAAACTGGTCAATTTTCACATGCAATTTCTCAGCTCTGCGGCCACATTTTTTCAAAGCGTTTCCTATGAAAAGTTTGAGCATTCATCCAAGAATAATTTGGCTTTTATATATTCTATTCAAAGTTTTAACCTTAAACTCGTTTTCGAGCCTTGAATTCGAGTACCCTTAACTCGTTCATAAACATGGCGCACTTTTAGTTCATTTTTCTTCCATTTACGAATGGTATATCGAAAAGTGATGCACATGTTCGTATTCACAATTACCTATCGAGCATATTTTCTGTTGTACGTTTGGTTGTAAAGTTTAACCATATGCCCATTTTATTTGCATAAAGATAGATGCTGTCCAAAAAACTCGCGCTTTTTCAGAATTTGGTACGATTAAGTGACAATTTACTCCATTCCTAATTGATTGAGTGCTGAATGTTTTCAATATCTGCATGCAGCAGTCATAGAATGAAAACTTTTGTTCTATATGTGAGTATTAAAAGTTTAACCCTTAGCAGATTTGAGACTCCCATATGGGTACTGTCTGAATAATTGTGATTTTCGTAATATCTGAAAATTCTGTTGACATTCAGATTTACAGTTCAAGTCCAAGAAGATTTTCCTTGATAAGGTAGCTGTAAAGTTTAACTCAATCCCTGTTTCGGATGCATAAAGATAGGTGCCGTCGAAAATAACTCCATTTTTCAGAATTTGGTAAGTTTAAGTCGCAATTTACTCCATCCCTAATTGATTGAGTGTTGAATGTTGTCTATGGGTGCATGCGGCTAGCAAAGTATGACAACTTTTGTTTTACATGTTATCATTAAAAGTTTGATCCTTGGCAGATTTGAGAGTTCCCAAATGCGTCCTGTTGAAATAATTGTTATTTTCGTAAAATCAGTACCTGAATATTGGTAAGCATGCAGTGATCTTTCGGTCCTATATAAAGGTGCAAATAGTTAAAGTTGAACAGTTCATCAGACAGAAATAATGACAAACTCTGCCGTTGACGGGTAAATAATGAATGGAAATTTCATTGCATTGAAAATAAAGTGGCAACGAACCGTCCCCATGGATTCCACGCGAGGCGTGGTGTTTTCCACGCGGTCAGAACACTCGATTTTATGCCCAAATGTCGGCCAGGCTACGTAGAACAAGTTCTGAAAATTGCAAGTCGCTGCCTTCAGCGGTCTGGACACAGTGAGCGTATGTCCGATAGTGGTAGTATATTTAGTCTGTGTGAAACACACAGACTATTGTTTTTGCACGGTTTCTTTTTCTTTTTTTTTTTTCTTTTTTTTTTCTTTTTTTTCTTCTTCTTCTTCTTCTTCTTCTTCTTCTCCTATCTTCTGTCTTCTCATCACTCTTTTGTCCGCAAGATAACTCGAAAACGAATTGCCCTATCCCGTTGAGTTTTGGCATGCTGATAGACAGCCACAAGTTCTCGGCCATCTATGTTTTTCAGATTCCTGGGGTGTCAGGGGTGTCTGTAGGGGTGTTTTGAAAGTGGGTCACGCCCATATCTGAGGCATGGTATGACATATGGACCTGGGACCCACACCAAATGAGTCGACACTCGATGGAGATTCAAAATATGGGTCAAGGTCATGGAGGTCACCTAGGGGTCATTAAGTGCATTTTTCATAATTGCTGGAAATCACATTTTTTGACCCCCTAAAGCATTCCTGGCATACACACATGCATTTTGACGTAAAAAAGTGGGCGTGGCCAAAATTTTTGAAAGTGGGTCAAGCTCATATCTCAAGCATGGTATGACGCATGGACCTGGGACCAACACCAAATGAGACGACACTCGATGGAGATTCAAAATATGGGTCAAGGTCACGGAGGTCACCCAGGGTCATTAAGTGCATTTTTCATAACTGCTGGAAATCACATTTTTTGATCCCCTAAAGCATTCCTGGCATACACACATGCATTTTGACGTAAAAAAAGTGGGCGTGGCCAAAATTTTTGAAAGTGGGTCAAGCTCATATCTCAAGCATTGTATGACATATGGACCTGGGACCAACACCAAATGAGTCGACACTCGATGGAGATTCAAAATATGGGTCAAGGTCACGGAGGTCACCTAGGGGTCATTAAGTGCATTTTTCATAATTGCTGGAAATCACATTTTTTGACCCCCTAAAGCATTCCTGACATACACGCATGCATTTTGACGTAAAAAAAGTGGGCGTGGCCAAATTTTTTTAAAGTGGGTCACGCTCATATCTCAAGCATGGTATGACGTATGGACCTGGGACCAACACCAAATGAGTCGACACTCGATGGAGATTCAAAATTTGGGTCAAGGTCACCGAGATCACCCAGGGGTCAATGAGTGCATTTTTCATAATTGCTGGAAATCACATTTTTTGACCTCCAAATGCTTCCCCAAAATTCAGATGTGCATTTTTTTCATGAAAAAAGTGGGCGTGGCCAACATTTTTGAAAGTGGGTCACGCTCATATCTCAAGCATGGTGTGACCTGGAGCCAACACTTAATGGGTCGACTCTCAATGGAGGTTCAAAAATATGGGTCAAGGTCACGGAGGTCACCTGGGGTCATTGAGTGCATTTTTCAGAATTGCTGGAAATCACATTTTTGAACCCCTGAAGCATTATTGGCATACACACATGCATTTTGACATAAAAATGTGGGTGTGGCCAAAATTTTTGAAAGTGGGCCACGCTCATGTCTCAAGGATGGTAGGACACACAGACATGGGGACCAACACCAAATGAATCAACACTCCATAGAGGTTCACAATATGAACAAGGTCACTGAGGTCACCCATGGATAACTGAATGCATTTTTTAGTATTGCTGGGAATCACATTTTTGGACACCTAATGCATTCTCTTGACAAACCTTTTGAATGCTGCGCACATATATTCCTTTTCTGGTTTCTTAGAAGAATTGTTCTGATTCCATTATGAATATCTGTAAATACTGTTTAAGAAAATCCATTCCAGATTTGTTAAAAAATATCTTACTCCCGAAAATAACCCTCCATAAATTCTCTTTCTATATAGTTTTCCCCAATAGATATTTTAACTCTTTTCTCACAAGCTTGAATTTACTGGATGCAGTAAATTCTATTTCTCTAGTATTAACATTATTTCCTATTTCAATGATTTTTGTCTGATGGATTCTTTACTATTCTACTGAAATTTGGCACATATGTAGAGTTTCATTAAAAGTTTCTCATCTGGATCATGGCATTTCTGAAGTTTTTCTTTTTCTGCCAAAACCGTGCAAAATGTTGTCACAATGTTACGTTTTGTCACAATTCTCAAACAAGACTCTGGACGATTTGGCTGGAGCTGTCATTATATTTGTAGCATGACTTACTACCCATGACTACATAAGCTGTATTACCCATGTTGCTCCCTTTTGACCTCAAAATTCCGAGCAAAGTGCAATTTTGGAAAAACTGGTCAATTTTCACATGCAATTTCTCAGCTCTGCGGCCACATTTTTTCAAAGCGTTTCCTATGAAAAGTTTGAGCATTCATCCAAGAATAATTTGGCTTTTATATATTCTATTCAAAGTTTTAACCTTAAACTCGTTTTCGAGCCTTGAATTCGAGTACCCTTAACTCGTTCATAAACATGGCGCACTTTTAGTTCATTTTTCTTCCATTTACGAATGGTATATCGAAAAGTGATGCACATGTTCGTATTCACAATTACCTATCGAGCATATTTTCTGTTGTACGTTTGGTTGTAAAGTTTAACCATATGCCCATTTTATTTGCATAAAGATAGATGCTGTCCAAAAAACTCGCGCTTTTTCAGAATTTGGTACGATTAAGTGACAATTTACTCCATTCCTAATTGATTGAGTGCTGAATGTTTTCAATATCTGCATGCAGCAGTCATAGAATGAAAACTTTTGTTCTATATGTGAGTATTAAAAGTTTAACCCTTAGCAGATTTGAGACTCCCATATGGGTACTGTCTGAATAATTGTGATTTTCGTAATATCTGAAAATTCTGTTGACATTCAGATTTACAGTTCAAGTCCAAGAAGATTTTCCTTGATAAGGTAGCTGTAAAGTTTAACTCAATCCCTGTTTCGGATGCATAAAGATAGGTGCCGTCGAAAATAACTCCATTTTTCAGAATTTGGTAAGTTTAAGTCGCAATTTACTCCATCCCTAATTGATTGAGTGTTGAATGTTGTCTATGGGTGCATGCGGCTAGCAAAGTATGACAACTTTTGTTTTACATGTTATCATTAAAAGTTTGATCCTTGGCAGATTTGAGAGTTCCCAAATGCGTCCTGTTGAAATAATTGTTATTTTCGTAAAATCAGTACCTGAATATTGGTAAGCATGCAGTGATCTTTCGGTCCTATATAAAGGTGCAAATAGTTAAAGTTGAACAGTTCATCAGACAGAAATAATGACAAACTCTGCCGTTGACGGGTAAATAATGAATGGAAATTTCATTGCATTGAAAATAAAGTGGCAACGAACTGTCCCCATGGATTCCACGCGAGGCGTGGTGTTTTCCACGCGGTCAGAACACTCGATTTTATGCCCAAATGTCGGCCAGGCTACGTAGAACAAGTTCTGAAAATTGCAAGTCGCTGCCTTCAGCGGTCTGGACACAGTGAGCGTATGTCCGATAGTGGTAGTATATTTAGTCTGTGTGAAACACACAGACTATTGTTTTTGCACGGTTTCTTTTTCTTTTTTTTTTTTCTTTTTTTTTTCTTTTTTTTCTTCTTCTTCTTCTTCTTCTTCTTCTTCTTCTTCTTCTTCTCCTATCTTCTGTCTTCTCATCACTCTTTTGTCCGCAAGATAACTCGAAAACGAATTGCCCTATCCCGTTGAGTTTTGGCATGCTGATAGACAGCCACAAGTTCTCGGCCATCTATGTTTTTCAGATTCCTGGGGTGTCAGGGGTGTCTGTAGGGGTGTTTTGAAAGTGGGTCACGCCCATATCTGAGGCATGGTATGACATATGGACCTGGGACCCACACCAAATGAGTCGACACTCGATGGAGATTCAAAATATGGGTCAAGGTCATGGAGGTCACCTAGGGGTCATTAAGTGCATTTTTCATAATTGCTGGAAATCACATTTTTTGACCCCCTAAAGCATTCCTGGCATACACACATGCATTTTGACGTAAAAAAGTGGGCGTGGCCAAAATTTTTGAAAGTGGGTCAAGCTCATATCTCAAGCATGGTATGACGCATGGACCTGGGACCAACACCAAATGAGACGACACTCGATGGAGATTCAAAATATGGGTCAAGGTCACGGAGGTCACCCAGGGGTCATTAAGTGCATTTTTCATAACTGCTGGAAATCACATTTTTTGATCCCCTAAAGCATTCCTGGCATACACACATGCATTTTGACGTAAAAAAAGTGGGCGTGGCCAAAATTTTTGAAAGTGGGTCAAGCTCATATCTCAAGCATTGTATGACATATGGACCTGGGACCAACACCAAATGAGTCGACACTCGATGGAGATTCAAAATATGGGTCAAGGTCACGGAGGTCACCTAGGGGTCATTAAGTGCATTTTTCATAATTGCTGGAAATCACATTTTTTGACCCCCTAAAGCATTCCTGACATACACGCATGCATTTTGACGTAAAAAAAGTGGGCGTGGCCAAATTTTTTTAAAGTGGGTCACGCTCATATCTCAAGCATGGTATGACGTATGGACCTGGGACCAACACCAAATGAGTCGACACTCGATGGAGATTCAAAATTTGGGTCAAGGTCACCGAGATCACCCAGGGGTCAATGAGTGCATTTTTCATAATTGCTGGAAATCACATTTTTTGACCTCCAAATGCTTCCCCAAAATTCAGATGTGCATTTTTTTCATGAAAAAAGTGGGCGTGGCCAACATTTTTGAAAGTGGGTCACGCTCATATCTCAAGCATGGTGTGACCTGGAGCCAACACTTAATGGGTCGACTCTCAATGGAGGTTCAAAAATATGGGTCAAGGTCACGGAGGTCACCTGGGGTCATTGAGTGCATTTTTCAGAATTGCTGGAAATCACATTTTTGAACCCCTGAAGCATTATTGGCATACACACATGCATTTTGACATAAAAATGTGGGTGTGGCCAAAATTTTTGAAAGTGGGCCACGCTCATGTCTCAAGGATGGTAGGACACACAGACATGGGGACCAACACCAAATGAATCAACACTCCATAGAGGTTCACAATATGAACAAGGTCACTGAGGTCACCCATGGATAACTGAATGCATTTTTTAGTATTGCTGGGAATCACATTTTTGGACACCTAATGCATTCTCTTGACAAACCTTTTGAATGCTGCGCACATATATTCCTTTTCTGGTTTCTTAGAAGAATTGTTCTGATTCCATTATGAATATCTGTAAATACTGTTTAAGAAAATCCATTCCAGATTTGTTAAAAAATATCTTACTCCCGAAAATAACCCTCCATAAATTCTCTTTCTATATAGTTTTCCCCAATAGATATTTTAACTCTTTTCTCACAAGCTTGAATTTACTGGATGCAGTAAATTCTATTTCTCTAGTATTAACATTATTTCCTATTTCAATGATTTTTGTCTGATGGATTCTTTACTATTCTACTGAAATTTGGCACATATGTAGAGTTTCATTAAAAGTTTCTCATCTGGATCATGGCATTTCTGAAGTTTTTCTTTTTCTGCCAAAACCGTGCAAAATGTTGTCACAATGTTACGTTTTGTCACAATTCTCAAACAAGACTCTGGACGATTTGGCTGGAGCTGTCATTATATTTGTAGCATGACTTACTACCCATGACTACATAAGCTGTATTACCCATGTTGCTCCCTTTTGACCTCAAAATTCCGAGCAAAGTGCAATTTTGGAAAAACTGGTCAATTTTCACATGCAATTTCTCAGCTCTGCGGCCACATTTTTTCAAAGCGTTTCCTATGAAAAGTTTGAGCATTCATCCAAGAATAATTTGGCTTTTATATATTCTATTCAAAGTTTTAACCTTAAACTCGTTTTCGAGCCTTGAATTCGAGTACCCTTAACTCGTTCATAAACATGGCGCACTTTTAGTTCATTTTTCTTCCATTTACGAATGGTATATCGAAAAGTGATGCACATGTTCGTATTCACAATTACCTATCGAGCATATTTTCTGTTGTACGTTTGGTTGTAAAGTTTAACCATATGCCCATTTTATTTGCATAAAGATAGATGCTGTCCAAAAAACTCGCGCTTTTTCAGAATTTGGTACGATTAAGTGACAATTTACTCCATTCCTAATTGATTGAGTGCTGAATGTTTTCAATATCTGCATGCAGCAGTCATAGAATGAAAACTTTTGTTCTATATGTGAGTATTAAAAGTTTAACCCTTAGCAGATTTGAGACTCCCATATGGGTACTGTCTGAATAATTGTGATTTTCGTAATATCTGAAAATTCTGTTGACATTCAGATTTACAGTTCAAGTCCAAGAAGATTTTCCTTGATAAGGTAGCTGTAAAGTTTAACTCAATCCCTGTTTCGGATGCATAAAGATAGGTGCCGTCGAAAATAACTCCATTTTTCAGAATTTGGTAAGTTTAAGTCGCAATTTACTCCATCCCTAATTGATTGAGTGTTGAATGTTGTCTATGGGTGCATGCGGCTAGCAAAGTATGACAACTTTTGTTTTACATGTTATCATTAAAAGTTTGATCCTTGGCAGATTTGAGAGTTCCCAAATGCGTCCTGTTGAAATAATTGTTATTTTCGTAAAATCAGTACCTGAATATTGGTAAGCATGCAGTGATCTTTCGGTCCTATATAAAGGTGCAAATAGTTAAAGTTGAACAGTTCATCAGACAGAAATAATGACAAACTCTGCCGTTGACGGGTAAATAATGAATGGAAATTTCATTGCATTGAAAATAAAGTGGCAACGAACTGTCCCCATGGATTCCACGCGAGGCGTGGTGTTTTCCACGCGGTCAGAACACTCGATTTTATGCCCAAATGTCGGCCAGGCTACGTAGAACAAGTTCTGAAAATTGCAAGTCGCTGCCTTCAGCGGTCTGGACACAGTGAGCGTATGTCCGATAGTGGTAGTATATTTAGTCTGTGTGAAACACACAGACTATTGTTTTTGCACGGTTTCTTTTTCTTTTTTTTTTTTCTTTTTTTTTTCTTTTTTTTCTTCTTCTTCTTCTTCTTCTTCTTCTTCTTCTTCTCCTATCTTCTGTCTTCTCATCACTCTTTTGTCCGCAAGATAACTCGAAAACGAATTGCCCTATCCCGTTGAGTTTTGGCATGCTGATAGACAGCCACAAGTTCTCGGCCATCTATGTTTTTCAGATTCCTGGGGTGTCAGGGGTGTCTGTAGGGGTGTTTTGAAAGTGGGTCACGCCCATATCTGAGGCATGGTATGACATATGGACCTGGGACCCACACCAAATGAGTCGACACTCGATGGAGATTCAAAATATGGGTCAAGGTCATGGAGGTCACCTAGGGGTCATTAAGTGCATTTTTCATAATTGCTGGAAATCACATTTTTTGACCCCCTAAAGCATTCCTGGCATACACACATGCATTTTGACGTAAAAAAGTGGGCGTGGCCAAAATTTTTGAAAGTGGGTCAAGCTCATATCTCAAGCATGGTATGACGCATGGACCTGGGACCAACACCAAATGAGACGACACTCGATGGAGATTCAAAATATGGGTCAAGGTCACGGAGGTCACCCAGGGGTCATTAAGTGCATTTTTCATAACTGCTGGAAATCACATTTTTTGATCCCCTAAAGCATTCCTGGCATACACACATGCATTTTGACGTAAAAAAAGTGGGCGTGGCCAAAATTTTTGAAAGTGGGTCAAGCTCATATCTCAAGCATTGTATGACATATGGACCTGGGACCAACACCAAATGAGTCGACACTCGATGGAGATTCAAAATATGGGTCAAGGTCACGGAGGTCACCTAGGGGTCATTAAGTGCATTTTTCATAATTGCTGGAAATCACATTTTTTGACCCCCTAAAGCATTCCTGACATACACGCATGCATTTTGACGTAAAAAAAGTGGGCGTGGCCAAATTTTTTTAAAGTGGGTCACGCTCATATCTCAAGCATGGTATGACGTATGGACCTGGGACCAACACCAAATGAGTCGACACTCGATGGAGATTCAAAATTTGGGTCAAGGTCACCGAGATCACCCAGGGGTCAATGAGTGCATTTTTCATAATTGCTGGAAATCACATTTTTTGACCTCCAAATGCTTCCCCAAAATTCAGATGTGCATTTTTTTCATGAAAAAAGTGGGCGTGGCCAACATTTTTGAAAGTGGGTCACGCTCATATCTCAAGCATGGTGTGACCTGGAGCCAACACTTAATGGGTCGACTCTCAATGGAGGTTCAAAAATATGGGTCAAGGTCACGGAGGTCACCTGGGGTCATTGAGTGCATTTTTCAGAATTGCTGGAAATCACATTTTTGAACCCCTGAAGCATTATTGGCATACACACATGCATTTTGACATAAAAATGTGGGTGTGGCCAAAATTTTTGAAAGTGGGCCACGCTCATGTCTCAAGGATGGTAGGACACACAGACATGGGGACCAACACCAAATGAATCAACACTCCATAGAGGTTCACAATATGAACAAGGTCACTGAGGTCACCCATGGATAACTGAATGCATTTTTTAGTATTGCTGGGAATCACATTTTTGGACACCTAATGCATTCTCTTGACAAACCTTTTGAATGCTGCGCACATATATTCCTTTTCTGGTTTCTTAGAAGAATTGTTCTGATTCCATTATGAATATCTGTAAATACTGTTTAAGAAAATCCATTCCAGATTTGTTAAAAAATATCTTACTCCCGAAAATAACCCTCCATAAATTCTCTTTCTATATAGTTTTCCCCAATAGATATTTTAACTCTTTTCTCACAAGCTTGAATTTACTGGATGCAGTAAATTCTATTTCTCTAGTATTAACATTATTTCCTATTTCAATGATTTTTGTCTGATGGATTCTTTACTATTCTACTGAAATTTGGCACATATGTAGAGTTTCATTAAAAGTTTCTCATCTGGATCATGGCATTTCTGAAGTTTTTCTTTTTCTGCCAAAACCGTGCAAAATGTTGTCACAATGTTACGTTTTGTCACAATTCTCAAACAAGACTCTGGACGATTTGGCTGGAGCTGTCATTATATTTGTAGCATGACTTACTACCCATGACTACATAAGCTGTATTACCCATGTTGCTCCCTTTTGACCTCAAAATTCCGAGCAAAGTGCAATTTTGGAAAAACTGGTCAATTTTCACATGCAATTTCTCAGCTCTGCGGCCACATTTTTTCAAAGCGTTTCCTATGAAAAGTTTGAGCATTCATCCAAGAATAATTTGGCTTTTATATATTCTATTCAAAGTTTTAACCTTAAACTCGTTTTCGAGCCTTGAATTCGAGTACCCTTAACTCGTTCATAAACATGGCGCACTTTTAGTTCATTTTTCTTCCATTTACGAATGGTATATCGAAAAGTGATGCACATGTTCGTATTCACAATTACCTATCGAGCATATTTTCTGTTGTACGTTTGGTTGTAAAGTTTAACCATATGCCCATTTTATTTGCATAAAGATAGATGCTGTCCAAAAAACTCGCGCTTTTTCAGAATTTGGTACGATTAAGTGACAATTTACTCCATTCCTAATTGATTGAGTGCTGAATGTTTTCAATATCTGCATGCAGCAGTCATAGAATGAAAACTTTTGTTCTATATGTGAGTATTAAAAGTTTAACCCTTAGCAGATTTGAGACTCCCATATGGGTACTGTCTGAATAATTGTGATTTTCGTAATATCTGAAAATTCTGTTGACATTCAGATTTACAGTTCAAGTCCAAGAAGATTTTCCTTGATAAGGTAGCTGTAAAGTTTAACTCAATCCCTGTTTCGGATGCATAAAGATAGGTGCCGTCGAAAATAACTCCATTTTTCAGAATTTGGTAAGTTTAAGTCGCAATTTACTCCATCCCTAATTGATTGAGTGTTGAATGTTGTCTATGGGTGCATGCGGCTAGCAAAGTATGACAACTTTTGTTTTACATGTTATCATTAAAAGTTTGATCCTTGGCAGATTTGAGAGTTCCCAAATGCGTCCTGTTGAAATAATTGTTATTTTCGTAAAATCAGTACCTGAATATTGGTAAGCATGCAGTGATCTTTCGGTCCTATATAAAGGTGCAAATAGTTAAAGTTGAACAGTTCATCAGACAGAAATAATGACAAACTCTGCCGTTGACGGGTAAATAATGAATGGAAATTTCATTGCATTGAAAATAAAGTGGCAACGAACCGTCCCCATGGATTCCACGCGAGGCGTGGTGTTTTCCACGCGGTCAGAACACTCGATTTTATGCCCAAATGTCGGCCAGGCTACGTAGAACAAGTTCTGAAAATTGCAAGTCGCTGCCTTCAGCGGTCTGGACACAGTGAGCGTATGTCCGATAGTGGTAGTATATTTAGTCTGTGTGAAACACACAGACTATTGTTTTTGCACGGTTTCTTTTTCTTTTTTTTTTTTCTTTTTTTTTTCTTTTTTTTCTTCTTCTTCTTCTTCTTCTTCTTCTTCGTCTTCTCCTATCTTCTGTCTTCTCATCACTCTTTTGTCCGCAAGATAACTCGAAAACGAATTGCCCTATCCCGTTGAGTTTTGGCATGCTGATAGACAGCCACAAGTTCTCGGCCATCTATGTTTTTCAGATTCCTGGGGTGTCAGGGGTGTCTGTAGGGGTGTTTTGAAAGTGGGTCACGCCCATATCTGAGGCATGGTATGACATATGGACCTGGGACCCACACCAAATGAGTCGACACTCGATGGAGATTCAAAATATGGGTCAAGGTCATGGAGGTCACCTAGGGGTCATTAAGTGCATTTTTCATAATTGCTGGAAATCACATTTTTTGACCCCCTAAAGCATTCCTGGCATACACACATGCATTTTGACGTAAAAAAGTGGGCGTGGCCAAAATTTTTGAAAGTGGGTCAAGCTCATATCTCAAGCATGGTATGACGCATGGACCTGGGACCAACACCAAATGAGACGACACTCGATGGAGATTCAAAATATGGGTCAAGGTCACGGAGGTCACCCAGGGGTCATTAAGTGCATTTTTCATAACTGCTGGAAATCACATTTTTTGATCCCCTAAAGCATTCCTGGCATACACACATGCATTTTGACGTAAAAAAAGTGGGCGTGGCCAAAATTTTTGAAAGTGGGTCAAGCTCATATCTCAAGCATTGTATGACATATGGACCTGGGACCAACACCAAATGAGTCGACACTCGATGGAGATTCAAAATATGGGTCAAGGTCACGGAGGTCACCTAGGGGTCATTAAGTGCATTTTTCATAATTGCTGGAAATCACATTTTTTGACCCCCTAAAGCATTCCTGACATACACGCATGCATTTTGACGTAAAAAAAGTGGGCGTGGCCAAATTTTTTTAAAGTGGGTCACGCTCATATCTCAAGCATGGTATGACGTATGGACCTGGGACCAACACCAAATGAGTCGACACTCGATGGAGATTCAAAATTTGGGTCAAGGTCACCGAGATCACCCAGGGGTCAATGAGTGCATTTTTCATAATTGCTGGAAATCACATTTTTTGACCTCCAAATGCTTCCCCAAAATTCAGATGTGCATTTTTTTCATGAAAAAAGTGGGCGTGGCCAACATTTTTGAAAGTGGGTCACGCTCATATCTCAAGCATGGTGTGACCTGGAGCCAACACTTAATGGGTCGACTCTCAATGGAGGTTCAAAAATATGGGTCAAGGTCACGGAGGTCACCTGGGGTCATTGAGTGCATTTTTCAGAATTGCTGGAAATCACATTTTTGAACCCCTGAAGCATTATTGGCATACACACATGCATTTTGACATAAAAATGTGGGTGTGGCCAAAATTTTTGAAAGTGGGCCACGCTCATGTCTCAAGGATGGTAGGACACACAGACATGGGGACCAACACCAAATGAATCAACACTCCATAGAGGTTCACAATATGAACAAGGTCACTGAGGTCACCCATGGATAACTGAATGCATTTTTTAGTATTGCTGGGAATCACATTTTTGGACACCTAATGCATTCTCTTGACAAACCTTTTGAATGCTGCGCACATATATTCCTTTTCTGGTTTCTTAGAAGAATTGTTCTGATTCCATTATGAATATCTGTAAATACTGTTTAAGAAAATCCATTCCAGATTTGTTAAAAAATATCTTACTCCCGAAAATAACCCTCCATAAATTCTCTTTCTATATAGTTTTCCCCAATAGATATTTTAACTCTTTTCTCACAAGCTTGAATTTACTGGATGCAGTAAATTCTATTTCTCTAGTATTAACATTATTTCCTATTTCAATGATTTTTGTCTGATGGATTCTTTACTATTCTACTGAAATTTGGCACATATGTAGAGTTTCATTAAAAGTTTCTCATCTGGATCATGGCATTTCTGAAGTTTTTCTTTTTCTGCCAAAACCGTGCAAAATGTTGTCACAATGTTACGTTTTGTCACAATTCTCAAACAAGACTCTGGACGATTTGGCTGGAGCTGTCATTATATTTGTAGCATGACTTACTACCCATGACTACATAAGCTGTATTACCCATGTTGCTCCCTTTTGACCTCAAAATTCCGAGCAAAGTGCAATTTTGGAAAAACTGGTCAATTTTCACATGCAATTTCTCAGCTCTGCGGCCACATTTTTTCAAAGCGTTTCCTATGAAAAGTTTGAGCATTCATCCAAGAATAATTTGGCTTTTATATATTCTATTCAAAGTTTTAACCTTAAACTCGTTTTCGAGCCTTGAATTCGAGTACCCTTAACTCGTTCATAAACATGGCGCACTTTTAGTTCATTTTTCTTCCATTTACGAATGGTATATCGAAAAGTGATGCACATGTTCGTATTCACAATTACCTATCGAGCATATTTTCTGTTGTACGTTTGGTTGTAAAGTTTAACCATATGCCCATTTTATTTGCATAAAGATAGATGCTGTCCAAAAAACTCGCGCTTTTTCAGAATTTGGTACGATTAAGTGACAATTTACTCCATTCCTAATTGATTGAGTGCTGAATGTTTTCAATATCTGCATGCAGCAGTCATAGAATGAAAACTTTTGTTCTATATGTGAGTATTAAAAGTTTAACCCTTAGCAGATTTGAGACTCCCATATGGGTACTGTCTGAATAATTGTGATTTTCGTAATATCTGAAAATTCTGTTGACATTCAGATTTACAGTTCAAGTCCAAGAAGATTTTCCTTGATAAGGTAGCTGTAAAGTTTAACTCAATCCCTGTTTCGGATGCATAAAGATAGGTGCCGTCGAAAATAACTCCATTTTTCAGAATTTGGTAAGTTTAAGTCGCAATTTACTCCATCCCTAATTGATTGAGTGTTGAATGTTGTCTATGGGTGCATGCGGCTAGCAAAGTATGACAACTTTTGTTTTACATGTTATCATTAAAAGTTTGATCCTTGGCAGATTTGAGAGTTCCCAAATGCGTCCTGTTGAAATAATTGTTATTTTCGTAAAATCAGTACCTGAATATTGGTAAGCATGCAGTGATCTTTCGGTCCTATATAAAGGTGCAAATAGTTAAAGTTGAACAGTTCATCAGACAGAAATAATGACAAACTCTGCCGTTGACGGGTAAATAATGAATGGAAATTTCATTGCATTGAAAATAAAGTGGCAACGAACCGTCCCCATGGATTCCACGCGAGGCGTGGTGTTTTCCACGCGGTCAGAACACTCGATTTTATGCCCAAATGTCGGCCAGGCTACGTAGAACAAGTTCTGAAAATTGCAAGTCGCTGCCTTCAGCGGTCTGGACACAGTGAGCGTATGTCCGATAGTGGTAGTATATTTAGTCTGTGTGAAACACACAGACTATTGTTTTTGCACGGTTTCTTTTTCTTTTTTTTTTTTCTTTTTTTTTTCTTTTTTTTCTTCTTCTTCTTCTTCTTCTTCTTCTTCTTCTTCTTCTCCTATCTTCTGTCTTCTCATCACTCTTTTGTCCGCAAGATAACTCGAAAACGAATTGCCCTATCCCGTTGAGTTTTGGCATGCTGATAGACAGCCACAAGTTCTCGGCCATCTATGTTTTTCAGATTCCTGGGGTGTCAGGGGTGTCTGTAGGGGTGTTTTGAAAGTGGGTCACGCCCATATCTGAGGCATGGTATGACATATGGACCTGGGACCCACACCAAATGAGTCGACACTCGATGGAGATTCAAAATATGGGTCAAGGTCATGGAGGTCACCTAGGGGTCATTAAGTGCATTTTTCATAATTGCTGGAAATCACATTTTTTGACCCCCTAAAGCATTCCTGGCATACACACATGCATTTTGACGTAAAAAAGTGGGCGTGGCCAAAATTTTTGAAAGTGGGTCAAGCTCATATCTCAAGCATGGTATGACGCATGGACCTGGGACCAACACCAAATGAGACGACACTCGATGGAGATTCAAAATATGGGTCAAGGTCACGGAGGTCACCCAGGGGTCATTAAGTGCATTTTTCATAACTGCTGGAAATCACATTTTTTGATCCCCTAAAGCATTCCTGGCATACACACATGCATTTTGACGTAAAAAAAGTGGGCGTGGCCAAAATTTTTGAAAGTGGGTCAAGCTCATATCTCAAGCATTGTATGACATATGGACCTGGGACCAACACCAAATGAGTCGACACTCGATGGAGATTCAAAATATGGGTCAAGGTCACGGAGGTCACCTAGGGGTCATTAAGTGCATTTTTCATAATTGCTGGAAATCACATTTTTTGACCCCCTAAAGCATTCCTGACATACACGCATGCATTTTGACGTAAAAAAAGTGGGCGTGGCCAAATTTTTTTAAAGTGGGTCACGCTCATATCTCAAGCATGGTATGATGTATGGACCTGGGACCAACACCAAATGAGTCGACACTCGATGGAGATTCAAAATTTGGGTCAAGGTCACCGAGATCACCCAGGGGTCAATGAGTGCATTTTTCATAATTGCTGGAAATCACATTTTTTGACCTCCAAATGCTTCCCCAAAATTCAGATGTGCATTTTTTTCATGAAAAAAGTGGGCGTGGCCAACATTTTTGAAAGTGGGTCACGCTCATATCTCAAGCATGGTGTGACCTGGAGCCAACACTTAATGGGTCGACTCTCAATGGAGGTTCAAAAATATGGGTCAAGGTCACGGAGGTCACCTGGGGTCATTGAGTGCATTTTTCAGAATTGCTGGAAATCACATTTTTGAACCCCTGAAGCATTATTGGCATACACACATGCATTTTGACATAAAAATGTGGGTGTGGCCAAAATTTTTGAAAGTGGGCCACGCTCATGTCTCAAGGATGGTAGGACACACAGACATGGGGACCAACACCAAATGAATCAACACTCCATAGAGGTTCACAATATGAACAAGGTCACTGAGGTCACCCATGGATAACTGAATGCATTTTTTAGTATTGCTGGGAATCACATTTTTGGACACCTAATGCATTCTCTTGACAAACCTTTTGAATGCTGCGCACATATATTCCTTTTCTGGCTTCTTAGAAGAATTGTTCTGATTCCATTATGAATATCTGTAAATACTGTTTAAGAAAATCCATTCCAGATTTGTTAAAAAATATCTTACTCCCGAAAATAACCCTCCATAAATTCTCTTTCTATATAGTTTTCCCCAATAGATATTTTAACTCTTTTCTCACAAGCTTGAATTTACTGGATGCAGTAAATTCTATTTCTCTAGTATTAACATTATTTCCTATTTCAATGATTTTTGTCTGATGGATTCTTTACTATTCTACTGAAATTTGGCACATATGTAGAGTTTCATTAAAAGTTTCTCATCTGGATCATGGCATTTCTGAAGTTTTTCTTTTTCTGCCAAAACCGTGCAAAATGTTGTCACAATGTTACGTTTTGTCACAATTCTCAAACAAGACTCTGGACGATTTGGCTGGAGCTGTCATTATATTTGTAGCATGACTTACTACCCATGACTACATAAGCTGTATTACCCATGTTGCTCCCTTTTGACCTCAAAATTCCGAGCAAAGTGCAATTTTGGAAAAACTGGTCAATTTTCACATGCAATTTCTCAGCTCTGCGGCCACATTTTTTCAAAGCGTTTCCTATGAAAAGTTTGAGCATTCATCCAAGAATAATTTGGCTTTTATATATTCTATTCAAAGTTTTAACCTTAAACTCGTTTTCGAGCCTTGAATTCGAGTACCCTTAACTCGTTCATAAACATGGCGCACTTTTAGTTCATTTTTCTTCCATTTACGAATGGTATATCGAAAAGTGATGCACATGTTCGTATTCACAATTACCTATCGAGCATATTTTCTGTTGTACGTTTGGTTGTAAAGTTTAACCATATGCCCATTTTATTTGCATAAAGATAGATGCTGTCCAAAAAACTCGCGCTTTTTCAGAATTTGGTACGATTAAGTGACAATTTACTCCATTCCTAATTGATTGAGTGCTGAATGTTTTCAATATCTGCATGCAGCAGTCATAGAATGAAAACTTTTGTTCTATATGTGAGTATTAAAAGTTTAACCCTTAGCAGATTTGAGACTCCCATATGGGTACTGTCTGAATAATTGTGATTTTCGTAATATCTGAAAATTCTGTTGACATTCAGATTTACAGTTCAAGTCCAAGAAGATTTTCCTTGATAAGGTAGCTGTAAAGTTTAACTCAATCCCTGTTTCGGATGCATAAAGATAGGTGCCGTCGAAAATAACTCCATTTTTCAGAATTTGGTAAGTTTAAGTCGCAATTTACTCCATCCCTAATTGATTGAGTGTTGAATGTTGTCTATGGGTGCATGCGGCTAGCAAAGTATGACAACTTTTGTTTTACATGTTATCATTAAAAGTTTGATCCTTGGCAGATTTGAGAGTTCCCAAATGCGTCCTGTTGAAATAATTGTTATTTTCGTAAAATCAGTACCTGAATATTGGTAAGCATGCAGTGATCTTTTGGTCCTATATAAAGGTGCAAATAGTTAAAGTTGAACAGTTCATCAGACAGAAATAATGACAAACTCTGCCGTTGACGGGTAAATAATGAATGGAAATTTCATTGCATTGAAAATAAAGTGGCAACGAACCGTCCCCATGGATTCCACGCGAGGCGTGGTGTTTTCCACGCGGTCAGAACACTCGATTTTATGCCCAAATGTCGGCCAGGCTACGTAGAACAAGTTCTGAAAATTGCAAGTCGCTGCCTTCAGCGGTCTGGACACAGTGAGCGTATGTCCGATAGTGGTAGTATATTTAGTCTGTGTGAAACACACAGACTATTGTTTTTGCACGGTTTCTTTTTCTTTTTTTTTTTTCTTTTTTTTTTCTTTTTTTTCTTCTTCTTCTTCTTCTTCTTCTTCTTCTTCTTCTTCTTCTTCTCCTATCTTCTGTCTTCTCATCACTCTTTTGTCCGCAAGATAACTCGAAAACGAATTGCCCTATCCCGTTGAGTTTTGGCATGCTGATAGACAGCCACAAGTTCTCGGCCATCTATGTTTTTCAGATTCCTGGGGTGTCAGGGGTGTCTGTAGGGGTGTTTTGAAAGTGGGTCACGCCCATATCTGAGGCATGGTATGACATATGGACCTGGGACCCACACCAAATGAGTCGACACTCGATGGAGATTCAAAATATGGGTCAAGGTCATGGAGGTCACCTAGGGGTCATTAAGTGCATTTTTCATAATTGCTGGAAATCACATTTTTTGACCCCCTAAAGCATTCCTGGCATACACACATGCATTTTGACGTAAAAAAGTGGGCGTGGCCAAAATTTTTGAAAGTGGGTCAAGCTCATATCTCAAGCATGGTATGACGCATGGACCTGGGACCAACACCAAATGAGACGACACTCGATGGAGATTCAAAATATGGGTCAAGGTCACGGAGGTCACCCAGGGGTCATTAAGTGCATTTTTCATAACTGCTGGAAATCACATTTTTTGATCCCCTAAAGCATTCCTGGCATACACACATGCATTTTGACGTAAAAAAAGTGGGCGTGGCCAAAATTTTTGAAAGTGGGTCAAGCTCATATCTCAAGCATTGTATGACATATGGACCTGGGACCAACACCAAATGAGTCGACACTCGATGGAGATTCAAAATATGGGTCAAGGTCACGGAGGTCACCTAGGGGTCATTAAGTGCATTTTTCATAATTGCTGGAAATCACATTTTTTGACCCCCTAAAGCATTCCTGACATACACGCATGCATTTTGACGTAAAAAAAGTGGGCGTGGCCAAATTTTTTTAAAGTGGGTCACGCTCATATCTCAAGCATGGTATGACGTATGGACCTGGGACCAACACCAAATGAGTCGACACTCGATGGAGATTCAAAATTTGGGTCAAGGTCACCGAGATCACCCAGGGGTCAATGAGTGCATTTTTCATAATTGCTGGAAATCACATTTTTTGACCTCCAAATGCTTCCCCAAAATTCAGATGTGCATTTTTTTCATGAAAAAAGTGGGCGTGGCCAACATTTTTGAAAGTGGGTCACGCTCATATCTCAAGCATGGTGTGACCTGGAGCCAACACTTAATGGGTCGACTCTCAATGGAGGTTCAAAAATATGGGTCAAGGTCACGGAGGTCACCTGGGGTCATTGAGTGCATTTTTCAGAATTGCTGGAAATCACATTTTTGAACCCCTGAAGCATTATTGGCATACACACATGCATTTTGACATAAAAATGTGGGTGTGGCCAAAATTTTTGAAAGTGGGCCACGCTCATGTCTCAAGGATGGTAGGACACACAGACATGGGGACCAACACCAAATGAATCAACACTCCATAGAGGTTCACAATATGAACAAGGTCACTGAGGTCACCCATGGATAACTGAATGCATTTTTTAGTATTGCTGGGAATCACATTTTTGGACACCTAATGCATTCTCTTGACAAACCTTTTGAATGCTGCGCACATATATTCCTTTTCTGGTTTATTAGAAGATTTGTTCTGATTCCATTATGAATATCTGTAAATACTGTTTAAGAAAATCCATTGCAGATTTGTTAAAAAATATGTTACTCCCGAAAATAACCCTCCATAAATTCTCTTTCTATATAGTTTTTTCCCAATAGATATTTTAACTCATTTCTTACAAGCTTGAATTTACTGGATGCAGTAAATTCTATTTCTCTAGTATTAACATTATTTTCTATTTCAATGATTTTTGTCTGATGGATTCTTTACTATTCTACTGAAATTTGGCACATATGTAGAGTTTCATTAAAAGTTTCTCATCTGGATCATGGCATTTCTGAAGTTTTTCTTTTTCTGCCAAAACCGTGCAAAATGTTGTCACAATGTTACGTTTTGTCACAATTCTCAAAGAAGACCCAGGACGATTTGGCTGGAGCTGTCATTATATTTGTAGCATGACTTACTACCCATGACTACATAAGCTGTATTACCCATGTTGCTCCCTTTTGACCTCAAAATTCCGAGCAAAGTGCAATTTTGGAAAAACTGGTCAATTTTCACATGCAATTTCTCAGCTCTGCGGCAACATTTTTTCAAAGCGTTTCCTATGAGAAGTTTGAGCATTCATCCAAGAATAATTTGGCTTTTATATATTCTATTCAAAGTTTTAACCTTAAACTCGTTTTCGAGCCTTGAATTCGAGTACCCTTAACTCGTTCATAAACATGGCTCACTTTTAGTTCATTTTTCTTCCATTTACGAATGGTATATCGAAAAGTGATGCACATGTTCGTATTCACAATTACCTATCGAGCATATTTTCTGTTGTACGTTTGGTTGTAAAGTTTAACCATATGCCCATTTTATTTGCATAAAGATAGATGCTGTCCAAAAAACTCGCGCTTTTTCAGAATTTGGTATGATTAAGTGACAATTTACTCCATTCCTAATTGATTGAGTGCTGAATGTTTTCAATATCTGCATGCAGCAGTCATAGAATGAAAACTTTTGTTCTATATGTGAGTATTAAAAGTTTAACCCTTAGCAGATTTGAGACTCCCATATGGGTACTGTCTGAATAATTGTGATTTTCGTAATATCTGAAAATTCTGTTGACATTCAGATTTACAGTTGAAGTCCAAGAAGATTTTCCTTGATAAGGTAGCTGTAAAGTTTAACCCAATCCCTGTTTCGGATGCATAAAGATAGGTGCCGTCGAAAATAACTCCATTTTTCAGAATTTGGTAAGTTTAAGTCGCAATTTACTCCATCCCTAATTGATTGAGTGTTGAATGTTGTCTATGGGTGCATGCGGCTAGCAAAGTATGACAACTTTTGTTTTACATGTTATCATTAAAAGTTTGATCCTTGGCAGATTTGAGAGTTCCCAAATGCGTCCTGTTGAAATAATTGTTATTTTCGTAAAATCAGTACCTGAATATTGGTAAGCATGCAGTGATCTTTCGGTCCTATATAAAGGTGCAAATAGTTAAAGTTGAACAGTTCATCAGACAGAAATAATGCCAAACTCTGCCGTTGACGGGTAAATAATGAATGGAAATTTCATTGCATTGAAAATAAAGTGGCAACGAACCGTCCCCATGGTTTCCACGCGAGGCGTGGTGTTTTCCACGCGATCAGAACACTCGATTTTATGCCCAAATGTCGGCCAGGGTACGTAGAACAAGTTCTGAAAATTGCAAGTCGCTGCCTTCAGCGGTCTGGACACAGTGAGCGTATGTCCGATAGTGCTATTTTAATGTCTTTTGTGCAAATTCTCATTAATCTTTTCCAGCCAAAACCAACTCACCGCTGTTTCTTTTCACTTTTAACTTCCGACGATTCTCAAAGGCTTCAATGTTGCGATGGGATCCCTGGGTGCTGTTCTTAAAGAAACTACTTTGATTTACAGCCATCTCTCCGTCAGTCACACTCTATTGTAACTTTTAAGTGGACCTACCCCAGAGAGGGGGCACCACGAGAGACTGTGCCCATTCCCGCCCTCTTCTTTCGCTCCGACTTGAAAAAGACCAAATTCAGAAAATTACCTGCTCTCTTCAAAAACGCTATATGTCAGCGAGTTCTCCGCGGATTTCCACGAAATTTTCACTCAGCATTCACGAACAGATGCTCCATCGGATGCCCGGAAAGGCGACACGAATTGCGCATTTCCTCAAGTCCAATTCGAAAAGAGCGTATGCGCATGCGCGTGAGGCTCCCACGGGCTATGCACTCGGTTGTTGGGTTTTTCAGGCACAGGTCGAGTTGGGCAGATCTTCTAGAACGAACGTTGAAAATTTCGAGTCGCTACTCCAAAAACTCTCTCCACAATCTACTGTATATGTAATGGAGTGTAAACTTTTTATGTCCTGCCGGCAGTACCAACCACCCTTCTAATTTTATATCTTGTTATTATTAATAAACGTTTAACCCTTGGCAGATTTGAGACTTCCCTTATGGGTACATCCACGGGGTTTTCACCCGGTCACAGGACTCAAAAAAGATACTAAACTGTCGAGCGGGGATAGAACACATTCTCAGAATTTCAAGTGGCTGCCTTGGACGGTCTGGTTACAATTGACGTATGTCCTTGTTATGCCCACAACGAATAGTTAGGGGCCATATTGTTTTACCTCTGTCTTTCCCTCTATCTTTCTGCATATAGGGTATATTGTTTGTCCGTCAAACCTCTCTTATTAGCTCATCTTGACAAAGTGAAGCTGAGCCAATTTCATCCCTCTCTGTCCGTCGTCCGCCGTGCGTCAACACCATTTTTTGGTCTTCTCCTCCAAAGCCACTGGGCCAATTCAAGGGAGAGTTTGTGTGAGTGATGATTCCAAAGGGCCATGGCATTTTTGTTCAACTCAACATGCCCAGACCCATAGGGAGGGAGTGGGAAAAATGCTCCAAAAATTTTTTAAAATCTTCTCAAGAACCAGTGTGTACAATGACTTGACATTTGCTATGGAACTTCCTTTTGGGGAGTAGAATCAACTTTTTTCAAACGAAGTTCGTGAAGCAATATTTGGCTTTGTGATGGGAGGGATAAGATTTTTGACCCCGCCCAAAATTTCTATTTTCTTAACCGATGGTCCGCTATGACCCAAATTTGGTATGTGGTACTATTGGGTCATAAGTACTTGACCCATGTAGAAAAAAAATTCCCGCATCCCCATGGGAACCCTGGGAGCTAAAATTAGAAATATTTTCAAATGTCCATATTTCCCAAACCACACGGAACAGAGAGCTGTTATTTGGTATGAAGTATCCTTAGGACCAGTAGAATTGAATGGTTAAAAAATTGCCATCGGTTATGTTAGGGTGTTCTGTAATGGGGGTCGAAAAAAGTGCTGAGTCAGCATATTTGCAAAAATTTAAAAAAATCTTTTTGTCCAGAACAGAACCAATCATCAGAATCTTTTGATATTTGGTATACCGCATTCATAGGAGGAGGAGGGGGGGGGGGGTCAAATGCAAGTTTGTTGAAATAAAAAAGCTCATTGGTTCATATTTGGGCTCACTATAGGAGCCCGAATTTTTAACATAGGGTTATATGGGGAATATTCTTTAAAAATCTTCTTCTTCAGAACCACCAGCCAGAATCTCTTTCTCTTAATGTTTGGTATGCATCATGCATCATTGTTACGAGGGTCAGATTCAAGATTGTTCAAACCAAATCCCTAGGTTGATATTTGGGCTTCCTACAGAAGCCCAAATTTTAACTTTGTTCAATATGGGGGGGGGGGGGGGGGGGCGGTAATTTAAAAAAATCTTCTTTTTCAGAGCCACCAGTCAGAATGCTTTCATATTTGGTATGCAATATAGGGGTCAGATTCAAGTTTGTTCAAATCAGATCCATAGGTATATCTTTGGGCTCGCTACGGTAGCCCAATTTTTTTACTTAGTGCAATATGAGGAAATTTCTTTAAAAATCTTCTTCTTCAGATCCACCAGTCGGAATGCTTTCATATTTAGTATACAACACCTCTAGGGGGGGGGGGGGGGGGGCAGATTCCAGTTTGTTCAATTCGAGTGCCTGGGTTAATATTTGGGCTCCATATGGGAACCTGAAGTTTAACTTAGTACAATATAAGAGGATTTCTTCAAAAATCTTCTTCTTCAGATCCACTAGTCAGAATGCTTTCATATTTGGTATACAACATCTCTAGGGGAAGGGGGGGGGGGGGGGGGTTCCGATTCAAGTTTGTTCAAATCGGATCCATAGGTTAATATTTGGGCTCGCTATGGTAGCCCAAATTTTAACTTGATGCAATATGAAGAAATTTCTTTAAAATTTCTCTTCTTCACATCCAACAGTAAGAATGCTTTCATATTTGATACACAACATCTCTAGGGATGTCAGATTCAACTGTGTTCAAATCGAGAGCTTAGGTTAATATTTGGGCTCCCAATGGAGCCGGAATTGGCCATTTTGCTGAAGAATTAAAAATTTTATATTCAGTACCCTCTAGAGGTGTGTAACTAAGATTAATCCACAAAGGTTGTATCAAGGGGCTTCATTGGGGAGCTCAACATTTTACTTTATGATCAACTGAAGAAAAGGCATGATGCCCGTATTATTTCTGTCACTCCTGAGGGACTCAAGAATTGAGAGTGTAGCTTATGGAGATGTCTTGTTTAATGTGCTCATCCTTGGACTATGTTTAAATTGTGTTCTGTTCAAGATGAGCGTTTCAGGCCCCGTGAGGCCTCTTGTAATTTTCAATGTATTACTTTTTTTATTTCACAGGATGTTTCTACATTTTCC
Source organism: Pictodentalium vernedei (assembly GCA_031216915.1). Taxonomy (NCBI): domain Eukaryota; kingdom Metazoa; phylum Mollusca; class Scaphopoda; order Dentaliida; family Dentaliidae; genus Pictodentalium; species Pictodentalium vernedei. Next base: position 163,056,995 of record CM062291.1, on the reverse strand, counting down.
AGATGTGTGCGTATTGTCAGAATTTTGACTTGCTTCAATATTTTACAAAACTACTGGTTGTTAAACTTAGTCCATTTTAGTTTGGTGAAGCCAAATTCGGGGTTATTGTCATGGACCGTCGTCTGTCTGTCCGTCTGTCATGTTGTACACATGGCACGGGCTAGAGGCCGTATTTATGAAACAAAACTTCTTGGGTACCTTTGTTGTCACTGTGAAACGAGAACAAGTTTTTTGGAGCTCGGTCCGGAATTCAAGATGGCCACTGGCAGCCATTCTGTACAAAATTAGGTGCAATCAGATTTTTTTGGCGCAGAACTTCCATATGAAAGCTCTGATTTGAATAATTTTTGTATGAATGTTTATTACCATGGAATACATCATATATAACACTTTTTTTTCTCGTGTGTAAATTATGCAAATTAGACTAACTTTTGATTTAATTAGTGTTATTTTCAGCACTGTAGGTGCAAATACCAATACGGTTCGGGCAAGAGGCTGCATTTATGAACCGATCGTTACGAAACTTCTTTGGTACCTTTGTTATCACCGTGGGATGAGAACGAGTGTTTTGGGGTCCGTTCTGAAATTCAAGATGGCCGCTGGAAGCCATTTTGTACAAAATTAGGTGCAATCAGATTTTTGCGGCAAACTTCCATATGAAAGCGCTGATTTGAATAATTTTTTGTGTGAATGTTTAGTACCGTGGTATACATCACATATAATACGGTTCTTTTTCCTCGTACATAAATTATACCAATTAGACTAACTTTGAACTATTTAATGTTACATTCAGCACAGTAACTGCAAATGCCAATACGGCTCGGGCTAGAGGCTGTATTTATGAACTGATCTTTACGAAACTTCATGGGTACCTTTGTTATCACCGTGGGACGAGAACGAGTGGTTTTGGGTGCAGTCCGAAATTCAAGATGGCCACCAGCAGCCATTTTGTACTTTAGTTAGTGCATCAGTTTTTTGTACAGAACTTATGTATGAAAGTTCTGATTTGAATAAATTTTTGTATGAATATTTAGTACCATGGGATACATCACAAAAAGTACGGGTTTGTTTTTCTCGAGCAGAAATTATGCAAATTAGATGAACTTTTGATTCATTCAGTGCTACTAATACACAGTAAGTGCACGTGTCAATACGACTCGGGCTGGAGGCTGAATTTATGAACCGATCTTCACAAAACTTCTTGGGTACCTTTGTTATCACCTTGGGACGATAACAAGTGTTTCTGGGAGCGGTTCAAAATTCAAGATGGCTGCCAGTGGCCATTTTGTACCGAAATTAGGTCCAATCAGTTTTTTTTTGTACACAACTTCTATACGGCACTGGCTGAAGGCTGCATTTATGAACCGATCTCTACGAAACTTCTTGTGTACCTTTTGTTATCACCGAGGTATGAGAACGAGTGTTTTGGGGTGCGGTCCAAAATTCAATATAGCCGCCAGCAGCCATTTTGTACCAAAGTTAGTGCAATCAGTTTTTTGTACAGAACTTCTGTATGAAAGTTCTGATTTGAATAACTTTTTGTAGGAATGTTTAGTAACATAGAATACATTACATATAATACGTTTTTTTTTTCTCGTGTAGAAATTATGCAAATTAGATGAACTTTGATTTGTTCAGTATACACAGTAAGCGCATATGTTAATACGGCTCGGGCTAAAGTCTGTATTTATGAACCGATCTTCACAAAACTGTTTTGGGTACCTTTGTTATCACCTTGTGACTGCAATGAGTGTATTTGGGTGCCTTTGTTATCACTGTGCTATGAGAACAAATATTTTGGAGTTCAGTCAGACCCACTCTGGGACTCAAAGATTTCTTTTTATGTCCCCCCCCCCCCCCGACTAAAGTCGGGTGGCATATAGTGATTGAAGTGTGCTTGTGTCCGTCCGTGTGTGTGTCCATGTGTGTGTGTGTGCCCGAGCCAATAACTCGAAGACTGTTTGGGCCACAGTCATCAAACTTCACACAATTATAAAGGACCATGGGAGGATGTGCCACACACCATGGCCGGTGTTTCTTTAGTTATAAAGTAGTTTTTGCTCATACTTCAGGCTTGGTGTGACATATAGAAATACTACCTACATCAAATGAGTTGAAACTTGCTGGAGGTTCAAAATGTGGTTCACCTCTATGCGGTCAAGAGAGGTCATTAAATGCATATTTTTTGCGACCTATTAGGAAAGTCACTTTATACCAATTAATGCAATTCTGAAGATTATACGTGTATCTCGTCATGCAAATGGCAGCGGCAGTAATGTCAATTTCTGATTCCTTGATCGAACCCTATAAATGGTGTGCACATATATGCTTTTTCAGGTTTCTTAGAAAAATTGTTCTGATTCCTGTATGAATATTTTCTCCATGAAAGAATTTCACAAAAAGCAGATAGGGAGTAAGCTATGACTGTCACATACAATAACCTGATCTGTTTATTTAATCTCATTGTACAGAATTAATTCCCAAACCAAGTTAATATAAAAACAAACAACTTGATCATGAAGAATTCCAGTGTACATGTAATTGTAAAACTACACTGAAGATTTGTTATTGAAACCTATCACAATACTGTCAGGATGCCGGTAAAAGATGCAATACTGACATAGTTGACTGTACTGTTAACTGTACTAGTGCTAGGACTGTTTAAAATTAATTTATTAGAGAAGTTCTAGTTTTATGAATGCCTTGTTTAGGTCACTAGATGCCCTTTTAAGAGTAGGCCTTCAAATGAGCTCTTGGGGGTTTTAAGTTTTTACGACAATATCTCCGATATAGAGTCTATGCACCCTTTGTCAACACGACAACTCAAATACGGATCGTCCTATCTCTATGCATTTTGGCATGTTGGTTAACAATACCCAGTTTGCACTCATCTATGTTTTTTGCACCCGTTCGATCTGAATGACAGATCTGAAGTTGGTGGAGCCATTATTTCAAAGTGGGTTGCGCTCATTCTTCAAAGTAGATGTAGACATGGAACTACACCGACTGAGTTAAAAATTGCTGGAGATTCAATATATGGTTCACCTGAATGGGGTCACCACGTGCATGTTATTAAGAATGACTGAGAAAAGCATTTACACCTTAATGTATTTCTAAAGTTTATGAATGTATTTCATCACTCAAATTAGTGGGCAGAGCCAAAATTTTTCATTTCTGATTCGTGTATCGAACCCTTTGAATGCTGGTCACATATATGCCTTTTCTGGTTTCTTATAAAAATTGTTCTGATTCCTGTATGAATATCTGTAAATACTGTTAAGGAAAACCCATTACTGATTTGTTAAAAAATATTTTACTCCAGAAAATAAGCCTCCATAAATTCTCTTTCTGTAGAGTTTATTCCAGATACTTTAACCCTTTTCACACAGACTTGAATTTACTGGATGCAGTAAATTCTGTTTCTCTAGTTTATGTTGTATTTATTTTGTCGTGACAGCGCGGTAGCTCATAGGTAAACTGTTGGACTTCTACGCTAGAGGTCCCGAGTTCGATCCCCGTCCGGGTCGAACCGTGTTGTGTCCTTGGGCAAGGCGCTTTATCCCGGTTGTCAACATGGGGGCACGATGACGCCGTGTACTAAGGCGTATTGTACGTCGATGGTGCACATCTCCAACCGCTGTAACCCTGCATGGGTGGAGCTTGAACAGCGTTAGAATGTTGAGGAGCTGACAGTTGCTTGTCGATGCTGGCTGGTTCTCTCCGGCTACTCCGGCTTCCTCCACCCGTAAAACTGTCTCGGTCACGATTAGCCATCGTGCATCACTATGTGACCTTAAACACCAATAAATAAATAGATTTATTTTGTCGTAACCTGTAGTTCGTTCGAGTATTTTGGGGATTAAAATAACCTCCAGGTAACCTAAGCGATTGTCCGTGGGTTTTTTCTACTGGCCTGTTGAACTATAAGATAATTGGTTTATAGCTTAAGTTATTTTTTCACGGTATTCTTTCTTGTGAGATTTAAGGTTTCAGCCTCGAATAGCAATAAATACAAACAATTATTTGACAAATGTAAGAATAACAATACTTACCTGTGGCATTAGTGAAGTCTTTGTGATGGTAGAACGCGTCCGTGCCAATGTAAAATTCCGGTTGAATTCCTGGAACTGCGTGGGACACGTTTCCAAAATCAGTACTCCCCCAAGGTACAGTCGCGAAACGTTCTGGCGGTTCGAACTTAATGCCAAACTGCATGGCATTCTTTTCAAACAAGTGAACCAATGTTTTGTTACTTATAAGATCGGAATAAAATCTCTCTTCTTGTATAATTTCTACCTGAATGAAAACAGAAAGAAAGCTGAAAGTGATTTCAGCCACTACATGTTTCATCATCTCAGTAAAATCATTTTGAAAATGACGCAGGAACGTGGCGACGGGGGAGGGGGGGGGGGGGTTGTTACCATCCTGACCAAAATTTCCTATAGTTGGAAATTCGGAGGAAAAGTCATGAGTGTTTGGAAATTCCATCTATCTGGATTTTAGACCTTCTTTGGTGATGCTGATGTCTCCTTTACTTCCCAAAATTCCAACTCGATTTCAAATCCGTAAAAACTCCAACTGTTACCATTTACAACTACAGTGTACGTAATTTCGAGCTTCATAAGTATGCATGATGTCAATCGATACGAGATTTATATAGTACGTTTACTTATCATAAAAAATCCTCAAAATGCACTTCTAGAAAATCGCATCATGTAAAATCGTTATCCTGTGTTAAATCCATCATTCACAGTTACAAAATGATGGAACATCAAAAATTGATCATTCCTGCATAAGATCTCATTTAATGTTACGGCAGTGTGAATTGCGGCACGTCGTTTTACCCAAATGAAACCAAATGAAAACAAGAAAAGTTTTGTGCAGAGCTCAAGCGCGCAGACAAAGGAACATAAAAATACAATTCGTGAAAACATTCAATAAGATTACACATTAGATTTACAAGTTTAAAAATAATTTACATTAAAATAAAATTGTTTGTGCTATATTAAAAAATGATATCCATAACATTTCATGAATTGTTTTAATTTAAATTGCATAATCTTAAACGTGATTTTTTTATTAGTCTTTAATGTTACCAGCATCTGTGCTATACCATGAGAGAACACGAGCATAGATTAAAGTTTTGCCAATTATTTATGTCGCCCATTTACTAAACGTTTGCACCCCATCTGTGTTGATCATATTTTACCATTGTGTGAGAACAAATATAATCAAATCTATAACCCTACTTGCCTAATATGCCAGTCTTGGGAGAAAAATAATAATATATATTAAATTTACTCACATCACCGTTAGGTTTTGGTAAACTGGCAAGATTTAAAAAAATTAACAGCACTTATGTTCAATTAGTCTTGACCTAAAGGTTTAATGTATTGGAATTATATAATTAATTATTAAACAAAATCAGAAATTCATGTTTGTGACAAAAATATCTTTTATTAAGAACATAAGTATAACAATAAAATTACATAATATACAATAAAATTGTCGATGACACTCTAGCTCAACTTCAATATGACAGGAATTTAATATTGCTGTGACCAAGTCAACAATAATTAATATGACATTAATTATTATTTGCTGTGATTAAGTCAACAACAATAAAAGAATTACAAGTTGACTGCAATAGACTAAAGATTATGACCAATCAATCGAGTCAATTTTCGAAAAAATTAGATGGGAAATTGTCTTCAACCCTTGTCAGAGATAAAGAAGTCACAAAATATCATATTGGTGATAATGGGAACAAAACAATATTTTATGGCAGACAGACCAAAAACCCTGCTACATATTGATTCATAGATATGACCTCTAGCCCGATCTTTATTGACATGTGCACTTACTTTGTGTAAGTGGCACTGAATAATTTAAAGTTAATTTATTCACGAGAAAAAAAAACATCTGTATTATATGTGATGCATGCCAAGTTACTAAACATTCATATACAAAAATTCATTCAAATCACTACTTTCATATAGAAGTTCTGTACAAAAAACGGATTGCCCCTAATTTCGTTAAAAAATGGTTGCCGGAGACTTAAATTTCGTATCTGAACCCAAAACGCTTGTTCTTATCCCACAATGATAACAAAGGCTCCCCAAGATGGGTTCATAAGTAAGGCCTCTTGTACCGTGTACAAGTTGCTCTGAATAAATCAAAGTTCTCATCTAATTTGCATAATTTATGTATGAAAAAAACCCATATGTGATGTGTTCCATGTTACTAAACATTCACACAAAAATTTATTCAAATCACAACTTTCATGGTCTCTAGCCCGAGCCTTAATGGCATTTACACTTACATTGCTGAAATTAATACTAAATAAATCAAATTTAGTCTAATTTGCATAATTTATGCACGAGAAAAAAAAATTATATGTGATCTGTCTCATGTACTAAACATTCATTAAAAAAATTATTCAAATCAGAGCTTTCATGTGGAAGTTCTGCGCCAAAATCTGATTGCACTTAATTTTGTACTGGCAGCGGCGATCTTGAATTTTAGAACGGACCCAAAAACACTCGTTCTCGTCCCACGGTGATAACAAAGATATCGAAAAAGTTTCGTAAAGATCAGTTCATAAATATGGCCTCTAGCCTGAGCGTATTCGCATTAGCAGTTACAATGCTAAAAGTGACACTAAATAGATCAAAGTCAGTCTAATTTGCATAATTTATGTAAGAGAAAGAAAAACATATTATATGCTATATATCCCCATGTTACTAAACATTCCTACAAAAATTATTCAAATCAGAGCTTTCATATGGACGTTCTGATAGCACCCAATTTTGTACAAAACGGCTGTCAGCGGCTATGTTGAATTTCAGACCATACCCCAAAAACACTTGATCTTGTCCCACGTTGATAAAAAAAGTTACCCCAGAAGTATCGTAAAGTTTGGTATATAAATACGGCCTCTAGCCCGCGCCTTATTGGCATTTGCACTTACACTTCTGAAAGCATCACTAAATAAATCAAAGTTAGTCTAATTTCCATAATTTACGCATGAGAAAAAACCCTTACGGTATTAATGTGATATATCTCATGTTACTAAACATTCACACAAAAATTTATTCAAATCAATACTTTCATACAGAAGTTCTGTACAAAAGAACTGATTTGACCAATTTCGGTAAACAAATTTCGGCTGGCAGCCATTTTGAATTTCGGATTGCATCCAAAAACATTCGTTCTCGTCCCACGTTGATAGCAATGGTACAAATAAGTTTCGCAAAAAAATCAGTTCATAAATACGGCTTTTAGCACGAGCCTTATCCAATTGTTGACGTACATACAGACAAACAGACGGACTGACAGATGGACAACGGGCCATGACAAAAACTGAAATTTTGACTTCGTCCGTCAATGTTGAGCTAATGATACAAGGGTAAAATATAAAATACAAAAATACAAATGCAAATTAAAAAAAAACTTTTAGTAAACAACAAGTTTCAAAAAGAAACAAAAATCATGAGTCATTGTCAGATATATCATAATTACACAATATACAATAATCATATAAAGTTAAAAACTTTTTATTAATATAAAAAAATATGTATACAAGGAAATACCTGAAGTCAACAATAAACAGTTTCAAATCCATGAAGTCAACAATAAACTGTTTCAAAAATATAACAAAATCAAAAATCAACAATGTCAAAAAGAAAAGCAAATTTCAGATCTTTTTCAGATACTTTATAATTACATAAAATCGGCCCATTTTTTTCGAACGAATCAAACCAGTTTTGAAGACAACCCGGATAAACTTTGAAAGGCTTGTGGGAAGAAATCATGAGACATATCCAGCCGCTCTTCAAATCTTGAAAACAAAAAATGCGTATGTAAGGTACAACCACGGGGAGGGGGGAGAGAAATAATTCTATCCCACCAGAGCTTAAGCTTAATTCCTTTACAAATTCACTCACGGGGCGGGGGACACATGTTCCATACCCTATCCCACTCTATCCTGTTCTCGGCCTCCGTCCTTCAACAGCGGTATCTAGATTTTGCTCCCCTACAAAATATTGGAATCCCCCACCCCACCAATGATTTGGCATTATGGATCAACAAATGGTACATGTTAATTCTGAATGCGTCTCAATCTGAATGTAGGGTTTGTGGTTATGGAGGGGGTGGGCTCATAATTATTTTTACAGTAATGATCCTGACGCAACGTGTTCATTATATCCACAATATTCTCGGGTAAAAGAATTGTCCTGAGCATGCTTACTCCTGTTCCAAAATTTTAACCCAAGTTAGTTGCCGTTAGAAGTGGAAGTTTCAGTTTAACATCTTTGTATAATGTAGGAGTGCATCCCAGCATTGTTCTTGTTGAAGGATGAAAACGACGTTGCACATAAAATATAAAATATCGAACAGTGATGGTTTTGGTCCAAATATTAGTAACATGTACACTATATCGCATGTTCCCAAGTTGAAAAGTTAAATTTTCATCTACGCATGCTTTTTCATGTCAAAAAAAATATTACACCCCCCCCCCTCCCCACACACACACACACACACACACACACACACACACACACACACACTTATAAAAAGTACAATGGTATGGTAAATCCCAAAATAATTTGTAATACCAGGTATTTTTGGGACGTACCATGCTTTACCATGGTACATTTTTTACAAGGGCCAAGTCAGCTGAGTTTGAAAGTGTCCGATTTTCAGTTCGATATCTATGTATATGTAGGAGTGCACCCTAGGTTTATACTTGCTGAAGGGTTGACACGAGTTTACACGTAAAATGCAACTTCCCATGTTTGGCCTGCTCAAGATTAAAAAATATATAAACCTCAGTGTGAAATTTCAACTAAAATTCAAATATAGGTGCTAAACTTCCGCTAGTGAACTCTAAAAGTGCATACGTACGTTTGGGCTCCTCTTGTTAAAGGGTTAATGAGTGAATGGTTATCGTAGCAGGTAATATTCACTCCGCCCAGATTACTCCTTATCAAAAAAGATTTACACACAGATGTCAGCTCAATATTTCTGAAAAAGTTCGAGCTCCTTTTGTTAAAGGGTTAATGACTGAAAGGTTAGCGGGCCTGCCAGTCACCCGAGCAGTGAGTTGAAAGATTACACTTTCCATTCTCCTGGTGACTGTTAGCCCCGCATCTTTGGCGTTTTATTCCGCCACCTTGTCATTACATATTGGCTATATATATACTTTTGTTTAAATGTATCAATTTGTTTTTATAAATGTTTTTTTAATACCTCAGTTATTGGAATTTAATTTAATAAAAGTATTGTATAGCTCTTTCAGCTAAATCCGGTGTTATCCACTTTATTGCATGCCCTTATCTATTGGGGTGCCTGGGAAATGAATGCAGTGATACAACTATCACGTTTTGTGTTCACAGGTAACCCATTAGCACTAATCTGCTGTTGACAGTTGATTTTGAAAATAACTGTGTGTACAGATCATATAAGGAAATAGATTATTAGGAGCTGCACTCGGGTTGCTCCGGGGGTTGCCGGGAACGACTGGTCTTTTCAATTCTCTTTGTTTGAGAACAAAGAAAATGCTAAATTTAGCAACCATCAGTAACTTGTGGCCCAATCGGTCGTTTTCGGACGTTTCCGGAATGTTCCGGTGCAGCTTATGATGTAATGTCACGAATATCATCCAATCGGAATTTGGTAAGGCATTGATTTAAACTTTCACCCTTTTTTATTTTCTCTGCCAAGAAACAAAAAAGCATCGTTAATTTGTCTACTAAAAGTTGTCCCTCCCTCCCTTTTACTTTCATCTTTAGTTATTTCAGTTCAGCGATGGCGTTTTATTCCGCCACCTTGTCATTACATATTGGCTATATATATACTTTTGTTTAAATGTATCATTTTGTTTTTATAAATGTTTTTTAATACCTCAGTTATTGGAAATTAATTTAATAAAAGTATTGTATAGCTCTTTCAGCTAAATCTGGTGTTATCCACTTTATTGCGTGCCCTTATCTATTGGGGTGCCTGGGACATAAAACGTATACGAAACATACACATATTACAATTTGAAGCGAGTAACTTTGACCCACATTATGAATATATTTTATAAAATGACGTATCAATAACGAGAAGGTGAATTCTATAATTTGAGAGTACGGTGGCCTTTATAAGAAAAACGTGTCCCAACCTATTTTTAAAACCCATCATGTATAATCGTTTTCGGACTTTGAAACCGAAAGACTCGGAGTGTTATGATGATATCGTTTATAATATATTTAAGTACGCCATGAATGTAGAACTATTTATTGCACGCTTTTATGGTTGTGCAAAATTGTAACAAATTGTATATAAAATAACAGGCCAAAATCAATTAAACCAACGAGAGTTAATATCGAATGTGTCCACAACAATAGGATTCCGTTTTGTTTTATTTTTGAAGTCGATTCAAAATATCAAGAGAATTCAATTTTTCTCTCAATTATGCCAAAGAGTGTACCAAATAGCGCGCGCATGCGCGCTAAACAAATGAAATCATATGGAAGTAACGAAAGCACAAAACCAACCAAATGATACTATATAATATTCCTCGTACATATTAAAACCTATATATCCTCGCCTCCGTAAAACCCCACTACCCTACTGCCAGGTCGCACACTTAAATTTGATGAGATTATTGGCTCTCGCTCCCGACTCTCGTGGATTTATAAGCAAATAAAGCTATAAAGCAAATAAAGTTATTAGGGTTGCAAGGGATTTCAATCCCACATCGTCCCTGCAAACATCTTTTTACAACATCTTTTACCATCTTCATTAAGATTTTTGAACATATCTTTGTAGTGTTTCTGTCATTCTCATTTTGATTTTCTTCTTCTTCGAAGGTGGTTCTTGAATTGGTTTTTTGAAGTCTTTGGCGTGACTTGACCCTGGTGTAGTGTCTCCAAGGTTAACAGGTTTAGCAGGTTTGGTGTCTTTGGTTAGAGATTCAGTTAAAGTTGTTTGTTGGGTTTTGATGGCTGCATCTACGTCTTCTATTTGGGACTTCAAGGCATTCCATTCTTCTAAAGATAGAGCAATACCAGTCTTCTTAGGATAAGGTTTCTGGTCTTTTCCCTCAAAGTATCTTCTGAGATAAATCTTCAGTTCACCCTGGTGTTGGGTGACGTTAGCATAAGTCTGATTGGTGCCAATTCGGAACATCTTCTCTGGTCAATGGTTCGATCGTGAATGATGCCAAGTCCATGCTTTGCCTAATCTTATATATCTTTGACGGACGTGATTGAAAACATCACCCAGTTCAACAAATTTTGATCGACTTTTTGATTCTTGGTTGGGGTTTGTGTTTGTTTCCTATAGGATTATAGGTTAAAGTTGGAAACTTTGAAAATTAGTATAGAAGTCAATGGAAAGGAAACACAATGAGAATAAAGAAATTTGATTGATTAGCTTGGATCTGATTGGTCAGTTTGGCGATCAAACTGCAGTCTTAATCCTTGAATTGTAGGAAGTCATTTTTTTAAAAATATAAGAAATATTATATGTTGCGGATTTTGTTATCAACTACCCAACAGAAGTACAAAGATGTAAGGTTTCTACAACAGGTATCCTCCAACAATACCTGGCCATAGGTATCCTCAATTTGGTATCCTCAAAAGGTATCCTCAACTGATACGTAGCCATGTCATAGGTATCCTCAAATACTGAAATGAGTCGAAGAGTCGTTCGAGGAGTCACTCGAACGAGCAATTGCTCGTTGGCTCATTTGCTCGATGGGATTCGAGTCATTCGAGCAATGGTTTATCAGTAACTGCTCGATGGCTTATTAGAGATATTTGGGATAGGTATGTCTTGTGGTACAGGTAATAGTATCCTCAGATAAGTATCCTGTAAAAGGTATCCTCGATAGGTATCCTCAAATAATACAATACCGGGGCATAGGTATCCTTAAATACTGAAATGAGTCGTCGAGGAGTCACTCGAACGAGCACTTGTTCGTTGGATCATTTGCTAGATGGGATTCGAGTCATTCGAGCAATGGTTTATCAGTATCTGCTCGATGGCTTATAAGGGATATTTGGGATAGGTATGTCTTGTGGTACAGGTAATAGTATCCTCAGATAAGTATCCTATGAAAGGTATCCTCGACAGGTATCCTCAAATAATACAATACCGGACCATAGGTATACTCAAATACTGAGTCGTTGAGTCGTTCGAGGAGTCACTCGAACGAGCAATTGCTCGTTGGCTCATTTGCTCGATAGGATTCGAGTCGTTCGAGCAATATGCCAAGTCACTCGATCGAGCAATTACTCTAAAGCTCATTTGCTCGATGGGATTCGAGTCATTCGAGCAATGTTTTATCAGTAACTGCTCGATTGCTTATTGGGTTTGGGAATGCTTTTGATATACACAAGGGAGATAACTGCATTATGGGAAATCAAGCACTGGAAATTATAAAGACTTGGACGAGAGAACCAGAGATAGTTTGGACTGAACAGACTGTTAGTGATAGAGAAACATATGCAATAGGCATTAAAATGGGATTCTGGGAAAATCAGGCCATGTAGTCCTAATCAATAGAACATACCCCCTGTACCCCTTGGTACTATAGCATAACGTGTTATTGTTATATGCCCAAAATGGGGCTTCACATGTCCGTTTGGGTGGTTTGGTGGAAATTTTGGTGGTTTGTAAGGGTGGTCGGGTCCATTTGGGTAATTAGATATACTCTAGTTCAATCAAACACACCCCAGGGGTCCCCCTTGGTATTATAGCACTACGTACTAAGCCGACAAGATGGGAAATCCGTATCAAGTAAAGTCAATTTCGGTGATTTGAGGTGGATTTTGGTGATTTGGCGGGATTGTCGGGTTGTTTGTGGTAATTAGATTTACTCTTCTACAAAGGAACATACCCTCCGAACATACCTTGTCCTATTGCAGAAAAATTGGGTAACATAGCAACCACGTGCTACCATAGAAACCAAGATGGCGGCCTCCAGTATACAAAATGGACGACGGAAACACGTATCACCCTAACAACACGCGCTGCGCATGCGCACTCACACCACATATTACTATAGAGATGACGTCACAACATGGCCGTTCACGCGGGTTACCATAACAACACAACATGGCGCCACTAGTTCACGTGACTATGACGTCACATGAGATCCCCCGATGAGATCCCCCAAATATCCCCTGAAAACCACGTTACACACTACTGGTGCCGCAAACCATCTTGTCCAATATCCCAGCCCTGCTCTTGGGCATCCAAGACACCCCTAGCCACAGATGGCCCAAAAACAATCTCTCTGCATATAAAGCCACAACGGAAATGCAGCATCAGACCCCCAGGTAACCACTGAAACCCGCCTCCACCAGCTGAATTGCAGATATACACCCATTCATGTTCCAAGCAATACAACTCTTAGCCCGATGTACAACATGTCTATGCTGTTCAGACACCTGTCTAATCCCACCACCAAGAAGCCTTGCCCAAAATATATTGTTTCCTCCTGGATAACTTCAACTGTCCACAAGAAATAGTTGTTTTTCATTTCATTACTTTTCGGTTAAAAGTTTCGTTTGTACAGCTGGTCTGAGAGAGACCTAATACTGAAGTTCTTTGACCATAACAGGGTGGCTTGTCTGAGATGAATTGCCTACTGGTAATTATTATGACTGCTTTTCCTTATAGTAGTATCAAAACATCATGGACTATTGATTAACAAAATTAATAATAACTTTTGATTATCAATGCATATAAAGTATTATTGCCTGGATGTCTGGATAGTGAAGCCCTGATAAGTGCTAATAATTATTGGGGTTAAAAAACAAAACGACGAGCATCGGAAGAGATCAAATTAAAATCATCAGTCAGTAAAAATTTCCAAAGTGGATTTTCCTTCGATTGTATACCATGTTCGGTATTTTTTCATTGTTGTTCCCTGCGTATAAAACTAAAAAAAAACAGACATCGAAAACAACAATAATAAAAATAGCAAAAACAAGCAAACACAGCATAAAATCGAAAAAAACCCATTTGTATAAAAACAACTTCGACTTTCCTTTTGACCAGAACTTTGTATTTAACCCTTTACCCAACGAATCGGAAGCATCCGCCAGCGTAATATGCAAATTCAGCAGTTGAAAAAAAAAAATTCAAAAAATTTCAACAAAACCATATCATATGAACCCTCGTTGGAACGAGCGCGTCGAGCTCGTTCCATTGAGGGGTCACATGATATGGTTTTGTTGAAATGTTTTGAAAAATTGAAAAAAAATATTTAAAATGATAAATTTTGATATCGTCTGCGTTTGGTAAACGGTTAAGTCGACTGAGACAGCTGAACAGTCGCTAATATCCGAGTAATGCGACTAGCTGGCCCTGAGATAAAATAGAAATTCGAATTTTCGAATTTTTGTATCGACGAGCTCGTTCCAATCAAGGGTCATAAGATATGTTTTTGAAGCAAAGAATGAGAAATAATACTACATTGGAAGGGCGATTTCGTGTATGTGGTACTGGCCGTGTTTGTCGTTACATTTGGTAAAGGGTAAACTAATGACATTTAATTGGATTAATCGATTGGTTATGTTCTCTTCTGTGTTTTGTTTTGTTTGTCAAAGGCTCAAGGCCACCTTCCTTGAACAGAAAATGCCGATGGTCAGAAAAGTACCCTTTTCTTAACTTTCACTCCTCAGTTTAATGGAGTTATATTCCGCACTACCGTCGCGTCGAATTCAAAGAACTGAATCCGACGCGGGGGTAGTGAGATATATATATACGTGGGGGTGCGGAGTCGATGGTGGGGGCTGCTGTTGCGAAAAGAGAGTCACTGCTTTTAAGAGAAACAAATGTGATATCCGAATTCCATTCAACCCAAAATCTAGACCATATATCAACAGCAATTCTGAAGGCACAAACATTTGAGCACACCACAAAAGCTGCAGTTACTTCAGGTGATGGCAACTGCCTTTTAAACGCAATCTCCATAGCGTTAACAGGGCGTGAAGACCTTGCAACAGAATTCCGCTTCAAGACGTGCATTGAAATGGTCCTTTTTCCATATGTTCTACACAATCAAAAAAATTAAAGAGACTTTTTACTGCTGAGCCCGAGCTGCGAATAAGCTGCCATCGCTTGTTCTACCGGTGGAGAATGGTCGTCTGTGTGTACAATTATTTCACTGTCTAGCGTAATCAAGAGACCAATAAAATCTGTGTACCCTGCTGTCAACGGATGTCCGCCATCGAAATCATCTCCTAAGTGGCAGACTATACTTGCCCGAAAACAAATCACTACAACACCCTCGGGGAGAGGTAGTGCCTTTGTGGGAGGACCCAACCTCCCACACTGGCCCTCACCCGAGGGTTCAGACAACATCAGTCAACGAAGTCAACCCCACATCCGTGACACCTTAGCCGGAAACATCTGCCGAGTATCTGAACCTTTTCCTCCTTCAATACGCCTTGACATGACATGAAGCCAATTGATCATAAACAAACAGTCACCGAGGGTCGAAAGGGGCTTGCCCCATGGCGTCCCTGCGCACCTTCGGCGCGCAAAAACCATTCCGTCGTCGTCAACGGATGTAAAGACCTAGCTTTCCTAACAATGAATAAACTGTTTGAACCGCGCGATGTATGATTGTATGTATAGAGAAATCCTGTGAAAAAATCATGTGGACAACAACTTATCAACCAATGCATGGGAAAATTTGGGCTCCAAATCATTTCGTGCCTTTATTAGATAATTGTACTTTTTCGGAGGTTTCAAAACCCTACATTGTTCCGAACAGTGTATGGGGTGTGTGCACACAGTCAACGCCAAAACGTAAACGAAATATTCAACTGGCTAAGTTTAGAAAGAAACAGCGTATTCCGACTGTATCGGCTCCGTTATCTCCAATACCGGACGTATCTGAAACAAAAGAAACATACACAAACATTGATTCAGATTCCTTTGCAACTATTCAATCATCACCGGTATCGGCAACACTATCAGAAGAAGAAAAATCAGAATCTTTTTCACACTCTTTATCAAAATCATCAGACTATTTCTCAAAATCATACTCATTGTCCGAATCACCACCAAACCCACCTTCAGACAAGTTAGTCTACGATAAAACAACTCTATGTTCATCAACAATTCAATCATCATCGGCATCGGCATCACCATCAGGAGAAGAAAAATCAGATTCTTTTTCAAACTCTTTCTCAAAATTGTCCGAATCACCACCAAACTTAACTTCAGACAATTCAGTTTACGATAAAGCAAGTCTATGTTCATCAACTATTTCGAAAGACACTGGCTTTTCGGATTTACCAACATCAGGGAAATTCTTGAGTACAGAACGACTTTTTAAATACCTTACTTCACCATCTCATGTTGTGTCGAGTATACCGGATGGTGTGAAAAGTAACGTGTATTTTGTGATTGAGGACTCGAGAAACGAGGTGAAGAAAAAACAAAACAAAAGAGCAAACAACGCAGACTGCCGTGGTGTGTGGGATGCGCGATCAACAACCGTCAATACACATGATTAAAAGTTTCTCTGGGCAACTAAAACAGATAAGAAAGGTCAAAGGACTATACCGTTTTGAAAAAAGGACAGAAGGGAAGTCGGAATGGGTCACAGAGTCTCCACAACCAACGGAAAGTGATGTTTATATTTTACACAGATTCTACGCAAAACTAAAAAAAGATTGAAATTATAAAAAAAAGAGTGACACATATCAATCATACAAACACCTCAAAACGACAGTTTAAATTCACTGGCCATCGTTGAATATTGTGGTGTAAAAACAGTTTCTTTACCACATGGCAAATCCAAGCACAAAGTACGCACAAAGCCCGAAATCACGGAGAAAGCATCAGAACTAGCACGTCATCAGAATCCAAAAGAAGTTTACGCCGAAGTGGTTGGTGACGATTCGATAAATGCCCCACAAAGTTTAAAACAAATTCGACAGAAAAAATACAGAGAAAAAAAGAAAAGTGGGAGTGGTTGGGCTAACCTTTCCGATGAGCTCTTAAAGTGTTATTGATGTGATAAAGACATCTGACCTTGTACAGCGAGTCATTTTTGCAAAAGATGGCAAACCTCCTTGCGTCATCATGTATTCTGAAAATCAGTTAGAAGACATGCGGTTGAATATTAAAGTAAGTGAAAGATGCGTTTTAGGAGTGGACAGAACATTTAATCTCGGGGCGAGCTTTGTGACTTGCATAGTGTATAAAAATCGACATGTATATTGCATAGAAACGGGAGAGTCACCAATATTTTTAGGTCCAATGTTCTTGCAATTGGGACGCCACTTATGACACCTTTTTAAGATATAAAAAGCAAACTTTGTGATGTACTTAAAAACATTGAAGTGAAAATGGGCAGCGACAAGGAAAAGGCAGTCATGAAAGCTTTGAAGAGTTCTTTCCCAACCGCAGAACTTTTGCTGTGCACAAAGCATTTGAAAGACAATATAAATAGTATAGCCGTGGTATGATGAGTTGATTATTAATTTATGACAAACATGAAGTTGAATACCCTGTGGATAGCTGTACAAGAAAACTGTGTTGATGAATCTTTGTTCAATGGACGAATTCACAAATGAACTGGGAAGGGGGTATCATATCGGTTTTGGCAAAATAGACTTTTATTACTAGTCTACATTATATAGACTACTGTATGTGTAATACGGGGTCAGGACTGACGTGGTGCATTCATTGTTATCGGTGAAAAAAGTGGTTGCAACCACAACTTCCAGTAACTGTGCACACACCAGCGATTCCATAATTCGAGCAGTATATTATATTTCACTCATGCCCTCCAATAAATTCAAAATTAGAAGGAGAAATATGCTGTTGGATTTTCGTGAAAAAGAGAAAAATGCTGTTGGGTTTTTAAGACGAATGGCTGATTTCAGCGTTAGGAAGAGATTTATGTCAGTGTTTACAATAAATATGCTAAAATTCAAGCACATTCCATTAATTCGTTATCAGTTTTTTCAAGTACTTTTCATTTTTTCAAAGCATACATCGGAGTTTATTAAGCAAAAACCATTCACAACAGCAATCGAAAACAGTATAGGTGGTGAATCGTTCGGATTGCATTCCCTTTTCCATCATTCTATCCAGGCCTTGTAAACTCTCTGGAAAGAGGATTTATCCCTCCCCGTTTCATTTCTAACAGCAGTCTCTGTGATCGTTTTCGGAAAACTCTCAGAGGAAGCTTTGCTAGAAATAGTGTATGGGGCTTACATTTTAAGTACGACAGATAATCTCAGTTATTACCACTTTAGCGTGTGTTCTCTAGTATATTAACACAATTTTACCTTTACGGTAAAAGTGTATAAGGCACAGCCTCAAACCGGAAGTTGTGTGTTAACGTGGTTAGCAGCCCGCTTCCGGCTAAATGTTTCGTTAACAGCCCCGGGTACAGTTTATGTAATCCATCATACCAAACGCGCCACTGGTTCCGAGATGGATGATGAAACGCGCTTAACTGCAATGAATGTTAAAAAAACAAGTGAAATTTGTGTGATTTCCCCATTACTTCGGTGATGAAGCATTCGAATTGTCAAGGCGAGTGTAATTAATTCATTACGGTAGGTTTTTGTTATTAGATTTCGGGAGAACGCCAATTTTTCGTGGCAAACAAAAATATTTAAATTAAGCTATCATGTGATTGACCCGTGACGTTTTGTTTATCTTGAAACAGACGACACATGTGTTTGGGTTAAATGTCATTGCGAAAACTCGGTATGTCACAATCAAGTGAACTTGATGAAGAACCTTTGGATTTAACCATTTTAGAAGTGGTAATACTAGTAATAACACGATTTTGTTGGGCGTCCCTGTTTATTAACGGCCCTCCAGGAATGATTGACAGCTTCGTCTCGGGCTGTTAATGGACACTCAGGCTGTTAATCATTCCTGTCGGGTCGTTAATAAACCGTAAAGCCCTCCAAAATCATGTTATTGGTACATTGATATAAATGTGTCTCAGTAACAGAACTCGCGTACAGTCTAACTACTTCATGAACGTCGAAAAACAAGCGTTTTTCAATGGTTTCAAAAACTCAAGTACAAGATCTTCAAACACCAACACGAATCACGGGACAATGACAATCGTATAACACTTAGTCTTCGACTCATCGGTTAGGTTTGTTTAAACCTTCCTCTAACACGACTACCCCCTCGATGGAGCAGTTCTTATTTACTGCTGTATACAAGTTCTGATGTACTGCTAAAATAGAAACTGGAACCAAGCCGGGGTGGAAATCCTCTAAAGTGGACAGCATAGGTATAAACGATTGGCTAAACTTGAATTCACACCTATGCTAAGGTCCTGATATAGCCAAAAATGCCGAAAATGGCCCTAATCACAATAAATAAATAAATAAATAAATAAATAAATAAATAAATAAATAAATAACACAGCTACAAGTCGACACTTGCCTAAAACCTCGTATAACCTAAAAGTTTAAAGTTTTGCCCCAAAACATAGTGTATGAGCCTTTGTTGGAACGAGCTTGACAAGCTCGTTCCAGTGAGGTGTCATACGTTACGTTTGGAGGACAACAATTTAAAAAAAAATAATAATAAAAAATGAATATAACAAAATTTGAGCGATCATTTTTGTGAACAACGCTGATTGTGTATGACCATTAAGTGGGGGTGCGGCGGCGTTGCGGTTCTCGTCACATCCACGATGTTTAGCAACGTCGAGCCCGGTTAGTCTTTGAATGGGTGACAGTCTCGCTCATCGATTCGGACTCCCGGGTTGTGTACTTGGGCAAGGCACTTAAGCCCGATTGTCCACATGGGGGCACGATGACGCCGTGTACTAAGGCGTACTGCACGTCGATGGTGTGCATGTCTTCAACCAATCTAACCTTGCCTGTGCAGCAGTACGGAGTCACGATGTTGGGGAGCTGACTGCAGCTCGTCGTTGCTCGGTGGTTCTCTCCGGGTACTCCAGCTTCCTCCACCCGTAAAACTGTCACGGCCATGATTAGCCATTGTGCACAAGTATGTGACCTTAAACACGAATAAATAAATAAATAAATAAATAAATATGGCCATCAAGTAAAGGATTAAATGGCTCTGTTTTGCAGAGTACGCTTTTTACATACCTGACAACCTGTAGTAATTGCCGCCGCTTTAAAACAGTTGGTTGTCTTCTTTTCTAATTCACGGAGATACTCGGTTGTTGGCGCTCGGAGACAAAAACTCATCTCAGTGTATTCTGGTATGACATTCGTCACATCACCGCCTTTATTTATAATCCCTGCAACATGCAATAATGAAACAAAATTGAAGACTTCAGCTGAATACAACGCACTTGAACAGCTTTCGTGGATTCTTCAGTACCCGGTAGTTAACCCTTTGAACCCTGGTGGTATCTTCCATTTCAGATCAATGAAAGCAATTGGAAGATTCCATATTCATTATTTGGGGGGTAGACCAATTAAAATGTTCAACGTGCAGCCCTGGGGCTGCACGTTGAAAACATTGATTGGTCTATCCCACACATTCACTTAGCAGCCATCCTACGTTATGAAAGTATGACGTATCATGCTTCTGGGCCGGAGAAAAGAGCCGCTCGGGTTTTGGTACTATTGTTTGTGCTCAAGGGTCGTCGGCTTGAATAGGAAACGAAAAACATTGTTTTTAACGACAGCTTATGTTTGTTTGTTTACATGTTGGGGTTTAATAGCACTTTCAACAGAACTCTCCAACATACTCATCTGTCAGGAGTATCGATTGAAGGCAAGTGTGCATTCATCGTGACCTACGCCTACTACACAGCGTCACCGTGCTCACATTTGGGCAGTCGGGATGAAGTGTTTTGCCCAAGGGATTAAATTTATGGGGATTGGGGGGGGGGACAAAACGCACCTGCCGCGGTAAGATTAAACGGCCGACCTTTCGATATCAAGTCTAATGCTCTATTCCATGAGCCACAGTGACCCTTAATGTCAGCTGATATCAATATCTCTCCAGTGAACAATGTCCATACACGAATGCAGCGGCAATTGATTCGAACACCACAATCTGAAGAACTGGCTTACTATTATATTGTCCCTTGAAAGCATAAAGGTGCCAACTGCAACGTACAGCATTGCATTTGACACCTTTATGCCTTCATGATGAGATATAACAGTAAGACAGTTCTTCGCTTGTGGGGTTTTAATCAACTACCAATATATTTATCCAAACTTTACATGTGGAGCGAACATATTTTTGCCGACGAATATACCATTTTTTGCGGTGTGTTGGTCACTTAAACGGGAAAAAAACTGAAATCATCTATATCGTATAAGGTCACTGACAAAAAGAGTAACGAAAAAATCGACTGTATTCCTACGAGCTCGACGAGTTCGTTCTATTGATGGTGTAACATGATAGGGCTTTGTAGAAATTTTAAAAACAAATTTCATCTATTCACTTTGTTATTAAACGGAAGGGTGCGTTCTATTCGTTAGGTAAGGGGTTAATAATTCCAATGGAGTTTACAGAATCTGGTAGACGCTACCACTATCCTCGAGTGGTTTGTGGTGGGATGGGGTAACTGCAACCGATAGGAAAGTTATTTTACCCAGTCACGAGGCTTGCGGGTGTCTGTCTGGGTCAAATATATTTCCCCGAGGGTGAGATTTATCCATCCACCCGTACACTACTCGATGGCCATTTCTCTCCCCTCACACCCCATATGACGTCATCGAAATCAGACTACTTCTAGACGATGAAAATGTTCTCTTCTACCGAAGGGTCGTGAAGAAAAATGGATTTTATAATCGGAAATAGCATCGAGAGGTTCCGCATATACCAATGGTATATACCACGAAATCAAGCATTAGCCCACGAAATCGATGGGTTAATATAATGAAGCGAGTTGAAACAGCTGACATTCCGGTGGCGTCAATTTTGATTTTTTGGATTCCGATGACGTCATGTGGTGGGAGAAAATAATACAGCAGCGCTGTTGGTGTAGGATGGACAGCTGTATAAGATGAAGCGAAGCGGGGCGCCGTGTTTGTTTACAAAATGCAGACAATTATGACATAGGCCAGTGAATGTTAAATATTCAAATGCGGATGATCACGTGGGATGTGTAAGATAAATCAGTCTCACCCAGATACCTTGGACATGCATAGACAGATCGTGAAAGAAAAGTTTTGCACCAATACGTAGTCTTGTAAAGATCACAGAGCGAATTGAGCTCGGAAAAGACACCATATACCAGTTTTAACTATTGCTTCCCATATCCAAATGAATCTGGCGCCTTTCCATACCAAGTTAAAATTCTATGCTATAATCTGCTATAATATGGACTTTTGACATCCCAAGATTGCAAGTCAATGGTGATGTCGATATGCTCATTTTGAGCAACGGAATGAATTCATCTCTAAGCTTTTGGTTTAGTATTCATTGCTAAGACAAAATAGCTTCAGATTCTATTTCAATGGAATGTACGACTTAAGAATTATTTCCCCAGCTTTACCGGAAGCTGCAGAAAAAACAATTCATTCTATGTGCTTTATAATTAGGATTAACTGATGCACACCAAACTGACTGTTTGGATCGTCATTATAATACATAATTGTTATGATGGTAGCAAACTATAATGGCAGATAACTTCAAGTTTTTAAATAAATATTAGCATCCAAACACAGCAAATTTAAATTCTTGGTACTTTATATAGTAAAGCCCCGTCACATCTTTGCGATTTTAACACGATCTACTACGACATGAAAATTTTGGGCAATCGTGGATAAACGTACTGAGATCCGCACTGCGTCATAATCATTCTTGAGTATTCTCGGTTGATCGGCATTCGCGTACGAGAGTTTTAAACTGGTTAAAACTTTCGTACTCCACCGTGCGATTTTTCAATTCCGAACTGCGTCGTACCGCTGTCGTACTAGACCGTACTAAACCGTACGGGGTATTCTTGAGTGTTCGTGAGTGTTCGTTCGCACTTGGCCAGTACGGTTGCGTCAAGATTCACAAAGAACAAGTGAGATCTGTTAAGATCTACTTCGACGGCACTACGAGTTTCGTTCGACCCCGCCAAGTCTCCTACGACTTTCTCAAGATTATGATATGACATACCAAGATTTATCACGATACAAGTAAGAACTAGTACGGCCACACTAAGAATCTCTACGAAGTTTCAAGATTCTGGGCGAATTTGATACGATTCCAGTAATATCCACTGGGACACAGTAGGGAGTTCCAAGAACTCACACGTTTTCATCACGATTCCCGACAAAAAGAATATAAACCCGGGCAATCAGCGGCCCCGAAATCACTCTGTTCTGACTGTCGAGAATTTTTGCTAGGTCTTGCCTCATTTTACTAGTTCGTACAAGTGTCGTGCGAGCACCGTACAAGGTCGTATCGATTGGTACTGAATCGGTTCGGAAAATCTTAGTAGATTCTTACCAGAGTCGTGATGAACCGTACACTGTCGTATGAAGGTCGTGTGAAGGTTGGGTAAGGTCATGAGAGATGCCGATTCAGGGCGATTTTTTCAAAACAAAATCACGGTCAGTCGTGGCATTATGAATTCGAGGCTATTCTTGGACATTTGTACAAAAAATCACAAAGATGTGACAGTGACTTGATGCCATACATGTGCATAATAGGTGATTGCCTGCTTCAGCTGATACTGTGTCTCTGTGGAATTGCCTCGTGCAAGAACGTATTAACACTGTGAAATATTTCAGCACTTCATTTTCGAGAGCATGTATACACTTGTCTCAGTGAATTTCTATTTGTCCGGCCCTCAGGGCAGTGAACCGCAAAGTGGCGTCCAAAGCTTTTTATCTCTATGGAATGTGTAAGAGTAACATCTTCCGTCTACAAAAGTAAATAAAGTCGGAGATTTGGAGGGATTGCCGGGTTTATTTGGGTAATTCTACAAATCGGAAAATTACTCCTGTTTAATCGAACACATCCTCCGAACATACCCCTGCCTTGTTAGAAGCCTTTGGGTAACATAACAACCATGTGCTACCATAGAAACCAAGATGGCAGCCTCCAGTATACAAAATGGACGACGGAAACACGTATCACCCTAACAACACGCGCTGCGTATGCGCACTCACACCATGTATCAATATGGGGATGACGTCAAAAGATGGCCGCTCACGCGGGTTACCATGACAACCAAACATGACATCACTGGGTCACGTGACTATGACGTCACATGAGATCCTGTATGAGATTCTGCCAATAAGGGACGGTTCATGAACTTCATCATTCCTACTACTGACGCCGCTTGAATTGTGCTTGAACTGTGAGAACGCAGATAGAGTCACACAAGCCGAACACACTGTATGTGTTAAGTCCGGATGACTGTGAAGTAACCCTGTGAGGAGGAAGCAACGAGAAGTGAACATACACTTTATATGTATCACAAACCGTGAGAAAATGAAGATGAAATGAAGTTTATCCAGCGGA
Source organism: Pictodentalium vernedei (assembly GCA_031216915.1). Lineage (NCBI taxonomy): Eukaryota > Metazoa > Mollusca > Scaphopoda > Dentaliida > Dentaliidae > Pictodentalium > Pictodentalium vernedei. The sequence continues at coordinate 163,032,542 of CM062291.1, read as the reverse complement.
CGCAGCCAGCTGTTGGAGACGTCCAGGGCCCTAAAGAATGAACTTTTATCCGCGTAATTAGTGTATTCTTATGGATAGTTTTGTGAGTAATTTGTTTCATATTTTATTTCTTCGTACATGTAAATAAATAATCTTTTCAGTGAATTGTCGTTGATCACCCTTTGTCGTTGTAAGCCACAGGCACCTTCAGGAATCCTAAGTGTCCCAAGCGGACAGGGCACTGATAGGGTGGCAAGGTTTACGTTAGAACTGGGGTTCAGACGACAGTCACTGGCTCTCGGCTGAGCACTGATAACAACATAAATTTTCCTCCATCACTTCGAACATCAATTTAACCCCTGTAATCCTGCGACACATACGTATTTCGGCGAAGAAAGCAGCGATCGGCCATGGCAGATTCTGCACATAAACCGACTAAATGCCGGACTAAAGAAAAATGAAATGACAAAGGAATAAGGCAAGCTTTGCCGTCAAAGTCTTAACGATTGGCCATAGAAAATTGTTTAATTCAACTTGATTTCAAATCAAAACTAGAAAAACTGTGAGCACTGCTCACTAAATGATACCACCGACTCCCACCAAGACACATTTCACAACAGTAAAAGTTTGTTTAATGTAGACAGCATAAACACCGACACCAATGTTTGAAGGTTTCATTGAAATCCATTCACTAGTTTAAAGGAGGCCGTGGATAGCAAAGGTAAACACCTCCCCCCCCCCCCCACCCCGCAAGCTTGAATTGACAAAGCCCATTTTTAAATATGAGAAACCCTAAAGATGAAAATATCTGAAAACAAAACAGGAGGTGCACATCTTCAATATATGTAAAAGAATGTCTAAAAGTCTCAATGAAATCTGTTCAATGGTTTAAGAGGAGTTGCGGATAGCAGATCTGTACAGAATGTCAACTGAATTTGACAAAGTTCATTTTTCAATATGGGAAACTGTAAAAAAGAAAATATCTGAAAACAAAATAGGAGGTGCACATCTTCAATGTATGTAAAAGAATGTCTGAGAGTTTTAATGAAATCCGTTCACTGGTTTAAGAGGAGTTGCGGATAGCAGATGTGTACCCCCCCCCCCCCCCAAGAAAAAAAAAAAAAGGAAAAAAAGTAACACCCCTATAGCATAATAGATGGACGGACGAACGTGTCAGAATATGAAAATATCTGAAAGAAAAATAGGGGGTGCACATCTTCAGTGTTTGTAAAAGATTGCCTGAGGGTACCAATAAAGTTTGTTCAATGGCTTAAGAGGAGTAGCGGATAGCAGATCTATACCCCGCCCTACTAAAACCTGAATTGACAAAGACCATTTTTGAATATGGGGAACTGTAAATATGAAAATATCTGAAAAGAAAATAGGAGGTGCACATCTTCAATGTATGTAAAAGAATGTCTGAGAGTTTCAATGGAATCCGTTCACTGGTTTAAGAGGAGTTGCGGGTAGCAGATGTGTACATCCCTAAAGCGTAGCGGATGGACAGACGGACATCGAAATATGAAAACATCTGAAAGAAAAATAGGAGGTGCACATCGTCAATGTATGTAAAAGGTCTGCGAGTTCCAATGGAGTTTGTTCAGTGGTTTAAGAGGAGTAGCGGATAGCAGATCTATACCCCTCCCACTAAAATCTGAATTGACAAAGACCATTTTTGAATATGGGGAGCTTCTGAATCTGGAGATGTCCCTCTATCCGAAAACACCGAAAAAAAACTTTGGACGCGACTTTGAGGTTGGGCAGAATGTTTGCTTTTGGCGGCCAGACTAGTAGAACAAAACCGCACCAATATTATTATGCCGCGTTTTCCAGCCGATCTCAAATACAGCAAACGTGGCTGAGGCTTCAATGCAGTAATCTCTATCTCTAATTTCCACTTCCCCTGGCCCTGTTGTTTTGGGGTTAGGTGTGATAATCCATTACAACAGAGAATTACCATCTTTAGTTTTTTTCATAAATATTGCAGTGTTTTTAACAAGACTCCAGTTGGACTTCATCATCTCAAAAACCCACGTGGTGGTAATAACCAATTTATCTTACGATATTCCTCCATTTCCTAACATGTTCGCATATATTTTAACAATCATTCGGCGTCTATGAATTTATTTTTTATGAATGAAGACCATGACGTCATGGTATTACATTCTTGAGCTGCGCATGTCGTAATCCTCATTCATTATTTCCCGAACAAGAATTGCTGAAGTTCATAGTACCAGTTCAGTGGTGTGTTTCTTTGTTATACTTTCAGGTTTAACGCACGGTAGGCCTATTTAATAAATATAGCATGGCTTTGAGTTGACTATGCCAAAATAGTGGTCCTCGAGGAGAGGATAGTCCCGACGCGTAGCGGAGGGACTATTCTCTCCTCGAGGACCACTATTTTGGCATAGTCAACGAAAAGGCATGCTATATTTATTATATTAGATGTGTGTGTGTGTGGGGGGGGGGGGGGGGGGGGGCTTCATCGGTCATATATGCAAGATAATATTCTTATTCACAGCCAAAGAGAAAAGAAAATGGTTCAGGGTTTAAACAGATAAGCTAAGTTAATTCTGCCACTCATAGTTCTGGGATAGAGAGGTAGAGAACCAAAACTCCAAGAAACACAATACCATTATTCCATTAACCCCCTCCCCGCCCCCAACACTACTACAAACATCACTTTCGATACACATATTTTTATTTCTCCAAACTAAATGTAATAATGTATATAGGACGAGATGTCTTGTAAAGTATTTACGCTTCAATGGAATTTTCTAAGCGAATTCGAATGTTACTATTTATAACCGTGCACTATTACCGTGCACTATTCTTTTTTCAAAAATGATAGTAGGTCTGTGCGATTACGCTGACGAACTATTCGAAAATAGGGTGTTTCTGTTCAACCAATCAGAACGCGGGAAAGTCACGTGACATCTAATATATAAAAATATCATCATGGTAAAAAATGATCCAGTCTAATTAATTTTTCTGAGTTGGTGATTTATTCATCATACACTTACTGTTATCAGAAATGGTGGTTTTGATATGTATAATCAGTTTTCGATGAGTGTAGGCAAAGACAGCGAACAATAGGCCGGCCCGGAGACGCTCAAACCAGTGGTCGTTCTGAGCACCGCCCTCTAGTGGTTGGAGTCATTTTAGTACTGAAATGGTTAACCGGATAACCGGCTTGAAAACGGTTACCAACCTAACCGATTAAAAAAACGTCAACCGGTTATCCAAAATATCGATAGTGATCGTCATTCCACGGTTAAAACGTAGAAAATCTGTCGCTTCTCATTTGGGATAGATGACATCTCGAAGCAGCGCTGTTTTTATTGAGAAATAATCGACTTTGGCGTTCAAGACTTCGTTAATGATCGGCAATTTCCGCGAGTACTGAGTAACCGCGGAAACTATTCCGTAGTATGTATACAAACGAACGTTGTCGAGTACTCAACAACGTTCGTTTGTATACACACTACGGAATAGTTTCTGAGAATACTGCTTTCCAATTCCTTTTGTTTTGATCCCAGATTCCGTGAAATAATGGCTGCGGTTAACTGGGTATTATCCGGTTATAGCTCTCGGTTAGTTGGTTATGAAACTGAGCCAACCGTTTCAGCCCTAGTCATTTTGAGAACAATGTCGTCACGCTCTTGCAAATGTTCCGATTTCAACGTCGATACTTACATAAAAATACGACAGAGATGGGCGTTTTTTTTCTTTTCGCAAACGCATGATATTAAAACGTTAGTTTATGCAGGAAAGTAAAAACCCATATCAATGAAAAAGATGTAGATTGTATTCAGTTTATCGAGATTATGGGTAAAGCGAGTCTCTTTTATGCTTTGAGTAGCACGTTTTCACATTTCAGCTCCATCGACCTTCAGGCCTGTCCAAAGTGGACACAAATATTATATTTCGTCTTTTATCGCGTCATTCAATCACGGATAATTTTTTTTTTAGGTTATAAAATGTTTATATGAACAAAACATAAGAACCAGAATAATTCAAGCTCACCCGAAACAAAAAAATCTCGAATGATGAAAGGTCCGTTTTATTCTTGGAACAATGTGGCAAACGATCTGTGCCAATCCAAAAATGTGGCACATCAAAGAGAATTTCAGTCATAAAGTGAAGAAATGAATTTCAGTTAGGTGAAACTGATCTGTCTCAGTTAAGCTGTGACTGCAGGAATTGTTTATTAAACATTAACTGGAAGAGTGCTGGAAGCCCATATTTGGGCTTTATTTTGAAGTGCAGGTACCTATCTTAAAGGTTTCATATTCTGTGGATTTGCTTCATTTTATCTTCGAAGTTAAATAATTTAATCACCATGAACTTGCCTTGTTACAATTCATGGGAGAGTGCCTGTGGGCACTCTCCCATGAATTGTAACAAGGCAATGACATGCAAACAAATTCTGATAACCAAAAATAACTTAGAACTCTATCAGTTAATGGACTTTTAGCTTTTGAAGTTCACAACTTGCACAAAATAACTGGGGAAAAGTATCTTATCGTTAATGAAGTTATTATATTGTCCACTCTTTACTGCAGCACAGCTTTCAAATTCACAAAATTGAATTCATTTGGTTTACTGGATTTAAAAAGAAAGAAAGAAAATTATTCATGTGGTGCGAACTATGCATTACTGGAGAATTTGACAGTCTGAAAATGGACAGATATTTATCATGGCTATTCATTAACTCTTAACCCGCTGAGTATTTTCAATATATTTTTCATCAGATCTAGTCATGGCTGTGAAGCAGCCATGACTAGATTAAGTAGATTTGATGAAAAATTCATCTATATTTTACTTAAGAAATTTTTAGCGAATGAATGCATATAATTTACAAGGGCAAACGTTTATTAAATGTGCCCAAATTCTATTTATTTCAGTGGCAAGAGAAATCATGTCCTAGGCATGAATATTTCTTTGAAGCAGCCATAACAAGATTTGATGAAAAATTCATCTATATTTTACTTAAGAAATTATTAGCGAATAAATGCATTTAATTTACAAGGGCAAACGTTTATTAACCCTTTACCCAACGAATCGGCCGCATCCGCCCGCGTAATATGCAAATTCAGTAGTTGAAAAAATATTATTTTTCAAAAAATTTCAACAAAACCATATCATGTGACCCCTCATTGGAACGAGCTCGTTCCAACGAGTGGTCACATAATATGGTTTTGTTGAAATTTTCTGCAAAATTTAAAAAAATGATTTTTAAAATAATCGATTTTGATATCGTCTGCGTTGGGTAAAGGGTTTAAAAGTGCCCAAATTCTACGGATTTCAGTGGCAGGAGAAATCCTGTCCTGGGCATGAATATTTCGTTAACAGCATGCAAGGAGTAAATAGTCAGGTGCAAGAGATGAGTCTGTGCAAAACACAATAAATTAATAAATCAGAATGTACTCTAGACCAATCACATCCACTTGACAAACGATGATCACACTAAAAAAACAGTTTCAAGGTGCCTGTTCATGTACTTCAAACATATACTTGAGAAAAGAAAATACCATTATAAATTAATGGTATTATTACTCATTTTCGTGTATCACAGCGGGCCCAACTAATAGGTCTTGTTGCATCAAATGCAGTAATTTTATCATCTGTTTCATTCTTGACAAGCTCAAGTCTGAAAATATGCAGAGTGTCATCTGCAGAATGAGGTCCCCAGAGGATGAATTTAGTGATGCACAGCTCGGAAGAATTACTAAATTTACCCTCTGTAAACCTCAATCTGAAATCAAGATCTCGGGCCTAATCAGAATGAGGTACCCACAGGATACATTGGGGGATTTTAGCTAACTGTATGGGACAGCATCAGCAAATTCACCCTCTGGGGACCTCATTCTGCAAATGACAAATTGAATATTTTCAGGCTTGGGCAAGTTGTGCTAAAAAAACCTCCACAACATTAGGAATCATGTGTCTTGAAAATTACACCTATTTGATATACACATGTATTAGTTAAAAAAAACTGTTAGATACCAGAACTGAAGTCAGGTCAAGGACTTTGATTTGAAGAAAGATTCAATAAAACCAATCTCATTTGTAAATCTGCATGCAATACACTTTGGGAGCCTGAAAACTTTGAGTTTGGGTTTAAAAAATATTTTCCATTTTTTCAATTCATACATTGTTGAAAAAAATTTATACAAACGATTAAAAAGAAAATAAACATAACGAAACGTTTGTCATATACATGTACCAGTATATTAGAAAATGTGAATGTTTAGGATTTACTGGCAGTTTATCACCATCAAAAAATCAAGAGTAGACAAAAGTGGTAATATGAACTTTAAGGATTTCTAGGATCCAGGATTAAGGATTTATACCAGTGTAGAAGTAGAGTGCTTACAAATTCATATTTATGGAAAATAAGTTCAGTTATCAACTTTTTTTGATGATAATTACTGATATCAGATGCTTGCCCACATGTAATTTTACAAAAATGGCCTGAGACTCAGAAACTGAAGATCTACTTTATGGGGCATTATCGCCATTATGGTGAATTAATATCACCACAATATCAGGGAAAGGCCCAAGTATTATTATTTTGTGCAAAACAAACTACAACATTTCCTTAAACTTCAAACTCTTTTTTACAACTCTTTTCCAAACTTTCCAACTGAAAGTAATGTCTTGCTAATGAAAACATTGTATGTATGTGTGTGCAACCTCTCAAAAGGGGAGTGGGGAAGGGGTGTTCCACTACAAGAATACAACAAAGGGGCTAGACCTCTCCGACAGGGGGCTGTGCAAAGCCAGCTCCACCACTCACCAGTCTCCTTTCCCACCAGCATGGGATAAAATACACTCCCAACCATTTAGAGTTTTTTCTTCATAATATGCATGTAGATTCATCCCCGAAATGAAGGAAACTAGACATGTTCTTTCTACCAGTGAGATGTGCTATACTGTGATATAAAAAGCCATGTCAAAGGCTCCCTATAATTAGCCAATTGAATTTTCCACATGCTCTCATGAAAAAGACGATTGGGTACAAAGGGCATAAAGCTAAAGGAGGAATCTGAGTGCCCCCCCCCCCCCCCCCCCCCCCCTGTACAAAGGCAACTGTGAGGTGCAATTTTTCTCTGGAAATTTATGTATTTTAGGAAAAGAACAATTGCATTTGCAACATGGTCAACACCTGCTACTACACCAAACATGCAAAAACCAACCCTTGCAAGCTCTGGAACACCCACTTAAAAAAGACTCGCTTTACAAGTTCATATCACGCTTCTGCAGAAACAAAAAATGAGATTAAGTGGGAACCTTAACAGTCTGCCTTTGGTCATCCAACATTTGTGTTAGCATCTCAATACAGAAAATGTTGTACATACAAGGTAGCAGATGAACTTAATTTAACATTTACTCATTACTTATTGTTTTCTCAAGAAGCTGATCACAGTGGAATATATGCATATCTGTTTATGTAAATTGTGTTAGAGAAAATATATTTCTTTTGACCACTAGAGCCCCTCTTTAGTTTTACTCTAATTGCATCTTCAAATAAAAGACAAGACTTGTTAATGTGGGAAACTTTGTTGTTGGGTTTTGTGTGTTACATGGTGAGAAGCTTGAGTTTGGGATTGCAGACTGTACTGTGTTTTAAAACCGTATAGTACCCAATGTATAGGCCTATAATCACTAAGTCCTATCGATGATCATCTGGCCCTTACCCCCTCCTCCTCCTACCTCCTTTCAGAGGTGACGTAAGTAGAGCGATTACCGACCGAAGGGTCCCGGTTAGGGTTAGTACTATATAATAGTAGTCACTTTGCACCCAAGACGTTATCCCTCCCCAACATCTGCAGATTTTCTCATCACTTCCTCCACAATTTCAACTTTAAAAAACGGTATACTTTGTTTAAGACAAAAACCAGAATGCCAAAAAGACTTTTTGAAGTCCATGCCGTGGCATTATTCATCCTATTCACAATAGATGCAGAAAAACAGCAAAACGAAGTTCGTTCTAAAAGAAAAAAAATGCGCGACAATAGGAGATGTCATAAATTCGCATCGTCTTTTCAGTGATCAAATCTATGTTTTATCCTTTTAAAATGTATTTTTCGCACATGTGTATACCTCGTTTAAACAAAACTTACTTTTCGTACAGTATGTTTTCTCTGTGACAGCCACATTTTCGATATTTCAAATCTATAGCAAACATGTACGTAAATTTTCAAGCGGCGAAAGGCCGATGTCAGTATTATTCTGACTCCAACTAGTAGGGGGCGCCACTCCAAAAAACATTACACAAGCGTTCTACCACAGACTATAGATTAACCAGACCAGCGACGGTAAGGGAGCAAATGAAGTACGCGAGGGCGATACTGCCACCTGGCGGGAAACGGTACTCAAAACAAAAACAATTCCAAATTCAATGGCGAAAAGAAATGCCGGGTCACGGCTGCTGTGCTTTTAACTGCACAAATTCCAGTGAGAAAAACCCCGGCCTTTGTTTTTACAATTTCCCAAGAGGAGAAGCAAACACTGAACGGTGATGAAACATGAAACCATTCCCCCAAAAAATTATATGAGTCAGTTGTCAAAGTTTTAACGTGTGCTAAAAATAGATCCAAAGTAAAAATCGCGAAGATTTTGTTAATTTTTTCTTCATTTCATGTGAATTAAAATGCTTTATCTATCAAAAACTGATAATACTATAAAGTTATGAATGAATTCTCAATCTCCTTTTCATAAAAAATCAACGAAAACAGATTGAACTTACTAAAATTGGAAAAAAGTGTCTTCAAAGCCATCGAAAATGACCAGACGTCTCACATCGCCCAGTCCACCGAGTAACTTCTCAAAAAAGATTTTTCAACGATCAAAAATGTTTCTAAAATCACTGGTAGCATTCGGCTAGTTCTGGGTGCATTTTGTTGATACCATAATTTAAAAAAAAAAAATAAGTACCATGATTTAAGTGAAATGAATTTGCATATTGCAGTGTCGATTTCGCAACCATCCCCACAAACCGCTGGTTTGAGCACTCGAGAAATAGCCAACACTGGAAAAAGTCATGATCACAATTAATAGCCCATCCATGACGAATGACAACTGAATCTTGCTATAATTCAGCAAATGTCTGTCCGTCAGTCTGTGACAGGGTAACTAAAAACGGGTGAAGCAATGAGCACGAAAGTTTCCGTGCTTACCCATGGCACCACCGGGCGCGCTATTACCCAAACCTTCGGAAATCCCCCCCCCCCCCCCCCCCCAAAAAAAAAAAATTCTCATCATTATCCACAGTTTTACATTTTGGAGTTCTGTCCAATCGGGTAATTCAAAAACGGCTGTAGCTTTGGCCATGAAATTTTCTTTCCTTATTAACCCTTTACCTAACGCTAGTAACAGACGACACTCGTAAAAAAATCTCTTATAACTAAAAATTTTCATTTTTTGCTTCCAAAACATAGGTTGTGACTCCTCAGTGGAACGAGCGCGACGCACAACCTATGTTTTGGAAGTAAAAAATGAAAATATTAAAAAAACTGAATGGCGATTTTTGCGTATAGCGCTGGCCGGTTTTGGCCGTTGCGTTAGGTAAAGGTTTAATGGGTCCATGGATGATTTTCATTGATATGAGCCCATAACTTTTGAGAAAATTTCCAAAATAAAAAAAAGTCCCATTGTGCACAGTGTTAGTATTTTCTATCTGACTGGATAACTCAAAAACGGCTGAAGCTATGGCCACGAAATTTTCTGTGCTTAGGCTACTAATCGAACCCGTAGCATGTTATTAGCTATAAAAATGAAAAAAATTGTGTTTGGGTGGGCTTTCATTTTGCCGAAGCCCCAAAACCAACCCATGGATATTTAGGCCCACCACACCCCAAAAATTAACCCATGTACCAATTCGAACTTGCAGTGATAAGCAATTCTCACCTGGGAAGTGGTCACAGCAGCCCCAGAATCACCGAGAACAAAATATTTGGCCCTCAATCTTTCAAGATTTCCATGTGGAATGACCCCCTCCCCCCGACACACACACCAGAGGGGAATGCCTTCTATCCAGCTCCCACGCACGGATGGGATCATACTGCATGTCACAGTTCATACTGTTAGTAAAATGGGTGCTCTGTTAATGCCTTCTCTCACCCCTCCCCCAATATTTTTACGTTCTTGCGCGATTTATTCGCTCGCCTTACAAAAATTAAGGAGGGCGAAAGCTAGCCCCCTGCCCTCAGAAAATAATGATTACCATAACGGCCTATTCCTAATATCTGCAGTGTTTTAGACTTCTGCTATGTTAGTGATATCTATAAGAGGGCTGCTCTGGAGGTGTGAGGGCAGTTTTGCTGTCTCTCGTTTTGACTGCGTTGTTAGCAGCAATAAAATGAAAGGCAGAATTCATTAACAGGAAGACTTCATTTTGCCACTTTTTGCGTTTGTAGGTTTTAGGAAAGCCAATCGCCCTCCTAGGCATGAGAAGGAAGCGAAGTTTGCATTTTTAGGAATGTCAGGCGCAGGCTTTGATTGAAATCATTGACCAACATGCACAGAGGGCTGTTGGTCATTTACAACACAAACGGCAAACTCATTTTATCTTCTGCGTGATCTTGACATCGAATGATAGGCGTCCTAAAATGTGATGGGGTGCTAAAGGGTAGATTGCAGTCATTAGGTCTATGACAATGCCCCCCCCCCCCCCCCCCCCCCGCGTTGATTTCGGACAAAGATATAGTGTAACTACTTCATATCCCCGTCAATATTTCTGCCCTTAACAGGCTAAACTGGATACGGTGAATCACAGCCTTTCCCCCTTACCTGTGCGATTTTTTCCCATAGTGTATTTTAAAGTCCCACCCCCAGCGGGGAGGCCGAAACTATTTTTCTTAGCGATTCTTTTCCCCAGTGATTCTGAGGATGCTCTGACTGTCTCCCGACAGGGCCCAGATGTGGTGGATGCCTTGGTCAGGGGCTCATTTTTTTCTTACCATCTCCAATGAATCCGCTGCGTGGCTCTTTGGGAACATCACGAGAGGGGGCATCACCCTCTCGATGATGGGGGCCAGAAGATTCTGACCAGAGGACGTGAAGAACATTTTTAGCTCACCCGACTGAAAGTCAGGGTGAGCTTTTCTGATCACTTTTTGTCCGTCGTGAAGGTGGTGTTTGTGTCTTTTTCTCCCAAACCACTGGCCGCATGTTAATGAAATTTCATGTGAGTAGGGGTTATATAGGGGCATTTTGATTTTTGGGCAAATTAGGTTTCGGCTCATATTGAACAGAGGGGTGGGGCAAAAATGCTCCAATTCTTAAAAAATCTTCTTCTCAAAAACCAACAATAGCAGAGACTTGATATTTGGTATGCAGCTTCCTTTTGACGTGTAGACTCAAGTTTGTTCAAGAGAAGTTCGAGGGTGTATACTTGGCGATGTTATGGCTGGGGCAAAAATTTTAGCCCCACTCCAAATTTCTATTTTCCAAACCGAGAGGCCGATTTGAACCAAATTTTGAGTAAGGGCTTATTGGTTCATAAGTACCTAATTTATGCAGAATTTTTTTTCCCGTAGGCCCGTGGGAACCACAGGAGCTAAAAATAGAAAAAAATTAAAATGCTCATATCTCAAAAACTGCACGGCAATGAGAATTTTTATTTGGTGTGAAACTTCCTTGGGACCAACAGCAAGGATTGGTCAAAAAAATTGCTATCGGTTTTATCATAGGGTACTTTTTCAGGACACTGAGTCAGCATTTTTTAACACAGTGGGCAATGGGAAAAAAATTAAAGAATCGTTTTCTTCCAAACCACTACTCCAAAAGCTTTCATATTTTACATATAACATCTTTGGAGCATTGATTCACATATTTGTTGAAATCAAATTCCTCGGTCCATATTTGGGTTCCCTGTTCCCTGTGGGAACCCAAATGTTCAAAATTAGTGCAATATGAGGGATATTCTTCAAAAATCTTTTTCGGATCCACAAATCAGAATCTTATGATATTTGGTATGCAGCATCCTTAGAGGGGGTGAGATTCATGTTTGTTCAAGCCAAGTCCCTGAGTTCATATTTGGGCTCCCTTTGTGAGCAATACAAGGTATATTCTTTTAAAATCTTCTTCTTCGCATTCACCGGTCAGAATCTTTTGATATTTGGTATACAGTATGCTTAGGGAGGTGAGATTGTAGTTTGTTCAAGTCAAGTCCTTTGGCTCATATTTGGTTTCCCTGTGGGAGCCCAAATTATAACTTAGTTCAATATGAGGAATATTCTTTAAAAAAAAAAAAATTCAGATCCACCAATCAAAATCTTTTGATATTTGATGTACAGCATTCTTAGTGGGCTGAGAGTGAAGTTTGTTAAAGCCATATCCCTGGGTTCATATTTGGGCTCACTGTGGAAGCCCAAATTATACCAAAATTTTTATTTTCCAAACCAAGAGGTTGATTTGAACCAAATTTGATATGAGGGCTTATTGGGTCACAAGTACCTAATTTATACCGAAAATTGTTTTCCTGTCCCCCCCCCCCCCCCCCCCCCCCCCCTTGCAGGAGCTAAAAAAAATTTTTTTTGTCTGTCCCCCCTGCAGGAGCTAAATTTTTTTTTTTTTTAAATGCACATATCTCCAGAACTACATGGCACTGAGAATTTTTATACGGTGTGAAGCTTCCTTAGGACCGGAAGAAAGGAATTAATTCAACTTGATCTTAGTTGTGGTATAATCGTATTTGTTATATTCCCAAATACCCATATTGGACTTTCATAAGTCAGCCTATTATTAGTCTGAACATTATTACAATATATCAACAACTAAGTCTTACTTACAGCACAGTGAATACCTAGTACCCAGTGATTTGGCTAAGTATTCTAACGAATAACGATTTCGAAATATTTCCAGTAATATTAAGGAGATTATTTTTTACTTTTTTTTAATTTCAATGATATAATTCTTTGGAGGGTGAAATAATTTATAATTATGGCAAAGAGACCATGTTGAAAAACTTCACATTTTCACGATCAAACACATTTATAATGCACCATAAATGATATGATCTCAACAGAACTGAACTGGAAAGTTAAAAACTAAAATTTCAAACTTTTAATTTTCTCTTTAAAACAAAGTAGACAAGACAGAAGCCTACAGTGACCATGAAAGTTTATTTTAATTTTAATGAGATTTTCTTAAATTGATAAAAAAAAAATTCACTAAACATATTGAATACTGAATAGACTTACATGTTTTGTAACCTTACTCATCAGTATTATCTCGTTTAAAAAGTCACCTGTTCTTCCCTAAAGTAATTATATGTATCATGGAAGCTGCTCTTTTCATCTCCTTCCCAAAACAGCCCAATTCCCTCCACCCCCCTTTCCAAACCAAAAATGATGATTGAAATCTTGTACCATTATGCTGGTGTTTAGATTTCTTGCCCACCACACAAATAAGTTAAAATAAAAAATAGTGTATTTCATGCCACATGGCCGCTAAATTGGGCAGTCACCAGTAAGGATTGCAAATGTTGGAGTTTTGTTGGTATCGATTTGTTAAATTTCACCATATAATTTTTAAAAGTAATTGAATATTGAGAGAATCTGAATCAACAGAGTGTCACAATTTACTAAAATCAGGTGTGAGCCTGCAGTGCATGAACATTAGTCGAAAACGGCCACAATTCTTAAATTTTAATTGAAAAATTGGTAAAAAATGTGTTTTCCCCCCCAAATATGAAATAAGGACATACCGTATATAGAGAATTTATTAAAAATCTAATTTTATTTCGACAAATTTACATGACAATTGGATTATGTAAATTTACAGAAAATAAAATTGCTGTATTCCAGTCACAAATTATTGAATTTATTTAGTCAGGCTGAAATCAGTTAGGCATAATTTATTAGCTCAACTATCTCATCCCTGCAAAACTAAAAAAAAAATATTGAGAATTTGAGTGCGATGAAAATTTTAAAAGAAAGGCACCAAAGTATGCTCAAAACAAACGCCGAATAATATTGTTGTGGTCGTCTTCATCATTTCTCACCTGCATTCAGCAAAAATGTTGACAGTGCTCTGACAGCGTTGTGATGTTTTGTGTATTTAGTAAGCAAATTTGCTCCGACAGAATTGATATTAAACCTTTATTTGGGAAGAAGGCATGATGCGAAATAATCTAAATTGCCTTTCTTCTTACATCTTGAACCGAACCGTTCCATTCTTTGCAACGATCACACAGTTTACTCGTAGATTTTCAACGCATTTCTTTGGTTTGATTTCGCCTCTCGCCTCACCTTGCAACAGCGTTCTCATTCGATCGAGTACCCGTGGCCGCCAGGGGGCCAGCGCTCCAGGGCCGCCATATTTGACCTCAAAAAATAACGTGCACGTCGCTGGTCTGGTTAATCTATAGTCTGTGGTTCTACTCCAGTTAACCGACTTGTCGTTCACAGTACTTGGTGTAGGTTCAAAACGTTAACTTTCTGAGTCAAATGGTCGCGCGGGCGGTTGCAACTCTTAATACAGATTTGTATTTTGTCTGGACGTTTTTACTTGTATTGGAGTAAATACGTTCTTGTTGTAAGATAAAAAAGTACTTGAGATTTCATGTCAAAAAAGAACCCTACTACCATCCCAGATGTAACCCCTCCCCCAATAGAAGGATATAAACTGAGGTTCCATTTTGAATGGCATTCATAAAATGAGTCAGAAATTTTTATTGTTGAACCTCGATTGCTGCAAGCCGGGAGCTCCTCGGTTCGAATCCAACCTGTGTCCCTGGGGCAAGACACTTCACCCCATTGCCCACGTTGTGGCACGGTGGCGTTGTGTACTAAGGCGTACTGCACGTCGATGGTGCACTTGTCTTCAACCAATGCTAACCCTGCTTGTGTGGAATTAGTATGTCATGAAGACTGACAGTTGCTCGCTGTTGCTCGGTGGTTCTCTCCGGATACTCCGACTTCCTCCACCCGTAAAACTGCCCGACACGAGGTGGCCCTGCTGTCAAAAAGTGCCGTTAAACCCAAAATATAAGAGAAAACTCTAGTGGTTATCATACAACTTATTTCAGCTGGCACTGTAATTTATCAAGGATAGAGGCAATTTATCTTACAATCAACATGTATTTTGTCTGTATTAACTCCACAACTGTCGTGTATCCGCCCCCACAGATGTTTGTATCAGGGGGTCGGATACAAGCACTTCCTTTCACGTGAGTTCCATTTTTTTTCTTTTTGTTCATCCTACGAATAAATAGTTCGTTATATATTAGTCTACATTCTTGACTTATCCCCAATATATTGTAAGATAAAATGATTATTACCATTATGTGGATGTACAAAATATGTATCCGAGTCTCGCTCCGGGTTCTGAGGGTAGATCACGACTCGTCTTCGACTCATCGTGATCTGCCCTTAAAACCCGGAGCTCGACTCGGACACACATTTTGTACATCCACATAATGGTAATAATCTCTATATACTGGTTTTATTGCCTTAGAAAAGACCTTAAAACTTTAAGAAATAATGTAGTCAGATTGTCATTCTTAACGGGGACCTTAAAATTTCTAAGTGTGTAAGTATTTCCCCCTTGCTAACCCGATCCTTGATTCGAATCCCACCTGCGACAACCGCGTTGTGTCCTTGGGCAAGACACTTCACCCCCATTGCCCACGAGAGGGCACGGTGACGCTGTGTACTAAGGGCTAAGGCGTACTGCACATCGGTGGTTTACTTGTCTTCAACCAATGCTAACCCTGCTTGTGTGGAGTTGGTATGTTGGGGAGCTGACAGTTGCTCGCCGTTGCTGGGTACTCCGGCTTCCTCCACCCGTAAAACTGTCGTGGTCATGATTAGCCATTGTGCAGAAATATGTGACCTTAAACAACAATAAATGAATAAATATTACTAACCCGATATCTGACACAGTGGCTTCAGCTGTTGACGAAGATTAGAGATGTTGTTGTAAGCAGCTACGGCGGCGTCCAGTGCATTAACTCCATCCCAGGGATTCGATGAGCTGTGTGCTGCATTTCCTGTGTACTTAACCACTATCCTGAAAAATATTAAACCTTTACCTAACCTGAAAAGCAGACGACACTTGCAAAAAAAAATTCTTGAATAACTAATTTTTTTCATTTTTTGTCTCAAAAACATAGGTTATGACCCCTCATTGGAACGAGCTCGACAAGCTCGTTCCAACGAGGGGTCATAACCTATGTTTTTGAGACAAAAAATGAAAAAAATAATGAAAATTAATTGGCGATTTTTGAGAATAGCGCTGGCCGGTTTTGGCCGTTACGTTGGGTAAAGGGTTAAATAAGGATCTCTGATGAGTTGCGATTAGGGTACAATGTGACGAATTTGAAACTGTTTTTATCACATAATGTGTAATTTAACATTTTAACAAACCTTAAGACTAAAGCTGCCAACCAGAATTTTATTATTTTTTTCAATTTTTGCCTAAAAACATAGCTTAAGACCACCCAATGGAACGAACTTGTCGAGTTCGTTCATTGAGGTGATATAAGCTATGCTTTCCAGAGAGAAAATGAACATTTTTGGTATTCTGGAAATGTTTTCTGTAAATGTCGCCTGCTGTTTGTATTAGGTGAACATTTGATGAAAAATAAGAGATAATTCAATTCTCCTTCCAAAACCAACTCACAACGTTACCTCGTCGACGTTAGCTTCTAACGTCGTTCCCGTATTTGACGTGTTGTGAACGATATTTCCGTAAGGAGGTATTTGATGATGAATATGTAATACATAGAGGATGTTTAGTGTTTTTGAGTGGATACCGAAAATGACCGAGACAAAAGTTTAAAATTACCATTTATCTCGGTCACAAGTGAGATAATTTTCGGTATCCACTCAAAAACACTACATTTTCTTTTTTATTATAAGCTTTTTATAAGAATCTGATAATTCCACTCGTTTAACCTTGATTTGATACATGAAAGTAAACAGCGCATTGAATCCTTGATAAGAGGAAGTGATTCGATTGATACTCGAAACAGATAGCATCTTGCATTCTGATTCAGTTGGCGGGTTTCTTGTCCAAACATGGCCTGAAAGTCCGTAATATAAGTTTTTGGTTTGGTACATCCTTTGAAAGGACGTATCGAACCAAAAACTTATATTACGGACTTGCATGCCATGTTTGGATTAGCGGGTTTCGTGCATCAATTCAATGCGAACACGTGTTGAATTATTGCTGGAAATAATCGGTATCCACTCAAAAACACTAGATTTACATTTCATTATACGTTTCTTGGACAAATTGATCATTTCCAGTGATAATTGGACTCGTTTTCACCTTGAAGTGATGCTTTGAAAGCCGCCATTTTGATTGATACCGTGAAAGTGAAAATTTCTATATCTTCACAGTGGGAGACACGACTTCTATCTGTCCGCTATTTCTTCAATAATCTATCACCGGAGCGTGTAAAAACCATGATAAACTTTCGAAACAAAAAGACAAATTTGCTGTTATTATATTGCATTCACAATCAACTATTCGCATTTTGTTCAATTTAATTTCAATTGTTTCAAACTTGGCATATTTCTTCATTCGTCGTGTGACAGCAAGCCTCTCTTGTAGAAGTTGTTAACAAGTTGCCTCTATTCATCGTTTCCCTCCATTGTTTATTTAAGCTATATGCACTGAGTTAATAACGCGACGCATCTCAATAAGGGGCAAAGTGAAATTTATTTATTTATTTATTTGGGTTTAAGGTCACATTTTTCTGCACAATGGCTAATCATGACCATGACAGTTTTACGGGTGGAGGAAGCCGGAGTACCCGGAGAGAACCACCAAGCAACGGCGAGCAACTGTCAGCTCCCCAACGTACTAACTCCACACAAGCAGGGTTAGCATTGGATGAAGACAAGTGCACCATCGACGTGCAGTACGCCTTAGTCCAGGACGTCACCGAGCCCCCAGATGGGCAATGGGGTGAAGTGTCTTTCCCAAGGACACAACTCGGTTGCCGCAGGTGGGATTCGAACCGAGGACCTCTCGGCTTGCAGCCTGCACCTCTACCTACTGAGCCACCGCGCCCCCCAGGCAAAGTGAAAGATTTCTCCAATAGCCTTGATCACAAGTAAGAATTCAGTCATAGTTTGGATTTCCAAGCGTTACTCTGCTTCATTCTACTGGGAAACCCCATGAGCTATTACTGTTATATTGTTCGGATATACAACAAATCCATTTGTTAAATGTTTATTGTTGTGAGATATATGGAATACCAGATTCGCTATTAATTTGTTATCATTTTTAATTTTTCTCTAGATACATCAGTTGAACTCCAAAGTTATTCTTCATGGTTGTAAATCTATCGTTTAGCGTATAAGAAATGTTCTTAACTTTTGAATCGCTGCACCCACTTTTTACCATATATATGTGTTGCTGTCGCGTTAAGGTGTCTGTTTTGTTGAAACCGACATTAGCGGGGGAGGAATTCGCTAGAATTGTGCACTTGGTGATACCTTCCTGAAATTTGGCATGATGTAAGGGTAGGCATCAGAGATTTCAAAATCGATCGGCTACAAGTTGGCACCATCCTCTAGCCACCACTAGCAGCGAAATCCAAAATGGCCGCCAAGCGGATCGAAAAAAAGCTATTTTCGCCGATCGCACAACTGAAGCTCCAAACCTAACACCATACATGTGCTGTAATTGATGTGAATGATGGAGTGAAGCCCTTGGAACAAGTTGGGGGGAAGATTAATGGATAATGGGATCAGAATTTCCGTCGATGTGTGCGTCTGTGTGTCTGACTGTCAGTATGATCGTCCGTCCGTAGATAAATTAGTGTTGAATGTTTCTCGGGAATGCAATGGTCAAATGAACATGGTATGAGAGATTCCTGTCAACACATGAACAAGGGTACTCGATAGTATGCAGCAGTGGGGATACTTGGACATTTGATAATCCAATTAAAGTGACAGTCTATTCTCAACTTCCGGCATTTTCGATAGATTTATTTTCTAAGAAAATAAAACTATCAAATTTCTAGAGGAGTTCTGGTTCAATCTCAACACCATAGCGACACGTCTGCCAGCAAGGGCAGTGCTGGAATGAACTCGGGATGCATTAGTTCCCGTTGTTAATTATACAATGTTATCTTGCCAGTATAGAACATTGGCAAAATGGGACTAGAAGGGGTGAGTGTATGTTTGCAGTCATTCGAGGTACAGGAATATTTTTTGACTACAAGTAGTATTCTTCATTTTCGGCCAGTTAAGATGTGGTGTGTTCCAAGTCAGGATTAATGTTGCCGACACTTAATGCCCATCCCTCATGGTATGCTACTTTACCAGGGATATAGAGATATAGCCACCACTGGGAGCCAAAACATGACCTTTGATGTCGATGAGTGGTCGAAATGTTTTAGCGAATAACTTATCGAAATATGATCCGGTATGGCAATTTGATACCTTACGTTAGATTTATTAGATCAACTCAGGTATGGATTCATTGAGACATGAGTGCGCTACAAGATGAAGGATTTCCAAGTTGATTTGCTATGGAGTAGGAACTGACTAGTCACATGTGGCCTATGGCCAGAGAAAGACAAGGATACCATAGATGAACACACGGGTGAACGAAGGTATCAACTGTTGTACAGAGGCAAAATAGTTGGGGATATTGTATCATGCTATGCATGAATTAACACCGTCTTGTGCAGTAAATAACAGACTATTTTCCGAAATCTAAAACTGTATTCCTATACCCCGGACAATGTAGCAAGCCACATGGGATGAACATTTGTTAGCAAAATCAACTCAACTAGAAACATGACATGTGTTAACTGGCCGAAAATGGAAAAAAAAATACCAGAATAGGAGATGACTGGTCCTAACATGACAGTATACTACTCAATATTGTTACAACAGCCACCTTCACACTTACACAAAGGTGTGCACCTTAATCCAGCTTTCAAGCATTTGCAATTGCCCTTGCAGGCCTTGGCACAACTACAGTGGAGCATCAGTGCACATGCAGCACTTGCGTCTCCTAGGTGAGTCCAAAATGGGACCAGAATATTGAGACGTGGATTCCACTCCCATCCGTACTGTGATGGGTCTGGCACACATAAGTGTTTCTGCAGAGCACGATGCCAAATGAAAGATGACACAAGAATTACCCTTTTTACATGTTGATACAGAGCTGCTTTGGTGGGCGGGATGTTTTCCATAGACTTAAGGCCATGTGTGAACATATGCCGTCTCGCATCATTGACACGTGTACTGACACAACTGTTACTGTACATCTGTATGGTGAGTTTTTCGATATGCTGCATATGAGGGGAATCCTCTGAAAAGACTTGCGGATTCTCAGTCAATTCTATCATCATTTCAGTTGATGCGGGAAAATTCATCCATGCATTCCATCCTGTCTTCTTCCCAATGCCGAGCATGCTGGATGTTACATCACAACCTGTGAAGGCGTGGAAGAAAGTCAGGGCCTTACAGTAATCAGGTCCAAGTTGTGAAGCTATCTCATGAATTGGCATATCTTTATATGCCTTTCCAATTCCAAACCCAATCCACAGCTCACTGAGTCCAAGGTCACGGAATGTTGCGAAATGGTGCAAAGACAGAATGACGACATCAGAATCAACCGTGCGAAGAAAAGCTATTTTGTGACCTTGTGAGACTGCATGGTTGAGATGAAGCATCATGCGCGTGTCTGCTTCCTCGTGGTTCGATGGAGATATGTCACATAAGCTAACATCCTTATTGCATAGTACATATTCTCCTGATGTCGTTAACAACTGGTACTCGGATGTTGATGTTAATTTCAGCAGTTCAGCAGACAGGAACTTGAAAAATTCGTCTTTATTCTCACTAACTTTCAAGAATGCCTGCCAATTCTTCCCTTTAGGTAAAGGGACGTTCTCGGACACCCGTATCAACCTAACTGCTGTCTCACCGAGGCGTTTTGCTCGCGTCTGATTCTTCAAACTGCCTTCGGGGTAACAGTCATAGATCGCATCAACCCTTGTGGTGTTCGTGTTAATCAGAGATTCGATGTATGGCAATAATTGCAATCGAGCATATTCTCCAAACAGATCCGCTTTCTGTGGTTTGATTACATGGACTACAGCAGGCATATCCAAGATGACAACTGAAGCTTGTCTAGCTGCTGAATTCTTCCCTTGTGCAGGAATAGCTGGTAAACAATTGAGAATTTGAGATTTTGTCCCACTCCGTAGCTTACCTCTATCGGATAATGCTGGCGGATCACGTGCATTCTCGTGCATGAAAAACTCATCCATGTTTGAATCAGGCCGGGCTTGCAGTGAAACGAACATCTGGGTAACTATTGCGGCAGTTGCTTTACTTGACATGAGTTTGTCTCGGCCTTTGTCCAGGTTGGCTGGGGGTGGGTTAAGGAAGGTATATATATTTGCCTTGGGAATAACATCATTCAGGGGTACGGTGCATTCCACAAGCCTTTCCTTCAAGAAAGTGGAATATAAATGCTTGCCCCTTTCGGGTAATGACCGTAAACTCTTACTAACTTCGGGGTCCATATATTCACCAGTATCTAATGTCACCAGCTGACCACTAGTTTCATCATAAGGGTTGATAATGAGTCCCTGATTCACCAGATCGAGGAGAGATTTCAATTGATTCAGAAATTTTTTCTGCTCTGATACCGAACTTTCCGGGTGTTCCGTGTTATCTGATGATGTTGTGTGGAAACTTGCATATTCATACTCATCTATAACACGCAGAACTTCTGACCTTGAAAGCTCAATAACGACTTTCTCTTCAGCCTGGCCATAGAGACCTTTTGGACCACTGTCTTCTTTGAGTAGTTGGATACTATGTTCTTGGCTCTGATCTAAACCCATCATACTGAACTTCCTCTCACTACGCTGGACCACAAAATGGCCTTCCATGAATTTGTTGTGGATTGAAGGATGCCGCCTGGGTAGCTGAGACATGTCTCTCAGAAATACGGGGACCCACCGACAATAATTTGTATGTCCTAGGGCAAAAAAGTAACTGCACAACTCATCGATAGAACACAGTGTACCAGGCCAGTTACCGATTCGTTGGTTCCGAACGAATTGACAGCTTGTCAAGAGAAAGTTCCGAACGATTTCACCCCAATAGCGCGCAGTTGGAGATTGTGAAAGAATCCTCTGTTCCCACATTTCAAATGACTCATGGGGCCCAGTCTGCTGACAGTAAATCTCATAAGCATTCTTTCTGAGGATCTCAAGCCAAGCTAGAGTGAGAAGATATGCCTGTCGCGTCCTCTTGACATGTTTCCCACCAAGTAGGGATGATGCTACACCGGGTGTGAATATCTTTGCGAGGTGAAACATTCGCTCCCAACCAGAACCACCCATAAGCTTACCACCAGCTTCTTGGGTGCACATTTCAAGATGCAGGAATCCAATCATACACACCATTCGATCCTCACCTATCTCCTCTGGGAACAGCCATTGACATTTTTTCTGCCTGGCATACAACGGACAGTCACCTTCAATGACAGGTATCTGGCCGGGGTTTACGAAAGCAGTAGCTTCCCTGACCACATACATAGCATGCTTCTGCATACTGAGTGAGTCCGCTTTCTGCTCACTGAAAACAGGGAATACCCCAATAACTGCACGAGGTTTGACATTGTCTTGATCTTCATGTTTTGAAAAGAAGCCTGAAAAGGTCACAGGGACTTCATCAAGCTGCCAGCTGCCATCAACCTTCCCTTTATTGCTGATCTGTGACACATGAGACAACCAGTCATTCTCTCCCACGTTCAAATCTGCATATTCATTGGGCCGTACATTACATTCATCTGGAGATTCAAGCCTGATGTCCCCACCAAAGTCTTCAACGAAAGGAACAAATGCATAGTCGTCTGGGAGTTCAATTTGTGTGTCTTCTGGAACATCTAAACTCAGTGGTGGGGGATCAGTACCCACATTGTCCCTGCTCAGTTGACCAATGAGTGTGATGGACGTACCATGCATATCAGATCTACCAGATACATCAATGTTATCAGTGGTTCCTATCGAGAAAACATTACGTTTGCAGTTAGCTGGGACTACAACACCTTCGTTCTTGAACCGCAGTGAAACAGCTCTCGCGAAACTCCTGCGAACATCCATTACGCGATCATAAGAGACAGAGAGTCCCATTTGATGAAAATCTCTGATAAGATTTTTCATACGATCATGGGCATGCAACTTCAAACCCACATAAAGAGGCATTGGAGTTTCTCTGTCACGTCTCTGGTGAACATTTTGTGCATGTTCGGAGCGTTTCGCTGAATTGCTGATCAACATCTGTGAAATAGTACAAGCCACTCGAGTCTTGGCATTAACAGTCTCATCATCGCCTAAGTTCTGTATACTACATGTGCCCTCAAGTAGAACTCTAAGAAGAGTCAGGAGTGAGTTGGGTACAGGCTCGCTCAAGCAATAAGATGAAAATGATCCCGTGAAAGGAGCTTGAGATATGAGTATGTGTTTACGCAGAAGAAGACCCACATCAACTATCTTTTTTGCCTCTTCCTCAGACACTATACGAGTTAAAGATTCGGACAACAAGGAGCCAACTCGAAACCTACTTGAAATAAACACATCTCTACCCTGTGTGAAGGCGTCCCAGCCATCGCCCAATTTCTGCAACAAATGTTCTTTGAATCGAGTGGAATGTATTTCTTCACTAAGCCAATCAGAACCGACTTGCTTCAACCTCCGACTGTACAGATTCTTGAGATCGACAAGCTTCATCGCGGAATCGTTGTGTTCAACAAATGTTATGAGCTCTGCCATAACGAGAGGGTCATAGGGCAGGCCTGACGCGGAATGTTCGGCGTTCTTCGACTTTTTAGATTTAGCCGCTCGTGCTTCATTGGCAAGCTTACAATAACAGGTTTTGTGATAGTAAAGATCACTAGCAGCGGAATCAAATGCTGCATTGACCCGAGAAAAAACAACCCAGTTCTCGGCTTCCTTTGCCATAATTTTGAGTTTATTGTTATCAGACATTGATCTGCAAATAGGCTCACTGCTGTCACCTTCGCGTTTGTGACAATAAACACACTGGGGCAGTTTCCTGTCACAGCCAGATTCAAAACTTGTCCGTGTTCTTTTAGGACTCAGCGTGGAGCAGGATGCCACTGCCTCATTTCGCTCTCGCTTGTGTAGCACGCGCTGTACGATGTGAGTCCGAATACTGTCACGGCATGTCTTATGATATATTGCCTTATTCGTCAACAGTGACATCGACATACACTCATCACTCTCTCTCATCAAACAATCAATGGTCAAATTATATGGAAGCTCAACGCCATTATCTAGGAAGCGCGTTATGTCTTCCTCAATAGCTTTATAGGCGTCATGAAAACGAGATTCTCTATACGGACGCATCAATTTCTTGGAACTGTCTTGCTGGCAAAAGCAACAACGTTCCCAGTCAGTACTAGTCCGTACACGAAGAGGATTCTCACTCATTCTGTGAATGATTTTTGTGAACAATCGCGTTCTCGAATTAATTTCGACAGACAAATCAGAATTGCTTGCGGAATTACGCCAAACAAGAGATTGTATGGCAAAGAGACTGCTTCATAAAGAGCGTTGTTTCTCCGGGATCAGCGTCATTCAGGTTTGCCTGAATGACGCTGATCCCGGAGAAACAACGCTCTTTTCAAGTTCCAAGAAATTGATGCGTCCGTATAGAGAATCTCGTTTTATTCTACATCATCTCCCACGTCTGTTTCCAACACGTGCGTGGATCAGAGTTCACTTTCGCGCCCTTACAATCGGATGTATAGTCGGTAGACCGTCGAAAAGGAGGTTCCCTTCAGCCGCTGGCGGACATTTTGGATTGTGCCGCTACTGGTCGCCACCGGTCGGTGTCAACTTGTAGCCGATCGTTTTTGAGAACCTCATAGCCTACACTAACAGTGTGCCAAATTTCAAGAAGGTATCACCAAGTGCACAATTCACCTGTATGTGACGAATTCCTCCCCCGCTACATTACATTCCACTAAACAAACACTACTCACAAAAACATCGCATTAAAACTCCGTTGTTTTTTCTTAATTACTCTCTCACTTTAAACATTGTTGAATAGCTCTAAGTGGGCAGAACTCCTTCCCACGAGGTCCACGAGGTCCATAAGATATGCCTTTAATTCTAATGCTAAGTATTTTCAATATATATTTCATAAAATCTGGTCAGGGTTGTAGTAAAGCAGCCATGACTACATTAGATGAAAAATTCATCTATATTTATATTAAAAAACCATTGGTGAAAACTCACTTCAACATGCAGAAGGAACATTTGATAAAATGTGCCGAAATTATACTCATTTCAGTGGAAATAGAAATTCTGTCCTGGGCAGGAATATCCACCAACAGCATGCAAGGAGTTAAACATGAAATATGACAGTTTAATCTTTCATCAACACCTATTGATTGACGTCAGCAACGTGTGTCGCGTGAATAGTTATAAACTTTTATTATGCCACCTGTTCAATTTGACCAATCAACGTGCTCCTATAACATCGGTGGAGTATGCGATTTTTGGTTTATCAATTGGGAACCGGCTATCGGACTGAGTCCATACACTGCCAGTGACCGCGTATGAGCCCATACCCCCACCCTCCTCAGCTGGGCGACATTTTGTTTCCGAATTAATTTTCCCATGTCAAGTTTTCACCTATTTTCGTGCGAACAAAAGACAATTTCCTGATAAATATTCAAAATCAAGCGATTCGGATCATTTAATTTATTATTCAGTTCGTTTGGTTTCATGATAAATACGTTACTGGGCGTTTACTTGCCAGGTATGGCGTCATGTGATGCTCAGCGCGATCAATACTAGACTCGGCCTACGGCCTCGCCTAATATTAATCTCACTTCGCCTCACATGACGCCATACCTGCCAAGTAAACATCCTGTAACTTATAATACACCTCTCTAATAAACATACAATGATTCCATACCTGTATTATCGTGATTACAAGAGCGGACAGATAATTCTGACCAGATCACAACTGGGTCCTTATCTGATTCCAATCTTCTGTCCGCTTTCCTTCCCACAACACCGGGCAATCTTCCCTGTCGTAAGAGAAAATCGAGAATACTGAATCTCGAACGGGACAGAATCTTCACTTGTTTTTCTGAATTCGGTCTTGATTTCGCAATATTTTATTTAGAAAATCACGACCCACTAGTGGAAGTGGATCGCGACCAGATCGGCATCACATCGATAAAGAAATGGGTTTGCAACTGTGTTATAAATGTTATTGAACTTCCTCGAACTCAGCTCGTCACAACTGGTCCAGAAATCATTGCTACGCCTTTATACAGATAAGTTGTCGGGGTGATGCATGAAAACAACTCGTCGCAGGTATATACACATTAAGACTAAATCAATGAACATGACACGGTCAGGATTTATTTAAGAGAATGTTTTGACGACCAGGCGTCGTGGAAGCGATTCAAAAGTTGTAAAGCGTAAACATTCATCGGGTCGCTCTATAGGTGTTCCAGCGTTACCCGGTGCAATTATGCTCTTCGGAAATTTAAAATTACATATTTCACAGCTCAGTTTCCTGAAGCGTGAAGAATAGAATAGAATTTATTGAAGCAATAAACACCAACTTGAAGCAGATTGCCAATTTTACAACAGCATTATTATGGTAATATAATGAAATAATGTTATGAAACAATATAATGAAACAATATAAAATGAAATGAATGAAAAAATAATTTGGACAATGAAGAAACGATGAATACACCCATGATAAGGTATATAATCATACAGTCATACATTAGGAAGGCGTCGCAATGATTACTATAAATCATAAATCACTGCGGGACTTCAGATTCCAGTAATATGAAGAAGCTCAGGATTATGTTACTAATCGGATTGCAGTTCTTGGACATTGTACCACATAATGTGTTGGAAGAGTGTAATGTTAGGTGGATAATCAATGAACATTTTGAACAGTTCATCACGCAACTGATCATATACTGGACACTCTATTATAATATGGAATTCGTCCTCAACCGCCTCCGAATCGCATCTGGTGTATATTCGTTCATCAGACGGAAGAGCAGGTTGTGAATGCCTCCCCGTTTCGATCAGTAAACTGTGGTTGTTGATTCGAAGACGAGTGAAGAGTTTCCTTCCCAAGACGTAGCGTGCACTAAATACGATTCTAAAACATATTCACTCTTGAACTTGCCATACGTTCTTAATTTATAAGATTCACCTATTTTCTAATAGGTGAATCGCTTGTTATTCTTATTTTTCTTATTTTTTTCTTATTTTTTTTATTTCAATGATTCTTGCCTGATGGATTCCGCAAAAACGCCATGTACGATTTTGCTGAAATTCGGCACATCGGTAGAGCATCATGCGAAGTTTCTCACCTGGGTCGTGGTCTGAAGTTTTTCGTTTTCTGCCAAAGCCGTGAAGAATGTAGTCAAAATGTCACGTTTTGCCCCAATTCTCTAAAATGCTCAGGGCGATTGGGCTGAAATGTTCCTAGTATTTGAAGCATGCCCACCTTCGTCTGCCTGCATGGGCGGTATTACCCACGTTGACGCTATTTTGCCTCAAACTTCACCCGAAAATGCATTTTTGGCGAAAATTGCCAACATTCACGTGTGATTTCTCAGCACCGCAACCACATTTTCTCAAATCAGGTCCAATGAGAAGATTGGGCATTTATCCAAGAACAATTTTGCTGTTATATGTTTTATTCAACGTTTTAACCTTCACCCAGTTTTCGGGCCTTGAATCAGAGTAGCCTAAAAGTCTACCTAAAATTTGCTCATTTTAGTTTAGTTTTCTTTCATTTTGGAATGGAATATCGAAAAATGATTTGCATGTCCATATTCACAATTGCCTACCGAGCATATTTGCTGTTGTAAGTTTGGTTGTAATCTTTAACCCTATGCCTATTCTGGTTGCCTAAGAGTAGGTACCGTCCAAGAAAACTCCATTTTTTTAGAATTTGGTAAGTTTAAGTGTCAATTTACTCCATTTTTAATTGATTGAGCGCTGAATGTTTTTTTTATCGCTGCATGTAGCAGTCAAAGTATGACAACTTTTGTTTTATATGTTATTATTAAAAGTTTAACCCTTGCCAGATTTGGGAGTTCCCTTAAGGGTACTGTCGGAATAATTGTTGTTTTCGCCAATTTCACGTCCGATTTCTCAGCAATGGAGTCATATTTTCTCAAAGTTTTTTCCACGACAAGATGGAGTGTACATCCTAGAACAATTTTGCTGTTATATGTTTTATTCAAAGTTTTATTCTTCACATAGTTTTCGGGCCTTGACTTGGACTACCCTCAGATTCTTTATAAAAGTGGTTCACTTTGCTGCTGTGTGTTAAAATTGCCCAATCTTGTTATCAGTAACTGTCAAGCTGTGACTGGCGACAGGTGTTTGGTTTATTTATTTGTATAATATCATTAGTAGCTGATTAGCATTGTACTTTACAAAATATCCATTAACCCTCTTTTCCTGATATTCATTGGTTTAAGTGACAAATTCCTAATTGATTGAGCACTGAATGTTTTCTATACCTGCATGCAGCAAGCATAGCACGATAACTTCTGTTTTATACGTTATTATTAAAAGTTTAACCCTTGGCAGATTTGGGAGTTTCCATGTAGGTTCAGTTGGAATAATTGTTATTTTCGTAAAATCAATCCCTGAATATATTGGTATTCGTGCAGTGACGCTGCAAATAGTTGTGGTTGAACAGTTCATCAAGTAGGCAGATATAATGCCAAACTCGGCCGGTGACAGATAAATAATGAATGGAAAAGTCGTTGAATTGAGAATAAAGTACAGAGGAATCGTCCCCTCGGTTTCCACCTGATCCACTCTCTTTCCACGCCGTCTCGGCACTCGACAAAAATACTAAGCTGTCGAGCAGTGAGAGTAGAACAACATCTGAAGATTTCATGTAGTTGCCTTCAGTGGCCTGGATACAGTGGGCGTATGAGCGACACTGATTTCTGTTCAATTTTAATGTAAAATTAGCCAAATTACTGTATTTTGACCTTTAACCCATGCGCGATTTCTGTCCACTTTTCATTTTGACAATTATCTAACTGTTACCATCTTGGTGGGGTCCATTTGGCGCCAGTGTACACAATGCATCTTCAGTCACCAGCATTTCTCCGCCAGTAACAGTGAATCAAACATTTCAAACGGAACTACCTCAGAAGGGGCGCACTGCCACAACCCCAGACATACACCCAGCGTCAGGTCGCACCGGCTGGAAAGGGACCAAATTCAAACAATTACCTCCACTCATCAAAACGCTATATCTCAGCCAATTCTTGGTCAATTTCCATGAAATTTTCACTCATTCTCCACAAATAGTTACCGCATCGTTTCACACAGGGACACCAATTTTGCATTCTATCATGTTGAATGTCAGAAGAGGATATGTGCATGTTCGGGAGGAGAGAGGGGAGGGGTCCCACGAGGCCCATGCTTGGTTTTGAGGCGTTCTAATAATATGACCGAGTTCGGGCGATCTTCAAGAACAAACGCTGGAAGTTTGGAATCGCTGCTACGAAAAAGGTCGCCACAACCTATGATGCCACATACGTACATGCTGTTCATATTAAGTATACACGATCTGTTCAACAGGTTTGCTATTTACCCCTAACTTGGACATAAACCATACAGCATTCAAGCCAATGTGAAATAGTATTTCTGAAAGAATTGTTAGACACTGTAGAGAGTTTTCGGTCGGCTGTGCACATAATATAGCCTAAAAAAACTACCAGCTCTATATGCAATCTTATTTCGCCGCTGCCTAAAAACAAGCGGAATAGGTGAATCTCTCGATTTCTTAATATCGAAAAATCTAGAGGAAGGGGGTGGACGGGTACGATCTGTTCAACAGGTTTGCTATTTACCCCTAACATGGACATTAACCATACAGCATTCACGCCAAAGTGATAAAGTATTGCCGAAAGAATTGTTAGACACTGTAGAGAGTTTTCTATCGGCTATGCACTTCATACAGCCTAAAAAACCTACCAGCTCTATATGCAATTTTATTTCGCCGCTGCCTAAAAAGCAAGCGGATTAGGTGAATCTCGAGATTTCTTGAAATCGAAAAATCTAGTTTTTACCCTATTTTTTTTATTATCGTCATGAAAACTGTTATAAAATTCTTCTTCATGACATGTTTTAGCTTTCCCTTTTAGAATCGTGTTAATACCTGTTTCGCGACACAGTTGTTCAATGTCTGATATACCAAAGGATTCATGCAGATTTTTTTTAAATTATCGAGGTCATGCTTCTTTGTTTCACAAAATGCTTCACCAAGCAATGTGGTAGAATACTGAGAAGTTAATTTACAGTAATATTTGATTTGTTGTAACATTGCGTTGATAAACAAGGGATATCGTCCAAACTCAGCTCGTTTTGCATTATTGGACGCATTCTTATTTACCCCGAGTGGCGTTGCGGTAACCGGTTCTCGTCAGATCACCGAAGTTCAACAACACCGAGCACGGTTATTCCTTGCATGGGTGACCGTCTGAGCGATCGATTCGGACTCCCGCTTTGTGTCATTGGGCAAGGCACTTAATCCCATTTGTCCACTTGAGGGTGCGATGATGACGTGTACTAAGGCATACTGCACGTCGGTGGTGCGCATGTCTTCAACCAGTCCAACCCTGTCTGTGCTGCAGTGTGGAGTTACGATGTTGTGGAGCTGGCAGCTGTTCGTAGTTGATCGGTGGTTATCTCCGGGTACTCCGGCTTCCTTCACCCGTAAAACTATCACCGACACAATATGACCTTGGCTGTTAAAGTGTCGTTAAGCCATAATAAATAAATAAATTTACCCCGAGTATTTACCCCGAAGTGACGTAAGAAAAGTTCATGTCATATGAAGGGTCTAGTTTGAAATATCACCAAATGGACCCAGAATTAAGTCTCGCTCCAATATGCCCGTTCTTTTAGTCTGGGCGCGGCTTCGAGTATTTGATATAGGGCGAATGGATATGTGAAGCACATTTGGCCAAAAGTTGTTCGCGTGAAATATTATTGTATTATCAGTTCTGGTACGAATACGGTAGTAGACTTACGGTAGTGGTGCCTGCTGTCAACTCTATGAGTTTATTACATATGTGTTTCGTATTCTATACACCTCAACCTTCATTTTGATGTATAATTTGTGTATATTTAATTTGATTTTAAGGAATATCAGAGGTGGAAATTTCAAAATAAACTTATATAGCATCTTAAGGTGCTTTGTAAGTAAGGAAAATTAGTTTACTTTGAAATTTCCAAGTTTGATAATAAGATATTCCATAAAACGAAATTAGATATACACAAATTATGCATCAAAATTAAGGCTATGAAGTACAGAACACGAAAAATCTACACAGTCAACACACAGAATGGACACTGTGAATAGACACGAATGGTTCTTGGAAGTCTGCTTAAATATTCGTACCAGAACAGATCATCAAAAAATATTTCACGAGAACAGTTCGCTGCTAAATATGCTTCAGATATTCAAGAAATAAAGATTGGAAATCAAAATTCTTCAAAACGCAGCGACATTGCTGCTTGGGATTAAATTCCAAAATTCTCGGCTTTGTTTTATTTCCCGTTCGTCTACATTTCGGTCAAGGTCAACCCGGCTCAAAAGGCATCGATTTACAATTCCGTCTAAAATAAAATATTGAGACTGATCGCCTTCACACTACACACTACCATTATATCGATATTGCACAGATGTCACATTACTTACAAGGTATCACGACACGCGTTTGAATTTCACACAATTAAACCATTATATGCGATTAATAATCATGGTATCACGCGCCATACACACGTCCATTGGTCATGGATGGAATCCTTCTTCAGTAAAAATGCAGACAGTGTTGGCCTTTCCCCAAATGCAGTCCTGTCGCTGCGCCGTAAAATGGTTTGAATGTCTAGGTTTTTCTTGGACATCTGTAACACATGTCGTCCCCTGAGTTCCAATGTGTTCTATGTGCCTACTGGCACATAGAACACATTGGAACCCAGGGGACGGTGTACCCACGAGTTATTGTCCTTAAATATTATAGTGGTAGACGTGGAGATGAGGGTTCATTGGAGGACCTGGTGAGGGACCTAGGATTAACATCGTAGTCACATTATCTAGTTGCGTCATGTTCTGTTATCGTGGTAACCAGCGTGAGAAGCCATGATGTGACGTCATCCCCATAGTGATACGTGTTCTTAGTACGCATGCCCAATGCATGTTGTTAGGGTGATACGTCTTTCCATCGTCCATTTGTATACTGGAGGTCGTCATCTTGGTTTTTTTTGGTAGCACGTGGTTACTATGTGACCCAAAGGCCTAGAAAATCACCAAATTCCATCTCAAATCACCGAAATGGGTTCGGATTCCCTCAGAAGCCTTCTTGTTTCCAATAATAAGCGCACACTTTTGTATAAGAGTAACTTGATTAGTTCGGATTTCCCTGCCTTTCCGATTTCTTCTGTGACATATTCTATTGCGCGACCTGTTTTTGCCAATTCCTGACCCCCCTATTCTGACAACCCTAGCAGTCTATCTAGTCTTAGCTTCTCTTGCACCCATCTCTGGTTCCGCCCTCTGCCATCATCCAATTGAGAGTAATCGCTTGACTGGACTGGTTACGTGAAATAATTCATGGGAGGTGAGGGACGTTGTACAAACTCGAGTGCGCGAATACGCACAAGTGTTTTACAATATAGTCCCTCGCTATCTTCTTTCGTGTTCGGTGAGGATGAGGATAATCTGATACCTTCGGAGGATTATCTCCATTTGTTTGATGGTTTGGGGTTAATGAAAATTCAGCCATATTGTGTAACTTTGAAGCTAAATGCACAACCCTTTTCTGTAAGTTCTCCAAGAAGAATTCCACTACCACTAACGAATACAGTGAAAGAGGAACTCGAGAGAATGGAAAAGTTTGGCGTGATTTCAAAAGTTGATAGCCCAACAGAGTGGTGTTCACCAATTGTTGCAGCAAGAATAGTGTCTGGTCTCACACGATCTGTTTCATCTGAGCGTATACTCTTGAAACTTGGATGGCACTCACTCTCTGAGAGAAGGCACCATCACAAACTGTGTGCTTTTTTTTTAAATATTTAATAATGATGCTCCAGATTACCTTGTTGAATTATACCACGTACTGTGGGAGAAACATAAAATTACAATTTACGCATTTCTAACAACCTATCTATGTATTAACCGCGGACAGAACAATTTTCAAATACATTCTTCCCTTCATCTTCCAAAATTTGGAATGAGCTTCCAACTAACACAAAAAACTGCGTAAACACTTTCTGTATTTAAAGGCAACCTTGCTAAATTGAACCCTTCTGTCAAACCACCGTCATATTTCTACACAGGAACCAGGAAAGGAATCGTTCTCCACTGCAAACTACGAAACTGTTTCAGTGATCTGAACCACGACAAATTTAACAATTTTATCTCCTCTGATAATGTCGACGAGCTACTTTATGGAATCATCGGTTTAACAACAAAACAATGTCGACGAGCTACTTTATGGAATCATCGGTTTAACAACAAAACAAAACAAACTTTTATTCAGGAAACATTCCTTCTTGCAACTGGCCGATTCGAATAACATCACCTGAACCCAATCGATGCATAATGCACCCTTGGTTGTGTATTTGCGTGCGTTGGGACAACGTGACGTGTTGTGGGACTGCATTTTAATCCCCATCAATTTGTTCTTAAATTACACGTTCTCTTTTTGTAAAGACGATAGAGATCCAATAATGCAAAAGTCACTAGGCGAGCCTAGACAACGGCAATCCTTCACTCTCTAATCCAACAACTCTTTAACACTTTGAGCCCCGGTGGGTGGCCCTTATTCGTGCAAAGCCCGCGAAACCCCCCAATTTCCTCAACAAAATAATGTTAAATATATAAGTAGTGCAGACCAACCACTGTTTCCGGCGTGTGGCCCCAAGGCTTCTCGTTGGAAATATTGATTGGTCAGCTCTAAAATAATGAAAATGGACCCTTTCAGCTAATTCTACTGTGTGGATTCTACCAGTGGAAGATACCACCGGAGCTCAAAACGGTCAAATCCTTATCTCTCTAAATCTTCAAATCTTCAACCTTTTAGCTGATGCCTACACTAATTCTTAGTATTTCTATATTGTATATAATTGTGCCGCAAAAGTCAATTATTCTTGTGTTAGGAGAGGTGTGTTTGTAAGTTGTGATAACTTGTTCTCCGATCCTTTTTGCAGGCTACAGTGGCAAATAAAATATATTTAAACTAAACCGCCAGCAGTGGCAAAACTAACAAAGTGCGCATTTGCGTAGATTATACCAAACTGAAAGAAAAAAAATAGAGAAAGGTCTGTTTTACCGTCAGTAGACGAAACCTTCGGCAAGCTCTTTGAAGCCAAATATTTTACGAAATTAAATGCAAATTCTGGTTTTTATCAAATGCCACTTGCTGAGCAATCCAAGTATTTGACAACATTTATAACACCGTTTGGGGGATGGTGTTTTAACAGAGTCCCGTTCGGAATTTCATCTGGTCCGGAATTGTTTCAGAAGAATATTTCTGATATTCTAAAAGGTGAAAAGGGTGTCGTAGCCCATATGGGTGATATTTTGGTATTCGGATCTACGACTAAGCTACACAATAATCATTTAAATGCTGTGCTATCAAAATTGTGTGGAAAAGGCATTACGCTTTATAAAGGGAAATGTGAATTTCCGCAGAGAAAAGTCAAATTTTGGGACACATCCTAGACCAAGATGGTATACACCCTGATCCAGAACGTGTTCAAACTATTCGGCATTTTCAAACTCCCAAGTCTATCAAAGATATTAAATATTTTCTTGGAATGGTTAATCAAGTTGGGAAATTTATTCCAAATCTGTCCGAAAAATCAAAACCATTAAGGGACTTATTAAGTCATAAAAATGAATGGGTGTGGCCGAGTTCTCAAATTGAAGCATTTAAACATATTAAGCACGAGTTGTGTTCAAAACCATCTCTTGGAATTTATAACACAGAGGCTGAAACGATAGTCTCTGCAGACGCCTCGCGATATGGAATTGGTGGCTTGCGTAAGCAAAAGCAGAAAAACGGCAAATGGCTATCAATTGCTTATTGCTCACGGTCTCTGTCCTCAACTGAACAACGATACGCTCAGTTGGAGAAGGAGGCATTTGCAGTAGTAACCTGGGCTTGTGAACGATTTGGAGATTATCTTTTAGGCAGGAAATTACATATTGAAACAGATCATTATCCAAATGTTTCGCCCCTGAAAGCTAAACATCTGGATGAACGGCCACCACGAATACAAAGGTTCAGAATGAGGCTCATGAGGTTTAATTACACGATAGCACATGTACTAGGTAGAAAATTACTTGCAGCTGATGCACTGTCGAGAAGCCCGTTGTCTGGAACTGGGTATCAGGGAGACCCAGAGTTTGAAAAGGGGGTACAAGTCTATGTAGATCATGTGTTTAATACTCTGCCAGCTTCAGAGCAGAAGCTAAGTTGAAAAACCTTCAATTAAGAATCGAATGCAATTTTTATAATCTTTATTGGAGTATGAACGTGTGGGAAAGGATACAAATTATGTATGAATCTTTATTGGAGTATGAACGTGTGGAAATGGGTACAAATTGTATGAATCCCCGAAGGGATTCATACAATTTGTATCCATCCCCACACGTTCATACTCCAATAAAGATTATAAAAATGGGAATGGGTACAAATTATGTATAACAATTTGTACCCATTCCAACACGTTCATACTCCAATAAAGATTATAAAAATTGCATTCAATTCTTGTAATGTTTAAACTACACCCCCCCCCCTCCCCCCCCCCCCCCCCCACGAATCGTCATTCGCTGTTGTTGAAAATCATACGGCTTTCAGTCGTTGGAATCAAGAACTAGCGCAGGCCTTTGTTCCGTCTAAATGATATCCCAAAGGCAAATAAGCTTTAATTTTCACAACTTTAGAAATGGAAACGAGTATTTTAGTAACGGGCTTTATGCCACAGTTGGGAAATGTCACCAAAGAAACATCAGCGGAGTTGATCACTGCGATAGGGGCTAAAAGTTAAAAACTAGCCCAAACACCGCCCGAATTACATTCTGTCAACTGTGCTCTACCGTAAATGCGGGTCAAAGTTCGACCAAATGTATTCATTGGAAAATGAATTACATTTGGTCATGACGTTTTCATCCAGATGACCAATGGGAATTGAGTATTTGGACCCAAAACGTATAACTACATTAACAATGTAATTATAACATATTATTTCCTCTATTTGCTCAAGATCAAATAATGAAAGTTACAGACCTTTTCAAATTCCATGTCATACTATTTTTATTCGATTGGAAAAAAGGATCTCTTCCCCAGTCATTAAATGCAATGTTTTTTCTCTTTAATAATAATGCTACTGGCCCCACAACCAGGAACTCGATATCGATTCGCGTTTGCAGAACAAGAACAATATCCTTAGATTACCTCCCTTGTTTTAACTACCCTAGGCTTTGGAACGACCTGGAACCGAGTATAAGAAATGCTACTAATCGTACTGCATTTAAGAAAATGTTAACGCAAAAACTTCTCTCAAATTATCAAACACAAATTACATGTAACAACCCGTATTGCCCAGACTGTACTAGATAGTTTTTACTATACTATTCTGCAATACAGTTCTGCTTTTACCGATTAGCTCGTCAGTTTATCACTCATCTTATTCCAAAACTATTATCAATATTATTTTCGATGTATTCTAAACATGTCACTCATTTTATTCCCAAACTATTATCAATATTATTTTCAGTGTATTCTAAAAATACCATTGCTATTTTAAGTGTTTTGTTTCCCATGCAATAATGCAACAATACAACATTATTCCAACAGCTTCTGTATTTCTCTCTTCCCGGCTGTATACTCTGTTTGATATGATGTTGCTCTAATTATATTTTTACCTCGGTGGATAGTAGGAAGACAGCCAATCTGGCTATGCTGTCCTCCAATGGTATGTATACGCATCACAATATTATTCTGTAACTGTATTGATTATTATATTTTACATACCGTTAAATACAAATGAATTAAAAAATGAATTAAACATTTCTTTTGGGACATCTCGCACAAGGTTTTCTGGTGCTCACTTAGTCGACAGCTACCAGAATGACCCATTTAACCTGCGAAATGAATATGGTGGTGCGTGTGACGTTTCAATTGATGTTCGTCGTCGTTCAATTGTATTTTAAGTTATGGTATTTACTTATTCTTCTTCGGAGTTTTATCTATCAACTGCCAAGGTCATATCGTGTCGAACGGTTTAATTGGGAGAGGCAGTCGGAGTATCACAGAAGAACCACCCCAAAGAAACCCTGCTTGATGAGACTGGCCGGATCCTTTTATCCGTGCGTGCAGTTAAATTGAATTCATCTTTTAATATGTTTGCTGTTTCGACATTCATTCTCTTGTATGTTAAAGTGAAGGGAATGACAGACCTCCTTTCGCATTCTGCCTCTGATATTTGCATGCCAAATGGCCTGAAGGTTTGAAGTGTATTGATAAAAAAAGCTTCTCGTTTTTATCAAAATTCACCTGTTTCGTCAAATGTATCTTTAATTGGTGTTCAACTGGATGTTGGTATATGTAAGTGCTTGAATGTTGTTTCTTTTGGGACTATAAAAGTTGGATTGCCATCCAGGATTGTAGATTAGGGGCACAACATATTGGTTAATATGAGTGTTAGGTGACATATAGGTCCATTGTGCCGGGTGCAATTTTATAATCGATTAGTATTATTATTGCGTACAATGTACATGTCACATTTAAGAATTGAATGCAATTTTGATAATCTTTATTGGAGTATGAACGTGTGGGAATGGGTACAAATTATGTATGAATCCCGAAGGGATTCATACAATTTGTACCCATTCCCACACGTTCATACTCCAATAAAGATTATAAAAATTGCATTCAATTCTTATAATAACATTCCGTAACTGTTTAAACTACTTTTTACCCAACAACAAAGCAGAAAGACGAAATAAAACATGTACGAACGAACGAGGCGAAAAACCACCCTCACACAAAAGACAAAGCGCACAACTCTGAGTTGAGCGCCGGTTCCGTCTACATGATATCCCAAAGGCAGATAAGCTTTAATTTTCACAACTTTAGAAATGGAAACGAGTATTTTAGTAACGGGCTTTATGCCGCAGTTGGGAAATGTCACCAAAGAAACAGCAGCGGGGTTGATCACTGCGAGAGGCGCCAAAAGTTAAAACCCCACCCAAACACCGCCGAATTACATTCTGTCAACTGGTTTCTACCGTAAATGCGGGTCAAAGTTCGACCAAATGTATTCATTGGAAAATGAATTACATTTGGTCATAACGTTTTCATCCAGCTGACCAATGGGAATTGAGTATTTGGACCCAAAACGTACAACTACCTTAACAATGTAATTATTAATAAATGAATACTTCTCCTACTTAAACACAGTAGGGGTTGACAATGTGAGTATCGTACAGTATTTTATCTATGTATAATAACACTTACCCTTTTCTGGAGAGGTATGGTGGAGCACTGATGTTGTATGGACTTGGGTGAGACATTATCGCAAAGTCCACATTATCAAAGACGCCAGTATTCACAAAATCAATTTTTCCACCATAACATTCTTCTGCCGGTGTTCCTAAAACGGTCAACTGAAAAGAGAGGGAAATGGCAAAGTGGAAAAGACAGCTTCCACTTTTATTTGAAATCTAGTCGTATGCCCTCTACAGCTGACGAGTTGTGGATTTAACCCGTTACCCAAGGTAACGGCCATACCACCAGCGGCATTCACAAAATAACCATTGTTACATTTTGCTTTCAAAACATAGCTTATGACCCCTCGTACGAACCAGCTTGCCCAGTGAGGCGTCATGTGTCATGTTTTGTAGGCAAATAATGAATTTCCCCTTCAATTTTAAGAGAATATTACATTAAATTTTGTTAGCTTACTTGTAGGTGAGCTTGCATCAACTTCATCATTATACTTTCGTCTGAGCTACAGGCAACCTCTCTACAACTCTCTTGGCTCTAAACTGCCAGTGAACGAGCACACGTCTATAAATGAGGAGAATAATTCCGTCCAGCTAGAAATTCAAGCTTTGGTTATCTCCCTTGATAAATACATCGATGGTAAGAAATAGTAAATTAATCCTACTTCTCCATAAAACTGTGGGATTAAATGTTGACTGAACCATTACTCAACCTCCCTATAAATGCAAAATGGCTTTGCCTATTTCACCGAAAACAGTACTGCATGCGACGATACCACCAAGAATGTGTCAATGCCGACATTTACGCAGTGCAATAGAATTCTCGAACATCTGACAAACCACTCAGGGGTGCAACAATGTGGGCGTAGGGGTCTGGCCAACCCCACAATGATTCCCCATTTGGGATATTTTCGTCAGGTTTGAAGTCTTAACACTTACGCTGTCGAAACTGACTATTGTCACCTATTTTATGATGATTATCCGTACGTTCTGGTATGCTTATATCAAACCTTTCATCTGGTTAATTGTTGGAAAGGGCCCAGATAGCCCATTTCAACAATTAATCAGATGATAGAGTTTAAAGTATATCATAAATTATATTAAACTTCCTCGCATACACTGCAAAAATATAAGTTCTCTTTAGAACCAAAACTGGTTCTAATCTTGTCCCTGGGATGTAACCAGTTCTGTTTGAACAGTATTTATTTCAAATCAAATAAATTTATAAAAATTAACATTAAATATTAACAGAAATAAACATAAATTGAGGGGGTTTCAGCCGTAAGTTTGGAGCTTATACAAGGTTGCCTCAAAGCATTATTAAGAAAAGGAGATATGAACAGTTGGCATATCGAACCAGTTTTGGTTCTAAATAGAACCAAAACTGGTTCGATATGCCAACTGTTCATATCTCCTTTGTTTCAAAATCTTTGACGACTGCGTCGAATAAGCTCCATGTTTAGTGCTGAATCTACTTCAGTTAAATGTAATATTCTGTTAAAATTGAATGCTAATCTTGGTAAATTTATTTGATTTGAAACAAATACTGTTTGAACAGAGCTGGTTCCATCTCAGGGACAAGATTAGAACCAGTTTTGGTTCTAAAGAGAACCTATATTTTTTGCAGTGTACACGTGTACATAGAGTTACTCCATATTTAGATAAAGTGGGTGTAGCAGTAAAAGGGTTAAAGATATCAATTCTCTCTTGCAAATAATCACGTACTTTTTAAAACACTAGATTTGATACTTGGATCTGATCACAATCGGGAAACACCGCCCCCCCCCCCCCATCGGCCATCTTCGCGACTTTCCTGAAACCACTCCCATATTCAATACTGAAAAAAGAAGTGCCAACGTCCTGTGCTGAAGGCGTACGCGGAGGAATGCGTGCGATGACCTTAACTCGGACAAATATTGGAACTTTATTTCTTCTCCTCGTTGCTTCTGTGGAGCTGGAAAAATCTATAACCACTTTTTCTTTTCGTGTCCACAATATACGACAATATGACAATATAAAAATCAACATGTTTTAAACCTTGACTATTTACAATATCTCACGTGTACGGCAGCTTTCAACTGGTTTGCCTCCCAAAGACAACGGGATTATATTCTCACTGACCCTGCGCTACATTTCGAATTAAAAGGGGACTAATCGGGTCTGATAGCCACATTTGCAAACACCAGTTCATAACCTGTTGCGTTCTTGCTCCACGTGGAGTTTAAGGGGTGCTGACTGCGTCACCACATTGCTCACTTCATAGACTGAGCAGGAGACGCAGTAAGGTATTCCATTTTCCGATCCTTCTTAATTTTAGAAATTTGTTTGTTATATATACTGAGTCAAAAAAAAAAAAAGAAAGTATAAAAAACTTTGAGGAGCATTTTTGTTTAGTATTATCGACTTTAATCCCAAAACAAATGATTGTAAATTCATATTACGTGCCTAGCGGTATGAATTTGCATAATTTCATGTTCTTATTACTGCCAGCATCACGTCAGGACGTCGCAAAGTTCACACATGCAGTCAATAGGGTGAATGTCCACTGTTTGCCTCTTGGATGGCAAGACATCGACGGCGCATGGACCTGATAAGTCTCTGGATGTCACCCTGTGGTATTGCGTTCCACTCCTGCCTTAGAACATTACGTAAATCGCCTAACGTCTGAAGATCATGAAGTCGTATCCGACGATCCAATTGATCCCAAGGATGCTCAAATCTGGCGAAAGTGGGGGTCCAGGGAAGAAGTTCGATGCTCTGCTCTTTAAGAAAGTCATGACAGATGTCTTGCTGGAATAACTGCAATCCGACGGTAGAGTTGAACAACGGGGCAAAAACAGCGTTAAGAATTACGTCCCTATATCACTGTCCATTGAGATTACCATCGATAAAGATCAACTGCGTCCGATGGTGTAAGGAAATTCCTGCCAAAACTATTACACTACCCCCGCTGAAATGGTCGCATTCCCGCACACAAGCATCAGAAAACTGTTCTCCTCGACGGCGATACACGCTTGCCCTATCATCAGTGCGCCATAGACAAAATCGTGATTCATCACGTAAAAGAACTGTGCTCCAAAGCTGCAAAGTCCAGCGAACACGATGATGTACTAATTCTATTCTGACGGCACGATGACGTTGGGTAAGGATTGGTCCGTGGTATGGACGCCTACATCGGGTGCCGTGTTCAGCGAGTCTGTTGCGGACAGTTTGTGCGCTGAT
Source organism: Pictodentalium vernedei (assembly GCA_031216915.1). Classification (NCBI taxonomy): domain Eukaryota; kingdom Metazoa; phylum Mollusca; class Scaphopoda; order Dentaliida; family Dentaliidae; genus Pictodentalium; species Pictodentalium vernedei. Next base: position 162,990,774 of record CM062291.1, on the reverse strand, counting down.
TCTTTTGTTAGTTCTTCCAGGAGTAATTGCTGCTGTCCTCGGCACCGGAAGGACGCGATCACGCAAGTGAGACGTACTGATGTATCGGTCTTGTGCTTGGGGTCGTAACTCTTAGTCGACCTGAACGCGGTCGGTCGGCAGTAGATCCAGTGGTTCTGTACCTTCCAATTAGAGGGAAAATAGTGGCCACAGTGACTCTGAACTCAGCAGCGAGCTCATCTAGAGGTATCCCAGCCTTATGCATACCAATGGCGTGCAACCTCTGATTTTCGGTAAACCATGGCATTTTTTAAAATGTCGGAAGACAAAAACTTGCGTGTTTTCTCAATAACCCAGGCTCTCTAGCTCAACATAACACAAAGAAACTCGTCGATCACCCATTCAATTTGACATTCTCGGCTATCACGTGCTATTTTGAAATCCGTAGCAAAATTGTATACGGTTGGGTGGACAACAACAACATGCACGACTTCTTGTCCACAAACATGCAACATTAGAACCATCAGATTTAATCCTTTATGCTATTTTTCATATTTGTTTCTATTATACTTTCTTTTTTGACTCAGTATATATTACGAACGAATGGGCCCACCCGTCTCAGAATGGGAAGCCCCGCTCTCGAGACGAAAAAATAGCCCATTGCCTATTAGGGAGATAATCAAGGCTTTGAGTGGCACGCACTTGTACTCCAACCCATTTTTACGATTTTGTTAGCGAATAAAAGATGATAAATTAAACGAAACCGTACCGATTTTTTACAACACCCAACCCCGGATAACCCCATTTCATAACTTATTCACACCAGTCTTTTCCTGTTCATAGAACGGCAAAATGCGCGAATACGTTACATAATATTAAGCCACTTTACTGAAATATTTATTTACTGGGACTTAACGACACTCGGGGAGAACCACCGAGCAACGGCGAGCAACTGTCGGGCTCCCCAACGTACTGACTCCACACAAGCAGTGTTAACATTGGTTGAAGACAAGTGCACCATCGACGTGCAGTACGCCTTAGTACACTGCGCCATCATGCTCTCTAGTGGGCAGTTGGTATGAAGTGTCTTGCCCAAGGACACAACGCGGTTGTCGCAGGTGGGATTGGAACCGAGGATCGGGTTAGTAAGAGGGAAATACTTACAGGACCTCTCGACTTGCAGCCTGTATATTTACCTACTGAGCTACCCACGTTACAGAAAATTGGGATGAGTGATTTTTACAGGTGTTCTATAAATCATATATTCGTCGCCCTTCTATATTCCTTTCGAAGTTAAGGGCCTATATAAGTAATGAAATTTTGTTTATTTTGAAATTCAGACCTCTCATATTCCTTAAATTCAGATTAAATATACACAAATTATACATCAAAACTAGAGAATTGTAATTTGTTGGACAAATTACGGGCTTTCCCAACTTTTTAATGTGAAAAGGCAAACTGTATTGCACACAAAACTATCGATCAGTTTTGAAAACAGAAAATTTAGTGGAAATCAAAGTGTTTGTTTTGCTACTAGTTTTTATGCAGTCAAAACAGATATTTGAGATACAGCAGGACACAAAAATATTTAACACAAAATTTGCTCTTCAATAATTACAGAATATTTTCATAGAAAGCAAAACAAGCGATGTCCTTTGTGCTTTGGAAAAAAATAGTACATATGAATTATGGGCGTACGGGCCGGGGTTTCATGAAGGACTGTGCCCCAACCCACCCCTGAGTCAGGAAGGAGCCGATTTTTCAGCTAATATGCCAGAAAATTTCGGACAATTGAGTTGCCAGAAATGACCAGGGTAAGCTTCCTACTCCATGATTTCACAATATTTCCAACATATCTGTTTCAGATACAATGAAATACATGTAATATGAGTTACTGTCACACACAAATTAGTTGTTTATTTGATATGGTTTAAACCATCTAGAGAGCTAGTATACACAGTGATGGGTACAGTTCAAGCAAGTCAAAATGAGTTAATTAAAGGGATGTTGAACAGCTTGTTAATATTTCTTGCATTACATTACTACTTTCCTATTTATTGACGGAAGGATTTCACAGAGGGTTTTTCCCTGACGGTATTTATTTATTGGTGTTTGCGGTCACATACTTATCCACAATGGCTAATCGTGACCGTGACAATTTTACGGGTGGGTGAAGTCGGAGGACCCGGAGAGAACCACCGAGCATCGACGAGCAACTGTCAGCTCAACATTCTAATTATGTTCAAACTCCGCTGAAGCAGGGTACCAGCGCTTGAAGACATGTGCACCATTGACATGCAGTACGCCTTAGTACGTGGCATCATCGTGCCCCCATGTTTGCAACCGGGATAAAGTGCCTTGCCCAAGGACATTAAGTGGGTCATCGCAGATAGGGATCAAACTCGGGACCTCTATCATAGAAGTCAAACAGTCTACCACTGTGAAAATGTGCTTTCTTTCCTGGCGGTATTCATATTTGTATGGCCAATCTGGTGTTGGATAACGCGGAACACCAAAACATATAACACAAAATTTGTTCCCCATTGATTTTTGAAAGCAGTTATGGAAAGCTCAAAGAGCTCTTTCCTTTTTGTTTTTGGACAAGTGAGTATTCACTCAAGGTCATTTTGTGCAGACAGTGATAATTTTAAGTGGCCAAAGCACATGTTTCATTAAGTCCAAGAACATAACTAAAGCCGGATTTATTGATTAAACATCTCTGCCTATAGCAAAGCAAAGTGTCTCAAATTAACCCATTCCAAAATGGTAGTAGAGAGTAACCAAAGTTGGATAATTTGGGTATTTCCAAATGGTACACTTATTCTCACTCTCATTGTGCTTGAGGGTTAAATCTGAGATTGAAAAGGTATACCAATCTTACTCAGGGAAGGTGAGTACAGAAAAGTACGAAATTAATCAGAAAATGAATTTTGTCTGACTGTACTAATATTTGTACGAGCAAAACTGGTACCGGTACTGGATTTATTTATTAGGTTTTGACGACACATTAACAGCCAAGGTCATATTATGTCGGTGACAGTTGCATGGGTGGAGGAAGCCGGAGTACCCAGAAAGAACCACCGAGCAATGACGAGCAGCTGCCAGCTCCTCAACATAGTGCCTCCGCACTGTAGCACAGGCAGGGTTAGATTGGTTGAAGACATGCGCACCATCGGCGTGCAGTATACCGTAGTACACGGCGTCATGGTGCCCCCATGCGGACAGTCGGGGTGAAGTGATCGGGACATAAATGGAATACATCCTACAGATACAATGTCGGATATATTCCAATTATGTCCAGATCATGCAAGGCAGCAACTTGAAATGAAATTCTCAGAATGTTCCTACTGTCCCTGCCCGACAGTTTAGTATCTTTGTCAAGTGCCGAGACCGCGTGGAAATACCGTGGATCAGGTGGAAACTGAGGGCACGATTCATCCCTACTTTATTCTCAACTCATCGACTTTTCCATTCATTATTTACCTGTCACCGGCTGAGTTAGGTATTATATTTGTCTATTTGATGAACTTTTCAACCTTAACTATTTGCGGATTCATGTAGCACCACTGAAAGGCCACTGCACGGTTATCAATATATTCAGGGATTGATTTCACGAAAATAACAATTATTCTGACTATACCCACATGGGAACTCCTAAATATACCAAGGGTTAAACTTTTGATAATGACGTATAAAACAGAAGTTGTCATGCTATGCTTGCTGCATGCGGGGATAGAAAACATTCAGCGCTCAATGAATTAGGAATGGAGTAAATTGTCACTTGAACCTACGAAATTCTGAAAAAATGAGTTTTTTTCGACGGCATCTACCATTATGCATCTGAGACAGGGTTTGCGTTAAACTTTACAGCATCCTTATAACAGAAAATATCTTGGAATTGAACTGTGAATCCGAATTTTGAAAGCATTTTCGGATATTCTATTCCAAACTACCACTGCACGCTTATCAATATTCAGTGATTTTATGAAAATTAAAATTATTCCGACCATACCCAGATGGGCAGTCTCGAATCTGCCAACGGTTAAACTTTTAATAATGACATATAAAACAAAAGTTGTCATACTATGACTGCTGCACAGAGCCTTAGAAAACGTTCAGCGCTCAATCAATTAGGAATGGAGTAAATCGTCACTTAAACTTTCCAAATTCTGAAAACGAGAGTTTTTTTGGACTGCACTTATCTTTATGTAAACAGAACGAACATAGGATTAAACTTTACAACCAAACTTACAACAGCAAATATGCTCGGTAGGCAATTGTAAATACGAACATGTAAATCATTTTTCGATATCCCTTTCGAAAATGGAAGAAACTGAGCGCCAAATTAGCCAATTTTATGAAGAATTTTAGGGCACTCAAATTCAAGGCCCGAAAACTGGGTGAAGGTTAAAACTTTGAATAAAATATATAACAGCAAAATTGTTCTTGGATGATGGCCCAATCCTCTCATGGAAAAGGTTTTGAGACAATATGGCTCCAGTGCTGAGAAAGTGCATGTAAACGTTGGCGAAAATAACAATTATTCTGACAGTACCCTTATGGGAAGTCTCAAATCTGTCAAGGGTTAAATTTTTAATAATAACATACAGAACATAATTTGTCACAGTTTGACTGCTGCAAGCAGCTATAGAAAGCATTCAGAGCTCAAGTAATTAAAAATGGAGTAAATCGCCACCTAAATTTACAAAATTCTGAAAAATTGGAATTTTTTTGGACGGTACCTACTTTTATGCAACCAGAATGGGATAGGGTTAAACTTTACAACCAAACTAACAACAGCAGATATGCTCGATAGTCAATTGTGAATACGTACATTAAAGGTGTTTGAAATTAACCCTTTCCAAAATGATAGAAAAGGCAACCAAAAATGGCTAATTTTGGCATTTTCAAACGGTCCTCTTATTCCCGGCCTCATTGTGCTAGAGGGTTAAATCTGAGATTAAGAAGTAAACAGTAACTTTCTTCCACAATCTTTGTTGCATCTAGCCATACCAAAATAATTATTACAACTACCTTGTAATTAGAAAAAAATGCTCTTGAAGTTGGCGTAAATAACAAATATTCCGACAGTACCCTTATGGGAAGTCTCAAATCTGCCAAGGGTTAAACTTTTAATAATAACATATAGAACAAGATTTGTCATACTTTGACAGCTGCAAGCAGCCATAAAAAACATTCAGAGCTCAAGTAGTTAGAAACGGAGTAAATCGTCATCTAAACTTACAAATTCTGAAAAAAATTGAGTTTTTTTGGACGGTATCTACTTTTATGCAACCAGAATGGGATAGGGTTAAACTTTACAACTAAACTTACAACAGCAAATATGCTCGGTAGTCAATTGTGAATACGTACACGAAAAGTGTTTGAAATTGACCCCTTTCCAAAATGATGGAAAAAAGCAACCAAAGTTGGCTAATTTTGGCATTTTCAAACGGTACTCTTATTCTCACCCTCATTGTGCTTGGGGGTTAAATCTGAGATTAAAAAGTAAACAGTAACTTTCTTCCGCAATCATTGTTGCATCTATCCAAACCAAAATAATTGTTACAACAACCTTGTTATTAGAGAAATTTGCCCTTGAAGTTGGTCAATTTTGAAGAAAAATTCTATATTCATGTCATTTTTGGCCAGTGGGGGTTAAAGTTGAAAGATCTGAGTGGTGATTGTGGTGTATCATGTTATGCTCTAAATGTGTGGAAAATTTGAGCTAAATAACTGTAAACAATTTTGAGACATTCGAAAATTGGTGAAATTTTGAAGGTTTTGGCAGAATATTTTGAAAACACGCGTTTTCACAGATATAACGATACCGCATTTCACTAGATTTTATGACATTACATAAGTGTGCGAAATTTGGTCAAAATCGTACAACTTGTTTTCGAGCAGTTCAACAGACAAAATTCAGGGAGGAAAAAAAAAAAAAAAAATAGAGAAGAAAAATTTTGAAAAAGAAGAATAACAATAGTCTTTCCCAAACTGGGTTTGGGAAAGCCTAATGAAGGTTGGGATGTAAAGAACACGAAACAAATATGTAATCAACTCAAAGAGTCGACTGTAGGCACCACGGGTTCCTGGAAGTCTGCTACCGAATTCGCACCAGAACTGATAATAAAATAATATTTCATCAGAACAACTGGTGGCCAAATGTGCTTCATATATCCAAGAACAAAGCTAGGCATTCAAAACACTTTCGAATACAGCGATAGGTTTGCATTTTGGAAAAGGACAACACTGTCTGCATTTTTTATTGAAGATGGTTTCTATGCTTGACAGACATGCGCAAATCACTCGATACCACGAATTTCCATCGAAAAACAAAATCGTAATTCTGAGAAATTTCAACAGGTATCATGATACCTTGCATTGAATATGTCAACTGTGCAATCTCTATCTAATAACAGTACACTGTTTGAAGGCGATCTTTTTCATTATTTGATTTTAGACGGTATTGTTTTTACGTGCTTTTTCTGTCCGATGACGTCGACCGGAAATCGAAAGTATACTCATACGTAAACAAAAGCAAAGGCTTTGGAATTTTCCCCAATGCAGCTCTGTCGCCATGTTTTGAAGAATTTTTATTCCCTAGCTTTGTTCTTGGATATGTAAAGCACATTTGGCCACAGGTTGTTTTCGTGAAATATTATTAAATTATCAGTTCTGGTGCGAATACGGCAGCAGACTTCCAGGAACCAGTGGTGCCTACAGTCGACTCTATGAGTTGATTACACACGTGTTTCGTGTTCTATACATCCCAACCTTCATTTTGATGTACATTTTGTGTATATTTAATTTGAATTGAAGGAATATCAGAGGTGAGAATTCTCAAAATAAACAGAATTTCATTACTTATATAGGCCCTTAAGTGATTTCATATTTAGTTTGAACAATATTTATCAATAGAGAATGTTATATAATCTCCCAAAAAAGAAAGTGTGCATGCTAAAAAATAACACTAAAAAAAGATATATATCATTTTCATTCATGGAAATTTTATTCAATCACAGATGAATCAATTTGTGATCAACATGAGAAATTTCATTACGCTACGACGAATACTCTTGGTGCCATGGAGAGTCAAAGACACTAAGGGTCAAACACAAAAGTCACACACTCCGTATCTGGTATGACCTCCGTCTGCATCGACTGCTGCTGTGCATCTACGCCTCATGGAAGCGAACAAGTTAGCATGGAAGTGTTGTGGGATGTTGTTCCATATTCTGATAAGCTGTCTTTGGAGTTCCACAAGCGTTGACGGTGCATGGGGAAGCCGGCGTAGCTGACGTTTCATTTCGTCCCATACGTGCTCAATGGGTGAGATATCGGGCGAATTTGCGGGCCAGGGAAGAACATCCACTTGTTGCTGCAGATACTGTTGAGCAACACGAGCTGCGTGGGGTCGGGCGTTGTCCTGCTGTAGAATGACGCCGGGGCCGTGACGTTGCAGATATGGGACAACAACAGGTGTAAGCACTTCATCACGATATCTGGCTGCATTGAGATTGCTATCAATAATGACCAGCTCAGTTCTGTTACGGGCAGTGATGACACCCCACACCATGAGAGACCCTTCCCCATAACGGTTTCGCTCCACGACACATGGATCTGCGTAGCGTTCGTTTCGACGTCTGTCCACTCTCTGGCGGCCATCTGATGATGAAAGATGGAAACGACATTCATCTGTGAATAAAACACGTCGTCACCAGTGTAAGGGATGCCTGAGATGTTGACTGCACCACTGCAGTCGAGAACGACGATGTCGTAACGTCAAAATCGGACGAATTGCAGGTCTTCGAGGACGTAAGCCGTATTCTCTCAGCCGGTTGATTACTGTTTGAGGATGTATCCGTCTCAGGTTAGGGATGTTCCTGGCTGTCGTCGTTGCCGTTTGTTGCCGGTTCCGGAGATGGACGACACGGATATACCGATCTTGTGCAGGGGTGGTAAGTCAGGGTCTCCCGGAGCGGGGTCGGTCTCGAACGTCATCATGTTGTGCATGTCGATGGACTAGCCTGTCTACAGTGTTACGGTGGCAGTTCAAATGCTGGGCAACCTCTCTGTGTGTTCTGCCAGCTCTAATCATACCCAGGGCAAGGAGACGTTGATTCATTGTCAATCTTGGCATGCTAATGTGGAGTCGTTTTAACAGCAGCGCAGGTTTGAATGTGAACGATAGGAAGGCCTTACTTTAGTGTTTAAATACCCAAGGATTCACACTGCTGCATGAATTTTCAGACTCTCCACGTGCAAAACATGCCTTTTCACAAACGTGCAGCACGTCATTTAACGTTAATGCAATTTTAACGGGGAAAGCTGTTTTTGTGTTCAATATAACTTATTCATGGACAGGTTAACACTCTTTGCACCTACGAAATTATTTTTTTGGAGTTTGATCAATTTCTGCAATGCATACTTTCTTTTTTTGGGCGAGTATATATTACATTGACACCGTAAATCTGACAAAAGCAAAAAAAACACAAACAACAAAACACAGTGTAACATATATCAAAATTTCAATGAACATTGTGTACTGTAGGGATTTGACAGTTATCTTATAGCTGATTCGGGTCATCTCCCAGATTTCATATTCATGCATTGTCATTATTTCGGTCGGAAGTAACTTTGTAACTGACACAGTTTGATAACAATACTTGTCCCTTTATCAGTTTGTTTCGAGTCTCTGATTTGCTAAATTGGTCGAATCACGCAGTTATTACGTTGGCTATTTTAAACATACTGGTTAAATGGGCTCGCGCTGTTCTTCTCTGTCTGTCGCATTTACCGCTTCCAGGTGATCACCTGAGTGCTAGTATGTTATATGTCCCATAGGGGACACTCAAGCGACAAGGTGCTACATGTGAGAAGAACCTTTGATCTCGACTGACTCGATTCGACTTGGAAAATCTCCAGTTATAATTTAAAAACTTCCTTCAACTAATATTCGTATTATTTCGTTTAAGTATTGAACCACGTAACGTTAATTACCGCATGAAATGAGTTTAGTCAAACACACATCTTTTTTCTGTTTTTCTTGTGTTTATTTGTTTGTATGTTTGTTTATTTGTTTTTTTATAGTTTTTTTATTCAGATGAACATAAAGAAATATATAGCATATATTTACAAATTCATAACATGCTAGCAGAAGTTACAGAAAAAACAACAAATACCCGAAATAGTGTTTTACAAGAAGTATTTTCTCCAAACGTTTTTCGTAAATGAACATTTTTCACAAATAGGGCGTGCTTTCATAAAGATTTTGCGCGGTGGCTCAGGAGTTACAACACTGCACTTCAAACCGCAAGGTTCATAATTCGATCCCCGCTAGGGATAACTGCGTTGTGTCCTTGTGCAAGGCACTTAATCATGACTGCCTACGTGGAGGCGCGGTGGCGCTGCACATCGATGGTGCACCGGATTTCAACCAATGCTAACCCTGCATTTTTGGGGGACTACTTTTTGCAGACGATATGGTGCTAGTGTCAAAAAGCGAAGAGGGGCTAGTGAAAATGCTGGGAATTGTTGGGAAATGTGGTAGCAAATGGAGACTCGAACTTAATGAAAGCAAGAGCATAGTTATACCTGTGGGCCGCAAAGTGGACCTCACTCGAATGTTTATTTATTTATTTATTGGTGTTTAAGGTCACATATTTCTGTACAATGGCTAATCATGACCTCGACAGTTTTATGGGTGCAGAAAGCCGGAGAACCCGGAGAGAACCACCGAGCAACGGCGAACAACTGTCAGCTCCCCAACATACTAACTCCACACAAGCAGGGTTAGCATTGGTTAAAGACAGTGCACCATGAATTTAAAACTGTCGATGAAACGTATGCTTCTACGAATGGATTTCATTTTTTCTTCCGTCTCTCTGTTGAGATTCGACGACACTGCACTACCTTTGAAAGAAGATTTTTATTCGAAATTATACGAATCCGACATTTTCGACGAGAATTACGAACACGCTAAAAACGTGTGGAAATCATTTGATATGAAAACCATGAGAGATTATCACGATCTCTATCTGAAGACCGACGTTCTGCGCTTGGCAGACATGTTCGAAAATTTTCGAGACGTCTGTCATCGAAATTACGATCTGGATCTGGCTTGGTATTTCACCGCACCCGGTCTGGCGTGGGACGCTCTGTTGAAGACCACCGAAGTCCAATTGGAATTATTATCCGACGTGGACATGTTGCTCATGTTCAAAAGGGCTGCGAGAGGTGGTGTCTCGATGATCTCCCACAGATATTCTGAAGCTAACAATCTCTACATGAAAGAAGGTTTCAATTCGAAACAATCGAATAAATACATACAGTATTGGGACGTTAATAATCTGTATGGTTGGGCTATGAGTCATCCTTTACTGATTGGAAATTTCGAATGGGTGACGGAACCGGAAGAGATGCAAAAATGGAGAGACTATCCTTGCATTTTAGAAGTTGATTTGAACTATCCGGAAGAATTACACGATCTACACAACGATTATCTGCTGGCTCCCGAACGAATGGAACCGATCGAAGGAGACGAGGAAAAACTCATTCCCAATTTATTTAACAAACGTAAGTACATCGTCTACAGCGAGAATTTGAAACAATACGTCAATTACGGGATGAAATTAGTCGACATACATCACGTCATTCGATTCGACGAAGAGCCTTGGATGAAAAAATACATCAATCTCAACACGAATCTCAGATTTCGAGCCGAGAACGATTTCGAAAAAGATTTCTTCAAACTCATGAACAACTGCGTGTACGGTAAATCGATGGAAAACATCAGGAAGAGAACCGACGTTCGACTCGTCACGTCTGAGAAAAAAGATAAAAACTTAGTGGCGAAACCCAATTACAGACACCGAACCATATTCGACGAAAATCTAGTGGCCATTCACATGCAAAAGATGCACCTGAAGTTCGACAAACCCTATTATCTCGGACCAATCATCTTAGATATCAGCAAGCGATTGATGTATGAGTTTCACTATGATTACGTCAAATGGAAATTTGGTGAGAAAGCCAAACTACTATTCACCGACATGGACAGTTTAGTTTATGAGATAGAGATGAAAGACGTCTACCGAGATATATCTCTGGATGTGACCGCGTGGTTCGACGTGTTAGACGATAAAATAAGCACTTTGGCACTTGGACATTGGACTTTGGATATGATTATGGATGATAGGATTCCAGATATGATTAAGGATGATAGGATTCCAGAAAATCAAGAAGAATTGGACGGATTCAAGATTATGGAAATCGATAGAGATATCGAGAGAGTTGGTTTAAAAAAGAAAAAGAAAAAAAATATAAAAAATAACGTAATTTTAGTGAATTATAATAAAATAAATTAATTTTAAAAAAAACATACACATTTATGAATAAGAAAATAGAGATATCTGTAGAAGGTGTCGTCTTACCTAACAAACCCCTATCCAACATCGATCTGTCGAATGCGACGAAGGATTTGAAAATCAATGATTTTCTAGGCGTGTTTTCCAGAGATGCCTTGCTGAAGAGAAGACCTCGACAATCGGAATGTGGAATTTTAAATCTAGACGATTTATCGGGTGAAGGCACTCACTGGGTGGCGTGGTTCAAGAACGGGAAGAAGAAGAATTATTATTTCAACAGCTACGGAATCTCGCCGCCGAAAGAAATAAAGAACTATTTCAACGAATCGATGATTCGTTACAACACGGAATGAGTGCAATTGCCAAATCAAGTGTTTTGCGGTCACCTGTGTCTCTGCATTCTCAAGAGATGGTCGGAAGAAGATCGGTTTCAAGACATTCTCAATGATTTACATTAGAGAGAGATTTTTTTTTTTATAGTATATATAAAGGTAAAAAATTATTTAAAAAAATTTAATCGAATAAAAATGAAAAAATAAGTGAAATAATTCATTTTTAATAAACTGCGTTTGAAATATATTTTTAAAACAAAAACCTCAAAACAACATGCCAGTCGATAAATTTGGTAGAAGTGACGACGAAAGTCAACCCAAAAAGAAGAGGAAGATGCTCGAAGTCGGCGATAGTTACGATGTTGCCAACTTGAACGAACATTACATTCGGAGATACGAACCTCGAGAGGAACCTTTGAACATGAACGATAAGAAGCTCTACAATCTTCCTGAGCCAATAGATCTCACAGATGCGGTGACTAAAAAATACTGCGACAGGGGGAATGCAGATTTCGAACGAATCATGCTAGATAATTACGTGGATAAAACCATGACCGACGATCTCGATCTGAAATCCAAACGTTTGGTGAATGTTGTGAATCCCATAGATTCCACCGATGCCGCGACCAAGAAATACGTGGACGACTCTCACGCGAGATTCAGCGAACATCTGAAAAGTAGATACGTTCAGAAAACGATGCACTTGGAACTGAATGCCAATTCTAACAAGATAACGAATGTGGCCACTCCCACGAATCCCAAGGACGTGGTGACCAAACACTACATAGATCTGGAACAGAGAAAGTCTGACAGATGAGAAATGAAATCAGATCTGAATGCGGGATTCAACAAGATATTGAATCTGTCAAAGGTCGACGACATGGATGCAGACTCCACCGCGATCAACAAGGGCTATGTGGATTTTGCCATGATACGATCTCAAGAATACATAGAATCGCAAGTGGATGATCTCTACCTGAACAAACAATCTAGCGAAACCATGGAGGGTGGCATCAACATGAACGGTCACAATTTATTCAGTCTCGATCACGATCCCGAATTTGATTCCAACACGGTCAGCAGGAAGTACGTGGACGACAACTCAGTCTGGAGAAAGGCCGTCATCATGGAAGGTAAACTAGACATGGGCGGACATGTGCTCACGAATCTACTGGATCCCAGAGCACATGTCGGATGCCTGCACCCTGATTTCGGTGGTGGAGAAAGTCAAACACGCTAGGCAATTGATCACTGTGTGGGCCGAGGAGGCCGGAATGTTAGAGGAGGGAAAAGCTGAGTGGTCTTTCGGAAATGGAGGTAGCGGATCGCAGCATGGTCAGGTGGGATATCCCATGCCATTGGGAGGTGAAATCATACAAATGGGTCTGGCTTCCACAGATTTGAATAACAGAGCGGTTGTCAATCTCATGGTGAACAGAGTAGAGAGCGATAAGAGATACAGCATTGAAAAGACTGAGAATCAACACACGAATGTTAGCACGTTCGGCACGCCTCTCAACGTGAATGCTGGAGACAGGATTAATTTTGTTACGAAAACCAATAATCCCGAAGCCACCACTTCCGTGGTGAGCCTACTGATCGAACTAGACCCTTTGAACAAACAGTGAACGCATGGAAAAATTAATTAAAAATAATGAGTGATTATTAAAAACAAAAAAACAAAGAAAAAGTAATGAGATTTAGAAAGATGTTCAATCTCTCTTGATCTCATTACTTTATTTTTTTTGGGAGGGGGGGGGGGGGTTGTTTTAATACGTTATTTCTCATAATGTTTCATCCCGTGAAATTGGATCACCTATCTCGAAACATGCATCGACATTTGTTTTAGCATTTCGAAGAGCTTTTATAAATTCTCGAAAAGCAGTCGGTCCTCTACACGTCAACGTGTCTAAAAGTTTTCTGGTCTTATCTTCTATCAAGATTTTCCTTTCGATTTCACGTCTCATATAATCAGTCAATATCAAAGGTTCTGCTTCGACTAAAGTGTCTAGAATTATTGCTAATGAATCTTGCAAAATATTTTTAATCAAAACACGTCTGTTTCTTCTTAAGTATTCTCTTTCTTTATCATTCATTTTTATAATTATTTTTTAAAAATTTTTATCTATATATTTTTTTTAATTTTTTTTCACACACATGTCTCTCATCGAATGATCAACATTTTATTTCCATCCAATTCGAATTGTGATTCTCTATCCAACAGGACCAGGGTGAAGGCTTCGGTTTTTTTTTGGCACATTCCTATAGAATTGCATCTTGATCTGAATGTCTAAGACGCTACTCTTGAGTCGTTCGCTTTGTTTAGTGATGTTGAATACGAACATGGGATACATCGACTTGTATTCACCTGGAGATATATTAGGGTTGCTCATCAATTTGTCTAGACTGTGATTCTTCTTTCTAAAATCCGCGGCGTCGCTGTACAGTCTGCAGAAATCATTCTTGTCAAACGATGCATTGTAATCGATTGTTGGATATCTCGTGGCATTCAGAAACACTTGCGTGTTTCTCAAATTGCAGTGATCGAATAGCGATGCATTCTTTTCCTGAAACGCGACCACGATGAAACGCAGTCTCTCAGAAGTGGATTTCACGGTCAATCTCCAATCGAAGTGATTTGTGGAGAGTGGAATGCTAGCCATGTCACACTGTCTCATTGTAAATCCCACGGGTAATTTACTCTTGGATTCTATGATCTTGTAGAGACGCGTTTTTTCCATGATCGAAGGCTGCACGTGCGGAACGAACCACGATATCTTGTGTAGAGTTAACTTACCTGCATCGGTCGCGGGGAGTCTCACTATTGCGTCGTCGTTTCTCTTTTGAATCAATGTCAGATTGTGTTTGAATCCGTACATGATCTTGTTGTAATTGTCTGCGAATCCGAAGATGTGATTCAAAGGTATCCTGAATAAAAACGTTCCTTTGGGTCTGGACGTCTTGACGACGTAGTCGAATATCGCGGCAGCGCCGGTGCTAGCAGGGCCGACAGTGTCTTTCATCCACAACTGATTAAGTCCTCTGGATTTCAAAAAATCATCCGGATATGTCAAGAGTCTGAACATCGTGGTGGCCTGACCGGGATGAAACACAGATTCTATCTCTTGTCCGGATAGCAAGTATTTTATATTACTGAATAGATGCATGATGCCATTTTTAGCTAGAGTAACCGTGTCGTCGTCGGTGTATTCGGTGCCATCTTCCTTGGTGAGACGTCCCTGCACCACTATGTAACTCTCGCTAGGATGAACGAATAGATCTCGGGTTTCGATGTTGATTCTTATCTCTCCCACATTGTTCAAACTCGTTTCGGTTATCGGTTCATATTTGTGAACCTCGTATTCTTGAATACTTTCATCTTTCACTATGCTTTGTGCAATATCTAGTATATTTGCCATTTTTGAAGGGTTTTTTGTTTTTTGTTTAATTAGCTTGCTTTTTATCTAAAAATAGTTTTAATTATGTTTTATTATTATTGTTTTTTCTCTCCTTTATATATATATGTAAACAAGAAAATGTTAAAGAGAGTAAATAAAAAAAAAAATGTTTTCTTTATTAAAACTTCGTCTTCTGCAATTGTTGTTCATAAAACTTTCCGATGATCTCTTCTCCATCCAAAGCTTCGATTTTGTAAGCCACCGGATCGGTGTGAAATATTTTGATTATCACGAAGATTTCCGAGGTCCATCGAGGAGTATAACCCTTTTCGAAGTGCTTCTTATAAGCGTAGATTCTCACTCGATCGCCGACCGCAAATTTCGGCGTTCTAGACTTCTTACTGATCTTAGATCTCTCAGGATATAGATTCGCATAGACCCGTTTTTCGTTTCGAGGATCGCTAGCTTCCACGCGAGTCATCTTGCTCGATCTGTGTCGCGTGTTGTTGTAATCTTTGAGCAGACCGTTCAGAGCGTATATGTATTTTTTGGTAGAATTCGCCGTGAAGTATCTATACATCTTTTCCTTCATCGTTCGATTCCAACATTCCACGATGCTGGCTTTCTCTTCGTTTTTGATCGAGTAGAGGTCGACTAATCAATGAATGTGCTTGTTGTAGAATTCCTTTCCCTTGTCCACCCACAATTTATTCGGTTTTCGAGAAGACGAGTCGAATACGCTCTTCAGAGCCTCGGCGACGCAAGGTCCTGATTTATTCTTCAAAGCTCTGATCCAACCATATTTGGAAAAAATGTTGATGACCGTCAATAGATATTTGATGCCCTCATTCCACCTTGAAAACAATCTCATGTCGACCAAGTTGGCGGACCAAATGTCATCCAGACCCTTCACGAACACCCTTCTCTTTCGAAATTTACGCATGATGGGTTTGTGTAACTCCTTGGCCAATTCGCTCGTCAATAATCGTTTCTTCTTCTTTTCTGATGCACTTTTTTTTTTGAACGCCCCATCCGAATCGACGTTTTGCACCAGTCAGATTGCCGACCAGCGAACGTTCTATCTTCTCTCTCCTGGTCGGATTTGATATGCCTCTCAATTTCACCAACATGTTTTCATCGCAGACGTCATTGTGAGTCTTGGTGTCGGGATGTCCGGCGTAGCACAGATCATGATCATACGCGACCGCGTCCACCCTATTCATGGGTTTGCTCCAAGATTTAGGAGTCAGATCAGCGTTGAGTCTCTTGTTCAATTTCATTCCGGGTCCAGTGAAACTGTGACCTGGCAGATGCATTTCAAAAGGTAGATTATTGATCATTTTATTCACGATGCCTTTACCTTTGCTCGTGTTTTTTTTTTTTGGATGAATTGAGTCTTGATCAAACCACACACAGTGCAAATTCCACGAAGCATCTGTCTGTCGTTTTTAGTTCGTACTTCTCGAGAATTACCTGTCTCAGTAACTCTCTTACACTTTACGCAATACATTTTTGAGAGTTATTTAAATTAATTTTGTATTTATTTTTTATTTTATATATAAATTTAATATTTTCTTTTTTAAAATTCTGTTCTTATTATATATATATATTTTTTTTCAATCGCTGCTCTTGAGTTCTATCAACTTACCAAATTCCTCCCTGGCCTCTTTCCTCCCCTTTCCTACAAGAGAATCCTTCATCTCTTCCTTGATGATCTGACAAGTCTTGATTCTCACAGCTTCTTTCATAGTATCGTATTTTGTTTTCTCGCCCAATATCGTGAAGTATTCTCCGTCCAATATCCTACCGTCTTTCATCAAGATCATTTCGGATATCGTGTCGATTTTGGAGTTGGCCAAGACACGAATCTTTTCATGTTTCCTTGCCTTCAGATATAATTTCCTACTCAAAAAGTTTCTGAGCGTGCTAAACAATCCGGCGGAGAGCCACTCCTTCTATGGTCAACACGATTGGAATACCGACCGCGGTCGACAACAATCTGATGCCAGCTGCATGTAAACCCATGGAAATCGTGATGAGTGTCGTGTCAACCGCGTTGATGATTTTCAGGAGATGCGAATACTTCTTCTTGAGAGAATGACGAGAATCTCTCTCTAGAGTCAGATACAATTGGATTCTACTGATTTGATCGATGCGATACCTCTCTCCTCTTTCTTTTTCTTCTGGCGATGGTGCCGTTGGCAAAACGCCGTTCAGCTTCTCATCCTCGTCGTCATCTAACGCCGGATACAATTTATTTCTGGTTCTCATTTTTTATGGTTTTTTTTCTAATATTAGATAAAAAAGTTATGTGTGTATTTATTTTTATTTTCTCTTCTCCCTTATTTATATCAACGAGAAAACTTAGATGTATGATTCCTCCAGCAATAATTTCATGACGCATCCCTTGTCTTCTAAAGTCAGACTTCTACACGCCAATTTCATTTCTTCCGAATTGCTGGGCTTATCTCGCCCGCTACAGAAGACTAATCTCTTCCAAAACTTGATCACATCGTCAATTTGAATGCATTCGAACGCCGGTTCGAAATACTTGAGGACCATATCTTCCCTTCCCATCGTCAGACACGTGATAGAAGTCTAGATGATCCCGACACCCGACGCATCGTTCTAATAAGAGGCGACCTAGTTGTTCGTTCATGCAGAATGCGTAAGCTCTTATCAGCATTTTTAAAAGAAACCTTGCTCTCAAAATCTGGGAATCGTTCATGATTTACGTATATTTTATTATCTATTTCGATTCGATATTTATTTTTTTTAAATAACTATTTATTTATATATTTTTTTTCTCTCCTATATATAACAATCACTTTTTTATTTCCTCTCGACAAAACCGATTCTATCACAATTCACCTCACAAAACTCGCGAGGTGAATCGGCAAATCGTTTTCGCCGATCGGATCGCACCCTAGACCATCCGGAACGTGATCGCGAACGTGGTGGTAGTCCAGAACCAGACAAACGCATTTTTTCGATGTACCGGAGGCCGAAATCGGTTTTAAAATTTTTTTTTTAAAAATCCTCGATGAGTGACTACACTTTACATTCACTTTTCACCATTGGCGAACGTCGAGAAAAGCTTTTTAGGGCGATTTTTCCTGGTCTAGAATCGGCAAATAGGTTTCACCGATCGAATCGCACCGTCGACCGTTCAAACAGCCGTTGGCGAACGTAGGTGGTCCAGAATCAGCAAACCGCTTTTTTGATGCTGGTCTAGAGTCAGCAAAACGTTTTTTGTTTGCGTTCACCAACGATAGATTGAAGGTCTGATCCGCGATGGGCACGTCGAGAAAATTTTTTAAATTTACATTTTCTTCAAATTTCATACATTTTTTCACTTCTGAGCGATGTGTCGAATGTACTCGTTCGCCAACGGATGTTTGAACGGTCAAAAGTGCGATCTGTGAGCCTCAAAAAAATTGCCGATTCTGGACCACCATGAAAAAACGCCATTTTTGCCATTTTTTGCACTCTGTACACGATTTAACACTGAACCCCTATGGCGGTACACGTACATGTACGTGTACGTGTACAGTTTTTTGAAAAAGTGGTCTAGAATCGGCCTTTTTTACCTACTAGTGCTATTCTCAAAAATCGCCAAATAATTTTCATTATTTTTTCATTTTTTTGTCTCAAAAGCATAGGATATGACCCTTCGTTGGGACGAGCTTGTTCCAATGAGGGTTCATAACCTTTGCTTTTGAGACAAAAAATGAAATAAAATAGTTATTCAAGAATTTGTTTTGCAAGTGTCATCTGCTTTTCATGTTAGGTAAAGGTTTAACCGGGGAGGCTGTCGGAAGTTCTAGAAATAAGGGATAAAACGTAAACTGTTTACAACATTTTGGGGAGCATTCAAGTTTCCCTATAAAACTGTTGGTAACTATCTCGAGTTTAGATATTTGTTTTATTACTTCTTTCCAAGATCCATGTATTGCATCAATTACTCCCTGGTTGAGTGTGTCAAACACACATCATGGCTCATATTTATGACAAGACAAAATCGTTTTCTTTGGTGACGTACATCTGGCGGCATGAAGATTAATTAAATACCGACATGGACGTCGGTTATTTTACCCATCTGGCTTCCCCTTCACCTTCGGGTTTATTACTTTTTATTACTAGCATCCAGCATTTGTGGCTGTCCGAGATAACCTTCATAGAGTTGGATTTTTTTATCTTATTTTTGTTTTTCTGCCCTCAGCCCTCCTCATTTTAGTTGTGAATATCAGAACCCTCTGTGATTAAATACTTTGCTCAAAGTTAAAAGATTAAAACAAAGGCTTTTAATACAGATTACCTCTCCTATAGGTGTGTTGCACGTCTCTATGATTCTTTTGATTCCAACAGCTGCGGCGATGCCTACCTCCGCAATTAAATTATGACCACAGGCATGTCCGATATTTGGCAGAGCATCATATTCACATAGGACCGCAACGTGTGGACAACATTGTTGTCGTTCATGTTTAAGAGTGGCGCGGAATCCAGTGGGAAGAACAAAGTTCTCCTCAACGAAAAATCCCCTCTCCGTCAAAAATTGACAAAGCACTTCATGAGCGTGGTGTTCTTCCAATGCGACCTCTGGGTGTTTCCATATTTCTTTACTAATATCGTGCAACAAATTTTTGGATTCATCTATCGCTTTAAGAGCAACATTTCGTAAAATATCCGGCTCCATGACAATCAATGAACGACTGGAACGAAGCCAGTGATAATGAGTGAATCTATCGAAACGAGACAAATACTAGAGAAACAGAATTTACTGCATCCAGTAAATTCAAGTCTGTGTGAAAAGGGTTAAAGTATCAGAATAAACTTTACAGAAAGAGAATTTAGGGAGGCTTAACTTCTGGTGTAAAATATTTTTTAACAAATCAGAAATGGGTTTTTCGTTAACAGTATTTACAGATATTCATACAGGAATCAGAACAATTTTTATAAGAAACCAGAAAAGGCATATATGTGACCAGTATTTAAAGGGTTCGATACACGAATCAGAAATGGACAATTTTGGCTCTGCTCACGAATTTGAGTGATGAAATACATTCATAAACTTTAGAAATACATTAAGGTTTAAATACATTTCCCAGTCTTTCTGAATAATATGCACTTGATGACCTCATTCAGGTGGACCATATATTGAATCTCCAGCAATGTTTAACTCAGTCGGTGTAGTCCCATGTCCACATCTACATTGAAGAATGGGCGCAACCCACTTTGAAATAATGGCTCCACCAACTTCAGATCTGTCATCTGACTTTCAGATCGAACGGGTGAAAAAAACATAGATGAGTGCAAACTGGTTATTGTTAACCAGCATGCCAAAATGCATAGAGATAGGACGGTCCGTATTTGAGTTGTCGCGCTGACAAAGGGTGCATAGACTCTATGTCGGAGCTCATTTGAAAGCCTGCTCTTAAAATAGCATCTAGTGACCTAAACAAGGCATACATAAAACTAGAACTTCTCTAATAAATTAATTTTAAACAGTCATAGCACTAACACAGTTAACAGAACCACAGTATTGTGATAGGTTTCAATAACAAATCTCCAGTGTAGTTTTACAATTACATGTACACTGGAATTCTTCATTATCAAGTTGTTTGTTTTTATATTAACTTGGTTTGGGAATTAAATCTGTACAATGAGATTAAATAAATAGATCATGTTATTGTATGTGACAGTCACAGCTTTCTCCCAACTGCTTTTTGTGAAATTCTTTCATGGAGAAAATATTCATACAGGAATCAGAACAATTTTTCTAAGAAACCCGAAAAGGCATATAAGTGCACACCATATATAGGGTTCGATCAAGGAATCAGAAATGGACATTACTGCCGCTACCATTTATTTGAATGATGAGATACATGTATAATCTTCAGAACTGCATTAATTGGTATAAAATGAAATTCCCAATAGGTCGAAAAAGTATGCATTTAATGACCTCTCTTGACCGCATAGAGGTGGACCACATTTTGAACCTCCAGCAAGTTTCAACTCATTTGGTGTAGGTACCATTACTATAGGTCATACTAAACCTGAAGTATGAGCACAAACTACTTTATAAATATTGGCTCCACCAACTCCGTATCTGCCATATTTGTAGAAGATGGCAAATGTCCATATTAGCAAGGCAATGATGAAGTGCATGCATGGTACCTCTGGAAAATATATTGCAAGTAAAAAGGTTCAGTAATGTTGGAATGTAGACGTTGAAAGGCCTTGAAGACCCCCAAGAGCCTGTCTGAAGACTTATTGGCATTGTCAAAATACCGAGGTCCCATCTATATCCATGTGTGTTTAGGACAATACTGTGAGAATGGAAATGGTTTTCATTATTCTCAATGATTTTTTCGAAGAGAGGTGCACCATCGAAGCGCAGTACGCTTTAGTACACAGCGCCACCGTGCCCCCATATTAAGATTTTCAGAGGGTTAAAATATTCGCTTTAAATATTCCATTCTAATCCTTTAACCCTTTACCCAGATGGTAGAGGTGCAGGCTGCAAGCCGAGAGGTCCTCGGTTCGAATCCCACTTGCGGCAACCGCGTTGTGTCCTTGGGCAAGACACTTCACCCCCATTGCCCACATGGGGGCACGATGACGCTGTGTACTAAGGCGTACTGTACGTCGATGGTGCACCTGTCTTCAACCAATGCTAAACCTGCTTGTGTGGAGTTGGTATGTTGGGGAGCTGACAGTTGCTCGTCGTTGCTCGGTGGTTCTCTCCGGGTACTCCGGCTTGCTCCACCCGTAAAACTGTCACGGTCATGGTTAGCCATTGTGCAGAAATATGTGACCTTAAAACACCAATAAAAATTAAAAAAAACCTTTACCCAACGAATCGGTCGCATCCGCCCGCGTAATATGCAAACTGAGAAGTTGAAAAAATATTAGTTCCAACGAGGGGTCCCATGATATGGTTTTGTTGAAATTGTTTGGAAAATTTGAAAAAAATGATATTTGAAATAATAAATTTATAAATTTTGCTATCGTCTCCGTTGGGTAAAGGGTTAAATGGGGGCGCAGTGGCTGAGTTGGCAGAGGTGCAGGCTGCAAGTCGAGCGGTCCTCACTCTGTCCTTGGGCAAGACACTTCACCCCATTGCCCACTTGGGTGCATGGTGGCGATGTGTACTAAAGTGTACTGCACATTAATGGTGCACCTGTATTCAACCAATGCTAACCCTGCTTGTGTGGAGTTAGTATGTGGGGAATCTGATAGTTGCTCGCTGTTGCCTGGAGGTTCTCCCCAGGTACTCTGGCTTCCTCCACCCGTAAAACTGTCCTGGTCATGGTAAACCACTGTGCAGAAATATGTGACATTAAACACCAATAAATAAATAATCCTTTAAAAAATGAGCTCATTCTAATGAAGGGTCATAAGCTATGTTTTTCAAGCAAAAATGAAAAAGTAATTAAAACTGAATAGACATTTCAGTGTATAAAGCTGACAGGTTTTTTCCATTATGTTGGCTAAAGGGTTAAGAATCCCTTAGTTTGGAAAGCACACTGAAAAGGTGTCCCATTCCACATAGAATTAAATGTTTCAGAAAAGAGAGTGAAAAACATTCTGTAGCCATGAGTTATATTAAAGATATTTTTTTACTCACATCGAAGTATTAAGAGGGTTAAAATCTGACCATTCAAATATTCCATTTTATTACTTTGTAACTGTGATAGGTGTTTCGGGAAAGCCACACACCACTCCATCCCAAAACCTCTCAATCCTGAGTTATGATTGAGAATAAATAGATTTTTAAAAAAAATGCTTTGAAAAGTGAAGGTTTCTCTCTCTCTTCAATGACTGAGACTGAAGTTTTGTAACATGATACAACATAAATATACAGTGCTGTTCAATGTAACAAAGAATTCTGTCTCAGCTTTCTCTCTGGAGATTTCTGTTTTAGATAATGGTTACTGCTTCAGCTAACTCATTTCCTAGTAAATGTTGTAAACATATTTTTAACATCTAGAGCCCGAAGGCCCCACATGCCTCCAAATCATAGATGACCAAGTACCAATGGCAGGCAATCTATCAGTATACCAAAAACATTGAGATAGGATTGATTGTATTTGGGTTATCATGTTGACAAACAGTGCATAGAAGACATTCTATGAATGTTATTAATTTATTGGGGTTTAATGACACTTCAACAGCTAGGCCCGCCTCGTGTCGTACAGTTTTTACGGATGGAGGAAACCAGAGAACACAGAGAACCACCAAGCAACAACAACAAGCAACTGTCTGGATCTCCAACATGCTAACTCCACACAAGCGGGGTTAGTGCAAGTGTATCATCGGCATGCAGTATGTCTTAGTACACAACATCACTATGCCATTATGTGGGCAATGGGGGTGAAGTGTTTTCGCCCAAAGACACAAGGCAGTTGCCGCAGATAGGATTCGAACTGAGAACCTCTCGGCTTGCAGCCTGCACCTCTAACTGCTTAGCCACCGTGCCCCTCTATGAATGTAATGGGAATACTTTAGAGGCTTATTTTGGGGATAAAATAGTTTTAAAGAAATAAAAAATAGGCTTTCAATGACAGTATTTATAGATATTTATTCAAAAATCAGTTAATTTTTGCCAAGAAACCAGATAAGGTATATAATTTCACAGTATTCAAAGGGACCAGTCAAGGGAATGCACAAGGAGGTTAAAAAATATGATTTCCAGCAATTCTGGTAATAGCCCTCGTGACTCCTGTTTGACCTTGGCCCAAATTTTGAAACTCCATCGAGTGTCGACTCATTTGGTATTGGTCCCAGGTCCATACATCATACCATGCTTGAAATATGAGCATGACCCACTTTCACAAATTTTGGCCACACCAACTTTTTACGTAAAAATGGATGTATGGACTTCAGGAATGCTTTAGAGAGTCAAAAAATGTGATTTCCAGCAATTCTGAAAAAATGCACTCAATGACCACAAGTGACCTCCGTAACCTTGACCCACATTTTTGAACCTCCATCAAGTTTCAACTTATTTAGTGTTGGCTCCAGGTCCATGCATCACACCATGCTTGAGATATGAGCGTGACCCACTTTCAAAAATTTTGGCCACGCCCACTTTTTTACGTCAAAATGCATGTGTGTATGTCAGGAATGCTTTAGGGCGTCAAAAAATGTGATTTCTAGCAATTATAAAAAAATGCACTTAATGACCCCTAGGTGACCTCCATGACCTTGACCCATATTCTGAATCTCCATCGAGTGTCGACTCATTTGGTGTTGATCCCAGGTCCATACATCATACCATGCTTGAGATATGAGCATGACCCACTTTCAAAAATTCATTTTGGCCACGCCCACTTTTTTACGTCAAAATGCATGTGTGTATGTCAGGAATGCTTTAGGGGGTCAAAAAATGTGATTTCTAGCAATTATGAAAAATGCACTTAATGACCCCTAGGTGACCTCCGTGACCTTGACCCATATTTTGAATCTCCATCGAGTGTCGACTCATTTGGTGTTGGTCCCAGGTCCATATGTCATACCATGCTTGAGATATGAGCGTGACCCACTTTCAAAAATTTTGGCTACGCCCACTTTTTTTACGTCAAAATGCATGTGTGCATGTCAGGAATGTTTTAGGGGGTCAAAAAATGTGATTTCTAGCAATTCTGAAAAATGCACGTAATGACCCCAAGTGACCTCTGTGACCTTGACCCATATTTTGAATCTCCATCGAGTGTCGACTCATTTGGTGTTGGTCCCAGGTCTTCTGTCTTCTCATCACTTTTTTGTCCGCAAGATAACTCGAAAACGAATTGCCCTATCACGTTGATTTTTGGCATGCTGATAGACAGCCACAAGTTCTCGGAGACCCATGTTTTTCAGATTCCTGGGGTATCAGGAGTGTCTGTAGGGGTGTTTTGAAAGTGGGTCACGCCCATATCTCAGGTGTGGTATGACCTACAGACCTGGGACCAACACCAAATGAGTTGACATTCGATGGAGGTTCAAAATATGGGTCAAGGTCACGGAGGTCATCTAGGGGTCATTGAATGCATTTTTCAGAATTGCTAGAAATCACATTTTTTGACCCCCTAAAGTATTCCTGACGTAAACACATGCATTTTGACGTAAAAAAAAGTGGGCGTGGCCAAAATTTTTTAACGTGGGTCACGCCCATATCTCAAGCATGGTATGACGTATGGACCTGGGACCAACACCAAATGAGTCGACACTCGATGGAGATTCAAAATATGGGTCAAGGTCACGGAGGTCACCTAGGGGTCATTAAGTGCATTTTTCATAATTGCTAGAAATCACATTTTTTGATCCCCTAAAGCATTCCTGACATACACACATGCATTTTGATGTAAAAAAGTGGGCGTGGCCAAAATTTTTGAAAGTGGGTCACGCTCATATCTCAAGCATGGTATGATGTATGGACCTGGGACTAACACCAAATGAGTCGACACTCGATGGAGATTCAAAATATGGGTCAAGGTCACGGAGGTCACCTGGGGGTCATTAAGTGCATTTTTCATAATTGCTAGAAATCACATTTTTTAACCCCCTAAAGCATTCCTGACATACACACAAGTATTTTGACGTAAAAAAAAAGTGGGCGTGACCAAAATTTTTTAAAGTGGGTCACGCTCATTTCTCAAGCATGGTATGACGTATGGACCTGGGACAAACACCAAATGAGTCGACACTCGATGGAGATTCAGAATATGGGTCAAGGTCATGGAGGTCACCTAGGGGTCATAAGTGCATTTTTCATAATTGCTAGAAATCACATTTTTTGACCCCCTAAAGCATTCCTGACGTACACACAAGTATTTTGACGTAAAAAAAAGTGGGCGTGACCAAAATTTTTTAAAGTGGGTCACGCTCATTTCTCAAGCATGGTATGACGTATGGACCTGGGACAAACTCCAAATGAGTCGACACTCGATGGAGATTTAGAATATGGGTCAAGGTCATGGAGGTCACCTGGGGTCATTAAGTGCATTTTTCATAATTGCTAGAAATCACATTTTTTGACCCCCTAAAGCATTCCTGACGTACACACAAGTATTTTGATGTAAAAAAAGTGGGTGTGACCAAAATTTTTGAAAGTGGGTCACGCTCAAATCTCAAGCATGGTATGACGTATGGACCTGGGACAAACACCAAATGAGTCGACACTCGATGGAGATTCAGAATATGGGTCAAGGTCATGGAGGTCACCTAGGTGTCATTAAGTGCATTTTTCATAATTGCTAGAAATCACATTTTTTAACCCCCTAAAGCATTCCTGACATACACACATGCATTTTGACGTAAAAAAGTGGATGTGACCAAAATTTTTGAAAGTGGGTCACGCTCATATCTCAAGCATAGTTTGATGTATGGACCTGGGACCAACACCAAATGAGTCGACACTTGATGGAGATTCAAAATATGGGTCAAGGTCACGGAGGTCACCTAGGGGTCATTAAGTGCATTTTTCATAATCGCTAGAAATCATATTTTTTGACCCCCTAAAGCATTCCTGACATACACACATGCATTCTGACGTAATAAAGTAGGCATGGCCAAAATGAATTTTTGAAAGTGGGTCATGCTCATATCTCAAGCATGGTATGATGTATGGACCTGGGATCAACACCAAATGAGTTGTCACTCGATGGAGATTCAAAATATGGGTCAAGGTCACCGAGGTCACTCAGGGGTCAATGAGTGCATTTTTCATAATTGCTGGAAATCACATTTTTTGACCTCCAAATGCTTCCCCAAAATTCAGACGTGCATTTTTTCATGAAAAAAGTGGGCACGGCCAAAATTTTTGAAAGTGGGTCACGCTCATATCTCAAGCATGGTGTGATGCATGGACCTGGAGCCAACACTAAATAAGTTGACACTTGATGGAGGTTCAAAAATGTAGGTCAAGGTCACAGAGGTCACCTGGTGTCATTGAGTGCATTCTTTCAGAATTGCTGGAAATCACATTTTTTGACTCTCTAAAGCATTCCTGAAGTCCATACATCCATTTTTATGTAAAAAGTTGGTGTGGCCAAAATTTGTGAAAGTGGGTCATGCTCATATTTCAAGCATGATATGATGTATGGACCTGACACCAATACCAAACGAGTTGACACTCGATGGAGATTCAAAATTTGGGCCAAGGTCGAACAGGAGTCACGAGGGCTATCACCAGAATTGCTGGAAATCATATTTTGAACCTCCTTGTGCATTCCTTTGATTGGTCCCTTTGAATGCTGTGAAGATATATACCTTATCTGGTTTCTTGGAAAAAATTATCTGATTTTTGAATGAATATCTATAAATACTTTCATTGAAAACCTATTTCTCATTTCTTTAAAACTATTTTATCCCCAAAATAAGCCTCTAAAGTATTACATTACATTCATAGAGGGGCACGGTGGCTAAGCAGTTGGAGGTGCAGGCTGCAAGCCGAGAGGTTCTCAGTTCGAATCCTATCTGTGTCAACTGCCTTGTGTCTTTAGGCAAAAACACTTCACCCCCATTGCCCACATAATGGCATAGTGATGTTGTGTACTAAGACATACTGCATGTCGATGATACACTTGCACTAACCCTGCTTGTGTGGAGTTAGCATGTTGGGGAGCCAGACAGTTGCTTGTTGTTGTTGTTTGGTGGTTCTCTGTGTTCTCTGGTTTCCTCCAGTAAAAACTGTACGACACGAGGCGGGCCTAGCTGTTGAAGTGTCGTTAAACCCCAATAAATTAATAACATTCATAGAATGTCTTCTATGCACTGTTTGTCAACATGATAACCCAAATACAATCAATCCTATCTCAATGTGTTTGGTATACTGACAGACTGCCTGCCATTGGTACTTGGTCATCTATGTTTTGGAGGCATGTGGGGCCTTCGGGCTCTAGATGTTAAAAATATGTTTACAACATTTACTAGGAAATGAGTTAGCTGAAGTAGTAACCATTATCTAAAACAGAAAACTCCAGAGAGAAAGCTGAGACAGAATTCTTTGTTACATTGAACAACACTGTATATTTATGTTGTATCATGTTACAAAACTTCAGTCTCAATCATTGAGAGAGAGAGAAACCTTCACTTTTCAAAGCATTTTTTAAAAAATCTATTTATTCTCAATCATAACTCAGGATTGAGAGGTTTTGGGATGGAGTGGTGTGTGGCTTTCTCGAAACACCTATCACAGTTACAAATTAATAAAATGGAATATTTGAATGGTCATATTTTAACCGTCTTAATACTTCGATGTGAGTAAAAAATATCTTTAATATAACTCATGGCTACAGAATGTTTTTTGCTTTCTTTTCTGAAACATTTAATTCTATGTGGAATGGGACACCTTTTCAGTGTGCTTTCCAAACTAAGGGATTAACAACCCTTTAGCCGACATAACGGCAAAAACCGGTCAGCTTTATACACAGAAATGTCTATTCAGTTTTAATTACTTTTTAATTTTTGCTTGAAAAACATAGCTTATGACCCTTCATTGGAATGAGCTCATTTTTTAAAGGATTATTTATTTATTGGTGTTTAATGTCACATATTTCTGCACAGTGGTTTACCATGACCAGGACAGTTTTACGGGTAGAGGAAGCCAGAGTACCTGGGGAGAACCTCCGGGCAACAGCGAGCAACTATCAGATTCCCCACATACTAACTCCACACAAGCAGGGTTAGCATTGGTTGAAGACAGGTGCACCATCGATGTGCAGTACGCTTTAGTACACATCGCCACCATGCACCCAAGTGGGCAATGGGGTGAAGTGTCTTGCCCAAGGACAGAGTGAGGACCGCTCGACTTGCAGCCTGCACCTCTGCCAACTCAGCCACTGCGCCCCCATTTAACCCTTTACCCAATGGAGACGATAGCAAAATTTATTATTTCAAATATCATTTTTTTCAAATTTTCCAAATAATTTCTACAAAACCATATCATGGGACCCTTCGTTGGAACTAATATTTTTTCAACTTCTCAATTTGCATATTACGCTGGCGGATGCGGCAGATTCGTTCGGTAGAGGGTTAAAGGATTAAAATGGAATATTTAAAGCGAATATTTTAACCCTCTGAAGATCTTAATATGGGGGCACGGTGGCGCTGTGTACTAAAGCGTACTGCACTTCGATGGTGCACCTCTCTTCGAAAAAATCATTGAGAATAATGAAAACCATTTCCATTCTCACAGTGTTGTTCTAAACACACTTGGATATAGATGGGACCTCGGTATTTTGACAATGCCAATAAGTCTTCAGACAGGCTCTTGGGGGTCTTCAAGGCCTTTCAACGTCTACATTCCAACATTACTGAACATTTTTACTTGCAATATATTTTCCAGAGGTACCATGCATGCACTTCATCATTGCCTTGCTAATATGAACATTTGCCATCATCTACAAATATGGCAGATCCGGAGTTGGTGGAGCCATTATTTATAAAGTAGTTTATGCTCATATTTCGGGTTTGGTATGACCTATAGTAATGGTACCTAAACCAAATAAGTTGAAACTTTCTGGAGGTTCAAAATGTGGTCCACCTCTATGCGGTCAAGAGAGGTCATTAAATGCATACTTTTTCGACCTATTAGGAATTTCATTTTATACCAGTTAATGCAGTTCTGAAGATTATACATGTATCTCATCATTCAAACAAATGGCAGCGGCAGTAATGTCCATTTCTTATTCCTTGATCGAACCCTATAAATGGTGTGCACATTTATATGCCTTTTCGGATTTCTTAGAAAAATTGTTCTGATTCCTGTATGAATATTTTCTCCTTGAAAGAATTTCACAAAAAGCAGTAGGGAGAAAGCTGTGACTGTCACATACAATAATGTGATCTATTTATTTAATCTCATTGTACAGAATTAATTCCCAAACCAAGTTAATATAAAAACAACTAATTTGATCATGAAGAATTCCGTTGTACATGTAATTGTAAAACTACACTGAAGATTTGTTATTGAAACCTATCACAATACTGTCAGGATGCCGGTAAAATATGCAATACTGACATAGTTGACTGTACTGTTAACTGTGTTAGTGCTATGACTATTTAAAATTAATTTATTAGAGGAGTTCTAGTTTTATGTATGCCTTGTTTATGCCACTAGATGCTCTTTTATGAGCAGGCCTTCAAATGAGCTCTTGGGGTTTTTATGAAAATATCTCCGACATAGAGTCTATGCACCCTTTGTCAGCGCTACAACTCAAATACGATTCGTCCTATCTCGATGCATTTTGGCATGCAGGTTAACAATAACCAGTTTGCCCTCATCTATGTTTTTTTACCCGTTCCATCTGATTGACAGATGACAGATCTGAAGTTGATGAAGCCATTATTTCAAAGTGGGTTGCGCTCATTCTTCGGTGTAGATGTAGACATGGGACTACACCGACTGAGTTAAAAAAGTGCTGGGGATTCAGTATACGGTCCACCTGAATGAGGTCATCAAGTGCATATTATTCAGAAAGACTGGGAAATGCATTTACACCTTAATGTATTTCTAAAGTTTATGAATGTATTTCATCACTCAAATTAGTGGGCAGAGCCAAAATTGTCCATTTCTGATTCGTGTATCGAACCCTTTGAATGCTGACCACATATATGCCTTTTCTGGTTTCTTATAAAAAATGTTCTGATTCCTGTATGAATATCTGTAAATACTGTTAACGAAAACCCATTTCAGATTTGTTAAAAAATATTTTACACCAGAAGATAAGCCTCCATAAATTCTCTTTCTGTAGAGTTTATTCCTGATACTTTAACCTTTTTCACACAGACTTGAATTTACTGGATGCAGTAAATTCTGTTTCTCTAGTTTGAGTTCACAATCGTCTGATTCCGATTGTGATACTGTGCACTACTAGAAGAGTTGAGGCTTGAAAGAACTACATCAAATTAAATTGAACATATTTCACAGTGTTAAACGTCGTTGACGCAGGTCACAGGAAAATGACCAGACACGCACACTTGGGCAGTACACTTGACTCTTAGAGCCACTGTACTGCCCAAGTGCTAACGACTGGTCATTTTACTGCAACCTGAGTCAAGGGACTGCAACCTTCACTTTTCCAATATGAACTGGCGATTTCCGCAAGTGCGCACAATTGTAAGCTTTACATGTCGTTTTTCTTGTATATCCCATAAAGGGGCGTCTAGAGAAATTAAGAATACACATTGTGGTTGTTTCTCAGCTTTATTAAATGGTGTCATTGACATCATTTTACCTTAAAAAATGAACAATTGCAGAAGATAACTAGAGAAACAGAATTTACTGCACCCAGTAAATCCAAGTCTGTGTGAAAAGGGTTAAATAATCAGGAATAAACTATACAGAAAGAGAATTTATGGAGGCTTATTTTCAGGAGTAAAATATTTTTAAACAAATCAGAAATGGGTTTTCGTTAACAGTATTTACAGATATTCATACTGGAATCAGAACAATTATTTATAAGAAACCAGAAAAGGCATACATGTGACCAGCATTCAAAGGGTTCGATACTCGAATCAGAAATGGACATTTTTGGCTCTGCCCACTAATTTGAGTGATGAAATACGTTCATAAATTTTAGAAATGCATTAAGGTGTAATAAAATTCAATTCCCAGTATTTCTGAATAATACCCTTGGTGACCTTTTTCAGGCAGATCCCTGGGTGACCTACATGACCTTGACCCATATTTTGAATTTCCATGAAGTGTCGACTTATTTGGTGTTAGTTCCAGGTCCATTCATCATAGCATGATTGAGATATGAGCATGACCCACTTTCAAAAATGTTTGCTACGCCCACTTTTTTAACATAAAATGCATGTATGGACCTCAGGAATGCTTTGGGGGGAGGGGTTCAAAAAATGTGATTTCCAGCAATTATGAAAAATGCACTTAATGACCCCTAGGTGACCTCCTTGACCCTGACCCATATTTTGAATCTCCATCAAGTGTCGCCTCATTTGGTGTTGGTCCCAGGTCCATACGTCGTACCATGCCTGAGATATGGGTATGACCCACTTTCAAAAATTTGGCCACGCCCACTTTTTTATGTTAAAATGCATGTGTGTATGTCAGGAATACCTTAAGGGATCAAAAAATGTGATTTCCAGCAATTCTGAAAAATGCACTCAATGACCCCAAGTTGACCTCCGTGACCGCGACCCATATTTTGAACCTCCATCGAGTATCGACTCATTTGGTGTTGATCCCAGGTCTGTAGGTCATACCACACCTGAGATATGGGCGTGACCCACTTTCAAAAATTTTGGCCACGCCCACTTTTTTTTACATAAAAATCCATGCGTGTATGTCAGGAATACTTTAGGGGGTCAAAAATGTGACTTCCAGCAATTCTGAAAAATGCACTTAATGACCCCTCGGTGACCTTCGTGACCTTGACCCATATTTTGAATCTCCATCAAGTGTCGACTCATTTGGTGTTGGTCCCAGGTCCATACGTCATACCACGCCTGAGGTATGGGCGTGACCCACTTTCAAAATTTTTTTGGCCACGCCCACTTTTTTATGTCAAAATGCATGTGTGTACGTCAGGAATACTTTAGGGGGTCAAAAAATGTGATTTCCACCAATTCTGAAAAAATGCACTCAATGACCCTAGGTGACCTCTGTGACCTTGACCCATATTTTGAATCTCCATCCAGTGTCAACTCATTTGGTGTTGGTCCCAGGTCCATACATCATTCCACGCCTGAGATATGGATGTGACCCACTTTCAAAAATTTTGGCCACGCCCACTTTTTTTACGTCACAATGCATGTGTGTACGTCAGAAATAGTTTAGGGGTCAAAAAATGTGATTTCCAGCAATTCTGAAAAATGCACTCAATGACCCCTAGTTGACCTCCGTGACCTTGACCCATATTTTGAACCTCCATCGGGTGTCGACTCATTTGGTGTTGGTCCCAGGTCCGTAGGTCATACCACGCTTGAGATATGGGCGTGGCCCACTTTCAAAAAATTTGGCCACGCCCACTTTTTTACGTCAAAATGCATGTATGTACGTCAGGAATACTTTAGGGGGGTCAAAAAATGTGATTTCCAGCAATTCTGAAAAATGCACTCAATGACCCCTAAGTGACCTCTGTGACCTTGACCCATATTTTGAATCTCCATCAAGTGTCGCCTCATTTGGTGTTGATCCCAGGTCCATGCGCCATACCACACCTGAAATATGGGCATGACCCACTTTCAAAATTTTTGGCCACGCCCACTTTTTTACGTCAAAATGCATGTGTGTCAGGAATACTTTAGGGGGGCAAAAAATGTGATTTCCAGCAATTCTGAAAAATGCACTCAATGACCCCTAGTTGACCTCCGTGACCTTGACCCATATTTCGAACGTCCATCGAGTGTCGACTCATTTGGTGTTGGTTCCAGGTCCCTAGGTCATACCATGCCTGAGATATGGGCGTGACCCACTTTCAAAACACCCCCACGGAGAAACCTAATGCCCCAGGAATCTGAAAAATATTCAGTGCCGAGAACTTGTGGCTGTCTATCAGCATGCCAAAAATCAACGAGATAGGGCAATTCGTTTCGTTTGCGGACAAAAAAGTGATGAGAAGACAGAAGACAGGAGAAGAAGAAGAAGAAGAAGAAGAAGAAGAAGAAGAAGAAGAAAGAAGAAGAAGAAGAAGAAGAAGAAAAAAAAAGAAAAAAAAAAGAAAAAGAAACTGTGCAAAAACAATAGTCTGTGTGTTTCACACAGACTAATAATGTGTGGCTTACTTGAAACCACGTTGACACAGACATACTGAACTATTTCATCTGGCTGAGTCATAGTTCAGCGATCTGAACGTAGTGGCTACCCCTTTACGTTCAGATTCTTCCCATTCAATCCTATAGAAAAAGTTCCCATCAAGTTTTTCCCATTTTTTCCCCTCAGCTCCAGGGACTGCGACCTCAGCTTGAACAACAGTGAGCCCCCCCCCCCCCCCCCCCCCCCCAATGGTGCCATCAAGGTACTCTTCAAAACCAGGCTTCTCTTTATCACGCAGGTCACCCAAAGATCTTTTTGATTTGACCCCCTCTCGCCAATTATGGTTACAATCCTCCCTCCCTTTCTCTGAGATCTTTTACCCTGGTTTGCCCCAATGTCTAGGTCCGAGATCTCCAATGAGTAGTTCTCTACTAGCTCCCTCACTTGGACCATCCATCCCGTTTTGATATTTGAGTTGAAAGTTTTCAGGAACATTACTTTACACCATCAGCTATCGGGGTGATTTACCAAATAATTAAGATAACCGAGTTTCAGTAGTTCTGTCCTGTCCTTGATCCTTATCCACCCAAGCTCACTCCTGATTGCTTCTAGCGCTGTGGCATTACTCGAGCCTGTTATCCATCGGCCTGCATCGTTCTGCAGGATTTCCAAGCTCTTAACAGCCGTCTGGTTTAGGGGTACAACTTCCGTACCATATGTTATACTTGGCAGACCCACCATTTCCCAAATGGTTTTCCCCACGAAAACCTTATTGAAACTGTTTCTCCCTACAAGTTTCATTTGGTTAACCATTCGCTTCCCCTTCAGAATCAATTTATTTGTGTGGTTTCGGTAGATGCCTCTTCCTGTGATGTTTATATTTACCCCCAGATACTCGTAGTCACTAGTCTCTCCTACTCTAAGAAGTTTGCTGCTGCCTTCCGGAATGCAGAACTCCCCCACTCTCCACCTTCGAGTGAGGTTCACTTTACGGCCCACAGGTATAACTTTGCTCTTGTTGTCATATTTCCCAACAATTCCCAGCATCTTCGCTAGCCCCTCTTCGCTTTCTGACACTAGCACCATATCGTCTGCAAAAAATAGCCCTGGGGTCTTCAAGGAGTTCATCTCCTAAACCTTTGATGTATAATGCAAAGAGAATTGGCGAAAGGATACACCCCTGTTTTAGGCCTATCTCCATATGCGGTGGGGTGGGGGGGGGGGAGATTTGATGGTGCTTACAATATACAAGGACGCACTACTGCAGCAAGGGTGCACTTTTGTGGCATTTATGTGTAGGGAGTCAGTAGACCAATAATATTAGATGCAAGGACTCGACTTGTTAATATGTTTGGTAGGAAATCAAAAACATTCACAAGTCAAGTGTTTGTAGCTAATATTACTGGACTATTTAAATAAATTTTACGTCCCCTTCTACAAACAATTCTATCTGAAATTTGTTCACCCTTTACGGACATTTCACCTGCTTCAATAACTTCATTTATTTCATCCAATGCTGGTCGGCAAACCAGTGATATATTTTCATAAACTTCTTTACAATTCAAAATGCAAAATACTTTTTGATCCAAAGATAATAAAGAATGTTTGTCTTTAATTATCGAAAATGATAGAACTACAAAATTTGACGGTGGCTCAGTTGATAGAAGTGCAGGCTGTAAACCGAGAAGTCCTCCGTTCGAATCCCACCTGTGGCAACCGCTTTGTGCCCTTGGGCAAGACACTTTACCCCCATTGCCCACGTGGGGGCACGGTGTACGTTGCGTACTAAGGCGTACTGGACGTCGATGATGCACCCATGCTGACCCTGCTTGTGTGGAGTTAGTATGTTGGGGAGCTGACAGTTGCTCGGTGGTTCTCTCCGGGTACTCCGGCTTTCTCCACCCGTAAAACTGTCATGATCATGATTAGCTATTGTGCAGAAATGTGTGACATTAAACACCAATAAATAAATAAATAAATAAATAAATAAATAAATAAATAAATAAATAAATAAATAAATAAATAGTACCATCCTTCAGACAATGGGGGTTTATCAAAATCGTTCCTTGAAAGGAAAACGGAGTGCAGATGAACGAAGCAATGACAAAAAATGTCGCCATCAAAATCAACACTTGATCTATTCAATGAGGACTTTTAGTCGCTTTTGTTCAGTAGAGTCAAAATTACGTGCTGCAATGAATTTTCTGTCATCACTTATTATTGGCTGCATGAAAGTTGCTAAAATTTCTGCAGAAAAATGACAAACAGGTTCCCAGGTACACTGATACACGGGGTAGTCTTTCCATTTCATCAAGTAAACATCTTCCTGAAAAAAAATCATAAATAAAGGAATTAATGAGAATATAATTTATTCGGGACATTTGAGTTGAGCGCTACATGAAAATACCAGATTTTTTTTTAATAAGATGTAAGTAGTAGACCATGTACCTGATCGTCCCCGATTGGCAGGACCCCGAGCAGGACCTAGGAAGTGGCGTCATGTCACGAGACCCACATAGGAGCTGGGTCCACAGGAGTCTGAAATTCTATCAGTATAGCTATAATTCACTTTCAACGTGATATTTACGTTCCCAACGTAATCCCCTTCTGAAGACGGGGATAACGTTGGGAACGTAAATATCACGTTGAAAGTGAATTATAGCTATACTGATAGAATTTCAGACTCCTGTGCTGGGTCATAGGTATCCTTAAATACTGAAATGAGGCGAAGAGGGATAGTAAATTAGACTTTAATGAGGGTTTTTTTTTTCATGGTCCTCGTGGTCTCAAACGAAATGAGGCTAAGAGGGATAGTAAATTAAACCTCATTGAGGGCTTTTCTCATAGCCCTAATGGCCTCATACGACTAAAAAGGGGTGACGAAGGCC
This sequence comes from Pictodentalium vernedei, assembly GCA_031216915.1. NCBI lineage: Eukaryota > Metazoa > Mollusca > Scaphopoda > Dentaliida > Dentaliidae > Pictodentalium > Pictodentalium vernedei. The sequence continues at coordinate 162,954,102 of CM062291.1, read as the reverse complement.
AGACGTTTTCCAAAAAGAGATGGTTAAATTGAGGTGCTCGGGGATATGGCTGTTAATACCGAGACGAGGCTAAGAGGGATAGTAAGTTAGACCCCGTTGAGGGGTCTTTTCATGGCCCTAATGGCCTCAAACTAAATAAGGCTAAGAGGGATAGTAAATCAGACCTCATTGAAGGCTTTTCTCATAGCCCTCATGGCCTCATGCGACTATAAAGGGTTGCCGAAGGCCAAACGTTTTCCAAAAGGAGGTGCTGAAATTGGGGAGCCACTGGATATGGTTGTTAAATACCGAGATAAGGCTAGGAGGGATAGTAAATAAGACCTCATTGAGGGATTTTTTCAAGGCCCTCATGACCTCAAACGACAAAAAAGTGATTCTCTAGAAGGTATCCTCGATTGGTATCCTCAAATAATACAGTAACAGGTCATAGGTATCCTCAAATACCGAAATGAGAGTCGCATGTGCCAGTCACTCGAACGAGCAATTGCTCGATAGCTTATTTGGTCGATGGGTTCGAGTCTTTCGAGCAATGACTTATCAGTGACTGTTCGATAGATTCTTGGTTTTAGGAATCACATAGGCTTTCATTATACACAAGGGAGATAACTATTCATACAGGTTACGGAATATGAAGCACTGATGATTATAAGACTTGGACGAGGGAACCAGAGATAGTGTGGACGATATGAACTTCTAGGGTTAGAGTAGCATCTGTAACAGGAAAAAAAAATTAAATTGGATTCTGGGAAAATCCGAACCAGAAAGAAACTACTCCAGTTCATGCGATCCTACCCCTGTGGGCTTTCTCAGTACCTGGGGTTCCTCTCGGTACCATGGTATGGCGGTCCTAAAAGGGATTTTGAGAGAAACCCGTTTCAAATAAAGTCGATTTCGGTAGTTTGGGGTGGATGTTGGTGATTTGGAGGGATTGTCGGGTTGTTTATGGTAATTCTATGAATGGGAAAATTACACTTATTCAATCGAACATACTCTCCGAACATACTCCCGTCTTGTGGTAAGCCATTGGGTAACATAGCAACCACGTGCTACCATAGAAACCAAGATGGCGACCTCCAGTATACAAAATGGACGACGGAAACACGTATCACACTAACAACACGGGCTGTGCATGCGTACTAGGACCACGTATCACTATGGGGATGACGCCACAAGAAGGCCGCTCACGCGGGTTACCATGACAACACAACATGGCGCCACTGGGTCACGGGACATGAAGTCACTTCCTAGGTCCTGCAAGAAGGCAAGAATTCATGGCCATGTGTCAAAATCAAGGCTTGACAAGCGATAAACGACACCGACTACGAAAAATTTAGGCATTCTAAATAGAGCTGATACGGTTAACCGATTAATCGATTAACCAATGATCAACGTCTTGATCGATCAAAAAGTAATCGATCGATTAAACGTTACTTTTGAACTACGGTATTATATGGGTTAACAAAGGAACAAACTTGCCCCAAAACAGGCAAACATTGTCACATTGGCTCACATCAATTATAAGAGACTCATTGAAGCATGCCAGTTACGTGCTGACATACTTGTTCACATGCATGATCATTACACTGTATCAGCAACTGGAAATAGTCATTCTCAACCCTTCACCAAATGCGGGTAGCAGACGATATTTGCACGAAATTCTTGACTTACTAAAGATTTTCAATATTTGTCTCAAAAACATAGCTTATGACCCCTCATTAGAACAAGCTCAACGAGCTCGTTCCAATAAGGGGTCATAAGCTAAATTTTGAGACAAAAATTGAAAACACAATACAATTTGAAGGGACATTTTTGTATATTGAAAACGAAAAAATATATGCAATCGACTCACAGTGTTGATAAAGGTTCCTGGAAGTCTGCTACCGTATTCGTACCAGAACTGATAATAAAATAATATTTATGGAGGAAAATTATTTATAAACCAGCTAACATGTTAAATTACACTTGCTATTTGACAAAAATTGACTATATTTGAGTATACAAAAAAAATCCCAACAAAACAAACATTTTTTCTTATTGTTTTGTATGATAACGAGAATTGCGGTTTTCAGCTTGCAGTCCTTGTGTTGGATAAAACAAACCGGCTCACGAGACTGATAAATTATACAGAGTTGCGTCCCTTATGTCACAAAACTTCTGCAAAGCGAACAGGGCATACTGGTGTTAACGTTGTCGGTCTTCAATCTTTTTCAAAATGACATAAATTTCTGTCCCAAATTACAAACTGAAAAAGAAAAATGACTCTAAGTTTATCGCATCGTTCACATCCCACGTTAGTATGAACCTAAAAGCTCATAAATAAGCCTCACCTGTATGCTTTACCAGACGTTAACAGCAATTATACTGTCTGTCGATTATCTTGTTTTGGGGTGGATTTGGTACTTGTATGTCTGTAAGATTATGATCTACTTCAGTTGACCGATTTTTTTAACAGACTGTATATATTTTAGCGTTTGCTGCCACTTACTGCAAAAAATGATCCGAAATCCATCAAATCTGAAGCAGTACGAGAGAAAATATAGCTGGCGAAAATTATGGGGAGGCTCTGGACCCGCCCCTTATTTCACCAATCATTGGTTGTGTTAAGATATATGCATACAAGAAAACATGGCCCGGCAAAAAAATTGGAGGGGCTGAAGACCCCCCGCATCCCCCTCCCAGCTCGCCCTCTCTGACTAACAGAAAGGAAATCGACAACTTTAAGGACTTTACTTAGTAATTTTGAAGTACTTTTCGGAATCTCACAACGGGCACTCGCCAACGATCTCCCACCCCACCCCATCTAAATAAATAAATAAATACACACAAGATATGATATCACCTACACATTTTAACATCGCTATTCTCTCATTTTAAGAGATAATATACTGTATTAAAGAAAAAGATAGCTCAAACAGCTTTATGTTCTCCTCGCTGTCCTACAGAGATATACTTTGTCCCAGAAAACCCGAGTTTCCATTTCGTGTTCTCCTAAACCGATCTCACCTTCTGCCAGTTATTTTTTAGATCTCGTCTCCGGAATCTCTAAAATATGACAGATATGGGTATTAAGCGCATAAGCACATCGCAGTATGTTCGAGGTGCAGGTCCCCCGTGGGGTGTGTAATTTTGCACTGGCGCACCTTAAAAAAAAATTAAAAAAAACAATAAAAAAAAACAATAAAAAAGTCTAAGAACCATTCGGCTAGTATTTCCTATTAAAAACTTCTAAAACGTCATATCCTACTGCCGACTGGTGCAAGTAGCTCTTATGGTACTCCGTTGTGTGTGTGTTGGGGCTGAGGAGTAGGGGTGGGAGGTTGGGGGGGGGGGGGTGGGCACAGTTGTATCGTCCGATCCAGCAGAGAATAGAAGATTGCCCCAGTGAATGTGTTTGCGCGGAAAAACGGAGTAATTTTTATACGTCTCTGTCAGATGGAGGTTGTAGGTCTTTGGAAGCGCCCCTTGTTCTGCCATCCCCGTGTGTTAAATAGGATGCAGCGTTGATCTCAATGGGGTCATGTCTGCTCTTGTACATCGAGATGAGCCGAGATGTTTTGCGGCGTTAAATAGGGGGAGGCCCAAGGAGGTCTCGCTTGGTACCTGGACAATTGACGCCATAGATCATGAGGGTGCAGTAGTATATGTAATATCCGCCACGAATCTTGCTGCCGTTCTCTGTACACAAGAGAGTCTGGGTGTTAACTTCTGATACGGGTACAGTATTGTTGGGGCGTCGTCACGTTATGAATGCTTATACTCCTTGTTACTTGACACTGTTGACTGCTTCGGAGGTGTGTTGACCTATGAAGGGCGTGATTATGTTATAAAGGGCGCCTCCTGCTGGCTACATGTGCACGGGATACAGTGCCTTTCTGTTAATTCCATTTGTCACTGGTGTTTCAAGAGTTGGAGACGACTAACATAAGCTACCCAGTTTGATGTCGAATCCACAAATATTGATATTTTAAATAGAGGATATCTAGTGGTTTTGAGTGGATAGCGAAAATTATCTCATAAGTGTCCGATACAAATGGTTATTTTTCGCGAGCGCTTGCGCGAACGAAAATAACATTTGTATCGGCACAAGTGAGATAATTTTCGATATCCACTCAAAAAACACTAGATTTTCTTTTTATTATACGCTTTTTATAACAATCTGATAATTCCACTCCTTTCAACCATGAATTGATTCATGCGCAACAGAGCATTGAATCATTGATCCGCGGAACTGATTTGATTGATACTCGGAACAGCTAGCGGCTTGCAATCTGATTCAGCTGGCGGATTTCTAGTCCAAACATGGCCTGAAAGTCCATAATATTAGTCTTTGGTTTGGTAAGTCCTTTAAAATGATGTACCAAACCAAAAACTTATATTACAGACTTTCAGGCCATGTTTGGACTAGCGAGTTTCATGCATCAATTCAAGGTGAATACGTGTTGAATTATTGCTGGAAGTGATCGGTATCCACTCAAAAACACTAGATTTTCTTTTCATTATACGTTTCTAAAACAAATTGATCATTTCCAGCGATAATTTGGTTCGTATTCACCTTGAAGTGATGCTTTGAAAGCCGTCATTTTGATTGATACAGTGAAAGTGAAAATTTCTATATCTTCACAGTGGGGGATACGATTTCTATCTTTCCGCAATTTCTTCGATAATCTATCATTTAGAGTATATTAATAATAATTATAGTTATCCGTAAGTTTTTGTAATTTTCTGTGTATGTAACATGTCTCTGTTTTATAATCACATGATTATTTTTTTCTAAATAAATATTCTTTAAACAAAGAGCTGGAGAATCTTCCTGCAGAGATGCCGCATCTGAGCGGTTGGACTTTTTCCTGAAGAGCAGGCAATCATCTGCGAAGAGCCGTACGTCTGAGGTGGTGCATTCTGCCAAGTCGTTAGGTTAAGAATAACAGCATGTCCATGGCTGTGCCCTGGTGTACCACCCTGGGGGTAGACATCCAGCCTGTCGTGAAGTCCTTCACCCAGTACCAGGTGCTTCCATGCACTCCTTAGTATTCCCAATTTGTGTAGTAATTGTTGGTTAGGGGGGGGGGGGGGGGGGGGGGGCATTGTGACACTCTGTCAAACGTCTTGGAGAAATCAAGCGTTTGACACATTGCGAGTAACCTGGCGAGGCTATAGATGGTGATGATCTGTTGGCATCACACGGACTTCTGCTTCTGCTGCCCTGTTGTGTGAGGATACCAAGTCCGGCGTAATGGTCCATGATTTGACTATGGGTTCCATGTTCCAATACATTATTGAAATCCGATGTAAGAGAGGCGGGTCTGCAATAATATGCCTTCAACCGATTGTAACGAGTGCAGATGCTCTCCAGTCCTCTGGGGTTGATCCCGAATCCAGTGACTTTTGAATGATATGGGTCATCGTGGATCCAGCTTATCGTTAAAATCATACAGAAGACCAGTTCGTCTGGTCCTTTGGCTTTGTGGGTGTTGAGCAATTCAGTTTCTTCCAGATATAGATGGCTCTGACTATGATGTGAGTCACAGATGGATATGGGCTTGGTCGTTTAGATTATATACCTGCTGGGAACCGACCGAAACCCGAACTTTTCTGATGTTGAGTCTTCGATTTCTCTTACTTCTGGATTTGTAAGTGTATACATTGTGCGTTGTTTATTTATATAAGGAGGGGGGGGGGGGGGGGAGGGTATTTTCTCAAGTTTTTATTACATTAAAATGTTCGGAGCGTGTGTTAGTGATGTTCATTTAAAATTATTTCAGTTCTCGCTGACGTATTCTAAAATAATGTTTCCTATAACAGACACTGACTGTTAGGAAGCTGTCTCCACGATCAGTGTGAGATGCAAAGGCACAAAATCATCCAAACTCTCGAACCACCAGTCAAATTCTGTAACAATTCCATCAATTTTGTGGTCTGTACAGTCTGGCTCTTAAGTAGTTTAGATTCAAGCGTCCAGAACATTTCAGTTGGTTAACAGACCAACTGAAATATTCTAGACGATTGAATCTAAAAGTGCTATGAACAATCTTTTTATTTGAATCGATCGATACAAGAAATGTTCTCAATCTAGACTTCATTGACCGAATCTTTAATGACTTGACCAACATTGTTAGACATTTTTGTTTACAAAGGAATTGTGAATAAATACGCGCCACAGCTGCAGTTTTATAATTACACAACAAAGGAATGATTTCGCGCGCCGAAGGCGCGCAGGGACGGTATGGGGAACAATCCCCTTTCGGACCCTCGGTAACTGTATATGATTAGCTGTCACATGTCTAGGCGTGTTGAAGGAGGAAAAGGTTCAGGTACTAGGCAGGTGTCTCCTGTTGCGGCGTGGCGGGTCTCGTTGACTGATGTCGGTTGAACCCTCGGGTGAGGACCAGTGTGGGAGGTTGGGTCCCTCTCACAAAGGCACTACCTCTCCCCGAGGGTGCAGTCGATCTAGATTTTCGGGCAAGTATAGTCTGCCACTTCGGAGATGATTTTTAAGTGATGGCCATCGATTACGCCGCGTAGTTCCACCAATTATGTTAATTGCAAATGGCATCACCAGCGGTGTTGCGATGATCACCGATTGGGGAGGAGGTGTAAATTTGATTTGTCCTGACTCTGGTGGCCTATTTTCCCGACTGATCATATATTCGTTGAAGGCATGCCTTGATGATGTACGTCGAATATTAGAAAAACTCAAGACTTCTTTGAACTTTATATTTGGATATATAAAATATACATGTAGTAATCGCGACGTAACATCGTAATTAAATAACACGTACTGTACTGGTACCCCCAATTATCCATGCGTTGCCCAAAGAGCCTGAAATAGGTACTAGACCTCCATTATTAGTATGACCAACTGTGTGACATAAATCAAATTATTTCTAAATGAAACAAAATACTGCATTTTGATTGGCTGATAGGTACGGTGTAACTTGCAATCCACAGTGGTTTTTTTCACACCGTGGTTAACCACGGTGTTAAAACAACAACAGCAGGCTATATGGATAAAAAAAGTACCAATTTTCATTATTAATTCATACCTTCTGCTCAGTTATGTTAGAACAAAAATAAAAACACAGGAAATTTAATATTTATGTGCAATAAAATATTACAGATATGGATGTCATTGGAATTGGCTCATTGAGCCAGTTCCAATGACATGCATATTTGTCTGGCTTAATTTATTGAGAAACTTACAAAGTACAAATTTTCTGTCAATTTTTTCCCACAGTGTAGGTTTAAAGTATTAAATACACCAAAATTCTTGGAAATAAATCCGTTATCCTTATGTTTTCCAGGGTGTATGGGAATTTACACCGGTTTGGGAACTCATACACCCTTCGGCTTTGCCTCAGGGTGTATGAGTTCCAAACCGGTGTGAATTTCCGTACACCCTGGAAAACACAAGGATAACTAATAGTATCAAATATGGTGTTGTAAGAAAGTGCACGATAACACGCAAGATCGAATTGATCTGTAAAATTCCAATCCAGATGAAAAATCCCGAATAGAAAAAGTATTAGGGATCACAAGCCTCTCCCCAACCCCTTTAGGGACGCCCCTGGGCATCATTGATAAATTGTCGACGTGTTTGGTGGAGGATTCACTCTTTACCCAACGCAGACGATATCATTTTTTTAATTTCATATGAGTAATGTATTCAAACAGTTTCAAGAAAACCATATCGTCGTGTGACCCTTCACTGGGACGAGCTTAACGAGCTCGTTCCAATGAGGGGTAACATGATAAGCTTCTCGTTGATTTTTTTTTTAATAATTGTTTTCCAGCGGCTCATTTTGTAAATTACGCGGGCGGTTGCGGTCGATTCGTTAGGTAAATGGATCAACAATAGGAAAAATCCAATACTCTTTGCTACGGGAGACCCCAATATCAAGTCAATATTCATCAAGGTTCATGTCTATATCACAGAACATCATTCTAGTAAAAAAAACAATATCGGGCTTTAATTCACGAACCGTAATTTCTAAATTGTGCTTTCAATTATTTCGAGATCAATATAACGCTATTATTGTCAGGAAGCAAATATTGCATCTTCACGAACATCGGATTCTCTGATCAATAATTACATCTCATTGGTTGTATTAACTAATGGAATAACAGGTAATGTTTAATAGGCACACATGCAGTCTGATACGGCATCTCGCGTCTGATAATAATGATGCTGCGAGCCATATAATAGAGAACAAATTAAACAGTTTATGCCATACAGTTTCTTCTTTTGCTGGAATACAGTTCGGTGGGAAACAATCATATTCTTTCGAAATGAAGGAGATAACGGAACAGGTAAGTTTAAATTGGCGATTTTGTTTATTAATCATGTTTCATCGCGGAATCTAAAAGAATAACCCCAAGAGAGAATTTCCTCTCTCTACTCAAAACAATTGTTGTATATATTGATTAAAACATAGATTAAGTCATGCGTTGCGTTCGAAATCACAGCATTTAAGTAGGGCTCTGCGAACCTCAAATTTCGAATCGAATCCCGAATCGAACCAGGCAGAGAGTTTCGAATCGAATCGAATCGAATACCGAAACGCATCTCATCGTTCTTGAAGTTGAAGATACTACACCTTCTTACAACCGTAACTTATTGCCAGTTCCCACCCAAGTATTGTATTTAACTGCAACTCGTCTGTTTTTTCCAAATCATTCAAAAATGCGGAATAGTCCAGGACGGGATCGAAGTAGCTTCGGACGCAGAGCCTCTTTGGACTCTTCTTCTATCATCGGGTCTTCTGTTCAGGAAACCCAATGATAGAAGAATGGTTCAAGAGGAGACACTTGGTATGAGTTTGAGAACTTCTACACGATTCGAATTTCCGAATCAGCGCAACTCGAATCGAATCATCGAGACGTTTTCGAATCAAATCGAATGTCGAAGTTTCTCAGGACCCTAGTTTTAAGACACAACATTTCTCCAGAACGCTCAATTCGTTCCAGTTGTGGCGACGTAATTCACCCGAAAGAACGTTTTTCATTAGTCGAACTTCCATCTAACACGTGGGCCAAAATGTGTTGGTGCTAAATGTTCGTGGATGTAACACAACCTCAACTTTCATCTGAATGGCATTTAAAATAAGGTTGATCTAGAATGCCTCAGGTAAGTTCTTACGTTAATCCAATAAAATGGTCTTCTTCTTGGTTACTGTTCGCAGTCAATACTGACTACTATGGGTAGTTTAGGGGCATTACAACACGCCCAATATGTTTAGAGATAGCGCGGATGATTGCTAGTGTGTTAATGACACAGAGGCAGACATGGTGATGATGGGTTAAATGTGTTTTTGTTATTTTATATGTTTTATTACAACTGCATACAAATCTGCGACTGGGGTTGTTTGTGGGCATCAAAATGTTGTTTAATACTGCTGGTTTTGAGCTCCACTTTGATGCCATTCAGATTTTTAGACTGGGTGGCAGATATTGGAAAGGGGTTCTACCAAGTTATTGTTTCCGGGGTAAAGTGAGAATTTATAGGCACCAAGAGTGGTATTCTTGTTGTGTGACACGTTGTTGGAAAGGACTCTGGGGGGCCTTTGCGGCAGAGACGCTATTTTTAATCAGCCTACTTTTCGATCAGATATGCTGGTTGTTTTCTGGCTGCTTTGTATTATGGATAGTTCTCCCCGAATTTAACCCTTTGAACTATAGTGGTATCTTCCATGCCAGTTCAATGACAGCAATTAGAAGAGTTCATATTCATTATTTGGGGTAGGCCAATCAATATTTTCAACGTGCAGCCTCCGGTTTGCACGTTGAAAATATTGATTGGTCTACCCCATACATTTGCCGAACAGCCATCCCATGTAATGATGTAATGACGTATCATGCTCCTGGCCTGAAGAACGGCCGTTGGGGTTCAAAGGGTTAAAGTCCTGGGTTGTGATGTCATTAAAGAGCCCTTTCAAAACGGCGGCCATAAATCTGCTCGTTGTATAAAGTATTGTATACAGCTAATCGGTGGATACATTTAACATGTGTAGGAATGTCCAGTATTATGTGAATCTTAGAGTGGTATTCAATTAACTTAATACTGATTTTCCCTTGTCGTCTGCACGGGGATTATCAAATATTTCATATTTTAAATATTTCATCAAGCCAACATTTCTGCGTGCCGCCTTAAAATATTTTGTTTAAAATCAAACTTATGCCACCCGGGGTGTGAAGATGAGACAAATTGTTGGATATTTGTTAGTTGAATTCCCCCCCCCCACCCCCCCCCCCCCCCAAAAAAAAAAAAAAAAATTTTTTTGACTGAATTGTGCCTTTGTTTCATGAAATTAGACAGGGAATACAGTAACTCAAAAATGACAGAATATCTTATCCAGTTGTCCGCAAAGAGTAAGAAAAAACGTGATACCAGTAGATGGTATGCCTGATGGATAAAATATCTTATTTGGAAGGCTGAATTTGAAAGAATTAAATAAAAAAGTGACTGCTTAGGCTAGGTTTCTGCCTCACGTTACAGATGGTAGCATGAGAGTGTGGAGGCATAGAAATACTGCTTACATGCCCAGGAACATAAGACCTACTGTTCCTTATGATTGAGGATCAGTAATGATCTGGAGATGCCTCTCTCATGATTGTAAACTTGATATGATGACTCTACCTGGGAATCTCAATGGTCATCAGTACATCCGGGACATTCTCAATCCGGTTGTCATGCCTCATTTTGGCAACCGCCCGTTGGCTACTCGTCCTGAATTCATGGACGACAATCAATGCAGGGTCACATCGTTCCCATGCTGTAAGAGCATTCCTTCAGAACTACGCTATTACAACACTACCTTGGTCTGCAATGAACCCCGATTTGAATCAATTAGAACACACCTGGAACTTTCTGGGACGTCGTGTGCAAGCAAGGGATCCGCCTGCACAGAATTTGGCCGATTTGGAAGCTGCATTGCATGAGGAGTGGCAGCAGTTGCCTCTGGACCGTATCAGAAGGCTCACCGGTAGCATTGGGGGGGGGGGGGTTCAGGCTGTCACCCGGGCACGTGGTGGATCCACTCATTACTGACGTCCGACACTGCTGTTATCTTCAGGATATCACAAGTTATATTTTTATCAGTAATTACCGGCATTGTTTCATCATGGACCGTTCCAGCACCATACTTGTCAAGAGAACATTTTTCCATCAAAAACATTAGTGACAGATATGTGTAATTAGAGCCAATACTGCATATTTTCATCATTGTGTTGTCTTTCATTTGTCAATAGACCATTTTTCCGCAAACAATCACGTTCGGCCATCTTCAAGATAGCATGAAAGTACCCTAATGATAGTTTCTATTAACACCACTGCGAAAAAAACAGTTCTTAGTAATGTATAGTCTGCCTCCGGATGGGGTCCTCTGTTAAAGAAGCACACATTCAGCACTCGAGAGGGGCTTTCGTGCCAAAGGTTAGACGCTCCCTAAACCGGTCGATGTCCCAGTATTACCTGCAGCCTCAGTTGGTTTAACGTCGGAGGGTGCTTTTGACTCAGCCAGGACGGGACAAGCCAAATTGGGGAGCCTGGTCGGACTGAAGAGAAGAAGAAGAAATTCCAGCAGTAACTCCAACTAGGGAGTGGTCCGGCATGATATTCCTTAACGGTTACAATAACAGGATTAGAGAAAACTCTTATTTTATTTTTGAAGGCTGGGGGAGGGGGGGGGGGGGTTATCTACCAATCGTTCAGGGAAGTTACTATGCCGTGTTTGAAGCTCCCCCACCCCCCAAAAAGTGTTGATTTAATCAGTATGATTGGGTTAAGTGTACCTTAGTTTGTTGGAGTATATTTTAGTGATTTGTTGAGTTGGTCGGGGTAGAGTCAAATAGCGCGTGGCACGCAGCAATGACATGCCGGCGTCTGCTATGAGGGATCGCGATGCCGGTACTTATGCCGCTCGCTGATATTCAGCTTCCCCTTTCCACTCTGGGTGAATGCATGAGTGTGCCTGTAACTGTGCTGTTGTTTCGTGGTCGGTATGTGCGCGAGTTGATGTGATACTGGAGTTTTGATGATGAGTCGGTCGGGGCGGGCTCAAACTATGAGCATCACCCAGCAACGACGATTCTTGCATCTGTCTGGGGAGCGCGGTGACCTGATACCTGTGCAGGAGGTAGTTTTAGCCTATCCGTTTCCACTCTAGTCTGTTTGCATGAGTGTGTTTGTTCATGATCAGTGATGTTGAAGGTGTGCGTGGTTGTCGAAAATTGCTTTTGGCTGTATATAGAGTTTCCACTCTGAACTGGGTGCGTGAGTTTTGAGTTTGTATATGAGTTCGGCAGATTAACAGTATCAATACAGAACATAAATGCAAGGTAAATGTGTCCAATCGGTGTTATTGCGCGGATGTGATAGAAACCAGCTGGTGAAACCTTGGATTTTCACAAGTACCAATAAATTCGAAAAACTTCAAAAACACAGTAAACAAGCACTGCTTAGCGTCCCAGGGTTTCCAAGGGGATTGTTTCTTTACTGGGGGGGGGGGGGGGGGGGGAGAGGGGGTTAACGTCACATCAGCACATATAGCTATGTCGCCACCACTGCATGAGTATAAAGTTAAGTTTTGTCAATCGCTTGTGATTACATGATCCACTTTAGAGGAATCAGGCCCAAGCATTCGTTCCTCGGCCATTTTATACTAGTAAGCAATAATAATAATAATAACACTTTGGCCAGCCGCTGATTTGTCGCGGTTCTCGGACGAGAAGGCCATGGTTACTCCTGTACTCCCAACTGCCTCCCTATTCCCACGCTTCTCCTCTCCTCCCAACACTCAGAGACGAACTGCTTGATGATATCCCTTGTCCCATTCTTCCCAATCTCTCCGATTAGCATATTAACCCTCTCCTTTGAGTCTCCCCCTAACCACATGTCCTTCATTCTCCCATCCCACTTCCCCATTATACTCCCAGTGAATCTCATTCTTTTAGGCTGATACTTTGGGCATTCAAGAAGAAAGTGTTCCAGGGTCTCCACCATGTCCAAGTTACACATCTGGCACTCCCTTTCACCGTCTTTCCCAATTTTTCCCCTCAGCTCCAGGGATCGCGACCTCAGCTTGAACAACAGTGACCCCCCAAAGGTGCCATCGAGGTACTCTTCAAAACCTGGCTTCTCTTTATCACGCAGGCCACCCAAAGACCTCTTTGATTTGACCCCCTCTCGCCAATTACGGTTACAATCTTCCATGACCCTTTCTCTGACGATTTTTTTACCCTGGTTTGCCCCAACGTCCAGGTCCGAGATCTCCAATGAGTAGTTCTCTACTAGCTCCCTCATTTGGACCATCCACCCCGTTTTGATATTTGAGTTGAAAATTCTCAGGAACATTACTTTACACCATCGGCTGTCGGGGAAATTTACCAAATAATTAAGATAACCGAGCTTCAACGGGTCTATCCTGTCCTTGATCCTCATCCACCCAAGCTCACCCCTGATTGCTTCTAGCGCTGCGGCATTACTCGACCCCGTTATCCATCGGCCTGCATCGTTCTGCAGGATTTCCAAGCTCTTTACGGCCGTCTGGTTTAGGGGTACCACTTCCGTACCGTATGTTATACTTGGCAGCCCCACCATTTCCCAAATGGTTTTCCCCACGAAAACCTTATTGAAACTGTTTCTCCCTATAAGTTTCATTTGGTTAAGGATTCGCTTCCCCTTCAAAATCAATTTATTTGTGTGGTTCCCTTAGATGCCTCTTCATGTAATGTTTATATTTACCCCCAAATACTCGTAATCACCCGTCTCTCCCACATTGAGAAGTTTGCTGCTCCCTTCCGGAATGCAGAACTCACCCACTCTCCACCTTCGAGTGGGGTCCACTTTGCGGCCCACAGGTATAACTTTGCTCTTGCTTTCATTAAGTTTGAGTCTCCATTTGCTCCCATATTTCCCAACAATTCCCAGCATTTTCGTTAGCCCCTCTTCGCTCTCTGACACTAGAACCATATCGTCTGCAAAAAATAGCCCTGGGATCTTCACGTCACCAACTGCTACCCCCTCCTCGCTACGCAGGAGTTCATCTCCTAAGCCTTTGATGTACAATGCAAACAGGATCGGCGAAAGGATACACCCCTGTTTTAGGCCTATCTCCATAGGCACACGTTTCGTTGTAATGTTTCCCAGGCTAAGTTCACTCTGTACATCTTGATATAATGCTTTCATAATTCCAACAAACTCGCCTCCTAAGCCCATAGCCTCCAGCTTGCGCCACATACCTTCCCTCCATACTCTATCGTATGCCTTCTTGATATCCAAAAAGGCCATAAACATCTTTTTCTTTTTTGCCTTCGCGGATTCTATCATTTGGGATAGTGTGAAAAGATGGTCAGTAACTCTCCTTCACTTCCTGAAGCCATTCTGGATTTCTCCCAAAAAACCCTTCTCCTCAATTACCTCCTCTAGTCTCCCATAAAGGACTTTACAGAAAACCTTTCCAATGTTGCTACTGACAGAGATCCCTCGATAGTTATCCAAAACGTCTTTTTCCCCCTTTTTGTGAATAAATATCACTTTGCTTTCCCTCCACTCCTTTGGGACCTCTTGTTTTTCTATGGCTAAATTGAATAGGGTAGTTAAGCTTTCCAAGAGTTCTTCTCCCCCTTTTTTGATAAACTCGTTAGGAATTTCGTCCACCCCTCCCGCTTTTCCATTCCTCAATTTTGAGATCACCCTTCGCACCTCCTCAGTTTTGATTTCGCTGCACACGAAGTCCGAGAGATTTTCCTCGACCTGGTTCGGACACCCCGGTGGGTTCCCCACGCCCCATCGCTTATCGTTTACCTTTTCCCAGTGCTTGACTAGTTCTAATGCGATTTGATCTCGCTCTTCTGTAACTCTGCCATCTACTTTTAATGCTCTGTTGGTTATTCCCTTTGTTACGTTTGTTCACCCATTTCCAAAATACGCTCGAACTCGACCCCCCTGTCGTTCTTATCGTCCTAATAAGACTGCTATTTCGCACTCTCCGGTTGTCGTCTTTTATCTTGTTTACTTTATTTCGTGCTTGTTGGTATTCTTCCTTTGCTACCATGGCCTCATCGCTTTCCACCCCCTTAATCACTGCTCCACCTCTCGCGATTTCCACAGAGACTTCATTCCGTTACAGTAACTGAACATTTTGAATCACCAATGGCGAGGAACGATTATTTTCCGGCCAGGTTGTTTTTCGATCGTAGAAAATGCAAACCATTATCACATTGTGATCACCCCAGTGGTTAGAATTATCATCTGTTATTAAGTGGTCGGCGATAATAATATCGACATAACCGTTGGATGAATGCTACCCTTGACATGAGTGTGATTGTCGAAAGATTCGATATAATAAACACAATGGTATAGTGATTTACTTTTACATTTTGTTCTTCAATTTTTATTCATAACAAACAAAGAACAAAGAACGGCGTCAGCTAGTTGTCTCCAGAGTGTTGTAGACTCCACGGACGATTAAACCATTATTATCGTTGTGAACCCTTCCCGGATGACCTTCAAAGAATCGTATATTCCAACCCACTTGAATCTGATGGAGTAGAAATGTCCATGCTTTAATTTATAGATCACATCCGACAGAAGATCCATGATTAGGATATATTTTTGGGTGGTGTTGTGAACATTTCAATCATGCGAGGCATCATCCAACATGTCAACAGGGTCAAGGTGTAATTTGGGAAACTGGACAGTCAGAGTGACCCTCCGATTGGCGACTGTCAACATAACCAGGAGTCAATTCTATAAATCGTTTACAATTGTGTATTCTAGTATTGTATTTTCGAGTTATGACTTTAAATCGATTGAAATGAACCATTAACATTTTCACAGATGTGGCAATTTGCCATTTGGTAAATTGCCATATCTTCTAAAATGTTAATAATTCAGTTATAGAAAATACAATTGTAAAAGTTTTCTCGTACGGTATTGGCTCCTGAATGTTTTCCTAACAGTATATTCCCATAATTTTATATAGACTCATTCAAAATGTCAAAACAATAAAGCAGGCAAGTTATAGTGGTTCGTAGGAGACCTTCGAAGGCGGTATAGCTGTATGCATGGGTTATGGTATTTTCCGCGATAAGACATAAACATATCCACTACACTCTAATACTAGATGTTCGTGTGTTATCGCGGCTAGTACAACATTCCCTGGTCTTGATGTTTGATGTTTGTGAAAAGGTTACAGAAGATAGGGGCGCTGGGATTTTAAGATACCTGAAAGTCTCTGTTCGTATTTGCTTTTTTGAGTACCGGTATACGAGAATCATTTTGCAGATGATATTTTTGCTGACTCAGAGCTGCAGATAGATCGTGACAAATGGTAATTCTGAACAGCGGAGCACATGTCCCAGATACACGGATGAGGTCACGTTCATCTTTAAAGAAAATACATTACGGATTCCCCTCACTTTTTTCGTTAATCTCACAAAAAACAGCGTCTGATACTTGAAAATAACCATATAACCATCATTAGAAGGCAACTTTTAACGATCACAAGTTTAGTAAATAAGCCTCTCGTGTTTCACAATGTAAGTTTGGGGCTATGGGTAGTGTCTTATTGGAACGTATATGTTATTGTGATGAGTTGACGGTAACATGGTCTGAAGATTGCAGCTCGGAGCGTATGTTCGCGTCTCGGTTGAACATAAGATCCAAGCCGCAAACCGCAGACCACGTTACCGTCAGTACATCACAATAACTTATAATGGCAGTTAAAAATTAATTTTTAGGGTATTTTTATAGATTTAATCGTATAAAATATTTCATTTGGCCGGAAAAGCAAACCGTTGGTACGCATCTACGGCCAACTGAAATATTTTAGATGATTGAATCTAAACATAGGCAATGGTCTGTTTAACCCCTTGAACCCTGATAGTATTTTCCAGGCCAGTTCAGTGTCATCAAATGGAAGAGTCTATATTCATTACTTCGGAGAGGGGCCGCGGTGGCTCAGTAGGTAGAGGTGCAGGCTGCAAGCCTAGAGGTCCTCGGTTCGAATCCCACCTGCGGCAACCGCGTTGTGTCCTTGGACAAGACACTTCACCCCCATTGCCCACGTGGGGACACGATGACGCTGTGTACTAAGGCGTACTGCACGTCGATGGAGCACCTATCTTCAACCAATGCTAACCCTGCTTGTGTAGAGTTAGTATGTTGGGGAGCTGACAGTTGCTCGCCGTTGCTCGGTGGTTCTCTCAGGGTACTCCAGCTTCCTCCACCCGTAAAACTGTCGTGGTCATGATTAGCCACTGTGCAGAAATATGTGACTTTAAAACACCAATAAATAAATAAATAATACTTCGGAGAAGACCAATTAATATTTTCAACGTGCAGCCTTGGGGCTGCACGTTGAAAATCTTGATTGGTTTACCACACAAATTCGCTGAGCAACTATCTACTTTATGAATTCACTCCTGTCACGATCCCAGGCCGGCAAAGCGGCCTTTCGCGTTGAAAGAGTTAAGTGTTAGACTGAGTCCAGACCACAGCAGCGTTGATTTACTTGCAGAATTTGACTGGTGGCTTGAGAGCTTGTATCGTCCCATGAGTACATCAATAGGTCATCTAAAATGCTAAAGCACTGTAGATGGCGCAATGATGTCCTCAAAAGTCGATATAATATCAGCGTCAATAAAAAATCATATATTTATGCAAGCGAAACCAGTAGGGCAATGTTTCTGCGGCAAACGAGATTGTGACAGTTTTTAGCTACGTGCAGTCTGGGCTGATATTGAAAGAATCATATTGATATGAATGGCCGGCCACAAGTACTTTCATATCACGTCATAACCCATTTTCCACTGCAAATAACAAGTTCTTTAAAATCACATCCTAACTTTTAACAGTGTTGATAATTGAATACATGCACGCCGTTTTCTCCCATGCAACCACTGGTTATTTGGTGCTGTCATATTCAGCATCTCTACTGTTAATAACATGATCGCAACAGAAGTTAGAAGTCAACTTTACTCAATCGTCTGAACCTTTGTCACCCAATTTTGAGGACCTCCATCTCAGACATTGGTTACCAAGTCCCTTGTACCGGTAAAAGAGAACATGTTTACCACAGTAAATACTTCACATCCCAGTGTTGTCAAAGGGAAAGGGGAACGATTGCTGCACGAGCAAGAAGATTGCGATGAGGAAAAAAGAATTAAAGAACGGCAACGAGAAGTGGGTGAATGTTTCTCCATATTCTTTTTCTGGAGAATTACTCTATACTTGTTTGCACGATAGCTCGGTTATGCAGCAAACGTTTAGCTTAGTCAGAAAACAACATGGGTCAGATACTTGGGACGAGGATTGGCTAGTTTACACACTGGATGATAGTTTCTCTGCCTGGGCAACAAAAAATCCTAATTTGTTGGGAATTTGTCTATAAAAATATTGAACTATTCTTAAACGTGAATGTGAAGTAATGTAAAGGTGGTCTGATGATTTGTCCATACTGCTTCCTCGATACTGACGATAGGTAAGAATTACGAAAGTGATGTGTTAGCAAAGACCATTTTCGTGATTGCCTTCCCTAACAGAGCGCCAAACCTATCATCAGTTACTACTGTATTCTTGATGTTATTTGCTGCAGCTTATTGTGGCTTTCGCTTTCGCAGTCAGTGCCCGTCTGAGCTTCAGCATTATAATGTGGACATCTATCTAAATGTTATGAAATATGTCTCCACATTTACTGTTCGTATACCGTCTCTCTCTTAGTTGCACAAATAATGGTCAGCCGTCGACTAAACTAACAAAAGAGAACATACGAGCTCAAACGAAAAGAAAAATGAGTCAAATATCAGAGCTCAAGCCACAAGAAATGTCAACAATTCTGAAGACCATGTTTCACGTTGACGCCTGGTCAACGAGAAAATATGCGCTCAGCCGCCTACCAGCTACATTAGCGCCTTATCTAAGACGTCTAGAAGACTACACCTGCTGATCGCCCCTTTAGTGCAACAAGGCGCCATATGCAACGCTTTAGCATTGCAAATGGCGCCTTGTTGCACTCACAGGGCGGAATTGTTCTCTTAAATACTCATTTATTCATTGGGATTTTACGGAACTTTCGACAACCAAGGTCACCTCGTGTCGGACTGTTTTACGGGAGGAGGAAGTCGGGACACAAGGAGAGAACCACCCACCAACGGCGAGCAACTGTCAGACTCCCTAACGTACTAACTCCGCACAAGTAGGGTTTGCATTGGTTGAAGACATGTGCACCATCGATGAGCAGTACGCCTTAGTACACCGCGCCAACGTGTCCCTACGTGAGCAATCGGGATTAACCCTTTACCTAACGTAACGGCCAAAACCGGCCAGCGCTATTCTCAGAAATCGCCAATTAATTTTCATTATTTTTTTAATTTTTTGTCTCAAAAACATAGGTTATGACCCCTCGTTGGAACGAGTTCGTCGAGCTCGTTCCAACGAGGGGTCATAGCCTATGTTTTTGAGACAAAAAATGAATAAAATTAGTTATTCAAGAATTATTTTTGCAAGTGTCGTCTGCTTTTCATGTTAGGTAAAGGGTTAAGTGTCTTGCACAAGGAAACAACGCGGTTACCCCTGGCGCTGATCGAACCGTTCTAAAATACTAAAATTAAAAATCGTTCATGTTGCTTTAGACACATATTTTATGGCCTGTCATTAGAAACGAGATTTAAATTTGATTTTTGTGAATAGGATGACTGGTAAAATATCGATTAACCTTCAAGTAAAAGGTTTTATTACACGATTGTTCTATGAAATCCCCATCTACAACAACACTAAACCATGCGGAAAATTAAAATCCGTTCCGCACACATGTGTGGAACGGAAATCGTTGACAGACTATTTTTAAATAGAAGCGAAATTTCACTGGAATTTTCCACAGCAATTACAATTTGAATCCCTCGCGATAGCTAAGAATCGTCCCCTGAGTCCCATTGTGTTCTATGCGCCTACAAGTAGGCGCATAGAGCACATTGGAACTCAGGGGGGCTGAAGAGTAACACGGGTTCCCCTCACAAATTTGATTGGCGATAAAATGTGTTCTTTTTGTTGATAGTTGTAAAATGAATTGTTGAGCGTCCTTCTAATAATTGTTTTATATACGTTAAGGCGTGTAATAAACACAGAACGGCACTGCGGCCTCTCGTTTTATCCTTCCCTGCTGACACTTGTGCCATCTCGATTAACCCATTCACACGCGTGTGTCGTTCTGTATATAAACTGAGCATTGTGGCTCACTGCTTAGAGCACTGACGTCAAATCGAAAGGTTCGCGGTTCTATCCTGACCCGTGGTAACAGTGTTGTGTCCATGGGGAAGACACTTAATCCTGATTGCTCACAAGGTGTACGGTAGCGCTGTGTGCTAGGGCGAACTGCACATCGATGGTGCACTTGCCTTCAACATCTAACTCTGCCTGTGCTGAGTTAACCCTTTACCTAACATGAAAAGCAGACGACACTTGCAAAAATAATTCTTGATAACTATTTTTTTTCATTTTTTGTCTCAAAAACATAGGTTATGACCCCTCGTTGGAACGAGCTCGACAAGCTCGTTCCAACGAGGGGTCATAACCTATGTTTTTGAGACAAAAAATGAAAAAATAATGAAAATTAATTGGCGATTTTTGAGAATAGCGCTGGCCGGTTTTGGCCGTTACGTTGGGTAAAGGGTTAATAAGTAGGAGGAGCTGGCATTTGCTCGCCGCTGCTCCTAGGTTCGCTCCGTCTATCTCCTCCTGTAAAACTGTTCGAAATGATGTGCCCCCTGGTTGTTGAAAGTGTTGTTAAACCCCCCAAAAGAACAACCAAACAAACAAAAGGTTAACCCTTTACCTAGAATGCAAAGCAGACGACACTTGCAAACAAAATTCTTGAATAACTTTTTTTTTTTATTTTTTGTCTCACAAACATAGATTATGACCCCTCTTTGGAACGAGCTCTATGAGCTCGTTCCAAAGAGGGGTCAAAACCTATGTTTTTGAGACAAAAAATGAAAAAAATAATGAAAATTAATTGGCGATTTTTGTGAATAGCGTTGGCCGGTTTTGGCCGTTACGTTGGATAAAGGGTTCAATTCTGTATGTTTATTTTGTCTTCTTCTACGAAAATATAGTCATCCATAGAAGAAACTAGCGTACTTGCATACTGGACATTTAGCTGTTCTTTGTTAGTGGATTTGATATCGATGGACATCTTAAGACTTACTGTTACAAGTCAGACAGATCCTTATACCCGAGTATAATTAAAAACAAACACTCGAACATGAAAAGAATTTTCAAATACAAAGCATGAATAAAAATCTCTTTCAGATATAATGCACAATCATCAAACATATCGACTGACACGGGTATCTCAATTCCATCATCTTTCAGGTGAGAAACCATGACAACCATTACTTTCAGTTCACGTGCAGAATAAATCACTTTTTCGAATGTATTGTAATGTGCGGTCGTTCGACATAAAATCAATCCGCAAATAAGAGCGAGATAATCCATTTTATCATGTCAGTAGATTGTTTATTAAAAAAAGACCATGTTCCTAATTGATTTTGATTTATTTCCGTTTCGTGTTGAAAACACTGTCCCAACATATTACGGTAGACAGTTCGTGCTTTTCTGCTCCATTTGTCATTATCTATTGACTAAAGTGAATTTTTTGATTTGATTGGTTGATAGATACGTGGTATGAGACCATATTCATTGAAACCCACGATACGTCCGCCCAGCCACTGACAAATTCCCCATACCCAGTGGAAGCCTCGTTCCCAAATCTACAAATTGTCCATACCCCGTAGAAGACGCGTCATTCCAGTTTTACAGTGTACATGTATTATATTTTAATTTTTTATCTCCAAAATATAGCTCATGACCCCTTATTGGAATGAGCTTGTCGAGTACCCTCCAATGTGGGGTTCATAAGCTATGTTTTTGAAAGAAAAAAGAAATTCAATAATTTTTTTATACTAGTCATATCGGCATATTTTCACAAAAACTCTTTTGCACAAAAAATCCACAGAAACCTGTTTGGCTCAACAATGGAAGATAAAAGATCTCATGCTGCGTGTGTTCACACATGAAATAGATTGTACTTCTACAACGGAAAGTCAATAGATAAATTCGTTACCCCGTGTCTGATCACGTGGTACGGGTCTTTACCTACCCGAAGCCAGCCGTATCCCATTCGGCCTTCGTACGGGTTTTTACCTACCCGAAGCCTTCGGCCTCATGGGATACGGCTGGCTTCGGGTAGGTAAAAACCCGTACCACATGATCAGACACGGGGTAACTAATAATATCCAGGGAACTTCAGAAGACAAGTCAGTTTCAATCCATTATCCAATGCAACTCAAGGACGAAACTCAATACTAATCATTTCCCATTTCCCATGAAATATTTATTATTTTTGCTTCCAAAATGTATCGTGAGATCCCAGGATCGGTCAGAGGAACTCCGGCTCTCAGCGTGAATTCTGTAAGGGCGCACGTGACCTTTGATGGCCTCTAGCAAGCTCTCATATCATCAGTCTAATTCTGTGAGAAAGTCGATGTTGTTATGGCCTGGACCAGTTTAGCTCTCAAACAGGTCATCGCCTATGTTTAGATTCACACGTCTGGAATATTTCAGTTGGTTGGAAAAGCAATCCTGCGGTCAGAGTTTTGAAAACACAGTATGCGCGTGATGATTTGGTACGCTGCTAAAGACGAACGGATTGACTCAGCTTTTTTCAGTTCAGGTCAATTCGTATTCAAAAAGAATGGTTACGATTTGACTCAGTTTGACTGAGTACGAATTGACTTGGTTACGAATTGAACCGTTCCCTAAACATCTACACACACCCCTGATATCAACGCATACCCTTGGTTGCGAGACCTGTAGAAACTTGAGGGAAAATCTTGAGACCTGTGTTCATTGGATAATTATACCCACTAGAGGATGGCTACTTTGCATTGCTACGAGAGTTGTTCTGATAAAAATAGCACACAAAGAACGAAGACCGCGGACTTCAGGAGTCTGTATGTTATTCCATTGAAAACTCACCGGGATTATTTATCTTTTCAGGAGGAATTAGATGAAATAATGGAGCATGCGGGAAATAAACTCATTGTAGTAGATTTCTGGGCTTCCTGGTGTGGTCCATGCAGAATGATAGGCCCAATATTTAACGTGAGTATCTGCGGAGTATGTAATTAATGCACCAGAAATCATAAAAAGCCAGCATTTTATATCACTAAAATCACCATCAAATTTTATTATTTTTTTCAAAGTTTGACTCAGAAACGTAGCACTGTGGACCCACTCATCGATTGTGTTCCAATGAAGGATCATAAGCTACGCTTTTTAGGCAAAAATTGAAAATTTTAGTTATTCAAGAAGTGTTTTGCAAGTGTCATCATCTAATCGTGTTTGGTAAGGGGTTAATTTGTATAATACGACCTACGGTCAAGTATAGAAGAAACAAATTCAATTTTGAGGATGACTGGAGATTTGGGTGGGTGCAGAAGTGTATATTGGGAAAGCAGATGTTACTTTACATATTAAACCTTTACCCAGCGTAACGACCAAAACCGGACAGCGCTATTCACAAAAATCACCAATTAATTATTATTTTTTTGTCTCAAAAACATAGGTTATGAGTTATGACCCCTCTTTTGAACGAGCTCGTCGAGCTTGTTTCAATGAGGGGTCATAACCTATGTTTTTGAGACAAAAAATGAAAAAAATTAGTTATTCAAAAATTTTTTTGCAAGTGTCGTCTGCTTTTCATGTTGGGTAAAGGGTTAACTCTTAAAGATCATGTCCCTAATTGGAAAATTTATTTCTGGGTAGCCAGCCATTATTTTTAAACAAGCCTCCTCATCCTCTATATATATACGAATAAATATATATGTATGTCTTACGTCTGTGTGAATAAGTCATGAAATCCCTGTTTTACACTATGTTCTCATACATGATATCTCAGCTATGAAGCAAGGTGTGGCTCTGTCAGAGAAGCATGATCGGGTATCCAGGAAACCAGGAATGAAAAACCAAAAGGGTAGAACTTTTTTAGTTTTCATAGGGCATCTTACCTTTATTTGTAGCAACAGGTATCTAGACTAGAAACACACTTTACCATCTACTCCCACTTCTTTATTGATACCTGTGTGATGGAAACATGAAAAGTAAACTTCTAATGAAAACAAAGAAGTTTTATATAACAATAACATGACTTTGGAGGGCTTTGTGGTTTATTAACGGCCCAACAGGTATGAATAACAGCCCGACAGCTTATAAAAGGCCCGAGATGAAGTCGAGCCCGTTGATAAGCTGAAGGGCTGTTATTCACACCTGTTGGGCCGTTAATAAACCACAAGGCCCGACAAAGTCAACCCGGAGCTCGACATATTTTGTACATACACATAATGGTAATAATCTCTACGTACCGCGACTCGCCATAAAGGGCTCTCAATATACCTAATGTGAACACCATATCACATTGATACAATTTTCTCGATCAATACGGAGCGCGGTGGCTCAATGGTAGACTGTTGGACTTCTTTGTTAGAGGTCCGGGACGACCCGCGTTGTGTCCTTGGGCAAGGCACTTTATCCAGGTTGCCTACATGGGGGCAAGATGACGCCGTGTACTAAGGTGTACTGCACGTCGATGGGCACATGTCTTCAACCGCTGTAACCCTACCTGAGCGGAGCTTGAACAGAGTTAGAATGTCGAGGAGCTGACAGTTGCTCGTCGATGCTCGATGGTTCTCTCCGGGTACTCCGGCTTCCTCCACCCGTAAAACTGTCACGGGCTCGATGACGCCCTGTATTAAGGCGTGCTGCACGGTGATGGTGCACATGTCTTCAACCGCTGTAACCCTGCTTGAGCGAAACTTGAACAGAGTTAGAATGTTGAGGAGCTGATAGCTGCTCGTCGATGCTCGGTGGTTCTCTCCGGGTACTCCGGCTTCCTCCTTCACCCGTAAAACTGTCACGGTTCGAATCCCACCTGCGACAATCGCGGTGTGGTTTTGGCTTGGACTAGACATTTAATCCCAATTGCCCACATGGGGGCACAGTGGCTTGTGTACTAAGGTGTACTGCACGTCGAAGGTACACTTGTCTTCAACCAACTAACTCTGCTTGTGTGGAGTTAGTATGTTGGAGAGTCTAACAGTTGCTCGCTGTTGCTCGGTGGTTCTCCCGGGTACTCCGGCTTCCTCCACCCGTAAAACTGTCCGACATGAGGTGGCCCTGGCTGTCGAATGTGTCGTTAAATCCCAATAAATAAATTAATGCTATGAAAACCACATATCTGAAGCTCCATAAAATCCAAATAAATATGCAAAATAGACACCAAAATGATGGTTGTGATGCAGAGAACACGCACAAACATACGTTTTGACTCACATAGTTGGTGCCAGGCATAAACGGTTCCTTAAAGTTTGCATTCCGCATTCGTACCAGGGCTGATAATATTGCATGTGCTGAACTAGTGGCCACATGTGCTTCAATTATCCAAGAACAAAGCTACGACTTCAAAACAGAACCTAAAGCAGCACCAAAATACAATGCCTTCTAAATGAAATAATAAACCCATCGCATTCGCACAACAGACTGCCATTATCAAAAAACGGCACAGTTGGCATATTACATACAAGGTATCATTTGAATTTCCTAGAGTTCCGAAATCATTAACCTATCAATATTTAGGGCGAATGGGGTATCACGCGACAAACACAGATATTATGACATGGTGTCCTTCTTTAAAAAAAAGGCAGGCAGTATTGGCATTTTCTTCCTCGGGGAATGTCGCTGCTCTTTGAAATGTTTTGAATTCCAAGTTTTGTTCTTGAATATGGGAAGCAAATTTGGCAACGAATTATCTCGTGAAACATATTATTATTAGCTCTGACATGAATGCGGTAGCAGACATTCAGGAACTGTTTAGGCCCGCCACCAGGCTATGTAAGTGACAAGCATATATGTTTTCGTCTTCTCTCCACCACAGGCTTCAGTTTGGTGTATAATTTGTAAAAATTTGCTTGAAGTGATGACATTTCAGACTTAGGATTTTCATTGTAAATTCATTGGTGGTTACATATACAACTGGAACTTAATTAAGCAACCCCTGTTTTTTCGCAGTGGTGCTGATAGAAATTGTCATTACTTTCATGGTACCTTTCAGATGACCAAAAGTTATTGTTTGCGGAAAGAATGGTTTATTGACAAATGAAAGACAACACAATAGCAGTGTCTGACGTCAGTAGCGAGTGTATCCACCACGTGCCCGGATGACAGCCCGAAGCCCCCTCCTAATTCTACCAGTGAACCTTCTGATACGGCCTAAAGGCAACTGTTAACACTCCTCATGCAATGCAGCTCCCAAATCGGTCAGATTCTGTCCAGGCGGATCCCTTGCTTGCATATGTGCACACGACGTCCAAGAAACTCCCAGAAGTGTTCTAATAGAACCAAATCGGGGCTCATTGCAGGCCAATGTAGTGTTGTAATAACGTTGTTCTGAAAGAATGCTCTCACAACATGGGAACGATGTGGCCTTATATTGTCGTCCATGAATACAGGCCGAGTAGCCAACGGGTGGTTCTCAAAATAAGGCACGACAACCGGATTGAGAATGTCCCGGATGTACTAATAACCATTGAGATTCCCACGTAGAGTCACCATATCAAGTTTACAATCATGAGAGAGGCATCCCCAGATCATTACTGATCCTCCGCCATAAGGAACAGTAGATCTGATGTTCTTGGGCACGTAAGCAGTATTTCTTTGCCTCCACTCATTCTTACGCGACAGAGTGAAGCAGAAACCTACTCTCGTCTGACCAATGGACTTTCCTCCACGTCCTGAGATTTCAATGTTGTCGTGCCATACACAACTCCAAACGTCGTCTTTGATGCTGATCGGAGAGAGCTAGTCGCTTGATGACCCTTCTGGACCCCATGCTCGGTGCTTTGAGACGGTTTCGGACAGTGCTGTTGCACAAACAGCTGTTGGGGAGCCAAAGGCGTTTCAAAACCCCACTTGAAGCAAAGTGTGCACTCCTAAAGAGGCGTGCCAGACTCCGACTCAAACATCATGTTTCACTAGAAGGAATGTACTGCAAGACATGGGAATCATTAAAACGTAATAATTAGTAACAGCAAATCCACTGTCATGAAGCATTTCAGTGGGTGCTTAATTAAGTTCCAGGTGTATATATCGCATTTAAAGTAATCCCATCTTTTTCATTTATTTGTATTTCGGGTCATTTTCTCTATTTATGGCTACATCATGACCTCCACCTCAGGCATTGGTCCCGGGTCCTTTTCTACCAGTGCAGCAGAACCTGTTTACCTGTTTACCGCAGGAAACAAGTACTGCCCCGCTTCCCGGGATTCTCGCGGGGGTACATTTTCGTCTAAAACTGTACTTATACACACGTTGCGTGAGTTCATGCCACATCAGGTTTCTATCCAAGTTGTGTCAATGTATGCCTTCCAATAACTATGCGAATTGTGAGCATGTATTTGTGCGCATTTTGTATACCACAACCTTCATTTTGGTGTATAAATCGTATAGAAATATTTGATTTTTATGGTATTTCCGACTTGGAATTTTCATAGTAAATTCGTTTGTCGTAACTTCTATAGCTCCTTAAGTACATTCTGCAAGGATGTTTCTAAGTTAGTGCAATTTTCAAGCACTTTCAAAAGCCAGGAATTTAGTTTTTAAAATCCAAGTACTCTCATAGACACGTACAATACTAAGTACTCTCATAGACACGTACAATACTTACAATTGTTTTGTTTAAATCTTTACCTAACACGAAATGCAGACGGCACGTAAAATAAAATTCTATTTTTTAAAACTTTTGTCAGTTTTTGCATCAAAAATATAGGTTATGACCCCTCATTGTAACGAGCTCATCGAGCTCGTTCCAATGAGGGGTCATAACATATGTTTTGAGATAAAAATGAAAACAATAATGAAAACTGAATGGTGGTTTTTATGAACAGCGCTGGCCCTTTTTTGCCCTTAAGTTGGGTAAAGGGTAAAGAAATAAAGTACATAAGCAAATATTTAAGTAACAGCGGTGCAATTTTCTTATTCATTCCAGCAACTTTCTGAAGACCCGGAGTTTAAAGATGACGTTATTTTTGTAAAGGCTGACGTGGACGAATCATCGGTAAGAATGTAGTATTTGGTTGAATACGAATTCTTTATTTCACAGCTGTTTGTTTAAACTTGTATATAATTTAGTTTTCATTAATGAAATCTGATTTCCTTGCAAATGATTGGTCGAGGTTAGCTTTTCATAATTCGATGAATTATTGTCCAGTCATGTGAATGCTTTACCCTGTCCCGTCCATTTGCCCAAAAATGTTGTAGGCGTGTCCAATTTATTTATTTATTTATTTATTTATTTATTTATTTATTTATTTATTGCAGATTAAGATCATATATGTCTGCACAATGGCTAATAGTGATCGCAACGTGAAGATAAAATCGAGTTTAGTCAATCGTTTGTACCAATGTTGCTCACTTGGACTTCCACCCCAAGCATTGGTGACTGGGTCCTATTTTACCAGTAAGACAGGGCTTATTTACCACAGTAAACAAGCACAGCTTCACATTCCAGGATTCCCACGGGGAGGCGTGTCCAAGGGCGCAATTCAACTGGA
Source organism: Pictodentalium vernedei (assembly GCA_031216915.1). NCBI lineage: Eukaryota > Metazoa > Mollusca > Scaphopoda > Dentaliida > Dentaliidae > Pictodentalium > Pictodentalium vernedei. Next base: position 162,925,443 of record CM062291.1, on the reverse strand, counting down.
ATTGCTGCAGGCAGATTGTTAGTTAGTATTCGGTTGGGTTGTTCAATCTAGCCTTTTTCTTGAATATTCGAGACCGCGTGTATTGGCTTATAAAAATTTTAAAACTGTCGTCTGCACATAACTTGATACAACTGCAATGACATAAATGGCGAATACTTCAGCCGCCTAAGAGTTATTATAATAAATCAACAACCCTCAATTAAATTATAACCTTTGAAATGAATTTTCTGTCGTCTTACAGGATTATAATTATCATACCCACTTATACAACTTAACACGTCCACCCCACATTCACACCCCCTATAAAGCCGTCAGGTAATTCATTTCAAATCTTTGTGAAAGTGCGGCTGTGGTCATTTACAGAAGAAAAAACAACCTGGTCTCAGGCCTGAAAATAAGCAGTGTGACATTTGCAGAATGAGGTCCCCAGAGAGGGAATTTGATGATGCTATATCATAGAGTGGGCCAATTTATCCCCTGAGTACCTCTTTCTATTTAGTTTTGAGACCCTGATTTAGATTGAGGTTCACAGAGGGCAAATGTAGTGATGCTGCCCTGCTGTGCAGGGTAGCATCACTAAATTCACCCTCTAGGGACCTCATTTTGCAGATGACAGTCTGCTTATTTTCTGGCGTGCCTGGTCTAAAGGGCCAGACGTTCAGATAATGGCTCTCAGGGTTTAAACTCATAGACCCATCAGCTGAAACTTTGCTTACACCCCAAAGCAGGGTCCCTTTATCTCAAGAATGAGATCACTTTGAGGACTTTCGTAGACCCTTTCAAGTAATTACGTGTACATTGTTGACAACATTCTAGACCATCTCCATATCACTGTGAGTACGACTTTGGGAATCATGTGGTTATGAATGTAAATATCACTTGAGAATTAAGAAAGAGAAGTGTTATTCAAAATAGATATGACAGTGCCTTAAAAGGGAACGTCTTCGGGCAAAACAATGGTTGTATATTTAGCAGAAGATGTGTATATCTAAGCTGACTTCTTGCCAGAAGTACAGCCTTTCGATGCTCCATTATTTTACTTGTCAGGGCAGGCTTTAACTCGCACCATCCCAGCTGTGTTTTTTTTTAAATGCACAGCAAAGTCAACCAAACTGGAAACTATTATTTCAAAATGCAACTGACATGTTTCAATAGACCATTCTCTACTTGCCTATAAATCATTTGTCTGAACTTTGGCTCAAGGTCAGACGAACGCAGCGGTGAGCTAAGTTCCCTCGCCTTTGGCGAGTTCTCCACGGAATGTTCGAAATGTCACGGTCATCGTGGCTCGATTAGCTCTTTACCAAACACGAATAGCAGACGACATCAGGGACGTGGTGAGAGGGGGCGGTGGTGTGGGTGTTGTCTCACCCCCCCCCCCCTCCCCCCAATCCTGGCAAAAATTTCCTATAGTTGGAAATTCGGAGGGCAAGTCATGAGTAGTTGGAAATTCCACCTATCTGATTTTAGAGCTTCTTCTGGTGATACCGATGTCTCCTTTACTTCCCAAAATTCCAACTCGGTTTCAAATCGGCAAAAATTCCAAGTGTTACTATTTACAACTAAAGTGTGTACGCAATGTCGAGCCTCATAAGTATGCATGATGTCAATCGGTACGAGATTTCTTTAGTACGTTTACTTAACGTAATAAAAAAAATCCTCGAAATGCACTTCAAGAAAATCGCATCATGTAAAATCGTTATCCTGAGTTAATTCCACCATTCACAGTTACAGAATGATGAAACATCGAAAATTGATCATTCCTGCATAAGATCTGATTTAATGTTAGGACGGTGTGAAGTGCTTAAAGTTCTAAGATTGAGCATTTATATAGCACATACTTAATTCCCAGAATAATACCAAATAATAATAACCTGATAATAACGAGTTAGGACCATGCCATCAAGAACTATGGCATATAAAACTATACTGAGTGAAAAAAGAAAGTATACTAAACTTTGAAGAGCAATTTTTTTTGGTATTATCGACTTCAATCCCAAACAAATTATTGTAAATGCACATTTCGAGTCTAGTTGTATGAATTTGCATAACTTCCTGTTCTTTCTGTTACCAGCGTCACGTCAGGACGTCGCAATTCAGACATGGGGTGAAATGAAAAGTTCACACATTCACTGATAAGTCTCTGGATGTCACCCTGTGGTATTGCGTTGAACTCTTGCCTTAAAACATTACGTAACTCGCCTAACGTCTGAAGATCATGAAGTCGTACTCGATGGCCCAATTGATCCCAAAGATGCTCGATTGGCGACAAATCTGGCGAAAGTGGGGGCAAGGGAAGAAGTTGGATGCTCTTCTCAAGAAAGTAACGACAGATACGCGCCACGTGACATCGAGCATTGTCTGGCTGGAATAACTGCAATCCGACGTTAGTTTGAACAACGGGACAACAACAGAGTAAGAATTTCGCCCCTACATCGCTGCCCATTCAGATTACCATCGATGAAGATCAACTGCGTTCGATGGTGCAAGAAAATTCCTGCCCAAACCACCACACTTCCCCCGCCGAAACGGTCGCATTCCCACACGCAAGCGTCAGAAAACCGTTCTCCTCGTCGGCGATACACTCTTGTCCTACCATTGATCAGCGCGCCGTGGACAAAATCGTGATTCATCACTAAAAAGAACTGTGCTCCAAGGCTGCTGAGTCCAGCGAACACGCTGACGTACCCATTCCATTCTGACGGTACGATGACGTTTGTTAAGGATTGGTCCGTGGTAAGGACGCCTCCTGTGGATGCCGTGTTCAGCGAGTCTGTTGCGGATAGTTTTTGTGCACTGATTCTATTGTTGGTTCCATAATGAGTAATTACTGCTGTCCTCGTCACCGGAAGGAAGCGATCCGCAAGTGAGACGTCCTGATGTGTCGATCTTGTGCATGGGTCGTAACTCTTGGTCGACCTGAACGCGGTCGGTCGGCAGTAGATCCAGTGGTTCTATACCTTCCAATGAGACGGTAAATAGTGGCCACAGTGACTCCGAACTCAGCAGCGAGCTCATCTGGAGGTACAGCCTCATGCATACCGATGGCACACAACCTCTGATTTTCGGTTAACCTTGGCATTTTTTAAAATGTCGGAAGACAAAAACTAGCGTGCTTTCTCAATAACCCATGCTCTCTAGCGCAACATAACACAAAGAAAATCGTCGGTCACCCATTCAAATTTGACATTCTAGGGTAGCACGTGCTATTTTGAAATCTGTAGCCAAACTGTATACGGTCCCTTTTTTTAGTCGTATGAGGCCATGAGGTCTATGAGAAAAGCCCTCAATGAGGTCTAATTTACTATCCCTCTTAACCTTATTTCGTTTGAGGACATGAGGGACATGAGAAAAACCCTCAATGAATCCCTTTTTTGTCGTATGAGGCCAGGAAGGCTATGTGAGAAGGGATTTTTTCATGGCTCTCATGCCCTCAAAAGAAATGAGGCTATGAGGGATAGTAAATGAGGCCTCATTGAAGGCTTTTCACATAGTCCTCATGGCCTCATACAACAAAAAAGAGATTCTCCAGAAAGTATCCTCGATAGGTCTCCTCAAATAATACAATACCAGGCCATAGGTATCCTCAAATACTGAAATGAGGCTAAGAGGGGTAGTAAATTAAGCCTCATTGAGGGCATTTCTCATGTCCCTCATGGCATCAAACGAAATGAGGTTAAGAGGGATGGTAAATTAGACCTCATTCAGGGCTTTTCTCATAGACCTCATGGCCTCATACGAATAAAAAGTGATTCCATAATCAGAGACGTTTCACAAAAAGGGATTCCATGGGACGTGGCCATTGGATATAGAGGTGATGAGAATCGGATAGGACTTCGTTGTAATAAGGGGAGATAACTCTGCATAGAGATTACGGTGGATGCAACAATCTGATTGGTTAGTTAGCGTCAGGAAAGTGAAGTGATTGGGTGATCTAGATAAATGAAACAACAAGAGTACTCGGAATAGGGTCAGGACTGACAAGAACAGACCAGAAAATCTAAATATAGCAATAATAAGCAAAGCTGTTCCAGCTGATAGGCTCTTCTACTCTACTGGAATATACTCCAGGACAAAGGAACACGGTCAGGTAGAGGAAAACTATTGCATAGATAGACAGAAGCAGAGAATTCTGAAACAATTCGAAAGAGTACAACTTGTCGGGTTGTTTGTGGTAATTCTACGAATCGGGAAATTACCCCTGTCCAAAGGAACATACCCTCCGAACACACCCCTGTCTTGTTGTAAGCCATTGGGTCACATAGCAACCACGTCCTACCATAGGAACCAAGATGGCGGCCTCTTGTATAAAAAATGGACGACGGAAACACGTATCACCCTAACAACACGCACTGCGCATGCGCACTAACACCACGCATCACTATGGAGATGACGTCACAAGATGGCCGCTCACGCGGGTTACCATGACAACCACTAGGTCGCGAGACTATGACGTCACTTCCGGGGTCCTGCCAAACAGGCCCGATCTCCACATCTCCTACTACTGTCGAGTTCTTTTAGCATTGGTCTGATGAAATGCTGTTTTGTTATACATTGTTAGGAACTATTTTTTTAATTCCAACAGTGTGGAACATACCAACATTTCGTACGCAAATACCAAGATACGTGAGAATACTTATTTATATTGATTTATTAGCGTTTGAGGTCACATAGTTCTGCACAATGGCTTATCGCGACGGCAACGTAGATATAAAGTAAAGTCCAGCCAATCGTCTATACCCATGTTGCCCATTTTAGAGGACTTCTACCCCAAGCATTGGTGACCGGGACTATTTTACCAGTAATGTAGAACTTGTTTACCACAGTAAACAAGCACTGCTTCACATCCTAGGGTTCCTAAGGGGCGAGAACACTCATTACGGAATTAAAACTTCAGGTATGATCTGTGATAAAGAATGGTATACAGCTTTGATTGCTCATAAATTCAGATGTGTGATGTTCATTATTGAAAAAAACGGTTTCTTGAACGGAAGCAATAACGTTTCATCTGTTTATTTCCAGGATATGGCAGAAGATCTCGGTATCAAAGTCATGCCGACATTTTTCTTCTTCAAGAAGGGAGAAAAGGTATATAAGACTGCATTCTAATATTTTATCTTTTATTTATCTTTTAATCATTGAACCAGTTATGTAACATCTGCGGTCAAAATACCAACGTGATCAACCTTGCGTTTGACAACAGGATATTTTTTTCTTTAAATAACACTTCTAATCCTACTATAAATTGCGAAGTGTTGGTGTGTTTGTTCTCTCAGTTCTTATAGACTGCCCTTCCAATCACCACTCAACTTGAGATGTCAACTCAGCTCAGCCTACGGTCCAGAGATTACAGTTCCATCGTCGTGGACTGGCTGTAATCTACCCGTGGGCAGTGATGTCCACGCATGCGTTTACCAGGTAATAAAAATCAGCAGCAGCGAAATTTTAATTAATGAAGCATCGGGTTGTACCCGGTGCTTCATTAATTAAATTTTTGATGATTATTCCTATCCTGATTATTCCTATTGTTTGTACTCCAATGTTATTGCTGCCGTGGAAATATTGCACACCTGTAGAAAGTAACCAGTCCGCGGCGTCCTTCTGCAGCACTGGGGTCGGTACGCAGTTAATTTCTTTCTAGAACAGGCAGGGAAGTACAGAAATAAATGAATTATTATGAAATAATGTCTTTGTATAGAATAAGGATGAACTCAGCCAGATACAGCAAACTTTGAGTCACACAAATGAACAGAAGTTAACACTCAGCGTAATATACATCAATCGACCAATTCAGCTAACTTATAAAACGATCAAGTTCCGGTTAAAGAGTCTGAACCTCTAACGACAGGAATAAATTCCACGGAAAGTGAATGACTCATAACCTGTTTTTGTATTTCAGAAATTTCACATAGGCCTAAAATCAAATCATGGCTGCTGTAAAGCAAACATGACTTGAATTCATGACAAATTCAATGGGATGTGGCATAAACTAGTGGTGTGACTTTGATTGGCATACCGCTAAAGCAATAGTTATAAAATGGGCTCCACGGTACTGAAATGCACATGCGGATTAAAATTACAGATGTGCAGTTTCCTCATTTTCTTACCATGCTCACAAAATCTGAAGCACTTTTTTTTTATTTGAACAATATTTTTTTATTTCATTCATTTGAAATCGGGTTTGGCGCCGTACCCTTACACAACCCAGTTATATTATATGGTGCTTGTGCAGTTGTGCAAAAGTGACAAAATATCAGGTACCAAGACAATATACCCGGAAAACTTAATTGGTGGAAAACTTAATTTCTAATACATATGAAGCACATTAAATTACAAAGCATTTAATCCAGGCACCAATAAGTCCGCCATGATATGTACATTGCCAACATTAAGATAGACAGCGCACATGCCATGATGGCGAAGACTCAGCTACAAATGTAGTATTTGGAAGATGGATTACTTCTAATAAATACCTGGATCACTCACACAGTTGCTGACCAGTTGCCACTTGCTATAGTAAGTTTTCAAACCGTCTGGTTTTGATAATGTATTCTTGTACAGTGTTGAAAACAAAAATGTTGTGCGAGTCAGATTTATGCGGGTTTCCGTTGAGTAGAACATCGATAGTCTTATCATCGTTTTTCAATTTGTCTAACATCATTTGGCGTTCTTGCACGTAAAAAGGACATGAAAGTATGTACTGACTGGAGTCTTCATATTGAGAGCCACAGCGACATTCAGAATTATCCCCTGTAAATCTGTCAAAGTTATGGCCATTCAGTTCGCTACAGTTTAAACGAAGTTTGCAGTGGATAATCTGTGTTTTTCTGTTCTCAGCAGAATACTATTTAGGGACAATGATATCATCAATTGCCAAGGCCTTTTTCAGGGTATGTACTGTTTCACTGTTTCTGACGTTCTTGTGTAGGGTATTCCAAAGCCTCACTGCAGATGGAAGGAATGAGTTTGAGAACCGCTGCGTGCTGCATTTAATTTCCCGCAATAAATTGGTCGTTCTTAGTGGGTAAGCAGTCACTTCTAAAACTGAACGAGGGATTAACAATCGCATTTAATTGGGTACATCCGTTTTAATCATTTTGAATATAGTTATAATTTTATGCCGTTTGCAACGTTCCTTTAAAGTTATAAAGTTATAAATAAGATTAGGACTTGTCCCTCTGGTTACTCCAATTATCGTGCGTAACGCATCTAACTGTAAATTCTCGAGGAGTATATTTTTCGTTTCACTGCAGTTGTCCCATACTACATCCGCATAGTCAAACAATGGGAGAATGAAATATCTATAGAGCGTTTCTAGTGTAGATCTAGAGAGTGTGTATTTTAGACTTCTGAGGCAGTTTATCATCGGACTAATCTTTTTCACAACCATGTCGGCGTGAGTGTCCCAGGAAGCGGTTTTAGAAAATATTAAGTCCAGATGTTTATGTTCGCTTTTGTCTTCAATTTGTTGTCTATGAAAGTATAGATCGGGACGATCGAGGGGATTTGTTTTACGGTATATATTTAAAGTTTCTGCTTTTTGGGGATTAAACAACACCTGCCAAGTATTTGACCAGGCGGCAATTTTTGCAAGGTCGTCGTTGAGAATTTTGGCCGAAAGCTTTGCATCTTCGACTGCTAAATACAATGTGGTATCATCGGCATATCATCGGCATATATCCTTATATTCGACACAATATTATTTACAATATCATTAATATAAACATTAAACAAATCGGTCCTAATACTGCACCTTGTGGGACCCCTGCTGGTACTAATTTACTCGTTGACGTATCTCCACTAATGACGACACATTGGGAACGGTGCATTAAATAACTTGCAAACCACAACAAAAGGCCACCTCTTATTCCCATTGAATTAAGTTTATGTAATAGGCCTTTATGCCAAACTCTATCAAAAGCGTTACTAATATCACAAAATACGACTCTAATATCTGTGTGTGTGTCCAAGCTCAGAGAGATATCGTGATCAATGTCAGTTAATTAGTAAATCGTACTATCTCCTGGAATGAAGCCAGATTGTATTGCGGTTAAGAAAGAAAACAAATGCTTGAATATAATTTTCTCCAGAATTTTACTTACACTACAAGTTAGGGAAACGGGGCGGTAATTTCTTTTATTATGTATTGATTCTTTCTTATGTATAGGCACGACTCTTGCCATCTCCCACAGACTGGGAAATGTTTTTCTTGTTAATGAAAGGTTGAACAATCTAGTTAGTGGGGTAGCAAGTTCGTGAGCGCACAATTTTAAGATTGTGTTATTTATTTCAACTGGACCGCTCGTTTTTTTTAGGATCTATTTTAAGAAGAGTAGCTATTACCTCTTGCTCGATGACATTCTCTTCTTTTAAATCAAAATTTTTAAACGCCAGGGGAGGTAACTCTTTGTCAATGACTGAGCCGGACTGTTCTGTGAAAAAGTCTTTCAGTGGATCAGCAATAGCTTTTGCATCACTGACTACTTCCCAATTTTCTTCTATGGGGGGAAAACTGTTATTCGTATTTTGTTTTTTAGAGAATGATTTAAAAGTACTCCATCAATTTTTTTTCACTAAAATTGCAGGTTGAAACGCAATTTTCAAGTTTTATGTTATGCTCAGCATTTGCTTTTCTTATTTCTGTAATAGTTTCATTCCTAATTTGCCGAAAATGTGCCCAATCCTGAGTCATATTATGCTCTTTGGCTTTATAATGAGCTTTGTCACGTAATCTCATCATTTTTCGTATCGTCATCCAGGGTTTATCGTTGGGTCGAATGAGAACCGTTTTGGGGGGGGGGGGGGGGAAATATGTTGTTTTGCAGTATTTATGATATAATCGGTCAGGCTTTCGGTAGAGTCATTTACATCATTATTGAACAAATCGCCCCAATATGTTCGTGAGAAATGACTACGTAACCCATCTATGTCCATCTCATTGTAATTCCATACTCTTCTCTGGAAGGGTTTATTGCGAGGGTTTTGTGATTTTAGGACTACTTCAGTTGCGTGGTGGTCACTACAAAAAGTTGGTATTATTTAGCATTTTTCTACGTGATTTTTACGGGATACTAAAGCAAGATCGGTTAGACTACGCGAATAGTCGGTAATACGAGTTGGAGAATCTATCACTTGTGTCAAACTAAAATGATTTTCCAAATGTAAGATTTTGGGGTGTGTTGTCACGAGACAATTAGTACCGTATTGAAGTCGCCAATTAAAACGCATTTTAACGACGTGTCTGTTCTAGCTGCCTGAAGCGAGCCTTCAATTAAGTCCCAATACATGTTATTACTAGCAGGCGGCCTATATATAACACCCAAGATATATTTTTGATTTTGGAGTCGTACCTCAGTCCAAATAACTTCCAAACCCGGTCGCTGTGAACGTTTAAAAATTATACCTGTTTTTATGTACACAGCCACCCCTCCCCCTAGTCCATGGTCCCTGTCCTTACGCAAAGGGGTGTGATAACCTTAGATGTCGAGATTTTCATTTTCCACATCAGCAGTTAGCATGGTCTCTGTCACACCTATAATATCACAATATTCCAACTCTGCATGGAGTAGGACTTTTTTTTATTATTACGAAGTCCCCTTATATTAATGTATATTATTCTAATAGCCCCCGGAGTGATTTCAACGTCACCGCACAGAATTAGCTGAATGAAGATTATTACAGTAATGCCTTGAAGCCCGCCGGCAATTAGGAAATTGACTAGAACTACTGACATAAATCTTAGTGAGGAGCGTGAGTCTCCGCCATGAACAAGGTCTATCCTTGATCTATAAGTACTAAAGTCGTCAGCCATCAGGATATATTTTAACTAAACTATAACTGTATTTTGAGGATAGGTCTTTTCTATAGGTAGTGTCAAAATGCCCTGTAGGATTATATTGTGGTAAGCTTATTGAGTCACTTTTTGTGCTAATATGAACTGAAACATGAAAAGAAATGTAAAACATGTAACTACAAAAATGAAGAATACATACAAAAGTGTTTTGTTTCATACGAAACTGGTAACAGAGTGTGTGGATGGTACACATTATATTTCATGGTCATCGAATTTAAAGTAGTTTACTGCAAGTTAGCGTTATGTGGAATTAGAAAATGTTGCAAGTCGAAACTACGTCAAATTTACTCTTTAGTGTTAACTGCTATAACATTATTCCAGCAGAATTCCCACCTCCACACAGTAATGTCTACATCAAGCTCCAGTCGGTAAAAAAAAAAAAAAAAAAAAAAAAAAAAAAAAACGCTCTTTAGCCATCTCGCGTTTTTATTGACTGAAAAGGAAATGTGATAACATAATGTGTTGGTGGTTATCTTTATTACAATTTAGGTACATATATTTATCCCACTGACACCGGGAATGAAAAAGTCCAGAGAACACAAGAGTAGCTACATCCTATTTGTCACGAGATACTTGTGCTCACTCTGGGGTAATATTAACCTAATTTAATCTTTCGTAAGCAATGTGTACGGCTGATGCACTTGAGAGGTGGTAATGCGGGTAATTTTCCGGTGTACTTTTATATTCCGTAGAACACAATTGGCCTGTGAACATCAGAGAAAATCCCCTGGCAAAATTTAGACCCGGCAGCAAATTACAGATCCCCATGGTGGTAAACAGGCATACCGAGTTTCGACGGGATTGACCTATAAACATCACAGAAAATCTCAGGACAAAATGTGGACCAAGCAGCAAATTATTTTGAGTCGAAAAGAGTCGAAAAGGGGCATAACTGTGGCGAAAATAGTCCGAACGAAACTATAATCGCAGAGGCACAGATTCCCATCGTGATGAACACGCATACGAAGTGGGATTGGCCAATAAAAATAAAAGTAAATCTCGGGACAAACATATGTCGACGGGCGGATGGACAGAGACAGACGGATGGACAGACGGACGGACAAGATGATTCCAGAATAGCCCCCAACAACTCGTTGCGATGGGGGGCATATAAAATCATTGGCAAGAGGACTGTTGGTTTTAGTGGGGTTTAACAAGCTTCCAACAGCCACGGTCATATCGTGTCAGGTAGTCTTACGTGTGGGGAAGCCGAGTATCTGGAGAGAACCATCGCGCAAGAGTGAGTATCTGCCGGGCTTTGTAACTTTCTAAACCGGTTCGAGCAAGGTTAGCATCGTCATCGGTTGAAAGCAAGTGCATCGTCGCCGTGTCGTACGCCCCAGTACACATCGCCAGCGCGCTCGCGCATAAGCAGTCAAGATGAGGATCTTGATGAAGGACACGACGTCACAACGTAGATGACGCGAGTCAAGGTTGAATCGTTGATATTTCAATCTCAAGTCCAGTACCCTGATCAAGGAGTCATCGCGCCCCCCGGTGAAAGGCGCCATTCCTAATTGTTGGTATAGTTTTGTTAACAAGAGCCACACTCATTACCCTCTCCTCACACTTCCCTCAATGAACTATGGTATGAGTAGTAGGAGAGGAATGGATCGTGCCCTAATGACCGGACCCACCCCCGGACCGAGGATGTGACGTCATAGTCACGTGACCCAGTGGCGCCATGTTTGGTTGTCTTGGTAACCCGCGTGACCGGCAATTTTGTGACGCCATCCCCATAGTGATACGTGGTCCTAGTGCGCATGCGCAGCGCGTGTTGTTAGGGAGATACGTATTTCCGTCGTCCATTTTGTATACTGGAGGCCGCCATCTTGGTTTATATGGTAGCACGTGGTTGCTATGTTACCTAAAGGCTTCTTATAGGATAGGGGTATGTTCGGACGGTATGTTCGATTGAACAGGAGTAAATCTAAAACAACCCGACAATCCCTCCAAATTACCAAAATCCACCCAAACTACCGAAATTGACTTTATTTGATACGGATTTCCCCCAGAATCCTTTTTGGACCGCCATACCATGATACCGAGAGGACCCCAGGTACCGAGAAGGCCCTCAGGGGTAAGTTCGATTGAACTAGAGTAGTTTTTTTCTGATTCGGATTTCCCCAAAATACAATTTTTTCTGCCTATTACAGATGCTACTCTAACCCTAGAAGTTCATATAGTCCACACTATCGCTGGTTTCCTCGTCAAAGTCTTGTAATCATCAGTGCTTGATGTTCCGTAACCTGTATGCATAGTTATCTTCCTTGTGCATAATGAAAGCCTGTGTGATTCCTAAAGCCAAGAATGTATCGAGAATTTACTGATAAGTCATTGCTCGAACGACACGAACCTCATCGAGCAAATAAGCTATCGAGCAATTGCTCGTTCGAGTGACTGGCACATACGACTCTTGGTCCCATTTCAGTATTATAGGATACCTATGACCTGGTAGTGTATTATTTGAGGATACCTATCGAGGATATCTTCTGGAGAATCCCTTTCTGTCGTATGAGGCCATGAGGGCCATGAGAAAAGCCCTTAATGAAGTCTAATTTACTATCCCTCTTAGCCTCTTTTCGTTTGAGGACATGAGGGCCATGAAAAAGTCCTTCAGTGAGGGCTAATTTACTATCTCTCAGCCTCATCTCGGTATTTAACAGCCATATCCCGTGGCACCCCAATTTCAGCACCCCTTTTTGGAAAACGTCTAGCCTTCGGCACCTCTTTCTAGTCGCATGAGGACTATGAGAAAAGTCCTCAATGAGGTCTAATTTACTATCCCTCTTAGCCTCATTTCGTTTGAGGCCATGACAGAATCCCTCAATGAGGTCTAATTTACTATCCCTCTTAGCCTTGTCTGGGTATTTAACAGCCATATCCCCTGGCACCCCGATTTCAGTACCCCTTTTTGGAAAATGTCGGGCCTTTGGTAGCCCTTTTTAGTCGTATGAGGGCTATGAGAAAAGCCCTCAATGAGGTCTAATTTACTATCCCTCTTAGCCTCATTTCGTTTGAGGCCATGAAACAATCCCTCAATGAGGTCTAATTTACTATCCCTCTTAGCCTCATTTCGGTATTTGAGGATACCTATGACCAAGATCCTATACAGCTCCTATACAGGTAGTCTTACCAACAGCTTCCATCTTATTTCCAAAGCTTCAATGCCACTACTTGTCTATGGTCTATCTGTCCTATCATGAGCTTCCACAGAAGTCGTGTGCCATTGCGGCCTTGTACCAGTACTATTGGCTGCTGTTATTCTGCCCCATGTCTCAACCACTAATACTGACTTGTAACACTACTTCCTAGCTATACCTTCGTCCAGGCCTTCAAAATGTTCAATCTGACTGCTGCATTAACATGAGACAACGTATGTTTGTTATTTTTTTGTATCTTATGAGGTAAACGTATTTAAAAACGTAATAATTGCCGGTTTCATTTCACTCTTCACGAGGCGACGAGTGAACAATTTAGACAAGTTTGCATTCAAGTCGAGGTCACCAAAGATCAACTTGGATGTAGTTCTACTGTAGGTGTAAATTTTAACTACTAAAATCCTATTGCTGGCGTGTTCACCACAGTTGGTGTGTAAAGTTAAAATTTATGTCATAGGCATTTTTATATATAGTAGAATAGATAATCATGGTATCTAAAACTATATCATTGTGATATGGATGTGAAGTCAAATCCAGCCAATCATTTATGCCCAATTTGCCTATTTTAGAGGACTTCCACCCCAGGCATTGGTGACCTGGTCCTATTTTGCCAGTAAAATAGAGCTTAGCTACCAGTCTTCCCGCGCCTGTACGCTCAGAACCATTCTTCTAGGCATTAAAATCCCATTACCTAAGGTAACGGTCAAAACCAGCCAGGCCTGTTGACGAAAATCACCATTCAATTTTTTTTTTCAATTTTTGTTTCAAACGCAAAGCTTATGACCCTCATTAGAACTGGCTCTCGACAGCACAAATTGGTACTACATACCTTCATTTGCATGACTGACGGTATGTGCGGCATTAATTTATTTACTAGTGTTTTAGGCCACTTTCAGCGTCTATGGTTATATCATGACCGCAAGATAGTATGAAGTCAAGTTTAGCCAATCGTCTATATGCTATCCATTTGAGGACTTCCTCCCCAGGCGTTAGTTATCGGCTCCTATTTTATCAGCAGATCAAAACTTGTTTACCACAGTATACAAGCACTGCTCCAATTTCCGGTCCAAATATAAAATCTTGTCTTGTAAGAAAGTACATAATTACTAGCAAGAGCGAATCATTATCTAAGACTCCAATCCAGATGAAAGAGTCCAGACTGCAGATAAAATATTGGGAACAGGGTGTAACCTCCTTACTTATGACCCTGCTTTTATCATGTACAGTACGTGGAAAGTGGATTGTAATAAATCACCTGCGGAGTGGAGTTATCACCCAAGCTATAACTTTCAAATTTTGTATATATCGACAAAAAACACAAGCAATGTTTCAGCCGATGGACCACCGGGTTTAACCCGGAGGTCCATTGGCTGAAACTTTGCTGGTGCTGGTTATGCTTTGCAACAAATTTGCAATTATTGCTCGGGGGGAATCTTCACTCTGCGGGTGATTTAGTGATAATACACTCTCCACGTACTGTATGAATTTATCCATCTTTCTTACATGCATTTTTCTCCTTTCAGGTAGAGCAAATGAGCGGATCCAACAAGTCGTCATTAGTTGAAATGCTGAGAAAATATAAGTGAGTGGTTCCCATGTGACGAAAAAATATCAGAAATTTCTGTGAATGCTTCTGGAAAATGGTGTAACAGTCTGTTAATGTAGTCCGAGATTTTTCCTAAAGGAAAATTCCACCGGATAAATGTTGTTCTTATAATTACAAACATATCCGTCCGTTAAATTGTGATATTATTATTTCAGATTTATCCCTCCCCACCTTTCTTAATACAGTCAACTTTTGTGAAACAGGTCTTCCCAATTCTTTGGTTTTTCCATCTATCACCTCCAAAGCCTGTTCATACTCAACCAATTTTCAGGTCGAAGTCTGTTGCAGGGGCTCCTTTTCTGTTCTGGAACAGCATCATCTCTAAGAAATGCCATCCCTTACTTATATCATCATTAAAATCGACATTCGGTAAATTTATCTCCTTGAAATAATTGGACGAGCAAGGAAGGTCCAATTTGAAAGAAGGTATTGTTGAGAAAACGTGAAAGCAAAGTTTCCTTTTGTTTCTTTTCTCGAGGCTGTCTGTTGATATCATTTATTAAAAGCAACCAACGGAAACTTGTCTTTTTATGCAAGCTAAATAGAAGCAATAAATTCACATATAATCCGTCATTACGAATATCTATCATTATTTCCAAATGAAACAAAAAACTGCATTTTGATTGGCTGAGAGGTACGGTGTAACTTGCAATCCACAGTGGCTTTTTTACACCGTGGTTAACCACGTGTGTAAAAACAAGAATATACAATAGCAGGCTATATGGCTAAAAAGACAATACCCATTTTTAATTGTTAATTCATACCTTCTGCTTGGTTATGTTAGAACAAAAATAAAAATACAGGAAATTTAATGTTTATGTGCAATAAAATATTATAGATATATACTACTCAAAGTTTGCTTAGCACCAAGGACATCCAACTACCTGTTTTACGTTTTAGTTGAAATATTGTAATGAAAAGTGTATATATTTTTTTATTTAATTATATCTTTAATGATTTAAGTACAGAAATTAAGATTTTGTTTGTGTTTGACATTATTTTTTTGCTTTTGAATACGATATCCATGGAAAATGGATATTACTGGTAAAAGAGGAAATTTTTCAATATGCCAAAAAGCTGACGGAGCGAAATGGTATGGGTTCAATATCGAGTATGAGACCCATTACTGTTAATTACAGCTTGACAACGCCTTCTCATGCTCCCAATCAAGTTCATGGTGGTCCTTTGGGGGATGTTGTTCCATTCTTGGACCGACATGGCACCAAGCTCCTGGACACTTCTTGGCTGGACTGGATGGGATGAAATTGCAAGCTGCAACTCATTCCAGACATGTTCGATTGGATTGAGGTCAGGGGATCTTGCTGGCCAGTCCATACGCTCAATTCTCTCCCTCTGTCGGTACTTCCCGACAGCATGGGCAACAGGAGGGCGGGCATTATCGTGCATCAGAATGAATCTATCACCCACTGCACATGCATATAATCTGACGTGGACATACAGGATCTCATCAATATACCGTTGTGCAGTCAATGTACCACGTTCAAGGACACAGAGCTCTGTACGTCCATCCCAGCTGATGCCGCCCCAGACCATGACTGACCCTCCACCATAGCGGCCATGCTCAGCGATGTTGGCTGCATGGAATCGCTCTCCTGGTCTTCTCCATACCCTTGAACGCCTATCTGTGTGGTCTAGGCAGTACCTTGACTCATCGGTAAAAAAGGACGGACAGGTCACCAAGCTTCTCTGGTCCATCCAACGTGGTCCATGGCCCATTCATATCGTGCTTGGCTGTGGTTCTGGGACAGCGGAATGCGAATACATGGTCTTCTCGATCGGAGACCACCTTCGTGAAACCTTGCCTGGATAGTCTGCGTCGAAACATTTACCCCGGATGCATTCTGAAGGTCACTGTGAAGCTGGGTTGCTGTGGCAAAGCGGTTCCTACGGGACTGAATGATCAAAAACCGGTCTTCAGCAGTCTGACATTTGCAGAATGAGGTCCCCAGAGGGTGAATTTGATGATGCTATCCCATACATTTGGCCTATTTATCCTCTGGGTACCTCTTTTTGTTTAGGTTTGAGACCCTGAATTCAAATTGTGGTTCACAGAGGGTAAATTTAGTGATGCTACCCTGCTGTGCTAAATTCACCCTCTGGGACCTCATTTTTCAGATGACAGTCTTCTTATTTTCTGGCTTGCTCGGGTTATGAATTAGAACATTAAGTAAAACCTGGATATGAGCAGCAGACAGAAGTTATTTTTGTGGAAATAAATATTTTGTGCTGAGGTTTCAAAAACAACAAAAAAGAGCTAAAACTTAGTATTTATTACTCCAAATATATCTGGACATAATGCTCAACAAATGAATGAATGGACCAGTGCTGCATAGAAAAACCTTTTTGTTCATGTCCCATGAAGCAGAAAAGTGCTTGTGTACTTTGGTAAACAAGTTTGGTTTTACTGGTAAAATAGAATCCACTGACCAAATGTCTGGGTAATATGTGTATAAACAATTGGTTAAACTTGAATTCATAATTCTGCTGTGGTCATGATATAGCTATAGATGCTAAAAGCAAGGCATATATTTCATCAAAATTTGGGAGAATCCATTTGAATTCTTGCCGCAAATGGTTGCGAGAATCCATACCTGCAGTGAGTGTCCCAGGATCCCTTGAGGCCATCATGGTTGAACCCTTGTTATACACTGATAACACATGTTAATCCTTTACCCAACACAGCTTTTTAATTTTTAAAACATAAACTGAATTTGATAATATTTTAAAAAATAAACAATATTTAC
Source organism: Pictodentalium vernedei (assembly GCA_031216915.1). NCBI lineage: Eukaryota > Metazoa > Mollusca > Scaphopoda > Dentaliida > Dentaliidae > Pictodentalium > Pictodentalium vernedei. Next base: position 162,908,058 of record CM062291.1, on the reverse strand, counting down.
CAATAAAACTTTACAAATATGGATGTCATTGGAACAGGCTCACTGAGCCAGTTCTAATGGCAGGCATATTTGAACAATGTTACTGACAAAGTGTCGAGTAATTTCAGGTCATCTAAAACCTTGTATTGGTTACTTTGGTGCTGTTCTGTTAGGTAAAAGGTTAAATTGACTTCAGTTCTTTTCACACAAATCCTAGCTGAGGTGCAGCAAGAATCAACCTAGATTCTCACTGGTTTGTTGCACGTATCTTTGTGTGAATTTATTCTCGGATTCTCGTAGAAATATAAGCCCTGTGAAAGTGACTTTAAACACCAATAAATAAATAATGATAAATATATAGATAATTGACAAGAAAATAATTGTTTTTACAATTCACTGGAATTGCTTCAAAAAAGTTTCATCAGACCTGAATGATCCCCAATATTTTTGTGATATTCTGTGAATTTTACTTGTTGCCCATATTTTTCAGCTTTCTGTTTTCATATACCATTCCACACTGTTGCTTTAACATTTTGTTTGCTTATTGCTGTTTTTCCCAACTGTATATATTCATTTATTTATTTATTGGTACACATTTCTGCACAATGGCAAATTGCAAGCACAGCATGTAATTAAAGTCAACTGTACTCAAATGTTTAAATCCATGTTGCCCATTTTAGAGCTCTTCCGCCTCAAGCATCGGTGAGTGAGTTCTATTTCACCAGTAAAACACAGCTTGTTTAACCCTTTGAGACTTTAATTATCCTGACGTTCAAATGTCACTGGGAATTCAGTTTCTTCAATACTTTTCAAAATGCGACGTAAAATTTGTTTTATTATAAATTATTGGAGAGTGCCCACAGGCACTCTCCAATAATTTTTAATAAAACAAATTTAAATTTATTTATTTATTTATTTATTGGTGTTTCAGGTCACATATTTCTGCACAATGGCTAACCGTGACCGTGACAGTTTTACGGGTGGAGGAAGCCAGAGTACCACCGAGCAACGGCGAGCAACTGTCAGCTCCCCAACATACCAACTCCACACAAGCAGGGTTAGCATTGGTTGAAGACAGGTGCACCATCGACGTGCAGTACGCCTTAGTACACAGCGTCACCGTGCCCCCACATGGGCAATGGGGGTGAAGTGTCTTGCCCAAGGACACAACGCGGTTGCCGCAGGTGGGATTCGAACGGAGGACCTCTCGGCTTGCTGCCTGCATCGTTACCAACTGAGCCACCGCGCCCCCCACAAATTTAAATAAACAAAATATTATTTGTGTTTGACAAATATGAAATATAAGCAAGGAAAGTGTTAGCTTTTGCTCTGGTATCCTCATTTTTTGAAAACCCTGATAGTGAAAAGCTAGTACTCAACCAGATAAGAAGTGTTTAAAGCAGGATTATATTAGTATTTTAAGCTGCGATAACATTTGGCTCAACGGTTGTCACTGAAGAAAATAGGAAATGAGGTTAAATCTTTAAAAAGACAAACCAGATTGAGTTTTTTGTGTGCAAAGCACACAATGGTGTATTCCCGCATTTCCTTAGCAACACCTTCGCATAGTCTTAACGTTTCGAATTTATACCCAAGGAGCCTTTCGATGAAAACTGATTTTCTAACGATACAAGTGGTTCCACTGGTGGAACCACCTGGGGCAAAATCAAAATTCCAAAACCTTCATACAGATCCAGAAATGTTACCTGAACACATTAGCATAGTTTAAACATTTCGAAGTGAATACCCTAGGAGCCTTTTGATGAAAACTGATTTTCTAACAATAAAAGTGGTTCCACTGGAACCACCGGGGGCTGAATCAAAATTCTGAAACCTTCATGCACATCTAGAGTTGCTACCTGAACACATTAGCATAGTTTAAGCATTTCGAATTAAATACCCTAGGAGCCTTTCGATGAAAACTGATTTTCTGATGATAAAAGTGGTTCCACTGGAACCACCGGGTGCAAAATAAAAATTCCGAAACCTTTATGCACATCTAGAGATGTTACCTGAACACATTAGCATAGTTTAAACGTTTCGAATTGAATACCCTAGGAGCCTTTCGATGAAAACTGATTTTCTAATGATAAAAGTGGTTCCGCTGGAACCACCGGGGGCAAAATCAAAATTCCAAAACCTTCATGCACATAGAGATGTTACCTGAACACATTAGTATAGTTTAAACGTTTCGAGGGGGCGCGGTGGCGTCGTGGTAACCGGTTCTCGTCAGATCACCGAAGTTAAGCAACGTCGAGCGCGGTTAGTAGTTGGATGGGTGACCATTTCAGCGACTGATCCATGCTCCCGCGTTGTGTCCTAGGGCAAGGCACTTAACCCCGATTGCCTTCATGGGGGCACGATGACGCTGTGAACTAAGGTGGAGGAAGCCAGAGTACCCGGAGAGAACCACCGAGCAACGACGAGCAGCTGTCAGCTCTCCAACATCGTAACTCTGAACTCTGCACCGCAGCACAGGCAGGGTTAGATTGGTTGAAGACATGCGCACCATCGACGTGCAGTACGCCTCAGTACACAGCGTCATCGTGCCCCCATGTAGGCAATCGGGGTGAAGTGTCTTGCTCAAGGACACAACGCGGTTGCCGCAGGTGGGATTCGAACCGAGGACCTCTCGGCTTGCAGCCTGCACCTCTACCAACTGAGCCACCGCACCCCCTCAGCATTAGTTACTAGGTACTATTTATTTATTGGTGTGTAAGGTCACCTTTAGCATCTCTGGCTAACTCATGACAGCAATGCAGGGATAAGTCAAGTGCAGCCAATCATTTCCACTTAACCCTTTACCCAACGAATCGCCCGCATCTGCCCGCGTAATATGCAAATTCAGCAGTTGAAAAAATATTATTTTTCAAAATATTTCAACAAAACCATATCAAGTGACCCCTCGTTGGAACGCGCTCGTCGAGCGTGTTCCAACGAGGGGTCACATGATAAGGTTTTGTTGAAATTTTTTGAAAAATTTAGTAAAATGATATTTAAAACAATAAATTTTGAAATCGTCTGCGTTGGGTAAAGGGTTAACCTGCCCACCAATTCAGATGACTTCCATCGAAGGATTTGGTTCCTGGACCAATTTTACCAGTATTATAAACAAGAACTGCTTCTCATCTCTGGGTTTCCAGGGGGAACTAGGTAAAATTATGCAAATTAACCCTTTACCCAACAAGCCTGTTCCAATGAGGGGTCATAAGCTATGTTTTTGATGGAAAAATGAAAATGAAAAAAAATTGGTTATTCAAGAATTTTATTTGCGTCTTTAAGTGTTGTCTGCCTTTTGTGTTGGGTAAGAGGTTAAGAGAACTTTCACCGAAGGTGTTGGTTACTAGGTCTTATTTTACAAGTATAACAGAAATTGTTTACCACAGTAATCAAGAACTGCTTCACTTCCCAGGATTTCCATGGGTTGCTATAACTTTAATTCACTGTGTAACTCTTGGTTTAATATGCACAACCTTACAAACATTTAGACTGCACAGGATTAAAATGGAAACTTAAAACAGATATCAACAAACAAATGCATACAAAACAGTCAACTCTTTACCCAACGTAATGGTCAAAACCGGCAAGCACTATTCACAAAATTCACTATTCAATTTTTATTACTTTTTCATCTTTTGTCACAAAAAGATAACTTGTGATGCCTCATTGGAATGATCTCAATGAGCTCATTCCAATGAGGGGTCATAAGCTATGTTTTTGATGCAAAAAAATAAAAAAATTAGTGCTTCAAGAATTTTATTTGAAAGTGTTGTCTGCTTTTCGTCTTAGGTAAAGGGTTAAAGACATACCTTGTTGTATTGCTTGTGTCAGCAAGATCTTAATCCCAGGGTAAATTTCTGACAATGTATTTAAGTGCCAAAAAAAGTCACCCAGCATGCAGTCTTTGAGGAAACTTACTGTATATAACAAAGATAAATCTAAATTATAGTCTTTGAACCCTGGTAAATATTCCATATCAGTTCAATGGCAGCAATCCGAAGAGTCCTTATTTCCAAATGAAACAAAATTCTGCATTTTGATTGGCTAAGAGGTACGGTGTAACTTGCAATCCACAGTGGATTTTTTTTACACCGTGGTTAACCATGGTGTGAACAGGAATATACAATAGCGGTCATCATGCCAAAAAAGTACCCATTTTTTAATTATTAATTCATACCTTCTGCTGAACAAAAAATAAAAAATATTAAAATGTTTTAGTAAATTTTGTTTCATAATATTCCTACCACAATTGTTTACAACTGCCTGTAACATAAGTGCAAGCCCTACTTCGGAACTTTAACTCAAGCTAATAACGTTTGCAAACGAGTTGGAAAAGTGGAAGAGTGCAAAAAACACTATAAAGAGATCGAAAAGGGGTCGAGCGAGACTGGTGCCTGACATTACGGGTACTCTCTCTGTACACCTCTTGTATTTACCGAGTGATTACGCAACAACCATGACGTCAATTCCGAATTTCCGCCAATGAGAAGTTTGTGATTTAGCGGGGAGGCAATGATATCAGAGATATCCCCTAGGAGGGTGGGCCTCCGGAAAACGATTGTGGTAGGTATGTTAAGAAACAAAAATTACTAAAAAAAATTTTAATTTCTTCTCAACCTCCTCACAATTGTATACAATTGGCTGAATAAACAATAGGAGGAGGTGAATAACATAACTAATACCAACAAGTGCAGCTGAAAGAAATGCAAGGAGGGCAGAGAATGACAGCAAAAACCTGTACAGGAAGAAAGTGGGAAGGTGCTGAAAAAGAAGCTGAAACACCAACGCCACAGTGTTGAAAAGAATGAAGCACCTGAAAGAACAAGGCTGAGGGATGCACAAACCCGAAAATACATATTTAACGAGGGTACACAACAGCCTGAGCAGCAACAAGAGGGCCTAAAGAAAAAAGGTCCTCAAATTGCTGCTGTAGGTGGTGGAGATAAAAGGCGGAGAAAGTAGAAGCATTCCTCCAGTAAGCTGCATTCATAATGTCCCTGAGCAAAATAGAATTGAAGATCGCCCAGGAAGTAGAAATTGCATGAACCTCATGAGCATTAAATTGGTTCAAAACAAGATCCGAAGCAGACAAACTGGAATAAGCCACCTTGGTTGCGAGACATATTCATCTGGAAACAGAATGGGAAGAGATAGACTGCCTCCCAGGAATGAGAGAAAGAATCTCCTCCAACCCCTCCGAATGAACTGCGTGCGATTAATATAAGTCTTGATCGCACAAACAGGATAATGACGAGGCCTCTGGCCATCGACAGAAGGAAGTGCTCGAATGCAGATGGGAGGAGGAACCGAATCAGGAAGTTGATTCTTGGCCAGAAAAGAGCAATCAGTAGTGAAGGTTACACTGTTAGCCTCATTTCTGAAGAAAGCTGAATCAACAGAAAGTGCATGAAGCTCACTGACACATCTGGCAGAAGCAAATGCTAGAAGGAAAGCAGTCTTATATGTGAGAAAACGCATATCGGTCTCAGGTAAAGGCTCGAATGGTGCCCCCTCCAAACAATGTAACACCCATGCCAAGTTCCATTTGGGTGTAAGACGCAAAACCCGAGGCTTCTTCAGAGAAAAGTGCCAAATCAGTTTGGAGAGAAAGAGATTACGACCGATGCACCGCTTTCCCACATAAGAGAAAGTTTCTAACAGCATAGCTGATAGCCCTTAATAGTAACAGGCTGGAGGCCCTTGGAGTCAAAAAGGTATACCAGAAAATCCGCAATTTGAGCGATTGGCGGATTTCGGTAATCCACATGTTGAGCTGCATACCAGCAGCAGAAAACCGTCCACTTAGCAGCATAAGTCATGCCAGTGGAATGTCACCGTGATGCAGAAATGCACTCCACTGTTCATCTCGAAAAACCTCTAAGTCGGGGACAGGACCTGATAAAAGACAGACATGAAGCGACATGCTTGCCAGGTTGTTGTCATACTTCCTGGGCCGACCCTGGGAAAGAAGATTGCGGGGTGTAGAGGTAGACGAATTGGCTGATCTGCTAACAGAGGCCGCAGCTGATTGATCCAACCCTCTGTGGAGACAGGGGTGCAATCAGAATGACCCTGCAACTGCAAGCGCGAATCTTTGCCAACACCTGAGGAAGAATAGGTGCAGGAGGGAAGGCATAGCCGATCCAACCTGTCCAGTCCCTAGACAGAGCGTCTACTGCAAAGGCTTGTGAATCCAGAAAAGGGGAGACCAACGGGACACCCTGAGTCAACCTGATGATTCCAGCGAGTGGCGAAAAGGTCGACAAGAGGACGACCCCACCACTCGTAAATCGTCTGAAACACTGACCGAAGCAGCATCTATTTGGTGGGAAGGACACTGTCTCATTGGGACAGAGAGTCTGCTAGGATGTTCAGACATCCGGGAATGTGCCGAATGGCCACCCGGACATTTACATCCTGTGCTAACAGCAGAAGATACCAAGATAGCCGATATATGGGAATCAAATGCGTGCCCCTTGATTCCGATTGTTGGCCACCACTGTCGAATTGTCCGAAAGAAGCAGAACTGTGTGATTCGACAGGTGAGAGATCCATTGCTGAAAACTCAACAGAAGAGCAAGAAGCTCTTTCTGGTTGATATGAAGGGCCATCTGCTTGCTGTTCCACTCGCCATGAGTAGACAGACCGAGAGATCCAACGTCACACGATCGCTGGAATCTGCAGTAAGGATGCGATTGGCCGAAGGAAGATCCAACAGGACACCCTGAGTCAACCAGGGAACATCGGCCCAAGGGTGGAAGTGACAAAGCAAGGATTGAGGAATAGGAAGTTCCAGGTCCAGAGGATCCACATTTGGACGCCAATGATTCAATAGAAAGTGTTGGAGAGGTCTTACAAACAAGCGACCCAGCAGAATGAGATCTGTCACCGAATCACAAAGGCCCAGCATCCGAAGGGAAGTCCTGGCCGAGACAGAGGAGGATCGGAGCAAGTCCCGAGTCAAAGTGGAAAGGATCACTGCCCGAGCCTTGGGAACTGACACCACATTGTGAAAAGTGTTGAAATCCATTCCCAAATGACGATATTGCTGAGAAGGAGGGAGATCCGACTTCTCGCAATTGACTCTGAAACCCAGCGAAGTCAACAGGCCAAGCAACTGTCAGACTCTAGGACTGCAGCATTGTGGTGCCATTGGAGGATGTCATCCAGGTAGGCCGATGAAGTCACAGCCGACTGAGTACAATGAAAAGCAAGCACATGTGACATCAGTCGGGTGAATGCCCAAGGAGCCAGGTTCAAACCAAATGGGAGAGCTTTGATTTGAAAGACACAATTCCCAAACGAGAACCGAGGGTATTTCCGTGACTCCAGGTGAATGGGCACACGGAAATAGACATCCTTCAGGTCAATAATGGCTGCAAAATCGCCCTGATGAATCGACCGTCGAACCGACCGAAAAGTCTCCATGCTGAAACAAGGTGCTATGATGGACTTGTTCAGGATACTCAGATCGATGACAGGACGAAACTGGCCGTTTTTTCTTTGGCACCAAGAAAAGCCTCGAGTAGAACCCCAGAGAAAGGGTGTTTCTGACAACCTTGATCGCCCCTTTGGAGTGGAGATTGTCCATCTCCTGCACCAGAAGGTCCCGATGCTGAGGATTGGAAGGGACCTGAGTCGGGAGGGGCACCGGAGATAAACAGGGATGCCGATGGAAGAACAGTCGCAGACCTGATTGGATGACGTTATCTCTGTCCAATGGTCAAAAAACAGTGACAGCCTTCCCCCGGCTGGAGGCGAATCGAGGTGAGGACCTTCATTTGCGGCCTCGTCGAGGCCCCGAGAGGAGAAACCACCCCCTTAGGAAGCAACAGAGTCCTGAGACTTTCCTTCCTAAGGCTGCCAGAGAGATTGGCAATGTCAGCATTTCTTCTGAGCAGAAGGAGCGGACGGAGTAGAAGGCCTGGCAGATGCAGCTGGGCGACCACCACCCGCAGCAGCAGGTTGGTCCAGGTGAACCTCATCACAGACAGCTCCCACAGAACCACGGAACAGCTGAAGTCCAACCAAAGAGGCAGACCTCAGGACAGCACACTGTTCAGAAGGAAGGGATGGAGAAGTCTTACAGGCATGAGCGTGTGTCAGGTTCATAAGAGCCTGAGACAAAACACGCAAAGGCGCCTAGCATCATCAAACTCCTCTGGCGGAAAATAGGAAGCCAGGACAGCAACGAATTGGTCCGTGAGAGACAACAAGCCCAGCATATCTCGGACAGGCCCACCACAGATTCAACTACCGACATTGGGAGAACTGCCGACTTAGGCTTAGCTAACCTGAGGGAAGAAGAATCCTTGTCCACAGTAGTCATCCCTTGGAAGACTGGTAGACAGGCAGATTCGTAGACACGAAACTGCCATGGAGGCAGAAAAGCATCAGATCGAGAAAAGAAAGAACCCTTCAGGGCCTTGGAATGCATTTTGGCATCCAAGCCCTGGAAGGACTCACCAACCTGAGCCGATTGCAGAGGATGCAAAACCCCAGAGCTAGAAGGCTTGACAGGGTTGCGGCGCTCCACAGAGGACTGCGGCCAGGAGGTCACTGATGGCTGGTCTGAAGGCTGAATGTCTGGCAGTAAGCCAAAAACAAAATCTAAAGCCTTCCCCAAGACTGACGAGGGGGCCCATCACCTTCAAGCAAACCGTCATCCTCTGTGGCAGAAGAGACGTAGCCCAACTCGGGCTGACCAGCGGGAACCTCCTGTGAATGCTGAATTTTGTGACTGACCAAAGGAGACTGTGCCTCAGGAGGCACAGGGAAGCCAACTTGAGGGTTGCTAGAAAGCAACCAGGTGAGCGCCAGAACGGCCTGCCTCAGCTCACCCTGAGAATCTGTCGGAGCAGCTGCGCCTGACAGAGTGTCTTCCCAATGGACCCTTCTAGAAGAACACAAATCCTCAGAAGGGACCGACGACGAACGTCGATCAGCAGACAGAGTAGGGAGACGGTGAGAAGACACCGAGGACAGTCCCAAGAGTGACGCCCAGAAGCATTCACTGACCTCTGCAAAACAGAAGGCCCTGCCTGCAAATCCTCTAGAGAGACCGAAGGCATTATGTTATCGGTAGCTGGACCTGGGACACGTTGAGAAGACATCAGAGGATTGTTCCAGGAATGACAGGAACCTGCCATTGGCCTCTGAGAAACAGAAGGCCCCAACTGCCCATCCTCCGAGACCGACGACAAGCATTGATCGACAGCCACACTTGGAACATGGTGAGAAATCACCAGAGGAAGGTCCCAAGAGTGACAGCTAACCGGAGCCGTCACTGGCCTCTGCCAAACAGAAGGCCCTGGTTGCCAATGTCCCAGCCCCATCCTGCTAGTCGGCTCACCAGCAGGGGAAGGCAGAACAACAAACGATTCACCCAAGGAATGAGGAATCGCTGCCGAAGCGACCGAGCGTCCCAACCGGCCAGGAGCAAACCTAGCTTAGAAGCTGGGAAGACTGGGAGCCCTGTGACACACCACCCGATACAGCCTTGAGCCCTCGAGACTGCATACCATCCTCAGAAGAGATGGTAGAAGCACTATCCTGCAAGATAGGAGCAGCATAAACAACTTCCTCAGAAGCTGCAGATGATGCAGGTGGCAAATCGGAGAGAGCGACCGAGCTGAACGTCAATGAAAACAGTCGCCTCAAGGGTGACCACCGGAGCCAAAGGAAGGGAGACCGCAGTCCCCACTTCAGGCATCCCAGCACCCGCACCGCCAACAGCTGCAAAGGAAATTGCTACCAAAAAAGGCTGGCCAACATCCTGAGTGACAGAGTCACCATGTACACTCTCAGAAATATTCGAGGAGGCATGGCTACCTTTGCCCCGAGAATGAGGGTTCTAGCTCTGGTTAGAACCACCTTGTTAACAGAAGCCCAGAACTAGGAAGACCAAACCCCACAAACACCACAAGGATGGGCCTGAGAACAATTGTTGCAAGTGACACAAGTACTGTGAACATCATCGACATGTTTCATCTGCAGACAAGAAGGACAAGGGAGAGTTTTTGGCCTTGTCCGAAAAGGTGACAGAAGAATTTCTTATGGGAAAAATCCCCAAAAATAGTTCAAAGAATCAAGCTTCCCAAACCGATCAACGTGCACAGAAAAGGCAAGAAACACAGAGATAACACAAGCTAAAATGAGCATAATATAAAGCAAAATAAACATTTTTGAGCTTGAGTAAAGGATACAATCCTAGAATGCACATATATGAAATAATCATAGCAAGTTATTCAAGTTGTTCTCGAAGAAACATGCTGAGCAGCATGAGGCACAAATATTCCGACCATGCAAGATGGCGGGAAAAAAGGAATTGATGTCACGGTTGTTGCACATGTGCTCAGTAAATGCAAGAGGTGTGCAGAGAGAGTACCTGTAATGTCGAGCACCGGTCTCGCTCGACCCCTTTTCGATCTCCTTATAGTGCTTTTGCACTCTTCCACTTTCCAACTCATTTGGAAAAGTTATTAGCTTGAGTTAAAGTTCTGAAGTAAGGCTTACACTTATGTTACAGCCAATTGTAAACAACTGTCAGTAGGTTGAGAAGAAACAGGAAATTTAATATTTATGTGCAATAAAATATTACAGACATGGATGCCATTTCTAATGACATCCGTATTTGTCTAGTTTTATTTATTACGAAACTTAGAAAATACAAATTTTCTGTCAGTTTTTGCCCACAATGTAGATTAAAGTATTAAGTGTACCAAAATTCTTGGAAATAAATCTGTTATCTTGTGTTTTCCAGGGTGTATGATAGTTTACACTGATCTGGGAACTCATACACCCTTCAGCTTCGCCTCAGGGTGTATGAGTTCCCAAACAGGTGTAAATTTCCATACACCCTGGAAAACACAAGGATAACTAATAGTATTCATTATTTGGGGGCAGACCAATTAATATTGAAAACTCTGACTGGTCTACCCCACACATTCACTTAGTAGGCATCATACTTTATGAAATTATTGCATATCATGTTCTGGAGCAAAAAAAGCAGCCTCTTGGGTTATTTATTTATTGGTGTTTAAGGTCATAGATTTCTGAACAATGGCTAAAGGCCTCTCGGGTTCAAAGTGTTAAAGATAGTAAGGACTTGTATAGAAACTGTATAGTAAACTACAGACTTCACAGGCAATGGAGTGCATAAAGTTATCTAAATTGGTCCTTGATTTTAACAGTTAACCCTTAAGGGCAATTCTGACTCTGATCTCTGTTTGCTACAACAAAACAGGTGCCCTAACATGCAGTCTTCAGCTACATTAGCAAGTTACATTTTATGCACCCTGGCAGTTTTGGCTGCTAACACGGGCAACCAAGACTTGTCCAGAAACAACCACAAAACAGCAGGATGTAAAAAAAAAATATACCAAAATCTCCTGTTCGAGTGTGTGAAAAATTGGGTTCAACACTAAAATTTAAGATTTTGAGTAATGCAACTGAATATTATAGAATAGAACTGGTGTTGTTTAGCCATTTCAAACATAAACAATGATGACATTTTAGAAAAAAAATAAATAAAAAATGCCAAACACTGTAGAAATGGCTGGGGGAACAAGAAAGCGAGGGTACATTGAGCAGACATATTTAAAGGAAAGACAACGAATAGTTGTACAGCCGGGAAAGACCCAAATGAGCATAACACAGGATTCTAAAACTTTTCTAAGCAATTTTTTTTTGTAGAAAAGCACAGTCCTGATGGAATTTGAATTAATTTTTTTTACTTTGGCTTAATTTTGGGGGCTGGGGTGTCAAAATTAAGAGTTTGGCCTGAATTCTTTAGAGCTAGTGAGCAAGCATGTTTGGCCCAGTGGTGATGGTGGATAAATACCACTTTTCCAGACAAGCATCATGACATGCAGCCCTAAGGCTGTATGGTGAAAATTTTTAATTGGTCTGTACTCAAAAATGAATATGGACCAGTGGTTTTAGCCAGTGACCTGTCCGCCCATCTTTTGAAAGGGCAGATTTTCTCTTTTGCCCTGGATTGGCAATGATTTGTCCAAAAATCATTTATTGTTTTCAGTTTGCTACGTGCTTCGGGACATACCAAACTGAAAAAAATAAATTATGGTCTATGAGTCCATGTTTGGACTTTATAGACATAAAGTGATTGGTCTCTAATTGGACTAAATCACTGGATTACATTGTGGAAAAACCACTAAGTAAAGTTAAATCAATTGAACATTAACCCTTTATCCAGCGTAGAGAATATCAAAATTTATTATTTTAATTTATTTATTTATTGGTGTTTAAGGTCATATACTTATGCACGATGGCTAATCATGACCATGACAGTTTTACAAGTCGAGGCAGTCAGAGTACCCAGAGAGAACCACCGAGCAACGACGAGCAGCTGCCAGCTCCCCAACATCATAACTCCGCACTGCAGCACAGGCAGGGTTAGATTAGTTGAAGACATGCGTACCATCGACGTGCAGTATGCCTCAGTACAGGGCGTGCCCCCATGTGGACAATCAGGGTTAAGTGCCTTGCCCAAGGACACAATGAGGGAGTCCGAATTGATCGCTCAGATGGTCACCCATCCGAGGATTAACTGGGCTTGCCATTGCTTAACTTCGGTGATCTGATAAGAACCGGTTACTGCAATGCCACTGCACCCACATTTTTTAATTACTATTAAAATTTTTCAAAAAAATTTCAACAAAACCATATCATGTGGCCCCTCATTGGAACAAGCTCAATGAGCTCGTTCCAATGAGGGGTCACATGATATGGTTTTGTTGAAATATTTTGAAACATTTATTTTTTTCAACTGCTCAATTTGCAAATTACTCCGGCTGATGCGAGTGATTCGTTAGGTAAAGGGTTAACTCATGTACTGACGTGAAATAAATGCAAGTATGTTTGTAACTCAACCTACCAGTGTAAATATGTGAAAACAACAACAAAAATCACTAAACGATGCTGTGCTCTTTAATATTTTAAAGAAAGCAGACAATGGAGAAACCCCTAGTGTCTAGTACAAAAGTGAAAATGGTGCTTTAGAAAACCATTATTGGGACATGTATACCATTCTGGTAAAATATTTCGGATGGGTTACATTTGACTCCAAGCTAAACCCCTGATATGGACATCTACATTTGATATCATTGAACTAACATTAAAGATACCATTAGGGTTCCAGGGGGTTAAGCACCTGTGATCATCATTCATTCTCTTTTTGTAAATGCATCTGAAATATCCAGGAAGACCATTCTTATGTGAATTTATGAAAATAAATTATTCAAAATATAAATAACTTGTTGAAATAAGATAATTGTCTGAAAACACCCATCTCTCTTGAACACTTACATGGTATACATGAAGTACATGTAGTGAATTTTTTTTTAAAAATTCAGTTAAAACCTATGTGAGTGTAATAAAAAATCTTTGTGTAAAACATTCAATAGATCTTTTGTTACAAACTATTGAACAGTGACCTCAGGCAGTCTCAGCATAATGTAACAAATAGATATTTATTGGAAAAATATCTAAATGTGTGGATAAAATCAACAACACACATATTGAAACCCATTACTGTTGATTAAGCAGTTCTACGAGTAATGGGACAGTTGCTTGCAAAAATGAGACAGTGAAAACAGAGCAGGAAAATGCATCAAGTATGGTATTTCCTCTGCAGGTATTTAATTGCTGACTGGCAGCAACATAATATATGAATTTTGTTTTTTAACATCACTTTCATCATCAATTGACTGCAACACTAGTGTAAAGTAACTGAAGTTACGTGTAAGTTATGCTAACTGGTTATTTATTTATTTATTTATTTATTTATTTATTTATTTATTTATTGGTGTTTTAAGGTCACATACTTATGCACAATCGCTAATCATGACCATGACGGTTTTATGGGTGGAGGAAGCCGGAGGACACGGAGAGAACCACCGAACAAAGATGAGCAACTGTCAGCTCCTCAACATTCTACCTCTGTTCAAGCTCTGCTCAAGCAGGGTTACAGCGGTTGAAGACATGTGCACCATCGAGTTGCAGTATGCCTTAGTACACGGTGCCATAGTGCCACCATGTAGGCAACCGGGATAAATTGCCTTGCCCATGGACACAATGCGGGTCGTCCCGATCGGGGGTTGAACTTGGGCCGAACATTCATTAGCAGGCTACACTATTTAACCCTTTACCCAACGTAACGGCCAAAACCGGCCAGCGCTATTCTCAAAAATCGCATATTAATTTTCAAAATATTTTCATTTTTTGTCTCAAAAACATAGGTTATGACCCCTTGTTGGAACGAGCTCGTCGAGCTCGTTCCAACAAGGGGTCATAACCTATGTTTTTGAGACAAAAAATGAAAAAAATTAGTTATTCAAGAATTTTTTTTGCAAGTGTCGTCTGCTTTTCATGTTAGGTAAAGGGTTAACATTGTGGTAACCTTTAGATGTTTTTCCACCTTGTTTGCTGGAGTGTGGTGACTCAGTGGTTAGAGCAGTGAACTTGAGGAAGACATCTGACTGCCCATGTGGGAGCAAATCCCAATTGCCCACATGGGAGCATGATGGCACTGTGTACTAAGGTGTTATGCACAATGATGGTGCACTTGCCTTCAACCACTGCTAGCTTGACTTGTGCAGACTTGGTACATTGGGGAGTCTGACAATTTCTCACTGCTGATCGGTGGTTCTCTCCAGGTACTCCAGTTTCCTACACCCTCAAAACCTATCCGACACGAGGTGACCTTGGCTTCTGAAAGTGTCATTAAAACCCAAATAAAAAACCTTCTACGATTTTACTACTCTACTCTCTTTGCTTTCTCTGATTTGACTAAGCCACCAGCCATGCTCCTTACGTCTGAACCGAATTTCTGCTAAAATAAATAGCAACAACCAATGCGCTACAGTTAAAACTAAAAGACCTGACATGAACTATGCGCTTATCTAGTCTCAATTGGTAAAAAATTGTTGAGGCCGCCAACTTAACTGAAGTGCAGTGGAACCCAGTCATCTGAATAGCCACTAACCATTGAAAAGTATTTATTTAACAGAAATTTGTGTGTTTCCTGCAATTCTAGTGATAAAGTGAGCATTTATTCCATTATATCTTGTTTGGCAGAGCTCCATGTCAAACAAGATATACAGTAGTGCCCACTTAAATGGATTTCTCTTGAATGTAGATTATAGAGTAAACTCCTGTTAAAGGAATAATAAATTTTGTAACCTGTCAAGAAATTACCCTAAATCTCCCCAGTCTTCCTTTGTTTATAGACCTATTTGGCCTCAGTATATCCAATACAGGCATTAAATTTATTATATCTTGTTTGACAGAGCTCATGGAGCTCTGTCAAACAAGATTTAATAGAATAAATGCTAAGTTTATCTCTAGAATACAGGAAAATGAAGTGATCCCTGTTAATTGAATACTCCTGTTAATTGAACAGGTTTCATCGACAAAGTGGCTATTCAATTAACAGGGTTCCACTGTAATAGAATAAACACCCATTCTGGATGTCTTGAGGCTGAATATGTCTATAAACAGCAGAAATTCAGTGGTTAGCAGAGTAATTCTTCAGTAAATTACAAGAGTTTTTATTCAATTATAACACAAGTTTACTCAAAAAACTATATTCAGGTAAAGTTTGTACACAAGATATGGTAAATAATGTTGTCTTTGGAAGTTATATGCAATTAACAGATATTCAATTAAATGATATCCAGTTAAGTGGTCTCCACTGTATATTTCATCAATGGAATTCTGATGATTATCAATATTGCTGATAACCAGTTGACAGCTCTTCCAACTATATATACTATTCAAAAAAATTAGGGGATATTTGATAAAAGTGAGATATATGAAGAAATATATTTATATTTTCATCAAAAAGACAGTTGAGGCAATGCACTGTGACATCTGGTGAATGATTTCAGTGATAGTTGGGTGTCCAACAAGCACATATTCCATGCACTGTGCTGTGGAAGACATGGATGATCAGTCACAGAATTTACCACATTCAGTCCAAGACCTCAATACCATGTAAATTCTCCTCGGTTTGCGAGACTAGTGCAGATCCGATGAGGCATACTCCTCACCAAACGTCCAATATCAGCTTGACTGATGTTATTCCATTCTTCCTGCAGTGCAGCAGCGAGTTCCTGGACATTGGTGGGGAGATGTTGGCATTTTCGTAGGCACCTGCCAAGCATATCCCAGAAGTTCTCGATTGGTGAAAGATCTGGACTTAGCGCTGGCCAAGGCAGTGTAGTGATATTCTGCTCCTGGAGAAACTCTATAGCAACAAGGGCCCTGTGTGCTCTTGCACTGTCATCTTGGAAAATGAATCGACAGTTGTGACTTAGCGCAAATGGCACCACATGAGCTAACATGTTGTCATGGTAATACTGCACTGTGACA
The DNA here is from genome assembly GCA_031216915.1 of Pictodentalium vernedei. Classification (NCBI taxonomy): domain Eukaryota; kingdom Metazoa; phylum Mollusca; class Scaphopoda; order Dentaliida; family Dentaliidae; genus Pictodentalium; species Pictodentalium vernedei. Next base: position 162,891,687 of record CM062291.1, on the reverse strand, counting down.
CACTCTTGGATGACATTTAATGCTGTTCTGCTTGTCATGGTTATGCCTCCCCACACCATAACTGATCCACCACCAAAACAATCGTGCTGCCTAATGGTTAAGTCATGGTAATGTTCATTCTGCTACCTCCACACTCTGTTTTGACTCTCGTGGAAGTCAAGAGTGAACCTTGATTCATCGGAAAACATGACGTTGCTCCACCGACGATTGTCCGAGTGCTGTGGTGCTCCACACCAATTACGCCTTGCTGCGAGGTGACGTTCAGTCAAACATTGAATTATTCAAGGTCACCGAGTGTACAAAAGGTGATTTCTGGTAGTCTGACCACTGACTCACACATCTGTCACTCGGTGCAGCTGCTGTCCAGTTTCTGAGGCACTTTGATGGTGGTTACATAATGCTGTGGTTCGGATGAAATGATCCTGGTTAGCAGTTGTCGCCCTGACCGACATCTGTAATCAACATTGCCTGTCTGATGGTAGCGTGACCACAACTTGCTAATCACTGCTTGTGTAACATTGAGAATTTGAGCCACTGCAGTCAGTCTGTTGCCAGTTTCTAGCATGCCAACGGCACGTAAACGTTTGTCGTGTGTCAGTCTTCGCATACCTCAAAAGTTACGTTTTCGACCAGAAACTATTGATGAACGAGTTTATACCAAGAAAAGAACGATGAGACCTCCGAAAATGCCAGGCCAGTAGAAATGAAAATTTGAAAACGTACCCCACAGACATTAACGTGGCAGTCGTGCGAAAAACCTGCACAAAGTTTTCGTGGGCCGGTGACATTCATGATCCACACTAAACTTGGTAACATATTGATGTGTCCAATCACACGTATCCAATACCATTTTCCAAAAATATTAACACTGTTTGGATATTCCCTACTTTTTTTGAATAGTATATAAGTTAGGTCAGTAAACCATTGTGAGTTGATTATATGTCTATACCATTTTTGCACTAGTATTCAAGTACTGCTCCATTCTCCAATGTTCAAATGGGGATTGCAACTAATTTGAACAATAGCAATGAGAAGCATGGCATATGACCCGCAACGGTGTCATAATGCCATGGTGGCCATACTGAATTGGCTAGCTGGACCAAAATCGAAAGGAAGAATTGTCTAGTCATCCACAAGTAACCCCTAAAATTACAATTTGATCAAATAAGCGGTTTTCAAATCTAACATGCAGTGATTGCAATACAGAGATTGAGAAAAATTTTCTAAATCGAAAGAGTGAAAAAGGGCTATAACTCTGGGAAAAATTATGGGACGGAACCCGTTCCTTGTGCATATCTGTTCCCCAATGCGGGTCTATCAATATACCAAAGGAGATCCAATTCCGACTGTTGGCTTTCAAATTACAATCCAAAACGTTTGTTTGGACAGACAGATGGATATGCAGATGGCAGACAGACTGAGGGATGGATGGGCATAGGTTTCCACTGGATACCATCAAATCCTCCTTTGGAGGTCGGAAGCATAATAAACCTGTATGTGAAAAATGTAGTTGCAATCACAGAAAGGGTATCAGATCATGACACACTTACACCGCATGGGTCGAGATTTCAAATATAAAATATTGCGAAATCAAGGCCGTATAGAAAAAAACAAACAAAATATCATCTCAGATTTAATGTTAACCCTTTACCCAATGCAGACGATATCAAAATTTATTATTTTAAATATCATTTTTTCAAATTTTTCACAAAATTTCAACAAAACCATATCATGTGACCCCTTGTTGGAACGAGCTTGTTCCAACGAGGGGTCACATGAAATGGTTTTGTTGAAATTTTTTGAAAAATAATAGTTTTTCAACTGCTGAATTTGCATATTACGTGGGCGGATGCGGGCGATTCATGGGTAAAGGGTTAACGCATTTCGTTTCTGATGGGTAAGCCTCTACAGTGCTTTGGAAGGAAAGTGGAATGACAATTTCAACTGAATTGCGACCAACTTATGGTCTGGTAGAAATTCTCTGTACGCTTTTGTGATCACCATACTGTAAGGTATCTCGCTTAGTCTGTGTTGTCTGTTGTGACTTGAAACATAGCATCTTTAATTAAGCTAACAATGTCAAAGTTAAAAAAATGATAATAATATTGTAGCATATAAAACAATCTTCACGCATATATATAAAACAACATATTTTCATTAACAAACAATCGTATATAAAATAATGTAACGAAATAACTTTCTATGAAAATTGTGATTCTTATATACATATTATTAAATAATAAAACAATGAAATGCACAATGTTTTGGTGTTTAATAAATATATATTTTTTTTACACAACACATTTTTAAAAGAAATGATTAACTGGAGATTACGTTTGTGAAAAAATGATTTCTTCTTTACTCGTTTCTGGTTCAACCTAATGATAACCCATTCACCTGATGAACTTTTCATTTAAAAGTAACAATATATGCTTTATAAATTTTTGTTCACTGAAGAAAACTCGGTAATCATAAGCTTGATTCATAAGCATGTCATAGGTCATAAACCAAAACAAGCCTGGAAATAAGCAATTTGTCATTTGGAGAATGAGGTCCCTAGAGGTGAATTTGCTAATGCTAACCCAGAAATTGAGCCAATTTATGCTTTGGGTACCTCTTTCTGTTTAGGCTTAAACTGTTGATTCAGATAGAGGTTCACACAGGGTATAGTGATGCTACCCTGCTATGCAGGGTAGCATTCACCAAATTCACCCTCTTCTGACCTCATTCTGCAGATGACAGTCTGCTTATTTCCAGGCTTGAACCAAAAAAAAAAGAGAAAAATTCAGTGCTTCACTTCTGAGGTACGCTATTATGCACCTTGTTTGCAACCAAAGTGCACTTTTTCACACACTCCTAAAGTCCCAGTAGAAGGATATATCTAATAATTGCTCAGCCACACCCCCTGGCCTAGTTGGGCTTAGTGTCCAAGTAGGTCTGGTGTGAGGTCTAGTCTCAATAAGATTGTTCTGATGCCATATCATAAGCCATGTATGGTTTGAGGGCTAAAATTGAAGAAAATATAATAAAATTTGATGAGAAAGTTTTGTGAATAGCACTGTCTGGTTCTATTCAATAAAGTTAGGTACAGTATGTGGAGAGTGTATTATCACTAAATCACCTACAGAGTGGAGATTCCATCTAAGAAATAATCGCAAATTTGTTGCAAAGGATTACAAGCAAAGTTCCAGCCAATAGACCTCCGGGTTAAACCGCGAGGTCCATTGGCTGAAACACTGCTTGTGTTTTTCTTCCATATGTACAGAATTAGAAAGTGATACTTTGGGTGATAATTCCACTCCATGGGTGATTTAGTTACAATCCACTCTCCACATACTGTATATGTAAATGGTTAATAAAATTCATGAAGCAAAAGAACTCGCTCTAGAACTGTTGGCATGGATGGGCAGGGGGGCAGGGGTTCACTGCTGTTTTAGCTCAGGTCATGGTTGGTCACGGCAGCTTAGGGTAAAATTGGTAAAGACAGTGAAAAGGAGGGCCAATTGTGTAATAGAGGAGTAGTGAAGCCCTGGAAAACTTTCTATTAGAATGTACCAAATATTAGTCTAACAGAATAACTGGTATTAAAATGGGAAGGCGGGATGGGAGAATGAAGGATATGTGGGCAGAGGGTGACACAAAAGAGAGGGTTGTATGCTTTTCGGAGAGATTGGGAAGAATGGGGTACAAGATATCATCAAACAGTTGATACCTGGGTGTTGCAATTGGGAGGAGAGAGAGTGTGGGGATAGAGAGGCATTTGGGAGCACAGAGTTAATCAAGGCCTTCTCACCTGAGAACCATGACAAATTAGCAGCCAGCCAAGAGGTTATTAATATTATTATATAAGCTTCAAGGTCGATGTCGAGTCCCATACTTACAGGTGTTTTCAGTATTTTATACCATGATAACCTATTCTACAATATATGAAAAGCCTGTGACCTAAATTTTAGCTTTATACACCAACCGAGGTGAACACATCCGCAATGAGATTTCAATAGTTAAAATTTACACCAACAGTGGAACTACATCCAAGTTGACCTTTGGTGACGTCGGCCTGAATGCGAACATGTCTAGATTTATCGCACATCACCTCACGAAGAGTGAAATGAAAGTGGCAATTATTTATTATGTTTTTAAATGAGTTTACCCCATAAGAAACCAAAAATTAACAAACATGCATTGTCTCATGTCAATAAAACATACGTAACTCGAAATAGTATGTTATTAAAATGAAAAATTCCCTGTTTCTTTTTGGTGATAAAATTGACAGCAGAAGTACCGTCCACCGTACTCATGTAAACCAAAAAAAATTTGCACGTTTGTACAGCTGCTGCTCAGTAAAATCGAGAAAAAATAATAGCGACTCTTAATAATCTGATGATCATGGTATAAATGAAATATACCCAAAGTAGCTTGGTGTACCAAATGTTCACCACGCGTGGTGTCGCGGTGTTAACCGTGTGCCAAAGGCTCGCGGTTAAATCCACGTCACCACTCGTGGTGAACATTTGGTACACCAAACTACTATGGGTATATTCTATATTTGTATACTATTAATTTGGATTTTGCTTTGTTATTTTGCTTCTTTGTTTTTCAACATCTAATGTATACACATGACAGGATTTTTGTTTTTAAATAAAAATATTGTTTAACCCTTTACCCAACAAAGCGGTCAAAATAGGCCAGGAAATTGACCAAAATAAGCCTACCACAGCCTAAAATATCTTACAAATGTCTCGATAAAATGATACACATATTGATATCATTAGAACCGGTTCTAATGATATCCATATTTGTATGGATTTATTGAAAAAATTGCGAGAATTTTTTCAAAAACAGTGAAATTTAATTTATTTTTTAAAAAAGCTGTGTTAGGTAAAGGGTTAAACAAAACCTCTGATTCAGTCGTTTTATGATATCTATCTCTCCCTGTTTCTATGCATATGTCTTGGACATAAAGATTGTGATGACTTATGTTTAACATAATAAATTAATTATCTTGAATGGCTAATTCAGCCTCTAGCACCTTAGAACTACTGAGAAGAGCAAAGCACAAATAGTCTGTAAAAAGGTATAATGACTGTGGAAGAGCTGGGCGATATGTCGAATTTTCGGTACGGTTTCGATATTTCTTTGATATCGAATATCGTACCGAATGCAAATGAACTTTATCGAAATTTCGATATTTAGATTTTGTGCAAGCTGATCGGGGATAAGGCAGGAATTCCTCATAACACGCTAAAAACATGGCAGAACACAAGTCTATAAGAGTGCACTGGCAACGTATTTTGAAGGAATTGACAAGAAGTCTTGCAGGTGTAAACTCTGCAGCGGCGAAATTGAAATTGGTAAGTTTTACTTTCATTTTCAAGCGTGAAAGTTCAGTTTGCGGAATGTGTACTATTTAACAGTTTTTCCGTTTGCTTTTTGATCAGTATCCAGATATTATTTTGTTAATAACTTAACAATCAAAGGTCTGATATTATTTGAGCAAAAACCAACTTATACTTCGGGCACAATGTGTGAGAAAAGTACAGTTATGAACTTAAGACAACCTATGACCATGTGCTCGCAGTCATGACTATGGAGTTTTACGATAGACGCGAGATAACTCTATTGTCTTAGTTACACAGGTCGACCTTCAGGGTCATGATATAGGGTTAAAAATTATGAGGTGGAGTTCAGAGTGCACAATTTCAGCATGCATGATCTGATACTGATATTGATACCGAAACCAAGGTATTTTCCACGAAAATATCGATATCGATATCGAATACTGAATTTCAATATCGCCCAGCTCTAGACTGTGGTGAATCATGTTTGACATAATTTACCCATGAAGACCAAATGATTATAGTTCATTTGACCACCTTCCAGGAGGTGCTGAATATATAGTATAAGGATGTACATAATGATAATGATAAATTATGTTTTACATAAAATTAACCCTTAACCTTGAGAATTATTTTCAACATCAAGGGAATTTTTATTAGTTCTGTGTAGAAGACTAAATATTGAGTCAGACTAAAACCTCCAGGAGATAGTATTGTATCACTGAGCAGAAATTTCTAGTCAGGTCTTGGCAACCTGTTTTTATAACAAGACTTGACGAAAAACACTGTAATGGCACAGAACTCAGCTGGCCATGGAGTGGAAAAATTTATTAACCCCCTGCACACTGATGTCGAAATATCTAAAGCTCAGGGTGCAAATATTTCCCATAATGCAACTAGAAATTTAACCAATTCAATCTTGTTTGACAGAGCTCAATGAGCTCTGTCAAACAAGATTGAATTGGTTAAATTCCCAGTTGCATTATGAGAAAAATGGCTACTTCAAATCTGGATATTTTGCATCAGTGTGCAGGGGGTTAAACAAGGGCTATGCAAAGCGTGGGCCACTGCTCCCATCCTGTAGGCATGTTCGAAGCAGCCTTAAAGGTATTCTGGCACATAAAAATTTTCTAAGTCGAAAGAGTGAAAAAGGGCCATAACTCTGGAAAAAAGTATTGGAAGGATCCTTGTGCATATCGGTTCCCACATGCAGGTCTATCAGCATATCAAAGGCGATCCAAACCTGACTGATGGCTTTGAAATTACAATGCAACATGTTTGTATGAACAGATGGGCAGATGGACAGACAGATGAATGGATGGACGGACGGCTTCACTAGATACTCCCAAATCCTCCTTCAGAGGTCGGGTGCATGACAAAGTGGTTCAAAGAAGTGTTTTGGATCACATTCAGTTAGTCATGGTTCATCAACACTACAGAGGAATGAAGTTATGAAATTATTCATAACTCTAGTGTCCATGTTAGATGATTATTATCATGGGTCTTCCTGACTGCTTTCAATTCTATCAGCTGTAGACAAGCACTGCTAAACCTCCAAGGGTTGTTCTGTCTCTGCAGTCACTTCAACCCTCCCCTTCCTCCAATAGAAAGCCCAAATATTAACCTAGGGATCTGATTTGAACAAACTTGAAGAAGTTAAAATTTGGGCTATTTGACCACGGACTCAATTTGAACAAATCTGAATCTGACCTGCCTCAAGATGTTGCATACCAAATATAAAAGCATTCTGACCGGTGGATCTGAAGAAGACGATTTTTAAAGAAATTTCCTCATATTGCACTAACTAAATATTCGGGAGCCCAAATATTAAGCCAGAGAATCGATTTGAACAAACTTAAATCTGACCTCCCAAGAGATGTTGTATACCAAATACCAAAAGATTCTAATAGATGGTGCTGGAGAAGAAGATTTTTAAAGAAATTCCCTCCTACTGCACTAAGTTAAAATTTGGGCTTCCATAGCGAGCCCAAATATTAGACCAGGGACTCGGTTTGAACAAACTTGAATCTGACCTGCCTGGAGATGTTGTATATCTGATATGAATGGATTCTGACGGGAGGATCTGAAGAAGAAGATTTTGAAAGAAATATATTGCACTAAGTTAAACTTTGGGCTCCAATAGAGCCCAAATATTAATCCAGAGACCCAATTTGAATCTGAATCCCCCCTCCCTCTTCAAAGATGTTGTATACCAGATACGAAAGCATTCAGACTGGTGGATCTGAAGAAGAAGATTTTTAATGAAATTCCCATCTATTACACTAAGTTAAAATTTGGGCTATTAGACCAGGGACTCAATTTGAACAAATCTGAATCTGACCTGCCTCGAGATGTTGTATACCAAATATAAAAGTATTCTGACTGGTGGATCTGAAGAAGCTGATTTTTAAAGAAATTTCCTCATATTGCACTAACTAAATACCCGGTCTCCCATAAGGAGCCCAAATATTAACCCATGGGACCTGATATGAGCAAACTTGAATTTGAACCATCTAAAGATGTTGTATATCAGATATGAATGGATTCTGACTGGTGGATCCAAAGAAGATTTTTAAAGAAATATCCTCATATTGCACTAAGTTAAACATTGGGCTGCAATAGAGAGCCCCAATATTAGCCCAGAGATCCAATTTGAACAAACAGGAATCTCCCACTAGAGATGTTGTATACCAAATATGAAAGCATTCTGACCGGTGGATCTGAAGAAGATTTTTTAAGAAATTTCTTCATATTGCATTAAGTTAAAATTCCGTCTCCCATATAGAGCCCAAATATTAACCAAAGGATTCGATTTGAACAAACTTGAATCTGACCCCCCCACTTAAGAAGTTGTATACCAAATATCCAAAGATTCTAACTGATGGTTCTGGAGAAACCGACTTTTAAAAAAAAACTTTTTTCAAATATATGGGTATAATTAGAGTTAGGCCCCTTGTGGTGCCCCATGAAGGCGTGGCATCTTTGTTTGAATAAACTTAAATTGATATATGATAAGGAACATGCACACCAGATTTGTCCAGTAGTTTTTGGAGAAGTCGATAATGTAAAGTTAACGCCGGATGGACAACAGACACATGGATGGACAGAAGACAGAAGAAAAGTGATTAGTAAAGTACCCCATCAGGTGAGCTAAAAATATGGACAAGCTTTTAAGGAATGAATTCCTCCCTTTAGAGTAAACTGGGCAAGGAAAGGAACAGAGGCAAATATCATCAATTTTCTGTTTCTCAGGCTATTTTTTATAAATACTGCAAGTGGGCGGGTGTTTTTTTTTATTTTTGTAAATATTATTTCTTTACACTCAGAGAGTCATATATTTAGCTTGTTTTATATTTTAGACTGCATTGACAGAATAACATGGGAAGTGGTGTATGTTATCCATTTCATTTTAAACTGTGTTATTTGTGAGGCATTAAACCAATTATCTTTATATTTTTTATGGTGGCTTTTGCCATTGGTAATAAAAAGAGAGCAGGCAGCAGCCTAAATGACCATGAGAAACATATTTTTTTATGCTCCTCACTTCATATGCAAGATATGCATGTCTCATGTATGTGAGAAGGCCATGTGAGATAGATATCTATCTCACATGACCCACATGATCAGCTTATTAGCATATTTAAATGGGCACAGACTAGTGTTGAAACGATTTTTTGACTAGTTGATGCCGACACAATTAGTAAACAAATCTATTAACCGATTAGTGAATCACTTATTGATTAGTCGTCTGAGTGTATTCTCAAATGCCTTGAAGTTTCTACTTTGTGTTCCTTTAAGAAATTTAATTTAATTTTATTAAAATTAATTCACTGCTTTCAATTTGTGGTGTGTTATTGAACTCACGCTTCTACACTGGAAACAAGAAGCTCTCTTTTTCGTCACATTTCGTGCCTCTCTATTTTTCAAGAAAATAGATTAAATTATTGGTCAAAGATTTGTGATTCCATTACACTGATTAAAACACAAATGAGGTGTGAACAATATGCCTGCAAACTGTTGTGTCATTTTAATTAATGCTGACAGGCTGTGACAGCGGAAGTATATCTACAAATGTTCAGCTTTTTCAACACGTTCTTATTTTGGGTAAAAGTTGCTGCAATAATCTTGGTCAGAAAACAAAATGTCACATAATGATATTTACTAATAATGTAATGTTCCAGAGAATTTTCAACTCAAATATCAAGACAGGGTGGATGGCCCAAGTGAGGGAGCTAATAGAGAACTACTCATTGGAGATCTTGGACCTAGATGTTTGGGCATACCAGGGTAAAGAAATCATCAGAGAAAGGGTCATGGCGGATAGTAACCATAATTGGCGAGAGGGGATCAAATCAAAGAGGTCTTTGGGTGGTCTGCGTGATAAAGAGAAGCCTGGTTTTGAAGAGTACCTTGATGGCACCTTTGGAGAGGGAGGGGGGGGGCACTGTTGTTCAAGCTGAGGTCGCGGTTCCTGGATCTGAGGGGAAAGATTGGGAAAAACAGTGAAAAGGAGCGCCACATGTGTAATTTGGGCGTGGTGGAGACCCTGGAACACTTTCTTCTAGAATGCCCAAAATACCAGTCTAGAAGAATAAGATTCACTGGGAGCATAATGGGGAAGTGGGATGGGAGAATGAAGGACATGTGGTTACTGAGAGACTCAAAAGAGAGGGTTAATATGCTAATCGGAGAGATTGGGAAGAATGGGGAAAGGGATGTCATCAAGCAGTTCGTCTCAGAGTGTTGGGAGGAGAGAAGAAGCGTGGGAATGGGGATGCAGTTGGGAGTACAGGGGTAACCAAGGCCTTCTCACCCGAGAAGCGCGACAAATCAGCAGCTGGCCAAAGTGTTATTATTATTACTATTGAATGAAGTTTTACAACTTGAATTACGTAGTGCACGTACTGATCAAACAAATCATACTGTTTGGTCACATAATGTATTTAATATTCAATGAGGCTATTGTTTATAGTTTGTCTAGCTTTTCATTGGGGGGTTGATTAAGTTATGCAGGTCATAGTGCAATCACGTCATCAGTGTACACTTCTTCAGTGACCTGTTTTCTGCTTTCAAAGTTTTTTAGCACAATAACAAAGTGCAGAAATTTTTTATTAGACCACAACATGCAAGGGAATTTGGGGGAAAAAGTTCAATTTCGCTTAAAAATATTTGACAGAACCGAATATTGGAACACCAAAGATTTATTATTAGACCAATTTATTTTTTGCGGCACAGGTTGTTTGGTCATAAGGACATGGAGACATGGGCTTCCGTAATGTCGCGCAGTTAGCCCCATTAATTGAATCAAAATTTGGAAGCCACTCCAGCCAATGAATTTAGTTAAAGACCACAGTTTTGTAGAATTTATTGCTGACATTGCATACCTGACTAGTCGATTAATCGTCGACTACTATCCGGCGATTAGTCGGTTAGTAAAAATCCAAATGGCATTAATCGTTTCAACACTAGCACAGACTATTTAATCATTACATGATAAGACATTTGAAGGAACATAAATATGGAAAGAAAATAATGTCAAATGACTGTGTAGAATTTCCATCCGATTGATGCCCGCGCCCAACTGATGTCATCGGAATGTGTCAATGTTCATTTCGCTGCATATCTTTAACCCCTGTCTTGCTGGAGATTTAATTTTTCAGAAATGGACAACAAAATTGTTTGCTATAGCTGCACATGCCCCTGGATTACTTTTGATGATGTCAGAGTGGGTTTTTTTTTGGGGGGGGGATTGGAGGGGGGGTTATTCTCCTTGATTGGGTGGGTGTGAGATGGGGAAATCTCTCCTTTGGGACAAGATATTTGGTCCAGACACTCAGCAAGCCTCATGTCTGGACCAAACAACTTTCACTTGGGTGAGATATCCCCATCTCACACCCACCCCCATCAGGGATAATAATAATCTTTTTAGGCTTTATTTACCAAAAAAACCTATTAACTCATTACCCATTGCAGACAATATGAAAATTTATTATTTTAAATATTATTTTTTTTTAATTTTTAAAAAAATATCAACAAACCCATATTAGCCGACCCCTCATTGGAACAAGCTCATCAAGGGGTAACATGATATAGTTTTGCTGATTTTTGTTTTTAAATTATTTTTTTCAACTGCTCAATTTGTATACAGTGGAGCCCACTTAATTGGATATTTCTTAACTGAATAACCCTGTTAATTGATATAATATAATTTCCCAACACAAAACCATTTTCCATACCTCCAGCACAAATTTGACTTGTTAATTGAATATAGGTTATAGAGTAAACTCCTGTTAATTGAATAAAAAATCTTGCAACCTGTCGAGAAATTACCCTGACTCTCCCCCAGTTTTCCCTTGTTTATAGACCTATTTGGCCTCAGTGCATCCAACACAGGCATTTGATCTAATATATCTTGTTTGACAGAGGTCATGGAGCTCTGTCAAACAAGATATAATAGAATAAATGCTAAGTTTATCTCTAGAATACAGGAAAGTGAAACAATCCATGTTAATTGAATTGTCTGTTAACTGAATAATTTCATTGGCAAAGTGGATATTCAATTAACAGGGTTACACTGTATTACACTGGCGGATGTTGCTGGTTTGTCAGGCAAACGGTTAACTAAATCCTGTTAGGAGCATGGTTTCTTTGAAAATAAATACTCATGTTACAAATCGCCTCAGAAGATTGATGTAGCACTCTACCAGTTTAAATATTGTACAGCACCCATGTTTACCTACCACTTGTATAGTCAGTGTTTGTAAACATGATGGCTTTATCTATCACACACTGCATCTTTGTCTGTGTTAATGATTCATTGTTGTGTAGCATACTGTTGGAAAAGTCGGTCTAACCCCATCTCAACGGTGTGAAGAATAACAGAATTTCATAGGCTGAGCAGTTCTAGAGTCTGAGCTTATCTGATTGGACCAAAATATCAGAGCTCAATCCTCAACTGTCTTTCATTAAGGCTAAAAAAAATAATGTTTTGATTTTCAGGCCCTCCCTCGTTGAATTTGAATCTCCTCAGTAGACATTTTTATTATGTCATGTTTTTTTAAGAATTTGTGAAAACTTGGAATGGTCATTTTTTCACATTTCTCGACATATAATTATTTAGCTGTGTTTGCAGTAAATTGTTTTTTCTTGTTGCAGTTTATGGGAGAGTGCCCAGAGGCACTCTCCCATAAACTGTAACAAGGCAAATTCTGATATACTGGATCATGATTTAATTATTAATTTATTTGCTGGTGTTTAAGGTCATATATTTCTGCACAATGGCTAATAATGGCCGCAACACCGATATAAACTCAAGTTTAACCAATCATTTAGAGCCATGTTTCCCATTTTAAAGGACTATCCCAAGCATTAGTTACTGGATCATGATGTTTGACAGATCTACACCATTAAAAAGAACAATAAAATACAAATCCTTTTAGTTGTTGTTATGGCAGTTAGTTATAAAAGGTATACTATAATTACATTAAAATACAACCTTTTCTTTTTTTCAAGTGGAAAGACAGCAAAAAGATACTGAGTATACTCAACCCTTTACACGAAAAAAAAATAAAAATAAAAATAAAATCCTCCCTCCCTCACTGATTTGAAAAAAAAATTGCCTGAGAATCAATTCATTTTTTTTATTTGGCCTAACCATTTACCTAATGAATTGGGAGAATCTGCCCATATAATTTACAAACTGAGTAGTTGAAATAAAAAGTCTTCAAAAAGTTCAAGAAACCCCATTTGATGTGATCCCTCAGTGGAATGAGCTCATTCCACTGAGAAGGCACATGATATGATTTTGTTGAAATCTTTTGAAAAACTTGAAAAATAAAAATAATTAAAATAACAAATTTGATATCTTTGAGTAAAGGGTTACTAGTTTACGTCATGCACCCCTACCAAATCACACATACAAAAAACTGCCATTCAAATTTGGTTATTTTGCACTTTTGGCTACAAAATACAGCTTTGTTCCACTCACTGGAATGAGCTCATTGAGCCTGCTGTAATTTAATTATTTGATTTATTGGCATTTTCATGACTCTTAACGCCTTTGCATGCTGCTGGCAGAAATTCCTGCCCAGGGCAGAAAATCTTTTGCCACTAAAATAAGAATAATTTCGGCACTTTTTAACCAATTTTCCACTTTAAATTGCATCATGTTTTTGTTCAGTGATTTCTTGAATTCAATTATATTGAATTTTGCATCAAATCTAGTCATGGCTGCTACACAGCAGCCATGACTAGATTTGATGGAAAATATTTTTAAAATACTCAGCAGGTTAAGAGTTAACTGACATGGTCATATTGTGTCAAACAGCTTTATGGGTATAGGATACTCAAGAGAGCCCAGGAGCAGTGGTGAAAAACTGTCAGACTCTCTACTTACTAACCGCACACAAAGGATTAACATAAGTCAGCATTCTTTTCGCAAAATACGACGTTCTAAATGCAAAAAAATTTAGATATCATTTACAGATGCATGCACTTTAAATATACAATAAATAGGTACTTGGGCCAGTAATCAGATTTACACCACAAGTAGGATAGGGCTTTTAACCACTCAGCTTGCCGAGTTGTTAAAACCCTTATTCTACGCGTGGTTTAAATCTGATTACCGGCCCTAGAACCTATTTGTTTTATTTATACCATGCTCTTAATAAATAATTGACTTTTCCAAAATGGAAAAAAATTACACTTTCTATTGCAAACACACGGGTTTGTTTTGTTTACATCTGTGACAGTGGGCAGTACAACTGGCTGTACGCAAATACTAGATTGACAGCTAGATACATATCGTCAAAGTTGATTGAATTTTCCTTGCTTTTTCAGTCAAATTATTATTAACAATTCTTAAATTTTATTTTAAATATTTAATTGTAGGTATAATTTTAAACTTAATAGTAGATAATACTGCAAACTGTCGTATGTTTGAATGAAACATCGCAAAGTGTGAATGTATTGAAGTTGGCAAATTGCGTCATGCCAAAGGTCAAGTTGGATGAACTTCTGACAAAAGGTGTTAATTTTTTTTAGTCGCAGTAGAAGCTTTACACCGGCTGTGGGGTTAAAAGTTAAAATTTCACATACAGCCTTTTCATAGGTAGTAACAGAGGCGAGCATGGTATAAAGCAGTATAAAGGTGTGTGTGCAATTTATGTCAAATATATCTTGGCACACTGTGCCACCATGTTCCCAATAAGACTGTTCTTATGATAAACACAAGTCATGGTTTGAAAGATTGAAAATTCATCATTTTGAAGAGTCTGTAAGTGGTTATACTGACAATATTGTGTTTTATGGCATACTATTTGAAGGGGGCAGTGAGCCCATTCCAATAAGGTGTCATACAACCAAATTTCTACAGTAAAAACCCAAAGACATTGAATCTATTCCTGAAAGAATAAGGACAATTAAACGTGTAAGTTTTGGGCAGCTCTATCTGCTTGGACATTACAGCAACTGACAAACATTAAAAAAGTGATTACGATACATTTTTTGAAATGTTTTCAAGTGGTTGTGAATAAATGTATTTTATCATGTATTTTATGGAAAAATATGTTGCCTCATTAACCCTTTACCTAAAATGAAAGGCAGACAACACCTGCAAACAAAAGTCTTGAAAAGTTAAAAAATTTATAGTAATTTATATATTTTTTATACTTACCAATGACCCAGACATAGCTGGTGCTAACTCTTAAAATATAGGGCCAAACACAAATTTTGCCCCCCAATCCCCAAAATTTGCATCTAAAACTAAAGAAAACATGTCCTGAAAGGCCCTCCACACTTCGCCCCTACTGCGCATGCGCAGTGTCAAGGACGTTCCGAAATTGGCGCCATTAATCATTCTAATAACCAGTGCCTGGTAAGCGCTATGTACTCAGCGGGGAGGCAAGAGTTCCCAACTCCTGGGAGGGCCATCCCCGTCTGGGTCATTGGTAAGTATAAAAAATATATAAATTACTATAAATTTTTTAACATTTTTATACTGTACCAATGACCCAGACATAGCTGAATAGTAAAAAGGCTGGAGGGCCAAGGACATAGAGCAAAATGGAATACGCTCAATAAAATAAAATAGAGTCATCCCCTGTAGGGAAAAAGAAGTAATAGGCCATACATGTATCTTTCTTATTTATGATAAATTAGAAAGATACAACACCTTCCAAAATTGAGCTTCATACATCCATGTACTCTATTAATATCCAATATAATCCTTATACTAATAATTTTTAAAGTAAGCCAATAAATAAAGTAAGTCTAGAGAATAGAGACTCTTATACTCCTAAAAGTGTCTGAGGATTGCATAATCATGTCCGTTAACATATGCAATATTCAAAAGCTATACTTTAAAAACTAAGACTTGAATGAATTTTAAAAACCTAAACTTCTCACTAAACAACCATCCCAATAACAGCTCAGAATTACTAACTCCGGAGGAGGTATCCCCTTGTTTTCATAGTAAAACAGGTGACCCAAGGGAACACCCTCCCCCCCCCCCTTTTTCTTGCCCTGGGTCAAATAGCCCAGAGCGAAGAGGGCAGCCGAACGGAGACACTGCCGAAACAGACAGCCTACCTAGCTATAGTAGCAACTGTTAAGTGAATGACATTCTGAGCAGTAGATAATAGACCTAACAATAGAAGCCTCCAGAAATGGACTCGATATTCCTGAGATAAAATTCATGAATGTGGATGGCTGAGCGCAATGAGTGGCCTTCAAAAATCTATAATAGCGACACTATTAATGTAAGCCCAAGAAGTAGAAGAACTCTTACTTCATGAGCCGAAATCTTAAGCACAACTGCTAAGTCAATGATATACCATAAGCAGTACTGATAGTTAATAGAATCCATTAACAATAAAATGGAGCGTAACGTCCTTCTACTAGACATCAAAGACAGAAGAAGCTTACGCCCTTTGTAATAAACAGATATCTGTTTATAAATACATAAACTGTACCCGGAAAGAGTAAAGGCCTATGCCCATACGAAGACGGAATGACCTTAAAATAATAGGTTCCGGATAATAGGAGCCTAACTCTTATGCAACAATCCAACCTAAATAGTAACGGAAGTATTGATTCCGAAACTATGAAAGTGAAAATCATCCATCGATAGTGCATGAAACTCACTGACTCTACAGTAAAAGAGAAACCAACAGAATTACTGTCTAAAAGGTCAGAATTTGAAAACTACTGTTTCCAGAGGCTCAAATGATTACTTAGCTAAATAAGAACCGAAGTTAAAATCCGTATAGGAATTTAATCTAAAGATTCTAAGTCTATTTATCAAAAAGTTACTAACTGACTTAGATAAAGAGACAAAAGACTCAATTGTAAACTATCGTAGAGTGCATAGGTATGAGGTAACATAAACCTATAACCTAAATAATAACAGGCTGCAGTAGATCTTGTGAAACAAGTATACTTAAAAAATAGCAATGAGTAGTATGGAGGGATCAACAATATGAACATAATGATCCCTACACCACGACGGAAGAGCCTCCACTTTAGCCGCATAGAATAACGAAGAAGAGGATCTCCTATAGTAAGAAATTGCGTCCAAAGCTCGTCCAGTACCGTGCTTACAATGCAATACGGACCACACAACGGAATACATGAAGGTTGCGACCTTGCTGGTTGTGATAAAGATGACACGATTTACCCAGTGAAAAAGATCCTCACATAGAGGAAGATTTCACGTTAAGACCCACAATAGACAAGAGAGTAAATTACTCATGATCTCTGTGAAGATAGAGATGCTATCAACAGAAATGTATTGTGGTTGTTTATCTTAGCAATACCTGCTAAAACAACAGCGCCGGAGGATACGCGTATCCTATCATTCCGTCCTATAGATCAATAGAGCGTTAACAATATTAGCTCAGAGATCTGGACAAGCCAACACATACGTCTGCAATTGATTAGCAAGCTGTGTCATAAATAAATCATCATTGGGCGCTCCCATAGATAGCAAATCTGATTGAATACTTGTTTGTTGAGAGTCTATTCTGACAGCAACAAGCGACCCGTAAGAGAACGGGAGTCCGATAAAACAATCAGACGACCCGGAATATGACGGACCAAAACTGAACTTGGTGTACTATAACCAACAGACGGATTCTTTCCATTAAATTGAATAACGGAAACGAAAGAGTGCCTCCCTGGTTCCGGAGATACGCCACTACTGTCGAATTAAAGGACAGGAATTTGGGCATGCGTTTCTGAATAATGTTCATGCAATGACATAAAGCAAGCCTAAAAAACATTATTCCGCGGAAGAAAACTGATTGCTAAAAGACTGCGGAACCCAAAGACCCTGGCACTTCGAATCCGTAGGGATCAGTATTATATCCCAATCTGTTTGACTGGCAACCGTCATAACAGCCACACTCGGGTCCGGCAACTGCGGCGGCACTCTCTGAGTCAACCACTGAATGTTTGCCCCAGTCTGAATCTCTTGTAAGACTAGATAGACAAGAGAACGTGTAAATCGAGCAATTCATGGATTGCCGAAAAGTTGCCGTCGAAGAGAAGCTCCTCCGAGAACGAAGCGACTCTGAGAGAGTTCTTAACCTTACTATCCACGCGTGTGGATGTAGCTAGGGCTGCGTCACGTCTAACTAACTCCAATCAGCCACTGAAGGGCGGAGTTATACGTGAACAAACTACTGCCCTCAAAAGAAATTACATTGAGAATAATATCCCGTAAATCTTTTCTTGAAGACGTAATGATAACGCCTCAGTAAGGCGGATTACGTATAATAAAGCGTCTAAGTTAAGTCTACTATACATAATGTCGTTCCCAACATTGAAATTGGAAAAGACATAAACGGCGAAAAAGAATATATGCAGTCTTTAATCACACCGTCTAGACGCATATGAACTCTCGGTATGCCCTGCTCTGCCAAAATAAACTATTTGTATAAATGATAAAATGGCAGAAATGAGCAACGCGGACAAGAAACTAAACTATCATGCTTAGTAGCAGGCTTGTATATATATATATATATAGCGTCGAAAAATAAAACACATGTTGTAATGACAATATTGGACTGCGTCGGTAAGTCAGGGACAATGTCCCTGAACCGATCGAAAAATCCGAGTCCAATGACGCTATAAGTCTCTTATCCAAGATCGCAGCAATGAAGTCCGAAATAATAATCACTGGAAGATAATGCCAGAAGATATGAAAGGCATCTTCCGATACTACTAAAGGGAAAACTCGAAATCTTTCGAATCCCTTTCGCCATCCTGTCGGACCCTATAAAGCGTTCGGTCGTCCGTACCTGATGCAACCGCGGGCCGCACCGACCCAGCGCCGTCGGATAATTCCTGATTCGACCGAGAAACTGTCAATTGCTGGGATGCTGCGAAACAACTGTGCTAACTCGGATAGCACGTCCGTCACTGAGGCCTGAGGAGAAGCGGTCTTACGATGCATTGCCGCTGGAAGCTCCGTGATCGTTACCCCGTGCATACTACCAATATGCGAGCGAACGGAGTGTATAGGCCTCGTGTCCCTTGGCTACCGGATGGCGCGACCTATTCGCCGTGGAATCACTGAATGCCGAAACTGATCGGATACTCGAGGTCACGTAGCCAATGTGCGGTCGTGTGCCCTGCTGTGAGGATGAGGAAGCATTAAAGACAGTCTCTCGGACTGTCAATATAACGGAGCGTCCCGACCAACGGACATATGCTCCGAATGTAAAATATCTGAACCACAACATGCGGTCCCCTATGTTGTTGGGCGAGAGAGGGACCTCTCTCGCTCACAGCCCGGACGGACCTGGACAAGCCAGGAACCGGACTAACAGGCTTCCTCCGATCTGTCCTCAATCTGCCGTCACTGGGTGAGTACTAAAGTAATTAAAGTGCTCGCATCACCCAAATCTCCTTCCTAGACCGCAACGGACGAACCCGGCAGCCGAACATTCGATGAATGTACGCTACACCGGGTGAGCTAGCGAATGTCACTCCGTAGGCGATAGACATATTCCATGAGCACTTATTGCCGCTAACTCTTCATTAACTATGACGACAGAGGCACACTTTTGAAAGACATCTCCATAACTCTTCGAACAAGAAACCAGAAATGCTTGGTTAGCAAGCATAAAATAATAATATATATAGCGTCGTTCAATAATTCAAAAGTTTGTGTGACATTATTGGACTATGTCGGAACTGAGGGACGATGTCCCTGAACCGAACCAAAATTTTCTAAGTCCACCGACGCTATCAGTTTCTTATCCGGCATCGCAGCATTCTGGTCCGACGAAAGAAGCTGTAGAAGACCAAGTCAGATGACATACACAACAGCATATGTTGTTCCGAAAGGGAAAGCTCGAAATCCTCCGAATCCCTTTCGGTATCCCGTCGGACCGGATGAAACTTTCGGACGTCCGTACCCGCTTCCGCGGAGCGTCCCGACCCAGCATCGTCGGATAAAATATATGCGACAGATTCAGTTGATGCTGGGATGCTGCGATAAACTGTGCTATAAAGGAAAGCACGTCCGTTCCCGAGGCCTGTGCAGTAGCGGTCTTACGATGCATTGCCGCCGGAAGCTCCGTGTACGTTGACTCCCGCACACTTCCTATGCGAACGTCCGGAGTCTGCAGGCCTCGTGTCCCTGGCTACCGGATGGTGTGACCTGGACACCGAAGAATCCTTGATCGGCGAAGCTGGTAATATATCGGCGGTCACGCAGCCAAGGTGCGGTCGTGTGCGCTGACGAGAAGAGGAAGCCTTAGCAGTCTCAGCGGACTGCCTATACAACGGAGCGTCCCGAGCGACGGACGTATGCTCCGCTTGCGACACATTTTGTACCACAACATCTGGGGCCAGATGTTGTTGAACGAGAGAGGGGCCTCTCTCGCTTGCCATCCGGATGGACCGGAACGAGCTATGAACCGGACTAAAAGGCTTCCTGCGTTCTCCCTCCGATCCGCCATCACTGGGTGTGCATTAGGTTAATTTATAGTGCTCGCATCACCCCAAAATTCCTTCTAGACCGCAACAGACGAACCCGGCTGCCGAACCATTCGGTGAATGGACGCTACACCGGGCGAGCTAGCGGACGTCAAAGGCCGTCGAACCTACTAGGGTCCTCTTAGGCAATTGGCGTATTTACATGAGCACTTTTCCGCTAGCCCTTCATTAATTGTGACGACGGAGGCACACTGTTGGAAGACATCACAGATACATCACCCTAATCTTGATCGTCTGAAATAGAAATTGATAAAGTAGAGTGACCCTGCGGGGAAAGGACCGGAGTGTCCAAATCCCCAACAACATACCATGACATACGCTTCCCATATTGTCATCGAAATCATACGATACAGAACAGGAGTTAATGCGAGTACACTGACCACATATAGAATGATAATAAAGTCAGAGGAAGACTTCCTCTTAAAACAATTGATCAATATCCTTTCAATGTGAAAAGAAAACAAGTCCTGGTACTCGCACTAACCCCTGGCAATCAAAATACATAATAATAATATGATCCATTAATATAGAAAAAATAATTGAAATCAAAATATTTTGAAAAAATATTTTTTCAGAACAGCCCAAGTTTCTGAAAAGTAACGTTGAGCCCCAATGGATCCCAAGCCTAAGTGTGGACAAAAATTTTAAAAATATTTTAAACAATTTATTCAACACTTATGAACAATAATAATGTATCTAGTTATGATTAAAATAACATCAAGATATTATTTTTTAGAAATCCCCCCCCTCACACAGAGGGCTGTTGTAAATGTAAACAATGAGTGTAAAAACACTAAAATAAGACTCCAGGCACCCAGGCCCGAAATCAGTTACCAAAAATACACTATCTGGTGCAAAACAGAGACTTCCAGGGAAGAAACTGCAGAACATCAGATGGTAGATGCAGAACACAACGCCTAACCACCCGTAGGTGAAGACGTAAACATGGGGAAAGAACAGAATTCATTCTGTTATTCAGCTAAAACTCCCAAGAAAATTTAGTAATAAAAATTACAAAAACTATGCCAAAAGCATGGGAGAATAGCAAGGGGGAACTTAAAGGACAGGGAGAGAGGAAAACACTTAAAAAACAGTGTAACTAAATAATCAGAATGACAACAAAATGGCTGCTGCCTTGAAAATAGGTAACTTAACATAATTTCATTAAAAAATTTTAAGTTACAGCCCTGATAATATTCTGTCACACATTCTTTTCCTCTCCTCCTTCTCTATCCTCCTTAGAATCACCATTTCACTAATATTTATGTGTCTGGCATCATTTAAACTGAGATTTATAAGCACAAAGATCAGTCAGATGTTAACTGATGAAGGGCCAAACTTAGAATGATTAATGGCGCCAATTTCGGAACGTCCTTGACACTGCGCATGCGCAGTAGGGGCGAAGTGTGGAGGGCCTTTCAGGACATGTTTTCTTTAGTTTTAGATGCAAATTTGGGGGATTGGGGGGCAAAATTTGTGTTTGGCCCTATATTTTAAGAGTTAGCACCAGCTATGTCTGGGTCATTGGTACAGTATAAAAATACTAATTTTTTTCATTTTTTGCATCGAAAACATAGCTTATGACCCCTCACTGGAATGAACTCTTTGAGCTCATTCCAATGAGGGGTCATAAGCTATGTTTTTGAGACAAAAAATGAAAAAAATAAAGAAAATTAAATGGCGATTTTTGCTTATTGGTGCTTGCTGGATTTTGAATGTCACGTTGGGTAAAGGGTTAAAAGCAGTCAATGTTATTGTTTCCTGTCCTTCAGTCTGGAGCCATAGTTGCTAGAGCTGTAGGTTAACCGAAACCGAACCGAGGTTTTTAGTTTTTTTAAAAAAACGAAACCTAAACCGTCGACATCCCGTAATCTAAGGTTTTTCGTTTTTTATTAAATACTCTCTTGCTGCAGAAATTCACAGAAAGTAGCCATTCCAGAGTAGTGAGAGTACCCAGACACTGCCAATGGCAGTGTCTGGGTACTCTCACTACTCTGGGAAGGCTACATTCTGTGAATTTCCCACATTTCAGTCTAGTTGTGTTTGCAGCTTTCCTCAAGTTGCGTGTAGGTGTCAGACCTCGAAAAATGGCCAAGCACAATAAAAGTTCTGTACATTTAGGTAATTATTATATTGGCCTTCCTGATTCTTCATGTATTATAGCTTATTTCAGGCATTCATTGAGTTTCACTCAATTTCACTACCATTCAGTTATGACTCCGGACATAAGAATGAATTTTATTGAATTTTACTTGGCCTCATGAACAAACCGAAAAACCCAACCGAACCGAGGTTTTGCTCCACCTGAAAAACCAAAACCGAACAAGAAATTTAAAAACCTACAGCTCTAATAGTTGCTTTTATCAGCACAAGAGTCAATCATTTACAGATAATCATGTACATTGATTATCAGTGAACAGATCTATTTGTAGATATCACAGTGTCATACAACCAGAATTGGTGATCCCAATCATCACTGGAGATACTGAGAACAAAGTAAATATACTCTCTGGATTTTCTCTCCCAAGTAATTGCACCCATCATGAATGTGGATAATGGGAGTCAACACTGTTACCAAGATTTTCTATTTGATGTGAGATCATGTCAACGTATCTGTCAAAAACATCTCCATTGAATTCACTTCCATTTGGAATATTACTGCTTGAATCACTTGTAGTTCTTCTGAAATAAAAATTTAAAGAAATTAGCCTTCATCAGGCATGGCATTTTCACGAGAGCGATTTATTCACTTGCATATTGCTTGCCTTAAAAAAATTAAGGAGGGTGAAAACTAGCCCTCCTGGCCTTAGAAAATAATGACTACCATAACCGCCTATGTCTAAAACCCACATCTTTTAAGATCTCTGCTACATGTATGTTAGTGGTCTCTGTATGATGGCCACAGTGCCCCTCCCACATCTCTGGGCCTTGCCAAGGCCCAGAGGTGTGGGAGGGGCAGTGCAGCCATCTCACAGTGACTACCTTGTTAGCAGCACCAAAAAAATGTATAAAGCCCACTTGGCAGAATTCATTAACAGTAAAACTTCATTTTGCAATTTTAGCTTTTGTAAGCTTGAGGGGAGCTAGTCGCTCGCCTAGGCCATGCAAGGGGAGCGAGTTTTAGCCCTCCTGCATTTTTAAGAATGCCAGGCCTGCTTCGTACCCTCTAAATCCCTTTGTCTTATAAATACAGTGTTTGTAAGAGAACAAAAATTTTTGACTGGATCGCGACTGGGTCATGACCCAGTCAACATTCTCTGTTCTCTTTCCTGCCCTGTGAGTGATTCAAAGAATTAATCCTACAAGTGGGATACCAAATTTATCTTGACATACTATATATCTATTTTATTAAACCCACAGTGTCATTTCATATCAAAAGATTCAACATTTATGAAATTGAAACTTAAGACTAAATAACTAAGGCATTACACTGTAACATCATTATGGAAACATAATGACTTTAGTTTGGTAACAGCTACCATATGTGCAAACATATTCAGTCTTAAACCTATGAGGAAAGTTTATTATCATAGTATGAGAAAAAATCAGAAACATATCTCGCGATTGTTATCCATATTGAAAGATGAAACAAGGCAAATCCAACAGCAGCTATACACAAAATCTGCAATGCATACACAGAATGACACACGTATGTGAATG
The DNA here is from genome assembly GCA_031216915.1 of Pictodentalium vernedei. Lineage (NCBI taxonomy): Eukaryota > Metazoa > Mollusca > Scaphopoda > Dentaliida > Dentaliidae > Pictodentalium > Pictodentalium vernedei. The sequence continues at coordinate 162,867,688 of CM062291.1, read as the reverse complement.
GGTTAATCAATATGGCACAAGTGCCAGCACAGAAGGATAAAATGAGAGGCTGCAGGCCTTTACATCTATAAAAAAAATTATTAGAAGAACACTCAGCAATTTATCTGACAACTATCAACACAAAGAACACATTTTATCGTCAACCAAATTTGTGAGGAGAACCTGTGTTATTATTTCATTCCCTCAGTTGCAATATGTTCTATGTGCCTACTGACACATAGTACACATTGAAACTCAGGGAATGATTTTTAGCTATCGCTATGGATTCAAATTGTAATAACGGTTGACAATTTGTAGAAAATTCCAGTGAAATTTTGCTGCTATTTAAAAATAGTCTGTCAACGATTTCCGCTCGGCACATGCATGTGGAACAGATTTTCTTTTTCCTCATGGTTTAGTGTTGCTGTGGATAGGGATTTCACAGAAAAGGCGTGTAATAAAGGTTTTGAAAACTTTTAATTTCATTCTTCAGAAACACAGCTGGTTACATGGTTTATTTGAAAAATGCTGAAGCTGCTTTGGTGGCTTAACACTTTATCCTTTGGTTCTTTGTTCTCTCTACAGTATAAAGAAAATGTTTCTTTAAAATTGTTTTGTAATAATGCATTGAAGAGAGACAAAAGGCACTCTCCAATAAATTGTACCAAAACAATTATTTATGAACAAACTCTTTCTAAATAAAGGCTCCCCTTGCTGGTGGAATGGTATGTTTGGAAAAAAAAGATTTATAATACGAAATATTTTTGAAAAATGATACTGTATACATTTCCACTTGGGCACGCACGTAAACACGTACACCCGCATGCATGCACACATACACACACACACACACAGAGGAATAACAAGTGTTTATGCCTAACAAGCTAAAAATCTGTTTCTTAGGCTCTCCGGCATGCTTTTTTTGGCTGCTGCATGCTTTGGCTGCTGCATGCTCTCTTTTCATAAAAAATGTATACTTAAAAAAATACAAATCAAATGGGTTAATCATGTTTATGTCTGATATTTTACCCAAGTTAATAAAATTGACAAGTTTGTCCTTCGAGTGCAACAAGGCTTTGCAATGCTTAAGCATTGTAAAGTCTTCTTGAACTCATGGGACGAAATACACCATCACCCATGCTATTCTGTAGATTATGAAGCGTAAAACATAAAACAAACCAAGAACATGAACTTTTGATGGTAAAGAAATAATTACAAAAATAAAATTAAAAAACAGCTACTGTCATGCAATTTTACAAAAAAATGGACTGAGAAACAGAATATCTACTTTGTGGGGCCTTACTGATACTTACTGAAATGTTCTCCTACTCCTCAGACTTGAGAATGTGCCTCGATCATCTTCAGGAAGGGATATGTCATATTTTTTCAGGAAATCTTCAAAATCTTGGACATAAATTTCAGGAATGAATGGATACATACCTTCAAATGAAACATAAAAACTTGACACATATATGCCTGGGTTGAACACACATATGATAAAATAAGCTTTTTATTTAGCCTGAACAACATTTTAGTTCCATATGAAATGGCTCAGTACTAGGAGCCCATATCTGGATTTTAATGCACAGTGGTGGATGCCAATATTTGGGATCTAATGTATCATTCACTTTTTTGTTATTCATTTTGTGAAAGTTTATGTTTACAGACAATACTTTCTTTCAAAACATTGTACAAAAACTTTTTTCTTATAAACAGGTGTATTAACAACTTATCTATGGTAACAGCCATAACTTGTCAGTGTTATTCATAAAACTGCCATTCCGTTTTCCTTATTTTCCTTTCAACTTTTTGCCTCAAAAACACAGCTTACAAGCCACAGTGGAAGAAGCTCAATAGGTACATTCCAACGAGGGATCATTAGCTATATTTTTGAGGTGATGAATGAAAATTCTTATTTATTCAAAAAATATTTTTGCAAGTGTTGTCTTCTACTTGTGGTAGGTAAAGGGTTTAGAATGTTTTGCAACATTTTAGGAACTAAAGTCAATAACTTCAAAGGCTTTTGAAGGATGCTTTGAAACCAATACTCAAGTACTTGTGAGGGCATTTGGTAACAAATAACCAGAGGCTCAAGTGAGCCTAAAATGTTTACATGACTCAACTTATCAAAAGCGATGAGTGTATCAGTAAGTGATCGGCATACAGAAACAAATATTAACCCAGGGACTCGATCTGAACAAACTTGAATCTGACACACCTAGAAATGTCACACACCAAATATGAAAAGCTTCTAACTGGTGAATCCAAAGAAGAAGATTTTTAAAGAAATTTTCTCACATTGCACTGAGTTAAACTATGGGCCCCAAAAAAGAGCACAAATATTAACTCAAGGGCCCGATTTAAACAAACCTGAATTAGAACTCCCCTAGAAATGTTGTATACCGAATATGAAAATGTTCTGACTGGTGGATGTGAAAAAGAAGATTTTTAAAGACATTCCCTCATATGGTACTTTGTTACAATTCAGGCTCCCATAGAGAGCATAAATATTAACCCAGGGACCTGATTTGAACAAACTTGAATCTAACCCCCATAGAGATGTTGTATACCAAATATCAATAGAATGTGACTGGTGGATCTGAAGAAGATTTTTGAAGATTATTCCCCATATTGCAATAAGTTAAAATTTGGACTCCCATGGGGAGCCCAAATATTCACCCATGGACTCGATTTGCTGCACCATGTTAAAAATTAAGGATGCTTCATGCAAAATAACTCTGTTCTCTGTTCCATGTGGTTTGGGAAATGTGGGCATTTTAATTTTTTTTTTTTTTTTGGGGGGGGGGGGGGGGGGGCGTCAATCAATTACTTAGGTCCAACTTATACTACATGCCAAATGTGGTTCAAATTGGCCTACCGGTTCTTGAAATACAAATTTTGGGCAGAGCCCAAAATGGATTTGCTTCCACACAGAGCTCAGATATTGACCTACCAACTTTCCCTGAAACACATCAACACCAAGGGATGTTCCATACCAAATATCAAGGCATTCTCTCTGGTGATTCATGAGAAGAAGGTTTTTAAAGATTTTTAGGCTTTTGAGGCATCAGCCAGAGCACGAAGAGGGCAGCTGCTTCATTTGAACAAAATGGAAAGGGTATACTCTATAGGTGGTCTGTGCAATATATGTTTGAATTTGGCTTAATGGTTATGAAAAAGAAGATGAGTTTCTAAAAGTTAAGGGACGACAGACGATGGATGAGGAAGCGAAGTGATGGCAATAGCTCACACTGACTTGCAGTCAGGTGAGCTAAAAAAGAAATCAAAATTTTAAATTCATGTTCATTTATTTAAAACATTAGACTGACCAGTTTCAATCATGAGGTCTAACAAATACTTTCAAGGATCTTTGGGTTTCAGAAGCTATTTTCAAGTACTTTCCAGACCTAGAAAACTTATTTCTGAATTAAAGTACTTTCAAGGACATACAGCTTCTCTGATAGACACATTAAATAAAACATTTTGTCATTTTCCACTCACTCAGCACTGGAATGTAATGTTTAATGAAAGTGTCAATGACACTGTAGCTCAACTTGTCAAGACATGTACATGTATAGTATGTGACAGCAATGACAAAGATCTAGGTAATGACCTGATAACAAAGGTACATATAAAGTATTGTAACGGTCTGTACATAAATACTGACCGTAGCCTGTAACAAATGTATAGGTAAAGTATTGTAAAGGTGGGTGACAGTCAAATGCTAAACTAGAAAAGAAATCTTTGAGTCCCAGAGTGGGTCTGACTGAACCCCAAAATATTTGTTCTCATAGCACAGTGATAACAAAGGCACCCCAAAACACACTCATTCCTGTCCCAACGTGAAAACAAAGGTACCCAAGAATTTTCGTGAAGATCAGTTCATAAATACGAGCTGTACAGAAGTTGTGACAAAAAACTGATTAGACCTAATTTAGGTACAAAATGGCCACTGGCAGCCATCTTGAATTTTGGACCACACTCAGAACCACTCGTTCTCGTCCCAAGGTGATAACAGAGGTACCCAAGAAGTTTCGTGAAGATTGGTTGATAAATACAGTCTCTAGCCGAGCCGTATTAACATGTGTACTTACTGTGTGTAAGTAGCACTGAAAAAATCAAAGTTCATCTAATTTGCATAATTTCTGCACGAGAAAAAAACCTGTATTATATGTGATGTATCCCATAGTACTAAATATTCATACAAAAAAATATTCAAATCAGAGCTTTCATGTGGAAGTTCTGGGCAAAAAACTGATTGCCCCTAATTTTGAACAAAATGGCTGCCAGTGGCCATCTTGAATTTCAGACCGGACCCCAAAACACTCGTTCTCGTCCCACGGTGATAACAAAGGTACCCAAGAAGTTTTGTAAAGATCGGTTCATAAATACGGCCTCTAGCCTGAGCCGTACTGGCATTTGCACTGACAGTGCTGAAAGTAACACTAAATAAATCAAAGTTAGTCTAATTTGCATTGTTTAAGCACGAGAAAAAAAAACCCTTTATGATATGTAATGTATCTCATGATACTAAACATTCATACAAAAAATTATTCAAATCAGAGCTTTCATATGGAAGTTCTGTACAAAAAAACAGATTTCTGCATCGTCGGTACAAAATGGCAGCTGGCAGCCATCTTGAATTTTGGACCACATCCAAAAACACTTGTTCTCGTCCCAGAGTCATAACAAAGGTACCCAAGAAGTTTCATAAAGATCGGTTCATAAATAGGACCTCTAGCCCGAGCCGTATCCAATTGTTGACGTACGGACAGATGGACAGACAGACGGACGACCGGCCATGGCATAAGCTCGAATTTGGCTTTGCCAAACTTGAGCTAAAAATCTAATGTGAGGAACACAGATTCACAACTCGAGTTATGATATAAACTAACTTCTTAGCAGACTTTGATGGGATTCTTAACCTGTACAACTGGTGGACATGTGTCAAATGGAACTAAAGTTATTGTCCAGATATCAATGTTTGACAAAGTTCTAATTTATATAATGGTCCTGTGCCCTGCAACCTATATATCTACAGACACCAAAATTGTTAAGGTTCCCCAAGCTCTTGGTCCTTTAGTCTAATTCTGTTATGGGCTATTTGTTTACCCACTTTATATGGAAATTTGGATGCAGACTACTGTCGATGTAATTTGATGTACTATTATATTTACTCATAATTTTCTTTCGTCCTCCAGTTATGGATATTTCGGTCAATCAATATTTAATTCACCTTCCAAATATCAAGATATTAACACAATTAGTGGAACTATAAAACTACAGCTGCTGTAAGTCTTCATTTCTAATGGTAATGTCATAAAAAATACAGCCAAATTAAGTCTTGCTTGAGCAACAATTCTTCCTTTGATTTGAAGAAAATGAAAATGAATGTTTATGGTATTTTTTTTTTAATCAATCATCAGAAATATATAAGTTGGCTGGATAAGTGAACCATAGATTCAGTTTTCTGATCAACTGATATATTGCAGATGAGTGAATCAACATGGGTGATGGACTATTTAACCCTTTACCCGACACAGACGATATCAAAAGTTATTATTTTAAATATCATTTTTTAATTTTTTTCATAAAATTTCAACAAAACCATATCATGTGACCCCTCATTGGAACAAGCTCGATGAGCTCGCTCTGAGGGGTCACATTAGATATGGTTTTGTTGAAATTTTTTGGAAAAGTTAAAAAATTTATAGTAATTTATATATTTTTGGCTCACCAACGTTAGTTGTGTGAGCCTATGGCATAGCCCTCATGTCGGCATCGGCGTCCGCTCTCATATATTTTGAACTTTTGTGTACAGGTTTTGATTTTTTGGCTTTTTAAAATTTTGTTCAGTTTCTGCATATTGCTATGGTGGTTCACTATAACATTTAACTCTTTTCCAGGGTATTTTGTCTTAATTTTAACCCTTTGAATCAAATTTTAGACTTATTTTGATGTTTGCGTGCAGGTTTTGATGGTTTTTTTTACCTTTCTTCCAAGTGGAGATTTACCTTGCAGCATATGGCCATGCTTTCTATTGTATGTAAACATGCATCTTAGGGCTAAGTTTGTATTATTTAACCCTTTTCCCACTGAATTACATCAATTTTGGTCTTTTATGTACTGGTTTTGGACTTAGGCTTACAGCTTTTTACTTTTATGTACAGGTTGTGATAAAAAAAAAAATTAAATTGAGGTTGACCTCACTGCATATTGCAGTGGTGGTTATTATAACATTGATATCTTTCCAGTGCATTTTTAACCCTTGAAATAGATTTTTAGACTTATTTTGACGTTTGGGTGCAGGTTTCATGTTTTTTTTTTTTCCTTTCTTCCAAGTGTAAATTTACCTTGTAGCATAATGTCCATGCTTTCTAATGTATGTAAACATGCATCTTAAGGCTATGTTGTATTCTTTAACCCTTTTCCTGCTTAATTACTTCAGTTTTGGACTTCTTTTGTTTACAGGTTTGGATTTTTGTGCTTTTTAAAAAATTTTTTTCTTCTTTGCATATTGCTATGGGGGTTCATGATAACATTTAACTCTTTTCCAGGGTATTTTGTCTTAATTTTAACCCTTTGAATCAAATTTTGGACTTATTTTGACGTTTGTGTGGAGGTTTTGATGTTTTTTTTACTTTTATGTGCAGGTTTTGAGGTTTGTCTTTCTTCTCTTCCAAGTGGAGACTTACCTTGTAGCATACTGCCATGGTTCCTATTTTATGTTAGGATGCTTCTTGGGGCTATTATTATATTATTTAACCCTTCAGCTGCTTATTTACTTTAATTTTGGACTTTTGTGTGCAGGTTTTGATATATTTTTTTAAGTGGAGTTTTACCTCACTGGCATATTGCCATGGTGGTTACTGTAACATTTTCAGGGTATTTTTCAAAATTTTAACCCTTTGAAACAAATGTGATACTTTTTTGACTTTTATGTGCAGGTTTTGAGGTTTGTCTTTCTTTTCTTCCAAGTGGATATTTTTCAAGTAGAGTTTCACCCTACTGGCATATTGCCATTGTGGTTGCTGTGACAGGGTATTTTTCTCAATTTTAACCCCTTGAAACAAATGTGATACTTTTTTTTACTTTTCTGGGCAGGTTTTGACGTGCAGGTTTTGAGGTTTTTCTTTCTTTTCTTCCAAGAGGATATTTTTCAGGTAAGGTTTCACCTTACTGGCATATTGCCATGGTGGTTACTGTGACATTATCAGTGTATTTTTCTCAATTTTAACCCATTGAAACAAATGTGATACTTTTCTTTTTTACTTTTATGTGCATGTTTTGAGGTTTGTCTTTCTTTTTTTCAAAGAGGAGACTTCCCTTGTAGCATATTGCCATGGTTCCTATTTTATGTTAGCATGCTTCTTAGGGGTTATTATTATATAATTTAACCCTTTAGCTGCTTATTTTTTTAATTTTGGACTTTTGTGTGCAGGTTTTGAACTTTTTTTTTTACTCCAGCCACCCCTTTACATTGGCCACCTGTTGGTGAGCCACGGGGTACTGATACCCCCTCTAGTTATAGTTACTAATGACCCAGACTTAGCTGGTGCTAAACTCTTTAATTCAGGGCCAAACACAAATTTGTCCCCCCAATCCCCAAAATTTGCATCAAAAACCGAAAATTACATGTCCTATATGGTCCTCCATACATTTACTCCTCTGCGCATGCGCAGTGTCAAGGAGGCCTCGAAATTGGCACCAATTATCATTCTTACAACCAGTGCCTGGTAAGTGTTATGTACTCAGCAGGGAGGTATGAGTTCCCAACTCCTGGGAGGGCCATCCCCGTCTGGGTCATTGGTAAGTATAAAAATATATAAATTACTATAAATTTTTTAACATTTTTATACTGTACCAATGACCCAGACTTAGATGAATAGTAAACAGGCTGGAGGGCCTAGGACATAAAGGAAAATCCAATAAGCTCAATTATCTATAAAAGAATATCCCCTGCAGGAGAAAAGGAGAGATAGGCTTTACATGTATCTTTCTTATTTATATTAAAGAAGAAAGACACAATACCGATCAGTAATTGAGCATAATAATAATCAATGATCTCTATTAACATCCAGTATAACCCTTTATACGAATATTTTTAAAGGTAAGCCAATAAATAAAGGAAGTCCAGAGAAATGAGACTCTTTATATTCATTAAAAGCGTCCGAGGATTGTATATTAACGCTCGTTTGACACATGACATATACAAATGCTTCACACCGAGCTACACTTTAAAAATATTACATGGATGAGTAAACATTAGCTTTACACTTTAAAACCATCCCGGTACCGACTCGGAATTATTGACTCTAGGGGAGGTATTCCCTTGCTTTTCACTATAAAGCAGGTGACCTAAGGGAACACCCCTCCCACCCCCCACCCCCCCCCCCCCCCCCCCCCCCTTCCCCTTGCCCTGGGTCAAATACCCCAGAGCGAAGAGGGCAGCAGGACAGAGTCACCGCCAGAACAGAATGCCTACATAACTATAGTTGCAACTGTTTAGTGGACGATATTCGGAGAAACTGATAACGGACCTAAACAATGGAGGTCTCCAGAAATGGACTCAATATCTCTGAGATAGAAATTAGTGAATGTGGAAGGTTGAGACCAATATGCAGCCTTCATTAAATCAATAATAGCAATACAATTAGCATAGTCCCAAGAAGTAGAAAGAGCTCTTACTTCATGAGTTGAGGTCTTGAGTGCCGACTGCTGAGAAGAAGATAATTTTTCATAAGCAGTACGAATAGTTAATTGAATCCATCTAGCAATAGAATGAACCATAATATCCTTTCTATTAGGCATCAAAGACAGAAAGAAACGCTTACGTCCCTTTCTGATGAACTCAGATGTAAGTTTGTAAATACGTATTGCTCTAACAGGACAAAGTAAAGGCCTACGCCCATCAGATGATGAAAGGGCCTTAATAACAATAGGTTCAGGATACTTATTAGGAGCCCGATTCTTAGCCAAAAATCTAACATTGGTGGTAAAGGTAATAGTATTACCAACACTACGGTAGTGAGAATCATCCACAGATAGTGCATGAAGCTCACTAACTCTTCTGGCAGAAGAGAAGGCTAAGAGAAAAGCTGTCTTATATGTTAAGAATTTGAAGTCCACTGTGTCAAGAGGCCCAAAAGGCGCTTCTTTTAGCTTAAGAAGAACCCAAGCCAAATTCCACTTGGGAATTAATCTAAGGGTTCTAGGTCTATTTATCGAAAAATTTCTAACTAATTTAGATAAAGAGACATTAGTTCCAATCATTAAGCTATCATGATGTGCATAGGTATCGGATAGCATAGACCTATAACCCTTAATGGTGATAGGCTGCAGTTTAATCTCATCAAACAAGTATACTAGAAAGTTTGCAATGTCTGGAATGGAAGTTTCATAAATATCTACGGAATGATCCCCACACTACTGACGAAAGACCTTCCACTTAGCAGCATAGTTTAGCGAAGAGGAGGTCCTCCTACAGTTAGAAATCGTGTCCACTGCTCGTCCTGTAAAATGTTTTCCGGGCAAGAAGGACCGCACAACGGAAATACGTGAAGGTTTAGACCTTGCGGATTGTGATGGAGGATGCACGATTTACCCTGCGAAAGAAGATCTTCCCACTGAGGAAGCTTCCTCGGTATATCCCACATCAGACACCTGAGTAGATTTATCCACGCTCTCTGTGAAGACAGAGATGCTACCAACAGAATCTTGCATTGCGATTGTTTTATCTTGAGCAATATCTGCTGAATCAACGGCGCAGGAGGATACGCATATCCTATCATTCCGTCCCAAGAGATCGAGAGAGCGTCTACTGCAAATGCTCGAGGATCCAGACAAGGTGACACATACGTCTGCAACTGATTGTTGAGATGTGTCGCAAATAAATCTATCATTGGCCATTCCCATTGGCAGCAAATCTGATTGAATACTTGCTTGTTCAGAGTCCATTCTGACGGCAACAGGCGACCCCTCCGTGAAAGGGAGTCTGCTAAGACATTCAGACGACCCGGAATATGACGGACCGAGAAGAATCTGATGTTCTAGTACAAACAGAAGAATTCTTTCCATTAGATTGAGCAACGGAATGGAATGAGTGCCACCTTGGTTCCGAATATACACAACTACTGTCGTATTGTCGGACAGAATTTGCACGTGTGCATTCTGAATAACATCTATCCAATGACGTAGAGGAAGCCAAATTGACATCATCTCTTTGATGTTGATGTGCTTGCTCAAAAACTGCGGATCCCAAAGACCCTGGCACTTCAAATCCAATGGGCTCAGTGTCGTGCCCCAACCTGTTTGACTGGCATTCATCATAATTGTAAAACTCGGATCTGGCAATTACAGTGGTACTCCCTGAGTTAGCCACTGTATGTCTGCCCAAGTCTGAATCTCTTGTTTCACTTGGCTTGACAAGAGGATGTCCGTCTCGAGCGAATGAATCTTCACTCTCCAATTCTAAGTCAGATAGACCTGGAGAGCACGAGTGCGTAGCCGCCCCATTGGAATAAGATCCACAGCAGCTCCGCACAGACCTATTAGTCCCATGAATTCTCTCGCTGTAACGTTGTCTGAGTGAAGACAATAGCGAGCGTAACAACTGACTAATTTCGCTCAGGTTAACGGCAGATGAACGAGATTGTTGTGCGTCTCGAAGTTCATCCCCAGGTGGGTGAATGACTTGGACGGCACCAGATCCGACTTCTCTTCGTTTACTATGAAACCGAGACGTCGGAGCAATAGGAGCAGATTCTGTATATCGTTCTGAAGCATTAACTCATTGCCGTATCTCTGAAGAATATCGTCAGGTAAGCCGACGTTACTGCAGACGAATGAGCTCGGAAATAAGTCATTACCGAGTTCATTACTTGAGTGAAAGAAAGCCCAGGGCGCTAGATTCAGACCAAAGCACATCACTCGGAACTGATAAATGACACCTAGGACAGCGAAGCGAAGATACTTTCTGAATGCCGGATGTACCATAACGTGAAAGTACGCATCCTTGAGGTCTATGCTCGCAGCATAGTCGTTCACTTGAATGCTCGCTCTGACCGATCAAATGGTCTCCATATAAAACTTTGGAGCCACGATCAGCTTGTTTATCCCGCTTAAATCGATCACTGGATGGAACGAGCCGTCTGGTTTCGAAACCAGAAAGAGATGGCGGTAGAAACCTGGAGATTCCTGGTTTTCTACGACCTCTATCGTGTTCTTCTTTAAAAGAGACTGGACTTCTGACAGAAGTGCTGTTCTTTTCTGAAAATTTGACGGAAGCTGAGTCCATCTTGGACTTCAAGTTAACGGAGGTTTGCCTTTGAAGGACAGTTTTAGTCCTTCCGAAATAACCCCTCAAACCCAAGGGTCCTCCGTAACTGATTCCCAGTTGTTTGAGAAACATGACAGTCTTCCAGCCACCGGAACGCGACAGAGGTCTAAACCATCACCTCCTGGATCTGCGAGGCTTGCGGGAGGAGAAACTATGTCCTCTGCAACCCGCACCTCGCCCCGTCGGCCTAGGGGCGTCTGACCAGTTATTTCGGCCAGCATAACGGCCCCTACTCGAGTCGCTACTCTGACGGTCTCCAGAGTAAGACCTAGAGGATGCATAGGAACCTCTATAGGAACTTCCCTTGGACGAACTCATCCCAGAAGTGTCTGGCCTACTCCTCTCTGCTGGTTCCGACTTCTTGGAAGCAGACTTAAATAGCAGAGAGTCAGAAGCTCTCTTAGTTAATTTATCATATATTGCAGAAAGCTTGCCGCTGAAGAGAAACTCTCCGGAGACCGGAGCGACTCTAAGAGAGTTTTTCACCTTACTGTCCAAGCGTGTGAAAGTAGCTAGGGCCGCGTCACGTCTAGCTAACTGCAGATTTGCCACTGAAAGGGCGGAGTTATATGTGGAAAAAGCTATGGCCCTGGACAGAACTCTTAAGGATGTCTATACATCTTGGAATTCTGGTCATTCAAAGAGTAATGACAACGCTCTAGTAAGGTGATCTGCGTATGAAAGACGTCTAAACTAGCTCTGTTAGACAATATCGTCGTTTCAATCGTTGACGAAGGAAGTGACATAGACGACAGCATGGATATATCAAGGTCTTCAGCCTGGTCGTCCAAATGCAGAGGAACTCTCTGGATGCCCTGACCTGCCGTATCATTCCTTTGATTGATGAAAGGCAGCTGTAGAGCAGATGTCGGAAGGAAGGCTGATCTGCCCGTCTTATTGGCAAGTTTGTCAATAGCGTCATCTAATAATTCAAATATCCGAGAGACATTCCTGGACTGTAACGGAAATTCTGGGACAATGTCCCTAAACCGATTAAAAAAGTCGGTGTCCAGTGGCGCTATCAACCTTCTATCTGGCTGCGCAGCATTCTGGTCCAGAGGAACAACTTCTGGAAGGTAATGCCGGATGAACTCTACGGCTATTTTATGTTGTTCCGAAAGGGAAATATCTAACTCATCGGAATCCCTTTCGCCATCCTGCCGGACCTCTTGCAATTCTCGGTTGTCCGCACCTGATCCAGTGGCAAAACATACCGACCCAGCATCATCTGAAACTTCATGTTCCGACAAAGGCTCTGCCGGTTGCTAGGATGCTGCGATGATCTTTGCTATCTGTGATTGCACGTCTGTTACGGAGGCCTGGGGAGCCGCGGTCTTACTGGATTTAGCCGCTGGAAGCTCCCTGGATGTTGCATCCTGCATACATCTTTTATGCGAACGTCCGGATGTAGAAGGCCTCGTTTCCCTGGCTACCGGATGGCGTGACCTGGTCGCCGTGGAATCCCTGGTCGGCGAAGCTGACTGTATCTCACTGGTCACGTAGCCAAGGTGTGGTCGTGTGTGCTGCCATGAGGATGAGGAAGCCTTATAGGTAGCCTCGCCGGACTGCCTATATACCGGAGCGTCCCAAGCGACGACGTATGCTCCGACTGCGTAATGCTACGAACTACAACATCTGGTCCCAGATGCTGCTGTATGAGAGAGGGACCTGGACAAGCTAAAAAACAGACTATCAGGCTTCCTCCGATCCATCCTCCTTTCCGTCGTCACAGGGTGTGCACATGGAAGTTTTATAGTGCTCGCAACACCCGACTCTATCTCCTGGACCGCAACGGACGAACCCGGGTGCTGCCCCATTCAGTGAATGGACGCGACACCGGGCGAGCTAGCGGACGTCAACCCCTTCGAACTCCTTTCGGGTAACTGACGGATCTCCATGAGCACTTTTGCTGCTAGCTCTTCACTTGTTTGTGACGACGGAGGCACACTTCTGGACGACATCACGGAAATATCACACTGTTCTTGTTCCTCTGAAAAAGAGAGTGAAAGACTAGAGTGACTCTGCAGAGAGAGGATGGGCATGGCCCTCTCTCCAGTAACAACATACCGTGACACACATTTCCAACGTTTGTCATCCCATTTGAAACACACAGAACAAAGATCAGTGCGAGTACATTGAGTACAATTAATACAGAGATCATGAGAATCGGAGGAAGATTTCCTCCTAGAACAATTTGAACAATAATCATTCATTGTGAAAAAAGGAAAACAATCATAGCACTCGCACTAATCCTTGAAAGTTAAAAAATTTATAGTAATTTATATATTTTTTATACTTACCAATGACCCAGACTTAGCTGGTGCTAACTCTAACAAAACCAGGGCCAAACACAAATTTTGCCCCCCAATCCCCAAAATTTGCATCCAAAACAAAAAGAAATCATGTCCTAAAGGACCTCCATACTATGCCTCTACTGCGCATGCGCAGAGACGCAGTCGTCCCGAAATTGGCGCCAATTATCATTCTTACTGGCAGTGCCTGGTCAGCGCTATGTACTCAGCGGGGAGGCAAGAGTTCCCAACTCCAGGGAGGGCCATCCCCGTCTGGGTCATTGGTAAGTATAAAAAATATATAAATTACTATAAATTTTTTAACATTTTTATACTGTACCAATGACCCAGACTTAGCTGAATAGTAAACAGGCTGGAGGGCCTAGGACATAGAGGAAAATCCAATAAGCTCAACTATATAGTAAAGAGGTAACCCCTTAAGGAGAAAAGGAGTATTAGGCTTTACATGTATCTTTCTTATTTAATATTAAATTAGAAAGATACACTACCCTTAATAATTGAGCACAATAACATTCATGTTCTCTATTAACATCCAGTATAACCCTTATACTAATTATTTTTAAAGCAAGCCAATAAATAAAGTAGTCCAGAGAATTGAGACTCTTTATAATCATTTAAAAGTGTCCGAGTATTGTATATTAAAGCCCGTTTGACACTTGACATATACAAATGCTTCACACCGAGCTACACTTTAAAAATAAGACATGAATGAATTTAAACATTAATATTACACTTTAAAACCATCCCGGAAGCGACTCAGAAATACTGACTTGGAGGAGGCATTCCCTTGCTTTTCACTATAAAGCAGGTGACCTAAGGGAACACCCGCCCCCCCCCCCCTCCCCTTGCCCTGGGTCAAATAGCCCAGAGCGAAGAGGGCAGCCGGACGGAGTCACTGCCGGAACAGAAAGCCTGCATAACTATAGTTGCAACTGTTTAGTGGACGACATTCTGAGCAACAGATAACGGACCTAAACAATGCAGGTCTCCAGAAATGGACTCAATATTTCTGAGATAAAAATTCGTAAATGTGGATGGCTGAGACCAATAAGCAGCCTTCATTAAATCTGTAATAGCAACACTATTAGCATAAGCCCAGGAAGTAGAAAGAGCTCTTACTTCATGAGCAGAAATCTTAAGCACAGACTGCTGAGAAGAAGATAAATCTTCATAAGCAGTACGGATAGTTAACTGAATCCATCTAGCAATAGAATGGACTGAAATGTCCTTTCTATTAGGCATCAAAGACAGAAAGAAACGTTTCCGTCCCTTTCTGATAAACTGAGATCTCTGTTTATAGACATGTAGTGCTCTAACAGGACAGAGTAAAGGCCTACGCCCGTCTGAAGACGGAAGAGCCTTAATAACAATAGGTTCCGGATATTTATTAGGAGCCTGATTCTTAGCTAAAAAACCCACATTAGTAGTGAAGGTGATAGTGTTCCCAACACTACGATAATGAGAATCATCCACCGATAGTGCATGAAGCTCACTGACTCTTCTGGCAGAAGAGAAAGCTAAGAGAAAAGCTGTCTTATAAGATAAGAATTTGAAATCTACTGTCCCAAGAGGTTCAAATGGCTTTTCCTTCAATTTAAGGAGAACCCAAGCTAAATTCCACTTAGGAATTAATCTAAGAGTTCTGGGTCTATTTATCGAAAAGTTTCTAACCAACTTCGATAAAGAGACATTAGATCCAATTTGTAAACTATCATGATGTGCATAGGTATCAGATAACATAGATCTATAACCCTTTATAGTAACAGGCTGCAGTTTGATTTCGTCAAACAAGTATACTAGAAAGTTTGCAATGTCTGGTATAGAGGGATCAAATATATCTACAGAATGATCCCTACACGAACGACGAAAAACCTTCCACTTAGCCGCATAGTTTAGCGAAGAGGAGGTCCTCCTACAGTTAGAAATCGCGTCCACTGCTCGTCCTGTAAAGTGCTTGCCATGCAAGAAGGACTGCACAACGGAAAAACGTGAAGGTTGAGACCTTGCGGGTTGTGATGGAGTTGGCGCGATTTCCCCTGCGAAAGAAGATCCTCTCGTGGAGGAAGCTTCCGCGGTAGGTCCCACAACAGACACCTGAGTAGATTTATCCACGGTCTCTGTGGCGACAGAGATGCTACCAACAGAATCTTGTATTGAGATTGTTTTATCTTTAGCAATACTTGTTGAATTAACGGCGCTGGAGGATACGCATATCCTATCATTCCGTCCCAAGGGATCGACAGAGCATCTACTGCAAATGCTCTTGGATCCGGACACGGAGATACATACGTCTGCAACTGATTGTTGAGATGTGTCGCAAATAAGTCTATCATTGGCCGTTCCCATTGGTAGCAAATCTGATTGAATACTTGTTTGTTGAGAGTCCACTCTGACGGCAACAAGCGACCCTTTCGTGAAAGGGAGTCTGCTAGCACATTCAGACGACCCGGTATGTGACGGACCGAAAGAAGAACGTGATGTTCTAACGCAAACAGAAGGATTCTTTCCGTTAGATTGAACAACGGAACTGAATGAGTGCCTCCCTGATTCCGTATATACACCACTACTGTCGTATTGTCGGATAGGATTTGGACATGAGCATCGTGAATAATGTCCATCCAGTGACGTAACGCAAGCCAAATTGACATCATTTCCTTGATGTTTATGTGCTTGCACAGGAATTGCGGATCCCAAAGACCCTGGCATCTCGAATCCGTTGGGATTAATGATGCACCCCAACCTGTTTGACTGGCATCCGTCATAACGGTAAAACTCGGATCCGGCAACTGCAGCGGAACTCCTTAAGTTAACCACTGAATGTTTGCTCAAGTCTGAATCTCTTGTTTCACTTGATCTGACAAGAGAACGTCTACATCGAGCGAATGAATTTTCACACTCCAATTCTGAGTCAGGAAAATTTGAAGAGGACGTGTGCGTAGCCGCCCCATCGGAATGAGATCCGCGGCGGCTCTGCACAGACCTATCAGTCTCATAAATTCTCTCGCCGTGACTTTGTCTGCGTGCAGACAATAGTGAGCGTAACAACTGACTAATTTCGCTCTGGTTAACGGCAGACGAACGAGATTGTTGTGCGTCTCGAAGCTCATTCCCAGATGAGTGAATGACTTGGACGGCACCAGATCCGACTTCTCCTCGTTTACTATAAAACCGAGACGTCGGAGCAATAGAAGAAGATTCTGAACATCGTTCTGAAGCGTTAACTCGTTGCCGTACCTCTGAAGAATGTCGTCCAGGTAGGCCGACGTTACCGCAGACGAATGAGCTCGGAAGTAGATCATTACCGAGTTCATTACCCGAGTGAAAGCCCAGGGTGCTAGATTCAATCCGAAGCACATCGCCCGGAATTGATACACCACTCCCAGGACTGCAAAGCGTAGATACTTTCGGAATGTCGGATGTACCATGACGTGAAAGTACGCATCTTTGAGATCTATGCTCGTTGCATAATCGTTCACCCGAATACTCGCTCTGACCGATCGAAACGTCTCCATATAAAACTTTGGAGCGACGATCAGCTTGTTTATCCAGCTCAAATCTATGACTGGACGGAACGAGCCGTCTGGTTTCGGAACCAGAAACAGATGGCTGTAGAATCCCAGAGATTCCTGGTTTTCTACGACCTCTACCACGTTCTTCATTAAAAGAGACTGCACCTCTGATAACAGAGCGTCTCTTTTCTGTGGATTTGACGGAAGATGAGTCCACTTTGGACTTCGAGTTAATGGAGGCTTTCGTTTGAAGGATATCTTTAGACCTTCCGAAGTCATCCTCTCACCCAAGGGTCGTCCGTAATCGACGCCCACTCTTGTGAAAAACTCGACAACCTTCCGCCAACCGGAACGCGATAGAGGTTTAAGCCATCACCTCCTGGACCTGCGAGGCCTGCGGTAGGAGAAACCACGTCTTCCACGACCCGCACCTCGCCTCGTCGACCTCGGGGCGTCCGACCGATTGTCCCGGCCTGAAGGACGTCCCGAACGAGAGTCGCTATCCTGACGGTCTCTCGAATAAGACCAAGAGGACGAACCGGAACCTCTATAGGAACCTCTCTTGGGCGCATTAGACCCAGAAGTGCCTGTCTTATTCGTGTCTGCTGTATCCGACTTTTTAGGAGCCGATCTGAACAACAGAGAATCATTAGCTTTCTTTTTAATTTTATCATAAATAGCGGAAAGCTTGCCGTCAAAGAGAAGTTCTCCTGAGACCGAAGCGACTCTAAGAGAGTTCTTCACCTTAGAATCCACTAGTGTGGATGTAGCTAGGGCTGCGTCACGTCTAACCAACTCCAGATTTGCCACTGAAAGGGCGGAGTTACACGTGGAATAAGCTACTGCCCTTGAAAGAAGTCTTAAAGAGGATTGTATATCCTGAAACTCTTCCCCTTGAAGGCGCAGTGATAACGCCTTAGTAAGGTGATTTGCGTAAGATAAGGCATCTAAATTGGCTCTGTTAGACGCAATAGCTGTTTCCAACACCGCGGTTGGAATAGAAGCTGACGACTGTAATGATAGCTCTAAGTCTTCCGCCTCGTCGTCCATACGCAGAGGAACTCTCGGTATACCCTGTCCTGCCGTATCGAATTTATTCCTTGCATTAATGAAAGGCAGGTTGAGAGTATTAGCGGACAAGAAACCTGCTTTCCCCGTCCTGGAAGCAAGTTTAAATATAGCGTCGTTCAATAATTCAAATGTTCTAGCAACATTATTGGACTGCGACGGAAACTCGGGAGCGATGTCCCTGAACCGCTCAAAAAATTCAGAGTCCAATGACGCTATAATTCTCTTGTCCGGAAGCGCAGCAGTCTGGCCCGACGGAACAACTTGAGGGAGAAAGTGCTGGATGAAGTCCACGGCAGCTTTATGTTGTTCCGAAAGGGATAGCTCCAAGTCATCCGTATCCCTTTCACCATCCAGTCGGACCTCACGATGTTCCCGGTCGTCCGCCCCCGATGCTTCGGCGGAGCGTACCGACCCAGCGCCGTCGGATAATTCTCGATCCGACACCGTTTCTGTCGGCTGCTGGGATGCTGCGATAAGCTGTGATATCTGCACAAGAATGTCCGGCGTCGAGACCTGTGGAGGCGCAGTCTTTCGCTGCTTCGCCGAGGGCAGCTCCGCATCAGATGGCTCCCGCATACTTTTCCTATGCGAACGTCCGGAGTCCATCGGTCTCGAATCCCTGGCTGCCGGATGGTGTGACCTGGTCGCCGAAGAATCCTTCATCGGCGAAGCTGGTAATATATCGGCGGTCACGCAGCCAAGGTGCGGTCGTGTGCGCTGACGAGAAGAGGAAGCCTTAACAGTCTCTGCGGACTGCTTATACAACGGAGCGTGCCGAGCGACGGACGTATGCTCCGCTAAAGACACATTTTGTACCACAACATCTGGTCCCAGATGTTGTTGTACGAGAGAGGGACCTCTCTCGCTCGCGGCCCGGCTGGACCTGGACGAGCTAGGAACCGGACTAAAAGGCTTCCTCCGTTCTCGCTTACTATCCGCCGTCACTGGGTGTGCATCTATTATGTTTATAGTGCTCGCATCACCCAAAATTTCCTCTTGGACCGCATCGGACGAACCCGGCTGCCGAACCATTCGGTGAATGGACGCTACACCGGGCGAGCTAGCGGACGACATTTGTCTAATCTCCATGAGCACTTTTGCCGCTAGCTCTGAATTCATTTGTGACGACGGACGCACACTTGAAGAAGATAACATGGAAACATCACCCTGTTCTGGTTCCTCTGAAATAGAAACTGAGAGAGTAGAGTGACCTTGTGGAGAAAGAGCCGGCATCGCTCTTTCTCCAGAAACAACATATCGTGACACACGTTTCCAATGTTTCTCATCCCAATGTTCACATATAGGACAGGGATTAATGCGAGAACACTGACTACAATTAATACAATGATCATGAAAGTCAGAGGAAGATTTCTTCCTATTACAATTTGAACAACGTCCCTTCATTGTGAAAGAACAACAATAAGTCCTAGTTACTCGCAAAAACCCCTGACACAAAGATACATAATAACATGATCCATTAATAAATGAAAAAACAATTGCAAAACAAAATAATTTTGAAAAAAATATTTTTTCAGAGAAGCCCAAGTTGCTGAAAAGTAACGTTGAGCCCCGATGGATCCGATGGCAAAGTGTGGTCAAAAATTTTAAATTTATATAAAATAATTAATGAGACACTTTCGGATAATATAAATGTATCTTATAATGAGATAAACTACCACAAAGGCAAACAGCCCCCCTCAAAAAAGGTTGTTGCCAATGAAAACAAACAGTGTAAACACACTAGAAAACATGACTCCAGGCACTGAAAAAACTGGCCCGGAATCAGTCATCAATTACACTCTATCTGATGCAAAACAGAGACTCCCAGGGGAGAATCTGTAGAACATCAGATGGAAGATGCAGAACACAAACGTTATACACCCATGGGTGAAAACGTAACTATGGGGAAAATAACAGAAAACATTCTGTAACCAAGCAACTCTCCCAGGAAATTTTAGAAATGAAATTTCTCAAAAATATGCCAAAAGCATGGGAGAATTGCCAGGGGGGACTTTAGAAGGCTAGGGGAGAGGAAACACTGAATAAGCAGTGCAACAATTAGCAAGAATGACAACAAGAGGCCCATGCCTCGAAAATAAGCAACTTAACATAATTTCATCAAAAAATTTTAAGTACAGCCCTGATTATTTTTTGCCACTTCTTTTTCCTCTCCTCCTTCTATCCTCCTTAGAATCACATTTTCTCCAAAAATTACGTGTCTGGCATCCTTTAAACTGAGATTTACAAGCACAAAGATCAGTGAGATGTTGACTGATGAAGGGCCAAACAGAGAATGATAATTGGCGCCAATTTCGGGACGACTGCGTCTCTGCGCATGCGCAGTAGAGGCGTAGTATGGAGGTCCTTTAGGACATGATTTCTTTTTGTTTTGGATGCAAATTTTGGGGATTGGGGGGCAAAATTTGTGTTTGGCCCTGGTTTTGTTAGAGTTAGCACCAGCTAAGTCTGGGTCATTGGTACAGTATAAAAATATAAAGATACAAAATAAAACAATCCATTATAATCATTACGAAATAATGATTCGAAAAGAAAAAAATTTTTAACAAAATTTTTTCAGAAGAGCCCAAGTTCCCAATGGTTACCCTGAGCCCAATGGATCCCAAAAAAGCCTAAGTGTGGACAAAAATTTAAATTCATTTTGAAAAAATTAATGTAACACTTACGGACAATATTAATGTATCTTGCTATGAAATAAGTGATGCAGAAGACAAGTAATCACTATCAGCAGTAACTGTTGTCAATCTAAGCCAATGTGTCAATAAACCGGAAACATGACTTCAGGCACTGAAAAACCTGGCCCGAAATCAGTTACCAATTTAAAACACTATCTGATGCAAAACAGAGGCTTCCAGAGAAGAAACTGTAGAACATCAGATGGTAGATGCAGACCAAAACGCCTAAACACCCCTAGGGTGAGGACGTAAACATGGGGAAAAAACAGAAAAAATTCTGTTACCAAGCCAAAAACTCCCAACAAATTTTAGTAATAAACATTACAAAATATAAGCCAAAACATGGGAGAATAGCTAGGGGGGAATAAGGAAGGTAGAGGAGCAACACTGATCAAACAATGGTACATTCATAGCAAGAATGACAACAACAGGGCCATGCCTTGAAAAAAGGCAACATGAAATAATTTCGTAAAATAATTATAAGTTACAGCCCTGAACATTTTCTTGCACTATTTTTTCCTCTCATCCTTATATTTCCTCTTTATTTCCACCATTTCTCTCATCAAAATGTGTCTGGCATCATGAACACTGAGATTTGGAAGCACAAATAACAGTGAAGTGTAACTGTTTTGAGGGCCAAACAAAGAATGATAATTGGCGCCAATTTTGATACCTCCTTGACACTGCGCATGCGCAGAGGAGTAAATGTATGGAGGACCATATAGGACATGTAATTTTCGGTTTAGCACCAGCTAAGTCTGAGTCATTGGTACAGTATAAAAATATACTATTTTTTCAACTGCTGAATTTGCATATTACGCAGGCAGATGCGGCCGATTCGTTGGGTAAAGGGTTAAGGGCTAGACTGGTTCCAGACCAAAATAGCACTGAATACCTTACAGAATTAGACTGATGGCCTGGAAGTTTGATGGTTCTCATCTTCTCATATGCAAATACTTTCTGCTAGACAGGTTTACCTGTAAACTAATGTTACTGCCCCAACTCAAAAGTGCTATTTTAGTAACAGTGATCTTGACCTTCTACAAAATGCATGAAAATTAATAGGGTTCTTCTACTTTCACCCGAGTTACTATCCATGTAGTCTGGTTCAACAGAACTGAAGTTATGTCCTGAAGACAAATTTTTTACCACATTCCATCTATAGAAAACGTCCTGTGGCCTCCCACCTTTTGGTTGCATACCCCAGTATCAATAGGGTTCTTTCTAAATTTGTAGACATGTGTCATATAAAATTAAATCTATTGACAGAAACAAATTTTTGACAAAGTGATATTTATGGTAACAGCACAGTAACGATTAACCACACAGCAATTTATTCATTTATTTATTGGTGTTTAAGGTCACTCTCTTTCAGCATCTATGGCTAAATCATGACCACAGCAAAAGTATGAAGTCAAGTTTAGCCAATTGTTTATACCACACTTGCCCCTTTAAAGGACTTCCACTCCATGCATTGGTTACCAGATCTTATTTATAACTGAAGCAGAACTTGTTTACCAAGCACTGCTTCACTTCACAGGGTTACCGTGGTAAGACCCCAATGCTACAGACTCCAAATTGATAGGGTACTTCTTTGTCCATATGCAAGTATTTTACTTAAGTCTGGCTCAGATGTGATGAATATTACAAAAGTTATTGCCTGGAAATCAAAAGTGATATTTTTAAATTAGTGAAACAGTGACCTTGATCTTTGTGCAATCAACCTGAAATATATCATCCTGAAAAAGGGATTAAATAGTCCATTTATCACCAGAGCAGAGAGAAAACTGACCAAATTCTGGTCAGTTAAATAACCCTGTTAACACTTAGAAACCTGAAGTCAAGTCTACTCACCGTGATGTAATACAACAGGAACTCTCATACTGATGGCCCAGATAATAGCAAACAAGGAGAAAAGTAAAATCAGATTAGGCCCATCAAAAAAATATTTTAGATTCTTAGGCAGTTTTCTCTCAATTTTATGATGATGGAGGGATGCTTTTAATTTTTATTTTTTTCTTGTTAATCCAAAAAAGAAGTTCTGCAAATTTATTTATTTACTTATTTATTGGGGTTTAACAAAACTTTTGACAGCCAGGGTAAACTCGTGTCGGACAGTTTTACAGGTGGAGGAAGCCAGAGAGAGAACCATGGAGGAATGGCAATCAACTATCAGACTACTCAACTAGTGTTGAAACGATTAATGCCATTTGGATTTTTACTAACCGACTAATCGCCAGGTAGTAGTTGACGATTAATCGACTAGATGGGTATGCAATGTCAGATGCTAAACTAAGCAAAAAATTCTACAAAAGTTAAAAAATTTATAGTAATTTATATATTTTTTATACTTACCAATGACCCAGACTTAGCTGGTGCTAACTCCACAAAAACCAGGGCCAAACACAAATTTTGCCCCCCAATCCCCAAAATTTGCATCCAAAACAAAAAGAAATCATGTCCTAAAGGACCTCCATAGTACGACTCTACTGCGCATGCGCAGTGACGCAGTCGTCCCGAAATTGGCGCCAAATATCATTCTTACTGGCAGTGCCTGGTCAGCGCTATGTACTCAGCGGGGAGGCAAGAGTTCCCAACTCAGGGAGGGCCATCCGCGTCTGGGTCATTGGTAAGTATAAAAAATATATAAATTACTATAAATTTTTTAACATTTTTATACTGTACCAATGACCCAGACTTAGCTGAATAGTAAACAGGCTGGAGGGCCTAGGACATAGAGGAAAATCCAATAAGCTCAATTATAAAATAAAGAGGTAACCCCTTAAGGAGAAAAGGAGTATTAGGCTTTACATGTATCTTTCTTATTTAATATTTAAATTAGAAAGATACACTACCCTTAATAATTGAGCACAATAACATTCATGTTCTCTATTAACATCCAGTATAACCCTTATACTAATTATTTTTAAAGCAAGCCAATAAATAAAGTAGTCCAGAGAATTGAGACTCTTTATAATCATTTAAAAGTGTCCGAGTATTGTATATTAAAGCCCGTTTGACACTTGACATATACAAATGCTTCACACCGAGCTACACTTTAAAAATAAGACATGAATGAAATTAAACATTAATATTACACTTTAAAACCATCCCGGAAGCGACTCAGAAATACTGTCTTGGAGGAGGCATTCCCTTGCTTTTCACTATAAAGCAGGTGACCTAAGGGAACACCCGCCCCCCCCCCCCCCCCCCCCCCCTTCCCCTTGCCCTGGGTCAAATAGCCCAGAGCGAAGAGGGCAGTCGGACGGAGTCACTGCCGGAACAGAAAGCCTGCATAACTATAGTTGCAACTGTTTAGTGGACGACATTCTGAGCAACAGATAACGGACCTAAACAATGCAGGTCTCCAGAAATGGACTCAATATTTCTGAGATAAAAATTAGTAAATGTGGATGGCTGAGACCAATAAGCAGCCTTCATTAAATCTGTAATAGCAACACTATTAGCATAAGCCCAGGAAGTAGAAAGAGCTCTTACTTCATGAGCAGAAATCTTAAGCACAGACTGCTGAGAAGAAGATAAATCTTCATACGCAGTACGGATAGTTAACTGAATCCATCTAGCAATAGAATGGACTGAAATGTCCTTTCTATTAGGCATCAAAGACAGAAAGAAACGTTTCCGTCCCTTTCTGATGAACTGAGATCTCTGTTTATAGATACGTAGTGCTCTAACAGGACAGAGTAAAGGCCTACGCCCGTCTGAAGACGGAAGAGCCTTAATAACAATAGGTTCCGGATATTTATTAGGAGCCTGATTCTTAGCTAAAAAACCGACATTAGTAGTGAAGGTGATAGTGTTCCCAACACTACGATAATGAGAATCATCCACCGATAGTGCATGAAGCTCACTGACTCTTCTGGCAGAAGAGAAAGCTAAGAGAAAAGCTGTCTTATAAGATAAGAATTTGAAATCTACTGTCCCAAGAGGTTCAAATGGCTTTTCCTTCAATTTAAGGAGAACCCAAGCTAAATTCCACTTAGGAATTAATCTAAGAGTTCTGGGTCTATTTATCGAAAAGTTTCTAACCAATTTCGATAAAGAGACATTAGATCCAATTTGTAAACTATCATGATGTGCATAGGTATCAGATAACATAGATCTATAACCCTTTATAGTAACAGGTTGCAGTTTGATTTCGTCAAACAAGTATACTAGAAAGTTAGAGGGATCAAATATATCAACAGAATGATCCCTACACCAACGACGGAAAACCTTCCACTTAGCCGCATAGTTTAGCGAAGAGGAGGTCCTCCTACAGTTAGAAATCGCGTCCACTGCTCGTACTGTAAAGTGCTTGCCATGCAAGAAGGACCGCACAACGGAAAAACGTGAAGGTTGAGACCTTGCGGGTTGTGATGTAGTTGGCGCGATTTCCCCTGCCAAAGAAGATCCTCTCGTGGAGGGAGCTTCCGCGGTAGGTCCCACAACAGACACCTGAGTAGATTTATCCACGGTCTCTGTGGCGACAGAGATGCTACCAACAGAATCTTGCATTGAGATTGTTTTATCTTTAGCAAAACTTGTTGAATTAACGGCGCTGGAGGATACGCATATCCTATCATTCCGTCCCAAGGGATCGATAGAGCGTCTACTGCAAATGCTCTTGGATCCGGACACGGGGACACATACGTTTGCAACTGATTGTTGAGATGTGTCGCAAATAAGTCTATCATTGGCCGTTCCCATTGGTAGCAAATCTGATTGAATACTTGTTTGTTGAGAGTCCACTCCGACGGCAACAAGCGACCCTTTCGTGAAAGGGAGTCTGCTAGCACATTCAGACGACCCGGTATGTGACGGACCGAAAGAAGAACGTGATGTTCCAACGCAAACAGAAGGATTCTTTCCGTTAGATTGAACAACGGAACTGAATGAGTGCCTCCCTGATTCCGTATATACGCCACTACTGTCGTATTGTCGGATAGGATTTGGACATGAGCATCGTGAATAATGTCCATCCAGTGACGTAACGCAAGCCAAATTGACATCATTTCCTTGATGTTTATGTGCTTGCACAGGAATTGCGGATCCCAAAGACCCTGGCATCTCGAATCCGTTGGGATTAATGATGCACCCCAACCTGTTTGACTGGCATCCGTCATAATGGTAAAACTCGGATCCGGCAACTGCAGCGGAACTCCTTGAGTTAACCACTGAATGTTTGCCCAAGTCTGAATCTCTTGTTTCACTTGATCTGACAAGAGAACGTCTACATCGAGCGAATGAATTTTCACACTCCAATTCTGAGTCAGGAAAATTTGAAGAGGCCGTGTGCGTAGCCGTCCCATCGGAATGAGATCCGCGGCGGCTCCGCACAGACCTATCAGTCTCATAAATTCTCTCGCCGTGACTTTGTCTGTATTCAGACAATAGCGAGCGTAACAACTGACTAATTTCGCTCTGGTTAGCGGCAGACGAACGAGATTGTTGTGCGTCTCGAAGCTCATTCCCAGATGAGTGAATGACTTGGACGGCACCAGATCCGACTTCTCCTCGTTTACTATGAAACCGAGACGTCGGAGCAATAGAAGAAGATTCTGAACATCGTTCTGAAGCGTTAACTCGTTGCCGTACCTCTGAAGAATGTCGTCCAGGTAGGCCGACGTTACCGCAGACGAATGAGCTCGGAAGTAGATCATTACCGAGTTCATTACCCGAGTGAAAGCCCAGGGTGCTAGATTCAATCCGAAGCACATGGCCCGGAACTGATACACCACTCCTAGGACTGCGAAGCGTAGATACTTTCGGAATGTCGGATGTACCATGACGTGAAAGTACGCATCTTTGAGATCTATGCTCGTTGCATAATCGTTCACCCGAATACTCGCTCTGACCGATCGAATCGTCTCCATATAAAACTTCGGAGCGACGATCAGCTTGTTTATCCAGCTCAAATCTATGACTGGACGGAACGAGCCGTCTGGTTTCGGAACCAGAAACAGATGGCTGTAGAATCCCAGCGATTCCTGGTTTTCTACGACCTCTACCGCGTTCTTCATTAAAAGAGACTGCACCTCTGATAGCAGAGCGTCTCTTTTCTGAGGGTTTGACGGAAGATGAGTCCACTTTGGACTTCGAGTTAATGGAGGCTTTCGTTTGAAGGATATCTTTAGACCTTCCGAAGTCACTCCTCTCACCCACGGGTCGTCCGTAATCGACGCCCACTCTTGAGAAAAACTCGACAACCTTCCGCCAACCGGAACGCGATAGAGGTTTAAGCCATCACCTCCTGGATCTGCGAGGCCTGCGGTAGGAGAAACCACGTCTTCCACGACCCGCACCTCGCCTCGTCGACCTCGGGGAGTCCGACCGATTGTCCCGGCCTGAAGGACGTCCCGAACGAGAGTCACTATCCTGACGGTCTCTCGAATAAGAGCTAGAGGACGCACCGGAACCTCTATAGGAACCTCTCTTGGGCGGATAAGACCCAGAAGTGCCCGCCTTATTCGTGTCTGCTGTATCCGACCTTTTAGGAGCGGATCTAAACAACAGAGAATCACTAGCTTTCTTTTTAATATTATCATAAATAGCGGAAAGCTTGCCGTCAAAGAGAAGATCTCCTGAGACCGAAGCGACTCTAAGAGAGTTCTTCACCTTAGAATCCACTAGTGTGGATGTAGACAGGGCTGCGTCACGTCTAACCAACTCCAGATTTGCCACTGAAAGGGCGGAGTTACACGTGGAATAAGCTACTGCCCTTGAAAGAAGTCTTAAGGAGGATTGTATATCCTGAAACTCTTCCCCTTGAAGACGCAGTGATAACGCCTTAGTAAGGTGATCTGCGTAAGATAAGGCATCTAAATTGGCTCTGTTAGACGCAATAGCTGTTTCCAACACTGCGGTTGGAATAGAAGCTGACGACGGTAATGATAGCTCTAAGTCTTCCGCCTCGTCGTCCATACGCAGAGGAACTCTCGGTATACCCTGACCTGCCGTGTCGAATTTATTCCTTGCATTAATGAAAGGCAGGTTGAGAGTATTTGCGGACAAGAAGCCTGCTTTCCCCGTCCTGGAAGCAAGTTTAAAAATAGCGTCGTTCAATAATTCAAATGTTCTTGCAACATTATTGGCCTGCGACGGAAACTCGGGAGCGATGTCCCTGAACCGCTCGAAAAAATCAGAGTCCAATGACGCTATAATTCTCCTGTCCGGAAGCGCAGCAGTCTGGCCCGACGGAACAACTTGAGGAAGAAAGTGCCGTATGAAGTCCACGGCAGCTTTGTGTTGTTCCGAAAGGGATAGCTCCAATTCATCCGTATCCCTTTCACCATCCGGTCGGACCTCCCGATGTTCCCGGTCGTCCGCCCCCGATGCTTCGGCGGAGCGTACCGACCCAGCGCCGTCGGATAATTCTCGATCCGACACCGTTTCTGTCGGCTGCTGGGATGCTGCGATAAGCTGTGCTATCTGCACTAGAATGTCCGACGTCGAGACCTGCGGAGGAGCGGTCTTTCGCTGCTTCGCCGAGGGCAGCTCCGCATCAGATGGCTCCCGCATACTTTTCCTATGCGAACGTCCGGAGTCCATCGGTCTCGAATCCCTGGCTGTCGGATGGTGTGACCTGGTCGCCGAAGAATCCTTCATCGGCGAAGCTGGCAAAATATCGGAGGTCACGCAGCCAAGGTGCGGTCGTGTGCGCCGACGAGAAGAGGAAGCCTTAACAGTCTCTGCGGACTGCTTATACAACGGAGCGTCCCGAGCGACGGACGTATGCTCCGCTAAAGACACATTTTGTACCACAACATCTGGTCCCAGATGTTGTTGTACGAGAGAGGGGCCTCTCTCGCTCGCGGCCCGGCTGGACCTGGACGAGCTAGGAACCGGACTAAAAGGCTTCCTCCGTTCTCGTTCACTATCCGCCGTCACTGGGTGTGCATCTATTATTTTTATAGTGCTCGCATCACCCAAAATTTCCTCTTGGACCGCATCGGACGAACCCGGCTGCCGAACCATTCGGTGAATGGACGCTACACCGGGCGAGCTAGCGGACGACATTTGTCTAATCTCCATGAGCACTTTTGCCGCTAGCTCTGTATTTATTTGTGACGACGGACGCACACTTGAAGATAACATGGAAACATCACCCTGTTCTGGTTCCTCTGAAATAGAAACTGAGAGAGTAGAGTGACCTTGTGGAGAAAGAGCCGGCATCGCTCTTTCTCCAGAAACAACATATCTTGACACACGTTTCCAATGTTTCTCATCCCAATGTTCACATACAGGACAGGGATTAATGCGAGAACACTGACTACAATTAATGCAATAATCATGAAAGTCAGAGGAAGATTTCTTCCTATTACAATTTGAACAAATTCCCTTCATTGTGAAAGAACAACAATAAGTCCTAGTTACTCGCAAAAACCCCTGACACAAAGATACATAATAACATGATCCATTAATAAATGAAAAAACAATTGCAAAACAAAATAATTTTGAAAAAATATTTTTTCAGAGAAGCCCAAGTTGCTGAAAAGTAACGTTGAGCCCCGATGGATCCGATGGCAAAGTGTGGTCAAAAATTTTAAAATTATATAAAATAATTAATGAGACACT
This sequence comes from Pictodentalium vernedei, assembly GCA_031216915.1. Taxonomy (NCBI): domain Eukaryota; kingdom Metazoa; phylum Mollusca; class Scaphopoda; order Dentaliida; family Dentaliidae; genus Pictodentalium; species Pictodentalium vernedei. Next base: position 162,838,209 of record CM062291.1, on the reverse strand, counting down.
TTCGGATAATATAAATGTATCTTATAATGAGATAAACTACCACAAAGGCAAACAGCCCCCCTCAAAAAAGGCTGTTGCCAATGAAAACAAACAGTGTAAACACAGTAGAAAACATGACTCCAGGCACTGAAAAAACTGGCCCGGAATCAGTCATCAATTACACTCTATCTGATGCAAAACAGAGACTCCCAGGGGAGAATCTGCAGAACATCAGATGGAAGATGCAGAACACAAACGTTATACACCCATGGGTGAAAACGTAACTATGGGGAAAATAACAGAAAACATTCTGTAACCAAGCAACTCTCCCAGTGAATTTTTAGAAATGAAACTTCTCAAAAATATGCCAAAAGCATGGGAGAATTGCAAGGGGGGACTTTAGAAGGTTAGGGGAGAGGAAACACTGCATAAGCAGTGCAACAATTAGCAAGAATGACAACAAGAGGCGTTTGCCTCGAAAATAGGCAACTTAACATAATTTCAACAAAAAATTTTAAGTACAGCCCTGAATATTTTTTGCCACTTCTTTTTTCCTCTCCTCCTTCTATCCTCCTTAGAATCACATTTTCTCCAAGAATTACGTGTCTGGCATCCTTTAAACTGAGATTTACAAGCACAAAGATCAGTGAGATGTTGACTGATGAAGGGCCAAACAGAGAATGATATTTGGCGCCAATTTCGGGACGACTGCGTCACTGCGCATGCGCAGTAGAGTCGTACTATGGAGGTCCTTTAGGACATGATTTCTTTTTGTTTTGGATGCAAATTTTGGGGATTGGGGGGCAAAATTTGTGTTTGGCCCTGGTTTTTGTGGAGTTAGCACCAGCTAAGTCTGGGTCATTGGTACAGTATAAAAATCAGTGGTTTTTAACTAAATTCATTGGCTGGAATGGCTTCCAAATTACGATACAATTAATGGGTCTAACTGCACAACATTACGGAAGCCGATGTCTCCATGTCCTTATGACCAAACAACCGGTGCTGCAAAAAATAAATTGGTCTAATAATAAATCTTTGGTGTTCCAATATTCGGTTCTGTCAAATATTTTTAACAAAATTGAACTTTTCCCCAAAAATTCCCTTGTATGTTGTGGTCTAATAAGAAATTTTTGCACTTTGTTATTGTGCTAAAAAAGTTTGAAAGCAGAAAACAGGTCATTGAAGAAGTGTACTCTGATGACGTGATTGTTCCATGACCTGCATAACTTAATCAACCCCCAATGAAAAGCTAGACAAACTATAAACAATAGCTTCATTGAATATTAAATACATCACGTGACCAAACAGTGCGATTTGTTTGGTCAGTATGTGCACTACGTAATGCGAGTTGTAAAACTTCATTCAATAGTAAATATCATTATGTGACGTTTTGTCTTCTGACCAATCTTATTACAGCAACATTTACCCAAAATAAGAACGTGTTGAAAAAGCTGGGCATATGTAGATGTACTTCCGCTGTCACGGCCTGTCAGCGTTAATTAAAATGACACAACAGTTTGCAGGTATATTGTTCACCCCTCATTTGTGTGTTTTAATCAGTGTATTGGAATCACAAATCTTTGACCAGCAATTTAATCTATTTTCTTGAAAATCAGAGATGCACGAAAAAGAGAGCTTCTTGTTTCCAATGTAGAAGTGCGAGTGCGATAGCACACGACAAATCGAAAGCACTGAATTAATTTTAATAAAATTAAATTAAATTTCTTAAAGGAACACAAAGTGGAAACTTCAAGGCATTCGATAATACACTCAGACGACTAATCGATGAGTGATTCACTAATCGGTTAATAGATTTGTTTAGTACTAATCACGTTGGCATTGACTGGTCGAAAAATCATTTCAACACTATCCCCAATGTACTAGCTCCACACATGCAGGGTTTGCATTGGTTGAAGACAAGTGCACCATTGACATGCAGTATGCCTTAGTACACAGCAACAGCATGCCCCCCCACATTGGCAATCAAGATTAAGTGCCTTGCCCAAGGACACAATGCTGTTACCCCTGGCGGGGACTGAACCAGGGGCCTTTCAATTTGAAATCCAATTACATAACGACTGAGCCACCATGCTCCCATCCTGCAAATACTTGGAATTAGAAATTTAAATCATTACATAATTATGAAAAAAAATCAGTTTTTTCTGCATGTAAATGTAACCAACTAAATCTTATTTGAGAGCAGAGTGAGCTCTGTCAACCAAGAAGAAATTGGTTAAATGTTTACTCCTACAAGTGTGGAACTGTATCAGTGACGAGATTTCCAGGTAAATAAATAAATTTTTAATAGCCTTAATTAGTTGTTTCTAGTCAAGTGCCATCTGCCTGTGACACTTGACAAGAAACACCTGCCTAGCCTTAACCATTTACCCAAAGAATCGGCCGTATCTGCCCTCGTAATATGCAAATTCAGGAGTTGAAAAAATATTATTTTTCAAAAAATTTCAACACAACCATATCCTGGGACCCCTCACTGGAACGAGCTCATCGAGATCGTTCCAACAGGGGGTCACTTGATATGGTTTTCTTGAAATTTTTTGACAAATTTGAAAAAATGATATTTAAAATAATAAATTTTGATATCGTCTGCGTTGGGAAAAGGGTTAAGGAGTATATGATGGCCAATAAATAACTCTTCGTTTCCAGGTTCATAAGAATTAACTCATTTTATTATGGAAAAAATAGGTATTCAATTAACAGGGTTCTTCTGTACAATGAACTTTTAAATGAAATAAATAGATACTGACCCGCCATTAAAGATTTTCTATCAGAACCATACAATATGTACAATTTATCACAAAATTCTGAGAATGAATAATTAGTTCCTGTTGATGAACCTAGCGTTGGTGTTCTCGTCTTAAACATCTGATCATACAGTTGAGCAAATTGTTTCAACTCATCCATGTTGAGCCTTGAATTTAACTGAAAGGTAAAGAACAAACACTTTTAATACATAATTGACAAACCAAATGAATCCATCAAAATTATTAACCCTTTTAACCCTTTACCCAACGTAACGGCCAAAACCGGCCAGCGCTATTCTCAAAAATCGCCAGATAATTTTCATTATTTTTTCATTTTTTGTCTCAAAAACATAGGTTATGACCCCTCACTGGAACGAGCTCGTTGAGCTCGTTCCAATGAGTGGTCATAACCTATGTTTTTGAGACAAAAAATGAAATAAATTAGTTGTTCAAGATTTTTTTTTGCATGTGTCGTCTGCTTTTCATGTTAGGTAAAGGGTTAATGCCTGGTGAGTTTTACACATTTCTGATATATGTTGACAGTCTACATCCTATGGTTTGCATTTGTCTCCAGGTAAGTCTTGGTTGCTGTGTAAGCAGCCAAGACTTGACCAGAAAAAACTGTTAAGGTACTCAGAATGCAACTTGCAAGTTTATGTAAAGCTCGCATTTTGGGGCACCTGGTTTATGCAGTAAAACAAATTCAGATTATGGATTTATAGATTTTGGCCTGAGAAACAGATCTTTTTTATCTTTTCTTAGGCCTTAACATAATTTAATATTATTTTAAACACAGAGTACTATAATGTGATAGTGAAATAAAATTTCAATGTGAACAAAATAATCTGATATGTTGGGGGCTAATATAATCTACTTTAAACCCATTTGGAACCCATTAAGATGGGTTTGAACATCACAGATTTTAAAACACAAATAAAAGATGGAATGAATTTACAAAAACAGGCGAGGACACTTTCAAAAAAATTTCTTTAATAACTATACATTTTCATTTTTTGCTGCCGTAACATTACTTATTGCACCTCAGTGAAATGAGTTCACTGTTTTGGAGAGAAATGAAAGTGTCAATGACACTGTAGTTTAACTTGACTGTGTGTTGTGTTTGATGAAAAGGATAATGTTCAATGTTTATGAAAGGATTATGAAATATGACAAGAATTGTGATAATTGAGAATATGTTAATTTCTGTTCCCTGTATGCTATGTTTCATTAAAAATAATTTGAGGTGTAGACTGTACTAAAGAATTGAGGGGTGGGTTAATATGACCTTCACAGTTAATGTCTGTCAACAAAAGTTACCAAGTTACAGTGAAATTATTCCAAAACGAGTCCTCCTATCAAGCTACAATGAAATCCCTTCATAAATACAGCCTGTAGACTGCGCTAAAGGTTTTCGGGCCTGTGTAGCCATCATGGTTGACCGATCACAACCAAAAGGAGACGTCCTCAACTAGACATTATGTTGAGTCATCCTACCAAGTTACAATGAAATCCCTTCATAAAAATGACCTGTAGTCTGTGCTACAGGTTTTCAGGTTTTGGGCTCGGGCAGCCGTCACGGTTGAATGATTCAACTAAAAGGGGACGTTCTCATCTAGACATTATCTGGAGTCATCCTACCAAATTCTAATGAAATCCCTTCATAAATACAGCCAGTAGACTGTGCTAAAGGTTTTCAGGCTTCGGCCCCCTGTAGCCATCACAGTTGACCAATCACGACCAAAAGAGGACATTCTCATCTAAACATTATATGGAGTCATCCTACCAAGTTACAATGAAAGGTTTTCGATTTTTGGGCTCGGGAAGCCATCACGATTGACAGATCGTGACCAAATGGGGAAGTTCTCACCTATACATCATACAGAGTCATCCTTCCAAGTTAAAATGAAATCCCTCTATATCAAGTATGACCTGTAGACTGTGATAAAAGTTTTGGGGTTTTGGGCTTGGGCAGCCCTAACAATTGACAGATCATGACCAAAAGGGGACGTTCTTATCTATACATTATACAGTCATCCTACTAAGTTACAATGAAATCCCTTCATAAATACAACCTGTAGACTGTGCTAAAGGCTTTTGGGTTTTGGGCTTCGGCAGCCATCACGGTTGACCGATTGCGACCAAAAGGGGGCATTCTCATCTAGACATGACCTCAAACCTGCATATAAAATTTGTTACGATCAGACAAGACCTACAGGGTGTAGCCTGTGCTAAAGGAAAATATGAACAGACTCACAGACTTCTGAATGCATGATGGCAATAGCTTATCTTGACTTTGTCAAGTTAAGCTAAAAATCAATAGAAAAATAAAATTTGAAATGCAGTTTTTGTGATTAGCATTGGCTTATTAATTAGTCAAGTTTGCCACAAAAAATTATTCATTTAACAGGGTATTCAATTAATAGGAATTTGGTCACATTCCTGTAATCTAGAGATAAACTAAGCATTTATGCTATCTTGTTTAACCATTTACCTAACGTGAAAAGCAGACGACACTTGCAAAAAAAATTCTTGAATAACTAATTTTTTTCATTTTTTGTCTCAAAAACATAGGTTATGACCCCTCATTGGAACGAGCTCAACGAGCTTGTTCCAACGAGAGGTCATAACCTATGTTTTTGAGACAAAAAATGAAAAAAATAGTGAAAATTAATTGGCGATTTTTGAGAATAGCGCTGGCCGGTTTTGGCCGTTACGTTGGGTAAAGGGTTAAGCACTGTGGAACAAGATATAATAGATTAAATGCCTGTGTTGGGTGTAATGAGGCCAAACAAGTCTATAAACAAGGGGAATTCAGTGAATATCAGGGTAATCTCTCAACAGAAGACAAGATTTTTTCTTTAACCCTTTACCCATGTAACGGCCCAAACCGGTCAGCTATTGACAAAAATCACCATTCAATTTTCATTATTTTTTCAATTTTTGTCTCAAAAACATAGCTTATGATCCCTTATTGGAACAAGCTCAACGAGCTTGTTCCAATGAGGTGTCATAAGCTATGTTTTTGACGTAAAAAATGAAAAAAATTAGTTATTCATGAATTTTATTTGCAAATATCATCTGCCTTTGGTATTAGAAAAAGGGTTAAGAGGCGTTTACTCTATACAACATATGCAATTAACAGGTCAAATTTGTACTGAAGGCATGGTAAAGGGCCTTGTGTTTGAAAGTTATATTCAATTAACAGATAGAGTGTTGTATTATTTTTATCATCAAAATTTGTTCACAACTCTTTCCCATGTAACAATTTATGGGAGAGTGCCCATAAATTGTAACAAGGAAAATACATATAGACTAAATAAATTAGATTGAAAGATAACATAAATATAAATATAATATAATCCACATAGTTAGAAGCCTTTGAGTTGCATTACCTGCCCTTTTGAGTAAAGCCCAATATGGGCTTCTAGCACTCTATCAGTTAACAAAGTTATTCAAATAGGAGATATCCAATAAAGTGAGTCCCACTGTATTATATTAAGTAAACGGTTAAAATATTGGCCAAATCCACACAAAACTGTTCCCTAAAACTGTTATTCAAATCTTCTCACTTGTTCATTTTAATTTCAACAATCATATGCCAGGAGATTGCAAAATCACCAGCTTATAAAAAGTGAAGTACATGTATATCAAAATGTTTATGAAAAACAAGATCTTCTCACAAAGTGTGCCTATAGCAAGTTTCCTGAAAATCTGCCGAAAAGTATCAATTTAGTGCATTCACAAAGAAATTATGAAACAAACACCAAATTTCCAACCAAAAGGTGCATAACTTCTACAACAGCTGACTGTATGTGGTGAATATCGATCTTGTGTAAGATGTTCTCACAATGTATGAGCATAGCAAATTTTGTGAAAATCTGATTACAGTTGTTAAAGTTATCGCATTCACAATATCATTATCAAACAAACACCAAATTTCCCATAAAAAGTGACAATAGACAACCAAATTTGGTGAATATTAAACTTGTCAGAGATCTTCTCACAAGTTATGTGAAAACTCAATAACATTTGTTTAAATTATTGTATTCACAAAGTCATTATCAAACAATGAATTCATACCAATAGCAAGTCTCGTGAAAATCTACTATTTATTTATTGGAGTTTAAGGTCACATACTTTTGCACAATGGCTAATCATGACCACAACATGGAGAAAAAGTCAAGGTCAGTCAATCATTTATACCCCATGTTGCCGATTTTAGAGGACTCGCACCCCAAGCATTAGTGATTGGGTCCTATTTTACCAGTGAAAAAGAGCTTGTTTACCACAGTAAACAAGCACTACTTCACTTCCCAGGGTTCTGCGGGGGGTAAAAATCTAATAAAAAGTTTCAAGTTATCGCATTCACAAAGTCATTATCAGACAAACACCACATTTCTAACAAAAAGGGCATAACTCTAAAAAAAAGGTGACAAAATTGGCTGAATATTGAATTTGACCTGCAATCTTTCCATATATGCCTGTAGCAAGTTTTGTGAAACTTTATTACATATGTTCAAGTTATCACTTTCACAAAATCATTATTATTACCAAATCTATAACAAAAAAGGGCATAATTCCTATAAAAGATGACAAAGTTTGGTGAATTTGACCAAGATCTTCTCACAATGTATGCCTACAGCAACTTTCATGAAAATCTCCGATTACATTTTTTTAAGTTATCACTTCACAAAATCCTACAGATGGACACACAGATTCATGTGCACATGGATGGGCGAATGGGACCCATTTCTGTATTCACTGCCCAACCTTTTTTGGGTGGGTGATAACAAAGGAGAGAGCACTCTAAGTGTTAGCTATGTACACATTTCATCTGAATTTAAAACAATTCATATACTTTACCAGTAAAACAGAACTAGTTCACACCAGCAAACAAGCACTGCTCTGCTTTCTGGGGTTCCAACAGGGGACTCAAATCTCCTGAAAGTCTCAGAAATTTTTTGGAGCCAAGTTATAAGAAGCATTCACAAGTTTCATACATGATGCACACTGATTATTAACTCTGTGCATGCTGCTGGCTGATATTCTCTTGATACTCTATAATTTAGGCACATTTAATCAGATTTTACCCCTGCAAATTGAATGGATTTTTCCACCAATGATTTATTGAGTTAAATGTGGATGAATGTTTCATTAAATCTAGTCATAGCTGCTTCAAAGCAGACGTGACTAGATTTGAAGGAAAATATCTTGAAAATACTCAGTGGGTTAAGATTTAAATTATACATGTAGTATATTTGATGTCTAATATTTGATACCAAAAATATTTTGTTAAGTGAACAATTTAAAAAAAAAAGCTGAGAGGGCAAATTACCTGTCTAATTAATATACTATTTGTTACATGTACATATATTCTTACTCTGGGTACCTCTAGTACTGTGACATGCATAAAATAGTAAAATTCACTAAGTTAACAAATAGATTTCTAAATCTATAGTGTTAATGAAACTCCCAACAATGGTAGGCTGATCATCTGGTCATTCTTTAAGTGATAAGATAAACAACCCTGGGATAGTGTCCTCATTATATTTACTGGGTTTCTAGTGTTCGTTATGCTGCAACACAATAATTTTATTTGTACAAAATAAAACAAGAAACCAGCAAACATTACTAGTAGAGATGAGAGGTTAACTGCAAACGCAAGTCAGTGGCGGGTGGGCAAAACTACTGCAAAACACAACTGCAGCTAGCTATGCAGAACCATATATTTTTATACTGTACCAATGACCCAGACTTAGCTGGTGCTAACTCCAACAAAACCAGGGCCAAACACAAATTTTGCCCCCCAATCCCCAAAATTTGCATCCAAAACAAAAAGAAATCATGTCCTAAAGGACTTCCATACTATGCCTCTACTGCGCATGCGCAGTGACGCAGTCGTCCCGAAATTGGCGCCAATTATCATTCTCTGTTTGGCCCTTCATCAGTCAACATCTCACTGATCTTTGTGCTTGTAAATCTCAGTTTAAAGGATGCCAGACACGTAATTTTTGGAGAAAATGTGATTCTAAGGAGGATAGAAGGAGGAGAGGAAAAAGAAGTGGCAAAAAATAATCAGGGCTGTACTTAAAATTTTTTGATGAAATTATGTTAAGTTGCCTATTTTCGAGGCATGGGCCTCTTGTTGTCATTCTTGCTAATTGTTGCACTGCTTATTCAGTGTTTCCTCTCCCCTAGCCTTCTAAAGTCCCCTCTGGCAATTCTCCCATGCTTTTGGCATATTTTTGAGAAATTTCATTTCTAAGATTTCCTGGGAGAGTTGCTTGGTTACAGAATGTTTTCTGTTATTTTCCCCATAGTTACGTTTTCACCCATGGGTGTATAACGCTTGTGTTCTGCATCTTCCATCTGATGTTCTACAGATTCTCCCCTGGGAGTCTCTGTTTTGCATCAGATAGAGTGTAATTGATGACTGATTCCGGGCCAGTTTTTTCAGTGCCTGGAGTCATGTTTTCTAGTGTGTTTACACTGTTTGTTTTCATTGGCAACAGCCTTTTTTGAGGGGGGCTGTTTGCCTTTGTGGTAGTTTATCTCATTATAAGATACATTTATATTATCCGAAAGTGTCTCATTAATTATTTTATATAAATTTAAAATTTTTGACCACACTTTGCCATCGGATCCATCGGGGCTCAACGTTACTTTTCAGCAACTTGGGCTTCTCTGAAAAAATATTTTTTCAAAATTATTTTGTTTTGCAATTGTTTTTTCATTTATTAATGGATCATGTTATTATGTATCTTTGTGTCAGGGGTTTTTGCGAGTAACTAGGACTTATTGTTGTTCTTTCACAATGAAGGGACGTTGTTCAAATTGTAATAGGAAGAAATCTTCCTCTGACTTTCATGATCATTGTATTAATTGTAGTCAGTGTTCTCGCATTAATCCCTGTCCTATATGTGAACATTGGGATGAGAAACGTGTGTCACGATATGTTGTTTCTGGAGAAAGAGCGATGCCGGCTCTTTCTCCACAAGGTCACTCTACTCTCTCAGTTTCTATTTCAGAGGAACCAGAACAGGGTGATGTTTCCATGTTATCTTCTTCAAGTGTGCGTCCGTCGTCACAAATGAATTCAGAGCTAGCGGCAAAAGTGCTCATGGAGATTAGACAAATGTCGTCCGCTAGCTCACCCGGTGTAGCGTCCATTCACCGAATGGTTCGGCAGCCGGGTTCGTCCGATGCGGTCCAAGAGGAAATTTTGGGTGATGCGAGCACTATAAACATAATAGATGCACACCCAGTGACGGCGGATAGTAAGCGAGAACAGAGGAAGCCTTTTAGTCCGGTTCTTAGCTCGTCCAGGTCCAGCCGGGCCGCGAGCGAGAGAGGTCCCTCTCTCGTACAACAACATCTGGGACCAGATGTTGTGGTACAAAATGTGTCTTTAGCGGAGCATACGTCCGTCGCTCGGGACGCTCCGTTGTATAAGCAGTCCGCAGAGACTGTTAAGGCTTCCTCTTCTCGTCGGCGCACACGACCGCACCTTGGCTGCGTGACCGCCGATATATTACCAGCTTCGCCGATGAAGGATTCTTCGGCGACCAGGTCACACCATCCGGCAGCCAGGGATTCGAGACCGATGGACTCCGGACGTTCGCATAGGAAAAGTATGCGGGAGCCATCTGATGCGGAGCTGCCCTCGGCGAAGCAGCGAAAGACTGCGCCTCCGCAGGTCTCGACGTCGGACATTCTTGTGCAGATAGCACAGCTTATCGCAGCATCCCAGCAGCCGACAGAAACGGTGTCGGATCGAGAATTATCCGACGGCGCTGGGTCGGTACGCTCCGCCGAAGCATCGGGGGCGGACGACCGGGAACATCGTGAGGTCCGACCGGATGGTGAAAGGGATACGGATGACTTGGAGCTATCCCTTTCGGAACAACATAAAGCTGCCGTGGACTTCATCCGGCACTTTCTCCCTCAAGTTGTTCCGTCGGGCCAGACTGCTGCGCTTCCGGACAAGAGAATTATAGCGTCATTGGACTCTGAATTTTTTGAGCGGTTCAGGGACATCGCTCCCGAGTTTCCGTCGCAGTCCAATAATGTTGCTAGAACATTTGAATTATTGAACGACGCTATATTTAAACTTGCTTCCAGGACGGGGAAAGCAGGTTTCTTGTCCGCTAATACTCTCAACCTGCCTTTCATTAATGCAAGGAATAAATTCGATACGGCAGGACAGGGTATACCGAGAGTTCCTCTGCGTATGGATGACGAGGCGGAAGACTTAGAGCTATCATTACCGTCGTCAGCTTCTATTCCAACCGCGGTGTTGGAAACAGCTATTGCGTCTAACAGAGCCAATTTAGATGCCTTATCTTACGCAGATCACCTTACTAAGGCGTTATCACTGCGCCTTCAAGGGGAAGAGTTTCAGGATATACAATCCTCTTTAAGACTTCTTTCAAGGGCAGTAGCTTATTCCACGTGTAACTCCGCCCTTTCAGTGGCAAATCTGGAGTTGGTTAGACGTGACGCAGCCCTAGCTACATCCACACTAGTGGATTCTAAGGTGAAGAACTCTCTTAGAGTCGCTTCGGTCTCAGGAGAACTTCTCTTTGACGGCAAGCTTTCCGCTATTTATGATAAAATTAAAAAGAAAGCTAATGATTCTCTGTTGTTCAGATCGGCTCCTAAAAAGTCGGATACTGCAGACACGAATAAGACAGGCACTTCTGGGTCTAATGCGCCCAAGAGAGGTTCCTATAGAGGTTCCGGTGCGTCCTCTTGGTCTTATTCGAGAGACCGTCAGGATAGCGACTCTCGTTCGGGACGTCCTTCAGGCCGGGACAATCGGTCGGACGCCCCAAGGTCGACGAGGCGAGGTGCGGGTCGTGGAAGACGTGGTTTCTCCTACCGCAGGCCTCGCAGGTCCAGGAGGTGATGGATTAAACCTCTATCGCGTTCCGGTTGGCGGAAGGTTGTCGAGTTTTTCACAAGAGTGGGCGTCGATTACGGACGACCCTTGGGTGAGAGGAGTGACTTCGGAAGGTCTAAAGATATCCTTCAAACGAAAGCCTCCATTAACTCGAAGTCCAAAGTGGACTCATCTTCCGTCAAATCCACAGAAAAGAGACGCTCTGTTATCAGAGGTGCAGTCTCTTTTAAGGAAGAACGCGGTAGAGGTCGTAGAAAACCAGGAATCTCTGGGATTCTACAGCCATCTGTTTCTGGTTCCGAAACCAGACGGCTCGTTCCGTCCAGTCATAGATATGAGCTGGATAAACAAGCTGATCGTCGCTCCGAAGTTTTATATGGAGACGATTCGATCGGTCAGAGCGAGTATTCGGGTGAACGATTATGCAACGAGCATAGATCTCAAAGATGCGTACTTTCACGTCATGGTACATCCGACATTCCGAAAGTATCTACGCTTCGCAGTCCTAGGAGTGGTGTATCAATTCCGGGCGATGTGCTTCGGATTGAATCTAGCACCCTGGGCTTTCACTCGGGTAATGAACTCGGTAATGATCTACTTCCGAGCTCATTCGTCTGCGGTAACGTCGGCCTACCTGGACGACATTCTTCAGAGGTACGGCAACGAGTTAACGCTTCAGAACGATGTTCAGAATCTTCTTCTATTGCTCCGACGTCTCGGTTTTATAGTAAACGAGGAGAAGTCGGATCTGGTGCCGTCCAAGTCATTCACTCATCTGGGAATGAGCTTCGAGACGCACAACAATCTCGTTCGTCTGCCGTTAACCAGAGCGAAATTAGTCAGTTGTTACGCTCGCTATTGTCTGCACGCAGACAAAGTCACGGCGAGAGAATTTATGAGACTGATAGGTGTGTGCGGAGCCGCCGCGGATCTCATTCCGATGGGGCGGCTACGAACACGTCCTCTTCAAATTTTCCTGACTCAGAATTGGAGTGTGAAAATTCATTCGCTCGATGTAGACGTTCTCTTGTCAGATCAAGTGAAACAAGAGATTCAGACTTGGGCAAACATTCAGTGGTTAACTCAAGGAGTTCCGCTGCAGTTGCCGGATCCGAGTTTTACCGTTATGACGGATGCCAGTCAAACAGGTTGGGGTGCATCATTAATCCCAACGGATTCGAGATGCCATAGTCTTTGGAATCCGCAATTCCTGTGCAAGCACATAAACATCAAGGAAATGATGTCAATTTGGCTTGCGTTACGTCACTGGATGGACATTATTCACGATGCTCATGTCCAAATCCTATCCGACAATACGACAGTAGTGGCATATATACGGAATCAGGGAGGCACTCATTCAGTTCCGTTGTTCAATCTAACGGAAAGAATCCTTCTGTTTGCGTTAGAACATCACGTTCTTCTTTCGGTCCGTCACATACCGGGTCGTCTGAATGTGCTAGCAGACTCCCTTTCACGAAAGGGTCGCTTGTTGTCGTCGGAGTGGACTCTCAACAAACAAGTATTCAATCAGATTTGCTACCAATGGGAACGGCCAATGATAGACTTATTTGCGACACATCTCAACAATCAGTTGCAGACGTATGTGTCTCCGTGTCCGGATCCAAGAGCATTTGCAGTAGACGCTCTGTCGATCCCTTGGGACGGAATGATAGGATATGCGTATCCTCCAGCGCCGTTAATTCAACAAGTATTGCTAAAGATAAAACAATCTCAATGCAAGATTCTGTTGGTAGCATCTCTGTCGCCACAGAGACCGTGGATAAATCTACTCAGGTGTCTGTTGTGGGACCTACCGCGGAAGCTTCCTCCACGAGAGGATCTTCTTTCGCAGGGGAAATCGCGCCAACTCCATCACAACCCGCAAGGTCTCAACCTTCACGTTTTTCTGTTGTGCGGTCCTTCTTGCATGGCAAGCACTTTACAGGACGAGCAGTGGACGCGATTTCTAACTGTAGGAGGACCTCCTCTTCGCTAAACTATGCGGCTAAGTGGAAGGTTTTTCGTCGTTGGTGTAGGGATCATTCTGTAGATATATTTGATCCCTCTATACCAGACATTGCAAACTTTCTAGTATACTTGTTTGACGAAATCAAACTGCAGCCTGTTACTATAAAGGGTTATAGATCTATGTTATCTGATACCTATGCACATCATGATAGTTTACAAATTGGATCTAATGTCTCTTTATCGAAGTTGGTTAGAAACTTTTCGATAAATAGACCCAGAACTCTTAGATTAATTCCTAAGTGGAATTTAGCTTGGGTTCTCCTTAAATTGAAGGAAAAGCCATTTGAGCCTCTTGGGACAGTAGATTTCAAATTCTTATCTTATAAGACAGCTTTTCTCTTAGCTTTCTCTTCTGCCAGAAGAGTCAGTGAGCTTCATGCACTATCGGTGGATGATTCTCATTATCGTAGTGTTGGGAACACTATCACCTTCACTACTAATGTGGGTTTTTTAGCTAAGAATCAGGCTCCTAATAAATATCCGGAACCTATTGTTATTAAGGCTCTTCCGTCTTCAGACGGGCGTAGGCCTTTACTCTGTCCTGTTAGAGCACTACGTATCTATAAACAGAGATCTCAGTTTATCAGAAAGGGACGGAAACGTTTCTTTCTGTCTTTGATGCCTAATAGAAAGGACATTTCAGTCCATTCTATTGCTAGATGGATTCAGTTAACTATCCGTACTGCTTATGAAGATTTATCTTCTTCTCAGCAGTCTGTGCTTAAGATTTCTGCTCATGAAGTAAGAGCTCTTTCTACTTCCTGGGCTTATGCTAATAGTGTTGCTATTACAGATTTAATGAAGGCTGCTTATTGGTCTCAGCCATCCACATTTACGAATTTTTATCTCAGAAATATTGAGTCCATTTCTGGAGACCTGCATTGTTTAGGTCCGTTATCTGTTGCTCAGAATGTCGTCCACTAAACAGTTGCAACTATAGTTATGCAGGCTTTCTGTTCCGGCAGTGACTCCGTCCGGCTGCCCTCTTCGCTCTGGGCTATTTGACCCAGGGCAAGGGGAAGGGGGGGGGGGGTGGGTGTTCCCTTAGGTCACCTGCTTTATAGTGAAAAGCAAGGGAATGCCTCCTCCAAGTCAGTATTTCTGAGTCGCTTCCGGGATGGTTTTAAAGTGTAATATTAATGTTTAAATTCATTCATGTCTTATTTTTAAAGTGTAGCTCGGTGTGAAGCATTTGTATATGTCAAGTGTCAAACGGGCTTTAATATACAATACTCGGACACTTTTAAATGATTATAAAGAGTCTCAATTCTCTGGACTACTTTATTTATTGGCTTGCTTTAAAAATAATTAGTGTAAGGGTTATACTGGATGTTAATAGAGAACATGCATGTTATTGTGCTCAATTATTAAGGGTAGTGTATCTTTCTAATTTAATATTAAATAAGAAAGATACATGTAAAGCCTAATACTCCTTTTCTCCTTAAGGGGTTACCTCTTTACTATATAGTTGAGCTTATTGGATTTTCCTCTATGTCCTAGGCCCTCCAGCCTGTTTACTATTCAGCTAAGTCTGGGTCATTGGTACAGTATAAAAATGTTAAAAAATTTATAGTAATTTATATATTTTTTATACTTACCAATGACCCAGACGGGGATGGCCCTCCCTGGAGTTGGGAACTCTTGCCTCCCCGCTGAGTACATAGCGCTGACCAGGCACTGCCAGTAAGAATGATAATTGGCGCCAATTTCGGGACGACTGCGTCACTGCGCATGCGCAGTAGAGGCGTAGTATGGAGGTCCTTTAGGACATGATTTCTTTTTGTTTTGGATGCAAATTTTGGGGATTGGGGGGCAAAATTTGTGTTTGGCCCTGGTTTTGTTGGAGTTAGCACCAGCTAAGTCTGGGTCATTGGTAAGTATAAAAAATATATAAATTACTATAAATTTTTTAACTTTCGGTTTTTAACCCTTTACCTAACATGAAAAGCAGACGACACTTGCAAAAAAAATTCTTGAATAATTAATTTTTTTTCAGTTTTTGTCTCAAAAACTTAGGTTATGATCCCTCATTGGAACAAGCTCAATGAGCCCATTCCAATGAGGGTCATAACCTATGTTTTTGAGACAAAAAATGAAAAAATAATGAAAATTAATTGGTGATTATTGTGAATAGCACTGGCCATTTTTGGCCGTTATGCTGGGTAAAGGGTTAAATTAACTAAAATTTTTGAAACAATAATACAATCTTGTACTTTATGTATTAATGGATTGCAAGTACTGTTTCTGTGACTGACATGACAGGTAATGCCACCATAAATAACTCCATGGCGACATATTTTTGCCATCGCAAACGACAGCCACAATAACTGTTTGTCTTGTTACAGACACTTTTTTCTGTCAAAAATGCTTATTTAACCTGTATTTTAGATTGCAAATGATATATAAAATGAATATGTGCTGGTGTTGCCCAACATTAGTTTAAAAATCAGTTTAACAAGAATGAAAAATGCACAAATGTGGCAGTATTTTATTTATTATTCCATTGGAAACATTCCCCCTCCCCATTGACTGTGATGAATATTGCACTGAATGACAGAAATATTACTGGCTTCCCTACTTTGACATCATAAATAGAACCAATTAAATACAAATACTTCAGTTGATAAAAGTACAGGGAATTCAATGCTTAATTTATGTTACTAAGCAATCCAGTAGTTCTAATGGTTGAGAACCCAGACTGAGCATGTGCACATGCTCTCTTAAAAAATTCTCATCCCCAATTCATTGTATGCACAGCAACATATACTACTCAAAGTTTGCTGAGCACCACATATTTGACACATCATTGTGAAATTTGCTTCTGACATATTTGCGATATTTTTGATGGATATGATAGAGGAATGTATTGGGATGGTCCCCAGTGTTTATATTAGCTCTCTTGACAGGCAGACGTTTCATGACCGTCATGGAAAGCATGTACCCCTTGATTTTCCAGATGTTTTCGTGTACTGTCTACATGTACATGACATGTGTAGGGTATTCAATCTTCATTTCAACACAAACCCTTGTGATTTAATGATTGAATATGTCAAATGCAAATGTAAGAAGACATTTGTCTGAAGCAGAAATGTTGCGGGCTGTAGGGATGGTGGAGCAAGGGGCTACCCATCGTCAAGTTTGGTGAAGCCCTAGGTGTGCACCATATGGTGATCTCCAGAGCCTGGGCAAGATTTCAGCAGTATGGCACACCAGTAAGACGGCATGGTGGTGGCAGAGACAGGGAAACATCTGCAGCTGAAGACCAGTTTTTGTTCATTCAGGCCCGTAGGAACCGCTTTGCCACAGCAACCCAGCTTCGCAGTGACCTTCAGAATGCATCCGGGGTAAATGTCTCGACGCAGACTATCCAGGCAAGGTAGCATGAAGGTAGTCTCCGATCGTGAAGACCATGTATTCACATTCTGCTGTTCCAGAACCACAGCCAGGCATGATGTGAATGGGCCATGGGCCACATTGGATGGACCAGTGAAGATTGGCGACCTGTCCTTTTTACAGATGCATCAAGGTACTGCCTAGACCACACAGATAGGCATTCTAGGGTATGGAGAAGACCAGGAGAGTGATTCCATGCAGCCAACATTGCTGAACATGACCGCTATGGTGGATGGTCAATCATGGTCTGGGGTGGCATCAGCTGGGATGGACGTACAGAGCTGTGTGTCCTTGAACGTGGCACATTGACTGCACAACGGTATATTGATGAGATCCTGGATGTCCACGTCAGATTGTATGCGGGTGCAGTGGGCGACAGATTCATTGTGATGGATGATAATGCCCGTCCTCATGTTGCCCATGCTGTCGACTGGTACCAACAGAGGGAGGGGATTGAGCGTATGGACTGGCCAGCAAGATCCCCTGACCTCAATGCAATCGAACATGTCTGGAATGAGTTGCAGCTTGCAATTTCAGCCCAACCAGTACAGCCAAGAAGTGTCCAGGAGCTTGGTGCCATGCTGGTCCACAAATGGAACAACATCCCACAATGGACCACAAGGAATCAAATTGGGAGCATGAGAAGGTGTTGTTAAGCTGTAATTAACAGTAATGGGGCTCATACTCGATACTGTAGCCATACCAGATGGCTCCATCAAATTTTTGGCATATTGAAAAATTTCCTCTTTTACCAATAATATCCATTTTCCATGGTTATCGTATTCGGTGAGCTAATAAAAAATATATACACTTTTCATTACAATATTTCAACTAAAACGTAAAACAGGTAGTTGGATGTACTTGGTGCTTAGCAAACTTTGAGTGGTATATATCAATTCGTTGAATAAATATAAATGCATTGAACTGTTAACCCATAAAGATTTTAATTTTATAGTAAATTTCCTTTCTTATTATACCTACTGCAATTGTTTACAACAGGCTTGCACTACAGTGGAAGTCCTTAACTCGGAAATATACTCTCTATTTTTCTTCTTTCCCAAGTGATTTTGGAAAGAAAAGTGGTGTAAAAGCACCAAGAAAAAATAAGCCCAAACTGGGTTGAGTGCAACCGACGCACACCCAGTAGGGGACACTCTTCTCCATGTACTAATACATGGCTTCTGGAACCAGGGCGCAGACGTATAACCAACGTGTCATTCTGTTGAAACCGCCAACATTGGAAATATGTGATTAGCTGGGAGGAAGGATTCTTACCCGAAAAAGAAGATGGGAGGTCCTCCACATAAACAAATTTTGTAGGTATAATAAGAAAGGAAATTTACTATAAAATTTAAATTTCTTATCAACCTAGCTTACAATTGTTTACAACAGGCTGAATAGACAACAGGAGGAGGGAATCACATAACCAACACCCACATGACCCAACTGCGCTGGAACCATGGACAGAAGAAGAGTTCCCTAGGTCTAAAAAACCATAACATCACAACCATTAGTAAATGACAATGGGAGATGAGGTGTATGGCCCTGTGTGACACACAGACAGAAAGGCCAGTACCGAGAACAGGGCTCGAACTGACCTTGCAAGGACCCTAATGGGTAGGGTTGATGACAGCCAGAGCAGAAGAAAAGAGGGCCTGAAGAAAAAAGGTCCTCAGACTGCTCCTCCAACTGATGCAGTTAGGTGGAGAAAGTCAAAGCATTTCTCCAGCAGTCTGCCTGCATAACGTCCAACAACTGAAGGAGTTAGCATAAGCCCAGTAGGCAGACAATGCACGCACCTTGTGGGCAGAAAAACAATTGGTAAAACAATCGTCAGTTGCTAGACAAGCGTATGACGCGCGAATGGCTAGACAAATCCATCTAGAAATGGACTGAGGAGAGATCTTCTGTCAACCAGGGATATGAGACAGAAATATATCTGTTTCCACCTTTCCTAATGAACGGCATCCGGTTGAAGTAAATGCGAATTGCACGAACCGAACAGAGCAAAGGGTGATTACCACCAGCAGAAGGAAGAGCCCTGATACAGATTGGAGGTTGAGTAGTTTCTGGCATCTGATTCTTGTCCAGAAAGGATCAATCAGTGGTAAAGTAACACTGTTGGTGGAGCTCCTGAAAAAGGCCAGATCAACAGAGAGGAAGTGAAGATCACTAACCCTTCTGTCTGAGGCAAAAGCCATCAGACAAAGCCGTCTAGTATGTGAGAAAAAGCATATCCACCTGGGATAAAGGTTCGAATGGTGCTCAAACAGCCCCCCCCCCCCCCCCCTCCCCCCTAAGCGAAGCAGCACCCAAGAAAGATGCCATCTTGGGGTAAGCTGCAAAATCCTAGGCCTTTTCAAATAAAAGTGCCGAATAAGCTTGGAAAGGTACAGAGTAGTGCTGATACGACGCTTTCCCACAAAAGAAGAGGTTTATGAAAACATGGGCCTGTACCCTTAGATGGTAACAGGTTGGAGACCCCTAGAATCAAACAGATACACCAGAAACTCTGCAATAAGTGTTATCAAAGGATTGGCATAATCGACAGAGTGATTAGCACACCATCGACAGAAGACCTTCCATTTAGTCACATAGGCTAAACCAGTGGAGCGAGGGCTTGAAGAAAAAAAGCACTCCACTGCTCGTCTCCAAAAAACCTCTATGGAGGAGACAGGATTTGACAAAAGATATGTGTGAAGGCACAATGAAGTCAGGTCGACATGAAAACTCCTCGGGTGATCTTGGCAAAGAAGGTTGTGATGTAGAGGGAGACGTGTCGGAACTGCCACCAACAGAGAGCGGAGCTGATTGATCCACACCCGCTGAGGTGTCAGTGGAGCAATTAGAATGATTCGACAACAGCAGGTTAGTATCTTGGCTAGAACCTGAGGCAGAATCGGAACTGGTGGGAAGGTGTAGCCGACTAGACCATTCTAATCGAGTGACAGAGCATTCATGGCAAAAGCCAGAGGATCCAGACACAGGGACACAAAAGTGTACACCTGAGGGTTCCAACGGGTCACAAAAATATCGATATGGGGATGACACCAGAGATTGCAAAGCGACTGGAACACTGCCCTGTGAAGCATCCACTTGGTGGAAATGAACCTGCCCCGTCGGGACAGGAAGTCAGCTAGGACATTCAGATGCCCGGCAATGTGACGAACCACCACCCCGGTGTTGACATCCTGAGAGCAGTAGAAGATCCCGAGCCAATTCAAACATGGGAACTGAGTGTGTGCTGCCCTGGTTCCAAATGTAAACAACAACTGTCAAATTGTCGAACAACAGAAGGACCTGGTGATTCGAAAGGTGGGGGGTCCACTGCCAGAAACTCAAAAGAATAGCAAGAAGCTCCTTCTGGTTGATGTGAAGAGCTGCTTGATCCTGGTCCATACACCGTGAAGGGAAACACCAGTGGATCCAACGTTGCACACCATCTGAGATCGCTGGCATCAGCCATCAGAACACGATCAGACATGGGCAAGTCTAATGGAACTCCCTGCATAATCCACTGAACATCTGTCCAGGGAAGAAGGTGATGATAAAGAGATGCTGGTAACTGAAGCACCAGATCCAGAGGATCGACATTCGGCCTCCAACGACTGAGAAAGTGTTGGAGAGGTCTGACATGCAGCCAACGTAGAGGAATGAGATCCATCACCAAACCACAGAGACCAAGCAGCCGGAGAATACTCCAAGCTGACGTGGACATGGACTGGGTCAGAGTCAGGGCGAAAGACGAGAGTATCACAGCTCTCGCCCGGGGAATCACCAACGTATTCAACCGAGTACGGAAGTCCATCCCCAGATCACAAAACGACTAAGACAAGGCCCAACTTCTCTCCGTTGACTCTGAACCCTAGCGACGTGAGCAGGCTCAACAGTGTATCGCCATCTGACTCCAGAAGAGCAACCATGGAGTACCTCTGGAGGATATTGTCTAGATACGCCAAAGTAGTCACCCTGGACTGAGTGCAATGGAAGGCTATCACATGCGACATCAGTCGGATGAAGGCCCAACGAGCCAGGTTGAGGCTGAAAGTTATGGCCTTGAACTGGTAAATTTGCCCCAGAAAAGCGGACCTGAGATACTTTCGCGATGTCCGATGAATCAGGACGTGAAAGTAAGCCTCTTGCAGGTCGATGCTGGAAGCGAAATCTTCCTGGTGAATGGAGCGGCGAACCGACCTGAAAGTCTCCATTCTGAACTTAGGAGCAATGGGAGACTGGTTCAGGATACTCAGATCAATAACAGGTCGGAGTCGGCCGTCCTTCGGCACCAAGAACAGGCAAGAATAAAATCCCACTGAATGAATGTTCTTGACAACCTTAATCGCCCCCTTTGACAGGAGAATGTCTAACTCCTTGATGAAAAGTTCCCAACGTGAAACATCTAAAGAAACTGTGGTTGGAAGAGGCACACTCGACAGAGTGGGTGCCTCCGAAAGGATATCCACAGATTGGACCGAACATCTAACACCCAAGGATCGGAAGTCATCGTGGCCCAACGGTCTGCAAACTTGGATATCCCTCCTCCAACCTGGGACGAATCAAGGTGATTACCTTCATTCTGAGCCCTGGCGAGGCCTGTGAGAGGAGAAACCACCTCCACTGCTAGATGAAGGATCCTGAGACCTCCCTCTGGACTACCGATGCTTACCCTTACCATGTGAGTAAGAGGAAGAAGTGGCGACAGGAGGATCATCCCTACACTTCACAGAGGAAGCAGAAGGGCATTTGTTAGGCTTGGAAAGGCCCAGTCTCCAACAGAAGGCAGATCAAGCAAGCGAAGCGGCAGCTGATATTTGGAATGATGCAGGACGTCATCCTGGACCATCACCACAGAATCATGGAATAGTCACGGACCAACCAAAGAAGCGGATCGAAGAGCAGAGCCCTGCCCTTCAGGAAGGCAACAGCTTGTGTCCAACACAGTGTCCCGGTGAACTAAATCCAAATTAGCCGTATTACAGGCATGCATGTGAGTAAGATGCATGAGCGTCTTAGAGATCACACGCAAAGGAGCCTGTATGTCGTCAAACTTATCTGGAGGCAGATAAGCAACCAAAGCAGAGAAGACGTGATCCAAGAGAGAAAGCATGCCTAGCATCTCTCTGGATAAGCCCAACATGGACTCCAAAGTCGCCATAGGAATAACGGCCAACTTGGCATGGAGTCCTGATCCAAGGCCGTCAAAGTCTTGCAGACTGACAGATCGGCGGAATCGTAGGAACGATAATGCACAGGGGGCAAAAAGGTATCAGTCTAGTGAAAAACGAAGTTTTCATAGCCTTGGAACTCAGCTTTGAGTCCAATGCTGCAAAAGCTTCGACCACTTGTACCGACTGGTCGAAGGCACCCAGAAGCAGGGTGCTCCACAGGCTGTAGGCACACGACTGATGATCGCAGCCTGGCTGAAACCTCCGGCTGGTCTGACAGTTTGAACAAACTCAAACACAAAGTCAAGAGCTGCCCCCAAGTCAGAAGACTGATGGCTCTCAACATCAGGTGTGTCTGACCCATCGCCTGAGTCGGAAGACATAAAGCCCATGCCGGGCATACGAGCCGATGCCTGCCATGGTGTAGGAACACCAGGGGGATCAGGAAGCAGCGCCCTGCTTCCTTTCCCAGGAGGTGGCACAGAGGAGGGTGCCTGGAAGCCACTAGAAGCCTCGCTGGTGGCAACGCGAAGGCTCTTGGAAAGAACCTGCATGAGCAAGGTGGGGCCTCCCTAAGCTCACAACCCGTATCTGCCGGTACGACATGGATACGGCCTGGCAAAGTGGCTTCACATCTGACCCTCTAAACCAGTGAGGGGTCACGATCGTCTAGAACACCCGACGCTTGACGATTGGTGGCAACCGAAACATCTGAATACAGACGCTTATAGAGGTATGAAATATCCTGAGGATCTGAAGGGCGGGAACTCAAGAGAGTCACTGCAGACCTCTGAGGGACAGAAGGTCCAGGCTGCACAAAAATGCGCCGGGCCCGCAAAACTGGCCGAAGGACAAGAGTGTGTGGCCGGAAACGCAACAGAGTCCATGGTGACCCCACAATGGACATCTGAATCCAAATCAAAACCACAGCAGAGGGACCGGCCGGCAACCACTTACGACTTCGCCTAGTTGAAGCCAGGGAAGGTTGAGGCTAATATCCTAAGAAGCAGAAATCCCTGCAGACCCCTGCAGGGATAAGCCAAGGCTGGCGGAAATGGACAGCGATGACGTGACCGATGGAGTAGCAGCAGGAGCAGATACATCAGTAGCTGCTGACAAAGGCAGAAAAGTGGAGAGAGGAACCAAGCTCGGCTCCAAAAGGGGAGTCACAACCCTAGTGACAGCCTCAAATGTCGACTGGAGGGGGACAGTAGTCCCGGAACAAGGTATCTCTTCCCAAGAAAGTCAGCAGCTACAGCGGTATCCACACTATAAAAAGACTGCAAAACCCCTAGGAGGGGGTATAACTCTAGGGAGTTGAATTGGAAGGCCTTGAACGAATGTGTTCCCCTTCCCACTGGCATGGGAGGAAAATGTCAGGTGCCCGAACTACACAATAGACAGAAGCCCAAAATATGGAAGACCACCCAGCCCACAGGGTCTTTCAATAGAACACCCAAATAAAGTGGAGCATGAATAATGGGAAACTTCATATCATGCTAAGACAACAAAATGGCCCTCAAGGTATCGTCCTTGGCATATCTGGCAAGAGCAATGTAGATGGGAAGGTGAACCCAAAGAAAAAATAAATCAGTACACCCCCAGCTACCAGAGTAAGGTGGCAGGAAACAAAGGCCCAATGGGAACAGAAAAGTACCCCAACAGCCAAAAGGGAACTGGCAAAAATTCTACCCTCAACAGAGGGGAGAAAAGCTGCCACAACTGCCTCCAACTGACACCTAACTCAGTTAAAAGCAGAACCCAAAGGGTTAGCATTAATGAACAATAGACCGAAACGGCACAGTACGCGGAAATCTTGTGTGAAATCGGTATAGAGATTTATCATGAAAAATACATCGAATAATCGAGAGAATATATAAAAACAGGGCCCTGTATATCTGGATAGTGAAGAAACAGCTATGAATCCACATATCAGAACAGGAAACATCGTTAACATTGAGTCAAAAGGTATCACTGTTGAAGAGCAAGACGATCCACATCCTTGTAAGATGGTAGAAAAAAATAGAATGACACGTTGGTTATACATGTGTGCACTGGTTTCGGAAGCCGTGGATTAGTACATGGAGAAGAGTGTCCCCTACTGGGTGTGTGCTGGTTGCACTCGACCCAGTTTTGGCTTATATTTTCTTGGTGCGTTTGCACCATTTTTCTTTCCCAAATTGCTTGGGAAAGAAGAAAATAGAGAGTATTTTTCCGAGTTAGGGTCTGACATCCTCAGTTGAAAAATATTCTCATGAAATTCAATTAAATGTTTATCCGTTACGATTCAACACACTCTGGGAAAAGTCGTATTTATTTGTGGAAAGCAGAAAATTTTAAGACTCTTGTGTCTGTCAAAACATGTGAACATGAAACCCCCATTTGTGATTTAACTGAAGAACTGATCAAGCAATCTATTATTCAGTCAGCATCCTGCTTGTTTTGTTAGCACTAGCATGTTTATTTGAAGAGAGCTGTTCTTATTACTGATGATCAATCATTGAGAATCATGCAAACCACAGAATTTAAAAGTGCCATCATGGGTACACATCACCATTGTAAATAAACTTATCAACAGCAATTTTGACACATCATAAAATTTGTCTAATTCCAAGGACTTTGGGAACACTCTGACACCAATTTTTGCAACGTTTTTGGATAACACATTCCACGAAATAAAACAATTTGGGGGCAAAGGTGGGTTTTTAAAATATACTGAGACAGCTGGGGGAGGGGGATATTCAATTTTGGTGGATTTCAATACAGGTTGTGGGGGTGGACAAGATCAGTTAGATATTAGTTTTTGGAGTTAACATTTCAAGAAATAATATTAGGCAATAGTGTGACCTACTAGTTTGGGTTTTAGTGATCTATAGTATTTTTAAACTCAGTCTCCCTTTAGCTATGCTATAGTACTGAGAGGGTACATACAACTGGTTGCTATATACCTCAAAACAACCAATAACCACAAACATGGCTTCTCAGCAACCACCTCTCTTGAACTCACAACCGAAATGTAAATTCCACAACCTCCCATCTCAATTTACTAGATCAACTGCAAGTGCAGGCATTAATGAAGCAGTCACTAACAACGACAAGTCTGGGGAGGAAGATTGAGGGAAAAGTCACTTCTCCCTCTGCAGATTTTTGGGAGAAGTCAAAAGAAAACAGGAAAGGCATGAATGAGATTTTGCTTGATTGCTTTATTGTATATGTTTCTCACATGCAAATAACTCACAAAAGCTGAGAAAATACATTTTTAACTGCTCACTCCAAAATAACATTAGAATTAAAGTGGTGTTTTCATCAAAAAGTGTTGTTTTCTTGAAAAATTAGCTCTATAAACATTCTCAGAATAGTAATGGTAACACAGTTGTTTCAAAAGAATGCTTGGATGCAAGATCATAGTTTTTTAACTGGTTCAGGTTATTACATCATTCAACACTTTTTATCTTGATTTTATTGTTAATTACTATGAAAATTAGCACCAATATCATTGAATACTTCCAATAACACATCTATCAGATGGGTTTTTACAGAAGTTTTGTGTGAAATCACCTACTTTCAAGATAGTCCAAATTTTCACATGGCAATTTCTGAGTTGCTTTTTATTAAAGGCAGGGCGAGTTTGTCTTGTCCAAGGCACCTACTTTGCCCAAGTCGCCTTGTCTCTAGTCAGAACTACAGGCTAATTATCAACAGAGATTCAATCCAAGCATGGCATAAAGTGTTTACAGAAACATTGAACTACGTTATTCTACTCAATCTCCCCGACCATGCACGCCAGCTATCATCAACCATGAGAGGTGCTGAAAAGCTTTTGTCAAAAACAAGGTCATCAAAATATCACCCCCACCCCTTTTTCTACAAGTTTATTCTTCTAATTTATCAGCCATCAGAAGAGGGTCAATTACATTGGCAGCAGCACAGGGTTTCAAAGATGGACAGAAATGAATGATGGACCATTTAAAATGTGATGTCTTCAAAAAGTACATACATTCACCTGCCCCACCTTGACAATCTCACTTCTTACTAACACTTCCTTAACCCTTAATCCTTTACCCAAAGTAACGGCCAAAACCGGCCAGCGCTATTCTCCAAAATCGCCAGTTAATTTTCATTTCTTCATTTTTTGTCTCAAAAACATAGGTTATGACCCCTCATTGGAACGAGCTAGGTGAGCTCGTTCCAATGAGGGGTCATAACCTATGTTTTTGAGACAAAAAATTAGTTGTTCAAGAATTTTTTTTGCAAGTGTCATCTGCTTTTCATGTTAGATAAAGGGTTAAGGGTCTGGACAGGTGCCCTGAAATCCTGCCATCCCACAGCCTCTATTCGTCTAGTGGCTTAGCAGTGATTTCTAGTCAAATCTTGAAGGAGAAACCACTTCCTACCTAATTCGTCTGTTGTCAACAGGACTTCCTCATGATGGCATGTTAAGGGCACCTATTCTCGGGTCCTAAAAGTTGGAAATAGGCCTTTAAAGGTTAAACATATGCGCACAGTATAACAATTACCAGAAATTTTTTGTCAGCTAAATCATGTCTAGCCTGAACTTTGGGGTATACTGTTTACTTTTGTGAGTGGCAAACAGCATGCTGTTTGGAGGGCCTTCACATGGATCATGCATGACCAGACATTGTTAAGTTTCACAATTTTGGTGGGAGGTGCTCCCAATTTTTATGCTATTTCCCGACCTCACAATCAGGGGACAAATTCTCATGATTTTGAGACACCATGTTATGTTTTGCAAACTTGAGTCCTGAGTTTACTATACTATTAATAATCTGAGTTGAATTTGGAAGATAGAAACAAATTGCCTTACATTTGCCTACATATAATTCAGATGTGTGGAAGAGTAACTACTGTATAAATGAAATTGTTTTGTTTTTTTAAGTCTTACTAAAACATGACTTCAGTCTTCATGCCTCATGGTGAGAGTTGATAGAGAGGATTCCCTGGGATCCCCTATTTATGTTGAAAGAATGTTTTGAGGAAGAACATGTGGGAGGGCCTGAGAAACAGATTTTTAACTCTTTTTAGACCTTTTCTAACCTTTTAAAGTTTAATTCTTTTTTTTCTTTTCTACTCCTAGCTCAAATCTGATTTGGAGGGGGGGGGGGGGGGGCAATTGTTTTTGTTTATTATACCATTTTTAACAGTGTATTTTCGCTTATCACAGTGGTCCATTAGCTTAACTGTGCTCATGTTTCAGTTTTTTCCCTTCATGCTTCTGGTGGAGAAGGTGTGTGTGTGAGTGTGTCGGGGGGGGGGGGGGGGGGGGGGAGTGGGGGATCGGGGGGGTAATCATTTGGAATTCCTAAATTTTTAACGGTCAAGTAGATGAAACTGTGCATATGTTCCAGCAACATTACCAATATTTATTTACTTCATTATTTTTAGCATGAATTTTAAAAGCAAGGATGGGTGGGATACAGAATTACAGTTTTGGTCTTGTATTGAAAACAAGCTTTGCTGCATGAAAATCTCACTTTTTTGAGTTTTTCAAAATTAACATGTCTGACCGTGACCATTGCGAGTCTGCGTCTTCTTTTCCCCAAACAACATTCTCTCTATTCAACCTCTACTTCATTTTTATTACCTATGTAATGAGTCCAGTGCATTTTTTCAAGTATTCAACATGAGTAATACCTCTTGAAGTAATACTTGGGGCATTGCTTTTTGCAATCCCATTCATGATATTATCACCAAAAAGCTGTATATTCATTTTAGAACATAAAAATCTTGAATGGTTTTCTTTAAAATGTGATGATAAGAAAAGGTAATGTGATGAATAGAAAGTCTAAGCCAAACAAGGACAATAACTCTTGAAAAAAGCCTTTGAAACAGCTGGTTCACAATCCTGTCCATGATATTATCATCAAAAAGCTATATTTCAAGTTCGGAAATAATATTTTGAATGGTTTTCTTTAATATGTGATGACAAGAATAGGAGAAGGGTGGAAAGATGGAAGGATGGATAGGTAGATGGAAGGAACCCATTTATATATCCACTTCAGACTATATGCCGAGGGATAAAATTAGACCAAGAATTTTGACTTAACTACAACTGACTGGGTCAAAATTCTCAGCTAAATGTCCTGTCCACAGCACTGTAGAATCTCACCTGTTGTGCAAGAACATTGCATCTCTCATGCTCTCTTTATTTGTTTTTCTTGATTCAGTCATTATTTCATAATATATCATTTATGTTATCTTGACCATGACCAACTAGTGTGAGTGTGTCATGACCAGATCAAGATCTGATCAAGAAAGACGCTGCTTTTGTGATAACAGTACCAAATCTATCAGTTTGTGACTGTGGATGGCACTCCCTTAACCCTTTACCCAACGTTAACGGCCAAAACCGGCCAGCGCTATTCTCAAAAATCGCCAATTAATTTTCAAAATATTTTTATTTTTTGTCTCAAAAACATAAGTTATGACCCCTCGTTGGAACGAGCTTGTCGAGCTCGTTCCAATGAGGGGTCATAACCTATGTTTTTGAGACAAAAAATGAAAAAAAATTAGTTATTCAAGAATTTTTTTTGGAAGTGTCGTCTGCTTTTCATGTTAGGTAAAGGGTTAACTGATTGAGAGCTACATTATTTTTTGTGGTCTGAATTAGTTCATCAAAATTTGTTTTGTAACAAGTTATGGAAGAGTGCCCATAGGCACTCTTCAATAATTGTGATAAAACAAATATATATAAACAAAATATTATTTGTGTTTGGCTGAATATGAAACATGAGCAAGGAAAATGTTGGCTTTTGCTATGGTACCCTCATTTTTTTTGAAAGCCCTGATAGTGGCTTCTAGCACTCAACCAGTTAACAAGTACCTATTTAACCCTTAACCCAACGAATTCGCAACATCCGCCCGTGTAATATGCAAATCAGCAGCTGAAAAAATATTATTTTCCAAACAATTTCAACAAAACCATATCATGTGATCCCTCTTTGGAACGAGCTCGTTATGGTTTGGTCGTAATTTTTTGAAAATTTAAAAAAAAATGATATTTAAAATAATAAATTTTGATATCGTCTGCATTGGGTAAAGGGTTAATTATCATTTACTTCAGGTGCTTCACAGATTAGATTTGAACCCCAAGCTCTATTCTGGTCACTCATTCCACATTGGAGCTGCCATGTCTGCAGCTGTGTAAGCATGGATGACCACCTGATCAAAACTATTGGTAGGTGGTTATACAATATCTACACTCGCTATGTACAACTCCATTGGTCACCCTAAAGGCAGCCCATACCTCCCTTACAAAGCACTCTTAATTTCCTCATGCAGGATATCACTGACTTTACCTCCATCTGTACACAGAGGTCAGATCTATTCTCCATAAAACACATATTGGGCTTGAGGTGGGTATGGCTGCAATCTTGCCACTGACTACAGTAAAAACTGATGAATGAGCGATCATCGTCACCACCTATGGCTACTCCAACACTTCCTGCTCCATAACTCCGACAATATCAAAGCTTTATTAGCTTCAACTGTTCCCTAGTTTGCAGGATTGTTCAAGGGGTTACAGACATCTACAATGAATATATAGCTGACCCTGGAATTCACCTCAGATGCACTTTTGTGCTTGACATTTAGCATGCATCTCTTCAGGTTATTCTATGAGTGGACAGAGTTACCTTACATGTTGGTCGAAATCAATTTGTCAGGCTCCATGTACTTGGGGCCTCGTCACACCCTGTATTATTTATTATTATTATTATTTATTAGAGTTTAATGACACATTAACAGCCAGGGTCATATCATGTCGGTGACAGTTTTACGGGTGGAGGAAGCCAGAGTATGCGGAGAGAATCATCGAGCAACGATGAGCAGCTGTCAGCTCTCCAACATTGTAACTCTGAACTCAGCAGCACAGGCAGGGTTAGACTGGTTGAAGACATGCGCACCATCGACGTGCAGTATGCCTTAGTACATAGCGTCATCGTGCCCCCATACAGGCAATCAGGGTGAAGTGCCTTGTCCAAGGACACAATGCGGGTCACACCCTGTACCAAATCCTAGAGATTTTGGCATGTAATGTAGAGTGGACTTTCAAATTGTTACAATAGTATCATCGGGTCTCTTATATACTGGTATGAATGGCTTAGAGGTGGATGGACTAAACAGGTCTTTCCTCTTCACAGATAACAGGTTTCAATGTTCATGTAGCTATTGCATCTTACACAGCAATACAGGTTCTTACTAGTATATGCACATGCATACAAAAGTTGTTTTGTAATTTTATTAAAAAAGAAATTCATGATCACGCATCTTTTGTTGTTTCTGACACAAATCGAGGCTCAGTGTAAACAAAGTATGTTTTGAGGTAGTAAACAGGTTTATGGGACTATATAATTTTGGCCTAACAGCTCACACTTGGATTATGCCATTTGACTTGAAGACATCTGATTGGCTGCAACAGGTAGTTCTATTTTTAGTCGACACTCTGCCAAATCCTATGTTTCAGATTCTCCATAATCAGTTAAGTTTTCATGTAAGTAAACTGTTTGCCAAATTTATCTCCACCACCCCATCACAATCTTGCTTCTCTGTCTATCCACTGTCGAATTGGTTCTATGCATTCACTTTCTTGGTGGATGTTTTTATACCCATGTCAAATCCCAGAGATTTTGGCATGTGATGTAGAGAGGTCTCCCAAATTGTTACAATAGTATTTTCAGATTTCTTATCTATCAGTATGAATAGCTTAGAGGTGGATGACCTTAACAGGTTTATCCAACTCACAGATAACATGTTTCATACATTGTTCATGTACCCACTGAATTTGACCCGGCAGCAATACATATACATAATAATAAATAAATGTAGCTGAAAGCTGAAAATCCTCATAGAGCTCTTGGGCTTTACAAGAAATTTTTTTTTAAAAATTCAGCATTTCAATTTTTATTGGCAGTGTCTAAAGTAGACGAATCGCCGGTCAGCAGCCTTCACTGGAAGATTGTATATTTGCTGAAACAAATGTGTTTTGAGAGCCACTCTGAAATATAGAAAACTCAGGGGTGATTTCAGCTCACTCGGAAGCTGGTTCCAAAGAAATGGAGCAGCAACCAAAAAGGCTCAAGCACCAGCTCTTGTGAGGTTATCCGGTACATGAACAATGAATTGTTTGACGCTCCCGAACGCAGTGGTCTTCCGGGTTCGTAACGTGAAACCAAAGTGGCCAGATACGACGGGCCCTCGCTGTTTAAGCTTTTCCAAGTTAATGTAAGAATTTTGAATAAAATTTGTTCCTAGGAAACAGCCAGTGGAGATTTTTGAGAGTAGGTGTAACATGGCAAGATTGTTTGCTCATAGTGATTACACGCGCTGAACATTTTTGTATTGTGTCAATTTTGTCAATGATGCTCAAGTTGCTTAGCTGTTGCCTCATTAATCACTCCCCAACCCCAAATGATGCTTTGGAGATGACAGTACGAAGTCCTACAAACATTCAAGTCATGTTTTCCTGCTGGCAAGTTCTCATCCATGAAATATCGGAGGTTGTGTACCAGAGTCGATGGAGAGACAATACTGCCTTCAATGTCAAGATCAGGTCTTGGAACATTTGGATAATTGATGACTTAATCTGATATGATTTCAGTTTTGTCAGCATTCAATTTTAAGTAATTTTCGGCCATCTAAGATCTAATGTGAACTACACAATTTTTTAGTTTTTCTTTGGCCACTGTATCAGACTCTGGAGTGAAGTGTATGTATAGCTGTGTGTCATACACATAGCAATGGAATGACAGCCCATGGCTGTGGATGATATCTCCTGACGTATAGCAAGGGGTGTAGCACTGACCCTTGGGGAACACCAAAACTTCAAAAGAGTATCTTTAGAGTTTAAACCTGTGACAATAACCTGCTGTGTTCAATCAGTAAGGTATGGTCAAAACCATTCCAGCGCAGTATCAATGATACCGAGCATGGTAGCAAGTCTATTAAGAAGTACACCATGGTCGATAGTGTTGGACGCTGGGCTTAGATCGAGCAATATCAGACAGGAAACTTGTTGTTTATCCATAGAGAGGAGAATGTCATTCTGCACATGTAGAAGAGCAGTTTCAGTATGACCTGTATGTCAACTGAAACTCCTCTGCAAGATTGCAGTGAGATATGAGTTCGCAGATCTGCTTTTGCTAGCTCGTGAGACCGGACCGACTGGTTTCAATTTTGTTTATAAAAAAGTTTGAAAATTTATTAGCTAAATCTTCCGCTGATGAGTGACCTAGTAAGGTTGCCTTTGGCTTGCGATGGAGAAGCTTGTCAATCTCTTCAGACAACACATTGGGTCTCTTGTTATTATCTGATATAATGGAGATGAAATTGTCATTTTTTCCTCGATAGATGAACCAAGTGACCACAACCTTTTGGTTCACAAACATTTCCCTATGTATGGTAAGTTTTGAAATTCTCCATCGTAACTCAAATTTTCACCGCAGCCATTTTAAATGTCTGATTTCAATATTGTACCAGGGGGAATGTTGATGCCTGGACACAATTCTGGACTTTTCAACCACGAACTGATCAATGAGTTTATGTAAGAGATAAGTAAACTTGGTAACAGATTCATTCACTGTTGACTCGCAATGGATCTCAACCGTCGATAAGGTTAACACACATGAAAATGCAATGGGGTCAATGTTCCTGAGTTTATGGTAGGTAATCTTTTTCTTAAATGGTTGCGGTTGAGGTAGCCTTATGTCAAATTTTACCATGTAATGGTCTGATATGGCTATGTCAATAACCTCCAGATTGTGTACCACATTTTGATCGCACGCACAAACAATTACCAAATCGAGTGTGTTATTTTCACGATGGGTTGGTTCATTTACAAGCTGTGTAAGTTCCATAGAATTCAGAAGCACATTAAAATCAAGTGCATCTTTGTTGTTCATTTCATCAAGGTGGAAATTAAAGTCACCGGTGATGACAAAAGGTCCATTAGAAGTAGTAATGTTCCAGAGAAATTCTGAAAATTCATTGAAGAACTGTTTCACGGTGAATTTATTCTTGTTGTTAGGAGGAGGTCTGTAGACAGTGACAATTCTGACTGAACAAGAACCGCATGTCAGAGAACCAACAATCAATTCGAACGATTTAAACTTGTAACTAGATTCCGGTTTTACCTTTAGGTTGTTATCAAAAAGGATACCGACTCCACCACCTTTTGGTTTTGGTGGAACGTGGGATATGAAGTAGGGTTCTGTGACCCTGCTGGAGCTCGTCGATTGTGAGGGCATCATCAGGCTTCAACCATGTTTCCGTAACCAAGTCCACACATAATTCGTCAAATATCATGTCATGAACATCGCTGGTTTTATTCACGACAGATCTCGTATTGATAAGACAAGATACCAATTGGAGGCAACCCACAGAGATCAATTTAGACTACCTGTCCTGTTCCTCCACTGGTGCAGTATGCCAAGAGATTTAAGTTTTGCGAAGACGTTACTGTCCATGGGGTAGACAAATTTATTGGAACTACTTCTGCATGTATGCATATTAATTGAATGCATCTAGTTCGAGTTATACACAAGTTATATGACAAGTGAATCCGTGGTTAATTGTCATGAGTGACTGGTAGTGATTACAGTTCACTAAGTAATTTGTGAGTGATAAAAATAGTAGTAATTTCCAAATTTTCGGAAATTCCCAGAAAGACTCAGAGAGCTGTCCCAGTATCCAGAGTCCGCACTACATCACAAAAATTTGAGTCAAATTTAGAGTATCCAAGAAGGCTTGAACATCAAGACAATTGAAGAATTGCCTACACATAGGCACAAGAATAATATGTATGTAGCCACACTGGACAGTGTCCTGGTTCCATACCTCAATGCAGGTCAGTTAACAGTGTATGTACCAGGTAGAATCAAGCATTTGGATCCATGGTTTCACATGTTGACAATGTAGCCTAGAACAATTTGAATCACTTGGGCCGGCACATGAGCATGTAGACTTGAATGGCACTTGATAGAATTATTATCTAGGGCTTCATACAAGTGCATGTGCCATGGCCTGGTTGGTCATTTATGCTTTTCACACATATAGCTTCTTCAAACTCCTGACTCTTACAGGTACAAACATGTATAGATTTCATATGTGTTAATGTGAGTGTAGCCGTCAGGACTCTCCATGCTGGGTTTCAAATATCATCCTACGCCATAATACACAGCCTCTGGAATTAGCAGCTTTTTCAGGAATAAGAATTTTGATAAGTATGTCTCATGTAGATAGTGGGACTCGGAAGTTTTTTTTTATGGCCCCTAGGCATACATGCACAGGTAGCCTTTCAAAACCCCCAGTTTAGGTTCCAAGTTTCATATGGGTGCATGTATGCTTGTGGAGGGTGGGAGGGGTCTTGGTATGCACTCATAAGTGTCTGGCTCTTAAGGACAAAGTTGTTTTGTAATTTTATAAATAAAAGAAATTCACAATAATATATCTTTTGATGTTACTGAAATAATCTGTCCATTAAACCACTAGCATAACCAAAACAGCATGTAGCAAACTATGTTGAAAACTATAAAACAGACATCTGCAGAAAAGCTGATCACAGTGATTCAGAGTGCATAATTATACGTTATCATGAAATGAAATGAAAAGTTTCTGCGCACTGAAGGTGCACAGGGACGATGTGGGATTGAAATCCCTTGCGACCCGAATAACTTTATTTGCTTTATAGCTTTATTTGCTTATAAATCCACGAGAGTCGGAAGCGAGAGCCAATAATCTCATTAAGTTTAAGTGTGTGACTGGCAGTAGGGTAGTGGGTTGAGATCCCTGAGAACCTCGAAGTGGAAGATGGCTAGGAATTTTGCATAACTACAAGAGTTCTGCTCCGTGTTTGCTCAGAGAAGTGGGCATACTATGGTAATACTGAAACCGCAGTTTGGTGGTTATTTTAGAAAAATAGAAAAAGAAACCCAAACAGTCGTTGGTTTGGGAGCAGCCCCAGCATCTTAGATCCTTAACAGTTACAAAAAGGAAAAAATCCACCAATTTGTGTTTTTGAAAGCTGGGAGTCATCCATCAGCCTATAAGGGAGAGAGGATGCTGAGCCTTGGCCATCTGGTCTGCCTTCATGGGGAACAGATGATGGAGTGATTGGAGGGGGAAAAAAATCCCAAACAACCCCCCCCCCCCCCAAAAAAAAAAAAAACACACGCACCCCCTCTCACAGACACTCACCCGAAAGCCCTTAAAAGGGCTGGTACATCTTTATTTAAATGTTTATTTATATAATATGTACACTCGTCCCAGCCAGGCAAGCTTGTTTCAATCCTTGCCTAGTGTTTGGTGGTTTCCTGTGTATGTTAAAAGAAAGGTAGGTTGTACCAATTCCTCCTACGCTTCGTCTAATATTTCCATGCATCTTCTTGATAAGGGTGTCGCAAGAAAATTTGAGAATGTTCAATTAGAAAAGTTATAGGTAGAGAGAAAGATATGTATCTACTTATTGTATCTTGTGACTGTTGTGTGATTGTTGCTATGGATGGGGTGAGGGGGTGTGTTTCTTCGGAGCCCACTCCCCACAAGCAGAGTTGCAAGGCAATCCTCACAGACTCAATCCTAAAGTTCTCAATCAGTAGCAAGGCAATCCTCACTGACTCCGTGCAGTTTAAGTTTATTGAGTAATTTTTACTGTGGCTTATTTTGTTTTTCTGTTGAGGGTTCGGTGTTTGTTCAGCTCTACCACTGATTCACTATCCTGGAGTCTGTGGAGGGTTTTGTTACCTAGGTCTTATTAAACGCGTTTCAATGGAGCTTCAGCCGAGTTGTGAGGCGGTCTTCACAGACTCAATTCTAAAGTTCTCAATGACTAGCGAGGCAATCCTCACTGACTCCACGCAATTTAATTATATTGTATAATTTTTATTTTCTGAAAACTTCTTTTTTCTGTTAAGGGATCGGTGTTTGTTCTGCTCAACCATTAATTCACTATCTTGGGAGTCTGTTGAGGGTTTTGTTTTGTTGGTCTTTTAATCACGTATCAATAGTTTCTATTTTTGCTAGCTCGTGAAGTTTCTTTATCGGTGTCCATTTGGGTTTGCATAGTGCCACACGCAGGGCATAGTTTTGAATCCTCTGTAGCTTCTGAATATTGGTTTTGCTGAGGTCACTTGTTATTATGGCACCGTATTCTAGTACCGAACGTATAAATGATTTGTAGAGCTTGAGAAGCACATCTTTTTTTGCTCCCCAATTCTTCCCTCTGATCATCTTCAGAAAATTGATACGTTTAGTAGCTCTAACTGTAATGGAGTTTACGTGACTGTTTAGACTGAGATTGCTATCTAGTATAAAGCTCCAAAATCTGCCCTCTTTGCTTCCTTCTAATTTGTGATCGTATAACTGGAGATCGATACTGGGGACTAGTTTTTACCTTTGCTTCTTGAAGAACGTAACTTTTTGAGTTTTGGCAGCATTGAGTTTGATGCAAGATCGATCTTACCATTTGAGATTTCCATGGTATAAATGGCGAAGATGTTGGTGGCCCCGAGTCCATTTTTTGTGACATGTTTAAATACCTCATGTACATTATATAACTCAGCTAACTTCTTTAATTAATGGTAATACCCACCGACATATATGATGTCCATAATCATCACTGTCCATTTAACACTTTGACTAAAGTCTTAAATCTCTTCAAAACGTTTGGTTTACTGATCACAGGAGACATTGATTCTTTGTCAGATTACTTACAATGATTTGTTCACATCTTAAATTTTACTGTAACAGTTTGGCATGATTTGAAACATACATGAAGTATTCAAACATGTACAATGGGGCAGTTGAAAAACTTCTATCATTTTATTTTGTCCAGATAACAACGTGCTTTTCCAAACCTGTAATTTGTATGGTCATCATGGACAGGTATGTGGAGTTACTTGTTTTTGCGCCAAACATATTCACAATAATTTGAAAACAGGGCTTATATTTCAACGAGAATACAAGAATTGATTCATGCAAAGATTTGCACAACAAAACCAGCAAGAATCCATGTAGATTCTCACTGCATCTCTGCTATTATTTAATTATTTATTGGTTTTTTAAGGCCACATACTTATGCACAATGGCTAATCATGACCGTGACAGTTTTACGGATGAAGGAAGTCGGAGTACCCGGAGAAAACCACCAAGCAACAACGAGCAGCTGCCAACTCCCCAACAATCGTTACTCCACACAGGTAGATTGGTTGAAGACATGCGCACCATCGACGTGCAGTACGCCTTAGAACACAGCGTCATCGTGCCCCCACGTGGACAATCGGGGTTAAGTGCATTGCCAAAGGACACAACACGGGAGTCCGAACAATCGCTCAGATAGTCACCCATCCGAGGACTAACTGGGCTTGATGTTGCTTAACTTTGGTGATCTGACGCGAACCGGTTGCTGCAACGCCACTGCACCTCTGCTAGGATTCATGATGAGTCAATTTAACCCTTTACCTAACATAGCAGCAACAAATTAACCAATACAAGGCTTACATGACCTGAAATAACATGACACTTTGTCAATAAAATTGTACAAATATGGCTGTCATTGAAACCGGCTCAATGAGCCAGTTCCAATGACAGCCATATTTGTAAGGTTTTATTGGTAAATACTGTTTATTTTTTCGGAAATTCAGTTGTTTTAAAAATTAAAAAATGCCGAAAGGATCGCCAATCCAAAGTCGAGTTGTGACAGCACAAAAGTGGGTTTAATCATTATCAACTTATCATCCGGACTCCAATTGTTTACAATTTACTATGTGAAGGGTCACTGTGACTTTGACCTTTGACCTAGTGATTCCAAAATAAATAGGGCTCTTTCTTGCACCAATGCCAACCTACCTATGAAGTTTCATTAATGTGGGTGGAACCATTGTCAATTTTTCATCTGGAAACCAATTGTTTACAATTTATAATGTTCAAGGTCAATAGCGAGCCCTAAAATAAATAGGGTCTTCCACTCACCTAGGTCAACTTACCTATGAAGTTTCATGAATGTGGGTCAAATCATTATCA
Organism: Pictodentalium vernedei; assembly: GCA_031216915.1. Classification (NCBI taxonomy): domain Eukaryota; kingdom Metazoa; phylum Mollusca; class Scaphopoda; order Dentaliida; family Dentaliidae; genus Pictodentalium; species Pictodentalium vernedei. The sequence goes on along the minus strand of CM062291.1, from coordinate 162,799,948 downwards.
AGTTACAATCTGGAAACAAATTGTTTACGATTTACTATGTTGAAGGTCACTGTGACCTTGACCTTTCACCTAGCGAGTCCAAAAAACAGAGGGTTCTTCCTCTCACTGACGCCAACCTACGTATGAAGTTTCATGAACATGGGTAGAACCATTATCAAGTTATCATCCGGAAACCAATTGTTTTGATTGACTATGTTCAGGGTCACTGTGACCTTGACCTTTGACCTAGTTAGCCCTAAAATAAATAGGGGTCTTCCTCTCATGAAGGCCAACCTACCTATGAAGTTCCATGAATGTGGGTTAAACCATAGTCAAGTTATCATCCGGAAACCAATTGTTTATGATTTAGTATGTTCAAGTTCACTGTGACCTTCACCATTGACCTAGTGAGTCCAAAATAAATAAAGTTCTTCCTCTCACCAAGGCCAAGCTACACATGAAGTTTCATGAATGTGGGTTCAACCATAGTCAAGTTATCATCCGGAAACGGTTCAGGGTCACTGTGACCTTCACCTTTGACCTAGTGCATCCAATATAGATAGGGTTCTTCCTCTCACCAAGGCCAACCTACCTATTAAGTTTCATGAATGTGGGTCAAACCATTATCATGTTATCGTCCGGAAACCAATTGTTTTGACCATGTTCAAGATATCTGTGACCTTGACCTTTCATCTAGCATGCCCAAAATAAATAGGGTTCTTCCTCTCACCAAGGCCAACCTACATATGAAGTTTCATGAATGTGGGTTCAACCACAGTCAAGTTATCATCCGGAAACCAATTGTTTATCATTTAGTATGTTCAAGGTCACTGTGGGCTTCACTATTGACCTAGCGAGTCCACTATAAATAGGGTTCTTCTTCTCACCGAGGCCAACCTACCTATGAAGTTTCATGAATGTGGGTCGAACCATTATCAAGTTATCGTCCAGAAACCAATTGTTTAAAAAGTCCAACTGCCATTCATCAAACTATAAGTCAAGTTTGAATTTGTCACAACTCGACTAAAAACTGTGTTGGGTAAAGGGTTAACGTGTTATCAGTAAACAGCAAGAGTTCAAACATGATGGTCTCATGGTATCCTGGGACACTCATAGCCGTTTTGGATTCTTGCAACCATTTTCTTGAGAATCCAAATGGATTCTCCCAAATTTAGATGAAATATACGGCCTGGAAATAAGGATGTATGTTTGTGCAAGTGTTCAATGAGGAACGTGTTCAAATTTTGTGCATTGATATTGGAGTTAGATAACCCACAAATACAAACAATTTGTCCACAAATCACACAAGTTGCAAAATAATTAACTATTCAAACAAGATAATTAAATACTCTAAATTAATTATAAAAATTTAAATGAATGAATTATCCATTGCTTCATCAGAGTATGAATGTAGGATGAGCAGGTTAAGTCTAGTATGAAGTGCACAGCATAATCCATTTCAATTTTGATTTGAATTTCGATAACCCCACCAGAGTTCATTCATGGAATTTTTTGTTATTACATTGGCAATATCCCGTTATGATGAGCATGCTCCAGAAGACATGAATAACAATTCATGTAAAAATAGTGGATGATATTGTCCTCTGTGAATTGTACTAAAAATGGGTTAATGAGTGATGGCATCTACCAGTCTACTCATCTTTGTGGATTGAAAAAATCATTAAAAATTGCAAAAAATAGATAAAAAAGAATACTAACAATAATAAATATAAAAAGCATTGCAAACCGGTCATAAAAGCAAACAATAATTGCAAGCTGTCAAACTAGAAAAGCAAAAATAACAAATTATTCATCAAATTAGGAAAATGATAAATTTAAAGTAATTTGTATATTTTGAAGACTTACCAATGGCCCAGACTTAGCTGGTGCAACGTCAATATTATCCAGGGCCAAACACAAATTTTGAACCCCCAAAATTTGCATACTCATCCGAAAAATAAAAGTCCTGTCTGGTCCTCCATACTTTAGTGTACTGCGCATGCGTGGTAACCAGGAAGGTACCGAAATTAGCACCAAGCATCATTCTTTCTAGTTGTGCATGCTAAATGTTATAAATCAGCAGGGAGGTATGAGTGCCCACTCATGGGAGGGCCATCCCTGACTGGGCCATTGGTAAGTATTAAAAATATACAAATTACTTTAAATTTATCATATTTTTATACTAAAACCAATGGCTCAGATTTAGCTGAATCATAAAAAGGCTGGAGGGCCTAGGACTTAGAGGAAACACAATCTCTCTATTACTCCACATTAAAGAATAGCTGCTACAGGAGAATAGGAGAAGACAGGGCTTACATAAGTTTTTCTCTTATTAAAAAAAGAGAACGACATAACACCATCAAATGAAAGTGTCAATGACACTGTAGCTCAACTTGACAAACTTGAACTTGGTAAGTTATAAATGAAATGGCAAAATTGAAGATCATTGGTACCAATGTCATTTTTTTTGCCAGTGGCAACATTTTTTGACAGAAACCGAAGAAAATCGATAGCTCCCAACTAGAGGTCACCGCAAACAAACATGAAAGGTTTCAAAGCAATCCGACCATAAATGTGCCCTGTAGGGTGTGCCAAAGGGAAATATTGAGTCTTCTGACTAAACTAAGTTCCAAGAACGTTGGCCGCGGCAACATTTTTTGACGGAAATTGAAGAAAATCGATAGCTCCCATCTAGAGGTCTCCCTAAACAAGCATACCAGGTTTCAAAGCAATCAAATCATAAATGTGCCCTGTAGGGTGTGCCAAAGTGAAATATTGTGGTCTGACTAAACTGAGTTTTAAAAACGTTGGCCGCGGCAACATTTTTTGACGGAAATTGAAGAAAATCGATAGCTCCCATCAAGAGGTCACCCCAAACAAGCATGCCAGGTTTCAAAGCAATTCGATCATAAATGTACCCTGTAGGGTGTGCCAAAGTGAAATATTGAGTCTTCTGACTAAACTAAGTTCTAAGAACGTTGGCCGCGGCAACATTTTTTGACAGAAATTGCAGAAAATCGATAGCACCCATCTAGAGGTCTCCCCAAACAAGCATACCAGGTTTCAAAGCAATCTGATCATAAATGTGCCCTGTAGGGTGTGCCAAAGGGAAATATTGAGGTCGGACTAAACTAAGTTCTACGAACGTTGGCCGTGGCAACATTTTTTGCCAGAAATTGAAGAAAATCGATAGCTCCCATCTAGAGGTCACCCTAAATAAGCATACCAGGTTTCAAAGCAATCAAATCATAAATGTGCCCTGTAGGGTGTGCCAAAGGGAAATATTGTGGTTTGACTAAACTAAGTTCTAAGAACGTTGGCCGCGGCAACATTTTTAGACGGAAATTGAAGAAAATCGACAGGTCCCATCTAGAGGTCACCCCAAACAAGCATGCCAAGTTTCAAAGTAATCTGATCATAAATGCGACCTGTGAGGTGTGCCAAAGGAAATTGTGGACGTACGTACTAACGTACGTACGTACGTACGTACGCCGACGGACGAGAAGTGATGGCAATAGCTCAGCTTGACTTTGTCAAGTTGAGCTAAAAACATGAGTAATACACAATAAAATCTCGATTTAATGCCAGAATAACCCAGTATGCTAATTCGATGAAGAAAACCAATTACAAAGCTAGTCCAGAGAATGAGACGCTTTCTACTCATTTAAAAGTGTCCGAGGATTGTATTGACACGTGACATATACATATGCTTCACAATGAGCTACACTTTAAAAACAAAACATAAATGAGACATAATTGTTGCTTCACACTGGGCTACACATTAAAACTACCCAGCACCGATGCTGGACTACTGACACTGAAGGAGGTATTCCCTTGATTTTCACTATAAAGCCAGATGATATTAAGGGAAAAAACGTCCCCCCCCCAACCCCCCGCCCATCTTCCCCTTGTTCTGAGGCAAGAATCCTCAGAACGAAGAAGGCAGAGGAACGGCGTCAGTGTTCGAGCAGACTGCCTAAGATATCTAGGAGATGTACTATTAATGGACAACATTCTGTGCGACAGAAAGAGGACCCAAGGATCTAAGGCCACTGGAGATAGACTCTAAATTTCTAAGGTAAAACTTAGTGAATGAAGACAGTTGTATCCAGTAGGCTGCCATAAATCAGTAATGGCTATACTATTTGAATAAGCCAAAGAAGAAGACAGCGCTCTATTCTCATGCATGGAAATCTTATTGACAGAACATTGATCTGAAGATAGATTCTCATAAGCAATTCGTATTGCTAACTGAATCCATCTGGCCAATGAATGAACAGAAATATCTCTTCTGTTAGGCACAAGAGAAAGAAAAAATGCCGATAGGATCAACATTCCAATGTCGAGTTGTGACGGCACAACAGTGGGTTTAATCATTATCAACTTATCGTCTGGAAACCAATTGTTTACAATTTACTATGTGAAGGGTCACTCTGACCTTGACCTTTGACCTAGTGATTACAAAATAAATAGGGCTCTTTCTTGCACCGATGCCAACCTACCTATGATGTTTCATGAACGTAGGTGGAACCATTGTCAAATTATCATCTGGAAACCAATTTTTACGATTTATTATGTTCAAGGTCACTGTGACCTTGGCCTTTGACCTAGTGAGTCCAAAATACATAGAGGTCTTCCACTCACCTAGGCCAACCTACCTATGAAGTTTCATTAATGTGGGTGAAGCCATTATCATGTTATCGTCCGGAAACCAATTGTTTATGATTTACTATGTTGAAGGTCACTGTGACCTTGACCTTTCACCTAGCAAGTCCGAAATAAATAGGGAACATTATCAAATTATCATCTGGAAACCAATTGTTTACGATTTACTATGTTGAAGGTCACTGTGACCTTGACATTTCACCTAGTGAGTCCAAAATAATTAGGGTTCTTCCTCTTACTGATGCCAACCTAACTATGAAGTTTAATGAACATGGGTCAAACCATTATCAAGTTATCATCTGGAAACCAATTGTTTTGATTTACTATGTTAAGGGTCACTGTGACCTTGACCTTTGACCTAGTGAGTCCAAAATAAATAGGGGTCTTCCTCTCACGAAGTCCAACCTACATATGAAGTTTCATGAATGTGGGTTAAACCGTAGTCAAGTTATCATCCGGAAACCAATTGTTTACAATTTACTATGTTCAAGGTCACTATGACCTTGACCTTTGACCAAGCAAGTCCGAAATTAATAGGGTTCTTTCTCTCACCGATACCAACTTACCTATGAAGTTTCATGAACATGGGTTGAACTATTATCAAGTTATCATCCAGAAACCAATTGTTTACGATTAAGCACCCGCCCGCCCGCCCACCATTCATCAAAGTCACAACTCGACTAAAAATCTCTTTTTTTCCTTTTCTAATAAAGCTACATCGATGTTGATAAATGTGCATCGCTCGCACTGGACACAACATTGGTCTACAGTTGTCCGAGGATGGTAAAGCGCTAACAATAATAGGCTCCGGCCGCTTATCCAGAATCTGATTCTTGACCAAGAATCACACTTTCGTAGTAAGAGTAATAGTATTACCCACACTATGGAAATGGGAATCTTCTACAGATAATGAAGCTCCCTATCTCTTCTGGCAGAAGCAAAGGCTAAGAGAAATGCCATTTTATAAGTCAGGAATTTAAATTCTACATCATCTAATGGCTCAAAAGAAGCTTCTTGAGAACCCATGCCAAATTCCATTTAGGAATTAATCTGAGGGTTCTAGGTCTATTTATAGAGAAATTTCTAACTAGCTTGGATAAAGAATTGGATCCGATCCAATAGTCAAGTTATCATCATGAGCATATGTGTCTGATAACATAGATCTATAGCCCTTAATAGTAACGAGCTGCAGTTTTAATTCGTCAAACAGGTAGACCAGAAAATTGGCAATTTGAGCTATAGACAGATTATAGATATCCACTGATTGATCCGCACACCAACGAAAGAAAACTCTCCACTTTGCTATGTAATTCAGTGAAGAGGTGGTCCTCCTACAGTTAGAAATTGCATCCACTGCTTTCCTGTAAAATGCATTCCATGCAAGAAGGATCGCACAACGGAAATACGTGAAGGTTGAGACCTTCCAGGTTGTGATGCAGTGCGTGAAGGTTGAGACCTTCCAGGTTGTGATACAGTGCGTGGGACTTCCCCTGATATAGAAGGTCCCTGAAAGGAAGAAATTTCCAAGAAATGTCCCATAACAGACACCTGACAAGATTGATCCGAGGTTTCTGAGCTGACAGAGGTGCTACGAGCAGAATTTTGCAATGAGACTGTTCGATTTTTAACAGAATCTGCTGAATCAGCAGAGTTGGAGGAAATGCATATCCTACTATTCCGTTCCATGAGATCGATAGAGCGTGTACTACGTACACTCGATGATCCGGGCACGGCGACATGAATGTCAGAAGCTGATTGTTCAGGTTCGTGGCAAAGAGATCTATCATGGGACGATCCCACTGGTAGCAAATCTGCCTGAATATTCATTTGTTGAGAGTCCACTCCGATGGCAACAGGCGACCTTTCTGTGAGAGCGAGTCTGCTATTACATTCAGATGACACGAAATATGACGGACTGAGAGATGAACGTGATGACTAAGAGCAAATAGGAGAATTTTCTCCGTCAATTCGAATAGAGGAATTGAATGAGTGCCGCCCTGGTTCCTGAGATATGCCACTACTGTGGAATTGTCTGACAGAATTTGAACATGATCGTTTGCAATCCGATGTTTTAATGCTAGCCAAATAGACATCATCTCTTTGATGTTTATGTGCTTTTCTAGGAACCAAGGGTCCCAAAAACCATGACACTTCATGTCTGCGGGAATCAGGGATGCACCCCTACCCGTAAGACTCGCGTCCGTCATAACAGTGAAGACTGAATCCAGTACTTGATGTGGAACTCCCCGAGTCAGCCATTGGAGATCTGCCCAAATCTTAACCTTTTGTTTTACCAGGTCCGTTAAAACAATCTGTGTTTCGAACGAATGTGTGTGGACACTCCAGTTCTGAGTGAAGAAAATCTGGAGAGGATGCATGCGTAAGCGACCTAGCGGAATCAGGTCTGCAGCCACTCCGCACAGTCCCATCAGTCGCATAAACTCTCTTGCTGACACTGTGAGAGAGTTGAGACAAAAGCGTGCATAACAACTGACTAATTTTGCTCTGGTTACCGGCAGACGAACCAGATTGTTGTGAGTCTCGAAGCTCATTCCCAAGTGAATGAAGGACTTGGACGGAGCTAAATCAGACTTCTTCTCGTTTACAATGAAAGTGAGATGTCGTAGTAACAGACGCAGATTCTGCACCTCATTCTGAAGTGCGTTTTTGTTGCCTTATCTCTGAAGAATGTTGTCCAGGTAAGCCGACGTTACTACTGCCGAATGAGTTCAGAAGTATGACACGACCAAGTTCATTATTTGAGTGAAAGCCCAAGGAGCCAGATTCAGACCAAAGCATATCACTCTGAACTGGTAAACCTTCCCTTGGATGGCAAAGAGCAGATACTTTCTGAAAGAGGGATGGACCAAGATGTGAAAGTACACATCCTTCAGGTCTATGCTTGCCGCAAAATCGTTCACTCGAATGCTCTATTTTCCGACTGAATGGTTTCCATGTAGAGTCACTATACTGACGGTTTCCCGAGTGTCCATATGAGGATTTTTTAAAACCCCGCAAGGAACCCCTTTTTGACGATTGCGAATCAGAGTGTCCTCGCCTACCACGTCCAGCAGATGACTGCTGCTGGGAAACCGACCTAAGCAACAAAGTGCTGGTAGCATTTTTGGTAGCTTCGTCATACACAAATGATAGCTTGTCATCAAACACGGTATGACCAGAAACCGGAGCAACTCTGAGAGAGCTTTTCACTCTATCGTCTATTAACTGGTAGAGAGCTGGAAGCCCATATTTGGGCTTTATTCTGAAGTGCAGGTACCGCAATGCATAAGCTTAATATTCAGTAGATGTGTTTCATATTATCTTTAAAGTGACAGCATTTCGTCTGTATGGATTTGCATTGTTACACTTTATGGGATAGTGCCTATGGGCACTATCCCATAAAATGTAACAAGGCAAAGACATGTATTTTGATATCCAAAAATAATTTAGCACTCTACCAGTTAATGATGACGATGCTAAGGCTCCATCACGTCTTATCAACTCCATATTAGCCACTGAAAGGGCGGGTAGATATGTGGCATACATAACTGCCCTGAAAAAACTCTGAGAGACGGATTAATATCATCAAATTCTTTCCCGCTAAGACGTTCAGTCATAGCCCTCGTGATATGGTCTGCATAGGACATAGCGCCCAGAACCGCCCGACTAGAATCAATGGAAGATTCCAACACATCGGAACGGACATTGAATAATGCGGGTAATGAGATATCTAGATCTAAAACCTGCTCATCCAGATGCAGAGGAGCTCTCTGAACAGCTTCTCCTACCCTTTTTAAGTGTTGTGGTCCAGAAAACGGTATATGGATAGAAGATGAAGATAAGAAACTGTTTTTTCTTCTTGAATTTGCTAGGCTAAAGATTGCATCGTCAATATGGCCAAAGTCCTCCGACACATGAACAGACTGACCCGGGAAGGAAAGAACATTGTCTTTCCTCCGCAGGGTGTCCCTATCTAGGGACGATAGCAGTTTCTGCCTAGCTGACACAGCTTGTTGACCAGATGGAATAGATCTGGAAAAAACTGATGAATAAAATTCAAAGCTTCCATGTATTGTTCCAAAAGGGACAGAGAATCTTCCTCCGGCTCCCTTTCACCATCTGACTGGTCCAACTGTGAATTACGGTCAACTCCATCTGAATGAACAGATGACCGGACCAACCCAGCACCGTCCGACAGTTCACTCCTGGAGTCTGTTGACGACTGAACCTGTGTTTGCTGGCAAGCTGCGATAAGCTGCACAATCTACGACAACAGGTCCGTAACTGAGGCTTGTGGAGCAGCAGTCTTCTGTTTTTTTGCCACATGCTACTCACGAGACAGAGATCTGTCCCCAGATATTTTTGACGAACGTCCCACATTATCAAGCCTAGAACCACTAGCTATCAGATGGGCCAACTTCGATGGCGAAGACTGGGAGCATCTTTGCAGAACAGCTTGAACATCCAAGTCGGACAGCTAGTGAGCGGTCTAATGTGCTTTGTCGGAGCCAAGTAAGAAGCCATAACTGCTTCCAACCCCGGCTGCAGTGTAGAAGGAGCATCCCACATGGCCAGTGAAGATGTTAGCTCCAACTCTGTAAAGTTTCTCGCAACTGCGACAGTCGATCCCGACTGTTGACGGGATGGAGAAGACTCTCCCGCTCACTATCTGACCCCAGATCTCGCCGAGCATCCCGATGAGAAACTTGTAGGCTTCTTCCCTTTTGCCATCGTCACTGGGTGAGCTTTTATTTTTGAGGTGCTCGCTCTACCCAAATCTACACTCTCCATGACCGCTACGGACTTACCCAGTGTTATGGCTCCCACTAATGGAGTAACTGCTTCACCGGTCGAGCTAGCTGCTTGTACAGGAATAAGAAGCCTTATCCCTTGTTTGATATTCATGAGCACCTTTGCAGCTAGCTCTGTTTGCTCATCTGAGCATGACGATGGCAGCACATTATGGATGGGTGTCGATATACCATCACCATGTTCTTGTTCCTCTGAAAAAGAAACTGAGAAGCTAGAATTAGCCTGCGGTGACAGTTCTGGCATTGGAACTGCACTGCAAACGACATAGTGTAACACCCGCTTCCAACGTTTGGAATCCCAAAGTACACAAGTAGCACATGTATCATTAGGAGTACAGCGACTACAAGCAAGACAACAAGCATGTAAATCCAAAGCAGATTTCCTCACCTTATAATTACACTTTGAGCAGAAAGTTTTCATAATTAATATTTCAAGCCAAAATCAAAGTCCACTGCACTCCTATAAACATAACATATAATTGTGCATAATAAGGATACAATAATTTGGCAATCAAAATTCATTTGAAACGTAACAATGGGGATAAACGGAATAAACATTCCGTAAAACCATGTTAAACACCCAAGAAATTTAATAACAAATTTCGTTAAAAAAGCCAAAACAGCATGGGAGTTTAACAGGAGGGTTCATGGAAGAAGAGGGAAGGAACATTTAACAAAAAAACAGTAGGTTTCATCATTAGCAAGAATGATGACATTCAGGTGTACATCCCGAATTTGGGAAACATGAATAATTTTATATAATTATTTTAAAGTTACAGACCTGAACATCCAAAACCACCATATTTTCCTTCCAGCATCCTGTTACTACTCCATTAATGATTTGTGTTTGGCACCTTGAAAAAATCGCGACATCGACGCCATAGCTGGGACGGGTGGTGCAATCTGCGGGTGAAAAAATGATTCTCAGAAGCAATCTGCAGATAATAGTGAAATAAAAAAAAAAAATTTTTCAAGTACATCAAGGACCATAACTCCAAGAACAAGCCAAGACCAATACCGGGTCTGGACCTGCGTCGCTGTATGCAATTGAATCGGCAAACAGGAAGTGGCTGCACGGCAGATCTGAAAACTGCATACACGATACAACTGATCATTATCAGGCTCCAGATGAAATATAAAATCAATCCCTTGCATAGAAGCCGAGAAAAGTTTGACAAAAAATTTCAATGTTCAGAGGGTACAGTAAAATTTCAAAGTATCGGCAAACAGGAAGTGGCTGCACAGCAGATCTGAAAATTGTTTACACGATACAACTCATCATTATGAAGCAGCAGACCAAATATAAAATCAATCCCTTGCATAGAAGCCGAGAAAACCTTGACGGAAAATTTCAATGTTCAGTGGGTACAGTAAAATTTCAAAGTATCGGCAAACAGGAAGTGGCTGCACGGCACATCTGAAAATTGCTTACACGATACAACTCATCATTATGAAGCAGCAGACCAAATATAAAATCAATCCCTTGCATAGAAGTCAAGAAAACCTTGACGGAAAATTTCCATGTTCAGTGGGTACAGTAAAATTTCAAAGTATGGCAAACAGGAAGTGGCTGCACGGCAGATCTGAAATTGCTTACGCGATACAACTCATCATTATGAAGCAGCAGACCAAATATAAAATCAATCCCTTGCATAGAAGCCGAGAAAACCTTGACGGAAAATTTCCATGTTCAGTGGGTACAGTAAAATTCCAAAGTATCGGCAAACAGGAAGTGGCTGCACGGCAGATCTGAAAATTGCTTACACGATACAACTCATCATTATGAAGCAGCAGACCAAATATAAAATCAATCCCTTGCATAGAAGCCGAGAAAACCTTGACGGAAAATTTCAATGTTCAGTGGGTACAGTAAAATTTCAAAGTATCGGCAAACAGGAAGTGGCTGCACGGCAGATCAGAAAATTGCTTACAAGATACAACTCATCATTATGAAGCAGCAGACCAAATATAAAATCATTCCCTTTCATAGAAGCCAAGAAAACTTTGACAGAAAAAGTGTTTCGGATGGACTGACGGACTGACGGAATGATGGACTGACGGAATGACGGACGGAGTCGAGCGGTTACTAGACCTGCTCTGCCGCTGGCGACGCAGGTAAAAATATTTGGAACAACACATGCATTGAACAGTGGCTAGACATCAATAAGATACACTTACATGCCAAATATAAAGTCATTCCATCAAGTATTTCAAAAGTTATTGAGTTTTGAATCTCGTTGGTCACAGACAGACAGACCGACATTGCCACTTGTAGAGCTGCTAGTCACAGCTAAAAAGAGATTTTAAAGCATAAATGTCAGTTCAGTTGTTTACTGACTTGGGCCAAACAAAGGAATGATGCTTTGCGCCAATTTCGGTACCTTCCTTGTTACCGCACATTCACAGTATACAAAAGTATGGAGGACCAGATAGGACTTTTATTTTTCAGATTTGTATGCAAATTTTGGGGATTGGGAGGGTCCAAATTTTGTGTTTGGCCCTGAATAATATCAAGTTTGCACCAGCTAAGTCTGGGCCATTGGTTTTTGTATAAAAAATATGTGGATCCTTGGTTAAATTTAGCACCGGAATATGTGCATACATTGTTTTCATATCTGTTGCAGATAGCTGGATGATACAGTGATGGTTGACAAGTATGAGGATGTGAGCATGCAAAAATGGTTTCAAATTTTATGGGTTACAAAAGAAACAGAAAAAAATCTGAGAAGATTCTTTAAAGTCAGGGTTTGGGAAAACTACTTAACCAGTTCTCCAAGAAGAGTGAAAATCATATTTGGCAAGTGGTATCACTTCAACCAATCATCAACTGGGGAAGTAGATTTTTGAGTAGTAAACATTAAAATCTTATATATTTTTTCCCTTTTTACAGAAAATAAGAAAATTTATTGCTAAAGATTGTGTTCAATACAAGCCAAACACTAAACATGCTCACCAAACTTGGCATACACTGCCAACACTTAAAAAGTGTTGAGCAAAATCAATCCACAGAGCTACATGTTTTATTTTGACTGTGGCATCTTTTAAACTGATGTAGCCCTAACTTGGACAGTACGGTCATAAGATGACCTTGGGGGTGTTATAACTTAATGAGCAGCATTGAGCATTTGCATCCTTACAATCGGAGTGAGGATTAGTGCAGTCCAAGGTTAATTTCTGTTGTTTTATTAGTTTATATATGAGATAAAAGATTCTTTAAAATGTTTTTATTCTGTTATTTCAAAGAAAGTTAAAAAATTTATAGTAATTTATATATTTTTTATACTTACCAATGACCCAGACTTAGCTGGTGCTAACTCCACAAAAACCAGGGCCAAACACAAATTTTGCCCCCCAATCCCCAAAATTTGCATCCAAAACAAAAAGAAATCATGTCCTAAAGGACCTCCATAGTACGACTCTACTGCGCATGCGCAGTGACGCAGTCGTCCCGAAATTGGCGCCAAATATCATTCTTACTGGCAGTGCCTGGTCAGCGCTATGTACTCAGCGGGGAGGCAAGAGTTCCCAACTCAGGGAGGGCCATCCCCGTCTGGGTCATTGGTAAGTATAAAAAATATATAAATTACTATAAATTTTTTAACATTTTTATACTGTACCAATGACCCAGACTTAGCTGAATAGTAAACAGGCTGGAGGGCCTAGGACATAGAGGAAAATCCAATAAGCTCAATTATAAAATAAAGAGGTAACCCCTTAAGGAGAAAAGGAGTATTAGGCTTTACATGTATCTTTCTTATTTAATATTTAAATTAGAAAGATACACTACCCTTAATAATTGAGCACAATAACATTCATGTTCTCTATTAACATCCAGTATAACCTTTATACTAATTATTTTTAAAGCAAGCCAATAAATAAAGTAGTCCAGAGAATTGAGACTCTTTATAATCATTTAAAAGTGTCCGAGTATTGTATATTAAAGCCCGTTTGACACTTGACATATACAAATGCTTCACACCGAGCTACACTTTAAAAATAAGACATGAATGAAATTAAACATTAATATTACACTTTAAAACCATCCCGGAAGCGACTCAGAAATACTGTCTTGGAGGAGGCATTCCCTTGCTTTTCACTATAAAGCAGGTGACCTAAGGGAACACCCGCCCCCCGCCCCCCCCCCCCCCTTCCCCTTGCCCTGGGTCAAATAGCCCAGAGCGAAGAGGGCAGCCGGACGGAGTCACTGCCGGAACAGAAAGCCTGCATAACTATAGTTGCAACTGTTTAGTGGACGACATTCTGAGCAACAGATAACGGACCTAAACAATGCAGGTCTCCAGAAATGGACTCAATATTTCTGAGATAAAAATTAGTAAATGTGGATGGCTGAGACCAATAAGCAGCCTTCATTAAATCTGTAATAGCAACACTATTAGCATAAGCCCAGGAAGTAGAAAGAGCTCTTACTTCATGAGCAGAAATCTTAAGCACAGACTGCTGAGAAGAAGATAAATCTTCATACGCAGTACGGATAGTTAACTGAATCCATCTAGCAATAGAATGGACTGAAATGTCCTTTCTATTAGGCATCAAAGACAGAAAGAAACGTTTCCGTCCCTTTCTGATGAACTGAGATCTCTGTTTATATATACGTAGTGCTCTAACAGGACAGAGTAAAGGCCTACGCCCGTCTGAAGACGGAAGAGCCTTAATAACAATAGGTTCCGGATATTTATTAGGAGCCTGATTCTTAGCTAAAAAACCGACATTAGTAGTGAAGGTGATAGTGTTCCCAACACTACGATAATGAGAATCATCCACCGATAGTGCATGAAGCTCACTGACTCTTCTGGCAGAAGAGAAAGCTAAGAGAAAAGCTGTCTTATAAGATAAGAATTTGAAATCTACTGTCCCAAGAGGTTCAAATGGCTAAATTCCACTTAGGAATTAATCTAAGAGTTCTGGGTCTATTTATCGAAAAGTTTCTAACCAATTTCGATAAAGAGACATTAGATCCAATTTGTAAACTATCATGATGTGCATAGGTATCAGATAACATAGATCTATAACCCTTTATAGTAACAGGTTGCAGTTTGATTTCGTCAAACAAGTATACTAGAAAGTTAGCAATGTCTGGTATAGAGGGATCAAATATATCAACAGAATGATCCCTACACCAACGACGGAAAACCTTCCACTTAGCCGCATAGTTTAGCGAAGAGGAGGTCCTCCTACAGTTAGAAATCGCGTCCACTGCTCGTCCTGTAAAGTGCTTGCCATGCAAGAAGGACCGCACAACGGAAAAACGTGAAGGTTGAGACCTTGCGGGTTGTGATGTAGTTGCGCGATTTCCCCTGCCAAAGAAGATCCTCTCGTGGAGGGGGCTTCCGCGGTAGGTCCCACAACAGACACCTGAGTAGATTTATCCACGGTCTCTGTGGCGACAGAGATGCTACCAACAGAATCTTGCATTGAGATTGTTTTATCTTTAGCAATACTTGTTGAATTAACGGCGCTGGAGGATACGCATATCCTATCATTCCGTCCCAAGGGATCGATAGAGCGTCTACTGCAAATGCTCTTGGATCCGGACACGGGGACACATACGTCTGCAACTGATTGTTGAGATGTGTCGCAAATAAGTCTATCATTGGCCGTTCCCATTGGTAGGAAATCTGATTGAATACTTGTTTGTTGAGAGTCCACTCCGACGGCAACAAGCGACCCTTTCGTGAAAGGGAGTCTGCTAGCACATTCAGACGACCCGGTATGTGACGGACCGAAAGAAGAACGTGATGTTCCAACGCAAACAGAAGGATTCTTTCCGTTAGATTGAACAACGGAACTGAATGAGTGCCTCCCTGATTCCGTATATACGCCACTACTGTCGTATTGTCGGATAGGATTTGGACATGAGCATCGTGAATAATGTCCATCCAGTGACGTAACGCAAGCCAAATTGACATCATTTCCTTGATGTTTATGTGCTTGCACAGGAATTGCGGATCCCAAAGACCCTGGCATCTCGAATCCGTTGGGATTAATGATGCACCCCAACCTGTTTGACTGGCATCCGTCATAATGGTAAAACTCAGATCCGGCAACTGCAGCGGAACTCCTTGAGTTAACCACTGAATGTTTACCCAAGTCTGAATCTCTTGTTTCACTTGATCTGACAAGAGAACGTCTACATCGAGCGAATGAATTTTCACACTCCAATTCTGAGTCAGGAAAATTTGAAGAGGCCGTGTGCGTAGCCGTCCCATCGGAATGAGATCCGCGGCGGCTCCGCACAGACCTATCAGTCTCATAAATTCTCTCGCTGTGACTTTGTCTGTATTTAGACAATAGCGAGCGTAACAACTGACTAATTTCGCTCTGGTTAACGGCAGACGAACGAGATTGTTGTGCGTCTCGAAGCTCATTCCCAGATGAGTGAATGACTTGGACGGCACCAGATCCGACTTCTCCTCGTTTACTATGAAACCGAGACGTCGGAGCAATAGAAGAAGATTCTGAACATCGTTCTGAAGCGTTAACTCGTTGCCGTACCTCTGAAGAATGTCGTCCAGGTAGGCCGACGTTACCGCAGACGAATGAGCTCGGAAGTAGATCATTACCGAGTTCATTACCCGAGTGAAAGCCCAGGGTGCTAGATTCAATCCGAAGCACATGGCCCGGAACTGATACACCACTCCTAGGACTGCGAAGCGTAGATACTTTCGGAATGTCGGATGTACCATGACGTGAAAGTACGCATCTTTGAGATCTATGCTCGTTGCATAATCGTTCACCCGAATACTCGCTCTGACCGATCGAATCGTCTCCATATAAAACTTCGGAGCGACGATCAGCTTGTTTATCCAGCTCCAATCTATGACTGGACGGAACGAGCCGTCTGGTTTCGGAACCAGAAACAGATGGCTGTAGAATCCCAGCGATTCCTGGTTTTCTACGACCTCTACCGCGTTCTTCATTAAAAGAGACTGCACCTCTGATAGCAGAGCGTCTCTTTTCTGAGGGTTTGACGGAAGATGAGTCCACTTTGGACTTCGAGTTAATGGAGGCTTTCGTTAGAAGGATATCTTTAGACCTTCCGAAGTCACTCCTCTCACCCACGGGTCGTCCGTAATCGACGCCCACTCTTGAGAAAAACTCGACAACCTTCCGCCAACCGGAACGCGATAGAGGTTTGAGCCATCACCTCCTGGATCTGCGAGGCCTGCGGTAGGAGAAACCACGTCTTCCACGACCCGCACCTCGCCTCGTCGACCTCGGGGCGTCCGACCGATTGTCCCGGCCTGAAGGACGTCCCGAACGAGAGTCGCTATCCTGACGGTCTCTCGAATAAGAGCTAGAGGACGCACCGGAACCTCTATAGGAACCTCTCTTGGGCGGATAAGACCCAGAAGTGCCCGCCTTATTCGTGTCTGCTGTATCCGACCTTTTAGGAGCGGATCTAAACAACAGAGAATCACTAGCTTTCTTTTTAATATTATCATAAATAGCGGAAAGCTTGCCGTCAAAGAGAAGATCTCCTGAGACCGAAGCGACTCTAAGAGAGTTCTTCACCTTAGAATCCACTAGTGTGGATGTAGACAGGGCTGCGTCACGTCTAACCAACTCCAGATTTGCCACTGAAAGGGCGGAGTTACACGTGGAATAAGCTACTGCCCTTGAAAGAAGTCTTAAGGAGGATTGTATATCCTGAAACTCTTCCCCTTGAAGACGCAGTGATAACGCCTTCGTAAGGTGATCTGCGTAAGATAAGGCATCTAAATTGGCTCTGTTAGACGCAATAGCTGTTTCCAACACTGCGGTTGGAATAGAAGCTGACGACGGTAATGATAGCTCTAAGTCTTCCGCCTCGTCGTCCATACGCAGAGGAACTCTCGGTATACCCTGACCTGCCGTGTCGAATTTATTCCTTGCATTAATGAAAGGCAGGTTGAGAGTATTTGCGGACAAGAAGCCTGCTTTCCCCGTCCTGGAAGCAAGTTTAAAAATAGCGTCGTTCAATAATTCAAATGTTCTTGCAACATTATTGGACTGCGACGGAAACTCGGGAGTGATGTCCCTGAACCGCTCGAAAAAATCAGAGTCCACGCTATAATTCTCCTGTCCGGAAGCGCAGCAGTCTGGCCCGACGGAACAACTTGAGGAAGAAAGTGCCGGATGAAGTCCACGGCAGCTTTGTGTTGTTCCGAAAGGGATAGCTCCAATTCATCCGTATCCCTTTCACCATCCGGTCGGACCTCCCGATGTTCCCGGTCGTCCGCCCCCGATGCTTCGGCGGAGCGTACCGACCCAGCGCCGTCGGATAATTCTCGATCCGACACCGTCTCTGTCGGCTGCTGGGATGCTGCGATAAGCTGTGCTATCTGTACTAGAATGTCCGACGTCGAGACCTGCGGAGGAGCGGTCTTTCGCTGCTTTGCCGAGGGCAGCTCCGCATCAGATGGCTCCCGCATACTTTTCCTATGCGAACGTCCGGAGTCCATCGGTCTCGAATCCCTGGCTGCCGGATGGTGTGACCTGGTCGCCGAAGAATCCTTCATCGGCGAAGCTGGCAAAATATCGGAGGTCACGCAGCCAAGGTGCGGTCGTGTGCGCCGGCGAGAAGAGGAAGCCTTAACAGTCTCTGCGGACTGCTTATACAACGGAGCGTCCCGAGCGACGGACGTATGCTCCGCTAAAGACACATTTTGTACCACAACATCTGGTCCCAGATGTTGTTGTACGAGAGAGGGGCCTCTCTCGCTCGCGGCCCGGCTGGACCTGGACGAGCTAGGAACCGGACTAAAAGGCTTCCTCCGTTCTCGTTCACTATCCGCCGTCACTGGGTGTGCATCTATTATTTTTATAGTGCTCGCATCACCCAAAATTTCCTCTTGGACCGCATCGGACGAACCCGGCTGCCGAACCATTCGGTGAATGGACGCTACACCGGGCGAGCTAGCGGACGACATTTGTCTAATCTCCAGGAGCACTTTTGCCGCTAGCTCTGTATTTAATTGTGACGACGGACGCACACTTGAAGAAGATAACATGGAAACATCACCCTGTTCTGGTTCCTCTGAAATAGAAACTGAGAGAGTAGAGTGACCTTGTGGAGAAAGAGCCATCATCGCTCTTTCTCCAGAAACAACATATCGTGACACACGTTTCCAATGTTTCTCATCCCAATGTTCACATACAGGACAGGGATTAATGCGAGAACACTGACTACAATTAATGCAATAATCATGAAAGTCAGAGGAAGATTTCTTCCTATTACAATTTGAACAAGTTCCCTTCATTGTGAAAGAACAACAATAAGTCCTAGTTACTCGCAAAAACCCCTGACACAAAGATACATAATAACATGATCCATTAATAAATGAAAAAACAATTGCAAAACAAAATAATTTTGAAAAAATATTTTTTCAGAGAAGCCCAAGTTGCTGAAAAGTAACGTTGAGCCCCGATGGATCCGATGGCAAAGTGTGGTCAAAAATTTTAAAATTATATAAAATAATTAATGAGACACCTTCGGATAATATAAATGTATCTTATAATGAGATAAACTACCTCAAAGGCAAACAGCCCCCCTCAAAAAAGGCTGTTGCCAATGAAAACAAACAGTGTAAACACAGAAGAAAACATGACTCCAGGCACTGAAAAAACTGGCCCGGAATCAGTCATCAATTACACTCTATCTGATGCAAAACAGAGACTCCCAGGGGAGAATCTGCAGAACATCAGATGGAAGATGCAGAACACAAACGTTATACACCCATGGGTGAAAACGTAACTATGGGGAAAATAACAGAAAACATTCTGTAACCAAGCAACTCTCCCAGGGAATTTTTAGAAATGAAACTTCTCAAAAATATGCCAAAAGCATGGGAGAATTGCAAGGGGGGACTTTAGAAGGTTAGGGGAGAGGAAACACTGAATAAGCAGTGCAACAATTAGCAAGAATGACAACAAGAGGCGTTTGCCTCGAAAATAGGCAACTTAACATAATTTCAACAAAAAATTTTAAGTACAGCCCTGATTATTTTTTGCCACTTCTTTTTTCCTCTCCTCCTTCTATCCTCCTTAGAATCATATTTTCTCCAAGAATTACGTGTCTGGCATCCTTTAAACTGAGATTTACAAGCACAAAGATCAGTGAGATGTTGACTGATGAAGGGCCAAACAGAGAATGATATTTGGCGCCAATTTCGGGACGACTGCATCACTGCGCATGCGCAGTAGAGTCGTACTATGGAGGTCCTTTAGGACATGATTTCTTTTTGTTTTGGATGCAAATTTTGGGGATTGGGGGGCAAAATTTGTGTTTGGCCCTGGTTTTTGTGGAGTTAGCACCAGCTAAGTCTGGGTCATTGGTACAGTATAAAAATATAAAACAAAGTTATAACTTTTTCTGTATTAGTAGTTTTTAAGTTTGAATGAGTACTTTCTGCCTTTAATAATGGGCCTTTAACTCTTCACAAAACGCACATAATATCAAATTTGAGCTCGTTCAAATGAGGGGCCACTTGATATGTTTTGTTGAAATTTCATGCCTTGAGTTCTATCATTCTGCAATGGCATGATTATGAAGATGGGCAGAGTTTAGTTCTTTTGCTGGATCCATGATGTCAGGTGGAAAAATAGACCGACAGCAGAAGTCCGCATGGAACACATATTCTGCATTGATTTGTAAATATAGAATTGGAGAAAAGGTAACCGGCATGTAATAATTACCATAAGATGTTTAGTAACATGCACCTTGAGATTCAATAGACCATTTCCAAGTATTTTTGTAGGCACTCTCCAATAAATTGCAACAAAACAATTTCATGTGAACATTTCTTTAATTACTACGGCGTGAACAACAAGCTGATGCACATACTGTAAAGCCACTAAAGTGACCTTCAGCACTATTCTGTAGAGTCCTGATGGTGGCTTCTAGCACTTACCAGTTAAGAGATCTCAAAGATAGATCTCTAAAAGTGTGAACAAGAATAGAATTTTATCAGGGAAGAAAGAAGTACATAAATATTTTACAACATTGTAAATAAGCCATGGCACTGAAGGCTGGTAGTTTTGAAAATCACAGGACAGAAATCAACACCCTTCCAGAAAATAGTTCATGACGACGACTTCCCCAATAGTTAAGAACTCATTTCACTATCCACCAGGGTTCATTCAGGCCTTGCAGTACGTTTTTCCACAGCTTTTCCACAGTTTTTCAAAAGCCTGCACTACAAATTTTCCATTGCCCTATGCCCACTAAACTACAGAATGCTCAGAGAAACAAAGTGGTGGAGATCTACCTGTACCTTACCTTTTATAACCAATAGCAATGAGATCCAACACGCAAATCTGCTATTCATGGACCCCTGGGTATTCAACCTGGTGGTTTATGATGAGCCGATTAGATTATTTTGTAAAGTCATCAAGTTTCTACAGATATAGCACTTAAGGATACAGGTACGTTTGGCCACATGCTGTTCAAAATAAAAACTAAATGGTAGGATGGCTGGTCAAGAATTCTCATTATGGTCAAAAAGAACGCAAAATTCTACAACCAATCCTTTACACATATAGGACCCCTCTCAGAACTTGCATGAAATATCACTAGTTGCAGTTCAGTGATTTGGGACATATACATGTAAAACACCAACATAATATGTGAATTTCCATAGCCTTTCCAGAGCCTGTTAAAAAATCTTCAGATTTTCGATAACTTTCGAAACTGAAATATCCCTTTTCCATAATTTTCCAGGAGTTTACACAACCTGTATGAACCCTGTATCCACTATGAATGGAAGTGCTATGCCATAAGCATTTCTTCAAAACCCTTCCTTGGAAGCTGTTAACCTTTGAAAGCCCATATCTGTCTCAGACTTCATTGGTTAGAGCACTGGACTTTAAACCAAAAGATTGATGGTTTTATCCTTATCCATGCTATTTGCACAGTGTCTTTGGGCAAGACTCATAATCACGATTGCCCATGTGGGGGCATATTGGAACATTGTACTGAGGTGTAATGCATGTCAATGCTGTACTTGCCTTCAACAATTGCTAACCCTACTTGTGCCAGGCTAGTAATTGGGGTATCCTTCATTTGCTTACCACTACTCAGTGGTTCTCTCTAGATACTCTGGCTTCCTCCACCGAAGCCAGAAAATAAGCAGACTGTCAGCTGCAAAATGAGGTCCCCAGAGAGTGAATTTAGTGATGCTATCCTGCACAGCAGGGTAGCATCACTAAATTTACCCTCTGTGAACCTGTCTGAATCAGGGCCTCAAAACTAAACAGAAAGAGGTACCCAGAGGATACATTGGCCCACTGTATGGGATAGCATCATCGAATTAACCCTCTGGGGACCTCATTCTGCAAATGTCAGACTGCTTATTATCAGGCCTGCCTCCACCCATAAACCTGTACAACACAAGGTGAACACAATTGTAAAAAGTGTCACTAAACCCCAATAAAGAAACAATCTGCCTCAAACAAACTTTGTGATCTCAGAGCAGGTACTTTTACACAATCAAGAAGTTCTGCAGACAATAGTTGATCCCTTCATACTTCATTTTCATGTCCTGTAACACAAGCAAACCTAACCAATTGCAAGCCATGCAAAAGCATGTATCAATCATGGTGACATGCCTGTTACCTTTTTAACATAGTCTTTCAATAATTCTGTTTTTATTGACCCACTAACAGAACTTGGTGCTCTATTACGTAATTTGGACCTTGGTGATTCCAGTCTAAATAATAAAAAAAATATTTAATCATATACAATTATGACAAAACAAATAAATATTACCTTTCTTATATAATCTTTTAAAAGCTCAGCCTTAATGGATACAGACCCACTCGCTACAGAACTTGCATAGCTTCGTGCTCCATAATAAGCATTTTGTATTGGTCTGAAGAACAAACAGTCAACATTAATTATTGTTTAATAAAATAAATACCACTGTTTCAACCCTGATGATTTAAATGGTATCTATGCACTAGATGATTATGAAATAGAAGAGTCTATTTTTTTTATTTGTGGAGAGGTCAGTGATAATTTAATCCTACAGCCCTGAACTTTCTGGCAAATTTGTATTTTCTATAGCCCAATAGTAGGATTCTGCGAATCAGACTATTTCTGTTCGAATTGAACACAAATCAAATCGCATGTTTAAGGTTCAATATCAAATCAAATTTGAATCGCATGAGACATTCAGTCAGTATATGACTGTAGGTGGTTAGAGATTTTTGTATGCAGCTTTAACTCTTACCAGCTGAATATTTTCAAATTATTTTTCAGCAAATCAAGTCATGGCTGCTTCATGACTAAATTTGAAAAATTTATCTGAAATTAACTCAGGAAATGATTGGTAAAAAAATGCATTCAATTTACTGGGGGAAATGTTATTAATTATGCGCAAATTATACTTATTTCAGTGACAAGAGAAATTCCACCCTTGGCAGGAATATCTGCCAGCAGCATGCAGAGTTAATAATTTGAAATGCCCGTACATAAACAGAGAGAAGATAGTCAGGTTTTTTGACACAGATAGCATAGAAAGTTCCTACAAATTGAGATGGAAGAGGAAGTGATTGGTGGTTGTATAATAATATGGAATAATACGCCAGAACAAAATTGTGGTCAATGCTTGTTGAGCCATCTGTACAATTGATATACATGCATGTATTCTGATATAATGTCTGCTCGGTTGGCCGTAATGATTACATTTGTGCCCAGCTACTGTCTTTAAAATAATAACCAACTGACAGCTCTGAATGACCAGTTAACCTTAATATTCTCCATATTAACGTAATTGGCAAGAACTAATAACCACAAATAATGATATACAAGAAAAGAAAGGACACAAGTTTCCATGACTGTCATCAGAATATTCTATTTCAATATTCGGCAGTCAGGTATTCCAAAATAGAATCAAATCAGAAAAACGATTCAAAAATCGAATTCGAAGATTTACTATATGCAATAGTTAATTATTACTGATCCTCCTGGCAAATTTTGTATTTTCTGTAGTCTTATAGGGCTGTAGGATTAAATTATCACTGATCCTTCTGGCAAATTTTGTACTTTCTATAGCCTTATAGAGTTGGAGAATTCAATTATCACTGATCCTCAAGGCAGATTTTTTATTTTCTGTAGCTCTATTGGGCTGTAGGATTAAATTATCACTGAACCTCCTGGCAAATTTTGTATTCTCTATACCTTATAGGGCTGTAGGATAAAATTATCACTGCTCTTTCTGTCAAATTTTGTATTTTCTATAGCCCTATAGGGCTGTAGTCCTGATTAAATTATCACTGATCCTTCTGGCAAATTTTGAATTTTCTATAGCCCTGTATGGCTGTAAGATTATCACTGATCCTTCTGGTAAATTTTCTATTTTCTATAGCCTTATAGAACTGTAGGATTAAATTATGACTGATCCACCTAACAAATTCTGTATTTACTACAGGGGTGTAGGATTAAATTTTTAATGATCATCCCATCCAATATTGTATTCACTTTTGTTGCCTGCTCATAGTCAGTCAACTTGATACTATTACAAAAATATATGCATAATGAGTTGGAAGGGTTAAAAAAAGGTGAAATGAAGTCCACGTACTGTTTCAGTGTTTGTTTAGAAGTTGCAATGCATGAGGAGTGGATGGATACAAAGGCAGACAAGGCAACTGTTATATAACACCGCTTCCCCTCCCTTTCTTCTCACCCTTGAGAATGCACCCCATCAAAAAATAATTTATAGCATTTCCATTATAATTGGAACTGGTGTGTTCCAAGCATACTATAAAACATTATTAAATTTTTGACTGGGCAATGTCTGCACTTGAACGAGTGCCTTTGCCATGCTCTTGCCCAAATGCTTCAAAGAGGTGTTCCTATATGGTGATTCCATTACGTAAAATAGCTTATGCTCCTGAAATGGCTCACTGATCTTTTTCTATTAGATTAAAAAAAAATAATGTTTTGATTCTCAGGCCCTCCCTCGTTGGATTTGAACCTCCTCATTAGACATTTTTATTATGTCATGTTTTTTAAAGAATTTGTGAAAACTTGGAATGGTAATTTTTTCACATTTCTCGACATAAAATTATTTAGCTGTGTTTGCAGCAAATTGGTTTTTCTTGTTGCAGTTTATGGGAGAGTGCTCAGAGGCACTCTCCCATAAACTGTAACAAGGCAAATTCTGATATACTGTATCATGATTTAATTATTTATTTATTTGCTGGTGTTTAAGGTCATATATTTCTGCACAATGGCTAATAATAACCGCAACACAGATATAAACTCAAGTTTAACCAATCATTTAGAGCCATGTTTCCCATTTTAAAGGACTCCTACCCCAAGCATCATGATGCTTGACAGATCTATACCATTAAAAGAACAATAAAATACAAA
This sequence comes from Pictodentalium vernedei, assembly GCA_031216915.1. Taxonomy (NCBI): domain Eukaryota; kingdom Metazoa; phylum Mollusca; class Scaphopoda; order Dentaliida; family Dentaliidae; genus Pictodentalium; species Pictodentalium vernedei. The sequence goes on along the minus strand of CM062291.1, from coordinate 162,775,120 downwards.
TCCTTTTAGCTGTTGTTACGCAGTTAGTTATAAATGGTATACTATATTTACACTAAAATACAACCTTTTCTCTTTTTCAAGTGGAAAGACAGCAAAAAGATTTACTGAGTATACTCAAACATTTACACGAAAAAAAAAAATTTAAAAATAAAAAATAAAAATAAAATCCTCCCTCCCTCACTGATTTGAAAAAAATATTGCCTGAGAATCAATTCATTTTTTTTATTTGGCCTTATGTGTTACATGATTAATTTTAAATAAGATGGTATAAAAATTTATTTTCGAGTCATATTTCATTGTGTGTGAGTGATACAAAATATGCAAAAGTAGACTTCCATGCTAATTTCTTCTTATTTAGAACTCTCAGTCAATCCATGTACTGAGCTGAAACCTTCCAATTCATTTATCCACAGAACCAAATACAAGGACTGATAAAATTCAAGGCTATTCAAGGCCATTTCTCAATATATTTCAGCATTTTAAAATGCCCGGCAATAGCTCAGTTCAAGGATTTTCAAAACCTGCCTTCACTAGTCCTAACTAGAATCCTTCTGTCATTACCCCCTCCTCCCACTTTCCTACAAGGAAAGTGGGAGAAGACGGCAGGGTCCTAGATAGGACTATGCCTTCACTAACTCTAGCATAAATGAAAGTGTCAATGACACTGTAGCTCAACTTGACACGTACATGTATAGTATGTGACACAGCAATGACACACATCTAGGTAATGACCTGATAACAAAGGTACATGTAAAGTATTGTAAAGGTCTGTACATAAATACTGACCATAGCCTGTAACAAATGTACAGGTAAAGTATTGTAAAGGTGGGTGACAGTTAGATGCTAAGCTAGAAAAGAAATCTCCATGGGGTTATTGTTACAATGGGGATCCTTGTCTGGTGCACCATAAACCAAATAAAAGAATTTGTTTTGGCCTGTTTGATTCAAAACCTCTAAGGTTGATTCATACTCATTAATAAATATTTGTCCAGTCCTTAAAATATAGGTATTTGAATTTTTTATCTTTAGCTCATAGGGTTCCCGTGGGTGAGAAGGTTTTATTTTTCTCATTGGAAATAAAAAATCTGGTTGTGCTAATAATGTTTACCCTCCCCAAACAACACCAAATATTAACACAGGAACTTGGCTTCAACACATTTGAATATACACATCCTAGGGATGCTGAATTCAAGAAACATTATTTTGTCTGGTGTTTTTGGAAAAGATTTTCAATTATCTCCCTTTTTGAGTCCCCGAGTGGGTCTGACTGAACCGAAAAATATTTGTTCTCATACCACAGTGATAACAAAGGCACCCAATAAATTTATAGCAAATATTACTGACATGAAAAATCTTCTTCACAGGTTCTGTGCAAAAAATGTAATACACACAATTCTTGTAAATATAACTGCCGACAGGCATTTTGAATTTTGAGCAGAGCCCAAAAGCACTCGCTACCATCCCATGATGATAACAAATGTAGTTAGGGAGACGACTTACATAAGCTTCAGCTTTCTGTTGAATCCCTCCTCTACGTAGTAATCTGCTTTCCTTGTTTTGTGTATGCTATTGTATCTAGTGCTGTTCAGAATGTTTTGTTACCCTTCTGTTATTGTGATATGTATACACATGTGAATTATTGAATAAATACTGTTTAAACTAAATGTAGTCCTAGAAGTTCAGTACAAAAAACTGATTGCCCCTAATTTTGGTATAAAATGGCCACTGGCAGCTATCTTGAATTTCGGATCACACACAAAAACACTCGTTCTCGTCCCAAGGTGATAACAAAGATACCCCAAGAAGTTCTGTGAGGATCAGTTCATAAATACAGAGTCTAGCCTGAGCCGTATTGACACGTGCACTTACTGCGTATAAGTAGCACTGAATAAATCAAAGTTCATCTAATTTGCATAATTTCTGCAGGAGAAAAAAACCTGTATTACATGTGATGTATTCCATGTTACTAAACATTCAGTCAAAAATTTATTCAAATCAGAACCTTCATATAGAAGTTCTGTACAAAAAACTGATGGTACCTAATTTCGGTACAAAATGGCTGCCGGCAGCCATCTTGAACTTTGGACAGCAGCCAAAACACTCGTTCTCGTCCCAAGGTGATAACAAAGGTACCCAAGAGGTTTCGTGAAAATTGGTTCATAAATACAGCCCCTAGCCTGAGCTGTATTGACATATGTACTTACCGTGTGTAAGTAGCACTGAATAAATCAAAGTTCATCTAATTTGCATAATTTCTGCACGAGAAAAAAACCCGTATTATATGTGATGTATTCCATGTTACTAAACATTCATACAAAAATTTATTCAAATCAGAACTTTTCTACAGACGTTCTGTACAAAAAACTGATTGCACTAATTTCGGTACAAAGTTGCTGCCGGCAGCCATCCTGAATTCTGGACTGCACCCAAAAACACTCGTTCTTGTCCCACAGTGATAACAAAGGTACCCAAGAATTTTCATGAAGATCGGTTCATAAATACAGCCCCTAGCCCGAGCTGTACTGACATGTGTACTTACTGTGTATAAGTAGCAATGAATAAATCAAAGTTCATCTAATTTGCATAATTTCTGCACAAGAAAAAAACCTGTATTATATGTGATGTATTCCATATTACTAAACACTCATACAAAAATTTATTCAATTTCATACAGAGGTTCTGTTCAAAAACTGAATTCACTCATTTTGGTAAAAATGGCTGCCTGCAGCCATCTTGAATTTTGGACCGCACCCCAAAACACTCATTCTCGTCCCACGGTGATAACAAAGGTACCCAAAAAGTTTCGTAAAGATCGGTTCATAAATACGGCCTCTACCCTGAGTCGTATTGAATTGTTGATGGACGGTCAGACAGACGACAGGCCATGACATAACCTCAAATTTGACTATGTCAAAGTTGAGCTAAAAACTATACAATTATGATTATGGGCTTCGTCACCATTTTTATTTCATGAATTTTTCAATGCTTTTCAAGGCCTCATGGCACATTTTCCAGGATTTCAAGGCCTTGATTGACCTTTAGTCAAATTCAAGGGCATTCCTTGAATCCAAGGCACCCAACAAATATGAAATGTTACCAACACAACAGTGCATAAAACTGTATTCAAATTATTTAATTAATGACTTACGTGTATGGATATGAAGAAGCCACACTCTTTGTATTTGATCCTACAAAACAACAAAAATATAATGATGAGATCAGCATTGAATAATTGTGTAACTTTGGCTTCACCTAGCATTAACCACTTCCAAATAATTGGTTTTGAATAATGATTTGAAACATGAATATTTTTGACTGATTACTGAATTTGTTCAGCAATGGTACTGCTAGTATGCATCAATTGGGTTCCGGAAATCAGTCAGTTTCATTTACTATGTATGCTAAAACTACAACAGAACAAATATTTCTCATAAACATCTCTGAGAGGAATGTAAATGCGAACTTATAAATCTAAAGCTTATGTCTCACTTGTTAACCCTATTTATTTATTGATGTTTAAAGTCACATACTTATGCACAATGGCTAATCATGACCGTGACAGTTTTATGTAGAGATGTGTGATATATCGAATTGTCGATACGATATCAATATTGTTCCCATATCGAATATTGTATCGAGCGCAACTGAAAAATATCGAACCGACGATATCGGTTTCCATTCCATAACTATAGGGGAAGTTGGGAATTCCTGTGTTACTTATGCATTCACTGTTATCATGGCGGGGCAAATTAAACAATCTATTTATAAACAACAAATTGACAACATTGGGTTAATCCCGTTGACAAGCCTAATTTAGATTTCAGTTGAGTTGTTTCTCTATATTAATTTTTTTCATTTGGAGAGAGATTCATGAAACTTTCGTAATGTTTGTCAATCATTCTGTTTTATGTTAATTTTTCATTTGCAGCAGAAATAAAATTCGGAAAACTTAGTGTTTGTCAATCACTTCAAAGTTTAATTCAGTTTTATTGTTAGCATACAAGGGAATGTCCTGGTATGCAACGTTCAAATAACATTAGTTATTCATTCAGATTTACTGATATTTTATCAATTGCCAGATAATATTTTTGTTGACAGAAAGTGTGGAAAAAAGAATTCCCATTTTGGACTTTCATATACACTGTCAAGTAAAACTAGATAAGTCAAATAGAAACAATAAATCGAAGTCACGTTGTTGTGTTCAACTCCAATTTGTAATTTCATTTGTAGCATATTTTGTGCTACTTCTGTGGTGTTGGAATGTTAGTCCTTGAGTGGAAACAGTCTATTTTTTATAAATTCCCCATAAAAATAAAAAAAACCAATTATTTTTGGCTAGGAAGTGTATATACGTCTTTCTCAGAGATATAACGAATTTACTTTTGGTTTCCATATTTTACACTTTGATGTCTGTTACGTTATTTTTTTTCATTAAGATTTTAGTTCATCATACTAGTATTTTATGATTAAGGAGAGTAGCCTCCCTGAGTGGAATCGTTCAGTCCATCTGATAGAGAAGCATGCTGTTTCTTGACAGAAGGCTTTCACAAATGGCTTATTCTTAAATAAAAAAAAAATAAGACACTTAGGTTGTTAAAAAATTCAAAATAGGTATTTTCGGGCCTAGTGCTAGTGTACAGAGTGACTAACATCAACTTCATAATTAATATAGAATACCGTATCGATATCGAGATATTTGTAAGAAAAATATCGATATCGAAGTCCAAAATTCGATATCGCACAACTCTTGTTTTATAGGTGGAGGAAGCCGGAGTACCCGGAGAGAACCACCGAGCAGCTGCCAGCTCCCCAACATCGTAACTACGCACTGCAGCACACACAGAGTTAGACTGGTTGAAGACATGCATACCATTGATGTGCAGTACACCGTAGTACACAGCGTCATCATGCCCCCATGTGGACAATCAGGGTTAAGTGCCTTGCCCAAGGACACAATGCAGGAGTCCAAAATGATCGCTCAGACGGTCACCCATCAGAGGACAAACTGGGCTCAACATTGCTTAACTTCGGTGATCTGACGAGAAGCAGTTACCGCAACACTACCTTGCCCCCTTGTTAACCCTTTACTCAACATAAATAGGAGACAATACTTGCACAAAAGTTTATTGAATAACTAAACATTTTCATTTTTTGTCTCAAAAACGAAGTCTATGACACCTCATTGGACAAGCTCATAGAGCTTGTTCCAATAATGGGTCATAAGCTATGTTTTGAAGGCAAAAATAAACAAGAGGCCCCATGGTAGTCTTAAATATCAAACCAGGGACTTGACTTGAATAAGCTGCATACGCCCCTCCTAAGAAAAGCATATACCAACTAGATGAAGCGATTGTGCCCACACAATACACAGGATTTTCCTTCTATTTTCAGTTCCTGCACTTTTACTTCCCAAAATGAGATAAACGCATAAAAAACAGATTTTTTTAAATTTTTGTCCGGAAATTTTCGAAGTCCCAAACAAAATATTTTCAGACTACCATTTATTTTTCTTCTTCTTAAAATTGACCAAAACGCATAAAAAACCAAAAAACTAATTTCCGGATTTTGGTCCAAAATTTTCTAAGTCCGGAACGGGACCCCAAATTTTCAGCCTAAATATGAACCCAGGGATTTGGCTTGAACAAACTTGAATCTCACCTCCCTAAGCATGCTGCATACCAAATATCAATAGATTCCTATTGGTAGATCTGAAGAAGAAGATTTTTAAAGAATATTCCACACACTGCACTAATTTAAACATTTGGGCTCCCATAGAGAGCCCAAATATGGACCCAGGGAATTGATTTCAATAAACATGTGAAACAATCTTCCTAAGATGTTATATGTGAAATTTGAAAGCTTTTGGAGCAGTGGTTTGGGAGGAAAGTAGTGTTAAATGTTTTTCCCATTACCCCCAGTGTTAAAAAATGCTGACTCAGCACTTTTTCAAAGTCCCAATAAAGTACCCCATGGTAAAACCGATAGCAATTTTTTTTTACCATTCCATTCTGTTGGTCCTAAGAAAGCTTCACACCAAATAAGAATTCTCAGTGCCGTGCAGTTCTGGAGATAAGGGTGTTTTAATTTTTTTCTATTTTTAGCTCCTGCGGTTCCCATGGGGCGACGGGAAAAAAAAAATTTGTGCATAAAATTAAGTACTTATGACCCAATAAGCCCTCATATCAAATTAGGTTCAAATCTGCCTCTCGGTTTGGAAAATAGAAATTTTGGTCTTGCCGAAAATTCTTGCCCCTCCCATAACGAAGGCAAATATAGCTCCTTGAACTTCTCTTCAACAAATCTGAGTCTACACCTCAAAAGGAAGCTGCACACCCAATATGCAGTCTCTGCTACTGCTGGTTCATGAGAAGAAGATTTTTTAAGATTTAAGCACACTTTTTGGGCATGGCCCTTCCGAGGGGCAGGTCAACTTGATTTGAACAAACTTGAATTGACATATGATAGGGAACATGCACAGCAAATTTTGTTGAATTTGGTCCAGCGGTTCGTGAGAAGAAGTCGATAATGTAAAGTTAACGACGGACAGAAAGTGATCAGTTAAGCCTCCCTTGAGCTTCGCTCAGGTGAGCTAAAAACTTGAATGGCAATATTGTGAGTAGTTTTGGCCAGTTTTTGCCATTAGGTTGGGTAAAGGGGTAACCACTACAAACCATCAACAAAACTACTTTGATCTACCGCATTCCAAAAAATCCCTGCAAACGACAAAATACAGGTTCAGAGTCAATTTCAAAATGGAAGTATTTACTTTCACTGCAGAAAAAAATTAATTAATTTTGTTTTTTCTTCATTAAATGATTGGAAATCAGTTGGCACACTTCATAGCAAAGTAAACACTATTACAACTCATTTTGCCACAGTATTCTCTGACATCTTATATTTCTCTTGTATTTTCATCAATAATTCCAGTGATGCAGACACACCTATATATACTTGTTACTCTAATACAGATTACAGCATATCAACTAGAATGACAAGCCAATAACACATACAATAATATTATAACTGAATACAATTCATATATTTTTGCTACCAAACAACAGTTTATAACTTGCCTTACAACAAACCTTTTGATGTGTCTGACTTGTTGGTGCTGTCTATCTGAGATAAATTATTGACTTCTACTTCATCGTATGTAAAATTTCTCTCTCCCTTATGAGACATACAGTTGAAACTCGTTAACTCAAAACTAGTTATCTCGAATAACGTTGATAGTGCATAGTTTGTAGTCAGTCCCCAAAGAAATGTATGTGCAATTATTATTAAAAAAAAACCTGTTTGTCTTGTGTCTGTATTGAAAATACAACTTTATAATTTGGGCCGGGATTCATCAGTACAGAATGAAAGAGCTATCTTCTTTCAGTTATCCAGCAACTTTTTCCACCGCTACTTCATGTGTTCATCATATTTTCTCAGTTTCTAATGTGTTGTTTGCTATTTTGTACTTATATTTTCTATTTGTCCATATTCATGATTCTCTGTTTTCTTGTCATCTGAAATTTACCCTGTTCCATTTTTTATGATTTGAAACATGTGTTTGACCACCGAGGTGGTATTAGTCCCCTACAGCGCATTTGTGACATAAGGTGTTTTTGTCACATAAGACACTAGAGTATATAAGCATCTCTGCAATTCAGGTTAGTAGTTTAAGAAGTACAAAGACCACCAGTAATGGTCCGATCCAGTGAAAAGAAGGTGGAGTCCAGCTCTCAGTGGTGCAGTATTTTTGCCTGGACCGGTCCAATCATTATAATAACCTTAAATGAAGGGAGAGGTGATGAAATCTTACTTTTGGTAATACAGAAAAAGGAAGATATTAAAACATTTTCCTTCATTTAAGGTATTTTATAATGATTGAATTGGTATACGCATTTGTGTTACAGAAAGCATCAAGTTACTGACGTCTGCCAGGGAAGCTTGGTAACTCGGGGCATGTTATATAATACACTGTATGCACATTGTGGAAATGTTTCTGCAGGACAACTGAATACTCTAAACACGGAAACTTTCAATATATTTAGAGTCACAAGTTTGATTTAATGCTGCAAAAATGGCCGCCATTCCGCCATCTTGGATTTTGAAAAAAAAATATTGAGCGTGCATCATTCCCTCACAACCCTTTATCCATGTACCATATATGAAAGGTGTAGCTTAAAGCATGTTGGAGGGAGAGGTGGTAACATAAAAACAGAGAGACAGACAGACAGACGGATCTTAGATTTTGAAAAAAAAATATTGAGCGTTCATAATCCCCCTCACAACCCTTTATCCATGTACCATATAAGAAAGGTGTAGCTTGAACCATGTTGGAGGGAGGGTGGTAACATAAAAAAGAGAAAATGGCTTAAAAAACACAACAAAAGTTAAAAAATTTATAGTAATTTATATATTTTTTATACTTACCAATGACCCAGACTTAGCTGGTGCTAACTCTTAAAAATGTAGGGCCAAACACAAATTTTGCCCCCCAATCCCCAAAATTTGCATCTAAAACCAAAGAAAACATGTCCTGAATGGCCCTCCATACTTCACCTCTACTGCGCATGCGCAGTGTCAAGGACGTCCCGAAATTGGCGCCATTAAGCATTCTTATAATCAGTGCCAGGTAAGCGCTATGTACTCAGTGGGGAGGTATGAGTTCCCAACTCCTGGGAGGGCCATCCCCGTCTGGGTCATTGGTAAGTATAAAAAATATATAAATTACTATAAATTTTTTAACATTTTTATACTGTACCAATGACCCAGAGGTAGCTGAATAGTAAAAAGGCTGGAGGGCCTAGGACATAGAGGAAAATCCAATATGCTCAACTATATAAAATAGAGTCATCCCCTCGAGGGGAAAAGGAGTATTAGGCCTTACATGTATCTTTCTTATTTATGATAAATTAGAAAGACACAACACCTTCCATAATTGAGCATCATAACACCCATGTACTCTATTAACATCCAGTATAATCCTTATACTAATAATTTTTAAAGTAAGCCAAAAAATAAAGTTAGTCTAGAGAATTGAGACTCTTTATACTCTTTAAAAGTGTCCGAGGATTGTATAATGACGCCCGTTTGACATGTGATATATTCAAAAGCTATACTTTAAAAACTATGACCTGAATGAATTTTTAAAAGATAAACTTATCACTTTAAAACCATCCCAGTAACAGCTCAGAATTACTGACTCCGGAGGAGGTATCCCCTTGTTTTCATAATAAAACAGGTGACCCAAGGGAACACCCTCCACCCCCTCCCCCCCCCCCTTCTCCTTGCCCTGGGTCAAATAGCCCAGAGCGAAGAGGGCAGCAGGACGGAGTCACTGCCGGAACAGAAAGCCTACCTAGCTATAGTTGCACTGTTAAGTTAACGACATTCTGAGCAGCAGATAATGGACCTAAACAATGCAGGCCTCCAGAAATGGACTCAATATTTCTGAGATAAAAATTCATGAATGTGGATGGCTGAGACCAATATACAGCCTTCATTAAATCTATAATAGCGACACTATTTACGTAAGCCCAAGATGTAGAAAGAGCTCTTACTTCATGAGCCGAAATCTTAAGCACAAACTGCCGAGTTAATGATAGATTACCATAAGCAGTACCGATAGTTAATTGAATCCATTAGCAATAGAATGGACCGTAATGTCCTTCTATTAGGCATCAAAGACAGAAGAAGCTTTACGTCCTTACTGATAAACTGAGATCTGTTTATAAATACGTAAACTCTAACCGGACAGAGTAAAGGCCTATGCCCGTACGAAGACGGAAGGACCTTAATAACAATAGGTTCCGGATATTTATTAGGAGCCTGATTCTTAACCAAAAATCCAACATAAGTAGTAAAGGAAATAGTGTTTCCAAAACTACGAAAGTGAGAATCGTCCACCGATAGTGCATGAAGCTCACTGACTCCTCAGTAGAAGAGAAGACTAAGAGAATTACTGTCTTAAAAGGTCAGAATGTGAAAACTACTGTTTCCAGAGGCTCAAATGGTTACTTAGCTAAATAAGAACCCAAGCTAAATTCCATATAGGAATTAATCTAAGGATTCTAGGTCTATTTATCGAAAAGTTTCTAACTAACTTAGATAAAGAGACATTAGACTCAATTGTAAACTATCATGGAGTGCATAGGTATGAGATAACATAGACCTATAACCTTAATAGTAACAGGCTGCAGTTGATCTTGTCAAACAAGTATACTAGAAAGTTTGCAATGTCTAGTATGGAGGGATCAAAAATATCAACATAATGATCCCTACACCAACGATGGAAGAGCCTCCACTTTAGCCGCATAGTATAGCGAAGAGGAGGTTCTCCTACAGTAAGAAATCGCGTCCATTGCTCGTCCTGTACAATGCTTGCCGTGCAAGAAGGACCACACAACGGAATACGTGAAGGTTGAGACCTTGCGGGTTGTGATGAAGTTGACACGATTTCCCCAGCGAAAGAAGATCCTCTCATGGAGGAAGTTTTCACGGTAAGTCCCACAGCAGACACCTGAGTAAATTTATCCACGGTCTCTGTGAAGACAGAGATGCTACCAACATAATTGTATTGTGGATGTTTATCTAGGCAATACTTGCTGAATCAACAGCGCTGGAGGATACGCATATCCTATCATTCCGTCCTATTAGATCAATAGAGCGTTAACTACATAAGCTCAGGGATCCGGACATGGAAACACATACGTCTGCAATTGATTAGTGAGTTGTGTCGCAAATAAATTATCATTGGGCGCTCCCATTGATAGCAAATCTGATTGAATACTTGTTTGTTGAGAGTCCATTCTGACGGCAACAAGCGACCCTTACGTGAAAGGGAGTCTGCTAATACAATCAGACGACCCGGAATATGACGGACCGAAGCAGAACTTGGTGTTCTGGAACAAACAGAAGGATTCTTTCCGTTAAATTGAATAACGGAACCGAATGAGTGCCTCCCTGGATCCGGAGATACGCAACTACTGTCGTATTATCGGACAGGATTTGGACATGCGTTTCTGAATAATGTTCATCCAATGACATAGTGCAAGCCAAAATAACATCATTTCCTGGAAGTTAAGTGCTTGCCTAGAAACTGCGGAACCCAAAGACCCTGGCACTTCGAATCCATTGGGATCAATATTGTACCCCAACCTGTTTGACTGGCATCCGTCATAATCATAAAACTCGGATCCGGCAACTGCAGTGGCACTCTCTGAGTCAACCACTGAATGTTTGCCCAAGTCTGAATCTCCTGTTACACTTGATAGACAAGAGAACGTGTATATCGAGCAATTCATAGATTGCTGAAAGGTTGCCGTCGAAGAGAAGCTTCTCCGAGACCGAAGCGACTCTGAGAGAGTTCTTCACCTTACTATCCACGCGCGTGGATGTAGCTAGGGCTGAAACACGTCTAACCAACTCCAGATTGCCACTGAAGGGCGGAGTTATACGTGAAAAAACTACTGCCCTTGAAAGAAATCTCATTGAGGATCATATTCTGGAATTCTTTCTCTTGAAGACGTAATGATAACGCCTCAGTAAGGTGATCTACATATGATAAAGCGTCTAAGTTAAGTCTGTTAGACATCATTGTCGTTTCCAACGTCGTGGTTGGAATTGACATAGACAGCGAAAAAGATAATTCCCAGTCTTCAGCCTCGCCGTCTAGACGCATAGGAACTCTCGGTATGCCCTGTTCTGCCAATATAAATTTATTTCCCTAGAATTGATGAAAGGCAGAATAGAACATTACAGACAAGAAACTAGACTAGCATGTTTGGTAGCAAACTTATATATAGCGTCGTTCAATAATTCGAATGTTCCAAAGACATTATTGGACTGTGTCGGCAACTCAGGGACAATGTCCCTGAACCGATCCAAAACTCTGTGTCCAATGACGCTATTAGTCTCTTATCCAGCATCGCAGCAATGTAGTCCGACGGAACAACCTCTGGAAGATAATGCCGGAAGAAATGTATGGCAGCTTTTGTTGTTCCGAAAGGGAAAGCTCGAAATTGTCCGAATCTCTTTCGCCATCCTGTCGGACCCTATGAAGTGTTCGGTCGTCCGTAACTGATGCAACAGCGGAGCGCACCGACCCAGCGCCGTCGGATTATTCCTGATCCGACCGAGAATCTGTCGTTTGCTGGGATGCTGCGATGAGCTGTGCTATTTTGGATAGCACGTCCGTCACTGAGGCCTGTGGAGAAGCGGTCTTACGATGCTTTGCCGCTGGAAGCTCCGTGTTCGTTACCCCGTGCATACTTCTATTATGCGAGCGACCGGAGTGTACAGGCCTCGTGTCCCTTGGCTACCGGATGGCGTGACCTGTTCGCCATGGAATCACTGAATGACGAAGCTGGTCGGATACTCGAGGTCACGTAGCCAATGTGCGGTCGTGTGCGCTGCTGTGAGGATGAGGAAGCATTATCGACAGTCTCTCGGACTGTCTATATAACGGAGCGTCCCGAGCGGCGGACATATGCTCCGAATGCGAAATGTCTGTACCACAACATCCGGTCCCATATGTTGTTGTACAAGAGAGGGACCTCTCTCGCTCGCAGCCCGGACGGACCTGGACAAGCTAGGAACCAGACTAACAGGCTTCCTCCGATCTCTCCTCTAATCCGCCGTCACTGGGTGTGTACTAAAGTCTATTATAGTGCTCGCATCACCCAAATCTCCTTCCTAGACCGCAACGGACGAACCCGACTGCCGAACCATTCGATGAATGGACGCTACCCCGGGTGAGCTAGCGAATGTCAACTCCGTCGATCCTACTAGGGACCTCTTAGGTGATTGACGTATTCCATGAGCACTTATTGCCGCTAGCTCTTCATTAACTATGACGACAGAGGCACACTTTTGAAAGACATCTCAGTAACTTTGCGAACAAGAAACCAGACATGCTTGTTAATAGCAAGCATATAAATAATATATATAGCGTTGTTCAATAATTCAAAAGTTTCTGTGACATTATTGGACTGTGTCGGAACTGAGGGACGATGTCCCTGAACCGAACCCAAAATTTCTGTGTCCACCGACGCTATCAGTTTCTTATCCGGCATCACAGCATTCTGGTCCGACGAAAGAACCTCTAGAAGATGAAGTCGGATAACAAATACAGCAGCTTATGTTGTTCCGAAAAGGAAAGCTCGAAATCCTCCGAATCCCTTTCAGCATCCCGTCGGACCGTATGAAATTTTCGGACGTCCGTACCTGATGCTTCCATGGAGCGTCCCGACCCAGCGTCGTCGGATATTACATGATGCGACAGAGATTCTGTCGTTGCTGGGATGCTGCGATAAGTTGTGCTATTTGGGATAGCACGTCCGTCACCGAGGCCTGTGCAGTAGCGGTCTTACGATGCTTTGCCGCTGGAAGCTCCGTGTACGTTGACTCCCGCATACTTTCTTATGCGAAAGTCCGGAGTCTCCAGGCCTCGTGTCCCTGGCTATCGGATGGCGTGACCTGGTCGCCGAGGATTCTCTGATTGGCGAAGTTGACTGGATATCCGAGGTCACGTAGCCAAGAGCGGTCGTGTGCGCTACCATGAGGATGAGGAAGCCTTATTGACAGTCTCTCCGGACTGTCTATCTAACGGAGCGTCCCGAGCAGCGGACGTATGCTCCGAATGCGAAACATTTTGTACCACAACATCTGGGGCCAGATGTTGTTGTACGAGAGAGGGGCCTCTCTCGCTTGCAGTCCGGATGGACCTGGACGAGCTAGGAACCGGACTAAAAGGCTTCCTCCATTCTCTCCTCTAATCTGCCGTCACTGGGTGTGCATTTGGTTGATTTATAGTGCTCGCATCACCCAAAACTCCTTCTGGACCACAACGAACGAACCCGGCTGCTGAACCATTCGATGAATGGACGCTACACCAGGCGAGCTAGCGGACGTCAAAGGCCGTCGATCCTACTAGGGACCTCTTAGGCAATTGACGTATTTTCATGAGCACTTTTCCGCTAGCTCTTCATTAATAGTGACGACGGAGGCACACTTTTGGAAGACATCACGGATACATCATCCTGTTCTTGATCGTCTGAAATAGAGATTGATAAACTAGAGTGACCCTGCGGGGAAAGGACCGGAATGGCCATTTCCCCACTAACATACCGTGACACACGCTTCCCATGTTGTCATCGAAATTAACACATACTGAACAGGAGTTAGTGTGAGTACACTGACTACATTTATACAATGATTATGAAAGTCAGAGGAAGATTCCCTCTTATTACAATTGAACAATATCCCTTCATTGTGAAAAGAAAACAAAGTCCTAGTACTCGCATCAACTCCTGACAATCAAAATACATAATAACATGATCCATTAACATAGAAAAAATAATTGAAATCAAAAAAAAATTTTGAAAAAATATTTTTTCAGAAAAGCCCAAGTTTCTGAAAAGTAACGTTGAGCCCCAACGGATCCCAAGCCTAAGTGTGGACAAAAATTTTAAAAATATTTTAAAAAATTAATGCAACACTTACGAACAATAATAATGTATCTAGTAATGATTAAACTAACATCAACATATTATTTTCAAGAAAACCCCCTCACACAGAGGGCTGTTGTCAATGTAAACAAGAAGTGTAAAAACACCAGAAACAAGACTCCAGGCACTGATAACCCTGGCCCGAAATCAGTTACCAATAATACACTATCTGATGCAAAACAGAGACTTCCAGGAAAGAAACTGCAGAACATCAGATGGTAGATGCAGAACACTACGCCTAACCACCCATAGGTGAAGACGTAAACATGGGGAAAAGAACAGAATTCATTCTGTTATCCAGCTAAAACTCCCAAGAAATTTTAGTAATAATATTACAGAAAATATGCCAAAAGCATGGGAGAATAGCAAGGGGGGACTTAAAGGAAAAGGAGAGAGGAAAACACTGAACAAGCAGTGTAACTTGATAACAAGAATGACCACAACAGGCTCTTGCCTCGAAAATAGGTAACTTAACATAATTTCATTAAAAAATTTTAAGTTACAGCCCTGATTATTTTCTGTCACTCATTTTTCCTCTCCTCCTTCTATATCCTCCTTAGAATCACCATTTCTGTAATATTTATGTCTCTGGCATCATTTAAACTGAGATTTACAAGCACAAAGATCAGTCAGATGTTAACTGATGAAGGGCCAAACAAAGAATGATTAATGGCACCAATTTCGGGACGTCCTTGACACTGTGCATGCGCAGTAGAGGTGAAGTATGGAGGACCATTCAGGACATGTTTTCTTTGGTTTTAGATGCAAATTTTGGGAATTGGGGGGCAAAATTTGTGTTTGGCCCTACATTTTTAAGAGTTAGCACCAGCTATGTCTGGGTCATTGGTACAGTATAAAAATATGGCTGCCGTGGCGCCATCTTGAATTTTGAAAACAAAATATTGACCGTGCATCATCCCATTACAACCCTCTATACACGTGCCAAATATAAAAAGTGTAGCTTGAACCATGTTGGAGTGAGGGGTGGTAACATAAAATAGAGAAAAAAAGCTTCAAAAACACAACAAAAATGGCCGCCATGCCGCCATCTTGGATTTTGAAAAAAAAATATTGAACGTGCATCATTCCCTCCCAACCCCCTATCCATGTGCCAAATATGCAAGTGTAGCTTGAACCATGTTGGAGGGAGGGATGGTAACATGAATATAGAGAAAAAAAGCTTAAAAAACACAACAAAAATGGCCACCATTGCGCCATCTTGAACTTTGAAAAAAAAATTTTGAGCGAGCATCATCCCCGCAGAACCATGTATCCATGTACCATATATGAAAGGTGTACCTTAAAGCAAGTTGGAGGGAGAGGTGGTAACACAAAAACAGACAGACAGACGGATGGACAGACAAACGGACAGATGGACGGAGTGCAATCCTATAGTCCCCTTACGGTTCCAGTAGGGGACTAATAAATAAGTCGAACAAACGGATTAAGTATTAATTTATTTTATTCAGTACACAAAAGACAGTACAAGAGAAATCAACCGATGGTCAAACTCCTCTAATTACCCCAAACTGGATAACTCAAACACCCAGGATAACTCAACGTTCACTGTCAGTCCCACAAACTTTGGGTTAATGAGTTTTGATTGTATGTGCAATGAAATAGAGAAGTTGCATACCTCCAGATGATTCATAATCATCTATAGAATCTATTAGTTGAGTTAATGTCTCTGCATAAACCAATTGGAAACACTGGTCCGTAAGTGCACAAATTTCTTCTGCTACTTTCTTTGACTCACAGTAAAGTACTGCCAATTTACACATCTCAGGAGTACCTACAAAAAACAAATGAGACAATAAAAATTGGTCGCCTGATGATTGTTCACAAGGCCTGTTGTTTTGAAAAACAAAGAAAGGCGACTAACACCCTACAGGGAAAAGATTCAGGAGCGTGATTGTCCCATTAATGAAGAGTCATTTGACTATGATGAGAAACCATGTATAATAGTAGTTAATAGGGTTTTCTTGAATACCATTGGGAGCTCTTAACCATCAAATGTCTTTATATGCCTTTGACAGACTACTTTAACATACAATCACGAAGAGTATAACAGTCAAATTATCTTGACAGTGCATATGTGGTTTCCAGTAAAATTTTAGCTGCCTGTAAAGGCAGCCACAGCTTGGTGGAAAGTTAAAAAATTTATAGTAATTTATATATTTTTTATACTTACCAATGACCCAGACATAGCTGGTGCTAACTCTTAAAATATAGGGCCAAACACAAATTTTGCCCCCCAATCCCCAAAATTTGCATCTAAAACTAAAGAAAACATGTCCTGAAAGGCCCTCCACACCTCGCCCCCACTGCGCATGCGCAGTGTCAAGGACGTTCCGAAATTGGCGCCATTTATCATTCTAATAACCAGTGCCTGGTAAGCGCTATGTACTCAGCGGGGAGGCAAGAGTTCCCAACTCCTGGGAGGGCCATCCCCGTCTGGGTCATTGGTAAGTATAAAAAATATATAAATTACTATAAATTTTTTAACATTTTTATACTGTACCAATGACCCAGACATAGCTGAATAGTAAAAAGGCTGGAGGGCCAAGGACATAGAGCAAAATGGAATACGCTCAATAAAATAAAATAGAGTCATCCCCTGTAGGGAAAAGAAGTAATAGGCCTTACATGTATCTTTCTTATTTATGATAAATTAGAAAGATACAACACCTTCCAAAAATTGAGCTTCATACATCCATGTACTCTATTAATATCCAATAATCCTTATACTAATAATTTTTAAAGTAAGCCAATAATAAAGTAAGTCTAGAGAATAGAGACTCTTATACTCTTAAAAGTGTGTGAGAATTGCATAATCATGTCCGTTGACAAATGCAATATTCAAAAGCTATACTTTAAAAACTAAGACTTGAATGAATTTTATAAACTTAAACTTCTCACTAAACAACCATCCCAATAACAGCTCAGAATTACTAACTCCGGAGGAGGTATCCCCTTGTTTTCATAGTAAAAACAGGTGACCCAAGGGAACACCCTCCCCCCCCCCCTTTTTCTTGCCCTGGGTCAAATAGCCCAGAGCGAAGAGGGCAGCCGAACGGAGACACTGCCGAAACAGACAGCCTACCTAGCTATAGTAGCAACTGTTAAGTGAATGACATTCTGAGCAGTAGATAATAGACCTAACAATAGAGGCCTTCAGAAATGGACTCGATATTTCTGAGATAAAAATCATGAATGGATGGCTGAGCGCAATGAGCAGCCTTCAAAAATCTATAATAGCAACACTATTAATGTAAGCCCAAGAAGTAGAAGAACTCTTACTTCATGAGCCGAAATCTTAAGCACAACTGCTAAGCCAATGATATACCATAAGCAGTACGCTAGTTAATAGAATTCATTAACAATAAAATGGAGCGTAACGTCCTTCTACTAGACATCCAAGACAGAAGAAGCTTACGCCCTTGTAATAAACAGATATCTGTTTATAAATACATAAACTGTACCCGGAAAGAGTAAAGGCCTATGCCCATACGAAGACGGAAGGACCTTAAAATAATAGGTTCCGGATAATAGGAGCCTAACTCTTATGCAACAATCCAACCTAAATAGTAACGGAAGTATTGATTCCGAAACTATGAGAGTGAAAATCATCCATCGATAGTGCATGAAACTCACTGACTCTACAGTAAAAGAGAAACCAACAGAATTACTGTCTAAAAGGTCAGAATTTGAAAACTACTGTTTCCAGAGGCTCAAATGATTACTTAGCTAAATAAAAACCGAAGTTAAAATCCGTATAGGAATTTAATCTAAAGATTCTAAGTCTATTTATCAAAAAGTTACTAACTGACTTAGATAAAGAGACAAAAGACTCAATAGTAAACTATCGTAGAGTGCATAGGTATGAGGTAACATAACCTATAACCTAAATAACAACAGGCTGCAGTAGATCTTGTGAAACAAGTATACCAAAAACTAGCAATGCGTAGTATGGAGAGATCAACCATATGAACATAATGATCCCTACACCACGACGGAAGAGCCTCCACTTTAGTCGCATAGAATAGCGAAGAAGAGGATCTCCTATAGTAAGAAATCGCGTCCAAAGCTCGTCCAGTACAGTGCTTACAATGCAATACGGACCACACAACGGAATACATGAAGGTTGCGACCTTGCTGGTTGTGATAAAGATGACACGATTTACCCAGTGAAAAAAGATCCTCACATAGAGGAAGATTTCACGTAAAGATCCACAGTAGACAAGAGAGTAAATTACTCATGATCTCTGTGAAGATAGAGATGCTATCAACAGAAATGTATTGTGGTTGTTTATCTTAGCAATACCTGCTAAAACAACAGCGCCGGAGGATACGCGTATCCTATCATTCCGTCCTATAGATCAATAGAGCGTTAACAGTATTAGCTCAGAGATCTGGACAAGCCAACACATACGTCTGCAATTGATTAGCAAGCTGTGTCATAAATAAAACATCATTGGGCGCTCCCATAGATAGCAAATCTGATTAAATACTTGTTTGTTGAGAGTCCATTCTGACAGCAACAAGCGACCCGTAAGAGAACGGGAGTGCGATAAAACAATCAGACGACCCAGAATATGACGGACCAAAACTGAACTTGGTGTACTATAACCAACAGATGGATTCTTTCCATTAAATTGAATAACGGAAACGAAAGAGTGCCTCCCTGGTTCCGGAGATACGCCACTACTGTCGAATTAAAGGACAGGAATTTGGGCATGCGTTTCTGAATAATGTTCATGCAATGACATAAAGCAAGCCTAAAAAACATTATTCCGCGGAAGTTAAACTGATAGCTAAAAGACTGCGGAACCCAAAGACCCTGGCACTTAGAATCCGTAGGGATCAGTATATATCCCAATCTGTTTGACTGGCAACCGTCATAACAGCCACACTAGGGTCCGGCAACTGCGGCGGCACTCTCTGAGTCAACCACCGAATGTTTGCCCCAGTCTGAATCTCTTGTAACACTAGATAGACAAGAGAATGTATAAATCAAGCAATTCATGGATTGCCGGAAAGTTGCCGTCGAAGAGAAGCTCCTCCGAGAACGAAGCGACTCTGAGAGAGTTCTTAACCTACTATCCACGCGTGGATGTAGCTAGGGCTGCATCACGTCTAACCAACTCCAATCAGCCACTGAAGGGCGGAGTTATACGTGAACAAACTACTGCCCTCAAAAGAAATTACATTGAGAATAATATCCCGTAAATCTTTTCTTGAAGACGTAATGATAACGCCTCAGTAAGGCGGATTACGTATAATAAAGCGTCTAAGTTAAGTCTACTATACATAATGTCATTCCCAACATTGAAATTGGAAAAGACATAAACGGCGAAAAAGAATATATGCAGTCTTTAATCACA
This sequence comes from Pictodentalium vernedei, assembly GCA_031216915.1. Taxonomy (NCBI): domain Eukaryota; kingdom Metazoa; phylum Mollusca; class Scaphopoda; order Dentaliida; family Dentaliidae; genus Pictodentalium; species Pictodentalium vernedei. The sequence goes on along the minus strand of CM062291.1, from coordinate 162,755,238 downwards.
CCGTCTAGACGCATATGAACTCTCGGTATGCCCTGCTCTGCCAAAATAAACTATATGTAAAAAAGATAAAATGGCAGAAATGAGCCACGCGGACAAGAAACTAAACTATAATGCTTAGTAGCAGGCTTGTATATATATATATATATAATATATAGCGTCGAAAAATAAAACACATGTTGTAATGACAATATTGGACTGCGTCGGTAAGTCAGAGACAAAGTCCCTGTACCGATCGAAAAATCCGAGTCCAATGACGCTATAAGTCTCTTATCCAAGATCGCAGCAATGAAGTCCGAAAAATAATCACTGGAAGAAATGCCAGAAGATATGAAAGGCATCTTCCGATACTACTAAAGGGAAAACTCGAAATCTTTCGAATCCCTTTCGCCATCCTGTCGGACCCTATAAAGCGTTCGGTCGTCCGTAGCTTGATGCAACCGCGGACCGCACCGACCCAGCGCCGTCGGATAATTCCTGATTCGACCGAGAAACCGTCAATTGCTGGGATGCTGCGAAACAACTGTGCTAACTCGGATAGCACGTCCGTCACTGAGGCCTGAGGAGCAGCGGTCTTACGATGCATTGCCGCAGGAAGCTCCGAGATCGTTACCCCGTGCATACTTCCAATATGCGAGCGAACGGGGTGTATAGGCCTCGTGTCCCTTGGCTACCGGATGGCGCGACCTATTCGCTGTGGAATCACTGAATGCCGAAACTGATCGGATACTCGAGGTCACGTAGCCAATGTGCGGTCGTGTGCCCTGCTGTGAGGATGAGGAAGCATTAAAGACAGTCTCTCGGACTGTCAATATAACGGAGCGTCCCGAGCAACGGACATATGCTCCGAATGTAAAATATCTGAACCACAACATGCGGTCCCCTATGTTGTTGGCTTCCTCCGATCTATCCTCAATCTGCCGTCAGTGGGTGAGTACTAAAGTAATTAAAGTGCTCGCATCACCCAAATCTCCTTCCTAGACCGCAACGGACGAACCCGGCAGCCGAACCATTCGATGAATGTACGCTACACCGGGTGAGCTAGCGAATGTCACTCCGTAAGCGATAGACATATTCCATGAGCACTTATTGCCGCTAACTCTTCATTAACTATGACGACAGAGGCACACTTTTGAAAGACATCTCCATAACTCTTCGAACAAGAAACCAGAAATGCTTGGATAGCAAGCATAAAATAATAATATATATAGCGTCGTTCAATAATTCGAAAGTTTGTGTGACATTATTGGACTATGTCGGAACTGAGGGACGATGTCCCTGAACCGAACCAAAAATTTCTAAGTCCACCGACGCTATCAGTTTCTTATCCGGCATCGCAGCATATGTTGTTCCGTAGGGAAAGCTTGAAATCCACCGAATCCCTTTCGGTATCCCGTCGGACCGGATGAAACTTTCGGACGTCCGTACCCGCTTCCGCGGAGCGTCCCGGCCCAGCATCGTCGGATAAAATATATGCGACAGATTCAGTTGATGCTGGGATGCTGCGATAAACTGTGCTATTAAGGAAAGCACGTCCGTTCCCGAGGCCTGTGCAGGAGCGGACTTACGATGCATTGCCGCTGGAAGCTCCGTGTACGTTGACTCCCGCACACTTCCTATGCGAACGTCCGGAGTCTGCAGGCCGCGAGTCCCCGGCTACCGACCCAGCGCTGTCGGATAATTCTCGATCCGACACCGTTTCTGTCGGCTGCTGGGATGCTGCGATAAGCTGTGCTATGTGCACAAGAATGTCCGGCGTCGAGACCTGCGGAGGCGCAGTCTATCGGTGCTTCGCCGAGGGCAGCTCCGCATCAGATGGCTCCCGCATACTTCCTATGCGAACGTCCGGAGTCCATCGGTCTCGAATCCCTGGCTGCCGGATGGTGTGACCTGGTCGCCGAAGAATCCTTGATCGGCGAAGCTGGTAATATATCGGCGGTCACGCAGCCAAGGTGCGGTCGTGTGCGCTGACGAGAAGAGGAAGCCTTAGCAGTCTCAGCGGACTGCCTATACAACGGAGCGTCCCGAGCGACGGACGTATGCTCCGCTAACGACACATTGTACCACAACATCTGGGGCCAGATGTTGTTGAACGAGAGAGGGGCCTCTCTCGCTTGCCGTCCGGATGGACCGGAACGAGCTATGAACCGGACTAAAAGGCTTCCTCCGTTCTCCCTCCGATCCGCCGTCACTGGGTGTGCATTAAGTTAATTTTATAGTGCTCGCATCACCCCAAAATTCCTTCTAGACCGCAACGGACGAACCCGGCTGCCGAACCATTCGGTGAATGGACGCTACACCGGGCGAGCTAGCGGACGTCAAAGGCCGTCGAACCTACTAGGGTCCTCTTAGGCAATTGGCGTATTACATGAGCACTTTTCCGCTAGCCCTTCATTAATTGTGACGCCGGAGGCACACTGTTGGAAGACATCACAGATACATCACCCTAATCTTGATCGTCTGAAATAGAAATTGATAAAGTAGAGTGACCCTGCGGGGAAAGGACCGGAGTGTCCAAATCCCCAACAACATACCGTGACATACGCTTCCCATATTGTCATCGAAATCATACGATACAGAACAGGAGTTAATGCGAGTACACTGACCACATATAGAATGAAAATAATGTCAGAGGAAGACTTCCTCTTAAACAATTGATCAATATCCTTTCAATGTGAAAAGAAAACAAGTCCTGGTACTCGCACTAACCCCTGGCAATCAAAATACATAATAATAATATGATCCATTAATATAGAAAAAATAATTGAAATCAAAATATTTTGAAAAAATATTTTTTCAGAACAGCCCAAGTTTCTGAAAAGTAACGTTGAGCCCCAATGGATCCCAAGCCTAAGTGTGGACAAAAATTTTAAAAATATTTTAAACAATTTATTCAACAGTTACGGACAATAATAATGTATCTAGTTATGATTAAAATAACATAAAGATATTATTATTTAGAAATCCCCCCCTCACACAGAGGGCTGTTGTAAATGTAAACAATGAGTGTAAAAACACTAAAATAAGACTCCAGGCACCCAGGCCCGAAATCAGTTACCAAAAATACACCATCTGATGCAAAACAGAGACTTCCAGGGAAGAAATTGCAGAACATCAGATGGTAGATGCAGAACACAACGCCTAACCACCCGTAGGTGAAGACGTAAACATGGGGAAAGAACAGAATTCATTCTGTTATTAAGCTAAAACTCCCAAGAAATTTTAGTAATAATAATTACAGAAACTATGCCAAAAGCATGGGAGAATAGCAAGGGGGAACTTAAAGGACAGGGAGAGAGGAAAAACACTTGAAAAAACAGTGTAACTAAATAACCAGAATGACAACAAAATGGCTGCTGCCTTGAAAATAGGTAACTTAACATAATTTCATTAAAAAATTTTAAGTTACAGCCCTGATAATATTCTGTCACACATTCTTTTCCTCTCCTCCTTTTCTATCCTCCTTAGAATCAACATTTCACTAATATTTATGTGTCTGGCATCATTTAAACTGAGATTTAAAAGCACAAAGATCAGTCAGATGTTAACTGATGAAGGGCCAAACTTAGAATGATAAATGGCGCCAATTTCGGAACGTCCTTGACACTGCGCATGCGCAGTGGGGGCGAGGTGTGGAGGGCCTTTCAGGACATGTTTTCTTTAGTTTTAGATGCAAATTTTGGGGATTGGGGGGCAAAATTTGTGTTTGGCCCTATATTTTAAGAGTTAGCACCAGCTATGTCTGGGTCATTGGTACAGTATAAAAATATTATAAATTTAAAATAATTTGTATATTTTTTATACTTACCAATGGCCCAGACTAGCTGGTGCAAACTCAAAGTTATCAAGGGCCAAACACAAATTTTGAACCCTCCAATCCCCAAAATTTTCTTGCAAAACCAAAAATAAAAAGTCCTATCTGGTCCTCCATACTATTACTCTCCGCACATGCACAGCCATCTGGAAGTGACCGGAATTGGCGGCAACATCATTCTTTGTAGAAAAGAGGACTACAAATAACTCCATCATGGGAGGGCCATACCCGTCTGGGCCATTGGTAAGTATAAAAAATATACAAATTACTTTAAATTTCTGATATTTTTATACTATAATCCAATGGCCCAGACTAGCTGAATCGTAAAAAGGCGGAGGGCCTAGGACTTCAGAATTAGTATATCAACATAGTTCCAAGCCTGTAATCCAAGGTGAAAGAAAATTAAATTTGAAAGGAATTACATGTATGTCTTTCTATACAGTAATAGAGAAGACAAATAAATAAGGAGCCAAATTCAAGTAATTCTGTATTCTTAGCATGAAGACTATGCTAATTTGGATGTAACAAGTTCCCAATTTTTAAGGCTAGCCCGGACCAAGCCCCAAAAATTAGGATGGCATATTTGAGAATGAAAGGATATCCCCCACAAACATACGCCCTATACAATAAAACATGAAAGTGTCAATGACACTGTAGCTCAACTTGACAAATTTGAACTTGGTAAGTTATAAGAGAAATGGCAAAATTGAAGATCATTGGTTCCAATGTTATTTGGTGAAATTTCAACATAACAGCAATGTGTGTGCACAACGTCAGAGTAATCCATGCATTTTTAAATGTAAACTGTAAGACTGGCTAAAGGAAGTATGTTGAAACACAAATGCAGTAAGTTCAGAGGTTATTGTAAATGGCAACTTTTTTCACAGAAATGAATGCTAATCAATAGCTTTTTTCTAAAGGTCTTGCCTAATGAGCACACCAAGTTCAAAAACAATCCTATGATAAATGTGGCCTGTAGGACATGTCAAATAAGAATGTTGATGCACAAATGCAATAAATTCAAAGATTGTTGCTAACAGCAACAGTTTTTGATGGAAATGAAAAGAAAATCGATAGCTCCTATCTTTGTCACCCTGCATAAGCATACAAAGTTTCAAAACAACCTGATAATGAATGCGCCCTCTGAGGCATGCCAAAGGAAGATGTTAATGCACAAATGCACTACGTTTGAAGGTCATTGCTTATGGCAATGTTTTTTCTCTCTTTTTTATGGAGATTCATAAATATACTCTGCAGAGAGTGCAAAAGGGATAAATTGCTGCACAAATGCAGTAAGTTCAAAGGTTGGTGATAACGACAATAATTTTTTATGAAAAAAATCAGTAGCTCACATCTAGAGGTCACCCCGAACACACATACCAAGTTTCAAAGTGATCCGATCATAAATGTGCCCTGAAAGGTGTGCCAAAGGGAAATATTGAAGCCTGACTAAACTAAGTTCAAAGGTCATTGCCAGCGACAGCATTTTTTTACAGAAATGGAAGAAAATCGATAACTCCCATATAGATATCACCCCACACAAGCACACAAAGTTTCCAAGCGTTCCAATCATAAATGTGCCCTGCAGGGTGTGTCAAAGGGAAATATTGATGCATAACTGCACTAAGTTTTTACTAAGCTCATCAGAGGTTGTTGCCAATGGCAACTATTTTTGACAGAAATGGAAGAAAATCGATAGCTCCCATCTAGAGGTCACCCCAAACAAGCACACCATGCTTCAAAGCGATCTGGTCAAAAATGTGCACTTCAGGCTGCGGCAAAGGGAAATATTGATGCATAACTGCACGAAGTTCATCAAAGGTCATTGCCAGCGGCAACATTTTTTGATGCAAATTGAAGAAAGTTGATAGCTCCCATCCAGAGGTAACACCAAACAAGCATACAAAGTTTCAAACCGATCTGATCATAAATGTGCCCTATAGGGCATGCCAAAGGAATATATTGATGTCTGACTAAACTAAGTTCAAAGGTCGTTGCCAGCGGCAATTTGATGGAAATGGAAAAAAATCAATAGCTCCCATCTGATGGTCACTCCAAACAAGCATGCCAGATGTCAAAGCAATCCGATCATAAATGTGCCCTGTAGGGTGTGCCAAAGGGAAATATTGAGGTCTGACTAAACTGAGTTCTAAGAACATTGCCAGTGGCAACATTTTTTGATGGAAATGGAAGAAAATCGATAGGTCCCATCTAGTGCTCACCCCAAACAAGCATACCACGTTTCAAAGCGATCCGATAATAAGTGTGCCCTGCAGGGTGTGCCAATGGGAAATTTTGATGCATAACTGCACTAAGTTCATCAAAGGCCATTGCCAGCGGCAACATTTCTTGGCGGATATAAAATAAAATCGACAGCTCCCATCTAGAGGTAAACCCAAACAAGCATACCAAGTTTCAAACCTATCTGATAAAAAATGTGCCCTGTACGGCATGCCAAAGGAAAATATTGATGCATAACTGCACAAAGTTAATCGAAGGTCGTTGCCAGCGGCAACATTTTTTGATGGAAATGAAAGAAAATTGATAGCTCCCATCTAGAGGTCACCCCAAACAAGCATGCCGGGTTTCCAAGCAATCCGATCATAAATGTGCCCTCTAGGGTGTGCCAAAGGGAAATATTGAGGTCTGACTAAACTGAGTTCCAAGAACATTGCCAGCGGCAACACGTTTTGACAGAAATTGAAGAAAATAGATAGCTCCCATTTAGAGGTCACCCCAAACAAGCATACCAAGTTTCAAAGTGATCTGATCATAAATGCGACCTGTGAGGTGTGCCAAAGGAAATTGTGGATGTACGTACGTACGTCGACGGACGAGAAGTGATGGTAATAGCTCAGCTTGACTTTGTCAAGTTGAGCTAACAAGCTGTATCTAGGATATAATTACAGACAAAGCAGCTTCAGTCATAGTTACATACTTATCAAGCCGGAGGAGAGGTAAAAAAATCCCCCCCCCCCCCCCTTTTTGAAGGAATCTTCTTCAAAAAGAAGAGGGGAGCGCTCTGGAATCAGTAAAAGCGGTACCAAATAACAATATAAATATTCGTAGAATAGACACCCAGGTATTAATTATTATTAATAAATAGGTGCTTAACGCCACTTCAGAAGCTAAAGCTATAGCGGTAATTAATATCGCCCACTTGTACCGTATACCGGAGTCGTCATATGCAGACAGGTCAAAAACCGGTGATATAATATATAACATACACGTGTCCAACAGAATCACAATGGATGATCTCTGGAGAGTAAACACACTTCCAAGGTAACCCACAGGCTACCCCATTCAGGTGTGCAATAAATTCCAGTAAATAACACTCCCAGACGTGTTCTATCTGATATCTATGTTCCTAGAAACATGCGAATATATGAGAATGTAAGACAAGATGTAATCGATTGGGTACTGCAATTAATAGAAACCTGGATCCAGAAATGGATCAAGCTATGATTAACAGACTCATCGCAGACCGCCACCGAAATAATTCATTGTTTCTTAGGTCCTTAACATACAATAATGCGTCTGCCTAATAATGCAATTATTATGCATGTGAGCATTGAAATCTCGCATGCAATCATCTGAAAACCAGTTAACTGACTAGACAGCCTCCCAGGTACCCAAAGGCTAGCAATTTATTGATGATGAATCATATGCTCGTATATGACGAACAACCACAGGAAACCAACCAACTAGAAAGTGGATGTGCCCATGAGGTCACCATAGAACAACCACAGGAAACCAACCAACTAGAAAGTGGATGTGCCCATGAGGTCACCATAGAACACGGCCCAGCTGCCAATCAAGAAGTCATGAAATGCATAAATCATATGCTCGTATATGACGAACGACCACAGGAAACCAACCAACTAGAAAGTGAATGCGCCCATGAGGTCACCATAGAACAACCACAGGAAACCAACCAACTGGAAAGTGGATGTGCCCATGAGGTCACCATAGAACACAACCCACCTGCAAATCAAGAAGTCATGAAATGCATGTAAGTACTTAAATGCCATTGAGGCTCACGGAAGAAAACTACGTCTTGCCCGGTAATCGCCTCCTAACACATTAGCGGTGGGGGTGTGGGGGGGGGGGGGGGGTGGGGGGGGGCGTCAAAATCATATCGATCCCTACTCACCCACATTACTAGAATCGATCTTGTGTTAGTCATCAAATAGTATAGGAACCGCAAGGCTCTCTCACGTCTGACCGACTCCATAATGTAAATAAGGGCGGAGAAGGACATGAAGAACAAATACTTCACCTGATAAAGAAGATCCTCTTGTGGAGAAAACTTCTGGGGAACGTCCCATAACAGACACCTAAGAAGATTGCTCTAAGGTTTCTGTGTCGACAGAGGTGCTACTATCAGAATTTCGCAATGAGACTGTTTGATAACAGAATCTGCTGAATCAACGGAGTTGGAGGATAAGCCTCTTCTATCATTCCGTCCCATGAGATCAACAAAGTGTCTACTGCATACGCTCGATGATCTGGGCATGGTGACACAAACGTCGGTAACTGATTGTTCCAGTGTGTTGCAAACAGATCTATCATGGGACAATCCCACTGGTGGTAAATCTGCCTGAAGATTCGCTTGTTAAGAGTCCGTCCGATGGCAATAGGCGACCTTTCCGTGAGAACGAGTTTGCTTTTACATTCAGACGACCCGGATTATGATGGACAGAAAGATGAACATGATGATTCATGATGTATAGGAGAATCTTCTCCGTTAATTCGCATAATGGAATTGAATGAGTGTCGCCTTGGTTCCTGATGTAAGCTACTACTGTCGAATTGTCCGACAAAATCTGAACATGGACGTCTGCTATTATGTGAATCCAATGTTGTAGCGCTAGCCATACTGACATCATCTCTTTGATGTTTATGCGCTTCTCTAGGAACCAAGGGTCCCAAAGACCCTGACACCTCAAGCCTGCGGGATTTAGGGTCACGCCCCACCCCGTCTGACTTGCATCCGCCATAATCGTGAAAACCGGATCCGACAGTTGCAGCGGAACTCTCTGAGTTAACCACTAAATATCTGCCTAAATCTGAACCCTTGTTTTACTAGGTCCGTTAAAACAATACTGGTTTTGAGTGAATGCATCTTCACACTCCAGTTCTGAGTAAAGAATATCTGGAGGGGACGCGTGCGCTGGCGGCTCATAGGAATAAGATCTCCAGCCGCTCTGCACAGCTCCATCAGTCACATGAATTCCCTCGCTGTTAATGCGTCTGAGTGTAGACAGACACACTAACAGTGAGGGTATTCTTGTGACTGATGGTGCTCATTCCCAAGTGAGTGAACGACTTGGAAGAAGCTAGATTTGACTTTTTCTCATTTACGATGAAACCGAGACGTCGGAGCAAAAGAAGCAGATTCTGAACATCGTTCTGAAGAATAATTCTGTTGCCGAATCTCTGTAGAATGTCGTCCAAGTAAGCCGACATTACCGCAGACGAATGAGCTCGGAAGTATGACATTACCGAGTTCATTATTTGAGTGAATGCCCAGGGAGCCAAGTTCAGACCAAAGCACATTGCTCTGAACTGATACACCTTCCCTTGTACGGCGAACTGCAGGTACTTTCTGAATGCCGGATATACCAGGGCATGAAAGTACGCATCCTTTAGATCTATGCTTGCCGCATAGTTGTTCACTCGAATGCTCGCTCTTACCGACCGAATGGTCTCCATATAGAATTTTGGAGCCACAATAAGCTTGTTTATCCAGCTCAAGTCTGTTACTGGTCGGAATGAGCCGTCTGGCTTCGGTATGAGGAACAGGTGACTGCAAAAACACTGAGAATCCTGATTCTCGACGACCTCTATTGCTTCTTTTAATAATAGAGCCTGTACCTCCGCTAGGAGAGACTCTCTTTAGAAAGGATCTGACGGAAGATCTATCCAATGCAGACATCTTGTTAGTGGGGGTGCCGCTCGGAATGATAGATCTTCCATGACTGCTATGCAGTTTCTCGCGAAGATGATACACTTCCGCCAACTGACAAGCAATAGAGGTCTTAAACATCACCTGTATGACCTGCGAGGCTTGTAGGAGGAGAAACTACGTCCTCCCCGCGAAGAACCTTGTCCCGTCGGCCTAGGGGTGCCTGACCGATAGTCACGATCAGACCAATGCCCCTTTTCTGAGTCGCTATATTGACGACCTCCAGAGTAATTGTAAGAGGGTTTCTTGTACCCTTGTGAGGAGTTCCTTTTTGATGATTAGATCTGGAACGCCCTCCTTTACTCTTGTCTGCTGAAGCGGGTTGATGAGACGCCGACTTCCATAGCAGATCACTTGACGCTTTCTTAGTAGCCTGATCATAAACTAATGAAAGCTTGTCGTCCAAAATAGTATGTTCAGAGATGGAAGCGAACCGGAGAGAGCTTTTCACCTTGTCATCTATAAGTGATAACGACACAAGGGCAGCATCACGTCTGATTAACTCCAGATTAGCCACTGTAAGGGCAGAGTTATACTTGGTATACAAATTGCCCTGGAAAGAACTCTAAGAATGGTACAAACGTCCTCAAATTCCTTCCCATTGAGATGTTGCGCCACAGCTCTGGTGAGGTGATCTGCATAAGACATTGCTTCCAAATTCGCTCTACTTGATGAAATTGCTGTTGTAATTGTGTCTGAGCGAAAAGTGAATGATGCCGGCAAGGATACATCTAGATCTGCAGGCTGCTCATTCAAACGCAGAGGAGCTCTCTGAACATCTTCTCCAACCATTTTTAAATGAACGTCGTCCATGAAACGGTATGTTTATGGAAGATGTAGTTAAGAAACCATGCTTTCCTCGCACTCGAGAGGTAAATACGGCGTCGTCTACATGGCCAAAGGCCTGCGATACCTACCTAGACTGAACCGGAAAAGAAAGAACTTCTTCCTTTGTCCGTATAAAATCTGTGTTCAATGACGCCAGTGGTTTCTCACTTTTCGTCGCAGCATTCTGATTCGTCGGAACAAATTCAGGGTAGTATTGATGGATGAAATCAATCGCAAACCTGTGCTGTTCCGAAAGGGAAGGGTAATCCTCTTCCTTATCTCTTTCACTATCCGAGAGAATCAGGTGTGAATCTAGGTCCATTGCATCTGCGTGAACAGACGACTGGACCGACCCAGCATCGTCCGACAGTTCAGGTTCTGAGTCTGAGGGAGGCTGCATCTGCACTTGCTGGGATGCTGCTATCAGCCGCGCAATCTGCGACAGCAAGTCCGTCATCAAGGCCTGAGGAGCAGCAGTCTCCTGTTTCCGAGCCACTTGCTGCTCCTGGGATGGTGTAACAGAGATGGATCTCTTCTCCAAACGTCCTGATGATCGAGGCCTCATCTCCCTAGCTACAGGATGGTCCGACTTCACGGTGAAGAGTGGTCCCTTCTTCGCGCAGAAGGCTGAATATCTGAAGTTGGGTAGCCAGGATGCCGTCGTGTGTGCTTTAATAACATAGTGGAGGAAGCCGTGACTGAAGTCAACCCCAGCTGCAGACTAGACGGAGCGTTCCGAGCGGTGGGCAGACATATGCTCTGTCTCGTGCAAGTTTCCAGCCAGAAAACTTTATTTCGGCTTGTGAAACATAGTGGAGGAAGCCGTGACTGAAGCCGACCCTGGCTGCAGACTAAACAGAGCATCCCAAGTGGAGGGTGGACATATGCTCCGGCTCGTGTAAGTTTCTCATAACAACAATTGGCCCCAAATGTTGTTAGGTTAGAGAGGGGCCTCTCTCACTCGCGGTCCATTAGACCTTGCCAAGTACAAGAAACTTGCTGACTTCCTCCCTTTTTCCTCCCTATTTCTGTTATCACTGGGTGAGCTTATTTAAAGTGCTCGCTCTACCCACATCTACACTTCCTTCGACCGCAACGGACTTACCCGGCGTCGAGGCACCCACGGACAGAGTACCGCTTCACCGGTCGAGCTAGCTGCTTGCAAGAGATTAAAACCCTTAACAAAAGGCCCTAACTCTTACAATCATGAGCACAGCAGCTAGCCCTATATGCTCAACAAAGCGCGACGACGGTAGCACACTTGGATGGGTGTCAGAATATCATCACCATGTTCATGTTCCTCAGAAATAGAAACTGACAAAATGAATTATAAAGCAGTGAGAGGCCTGGCCTCAGAATCTCACCGCCAAGAACGCACCATGACACCGGTCTCCAACATTAATCATCCCAGAGAACACAAGAATGACAAGAGTCCGCAGGAGTGCATCGGCTAAAGTCGATATCAGTCCTCCAAACTCCACAACAAAATATATAATTAAGATACATGAATAATAGGAATAACCAACATCAATGTAAACAAGACATCAGGCACACAAAAAGGCCAAAAGTCAAAAACCAATTTTGCTACCAGATGCAAAGCTAGATCTTCATACGAAGAAAAAACGATTTATCGGATAGAAGATGCAAGACTAAATTACCTAACACCCCTAGGATGAGGACGTAACCATGGGGAAAAACAGAATAACATTCTGTAATACATGTTAAACTCCCAAGAAATTTAATAAAACATTTCAATAAAAAATAGCCAAAAAGCTTAAGAGTTTAACAGGAAGGGTTCATGGAAGGATACGGAAGGAATACTTAACAAACAGTGGAATAATCATTAACAACACTAAGGTAACACATGCCCCCTCCCCCCCCCCCCCCCCACCTTGACCTTACGGACCTGGCTGTGGTGTGTGACACATCCACTCATTGTCCTTTATAATTGAGCGAAGTTAGATGATTGTATCCCTAATAGTTTTGGAGTTATGCTTGAGACATGATTTGTGACCCTGAACAATTGTGACCTTCACCTTGCAGATGCGGCGGAAACTATTATACACGACACACCTTCTGACTGTCCTTAACATTTGTAAAAAGTTTAACAATTGTAGTACTATGATTCGTTTCTGAGTTATGGCTGAGACACGAATATTGATCGATTTTTAGTGTGACCTTGAAATGTGACCTTGACCTTGAAGGTACGAGCCCGGCTATGGTGTGTGACACTTCCTCCCATGGTTCTTTATAATTGTGTGAAGTTTGATTTGGCCCTAACAGTTTTCAAGTTATTGGCTCGGACACACACACACACACATGGACACACGCACACTTCAATAACTATATGCCATCCGACTAAGTCAGGGTCATAAAAATGATGACGTCAGGCATATGTCCCAAAACTGGGAAACATAAAATAATTTTATAATTATTATAAAGTTACAGCCCTGAACGTCTAAAACCACTGTTGAACACCTCCATCATCCAATAACAGCCTTGGATCCACCAATTCTTGCATTGATTTGTGTCTGGCATCCTCAAAAAAGGAGATTTTAAAGCACAGATGTCAGTTCATTGTTACTGACTTTAGGGCCAAACAAAAAATGATGTTGCACCAATTCCGGTCACTTCCTGACGGCTGTGCATGTGCGGAGAGTAAAAGTATGGAGGACCAGATAAGACTTAATTTTCAGTTTTGCAAGCAAATTTGGGGGATTGGGAGGTTCAAAATTTGTGTTTGGCCCTTGATAACTTTGAGTTTGCACCAGCTGGTCTGGGCCATTGGGTTATAGTATAAAAATACTAAAACTGCTTTCCAGGGTTTGTTGATAGGGACTCATTATGTGGTAATACATGTAATGGGATACAGGACAAGTAACATTCTCTATTCTTATTGATTCCCCCATTCTCGGGCTAACACACAGTGGACCAGTGGTTTTGGTGTTGGACTCCTGACTGCCAGATGTAGTTGCTGAGAGTTCAATTCTTTGTGGGGGATCAGACTTGATTTGACTTGATTTGATCTTCAATCAGAGCAACACGAATGGCAGCACGCTTGGAAATAAGCAGACTGTCATCTGCAGAATGAGGTCCCCAGAGGGTGAATTTGGTGATTCTACCCTGCAGAGCAGGGTAGCATCACAAAGTGTACCTTCTGTGAGTTCAATCGGAATCAATGTCTCAAGTCTAAACAGAAAGAGGTACCCCGAGAATAAATTTCCCCACTGTATTGGATAACATCAACAAATTCATCCTATGGGGACCTCATTCTGCAAATGACAGATTGCTTATTTCTAGGTTTGAATGGTAGCAGTGAATTTCTATCCTGATGCATATGATGTCATACTTGTACTTCCGACTGGAAATCATCAGTCATAATTACCAGTCAAAACACAGGTTCTGAATGGGAATTACAACCAAGTTGATTAAGCCGCAAATTTTGTCCATTTGTTGACATTTAACGATGTCAGTCTACACAGCAATGTGTTAACAATGAGCACATGTATTTCTGAATTCATGTACATGAAGAACAGAATTGGGCAATGTTATCATCTATCTGTGAAGAATGCTAACTGAGGTGGGTGATATCTATTCTTTTAGATGCAGGAATTTTAACTTCCATCGTCCTCAGAATTGGCCACAAGGAAGAGGTTTACCATTTGCAAAATTATGAGTTTATGCAGGCAACTGAGGGAGAGGGTGACCACCACACTGAAAATGACAAGCCTGATATATAGAGCTGGGAGGTTTTTTGCCTCAGTTATTAACCCTTTGCAGACTGTATTCAAAATAACAAAATTTCAAGCAGCAAAGATTTTACATAATGCAATTTGGAATTTAACTAATTTATTCTTGTTTGACAGAGCCCATTGTGCACTGTCAAACAAGATACAATGGGTTAAATTCATAGCCACATTATGGAAAAACTTTGCTGCTTTACATTGTGGTATTTTGAAACCATCATGTAGAGGGTTAATAACCATCAGGCCTAGCATTCTGGAAAATCAAGGAGTGCAAAACAATTACCCTCCTCAGATTGCTTGGGAGTGCAATTGCATTTGGAATTTTTAATGCGTATTGCTATTTTGGTTATATTCACTTCAAGGTATATTACTATTGTGACTGAAAAATTGTACTACATTCAGCTACATAGAGGAAAAATTGGCACACACATCTTCTCATTATTAAAAATGTTGCATTCAATTCTTATGTGACTATCTTCTACACTCAAAATGTATCAAAATGCGGCACAGAATGGGTCATGAATTATTGTGAATCAATGCAACACTGACAAATAATAATAATAGATTTTAACTGGTCGAGGGCTAGATTATTTTTCATGAGCTGAATTTGTTATTCAGAATGTGATTTATTACAAATTACAGGCACTCTCCAATAATTTGTAATAAAACAAATTTATATAAACAAATATTATTTGCATTTGACTGAATATGAAACGTGAGCAAGGAAAATGTTTGCTTTTGCTCCGGTACACTCATTTTTTTGAAAGCCCCAATAGTGGCTTCTAGCACTCAACCAGTTAATCACGGGGTGCAAAAAATTGCCCTCCTCAATATTTTCTAGGCGTGCAGCACTCCTGCACTCCTGAAGAATTCCAGGACAGAACCATCCATGTCATTCATCACATCAATGCTATATAATATAATAAAATATGCTGTACTGGATAGAGGAATCACATTCTATATTCTAAACAGTCTTATTTTTTTCCATAGAGAGTGCTCTTGCATACATTATATGCACAGCAAATTTGGGTTGCACCTCTTGAGTTAGTTTGATCATGGAGTTGAAATCCTGTGACCTGCAATTTTTGAGAGGCATACTTGTAGTTAAGTATACAGTACCTCAAACGTTTGATCTTTATACTCAGAAAAAAACACAGGTTAACCCCTTACCTAATGCTCTAGATATCAAAATTTGTAATTTTAACTGTTTTTTTTTTTTTAAATTAAAAAAAAATTGCGAATTCAAATCTAAGTTGCAATGGATGCAGGCCTTTACATTCCATGTGAATGATCATTTTGTTCCCCCTTCATTCTTGCAAACCCGTCGGCTTTTAGTTAAACGCACACAATAAATGCTTCTGTAAGATGAAACAAATTCCCAAATGTGGTGTGGAATTCAGGAGTTGGATAAATGCTTACCATGTCTCTGCCCCACGAAGATAGTATTAAATTCAAGATTTTTTTTTTGTGGGGTCTGGGGCAGGCTAGAAGAGAGAGGTGCAGGATTTGGGGAGTCAGGATTGAGGGTGGCTATGCTACTGAGACTTCTCAAAAAGCTGTACTTAACACAAAACTCAGTGCAACTTGAGTTGAAACTAGAGGCTCTACAGAGCCTGTAATCGCTCATCTGGAACTACATATAAAATGTAATTTCCCATAGGCTTTCCGTGGTAACTATGAGCTGCAATTGTGGCCATGTTTGCAACATTACATCAACATTACATGAGGATCATTGGTAGGTGTCCCAGTCTTCAATTATGTAAAGTTTCAAAACATTTGAATCCATCAAACAGAACCATAGAACGTCTCTAGTGGCCATACTTTTCCAACCAACGGGAACAAAAAGAGGATCGTTTGTAGAGGGCCTCCTATAGACCATTCTTGCCAAGTTTTGGTTCACGTCAGCTCAGTAGTTCCAGAGAGAAGATGAACATGTGATTTTCCAAAGGGTTTTTCTATAATAACTATAAACCGCAATTGTGGCCATGTTTGCAATACAATCAACATCAAATGAAGAACGTTGGTGGAGGGTGTCCCAGTTATCAACCATGCAAAGTTTCAAAACATTTGGCCCTGTGGTTTCAGAGGAGAATTTACAAAAATTGACCAATCAGAAACAAATAATGCTTCTGGCGGCCACGTTTTTCACCCAACAGGAATAAAATGAGTAACAGTTGTAGAGAACCTCTCATAGACAATGCTTGCCAAGTCTGGTTCACATTGGCTCAGTACTTTCAGTGAAGATGATGAAAATGTGATTTCATTTTGGGTTTTTATAGTAACTATAAGCCACAATTGCAGCCATAATTGCAAACCAATGAAGATTAAGTGAGGATCATTGGTAGAGGTGATTACAGTCATCAGTCACACTAAGTTTTCAAACCTTTTGGCCTTGTAGTTTCAAAGAAGATTTTCTTGAAAATGCACACATTTATGAATTCTGTTTCAACAAAAAAATCAGTAAAAGAAGGTTAAATATTTTGAAAATTACAATTTTTTCAGACAGTATTCTCTTTCAAAATAGCTTTGGATAGGTAAAGGGTTACAGGAAACACATCTGACTCCAATTTTGTCAAATCTTAAAAGATATACAATAATTACTGTCATCCAAGCTGACATGATGGGAAGATATTATAAATAAAATCAGTATTTTCTGATAAGTAACTTGAGACTAATAATACATGTACCAACATACAGTTGCACTTGTTTACAGTACAAGTCAAAATAAGTTGTAGAACAAGAGGCCCCAGGGGGCCTGAGTGCGCTCACCTGACATGGTAGTCTAAATATCAAACCAGGGACTTGACTTGAATAAGCTGCATACGCCCCTCCTGAGAAGAGCATATACCAACTAGATCAAGCGATTGTGCCCACACGACACACAGGATTTTCCTTCTATTTTCAGTTCCTGCACTTTTACGTCCCAAAATTGAGATGAACGCATAAAAAACAGATTTTTTTCCCAAACAAAATACTTTCAGCCTAAATTTTTTTCTTCTTCTTAAAACGCATAAAAAACGATAAAACTAATTTCAGGATTTTGGTCCAAAATTTTCTAAGTCCCACCCGGCCACCAAATTTTCGGTGTAAAAAAAAAAAAAATTTTTTGTCTTAAAATTGACAGAAACGCATAAAAAAAAAAAAAAAAAAAAAAATTATGGATTTTGGTCCCACCCGGACCCCAAATATTCAGGGTAAAAAAATTTTTTTTTTTTTTTGTCTAAAACTGACCGAAATGCATAAAATACGAAAAAAAAAATTTTCAGGATTTTGGTACAAAATTTTCGAAGTCCCACCCAGACCCCAAATTTTCAGGGGAAAAATTTTTTTTTTTTTTTTCTCTTAAAATTGACCAAAACGCATAAAAAACACACGGACTCCAAATTTTCAGGGGAAAAAAAAAAAAAATTTTTTTTGTATTAAAATTGAGAGAAATGCATAAAAAACAAAAAAAAATTTTTCAGGATTTTGGTCCAAAATTTTCTAAGCCCCACCCGGACCCCAAATTTTCAGGGAAAAAAAAAAAATGTTTTTTCTCTTAAAATTGACCAAAACGCATAAAAAACAAAAAAAAAATTTTTTCGGATTTTGGTCCAAAATTTTCTAAGTCCCACCCGGACCCCAAATTTTCAGGGAAAAAAAAAAAAAATTTTTTTGTCTTAAAATTGAGAGAAATGCATAAAAAACAAAAAAAAAATGTTCAGGATTTTGGTCCAAAAGTCCCACCCGGACCCCAAATTTTCAGGGGAAAAAAAGAAAATTTTTTTTGTCTTAAAATTGACCGAAACGCAGAAAAAAACAAAAAATATTTTTGGGGATTTTGGTCCAAAATTTCTAAGTCCGCAACGGGACCCCAAATTTTGAGCCTAAATATGAACCTAGGGACTTGGCTTCAACAAACTTGAATCTCACCCCCCTGAGGATGCTTCATACCAAATATCAAAACATTCTTATCGCTAGATCTGAAGAAGAAGATTTTTCAAAAATACTCCTCATACTGCACTATTTTAAACATTTGGGCTCCCATAGAGAGCCCAAACATCGACCCAGGCAATTGATTTCAATAAACATGTGAAACAATCTTCCAAAGATGTTATATGTGAAATTTTAAAGCTTTTGGAGCAGCGCTTTCGGAGAAAA
The DNA here is from genome assembly GCA_031216915.1 of Pictodentalium vernedei. Taxonomy (NCBI): domain Eukaryota; kingdom Metazoa; phylum Mollusca; class Scaphopoda; order Dentaliida; family Dentaliidae; genus Pictodentalium; species Pictodentalium vernedei. Next base: position 162,736,745 of record CM062291.1, on the reverse strand, counting down.
GTAGATTTATGTTTTTCCCATTACCACAGTGTTAAAAAATGCTGACTCAGCACTTTTTCAAAGTCCCCAAAAAGTACCCCATGATAAAACCGATGGCAATTTTTTTTGACCATTCCATTCTGTTGGTCCTAAGGAAGCTTCACAACAAATAAGAATTCTCAGTGCCGTGTAGTTTTGGAGATATGGGCGTTTTAATTTTTTTTCTATTTTTAGCTCCTGTGGTTCCCACAGGGCTATGGGAAAAAAAATTCTGAATAAATTAGGTACTTATGACCCAATAAGCACTCACGTAAAATTTGGTTCAAATCGGCCTCGCGGTTTGGAAAATAGAAATTTGGGGCGGGGCCAAAATTTTTGCCCTCCTTTAACATCGTCAAATATAGCCCCTCCAACTTCTCTTGAACAAACTTGAGTCTACACCTCAAAAGGAAGCTGCATACCAAATATCAAGTCTCTGCTATTGCTGGTTCTTGAGAAAAAGATTTTTTAAGAATTGGAGCATTTTTGCCCCATCCCTCTACTCAATATGAGCCGAAACCAAATTTGACAAAAAATCAAAATGCCCTTATATAACCCCTAATCACATGAAATTTCATTAATATGCGGTCAGTGGTTTGGGAAAAAAAGGCCCAAACACCACCTTCACGACGGACGCCGGACGACGGATGCCGGACGACGGATGAAAAGTGATCAGAATAGCTCACCCTGACTTTCTTCAGTCAGGTGAGCTAATAATCCTATAAATTATGTAACTTTTCTCTTCCTGCACTGATAAGACCAGAAGCTGACATCATTTTCTGGAAAGCTCTCACTGAAAGCTTTCCAGAAAATGTCAGATTCTGATCTTGTCAGGGCAGGAGCAGTAGTTTACTCAGTTTATTGTAGTTATGCTACAACTTGTTTTGACTTGTACTGTATACACAATATTTTGGGGTTTTTTTCCCAGTTCTCAGTGGAGAAAACTGGAACCAACCCTTACCAGATTCTCAAAAAAACAAGTATTTTGCTGACAGTACTGATCTTAGTGCAGACAGGAGAGACATTGGGTTAAGCATTAGAATATAGCCTCTGGTGGCCACATATTTCCATCCTCTCATAGACCATTCCTGCGAAATTTGGTTCACGTCGGCTCAGTTGTTCCAGAGAAGAAGATGAAAATGTGATTTCCCATAGGGTTTCTATAGTAACTATAAGTTTCTATAGTAATAATAAAACGGGGATGTTCTCATCTAGGCATTATACAGAGGCATTCTATGAAGTTGCAATGAAATCCCTTTGCAATTGTGGCCATGTTTACAACCCGATCAACATTAAAAGAGGTTCACTGGTAGAGGGGGGTCCCAGTCATCACTTATGTGAAGTATCAAAACATTTGGCCTTCCAGTTTCAGAGGAGAAGATTTTTGAAAATCCACCAATCAGAATCAAAGAATGCCTCTGGCGGCCATGTTTTTCAACCCACGGGAACAAAATGAGGATCGTTTGTAGAGGGCCTCCCATAGACCATCCTTGCCAAGTTTGGTTCACATCAGCTCAGTAGTTCTGGAGAAGAAGATGAAAATGTGATTTCCCATAGGATTTCTATAGTAATTATAAGCTGCAATTGTGGCCATGTTTGCAACCCGATCAAAATTAAATGAGGATCAGTGGTAGAGGGGGTCCCAGTCATCATTTATGTGAAGTATCAAAACATTTGGCCTCGCAGTTTCAGAGGAGAAGATTTTTGAAATTCCACCAATCAGAATCAAAGAATGCCTCTGGTGGTCATGTTTTGCAACCCACGGGAACAAAATGAGGATCGTTTGTAGAGGACCTCCCATAGACTATGCCTGCCAGGTTTGTTTTCACGTCACATCGGTTTTTACAGAGAAGAAGAGGAAAATGTTATTTCCCATAGAGTTTCTACAGTAACTATAAGCCACAATTGTGGCCATGTTTGTGACCCAATCAACATTAAATGAGGATCGTTGGGACCCAGTCATCATTTATGTGAAGTTTCAAAACATTTGGCCTGGCAGTTTCAGAGAAGAAGATTTTTGAAAATCCACCAACCAGAATCAAAGAATGCCTCTGGAAGCCATGTTTTTCATCCGACAGGAACAAAATGAGGATTGTTTGTAGAGGACCTCCCATAGACCATTACTGCCAAGTTTGGTTCACACCGGCTCAGCAGTTACAGAGAAGATGAAAATGTGAAAAATTTACGGACAACGGATGGCGACAAGTGATGAGAAAAGCTCACATGGACTTTTAGGCTAGGGGAGCTAAAAATGATGGTCTGTTGTCTAGGAGTCAAGGGAGGCTACTCAGATAATAGGATTACAATGTTAATTTTCATTGCACAATTCAAAGTTTAATGGTGTTGATTATTAACTGAATGAGAGAAATGTCATTTTTTACTGACACAGTCAAATCGCGAGTTCGAAGTTATTCTCCACTTTATTGGAATGTTATAGTCAAAAGGTATGTTATGGACGTGCCAGTAACATATTTTAGTTTTTACCCACACAAACCTATCTTCAGAACAACTCTGAAATACAGAAAACTTCTAACAGTACACAGTCTTTTCTCAAAGTACTCAATGGCCTGTTTGGGTTTCATGATGAAAACGAATCCACAGGAGAAAGTGAAAACTAAAGACATAACTAGAGTGATGTCACACATGCAGCCCGACTGTCCCAGGAATGGCAATTCTTAGACGCAAAATAGTCGGAGCCATTTTTTGTTAACAGTTTACCTAACGAATCTGCCATATCTGCACTCATGATATACAAAATTTGCTATTAAAATTTTATGTTTTCATTTCTCTACTTCAAAACATACCTCATGACCTATTAATGGAACAAACTTGATGAGCTTGTTCCATTAAGGAGTAATAAGCCATGGTTAGAAGTAAATTAAATATGAAAAAATCTGAGGTTTCAGAAAAATAATTTGTACTGTTGGCTTCAACTTGTTTAAGGTAAAGGATTAAAGATGCAGTACATAAAGAATTGTTGGGCTATATGAGTCAATTTTCTTTTTTGCATGTAATAACTCCCAATCCTTCAAAATGCATTTTGGGAATAATTGCCTAAGTGACAATTTGTGTGTGTGTGTGGGGGGGTGTGTGTGAGTGTGTGTGTGTGTGGGGGGGGGGGGGGGGGGGGGGGGAGAAAGTTGTGGAACCTATATTGAAACCTGGCCTGTATTACTAGCTGGAAATTACACATATCAACTTTGGTTGAAATCAAATAATCCAAACTGGAGTTATCAGTCGGAAACCAATTGTTTACAGACAGATGGATGGACCGACAGATGGACGGACGAAAGTCATGACTATAGCCCTGACTATAAACAGTCAGGCTAAAAATGCATTTTGTACCAAAGAAAAAATATTGCATGAATGGCTCTGGGTGAGGAGGAGGTGGGGTGGTGGACAGTGGGGGTGTGTTAGGGGAGTCCATTTTTTTTCCACATGTAGTCAGTCTAAATCCTTCAGAATGCATTTTGAGCAGAGAAAAAAAAAATACCTAACTGGCACCATGGGGGTGGGGGGTGGGTGGTGGTGTTTGTCTGGGTTTTTAACCACAAACATTAACCAAAACTGTAAAAAAGCATTTTTAGACGAAAGAAAAAAACAGTGCCTAATTGCCCCCCCCCCCCCCCCCCAGGGGGGGGGGGGGATGTTACAAGAGTTTAAAAAAAGGTTCTGCATGTAGTGACTGTAAATAGTTCAAAATGCACTTTCGAGGAAAGAAAAAAAAATGCCTAATTGGGGGGCGAGGGGGGATTAATTTCTGTCTGGATTTTTAACCACAAACTTTAACCAAAACTGTAAAAAAGCATTTTTAGACGAAAGAAAAAAACAGTGCCTAATTGCATGTAATAACTCCCAATCCTTCAAAATGCATTTTGGGAATAATTGCCTAAGTGACAATTTGTGTGTGTGTGTGGGGGGTGTGTGTGAGTGTGTGTGTGTGTGTGGGGGGGGGGGATGTTACACGAGTTTAAAAAAAGGTTCTGCATGTAGTGACTGTAAATAGTTCAAAATGCACTTTCGAGGAAAGAAAAAAAATGCCTAATTGGGGGGTGGGGGGGGGGGGGGATTAATTTCTGTCTGGATTTTTAACCACAAACTTTAACCAAAACTGTAAAAAAACATTTTTGACAAAAGGAAAAAAAGGGTTCTGCATGTAGTGACTGTAAATAGTTCAAAATGCATATTGGAGGAAATAAAAAAAAAATGAAAGTGTCAATGACACTGTAGCTCAACTTGTCAAGACAAAGATATGTACATGTATAGTATGTGACACAGCAATGACAAACATCTAGGTAATGACCTGATAACAAAGGTACATATAAAGTATTGTAACGGTCTGTACATAAATACTGACCGTTACCTGTAACAAATGTATAGGTAAAGTATTGTAAAGGTGGGTGACAGTCAGATGCTAAACTAGAAAAGAAATCATTGAGTCCCAGAGTGGGTCTGACTGAACCCCAAAATATTTGTTCTCATAGCACAGTGATAACAAAGGCACCCCAAAACACACTCACAAAAAAAAACAAAAAACTAATTTCCGGATTTTGGTCCAAAATTTTCTAAGTCCCACCCGGACCCCTAATTTGCATAATTTATGCACGAGAAAAAACCCCATATTATATGTAATGTATCCCATGGTACTAAAAATTCATACAAAAATTTATTCAAATCAGATCTTTCATTTGGAAGTTGTGCGCAAACATCTCATTGCACCTAATTTTGAACAAAATGGCTGCTAGCGGCCATCTTGAATTTCAGACTGGACCCCCAAAACACTCCTTCTGATCCCACAGTGATAACAAAGGTACCCAAGCAATTTCATGAAGATCAATTCATAAATACGGCCTCTAGCCCGAGCCGTATTGGGATTTGCACTCACAGTGCTGAAAGTAACACTAAATAAATCAAAGTTAGCCTAATTTGCATAATTTACGCACAAGAAAAAAACCAATATTATATGCAATGTATCCCATGGTACTAAACATTCATACAAAAAATTATTCAAATCAGAGCTTTCATATGGAAGTTCTGTGCAAAAATCTGATTGCCCCTAATTTTGTACAAAATGGCTGCCAGCGGCCATCTTGAATTTCCGACCAAACCCCAAAACAATCGTTCTCGTCTCACAGTGATAACAAAGGTACCCATGATGTTTCGTAAAGATCGGTTCATAAATACGGCCTCTAGCCCGAGCCGTATAGGGATTTGCACTTACAGTGCTGAAAGTAACACTAAATAAATCAAAGTTAGTCTAATTTGCATAATATAAGCACGAGAAAAAAACCCATATGATATGTAATGTATCTCATGGTACTAAACATTCATACGAAAAATTATTCAAATCAGAGCTTTCATATGGAAGTTCTGTACGAAAAAAAAATTTCTGCATCGTCGGTACAAAATGGCTGCTGGCAGCCATCTTGAATTTCGGACTGCACCCAAAAACACTCGTTCTCATCCCACGGTCATAACAAAGGTACCCAAGAAGTTTTGTAAAGATTGGTTCATAAATACGGCCTCTAGCCCGAGCCATAGCAGCTTGGCACTTACAGCTCTGAAAGTAACACTAAATAAATCAAAGTCAGTCTAATTTGCATAATTTACGCACAAGAAAAAAACCCGTATTATATGTGATGTGGTACTAAACATTTAAACAAAACTTTATTCAAATCAGAACTTTCATACAGAAGTTCTGTACAAAAAACTGATTTTTGCATCATCGGTACAAAATGGCCGCTGGCAGCCATCTTGAATTTTGGACCACACCTAAAAACACTCGTTCCCGTCCCAGGGTCATAACAAAGGTACACAAGAAGTTTCGTAAAGATCGGTTCATAAATACGACCTCTAGACCAAGCCATAGCCAATTGTTGATGTACGGACAGACGGACGGACGGACAGACGGACGACGGGCCATGACAATAGCTCAAATTTGACTTCGTCAAAGTTGAGCTAAAAATGCCTAATTGGGGGGGGGGGGGGGGGGGGGGGGGGGGGGGGAAGGTGTTTGGGTTTTTATCCAAAGATGGAAGAAAAAAGAAGTGCCTAATTGGCCAGGGGGAGGGGGGGGGGGGGGTATGTAAGTTTAAAAAAAGGTTCCGCATGTAGTGACTGTAAATAGTTCAAAATGCATATTGGAGTAAAGACGAAAAAAGCCTAATGGGGGTGGGGGGTGGGGGGGTGGGGGGGTAGGGGGGTGGTGGTGTTTGTCTGGGTTTTTAACCACAAACTCGGAGTCATCCTACCAAGCTACAATGAAATCCCTTCATAATTATGGCCTGTGGAATATTCTAAAGGTTTTCGGGCTTCGGGCCTCTGTTTCTGTTGCCGTCACAGTTGCCCAAAAGGGGACGTTCTCATCTAGATATTATATGAAGTCAACCTATCAAGGTACAATAAAATCCCTCCATAAATATGACCTGTAGACTGTGCTCAAGGTTTTCGGGCCCCTGTTGCCATCACAGTTGCCCAAAAGGGGACATTCTCATCTAGACATTATATGAAGTCAACCTATCAAGTTACAATGAAATCCCTCCATAAATATGACGTGTAGACTGTGCTAAAGGTTTTCGGGTTTTGGGCTTGGGCAGCCATCATGGTTGAATGATCGCAACCAAAAGGGGACATTCTCATCTGGGCATCATGTGGATTGATCCTACAAAGTTACAATGAAATCCCTTCATAAATATGACCTGTGGAATATTCTAAAGGTTTTCGGGCTTCGGGCCTCTGTTGCAGACACAGTTGCCCAAAAGGGGACGTTCTCATCTGGACATTATATGAAGTCAACCTATCAAGTTACAATGAAATCCCTCCATAAATATGACCTGTAGACTGTGCTAAAGGTTTTCGGGCTTCGGGCCCCTGTTGCCATCACAGTTGCCCAAAAGGGGACGTTCTCATCTAGACATTATATGAAGTCAACCTATCAAGTTACAATGAAATCCCTCCATAAATATGACGTGTAGACTGTGCTAAAGGTTTTCAGGCTTTGGGCTCGGGCAGCCATTATGGTTGAATGATCGCAACCAAAAGGGGACATTCTCATCTGGGCATCATGTGGACTGATCCTACAAAGTTACAAAGAAATCCCTTCATAAATATAACCTGTAGGCTGTGCTGAAGTTTTTCGGGCTTCGGGCACCTGTAGCCGTCACAGTTGCCCAATCACATCCAAAAGGGGACTTTCTCATATGTAGAAATTATATGAAGTTAACCTATGAAGTTACAATGAAATCCCTCCATAAATATGACCTGTAGACTGTGCTAAAGGTTTTCGGGTTTTGGGCTTGGGCAGTCGTGACAGTTGATAGATCATGCCCAAATGGGGAAATTCTCATGTAGACATCATACGGAGTCATCGTATCAAGTTACAATGAAATCCGTCCATATTAAACATGACCTGCAGACTGTGCTAAAAGTTTTTGGGTTTCGGGCTTGGACAGCCATCACGGTTGACAGATCATGCTCAAACGGGGATGTTCTCATCTAGGCATTATACAGAGGCATTCTATGAAGTTGCAATGAAATCCCTTCATAAATACGACCTGTAGACTGTGCTAAAGGTTTTTGGGTTTTAGGCTCGGGCAGCCATACCAGTTGACCGAACACGACCAAAAGAGGACATTCTCATGTAGACATGACCTAAAACCTGCATATGAAATTTCGTGACGATCAGACAAGAAATACCGGGTATAGTCTGTACTTGAAGGTTGAATAAAAAACTTTAACCACAAACTTTAACCAAAACTCCAAATGTCAGCTAAACAGGAATAAAAAAAAACAAAAAAAAAACACCTGAACCTTCAGTAAAAAACTTGAACCACAAACTTTAATCAAAACTCTAAATGTTAACAGAAAAAGACAGATGGATGGACAGACAGACGGATGGATGGATGGATGGACAGACAAAAGTCAATACTATAGACCTCACTGTAAACAGTCAGGCTAATAAACAGTCGGGCTAAAAATGAAGTGAATCTTCAGGGATTTGTTATTTTAGAGGGAAAAAAGTAGTTTTGCAGGAACTGACTTGCCCAGAGGTCAGGAAACTGCTTCTTTTAATGTCAAAATCAAATATTTTGCCTACTAAACACTTTGGGTAACCAAGTTGGTTACCATGATGAAAATCAGGGGGAAGGCATACTTGGTAACCAAGCTGAAATCCTAGGTAACGATGAATAAGTTACGCCAAATGCTGAAATGTGAAGGCCTGGGATGGCAAAAATGAAACAAATTCCAAATTGAAAAGTGCGATAACTCTGATAAAATACTCTGAATAACACCTGCATTAAATATGGGGCTAGACATCAATAAGATACACTTCCACACAAAGTATGATATCATTCCATCAATTATTTTAGTTACTACATGAAATAGTAAAAATTAAACAAATTTCAAGTCCATAAAGAGCAATAACTCTGATGAAAATACTCTGAAAAACATCAGCCTTGAACATTAGGCTACATATTAAGATTCCACAAAGTATTTTAAAAGTTTTCAAGTTTAAAATCTCATTGGTCACAGACAGAGAAACCAACCAACAGACCGACCGACATTGCTACATATAGAGCTGCTTGTCGGAGCTAAAAACTAACAAAACCCTGTCATCTGACCTTCAGTGGAACAAGCCCGATGAACTTGTTCTAATGAGAGTTTACATGATGTGGCTTAGTGAAAAAATTTTTAAAAATATTTCTTTTCAATTACTCAGTTTGTAAATTATGTTGGCAGATGCAGACGATCCATTAAGGAATGGGTTAATCTACATGAAAATATCATTCCCAGGCCTGGCAATCTAGAAAATCAAGGAGTGCAAAACAGTTGCCCTTCTCAGATTGCTTGGGAGTGCAAATGCACCTGAAATTTCCAACACAAAAACTTGTATGCTATTTTGGTTATATTCACTTCAAGGTGTTAACTGGTTGAGTGCTAGAAGCCACTATCAGGGCTTTCAAAAAATGAAGATACCAGAGCAAAAGCCAACACTTTCCTTGCTTATATTTCATATTCAATCAAACACGAATAATATTTTGTTTATATAAATTTGTTTTATTACAAATTATTGGAGAGTGCCTGTGGGCACTCTCCAATAATTTGTAATAAAACAAGTTTTGAATAACAAATTCAGACCACCAAAAAAATAACCTAGCCCTCAACCAGTTAATATTGTGACGAAAAATTGTACTACATTCAGCTGCATCATGGAAAATTTGGCAGGCACATCTTCTCATTATTCAAAATGTTGCATTCAATTCTTATGTGACTGTCTTCTACACTCAAAATGTATCGAGATGCGACCCAGAATGGGTCTTGAATTATTGTGAATCAATGCTACATTGACAAATCATCCCCTGAGTTCCATTGTGTGCCAGTGGGCACAGAGAACACATTGGAACTCAGGGGACGAAATGATAATATATTTCAAAGGCAGTCCCAAACAAGTCTGGCATTCCAGAAAATCAAGGGGTGCAAAAAATTGCCCTCCTCAATTTTTTTTAGGCGTGCAGTAGGCGTGCAGCACTCCTGCAGTCCTAAAGAATGCCAGGCCTGCATTCCAAAGACACTGATTGGGCATATCGTTCAAAGCTTACCATATTTAATGGATAAAATATGTACACCATCATCCTTAATATAACATGTAGCAGCCGTTTCATGCATAGGTATTCTGAGGAGAACCTCCTATAATACAAAACATTGAAAGTTATTAGTTACAAACAGATTGAGAAAGAAGAGGAGTAGTACTGAAATGGTTAGCGGGATAATCAGTTTGAAACCAGTTAGCTACCTAAACGATTAGAAAAAACATCAACCGGTTATCTGAAATATCGATAGTGATCGTCATTCCATGCTTAAAACTTAGTAAATCTGCCGCTTCTCCTTTGTGATAGATTACACATCGAAGCCGCGTTGTATATATTGAGAAATAATCAACTTTGGCATTCAAGAGTTTGTTAATGATTGGCTGTTTCTATGAGTAATGAGTAATCGCAGAAACTATTTCGTAGTGTGTATACAAATGAACGTTGTTGAGTTGTCGACGTTTGTTTGTATACACACTACAGACTAGTTTGAGAATACTGCTTTCCAATTCCTGTAGTTTTGATCTCATATTCCGTGAAATAATGGCCATGGATAATGGGATATTATCCAGTTATAGCTCTCAGTTAGTCGGTTACTAAAATGAGCCAAACGTTTCAGCCCTGAAGAGGAGAGATCTTTCCAGCAGTGCATTACTTCTCAGTATTTTAACATCAAGAGATTTGTCAACATTATGAAAAAGACAAGGCATCTGGAAAAGTTAACAAATAAAAACTAAGATCAGTTCAAGTAAAGTTTCCCACTATTTGTCTGGGGCTTCGGAATTTAGGCAAATGAAAAATAGGTGACCATTTTTCTATTATAGGTAGACAAAATGACAATTAGTCCAATTTCTGCAGGTGTGGTCTTGATAGTCTCACATTATGTGATTGACATAAGATTGCTTTTCACCGACAAACTTGGTGTGATGTTTTAACCCTTAAAAGCCCATTTCCAACTTTTACGTCCTCAGAACAAGTACACTTAACATTCAATCAAGAGGAGATCCTGCTGAAAATAGACATATTACCTTGGCGGTGGTTTCTAGTCAAGTCTTGGCTGCCTAAATTGGCAGCCAAGACTTGACTAGAAGTCACTGCTTATCCTGCTGAAAATAGACATATTACCTTGGCAGTGGTTTCTAGTCAAGTCTTGGCTGCCTAAATTGGCAGCCAAGACTTGACTAGAAGTCACTGTTTAGCTACTGGCAATGCACAAGAGGTGGTCGAGAAGGTATTCAAGAAATTTGTCCAGGCCCTTAAGGGTTTTAAACTTACTTATTTGGTTGCATTTTCTTTTAATCAACATGAAATTATATTGCATGTTTACTGAGTGGGACATTGCACTACTTGAAAAAATAATTTTTATATATGGTGTTATTTATTTATATTTATTTATTTATTGGTGTTTAAAGTCACATATTTCTGCACAATGGCTAACCATGGCCGCAACATGGAGATCAAGTCAATTTTAGTCTATCATTAATACCATGTTGCCCATTTTGGTCTTCCACCCCAAGCATTGGTGACTGTATCCTATTTTATCAGTAAAAATAGAATTTGTTTACCACAGTAAACAAGCACTGCTTCATTCACCTGAGTTCCCACGGGAGGAGGGGGGTGGGGGGGGGGGATTATAAACAGTGGATCTCACTTAATTGGATATTTCTGTTATTCAAACCCTGTTGAATTGAATATCATCTCCAAACACAATATCATTTATCATACCTTCAGTACAAATTTGACCCGTTAATTGCATATAGGTTTAAAATCAATCTCCTGTTAACTTAATAAAAAAAACTGGCAATAAGTGAGGAATTAACCTGATAATCACCAATTTCCTTTGTTCATAGACTTATTATTTGGCTTCATCAGACCCAAAAAAATTAATGGTTTGGTTCAGGTTACCTGACCAACCTTAATTTTACACCCCAACCCTAACGATTTTGTTTATTGAAATTGAAAAAGAAACAGAAAACAAGCTAAGACCAATACCGGGTCTGGACCTGCGTCGCTGCATGCAATGGCTGCACGGCAGATCTGAAAATTGGATACAAGATACAACTCATCATTATGAAGCAGCAGACCAAATATAAAATCATTCCCTTTCATAGAAGCCAAGAAAACTTTGATGGAAGAAGTGTTTCGGATGGACTGATGGATGGACAGATGGACTGACGGACGGACGGACAGAGTCGAGCGGTTACTAGACCTGCTCTGCCGTTGGCAACGCAGGTAAAAACCCACACAAACGCTAACTTTTACAACAACACAAATAGTCCTGTTCATTTTTTTTTTGTATACCGATTTGTATATATAATCTGTACCATGTTCAAAACTGTCACTGGAAAATTAAATCATAATTGGTAATGGTATACCACAGTCGCTTTAACTCCAGTATGCAAATTTCAACTTGCTTATCATGGTTTTCAAGAAGTTAATTTACTTCACTGGTGTGGATTACTGTTAGTTTAAATTTGGGTCTTCTTTTTTAACCACCCTGTCTACCCTCACAGACCATGGAACCTTTCTTTATTACTTTTCATTCCCAACTTTTCAAGTGGTTTGTCTTGACAGTCACCATTATTACGAAAATGACAGAACATTGTTTACCTCAACTTTGTCTGAAACAAGTTGAGGTGAAAAGCCACAACGACATGTATGGCATTACACAAAGCATGCATAGTCAGTCACATTGAACATTCGACCAATCGCATTCTTGCTATTTAAAACTGGGAAATGTTTCTTGGGATATGCCAAGGGATTCCCTGTAGCTTTACACTTATACTTCAAAGTGATTGGCCATTTGCACATGGAGACATCATGATAGCAGCTTGACTTCAAAATAGTGTGCACGCAAGTGTTTGATACAAGACTGACGCACAGTACATTATTGTTTTCAAATAAACATAAGCAAGTCATTTGTGCTTCCTCTGCCAAGATAAATACAATGGTACTTAACCAGCCCATTACTAAAATCACTTAGAGTGTGAATTTATTTCATGCGATGAGATGCGCTAATTTTAACAAATCCTGTGATAAAGTGAGACATGAAAAAGCATACTTTACTTTAGAATCTGAGGACAGCCGGCGATAATATCATCAAGACACCCCCCAATCCGTTTCGTTTTGAAGTTGCAGAGTTACACAAGAAATGTCTGCTGCAATCGCGAATAAATCGTCTGCTGATAGACTGCCATTTTGGGTGTAATTTTGAAATTCAGACTCAACAGAAAATCAGAGCAGTATATTTCAGTCACAACTACTGGAAGAATTTGGTCCTAAAAATTAACTGAAGCACAAATTGAAGGAAAAGAAAATAGAAAAAAAAAAAAAATATCCAGCCTTACTGACCCTATTTTTTTCTGCTATGTAACCGGAACCAAACCATTAATTTTTTTTGGCCTTATATCTAATACAGGAATGTAATCTGTTATATCTTGTTTGACAGAGCTCCATGAGCATTGTCAAACAAGTAACAATAAAATAAATGCTCAGTTTATCACTAGATTACCGGTACAGGAAAGTGGCCAAATTTTGGTTAATTGAATACTCTCGTTAACTGAATAATTTCCATTAGCAAAGTAGCTATTTCAATTAACAAGGTCCCAATGTGGCACATAAGTTGGGCATAAGGCCCCCACAAAATAGATCTTCTGTTTCTCAGGACATTTTTTGTAAAACTGCATTTGGGCAGGTGTTTTGTTATTTTTGTTTTTTATTTTTGTAATTATTTCTTTGCCATCAAAAATTCATGTTCTTGGTTTGTTTTGTTTTAGGCCTCATAATCTATTGAATAGCATGGGTGGTGGTGGATTTTGTCCCTTGATTACAAGAATGGTTTGCAATGCTAAAGCATTAGCATTGCAAAGCCTTGTTGCACTCAAGGGACAAACTTGTAAATTTTATAAACTTCCAGGGGGGCAATATATCAGACATGAAACATTTAATTATTATTTTTTTAGGCCTAAGTTACCATAATAAGAGAACTAGCAATTAATTAAAGGTCCAAGAGGGTCTCCCTTCGGGAATTGTACAGATTTTTGCATACTGGGTACCATCCCAGTGTTCATCTGCCTCAAGTGATTAGATATACCCCATACACTAGAGTGTCCCTATTACACCATCTTATAAAAGGCTTATGAGACTGAGTTGCAGAGACACACATCTTTAGAGCCACATGATGCTGGCTCAGTCACACCTTGTGGGTTGTTAGTGTTGGGAACTCTGCTTGATCATAATACTACAGTAATACACATGTTTATTCAGCCTGAGTAATTACATATACCTATCATATATGTTACTTTGAATGAAACTAGCTTTGATAAGATTTCAACAGATGTGCATAGAGGGTTGGTACAGTCGATTGAGTTCATCTCCAAAATAATTTTGTGTGACCAAAGCTCCACATCAGGAGTAATTTTTCTTGTGATCCATTCTGATGGAAAGTTTGCATGTGACACAATGTTTTAAAAAATGTACACACATGTCCATCCCTTGGAAAATATGCAGATCAGACATCTTATTTGGTCTCTATTCTGAATCAGGTGATAGATGCCAATATCAAATTAAATCTCAAGGCTTTGCAGGGCTTTTGGGGCACAAAAAGGGTCATCTCCAGTCAAGATCTACACCATTACAAGTGCATGTGAGCTTAACAGAGAGGCTTGAAAATAAGCAATCTGTCATTTGCAGAACGAGGTCCCCAACGTGTGGATTTTTTTTGCTATTCCATACAGTGGACTGCAGTCCCCGAATTTATCATCTGGGTCTCTCTTTCTATTTAGGCTTGAGATCCTGCCTCTGGTTGAGGCTCACACAGGCTAAATTTAGTAATGCTACCCTGCTGTACAGGGTAGCATCAGGCCTGGAGGGGGGAGGAAGCAGAAGTCCAAGCAGAAGTTGATCTATTGATGTGATTTTCATAAAATTCAAGTGCGAATACATTCCAACTGGCTATTAGAGCACTGCCACTCTAGAATGTTGTTAAAGTCACAGATTTACTTGAAATTTCCAACTGGGACATTCATGATGGTTGGGGGGGGGGGGGGGAATTAGTATTGAGTCAAGAGTGGGTGTAACTTGGGGATAATAAGTACTGTAATGAATATAAAATGAGCGAGTCCCTCAGGTGACATGGAAAGAAAAAAAAAATCTCAATTCTTGTGAACGAACTGAATTTGCAACCGGTGTGAATTCGCATAAAATGAGAATTTTTTGTTTCTTTGCATGTCATCTGAGGGGCGAGTTCACACACGTACATCTTTGTGGTTTGTGCTATTTTGGGCAGTTTTTTAATCACGTGTTTTATTTTATATTTGCGTTATTCATTTGATGTTTTATTGAGTAATTAGTGTTAATGAGTAATAAAAAAGATAAAACTGGGTTTGTTGTATTGTTATTTTGTCACTTCAAGTGGATTCCCTCTGATGAGATTGTATAGTTGGCTTGTTTGGGCGTTTAATTTGCTGGTATTCATCCTTGTTTGCATGTGATGCAATTACCAGAAACAACAATGTTTACTGAAAAAAATACGAACAACATACATGGATTTAATAAAATTTTATTTACAAAGCAACTGAAATATGAGTAAATATATTAAAATAATTGAACACTGAAAGTAAAACATGTTACATACTCATTGGTGATTTGACAAATGATACTGAAAACCAATGTTGATTTTGTATTTCGTTCATAAATTTAATGATGTGGGAAGATCATTTTATCAGTATCATTTATCAAGAAAAACACAGTCACAGACTCAAGTCTTCATGTTTAAGCCCACCCCAGGATATGTTCTCAACCCACTGCAAGCACCCCACTAGTAAATGTTTGATTTGGAAGCCAAAAAATATGACCGAGCCGGGCTACTGTATGACCGATCCGATCATTATGGAGCCTGTCATTATGACCGATGCACCAAAAAAATTATTTCCAGGCCTGGGTAGCATCACCAAATTCACTCTCAGCCTGGCAGCTGATTTTAGGGAGACGTGACTTCTCCCTCTAAAGACTTTAGGGAGAAGTCAGGGGTCAGGAAGGAGAAGTCAGTGGACATGAGGGAGAAGTCAGAAAAAAACATATGACATCGTGTCAAAATAAATGTACACAGAGGACACAACAATAGCTAATATGACAAATTGTGGAAAAGAAAATCCAAGCCTCCTCCCCCACAGAAAAACTGTGTCTTTCATGGTTTCTGAATGCCCTAACTCTTTCCCTACCAGTGATGACTATGGTTACCATGCAGTTGATTTTGTATTTGCCTCAATGCAGTGGATTTTGAATTTAGGATTACCCATTGTGAGAGTGTTCTTCTCTTTTAGAGAAGGTATATGCTTTTTAAAAAATAATATTTAAAGTATCTAAAATAAATTTCAAGTTAACATAAGAAGCTGGGTCATTCATGGTTTCTGAATGCCCTAATTGAAATGAAAAGTGTAGTTAAAAAAGTTTTCGATAACCTTCGTTATTTAAGCATTATTAACAATTTGAGTTAATTTACTTCTAAGGTAAATGACAAAATATTACAGTTGTCTCCCTTTCCTTCTGTCACTGTGCAGAAAAGTTAAAAAATTTATAGTAATTTATATATTTTTTATACTTACCAATGACCCAGACTTAGCTGGTGCTAACTCTTAAAAATATAGGGCCAAACACAAATTTTGCCCCCCAATCCCCAAAATTTGCATCTAAAACCAAAGAAAACATGTCCTGAATGGCCCTCCACACTTCACCTCTACTGCGCATGCGCAGTGTCAAGGACGTCCCGAAATTGGCGCCATTAATCATTCTTGTAACCAGTGCCTGGTAAGCGCTATGTACTCAGCGGGGAGGTATGAGTTCCCAACTCCTGGGAGGGCCATCCCCGTCTGGGTCATTGGTAAGTATAAAAAATATATAAATTACTATAAATTTTTTAACATTTTTATACTGTACCAATGACCCAAACTTAGCTGAATAGTAAAAAGGCTGGAGGGCCTAGGACATAGAGCAAGTTGAAATACGCTCAATTATATGAAATAGAGTCATCCCCTCTAGGGGAAAAGGAGTATTAGGCCTTACATGTATCTTTCTTATTTATGATAAATTAGAAAGACACAACACCTTCCAAAATTGAGCATCATAACATCCATGTACTCTATTAATATCCAGTATAATCCTTATACTAATAATTTTTAAAGTAAGCCAATAAATAAAGTCTAGAGAATAGAGACTCTTTATACTCCTTAAAAGTGTCTGAGCATTGTATAATAACGCCCGTTTGACACGTGATATATTCAAAGCTATACTTTAAAAACTATGACCTGAATGAATTTTTAAAACATAAACTTCTCACTTAAAAGCCATCCCAGTAACAGCTCAGAATTACTAACTTCGGAGGAGGTATTCCCTTGTTTTCATAATAAAACAGGTGACCCAAGGGAACACCCTCCCCCCCCCCCCCTTTTTCTTGCCCTGGGTCAAATAGCCCAGAGCGAAGAGGGCAGCAGGACGGAGTCACTGCCGGAACAGAAAGCCTACCTAGCTATAGAAGCAACTGTTAAGTGAATGACATTCTGAGCAGTAGATAATAGACCTAACAATGGAGGCCTCCAAAAATGGACTCAATATTCTGAGATAAAAATTCATGAATGTGGATGGCTGAGTGCAATGAGCAGCCTTCAAAAATCTATAATAGCGACACTATTAGTGTAAGCCCAAGATGTAGAAAGAGCTCTTACTTCATGAGCCGAAATCTCAAGCACAAACTGCTGAGTCAATGATATACCATAAGCAGTACCGATAGTTAATTGAATCCATTAGCAATAGAATGGAGCGTAATGTCCTTCTATTAGGCATCAAAGACAGAAGAAGCTTACGTCCGTACTAATAAACTGATATCTGTTTATAAATACGAAAACTCTAACCGGACAGAGTAAAGGCCTATGCCCGTACGAAGACGGAAGGACCATAATAACAATAGGTTCCGGATATTATTAGGAGCCTGACTCTTAACCAAAAATCCAACCTAAGTAGTAAAGGAAGTAGTGTTTCCGTCACCACAAAAGTGAGAATCGTCCACCGATAGTGCACGAAGCTCACTGACTCCTCAGTAAAAGAGAAGACTAACAGAATTACTGTCTTAAAAGGTCAGAATTTGAAAACTACTGTTTCCAGAGGCTCAAATGATTACTTAGCTAAATAAGAACCGAAGCTAAATTCCGTATAGGAATTTAATCTAATAATTCTAGGTCTATTTATCGAAAAGTTTCTAACTGACTTAGATAAAGAGACATAAGACTCAATTGTAAACTATCATAGAGTGCATAGGTATGAGATAACATAGACCTATAACCCTAATAGTAACAGGCTGCAGTAGATCTTGTCAAACAAGTATACTAGAAAGTTGCAATGTCTAGTATGGAGGGATCAAAAATATCAACATAATGATCCCTACAACAACGACGGAAGAGCCTCCACTTTAGCCACATAGTATAGCAAAGAAGAGGTTCTCCTACAGTAAGAAATCGCGTCCAAAGCTCGTCCTGTACAATGCTTGCCATGCAAGAAGGACCACACAACGGAATACGTGAAGGTTGAGACCTTGCGGGTTGTGATGAAGTTGACACGATTTCCCCAGCAAAAGAAGATCCTCTCATGGAGGAAGTTTTCGTGGTAAGTCCCACAGTAGACACCTGAGTAAATTTACCCACGGTCTCTGTGAAGACAGAGATGCTATCAACAGATTATTTTATTGTATTATGGATGTTAGTCTTAGCAATACTTGCTGAATCAACAATGCAGGAGGATACGCATATCCTATCATTCCGTCCTATTAGATCAATAGAGCGTTAACAACATAAGCTCAGGGATCCGGACATGCAAACACACACGTCTGCAAATGAATAGTGAGTTGTGTCGCAAATAAATTATCATTAGGTGTTCCCATTGATAGCAAATCTGATTGAATACTTGTTTGTTGAGAGTCCATTCTGACGGCAACAAGCGACCCTTACGTGAAAGGGAGTCTGCTAATACAATCAGACGACCCGGAATATGACGGACCGAAGCAGAACTTGGTGTATTATAACAAACAGAAGGATTCTTTCCGATAAATTGAATAACGGGATCGAATGAGTGCCTCCCTGGTTCCGGAGAAATGCAACTACTGTCGTATTATCGGACAGGATTTGGACATGCGTTTCTGAATAATGTTCATCCAATGACATAGTGCAAGCCTAAAGAACATTATTCCCTGGAAGATAAGTGCTTGCCTAGAAACTGCGGAACCCAAAGACCCTGGCACTTCGAATCCGTTGGGATCAATATTGTACCCCAACCTGTTTGACTGGCATCCGTCATAATCATAAAACTCGGATCCGGCAACTGCAGTGGCACTCTCTGAGTCAACCACCAAATGTTGCCCCAGACTGAATCTCTTGCTACACTTGATAGACAAGAGAACGTGTATATCGAGCAATTCATAGATTGCTGAAGAGTTGCCGTCGAAGAGAAGCTTAACCGAGACCGAAGCGACTCTGAGAGAGTTCTTCACCTTACTATCCACGCGCATGGATGTAGCTAGGGCTGCGTCACATCTAACCAACTCCAAGTTGCCACTGAAGGGCGGAGTTATACGTGGAAAAACTACTGCCCTTGAAAGAAATCACATTGAGGATCATATCCTGGAATTCTTTCTCTTGAAGACGTAATGATAATGCCTCAGTAAGGTGGTCTACGTATGATAAAGCATCTAAGTTAAGTCTATTAGACATCATTGTTGTTTCCAACATCGTGGTTGGAATTGACATAGACGGCGAAAAAGATAATTCCCAGTCTTCAACCCCGCCGTCTAGACGCATATGAACTCTCGGTATGCCCTGTTCTGCCAAAATAAAATATTTCCTAGAATTGATAAAAGGCAGAAAAGCATTGTGGACAAGAAACTAGACTATCATGCTTGGTAGCAAGCTTATATATAGCGTCGTTAAATAATTCGAATGTTCTAATGACATTATTGGACTGTGTCGGTAAGTCAGGGACAATGTCCCTAAACCGATCCAAAACTCTGTGTCCAATGACGCTATTAGTCTCTTATCCAGCATCGCAGCAATGTAGTCCGACGGAACAACCTGTGGAAGATAATGCCGGAAGATATGTATGGCAGCTTCCGTTGTTCCGAAAGGGAAAGCTCGAAATCGTCCGAATCCCTTTCGCCATCCTGTCGGACCCTATAAAGTGTTCGGTCGTCCGAACCTGATGCAACAGCGGAGCGCACCGACCCAGCGCCATCGGATAATTCCTGATCCGACCGAGAATCTGTCGATTGCTGGGATGCTGCAATAAACTGTGCTAACTTGGATAGCACATCCGTCACTGAGGCCTGTGGAGAAGCGGTCTTACGATGCATTGCCGCTGGAAGCTCCACGATCGTTACCCCGTGCATACTTCTATTATGCGAACGAACGGAGTGTATAGGCCTCGTGTCCCTTGGCTACCGGATGGCGTGACCTGTTCGCCGTGGAATCACTGAATGATGAAGCTGGTCGGATACTCGAGGTCACGTAGCCAATGTGTGGTCGTGTGCGCTGCTGTGAGGATGAGGAAGCATTATCGACAGTCTCTCGGACTGTCAATATAACGGAGCGTCCCAAGCGGCGGACATATGCTCCGAATGCGAAATATATGTACCACAACATCCGGTCCCATATGTTGTTGTACGAGAGAGGGACCTCTCTCGCTCGCAGCCCAGACGGACCTGGACGAGCTAGGAACCAGACTAACAGGCTTCCTCCGATCTGTCCTCTAATCCGTCGTCACTGGGTGTGTACTAAAGTTTATTATAGTGCTCGCATCACACAAATCTCCTTCCTGGACGCTACACCGGGTGAGCTAGCGAATGTCAACTCCGTCGATCCCACTAGGGACCTCTTAGGCGATTGACATATTCCATGAGCACTTATTGCCGCTAGCTCTTCATTAACTATGACGACAGAGGCACACTTTTGAAAGACATCTCCGTAACTTTGCGAACAAGAAACCAGACATGCTTGTTAATAGCAAGCAAATAATAATATATATAGCGCCGTTCAATAATTCGAAAGTTGTGTGACATTATTGGACTATGTCGGAACTGAGGGACGATGTCCCTGAACCGAACCAAAAATTCTGTGTCCACCGACGCTATCAGTTTCTTATCAGGCATCGCAGCATTCTGGTCCGACGAAAGAACCTCTAGAAGATAAAGTCAGATGACATAAACAACAGCTTATGTTGTTCCGAAAGGGAAAGCTCGAAATCCTCCGAATCCCTTTCGGCATCCCGTCGGACCGGATGAAATTTTCGGATGTCCGTACCTGCTTCCGCGGAGCGTCCCGACCCAGCGTTGTCGGATAATACATGATGCGACAGATTCTGTCGTTGCTGGGATGCTGCGATAAGCTGTGCTATTTGGGATAGCACACCCGTCACCGAGGCCTGTGCAGTAGCGGTCTTACGATGCATTGCCCCCGGAAGCTCTGTGTACGTTGACTCCCGCACACTTTCTTATGCGAACGTCCGGAGTCTGCAGGCCTCGTGTCCCTGGCTACCGGATGGTGTGACCTGGTCGCCGATGATTCTCTGATTGACGAAGCTGACTGGATATCTGAGGTCACATAGCCAAGAGCGGTCGTGTGCTACCATGAGAATGAGGAAGCCTTATTGACAGTCTCTCCGGACTGACTATATATTGGAGCGTCCCGATCGGCGGACGTATGCTCTGAATGCGAAACATTTTGTACCACAACATCTGGGGCCAGATGTTGCTGTACGAGAGAGGGGCCTCTCTCGCTTGCAGTCCGGATGGACCTGGACGAGCTAGGAACCGGACTGAATGGAAAAAGGACAGGAAAGGACCGGAATTGCCAATTCCTCACTAACATAACGTGACATACGCTTCCCATTTTGTCATCGAAATTAACACATACAGAACAGGAGTTAGTGCGAGTACACTGACTACATATACAATGATTATGAAAGTCAGAGGAAGATTTCCTCTTATTACAATTGAACAATATCCTTTCATAGTGAAAAGAAAACAAAGTCCTAGTACTCGCACCAACCCGTGACAATCAAAATACATAATAATATGATCCATTAATATAGAAAAAATAATTGAAATCAAAAAATTTTGAAAAAATATTTTTTCAGAACTGCCCAAGTTTCTGAAAAGTAACATTGAGCCCCAATGGATCTCAAGCCTAAGTGTGGACAAAAATTCTAAAAATATTTTAAACAATTTATGCAACACTTACGAACAATAATAATGTATCTAGTTATGATTAAATTAACATCCAGATATTATTTTCAAGAAATCCCCCCTCACACAGAGGGCTGTAGTAAATGTAAACAATAAGTGTAAAAACACTAGAACAAGACTCCAGGCACCCTGGCCCGAAATCAGTTACCAAAAATACACTATCTGATGCAAAACAGAGACTTCCAGGGAAGAAACTTCAGAACATCAGATGGTAGATGCAGAACACAACGCCTAACCACCCATAGGTGAAGACGTAAACATGGGGAAAAGAACAGAATTCATTCTGTTATCCAGCTAAAACTCCCAAGAAATTTTAGTAATAAAATTACAGAAAATATGCCAAAAGCATGGGAGAATAGCAAGAGGGGACTTAAAGGAAAGGGAGAGAGGAAAACACTGAACAAGCAGTGTAATTTGATTAACAAGAATGACCACAACAGGCTGTTGCCTCGAAAATAGGTAACTTTACATAATTTCATTAAAAAATTTTAAGTTACAGCCCTGATTATTTTCTGTCACTCATTTTTCCTCTCCTTCTATATCCTCCTTAGAATCACCATTTCTCTAATATTTATGTGTCTGGCATCATTTAAACTGAGATTTACAAGCACAAAGATCAGTCAGATGTTAACTGATGAAGGGCCAAACAAAGAATGATTAATGGCGCCAATTTCGGGACGTCCTTGACACTGCGCATGCGCAGTAGAGGTGAAGTGTGGAGGGCCATTCAGGACATGTTTTCTTTGGTTTTAGATGCAAATTTTGGGGATTGGGGGGCAAAATTTGTGTTTGGCCCTATATTTTTAAGAGTTAGCACCAGCTAAGTCTGGGTCATTGGTACAGTATAAAAATATGACAATTTCTGCTGACCATCTTATATTAACACATGCGATTGGTGCAATGAAGGCCTGCCATTTTTATCCATCCTTATATGTGTGATTTATATCATAGCCTTATTACATTTAACCCCTTTGGAACACAAGTTTTCAACGAAAAACTTTCAATGCAAATTTCAGTGCGAATTTCAATGGAACAAATTTTTCAATGGAACAGAATGGACTGTAACCGTAAGCTGTTTCGACTTTTTATATGTATGAACTGTCTCCTTCACATTTTTTATTCTTTTGAAACAGTGGTTAATTTTAATAAATTCTAATTGACACAATGCGTATCTTAAGTGATTAGTTGTTTTTGCTGGCACTTTGTTTTAAACAGCCACTTTGAGCTGATTGCTACCAGTTGGGACGAATTCTGCAAACATCTACTCTATTACAACTCTTTTCACAAATATAAAATTAGGCTAGTTTAAGCTATTTTTAGAACCATACAGCTGATTTTTAACAGCAGTCGTGTTTACTTAATGAATCTGGAAATGTTTAAAAAAAATAAAATATAACAAGAAAATGCATAAAACTGCCATATCTCATAAGGAAGTTCTGCAGGGTGACTTGAATTTAGCCCCAATGTAAGCCAAGGCGACTTGAGGAATGACAAGGCAACTTCCTCGCCCTAGTCGCCCACTCGGCTGACCCCTGCTCTGGGGACCTCATTCAGCAGATGACAGTCGGCTTATTTCCTGGCTTGTAAATAGAGCCAATTTTAAGGTTGTATCAACATTACATCCACAATCTAAGGGTAGAATATTGCATGAATGAATCTCAGCTCGACACTGCATGTTTCCAGGACCTTCAAAGAAAGTTCCAATACATGTACTCAAGGACTTTCTGTTCTCAGCCAAAAATTGTCACGTTCCAATAGTTTCAAGGATTCAACTGCAAGGAGCAGAAGGATCTCTGTTTTGCATTTTTACATGGGAATTGGTTCATTATTCATTATATACTTTAGAACATAGCTATCTGTCAAACAAGATAAAATATTTTATCTAAGTTATTAAGTAATCAGAAAAACCAAATTAACCTTTACTTAACTAACAACCATAACCAGGTAGCACTATTCACAATAATCGCCTTTCAAATTTTGGTATTTTTTCAATCTTGGCCTAAAAAACATAGCTTATGACCAGTAATTGGAATGAGCTGAATGAGCTTAACAAACCTGCAAATAAGCTGCCATTCATGTTGCATGTTTGACAGGCACCACTTCACTTGTGCCTGACATAATAAACAGAACAGTTTATTGGCAATGAGTACAAGTTAGTAACATTAGAAACATGTCCAATCTGTGTTGGCTTTACCGCTACCAAATTCTTGACAGATTATCATTCATTGGAAAGCTCTCTGTAAGAGAGCTTTCCAATAAATGATAATAAGTCAAGAATACTGTCAGATCTGTTTATATATTTAACATTATCTCAATGATAAAATAAACTGAACATGGTATAGAATTCACCCTTGAAATTTAGATAGAAAAAGTAATATGCTGAATTTGACACACATAAACTTGTCTTCACCCCCAAGGAGACAGATAGCAAGTGAAAATATTACTGGACCTCAATGAATGAATCAATATGCACTTAGTTAGTGGTGTTTCAGGTCACAATGGCTAATCGTGACTCATGGCTGCAATATGGAGATTGAGTCAAGTTTAGTCAATACCTATGTTGCCCATTTTAGAGGTTGTCCACTCCAAGCATTGGTGACTGAACCTTATTTTACCAGTAAAGCATAGATTGTTACCACAGTAAAGCAGCACTGCTTCACTTCTCAGGGTTCCCATGAGGGAATGAATGAACCAAAACTTGCATGTATTTCTACAGATTGGGCTGTCCAGAAGAGTAAAGCACCTTCTTCACAATATGTAACATTTGTTATAGTAATGGTACACCACTGTAGGGTCTGAAACCCTTTGACAGGTACCAAATTTGCAATGACAGGCACAAAACTGTCGGCACCTGTGCAGCACAAAAAGTGTTATTTGGAGGCTTGGAGCTTAAGCAGGTCATAAGATACGTTTTTGAGAAAATGTTAAAATTTTAGTTATTCCGAATGCTATTATCAAGTGTCATCTTCTAGTCATGTTAGGTGAAGGACTAAGTTAAATAAATTCTGGATAATGGAATATCGCTGTTATTTAAATAATTTTTTATGGCAACTTCACAGTTCAATTAAGAGGATTTTAAGGGTGTTTTTTCCAAACAGTCAGTCAGTTAGTGAAATATTTATAATAGCACAAATATAAACAAGAGGCACACACTTGACAAAGTTATTTAAAGAAGGATTTCATTAGCATATATGGCTAGTAAACAGTACAGAGGAATGAAGTAATGCAGTTATTTAGAGGTATGTTGTCCACGTCAGAAATAATGTCCAGATTTCCAGTAATGCAAAACTTGGGAGCTCAAATATCAGCCAATGACTTAAGCTAGAATTACCCCTCCCCCATGATGCTGTATACCAAATGAATATGAATCCAGGGACTTGATTTGAACAAACCTGAATGACCCCCCCCCCCCCCCCCCCCCCTACCAAATATCAAAAGATTCTGAATGGTGGTTGTGGAGAGGAAGATTTTAAAGCATATACCTCTTTTGCACGAAGTTAAAATTTGGGTTCTCCTAGGAAGTCCAAATATAAACCCAGGGACTTTATTTAAACAAACTCAAAACTGCCCCCCCCCCCCCACCCCACCCCTAAGGATGTTGTATACCAAATATCAAAAGATACTGATTGGTGGTTCTGGAGTAGTTTTTTCAAGAATATTCTCAATACTGCACCAAGTTAAAATTTAGGTTCCCATAGGGAACACAAGTAATAACCCAGAGGCTTGATTTGAACAAACTGCATCTAACCACTCTAAGGATGCTGTATACCCAATATCAAAAGATTTGGACTAGTGAATCTGAAGAAGATGATTTTTAAAAAGTATTCCTCATGTTGAACTAAGTTAAAATTCAGACTCCAATAGGGAGCCCAAATATTAGCCCGGGGACTTAATTTTAACCAACTTCAATCTGACGCCCCTAAGGATGGTGTATAACATATATCAAAAGATTGTGACTGGGGGTTCTGGGGAAGAAGATTTTTTAAGAATATTCATCACATTGCACAAAGTTAAAATTCAGACTCCCATGGGAACCCCAAATATCAACCCAGAGGCATGGTTTGAACTAACTTGGATCTGATCCCCCTAAGAATGCTATATACCAAATATCAAAAGAATATAACTGGTAGATCTGAGGAAGATTTTTAAAGAATTTTCCTCACATTGCACTAACTTGAAATTTGGGCTTCCATTTGGAGCCCAAATATTAAACGAGGACTTGATTTGAACAAACTTGAAAATGACTCCTGTAATTATGTTGTATACCAAATGTCAAAAGATTCTGACTGGTAGTTCTGGAGAAGATGATTTTAAAGAATATTTCTCAAACTGAACCAGGTTAAAATTTGGGCTCCTGTAAGGAGCCAACATATGAATCAAGGAACTTAATTTGAAAAACAAACTTGTATCTCCCCCCCCCCTTCCACCCCCACCCCAAACCCCATGGGTGTTGTAAAACAAATATCAAAATATTCTGATCTGTGGTTCTGGTGAAGATTTCTATAATATACGAAAATATGCTATACACTAAGACACAATAGATGTCATTTTTTTTTTTAACCATTCAATTCTACTGATCCTAAGGGTTATTCATAACACTTCTCTGTTCCAGGCAGTTTGTGGAATATGTGATTTGGAAAATACTTCTATTTTTTGCTACTGGGGTTCCCACAGGGATGCAGGAAAACTTTTTTCCATAAATAATTATATCATTCAATAATACCACATACCAAATTTGGTTTAAATTGGCACATCGTTCAGCAAATAGAAATTTTTGGTAGACCAAACATCTTGACCCTTCCATAACAAGGGCAAATATTGCCCTACAAAAACTTTTAACAAACTTTATTCTACACCTCAAAAGGAAGCTTAGTACCAAATATCAAGTCACTGAACCAACTGGTTCATGAGAAGATTTTTCTTAAATTTGGAAGTGCCCCCACTCCTATGGGGTGGGGAAAATTGATTTGAACAAAATCAAAATGTGACGTTAGAACAAACAATCACCTCAAATTTCACTGAAATAGGCTCCGCAGTTTTGGAGGGAGAAGTCGCAAACACGATGTTTCATGGGACGATGGAATGAAAATCCGCAATATTTAAGTATATCCTGTGAACTTACTTGTGCTTCTCCCCCATTTTATAATTTTAATATTGGATACACATAGACTAAGGGAAGCATCATGTTCATAACCAGTACGATATGGAATGTGGACCATCTCTCTGAAATGAAAGACAAAAGGACTCTGTGATAAAGGTTATAGTTTTTTTACAGTATTGTGAATGCAAAAGCAGTTTTTTTCTCAATTGGATCTGTTCGCAAAGAAGCTTTTTGCTAGTGTATGAGGTACGAACAGGATCATAAATCAGGTGAATTAAGCATGATGCTAAAATAAAGAGTATGATACTCAATTAATATTGTATGATACCCAAATAATATAGTATTATACTGAAATTAATTCAGTATCATACTCAAATAATTGAGTATCATACTTAATTATTTATGCAGCATTTATGAAATCATACCAAATAATATAGCATCATACCAAATTATTAGAGTATCATACTAGAAAAAAACAATTATGACCCTCCTGTACGTGAACCTGATTTCAGTATCATGCTATTTTTATTTATGCTGCATTCATGAAATCGTGCACAATATAGTATGCTTCTAAATTAATTGAGTATCATACTAAAATAATTAAGTATCATACACAAATAATATAGTATGATTCTAAATTAATTGAGTATCATACTAAAATATTAAGTATCATACACAAATAATATAGTATGATTCTAAATTAATTGGGTATCAAACTAAAATAATTTAATTATCATACACAAATAATATAGTATGATTCTAAATTAATTGAGTATCATACTAAAATAATTAAGTATCATACACAAATAATAATGCTAAATTAATTGAATATCATACTGAATTAATTCAGTATCATACACAAATAATATAGTATGATGCTAAATTAATTGAGTATCATACAGAATTAATTCAGTATCATACACAAATAATATAGTATGATGTTAAATTAATTGAGTATCATACTGAAAACCTGTCAATCAACATATTTTAACCAATCAGTGGCGCCGATACATACACGCTAGATTTTCAGGCGCCACATTTAAATAACACGATAAGCAAATGGAAGACCGATATAAAAATGAATCTGGAAGGTTTTCTTGAAGGCAAAGGCTTGATGGATGACTCCCGGTTTTTCAAACTAAACTGTTGGAGCTTTCTCCATTCCTTTTTTTTAACCGCTATGGTCATATACCGGGGCCGCTACCAAACCAACGTTGCTGTTTGGTTTTCTTTTCTCTTCTTCCCTTAAATTTGCCATCGCACAACATTATATTCTGGCTCGCCACCATGGTGGGACTCAAACCTCTACCATCGCCAAGCTAGAACTGGGTACAGCCCACTCTCTAACAGTCCTAATGGCGTTGAGGGATTGATTATTGACAATCTATCACGCCAACGTAAACTGCAGGGAATTCTAACCACGTGTATACCCCTCCAGACCCCATTTGAGGCAACAGGAAACTGGGCCTGTGTGATCCAAGTGAAATAAAATAAGGTTAACCGGGTCGCAAGGGATTTGTAAATCCCACATCGTCCCAGCGCGCCTTCGGCATGCTAAAACCTTTCATTCTTCATTTTTCTATTCTTGAAGGCGCTCGTGGTATCGTGTCTACGATAACCCGTACTTTACAGTCCTCGATCAATGAAGCATCTGTTCCAACAGCAAGTATGAGACTGGAAGCTTTAGAAAGAAATGTGAATAGAATGGTTGCGAGGTTCCCGGAATGTTCAGCCCTGTTACCAGTATTAACAGAGGCTGTGCAGATCGTTGAAGAAATGAAAAGGTAAGAATAAATCTTCGAAAACATCACGTTTTGGAAAATTGAAACGAGCTCGTCGATCAAAATAAGGCAAGACGCGACACCTTGAAGGGGGTGGTGGTGGGGGAGTGGGTGGTTGGTGGTGGTGTAATATGTACACTGTTTGAAACAAGGCAATGGGCAAGAACATGGATGTTACGATGGGGGGTGGAGCGGTCTCACGCCCTGCCACACAAAATCCGGACACTCCGGACACAGGTTTTGAACGGTTAGAAGTTCCTGCAATTTGGCATGTCCCGCGGGAACTTCTAACCGTTCAAAACCTGTGTCCAGATTTTGTGTGGTATGATACCCAAATAATTTAGAATCATACTATATTATTTGTGTATGATACTTAATTATTTTAGTATGATACTCAATTAATTTAGAATCATACTATATTATTTGTGTATGATACTCAATTATTTTAGTATGATACTCAATTAATTTAGAATCAAACTATATTATTGTGCACGATTTCATGAATGCAGCATAAATAAAATAGCATGATACTGAAATCAGGTTCATGTACGAGAGGGTCATAATTGTTTTTTTAGTATGATACTCTAATAATTTGGTATGATGCTATATTATTTGGTATGATTTCATAAATGCTGCATAAATAATTAAGTATGATACTCAATTATTTGAGTATGATACTGAATTAATTCAGTATAATACTATATTATTTGAGTATCATACAATATTAATTGAGTATCATACTCTTTATTTTAGCATCATGCTTAATTCACTGATTTATGATCCTGTTCGTACGTCATACTAGTGGATTGAAATGTGATGACAGATTGGTTAAAGCACTGGATTTCAGATCGAAAGGCCATAGGTTTGAACCTGCCCTGCATCATCTGCACTGTGTTGTTGGGCAGGACTCTTAACTCTTAACCCTTTACCCAACAAAGACGTTATCAAAATTTGTTATTTTAAATATCATTTTTTTCAAATTTTTCAAAAAATTTCAACAAAACCATATCATGTGACCCCTCGTTGGAACGAGCTTGGTGATCGCGTTCCAACGAGGGGTCACATGATATGGTTTTGTTGAAATTTTTTGAAAAATAATATTTTTTCAACTGCTGAATTTGCAAGTTATGCGGGCGGATGCGGCCGATTCATTGGGTAAAGGGTTAACCTGTTGAGTATTTTCAAGATATTTTTCATCAAATCTAGTCATGGATACTGAGAAGCAGTCATGACTAGATATGCTAGATTTGATGAAAAATTCATCTAAATTTAACTCAAGGAATCACTGGTGAAAAAATCCATTCAACTTACAAAGGTTCAATTGGTAAAATGTGTCCAAATTATACTTATTTCAGTGGCAAGAGAAATCATGTTCTGGGTAGCTAGGAAAATCTGCCAGCAGCATTAGTTTGAACAATATTTATTCAATGAATATGCTATATATTACAGAACTGATAACCAAAAAAGTAACAGCAAAAATAATGAACATCAAAAATATAACCTACATGTCTATTATCAAAAGAAACCAAATTGCTAGGTAATGTGGGTATCTGACAGAAAGCTGGGATCTTATGTTAGCAGCATTCAAGGAGTTAATTTCAATTGTCCAAGCAGGAGAATGCTGGCAGTGTGTGAGTGTTGGTTAGTGCTGTGCGGTAGTGAAATTTCTGGTTCAGTATCACTATCGGTAGTTTTCAGGTAAATACCTTGGTTTCAGTATGGTATTCGGTATGCACAGAACACTGAAAGTAGTCTCAAACTGACCCAATGTCCCAACATTCAACCATACACAATGTAGTAACTTAACAGGTTCAGCACTGCCATCTTGACAAGTTAACAAACTTGACAAGTTAATTCAACAGTGATAACTGATTAGTCTAGCAAGTTATTTAATGCAAGTTATTTAATGAATCACTTGATTCAGTGTGAATCATCACACTGAATCAAGTGATTCATTAAATAACTTGCTAAACTAATCAGTTGGCCTCTATGTCCTTTGTACCATGCCCCTCCCCAAGTCAAGTCAATGCCCTTCCCCCAATGAATCAGGTAGAAGAAACATTTATATACGTTCTTCAACTTCAAGGCTTTTCAGTTAGTTTTCACTAATAGTAACACTTGGTCAGCCCCCAATCTCACTTATCTTTCAAAGTGGCAACAAGACTAATGCCCAGTGTCCAGTATCCACCCAAATACAGTATGTGCAAAGCGTTGTGCTATAAATTCCCTCGCGCCGCGACTATCATCACAGGAGTTCAGGTGAACACCTGCAAACTTTGAGTGGCACTAAACTGATGATCCCCAAAATCCCCTATGTCTATGAGTGACGAGGATTGACACTGAACAGCTACTGTAATTACACACTGGATTTAAGTCTGCAATCAAGTACACTGATTGGATCTGTGTGCTTAACATGGATCTATCACATGTGTGTAAAATTCCCAATAAATTTCCCCCCAGTTTTTGATAACTTTGTCAAGAAGAAAAAAACAACAAAATATTGTTGACATAGCACAAACTCACATTATTTCTAAGGTTATCACTCCATATTTAATTCTTGTGTGCTTTAGCTGGCTGAAAAATTTCGTTCAAATTGAAATGCAAGGTCAGTCACGTGACTGCTGGTGCTAGAATCACAGTCGGTTTTTGGATTCAAAAACATCTTCAGTTTCTCATCATTATTCAATTTAAAAGGGCAATGTTTTTAAGCAAATGCTCCCTAGGGACCTGCGAATATCAAATTTTGTCTCAAATCCAATCTCGAATTGAATGTGAACGAGGATTTCGAATCGAATCGAATCTCGAATATCGAATAGTGGTCATGTATATGCTGACAATTGTTGTTTCGGGTGCCGTAGGATCGTTGGCATTTTTGGATAATAGACCGTCGGTGATAACTGGCGGGAAACGGAAACATACTTGGCCATACTGAACTTTTGTAAACACACGTCACGTGCGAATTAAAATATCGAAAGCTAAATTAAACCATTCAAACTAAACGAAACGCAATTCTGCAGCCTGGTATATCATATAAGTTAGCTTGTTCTGGTACGTTCATTCAACTTCATTGGGTCATCACATGTATCGACAATAACTGCTGTTACCAACTTCCCCTGATCTTTAATCACGAGTGATTCACAACGCATATAAACACACATTGACCTCTCCATTTTATATACATTCCGTGTCGGCGTCTTTATGTAAACGCGTGACTGCTTCATTGCAAATTGCAATGTAAGGGGGGTAATTCTATTATACTGCACTTTACTGTAAAACATGCTGGTTTCGTCGAACTCCCGTAACACGCAGTGGTGTGCATAATGCATATACAATGCGATCATGCGAGTATGCCGATTTAAGACCAAGTTGCGAGGTTATATTATAACGGGAATGTTACCGGATGGGGGTGGGTGGGGGTGCTACTCCGATGCACGCGCCTAACTAATTGATAAACGAACGTGATTGCAAGCCTATTATCGGAGCAGAAACACATGTATCGGCACAGTGGCATGAAAAAAGTTTTCCCGACCTAGTCCAACGAGATTCGAAAATTTCGAACCCATGACACCAGCATCGAATCAAATCGAATCGAATAGCTGCAAGGATTCAAAATCGAATCGAATAATCGAAGGTTCGCAGATCCCTAATGCTCCCTATAGAAAACAGCATATCTGACTGTGCATTTAGGCCATATTGCAATTTCAATGGGTGGCCGGGGTTGAGATGCAAAAAAAAACCAATTGCCGGTCTTTTGTCTTGGAAATCAACACTAAAAGATAGCCAAGAGGCAGTAAGGACTGAGGAGGGTGGCACTGAAAGTTTCAACTTTTTAGGGCAAAGATCAAAGGGTGCTGGGTTGGGGCACCCAAGGTCATGGAGATGGTATGAATGCTGCATGTCACAAGAGGGTTTGGGAATTTTCCTCTTTTTTTGGGGGGGGGGGACTAAAGCGATTGCTATGCTACTGGTTGCAGGGTGCATTTCATTCACACCCAACATATTCTTCTGCTAATCACTTAAACTTATAAATAATTGTTGGGTGGAAAACCCCCCTCCTCGGTGGTTTAGTGATAATCTACTTCTCCCATAATATGAACTCCAACATGTCAATTCCAGTCACATGCATCAGCACAGATCAATGATATGAATGTTCTTCACGCTGGCACGACTACTGTCTGGGGGAGAACTGAATAGAGTCGAAATGTCTTCTTATTCAAAATAATGATACTTACTGCTGAATAAAGTTTTACAACTCGCATTACGTAATGCACATACTGACCAAACAAATCACACCGTTTGGTCGCATGATGCACTTAATATTCAATGAGGCTATTGTTTATAGTTTGATTAGCTTTCATTGGGGTTTGATTAAGTTATGCAGGTCATGGAACAATTGCGTCATCAGAGTACACTTCTTCAGTGACCTGTTTTCTGTTTTCAAAGTTTTTTTTAGCTCAATAACAAAGTGCAGAAACTTCTTATTAGACCACAATATAAGAGGGAATTTTCGGGGAAAGTTTGATTTTGCTTAAAAATATTTGACGGAACCGAATACTCTGGGCCCTCTCCTCAATTCCCCTTAGGAAATAGGAACACCAAAGATTTATTATTAGACCAATTTATTTTTTGCAGCCAAGGTTGTTTGGTCATACAGACATGGAGACATTGACTTCTGAAATGTCGAGCAGTTAGACCCATTAATTGTATCGTAATTTGGAAGCCACTCCAGACAATGAATTTAGTTAAAACCACAGTTTTGCAGACTTTGTTTATTTTAGCACCTGACATTGCATAACTGACTAGCCGATTAATCATCAACTACTACCCAGCGATTAGTAAAAATCCAAATGGCATTAATCGTTTCAACACTAGATAACTGGTACAGTGGTGAGTAACTGACCAAGCTCAAACCTTTATTCAGTGGTAAATGACACTTCACATAACAAAGTGTGAAAAAGCAAGGAATTGCACATTCTGAGGAGATGGAATAGCCGTCAGGTTTTACAGAGCCCATGTTAATTTGTTCCAGTTTATAGATTGATCATTTACAGCTCCTTTTTATGCCCAGGGAGAACACAGTACCAGTGAACACATCAACAGAAGAAAAAAAAAACTCAGTCATCGGTTCTTTTTCAAAGTCCAAGTTTAATCTTGAACTCCATTGAAAATGCAATAGGTACGGTGGGGATGGGGTGGGTGGGTGTTGGGGTGGGGTGGGGAGGGGTGTGGTGGAGGGAGGGAGGGAGCAAAAAAGGGGGATTCCTAGGTCTACATGAACTCATGCTGTATCTTCTAAAACAAGTATACACCCCTGTCTTCCCAAAATGTGACGAAGGCATTGGAAGCGCTAATACTCAACACTTGCATTTGCAGTGATAGATTATTAGTTGGAGTGGTCTGCCATGGATTTTAATCCTCTCCACCCATTGTCGCTGCCACAGTGACAGGTGTTTTTGTGGTAAAACGCATGACACGTACTGTATGCAAGTAAACTGAAGTAATGCAACTTTATTGGGCATCGCCCGATTATGACAACTGGCAGTTAAAAACCGGCAGTTTCTGGTTATTCTATATTTAACACTGACTATTAAAAATCTGGCCATTTCAATCAAGTTTCCCCATTAAAAACGTGTGTAGTGCATAGCAGAATATTACGGGATTCACCATCTGCAATCGGTACGAGGTCGCAAACATTTCTCAGCTGATCGAAGTCACTGGCCTTCAATCATGGTGCTGTACAACGTTACACTGGGTACATGTATAAATAAAATGTGTTCAGCCAGTAGTCTGGAGTACTTCATGATGCAAGCACCATAATACAGTAAGAAATTAAAATTGGAGAAAATTTTTTAAAAAACACTCTTTTTTTCAATGATAGATGATTGTTACACAGCATGTGAGTCGCATGACTATCTCAAACACGGCACGGTTTCAGTTTGTCAAGTTCATTTTTTAATTCAGTTAACTCCCTTGATGTTTCTCTCTAATGCTCATGTTTCCGTAGTCCATTCCAGAATACATGGTTTTTTCCGGGCATGTGCAGACAACTCGGATTATCAATCTGGTTGTTTTCTTTGCAAACCGTCAATCTGGAATATCATTCCGAATCATTCTGAGTAAACCACCTCGCGAGCAGGTTTAGATGGTTTACCTTTTATTCCTGACATGCGCAATTATCAACAAATAGTAGAAAATATTTCCCTGTTCGTTGTATTCACCAAAATGGTGTGAGCGTTCAAGACAATAACAAATATGTTAGGTACATGGAATTCAGCAAAATATTTAAACACAGCATACCCACAAATAACTGATGAAAATGAAGACAAAGAACTATGAAGTCAATTAAACAACAGGCCCGTTGACCCACTCCCAAATTGAATAAATGAATTTTTGGGACCCTGGAATTCATTTTTTTTTTCCACGAAGCGACCACCCTTGACCGCCCATAACGGACTCATTTATTTCCCCTTTACCCGAAACCATGATTATTGTGACAGAATATTACATGTGGATGTGAAATCCTAAAATGATGAATGTGGAGGGAGTGGAGGGGGGGGGGGGGGGGGGGCAGAGTACAACCAACTTGGTTACAAGGCTCAAATCCTACAGACGCAAAAATGCCAAAATTCTGAAAACTGAAGATCTGGAAACCTTTCTCCACCCACCCCCACCAGTTAGAAATTTGAGGGGTGTCACCACACTCCGCCCCATTATAACGCTCTAGCCAAGCTGTGTGAGTTTGCCTCTCCCCACCTTCCCCCCTGGGGAGATCGGTTAGGCCTATTGTTACTGAACTTTAATAACACGGCGGTGCATGCATGACCTTCTTGTTCACAGGAACTCTGTGGTGAGAGTGCACAGACAGGCTTTGGTGGTTCTCAGTATACTCATACCCAACAAATAGTGGACACCAAATACTGATTCTTTTTTTTAAATTCTCGCTCAAATAAAGTCAACGAGCAGAGTTGTATGGACACAATGGCAAGAACCTGTCCCCAATCTCCCGGGTCAACCAGCGTCCTGGCCAGTGGCGTAGCTATGGGGGCTGGAGGCTCAGGTCAACCTAAAGCATTAGCAGCCCCCCTCCCTAAATAAAAAGAAATATTGACCTAAATGCTCTCCAGTATAGGGCTGCACATGCTACAATTGCATCAGATTCGATCTTAGAGCACTTAACTTAGCAAAATTTTCTTGGCGGAGGCCCTATCCTGACCGGGTCATTACCCCCTTCTCAAACTTCTCTCTCCAAACTAGGACCCTGTGGTCATTACCCCATCCTCCCACTTCCCTGGGGTAATGATGGAAGAGTCCTAGTTTGGACAAGGGGAGGACCCCCAAAACCCACTAACAACCTTCCAAATAGTACACCCCCCCCCCCCTCACCCAGGGGTGATGGAAGCTCAAAAAAGTGGGGGTGGGGCACAATTTTTTTCTGTGTAACCGCAGGGGGTTGCAGGAAGAAA
Organism: Pictodentalium vernedei; assembly: GCA_031216915.1. NCBI lineage: Eukaryota > Metazoa > Mollusca > Scaphopoda > Dentaliida > Dentaliidae > Pictodentalium > Pictodentalium vernedei. The sequence goes on along the minus strand of CM062291.1, from coordinate 162,700,515 downwards.
AAAAAACATTTTAGAGCTCAGTGGGGGGGGGGGGGGGGGGGGAGTGGTGAGGTGGATTGGAGGGATAATTTGTTATCGTGTGTGTCACGAATACGGAACAAAATTAAATGCAACTCTGGAAAGGGAACACATGCGCACGTTAAATACCATAGTCCAAACATGGACCCAGAGTCCACAATATAAATAATTTTTGGGTTTGGTATGTCTAAAGGACGTACGAAACCCAAAAAGTAATATTACGGAATTTGGGTCCAAATTTGGACTAGTTTACCAAACCCCAAAATTATATTACGGAATTTGGATCCAAGTTTGGACAAGATGTACTATTACTATAGTCTGTGCTTATTTGATTTAATATTGGATATACTGGTTGCGAACTTGCGACGTGCAATATCTCCATATATAAAATGGACAATGATGCCGACAGTATTATGTTGCTAATTTTGTTAGAACTATTATCATCTTCCACAGTCAATGTGGCCATAGGTGTTGTGTAGGTTATGTCAGAATACCTCATGTTTGACACGTGCCTCTTGTGCCCCCGGCTCTGCCGCATCCCCTATACCCCCCCCCCCCCCCCCCCCCCCCCCTCAATTATAGAATCCGATAATCCTTGGCCTGGATACGCTCATGTACCTGACTGCTCAGATGTCGAGCATCCATCTCAGTCGGCAGTGGAATAAAAAAAAAAAAAGAACAAAAACCCCCAAATATTCCTCGTTTCAAAATCAATCCAGAACATGATAGGGTTGGAGGCATTAATTCCTCAGCAAAGAATCAGCTTCAGACCATGGCATAACAAATGCAGAGGCGTAGCCACTGGGAGTGGGGGCTGGGGGGCACAGGTCAAGTCAAACACAAGTTTTGCATCCCCTCCCCAAAACATTGATCCAATGCAAGTTTCAAACAACTTAAGAAACCTAAAATGCTCTCCAATATAGGGCTACACATGCTACAATTGCCTCATATTCGATCTTGGAGCTCTAAATTTTGAAAATTTTCTCGGGGAAGGCCTTGTCCAAAATAGGCCCCTCTGGTCGTCACCAGCCTCCTCCCACGTCCCTGTCCTAAGTAGAACCTCCGGTCGTTACCCTCTCCTCCCACTTCCACGAAGGGGAGGGGGTAATGATGGGAGGGTGCTAGCTTGGACTAGGCAAGGACCCTCGCAACACAACATTATAAATATCATGGTATGCCCCTGTCCCCCACAAAAAAATGGCTAGCCCCCCCCCCCCCCCCCCCCCCAATTATAGAATCCTGGCTACACCCCTGAACAAATGGGAGTCGAAATAATAAACAAGCCAAGACCAATACCGGGTCTGGACCTGCGTCGCTGCATGCAATTGAATCGGCAAACAGGAAGTGGCTGCATGGCAGATCTGAAAATTGCATACACGATATAACTGATCATTATCAGGCTCCAGATGTAATATAAAATCAATCCCTTGCATAGAAGCCGAGAAAAGTTTGACGAAAAATTTCAATGTTCAGTGGGTACAGTAAAATTTCAAAGTATCGGCAAACAGGAAGTGGCTGCACGGCAGATCTGAAAATTGCTTACACGATACAACTCATCATTATGAAGCAGCAGACCAAATATAAAATCAATCCCTTGCATAGAAGCCGAGAAAACCTTGACGGAAAATTTCAATGTTCAGTGGGTACAGTAAAATTTCAAAGTATTGGCAAACAGGAAGTGGCTGCACGGCAGATCTGAAAACTGCTTACACGATACAACTCATCATTATGAAGCAGCAAACAAAATATAAAAGCATTCCCTTTCATAGAAGCCAAGAAAACTTTGACGGAAAAAGTGTTTCGGATGGACTGATGGACTGACAGACGGACGGACTGACGGACGGAGTCCAGCGGTTACTAGACCTGCTCTGCTGCTGGCGACGCAGGTAAAAACTCAAGTGCTCTGTACAGCGTTTCTTTGTAAATTTTTTGTTTCTTTTTAATCTGGTCATATTGACCTACCTATCCATAGGAGAGGTGTGCTGTTTTATACAGATGCGGCACTGAGGTGAGCAAAAGCAGCATCCATGTTGTCATTGACAACATCATCAACAAAAATTGCGAGCACCACTTCCTCAAATTCCATTCTGGTTTACATTTGAAGTGCAATTTGCAGTTTCCTTGTGATTACTATTCTGTATCTTCACTGCGCATGTCACACTATTCCATGTAATACGGAATAGACTACGGAAACATAAGCAATGTTGATGGCAGAGAGAAACACACCCCAAGGGAGGTAACAAGTTGAAAAATGAACATTAAATAATAAATTCTGACATGTCGCATGTATATCTGTAAACCTTGCGTCATACAACTTCACAACACACGTTAACATCGAAGTTATTATTCAGTTAAGACACAAAGTATGTGTGCTCAGTATATTCCTGGTTAATACAGCCAAATGTATTGTACTCTTACACAAAATGGTATTAACACTATTTACCGGAATATCACACATTCTTCAGGAGAGAACAATATCGTGTGATTACATTGTTAATAACGATCTTCTCCCCCCATCCCACCCCCCAAAATGCTAATATTCTTTTGGCTAATATTGCCCAGTACTAAACATGCATACTCTGAGAACTATGTGGTATTAAGCTTTCGTAATTGGTGATTTATGAACGAAATTCTGTAGTATAACAGGCACCAACAGATTTTCTTCTGTGTCCTATTTCAACAATCGGAATCGGCATAATTGGCAGAGAAATAATTGGTAATCGGTTCATAGCAAGTTTTGATAATCGGATCATCACTCATCTCTATGATAATCCCAGTTGCGAAAACATTGTGCAATCATTGCCAATCATGTAATGTGTCAATGACATGGTGTCACCCACCTTTCATTGCTTGGGTTCATCCTTGATAAACAAGTAAAATGACATGTTTTATGACATTCATCTAGTTGAAATTAAAGAGTGTTTTGAATGGAATCACTCTATCAGTGTTCACTTATGATTCCTGGCTTCATACACATTTCTGAAAATTCAGAGAATCCATGATTTTCCATGATAAATTAGGGTAAATTTTCATTTTCCATTAGAAAACCAATGTACAAATCGATGATTTACTAATAGCAGCAAATCATTTTCAAAGCATTTGCTGCACCTTGATCAATCAAATGAACTTCGATAATGCTAAATCTGATGTCGCCTGTTGGCTTCAATTCGATCAAAATATGAAGTCCACGGGCTTTCAGATTTTCAATACACTTTGATGAGTTGACTTTCTGTCAGTTTCACAGAAAAGTTAAAAAATTTATAGTAATTTATATATTTTTTATACTTACCAATGACCCAGACATAGCTGGTGCTAACTCTTAAAATATAGGGCCAAACACAAATTTTGCCCCCCAATCCCCAAAATTTGCATCTAAAACCAAAGAAAACATGTCCTGAAAGGCCCTCCACACTTCGCCCCTACTGCGCATGCGCAGTGTCAAGGACGTTCTGAAATTGGCGCCATTAATCATTCTAATAACCAGTGCCTGGTAAGCGCTATGTACTCAGCGGGGAGGCAAGAGTTCTCAACTCCTGGGAGGGCCATCCCCGTCTGGGTCATTGGTAAGTATAAAAAATATATAAATTACTATAAATTTTTTAACATTTTTATACTGTACCAATGACCCAGACATAGCTGAATAGTAAAAAGGCTGGAGGGCCAAGGACATAGAGCAAAATGGAATACGCTCAATAAAATAAAATAGAGTCATCCCCTGTAGGGAAAAAGAAGTAATAGGCCTTACATGTATCTTTCTTATTTATGATAAATTAGAAAGATACAACACCTTCCAAAATTGAGCTTAATACATCCATGTACTCTATTAATATCCAATATAATCCTTATACTAATAATTTTTAAAGTAAGCCAATAAATAAAGTAAGTCTATAGAATAGAGACTCTTATACTCCTAAAAGTGTCTGAGGATTGCATAATCATGTCCGTTGACATATGCAATATTCAAAAGCTATACTTTAAAAACTAAGACTTGAATGAATTTTAAAAACCTAAACTTCTCACTAAACAACCATCCCAATAACAGCTCAGAATAACTAACTCCGGAGGAGGTATCCCCTTGTTTTCATAGTAAAACAGGTGACCCAAGGGAACACCCTCCCCCCCCCCCCCTTTTTCTTGCCCTGGGTCAAATAGCCCAGAGCGAAGAGGGCAGCAGAACGGAGACACTGCCGAAACAGACAGCCTACCTAGCAATAGTAGCAACTGTTAAGTGAATGACATTCTGAGCAGTAGATAATAGACCTAACAATAGAGGCCTCCAGAAATGGACTCGATATTTCTGAGATAAAATTCATGAATGTGGATGGCTGAGCGCAATGAGCGGCCTTCAAAAATCTATAATAGCAACACTATTAATGTAAGCCCAAGAAGTAGAAGAGCTCTTACTTCATGAGCCGAAATCTTAAGCACAACTGCTAAGACAATGATATACCATAAGCAGTACCGATAGTAAATAGAATCCATTAACAATAAAATGGAGCGTAACGTCCTTCTACTAGGCATCAAAGACAGAAGAAGCTTACGCCCATAGTAATAAACAGATATCTGTTTATAAATACATAAACTGTACCCGGAAAGAGTAAAGGCCTATGCCCATACGAAGACGGAAGGACCTTAAAATAATAGGTTCCGGATAATAGGAGCCTAACTCTTATGCAAAAATCCAACCTAAATAGTAACGGAAGTAGTGATTCCGAAACTACGAAAGTGAAAATCATCCATCGATAGTGCATGAAACTCACTGACTCTACAGTAAAAGAGAAACCAATAGAATTACTGTCTAAAAGGTCAGAATTTGAAAACTACTGTTTCCAGAGGCTCAAATGATTACTTAGCTAAATAAGAACCGAAGTTAAAATCCATATAGGAATTTAATCTAAAGATTCTAAGTCTATTTATCAAAAAGTTACTAACTGACTTAGATAAAGAGACAAAAGACTCAATTGTAAACTATCGTAGAGTGCATAGGTATGAGGTAACATAAACCTATAACCTAAATAATAACAGGCTGCAGTAGATCTTGTGAAACAAGTATACTAAAAAATTGCAATGAGTAGTATGGAGGGATCAACAATATGAACATAATGATCCCTACACCACGACGGAAGAGCCTCCACTTTAGCCGCATAGAATAGCGAAGAAGAGGATCTCCTATAGTAAGAAATCGCGTCCAAAGCTCGTCCAGTACAGTGCATACAATGCAATACGGACCACACAACGGAATACACGAAGGTTGCGACCTTGCAGGTTGTGATAAAGATGACACGATTTACCCAGTGAAAAAAGATCCTCACATAGAGGAAGATTTCACGTTAAGACCCACAGTAGACAAGAGAGTAAATAACCCATGATCTCTGTGAAGATAGAGATGCTATCAACAGAAATGTATTGTGGTTGTTTATCTTAGCAATACCTGCTGAAACAACAGCGCCGGAGGATACGCGTATCCTATCATTCCGTCCTATAGATCAATAGAGCGTTAACAACATTAGCTCAGAGATCTGGAAATAAATCATCATTGGGCGCTCCCATAGATAGCAAATCTGATTGAATACTTGTTTGTTGAGAGTCCATTCTGACAGCAACAAGCGACCCGTAAGAGAACGGGAGTCCGGTAAAACAATCAGACTACCCGGAATATGACGGACCAAAACAGAACTTGGTGTACTATAACCAACAGACGGATTCTTTCCATTAAATTGAATAACGGAAACGAAAGAGTGCCTCCCTGGTTCCGGAGATACGCCACTACTGTCGAATTAAAGGACAGGATTTGGGCATGCGTTTCTGAATAATGTTCATGCAATGACATAAAGCAAGCCTAAAAAACATTATTCCGCGGAAGAAAACTGATTGCTAAGAGACTGCGGAACCCAAAGACCCTGGCACTTCGAATCCGTAGGGATCAGTATTATATCCCAATCTGTTTGACTGGCAACCGTCATAACAGCCACACTCAGGTCCGGCAACTGCGGTGGCACTCTCTGAGTCAACCACCGAATGTTTGCCCCAGTCTGAATCTCTTGTAACACTAGATAGACAAGAGAACGTGTAAATCGAGCAAATCATGGATTGCCGAAAAGTTGCCGTCGAAGAGAAGCTCCTCCGAGAACGAAGCGACTCTGAGAGAGTTCTTAACCTTACTATCCACGCGTGTGGATGTAGCTAGGGCTGCGTCACGTCTAACCAACTCCAATCAGCCACTGAAGGGCGGAGTTATACGTGAACAAACTACTGCCCTCAAAAGAAATTACATTGAGAATAATATCCCGTAAATCTTTTCTTGAAGACGTAATGATAACGCCTCAGTAAGGCGGATTACGTATGATAAAGCGTCTAAGTTAAGTCTACTATACATCATGTCGTTTCCAACATTGAAATTGGAAAAGACATAAACGGCGAAAAAGAATATATGCAGTCTTTAACCACACCGTCTAGACGCATAAGAACTCTCGGTATGCCCTGCTCTGCCAAAATAAACTATTCGTATAAAAGATAAAATGGCAGAAATGAGCAACGCGGACAAGAAACTAAACTATCATGCTTGGTAGCAGGCTTGTATATATATATATATATAGCGTCGAAAAATAAAACACATGTTGTAATGACAATACTGGACTGTGTCGGTAAGTCAGGGACAATGTCCCTGAACCGATCGAAAAATCCGAGTCCAATGACGCTATAAGTCTCTTATCCAAGATCGCAGCAATGAAGTCCGAAATAACAATCACTGGAAGATAATGCCAGAAGATATGAAAGGCAGCTTCCGATACTACTAAAGGGAAAACTCGAAATCTTTCGAATCCCTTTCGCCATCCTGTCGGACCCTATAAAGCGTTCGGTCATCCGTAGCTGATGCAACCGTGGACCGCACTGACCCAGCGCCGTCGGATAATTCCTGATTCGACCGAGAAACTGTCAATTGCTGGGATGCTGCGAAACAACTGTGCTAACTCGGATAGCACGTTCGTCACTGAGGCCTGAGGAGAAGCGGTCTTATGATGCATTGCCGCTGGAAGCTCCGTGATCGTTACCCCGTGCATACTACCAATATGCGAGCGAACGGAGTGTATAGGCCTCGTGTCCCTTGGCTACCGGATGGCGTGACCTATTCGCCGTGGAATCACTGAATGACGAAACTGATCGGATACTCGAGGTCACATAGCCAATGTGCGGTCGTGTGCCCTGCTGTGAGGATGAGGAAGCATTAAGAACAGTCTCTCGGACTGTCAATATAACGGAGCGTCCCGACCGACGGACATATGCTCCGAACGTAAAATATCTGAACCACAACATGCGGTCCCCTATGTTGTTGGACGAGAGAGGGACCTCTCTCGCTCACAGCCCGGCCGGACCTGGACAAGCCAGGAACCGGACTAACAGGCTTCCTCCGATCTGTCCTCAATCTGCCGTCACTGGGTGAGTACTAAAGTAATTAAAGTGCTCACATCACCCAAATCTCCTTCCTAGACCGCAACGGACGAACCCGGCAGCCGAACCATTCGATGAATGTACGCTACACCGGGTGAGCTAGCGAATGTCACTCCGTAGGTGATAGACATATTCCATGAGCACTTATTGCCGCTAGCTCTTCATTAACTATGACGACAGAGGCACACTTATGAAAGACATCTCCATAACTCTGCGAACAAGAAACCAGAAATGCTTGGTTATAGCAAGCATAAAATAATAATATATATAGCGTCGTGCAATAATTCGAAAGTTTGTGTGACATTATTGGACTATGTCGGAACTGAGGGACGATGTCCCTGAACCGAACCAAAAATTTCTAAGTCCACCGACGCTATCAGTTTCTTATCCGGCATCGCAGCATTCTGGTCTGACGAAAGAAGCTGTAGAAGACCAAGTCAGATGACATACACAACAGCATATGTTGTTCCGAAAGGGAAAGCTCTAAATCCTTCAAATCCCTTTCGGTATCCCGTCGGACCGGATGAAACTTTCGGACGTCCGTACCCGCTTCCGCGGAGCGTCCCGCCCCAGCATCGTCGGATAAAATATATGCGACAGATTCAGTTGATGCTGGGATGCTGCGATAAACTGTGCTATTAAGGAAAGCACGTCTGTTCCCGAGGCCTGTGCAGTAGTGGTCTTACGATGCATTGCCACCGGAAGCTCCGTGAACGTTGACTCCCGCACACTTCCTATGCGAACGTCCGGAGTCTGCAGGCCTCGTGTCCCTGGCTACCGGATGGTGTGACCTGGTCGCCGAAGAATCCTTGATCGGCGAAGCTGGTAATATATCGGCGGTCACGCAGCCAAGGTGCGGTCGTGTGCGCTGACGAGAAGAGGAAGCCTTAGCAGTCTCCGCGGACTGCCTATACAACGGAGCGTCCCGAGCGACGGACGTATGCTCCGCTTGTGACACATTTTGTACCACAACATCTGGGGCCAGATGTTGTTGAACGAGAGAGGGGCCTCTCTCGCTTGCCGTCCTGATGGACCGGAACGAGCTATGAACCGGACTAAAAGGCTTCCTCCGTTCTCCCTCCGATCCGCCGTCACTGGGTGTGCATTAGGTTAATTTATAGTGCTCGCATCACCCCAAAATTCCTTCTAGACCGCAACGGACGAACCCGGCTGCCGAACCATTCGGTGAATGGACGCTACACCGGGCGAGCTAGCGGACGTCAAAGGCCGTCGAACCTACTAGGGTCCTCTTAGGCAATTGGCGTATTTACATGAGCACTTTTCCGCTAGCCCTTCATTAATTGTGACGACGGAGGCACACTGTTGGAAGACATCACAGATACATCACCCTAATCTTGATCGTCTGAAATAGAAATTGATAAAGTAGAGTGACCCTGCGGGGAAAGGACCGGAGTGTCCAAATCCCCAATAACATACCGTGACATACGCTTCCCATATTGTCATCGAAATCATACGATACAGAACAGGAGTTAATGCGAGTACACTGACCACATATAGAATGATTATAAAGTCAGAGGAAGACTTCCTCTTAATACAATTGATCAATATCCTTTCAATGTGAAAAGAAAACAAGTCCTGGTACTCGCACTAACCCCTGGCAATCAAAATACATAATAATAATATGATCCATTAATATAGAAAAAATAATTGAAATCAAAATATTTTGAAAAAATATTTTTTCAGAACAGCCCAAGTTTCTGAAAAGTAACATTGAGCCCCAATGGATCCCAAGCCTAAGTGTGGACAAAAATTTTTAAAATATTTTAAACAATTTATTCAACACTTACGAACAATAATAATGTATCTAGTTATGATTAAAATAACAACAAGATATTATTTTCCAGAAATCTCCCCCTCACACAGAGGGCTGTTGTAAATGTAAACAATGAGTGTAAAAACACTAAAATAAGACTCCAGGCACCCAGGCCCAAAATCAGTTACCAAAAATACACTATCTGATGCAAAACAGAGACTTCCAGGGAAGAAACTGCAGAACATCAGATGGTAGATGCAGAACACAACGCCTAACCACCCGTAGGTGAAGACGTAAACATGGGGAAAAGAACAGAATTCATTCTGTTATTCAGCTAAAACTCCCAAGAAAATTTAGTAATAATAATTACAAAAACTATGCCAAAAGCATGGGAGAATAGCAAGGGGGGACTTAAAGGACAGGGAGAGAGGAAAACACTTAAAAAACAGTGTAACTAAATAATCAGAATGACAACAAAATGGCTGCTGCCTCGAAAATAGGTAACTTAACATAATTTCATTAAAAAATTTTAAGTTACAGCCCTGATAATATTCTGTCACACATTTTTTTCCTCTCCTCCTTCTCTATCCTCCTTAGAATCACCATTTCACTAATATTTATGTGTCTGGCATCATTTAAACTGAGATTTATAAGCACAAAGATCAGTCAGATGTTAACTGATGAAGGGCCAAACTTAGAAAGATTAATGGCGCCAATTTCGGAACGTCCTTGACACTGCGCATGCGCAGTAGGGGCGAAGTGTGGAGGGCCTTTCAGGACATGTTTTCTTTGGTTTTAGATGCAAATTTTGGGGATTGGGGGCAGGGACCAGCCGTGAGGGCGACTAGGGCGATTAAGTCGCCCTTCTAAGCCCAAAGTCGCCTAGAAAAATAGCCGGGGCGATTACAAGTCGCCCTCTAAAAATTGGCCAAAATGAGAAAAGGCTGAACTGAGTGATGCGAGGTTTACATGAAAACGAGTATTTTCAAAAATCGAATGTGCTCGAGTGTGATAAATGGGCATTTTAATTCGTCAAATAAACGTCCATTTATTTGAAATCACACGACAAGCAATTGTCCATTGTCGCTTTTGGCGGATTTTTTTATTTCTATTTTGTTGCGTTCCAGTCGGAGCTTCAAGTGTCGAAACGAAAATAGGTGACTTACGCGACTCAACAAACAACCCAGTTTGAAAGTAGGTTACGTCGCTTAGGATGCCGAAAATGTATACACAACGGACGTATTTTATAACACATTATTTTCATTTCGATTTGCTGACGACTGTTAACTGTTGGGCTGTCTATTCCCAGAAAAACACGAATGGAATTGAAACGCATGAAAAAAAGCTTTAGTGATGTCAAGAAAAGCTTTGTCCAGGACACAAGTGTGCATGTGGACGATCTTGAAAAAGGGTCCTCCTAAACATCGGAATGACATGAAATGACGCGGAATGACACCGGAATGCCATAAAAATGATGCGGAATGACATTTCTTTTACAAAATACTCGACCCCAGAATGTATTTTGTTTATTAACTAACAAAGTACCTCCCAAGCAACCTTCTTACATCTGGTCCTGTTCACACTTTCAGACTTAGGAAATTATTAGCTTAGTAGACTTTGTTGAAAGGCAACCACAGGAGGGTGATGGGGGATTGGCACGAAGAAGAGGTGAGGGGTCATGAAGGAGAAGGTAGCAGTGGGGGATTTTCAGTCAATAATTACATTGTGATTTTTTAACCTGGCACAGATGCATCATAGACTTGTAACTGGACCTGGATTATTTGTACGTTAATGGAGGACCATAAATTGAAAATATGAAGGGGCGGTGGGGGTGGTACATGAATATTCTTAATTTTCCCCACCTGCCTATGAAGTCTCCCTACATGACTCTGCAGTCTCCCTATTTTTTCTGGAGGGAGACTTGAAGTCTCCCTAAAATTCCCTCTTAGGCTGGTCCCTGATTGGGGGGCAAAATTTGTGTTTGGCCCTATATTTTAAGAGTTAGCACCAGCTATGTCTGGGTCATTGGTACAGTATAAAAATATATAAATACCGAAACTATTGATATTCTGATTTGGTTTCGGTACGGTTTTCGGTATTCTCATAATATCGAAACCGTACCGAAAAATTGGTATTCCACATAGCATTAGTGATGGTACACATGCCTTCAACTGATGCAAACCCTCCTTGTATGGGGTTAAATTAGTGAGTCTGACAGTTACATGTACTTGTTGCTGCTTGCTGGCTCTGTCTATGAACTCTGGCTTCTTCCACCTACAATATGGATCCCTAGGAATATTTCACATGAATTGTCAAAGTATTAGTGCCCATTGGGATTCTTTAAAATCTTTATTGTTCGACATGCAAGACAAGGATAACACTTTCGATATTATTGGACTAACCAAAATTTTTAAAGTCCCGGCAGATACCCGACTTTAAAAATTTTGGTTAGTCCAATAATATCAAAGGCTATTTCTTAGAAGGCTATCAACCACTATTAGTGAAATCTAGACCACCAGATGATGATGGTCACGGGGGGTTGGAGTTTTCATTAAAGAGGGCATTACCTTCAACCTCCGGGATGACCTATCAAAATTCATCCCGCATGTATTTGAATCCCTATTCATAGAAATCAATGTACAAAATACCCCAAGGATAATTGGGATTATATATAGACCAAATACACCACCAAGAGCCGACATCGATCTCTTTTTGTCTAAATTAAATGATATAATGGAAATTACAAATACTGAAAACAAAAAGGCATATATCATGGATGATCTAAATATTGATCTTCTCAAATCCGCAACTCAAAACAAGACATGTACATTTATCGACACAATGTTAAATGAAGGTTTTCTACCAACCACCACAAAGGCAACAAGAGTAACTGAGCATTCAGCCACCCTCATAGATCATATATTTTCATCAAACATCACATCACTTTTCTCTTCTGGTATCACTGTTGCAGACGTATCTGACCACTTCGGAACATTTCATATTGAATTAAATCCAAAACCTATTAATGATCCACCAACTATAAAAACTAGAAAAATAAATGATGAAAGTATTGCAAACTTCCAATCCATTCTTGAACAGAGTGATTTCACCCAAATCGCCAATTCAAATTGCCCAAACACAAGCTATGACATCTTCATTGACACATTCCAAACAGCTTATGAAGCTGCTTTCCCACTAAAGGAAGTACGCATAAAAAAAAAGTTTAATAAGCAGCATCCTTGGATGACTAAGGGACTCATCATTTCTTCAAATAATAAAACAAAATTCTACAACAAAAAACTAAAGCATCCAAATGCGCAAAATATCCAAAATTATAAAAACTACTGCAAAATATTCAACAGAGTGAAAAAGCAAAGTAAAGTAGCATACTACAAAAATATATTAATAGAAAACAAACACAATATGCATGAAACATGGAAAATTCTAAACGAAGCCATCAAATAAGTGAAAATAGCCCACAATTCACCTTCGTGGTTTAGCCATCACGATACAAAAATAACAAACCCGAAGGAAATAGCACAAGAATTTAATAAGTTTTTAGCCAATATTGGAAAAATGGTAAACGACCAAATACCTCCACAAAGTAAACACTTCACTGATTACTTAACCGACAATTTTGATCACAACCTTTTTCTTAACCCCAACGACGCCAGGCGAAATTATTGATATAGTAAAGTCTTTTAAACCAAAAACAACAAGAGATCCGGATAATATTTCTACAAATCTTCTAAAGCGTTCTATCAATATTATAGCGTCCCCCTTATCAGATATTATAAACAAATCATTTAATCAGGGCATTGTTCCAGACCGAATGAAGATTGCTAAAGTTGTCCCAATTTTCAAAACAGGAGATAAACACAATCTCTCAAATTACAGACCTATTAGCATCTTATCAATTTTCTCCTAAGTCCTAGAAAAAGCCATGTCCTGTAGGCTAATTAAATTCCTAGATAAATTCGACATTTTTTATCCCCATCAATATGGATTTCGGAAAAAACATTCAACCATTCATCCAGTACTACATTTATTGAAAGAGATAGCGGACCAAAATAACAAACCAACACGAGAATCTACCCTTGCATTATTCCTGGATTTCTCGAAAGCCTTTGACACAATAAACCATGACATCTTGCTGAATAAATTGGAAAGGTATGGTATTAGAGGTATATGTAACCATTGGTTTCGTAGTTATTTATCGGAAAGGACCCAATACGTTGTATTTGGGGATTACATATTCGGACATGCAATAAGTGAGATGTGGAGTTCCTCAAGGCTCAGTACTTGACCCATTACTATTTCTGCTATATATAAATGATATCCACCTGGCCACTTCGTGTAATCTTCTCACATTTGCAGACAACACTACTACCCATTCATCAGGTTCCGACATAGATTTGCAAATCAAAAATTTTAATCAAGAACTCCCGAAAATATTTGAATGGTGCTCTGCTAACAAACTAACGATAAATGCTAAAAAAACAAAACATGTGATCTTTAATCCTTCTGCAAGGTCAGCCATTCACAGCAACAAAGATATAATGATCAACAACGAAAACATAGAAAGAATTGGTAACAATGAGGCAACACAAAGTGTTAAATTTCTGGGGATAACCATGGACAAAAAGCTATCTTATAAAGCACATATTAGTCAAGTATGTTCCAAAGTGGCAAGGGCCAACTTTGCATTGAATAAAGTTAGACATATTCTCCCACACAATGCAATGAAAACACTGTACTATTCACTTATACACAGTCATTTCCTGTACGGTATACATATTTGGGGCAACTCGAGAGGAATTAACCAACTTCAAAAAATGCAAAAGCGCTCAGTACGAATACTGAATAATAAAAGACGCTTCGCCCACACAGACCCTCTCTTTTTCCACAATGAAATACTCAAGATAACCGATCTTTACTCACTGAACGTCTCATTGTTCACATTTGACTGGTACAATAATCTTCTACCCAATTCTTTTAATAATTTCTTTAGTTGTGTCAATAACCCAACCGGTACCACAACAAGACAAACAGGTCTCTTGACCCTAAACAAATCGCATACTAAGTCCTTTGACAGCTTGCCTACATATTCGTTCCCCCAAATTTGGAATCGACTGGACCGGGAGATTTGTAATATAGAAAATAGAAAAGTTTTTAAGAAGAACCTGACACTCAAACTTATAAGTACATATATGACTGAACGAAATATCAAGCGCAACAATCCATACTGTCCCGACTGCGGATCTATCTAAGTTCTAGTTTTTGTTTTTGCGCCTGAATAACACAAATCAGAGTAAGTATATATATGCATAAAATACCCGATATACAGTAATTATGTCTGATTTTCTCATCCATTTTGGAGGGGCCCATTGCTATGTTCGCGCGTCTAGAATCTGTAATGCACGGATGGAGCAATTGACTCATTTCAATAAAACAGTTGTCAGCACCGAAGTTGTTACAAAGCATTTCACCAACAAACTTTTTCAAATTAACCCATTGCCCAGAGTAGGCTGTGAACAATTATAACTATACAAGTTAATTATTTGCTTTGGCAGCATAGCTTGTGACCCCTCATCGAAGCGAGAGCCATAAGCTCGCTTCGATGAGGGGCGTCATTGGCAGTGCTTTGAAGGAGTAAAATTAAAAAATAACACCATTTTAAAAGTAAGAGTTTTAATAGCGTTAGTAATTCCTTCCAGCATGCTGGGTGAGTGAGGTACAAAAATTACCATTCTAACCCATAACAGTTACTAATATAATCACTTACTGAAACATCTGCCACAGTCTGTTTGAAACCATATAGAGCCGTACGATTTTCTTTTTTCCCTGAGGAAATGGCAGGTAGACAGCCAATCAGGCTATGCCATTTCCTAACAGTATACATTAAAACTGTAGTAATATTTTGTGTAACACCTTCACCATTGAATTGTATAATGTGTACTGTTGAATAAAATATCATATCATATCATACTATCTGACATGGTATGGTCCAGGATGTCATTAAAACCCCAATAAAATACATAAATATGCCAGTGGATCAAGACTTCATAAGTACAAATGTGAAATCAAAACTGAATCAAGAAAATCAAGATGCCATGTCTTCATATTTAATTTTTGACATGGAAGATTTGACAGAGTAGTTGGCAAAAATGCAGACAGAGAATTTTGATCAGATTGCAAGCAAGTCAAGGCGTGGTAAAAACTCCTGGTCCAGTTTGTAATGAAAGGTTCCTTTCAAATGAACTATGAATAGAATATAAGACACTTTATGTGTGAAGTAGTGTGGCTAGCGAGTTTCCTTACATTAATGTACACAGCATTTCTTAACTGGAAGAGTGCTGGAATCCCATATTTGGGCTTCATTCTGAAATGTCAGTACCACAACTTAAAGGCTTTATATTCAGTGGATGTTCTACATATCACCTTTGAAGCAAAATTATTTAGTCTGTTAGGATTTGCTTTGTTACAATTTATGGGAGAGTGCCTATTGTTACAAGGCAAAGATTTATGAATAAATTTTGATGACCAAAAATAATTCAGCACTCCACCAGTTAATGACAAAATTTTAGTGATTTATATTTAATACAAGCAAGCCTGAGTTTAAGACAGATTCTGTCTTTGTATGTAGATAAAGATAATTTACCTTTCCAGCATCTATAACACGCAGGACATCAGTTCTGTTTGTTACGTCAATATGTGCAGAAATTGAAGGTATAATCCCAGCAAACTAAAGTAGAAAAAATGAAAATAAAAAACATCTGAAATTAAAAGGAAATTATGTTAATCTGAACGGCACACTTGTATAGAGGATTTCCAAAGGGTCTCCAGTTTGTAGTGAAATTTATAAAAAAAAAAACAAGTTCAGTAAATGGGTGCAGGCAAAAATGGCAGGGGGCAAAATGGCACCAACTCTCGTTGGCAAAAATGGCATCAACTCGCGTTGGCAAAAATGACACCAGGGGGAGTGGGTGCCAAAAACAAATAATTCTTCACATTTTAATTTATTTTTATTAACAGTCAATCATGGTACGCCAATACTGGCTACAGTTGTCAATGTAAAGATATTCTAGTATTACCATTTTGTTTAGCAAATGTATCAACCACATCACATGTATTTTCAAGTAATAAATTACCTTTCTGATGAAAAATATATGACCCCAAAGTCTGACAATCTTTGGTTGACCATTTTGTTTCTCAGATAATCTTTTATATATTGGAGAGCCAAAAAACTGTGTTCACATTATACGGAAGACACTGATAGAGTGAGTGCTAGCTTAACTGCTTTTTGTAAATTTGGCAGTGCTGAACGGGGAATAAATGTCTATTCAAGTACCAGTACCAGACATTCTTGTTTGAAATCATTCAAGCCAGTATTAACTGTGTGTATGGGCAGTTTGTGAATGGTAGCGACATAGCCAGACCGTGTCAATAAAATGAACAAGTTCTTTAACACGCACGTTATCCATCTCCTGAATTTCCACAAAAAATTTATGTACACGTGAACAGGGCATAAACACAGGCCTGGTCTTTTGAGGGGAGCTATATCTCCCGCCCTCCTGCAAAATCAATTTGAGGAGAGCCATAATTTCTATCCTTAAGAGCTGTAATAGCTCTCCTGAAACCATCAATTCCCTTATTAATAAATGACTTAAATATAGCTCTCATGGCACAGGTTTAGGGGAGCCGTAGTAGCTTCCCTAGATTTTTTAAAAGTCCAGACCTGTAAACACATATAAACTTTCAGCTGGGGCGAAAAATTCACCTGCTGATTTAACTCTTCTGCACACATCAACGAGAACCAGATCTAATCGATGTGAATAACAATGAACAAAGAAAGCATTGGGAAACTGCTCCCTCAAATGGGTTTGAACACCAAATAGGTATTCTGATACAACACTTGTGCCGTCATAACACTGTGCAACAAAATTAACACTTCCTAATCCATGTGATTTCATTTATCTCACAATTTGTTGTGTAAGAGCTTCGGCATTCAGTTTGTCTCAAATTGTCTGCCCCATGAAATTGAAGAAATTCCTCTCTTACGACATGAATATATAAAGTGAGATCAAATGGTTTCACATGCCGAAGGCACTCTGGGACAGTTTGAGGCAAGCCCCTTTCAACTCTTCGATGATTTGAAATAATTAGTTGAAGCTTTTTCACAGAGCCGACCATGACAGGAAGCAGCAGAGGAGGAAAGGCCAAGGGAGGAGGCTTTGGTGGTCTTATTGGTGATCTGGTTGAGGTGTTAACCTCCCTCAGGTGAAGGCCAGTGTGAGAGGGGGGGGCTCTCGACAAAGGTGCTACCTGTTCCCGAGGCTGATGTGGTGTCTTTATCAGGCAAGTATAATCTACCACTTGTTAAATATTATTTCCTGAGGCCTTCATTGGCAAGTATAGTCTGCCTCTGTCAATTGTCGGAGAGGTTGAGCTGGCTTCTGTCGGAAGGCTTCTTTCACAGGAGTAAACCGAGACATGTACAAAACCAACAGGCCCTTTTCGGAGTCTACCCAAAGAAAGCCTCGAACTTCGGGGACAGGCTGGCATGTTAACCTATTTGGCAGGGCCTGAATGTGCTCTAGTAGCATTTCTAAAAAAAGGGCAAGAAGAGTGACGCAGGACCAACGCTCGGCTCCCCGAAGTTGGGTGACCACCTCTGGGGAAGGAGTGGAGGATTATCAGAATCCATAACGGTTACTAAGTATCCATAGCGGTTATAATAATTCTGTAATGGTTTTTGGGGAAGAGAGAGAGAAAAAAACGGAAAAGAAGTGCATGTGTTTGTGATGAGTGGCTGTCTTTGTCTTGTAACTTATCCCTATCTACCAGCTGGATTAAATTTGTTATAAATGACCTTAATAAACTGCAGTAACAAAATATACTCTATCGACAACAAGCCAACATAAGTGGAAGTGTAACTTTATCCTCTGGGGCAGCTGGATAAGTAGCATTATCAATGAAATTAGTTGATTGGCACAACATAATAAACTCGACCGACAATAATTAACTTAATGCGATACACCTGAACTTTAAAATCTCCATATATACTTTTAATAAATTTTAATTTAATCTGGCTACGTCTTTGCAATTGAATAAGAGTAACCCCGGGGAACGGGACTTTCGGGTTTGGACTGACCCCAGCCCACACATGGCGTAAAAGACCTTAAGTTTTTGCTTTGGTACGTCCTTTAAAGGGATGTACCAAACCATAAAATTAAAATAGGGGCGTTCAGGCCATGTTTGGACTAGCCCCCTAGGTTCTGACTTCTGCGCCAATAGTAAACAAGGGGGTTGTATCGTGAATCCAGGTTATATGGTAGTAACCCCGGGCTCGGAACTTTGTGGGGCCTGGGTTTGGCCCAGGATTCTTGTGTTAGGGCTTCCCCAAGCCCAAACATGACCTAAAACTAAAAGTATGTGTTTTAATTTTGGCTTTGGTGCGTCTTTGCAAGGACGTACCAAACCATAAAATTAAAACACGAACTTCTAGGCAATGTTTTGACTCCCCTCCCCAGGTTCTGACTTTTCCGCAAGCAGTAAAGATGGGAGGGGGGGGGGGGGGGGTTGTATCGTGAATCTGGGAGTATTTACAAAATGGCAAGACGAGGCACTCAGGACCAATGCTCGCCTATCCAGGGGTGGATGACCATCTCTGGGGATGGAGTGAAGGATGATTCGAGTCCATAACGGTTATGAAATGTCCTTAGCGGTTAAAATTTGAATTGTTGAATTTAGGGTCTCGGTTGACCTAGAGGTGTTTATTGATGATGCTATCAAAAGCGAGTTGGACTTTGACATCATACCCAGGGCCTTCATGTGGGCGGTAAGTTTTCTTGAGGAGGTTGGCATCCGAGCATTTGGTAGACAGAGATTTCTTTTTCTTTTTCTGTTTCTGTCCCGTTGGTTTCAGTGGTGGTGGTGGTGGTTCTGCTTTCTTTCCCTTCCTCCGATGTGAACCAGTGCGAAAGGGCCCGCGAAAGGTGCTACAAATCCCAGAGGTGGGTTTCGTCTGATATTTGACGGTGAGCTGAACACAGCCACTCTCAACATGGACATCCCAGTTGAGAAGTGAACTGGCGTCCAACACCCTCTGGTATCCTTAATTTTCTTTGGCAGGAAATCCCTGGCTAATTAAAGAACCTAAAATGCACCCGCAAGCTTAAATACTCACTTTTATATAACACAGCACAGAAAATGGCAGAATAAAATGAATTAAATAATGGTGCCGTTTTCGCCATCCGAACTGGTGCCGTTTTCGCCAACGCATGGAGCCATTTTTGCCAGTGCAAATGGTGCTGTTTTCGCCACCACTGGTGCCGTTTTCGCTCACATGGTGACATTTTCGCCAGGTGCCGTTTTTGCTCACATGGTGATGTTTTCGCCAGGAGCCATTTTTGCACGGTGCCATTTTGCTATAACCCCAGTAAATCAGGTCTGCACCAAGTTTTTGCGAAATAGACCAAATTTACTGGAAAAGTTTCATAAATTTCTCTAAAAATGAGGGATGAGTTCAAGATTCTATTAATCACATGACCCAAAACCCAATAAAAGAATAAATGAGTCGATAAGCAAGCAGCATTTCTCATGTGGCCTCGAAATACAAATGTACATGTATGTTGTTGAAAACAATGCATTGTTTGGCAAGGCACCTACTCCAAAATTTTTGTTTGAACAACAATTCAAAACTTAAAGGCCTGTTTTTTTTTTTATACATAACACTACGTTTATCTAAACTAGAGGTACTGTGATCAAGCTCACAAAGTGATATCCCCCACGCCTGAAATGTATAAGTTAGATTATCTCCCCTTGGAAATGTCAGAACGGAATTATATTGCTTCATGCACATCTGCATATGGAGTTCTTCCATTGTGTAAAGTTTCATGAAAATTCTTCAAATGGTTTAGGAGGAGTTGCAGTTACAAGGATGGACAGATGGACAGATGGACGGACAGACAGACGGATGGACAGGGTGATTCCTAGATACCCCCCCCCCCCAAACTTTGTTGGCGGGGGGGTATGATAATACACTAAAGAATACAACTGCAAACACCCCTGGATACTTGAAGAGTGTTACTGAATGGTTGGGGAGTGTGGTGGCTCAATGGCAGACTGTTGAACTTCTATGCTAGAGGTCCCAAGTTTGATCCCCATCCGGGACAACCCACATTGTTTCCTTGGGCAAGTCACTTTATCCTGGCTGCCTACATGAGGGCACGATGACGCCGTGTACTAAGGCATACTGCACGTTGATGGTGCACATGTCTTCAACCGCTGTAACCCTGCTTGAGCATAGCTTGAACAGAGTTAGAATGTTGAGGAGCTGACAGTTGCTCGTCGATGCTCGGTGGTTCTCTTCAGGTACTCCGGCTTCCTTCACCCATAAAACTGTCACGGTCACGATTAGCCATTGTGCGTAAGTATGTGACCTTAAACAACAATAAATAAATAATAAATAAACACTGAATGGTTGAAGTAGAAGTTTAACTCTTTTCCTCACAAATTAGTCAATTCCACCCACCAGACCTATCAACCTCTGAATGTAACTGTCAGTGAGATTTTGGTGAGTTGTCAGGGAGATTTCCAAGCTTGTCAGGGAGATTTGCATGTGCAGGCAGCACATCAATAATTTACATTTCATGCTTCCTACCCTTACCCATACTCCATCGTAATACAGTGGAACCCTGTTAATTGAATAGCCACTTTGCCAATGAAAAATATTCAATTAACAGGAATTGTGTCACTTTCCTGTATTCTAGAGATAAACTTAGCATTTACTCTATTATATCTTATTTGACAGAGCTCCATGAGAAGATATAATAGATTAAATGCCTGTATTGGATGTACTGAGGCCAAATAGGTCTATAAACAAAGGAAAACTGGGGACAGTCCAGGTATTTCTTGACAGGTTACAAGATTTTTATTTAATTAACAGGAGTTTACTGTATAACCTATATTCAATTAACAGGTTAAATTTGTACTGGATGTATGGAAAATGGTTTTGTGTTGGAAAATTATATTCACTTAACAGGGTTATTCAGTTAAGAGATATCCAATTAAGTGGGCTCCACTGGAGATGTACATTATATACTACTCAAAGTTTGCTAAGCACCAAGTATATCCAACTACGGTACTTGCTTTACGTTTTAGTTGAAATATTGAAATGAAAAGTGTATATATTTTTTATTTAATTATATCTTTAATGATTTAAGTACAGAAATTAAGATTTTGTTTGTGTTTGACATTATTTTTTAGCTTTTGAATACGACAATCATGGAAAATGGATATTTTTGGTAAGAGAAATTCTCTCAAATTTGCCAAAAAGTTGACAGAGCGAACTGGTATGGGTTCAATATTGAGTATGAGACCCATTACTGTTAATTACAGCTTGACAACGCCTTATCATGCTTCCAATCAGGTTCCTGATGGTCCTTTGTGGGATGTTGTTCCATTTTTGGACCAGCATGGCACCAAGCTCCTGGACACTTCTTGGCTGGACTGGACGGGCTGAAATTGCAAGCTGCAACTCATTCCAGACATGTTCGATTGGATTGAGGTCAGGGGATCTTGCTGGCCAGTCCATACACTCAATCCCCTCCCTCTGCCGGTACTTCCCAACAGCATGGGCAACATGAGGATGTGCATTATCGTTCATCAGAATGAATCTATCACCCACTGCACCTGCATACAATCTGACGTGGACATCCAGGATCTCATCAATATACTGCTGTGCAGTCAATGTACCACATTCAAGGACAAGAGCTCTGTACATCCATCCCTGCTGATGCTGCCCTAGACCATGATTGACCCTCCACCATAGTGGTCATGCTCAGCTATGTAGGCTGCATGGAATAGCTCTCCTGGTCTTCTCCAAATCCTAGACTGCCTATCTATGTGGTCTAGGCAGTACCTTGACTCATCCGTAAAAGGGACAGGTCGCCAATCTTTTCTGGTCCATCCAACGTGGTCCATGGCCCATTCATATCGTGCCTGGCGGTGGTTCTGGGACAGCGGAATGCAAATACATGGTCTTCTCGATCGGAGACCACCTTCGTGCAACCTTGCCCGGATAGTCTGCGATGAAACATTTACCCCGGATGCATTCTGAAGGTCACTGCAAAGCTGGGTTGTTGTGGCAAAGCGGTTCCTATGGGCCTGAATGATCAAAAACCAGTCTTCAGCTGCAGATGTTGCCCTGTCTCTGCCACCACCATGCCGTCTCACTGGTGTGCCATACTGCTGAAATCTTGCCCAGGCTCTGGTGATCACCGTATGGTGCACACCAACGGCTTCACCAACCGGACTATGGGTAGCCCCTTCTCCACCATCCCTACAGCCCTCCACATTTCTGCTTCAGACAAATGTCTTCTTACATTTGCATTTGCCATATTCAATCATTAAATCACAAGAGTTTGTGTTGAATGAAATGAAGATTGAATACCCTACACATGTCATGTACATGTAGACAGTACACGAAAACATCATGAAATTCAAGGGGTACATGCTTTCCATGACTGTCATGAAAAGACTGCCTGTCAACTTGTGTCAAGAGAGCTAATGAAAATACTGGGGACCATCTCAATACATTCCTCAATCATATCCACCAAACATATCGCAAATATGTCACAAGCAAATTTCACAATGATGTGTCAAATATTTGGTGTTTAGCAAAGTAGTATATTTAATTTTATAGAACAACTTAAATGGTATTTCTCAATAAAAGCATACAAATAATACATGGATACCACTAGATCCAGCTCTCAGAGCTGGTCCCAGTGACATCCATATTTATATGTTTTTTCTTGACAAAGTTCCAAAATATTCCCTGTTTTCTGAGACCTGTATCAGTTTTGGCCACAGTGTTAGAGTGAACCAGTATTTCATCTGTAACTATTATTTTTTGCTAAATGCAAAAACTGACTAAAATGTTTGTGCGCGGGTCCGATGTGGCATACTCCTCACCAAACGTCCAATATCAGCTTGACTGATGTTATTCCATTCTTTTTACAGTGCAGCGGCAAGTTCCTGGACATTGGTAGGGGGCTGTTGGAATTGTTGTAGGTGCTTGTCAAGCATATCATCGACGTGCTCGATTGGTGAAAGGTCTGGACTTAGTGCACGCCAAGGCAGTGTAATGATGTTCTGCTCCTGGAGAAACTCTGTAGCGACACGGGCCCTGTGTGCTCTCTGCATTGTCATCTTGGAAAATAAATTGATGGCTGTGACGTCACCCAAATGGCACCACATGAGTTGCTAAGATGTTGTCACGGTAGTACAGCCCTGTGACATGCTCTTGTATGACATGTAATGGTGGTCTGCTTGTCATGGTTATGCCTCCCCACACCATAACCGATCCACCACCCAAACAATCGTGCTGCCAAACGGTTACGTCATGGTATCGTTCGTTCCGCCACCACCACAGTCTGTTTCACCTGTTGTGTAAGTTGAGAGTGAACCTCAATTCATCATAAAACATGACTTTGCTCCACTGATGATTGTCCCAGCACTGTCGTGCTCCACACCAATTACGCCTTGCTGCAATGTGACATTCAGTCAAATGTGGAATTATTCGAGGTCATCGAGCGTACAAATTGCAGCTGTGTAGGTGATTCCGGATAGTCTGACCACTGGCTCGCACATCTGTCACTTGGTGCAGCTGCTGTCCAATTTCTGAGGTACTTCAATGGCAGTTACATAATGCTGTGATTCGGATGAAACGAACCTAGTTAGCAGTTGTTGCCCTTGGATGACCTGACCGACACCTGCCATCAACATTGCCTGTCTGGCGGTAGTGTGACCACAACCTAATCACCAATTGAGTAACGTTGAGAATTTGAGCCACCACAGCCTTCTGTTGCCAGCTTCCAGCATGCTAATGACATGCAAACATTCATCACGTGTCAGTCTTCACATACCTCAAAAGTTACGTTTCAATCAGAATCTTTTGATGAACGAGTTTATACCAAGAAAAGAATGATGAGACCTCTGAAAAAGCCTGTCCAGTACAAATGAAAATTTCAAGACATTAATGTGGTGCTCGTGTGAAAAACCTGCATGAAACTTTCGTAGGCTGGTGACATTCATGATCCACACTAAACTTGGTAACATATTGATGTGTCCAATCATGCATATCCACTATCATTTTCCAAAAATATCAACATCAGTTTGGACATTCCCTACTTTTCTTTAATAGTATATATTTCAGCGAGCGTCCTCTGATGCCCTTTCAAAATATGACCTAAAACTTAGAGCCGGCAGGCCCGGTACACTCAATGTCATCATCAGGCATTAGATACCACAGAATAAACTTTGTCAATTTACTTCTCCCTGTGCATGTTCAAAGTCCGAACAAATTTCAAACGGGAACACAGGACACCGTTTACGACCGTTGAACCTGAGAACTTCCATTTGAAATTAGTTTCTACTTCGGTCACACTGCGCGCATCGGCAAATGGCAAATCATTGTTTTATTTCCATATTGATAGGGTTCTTGGCAATTTATAAACTTGACTGATTTGAATCTCAAACTAATAATGTGACTCCCAATTCGTTAAGTAAAGTAAGTTGGAGCCCCGCGTATTTATAACTATCATTATTGAGAAGCAATTCCTGGTTCTCATTATAATTTTATTTACTGATAGGAACATCCCGACTTTGAGTCGATTACTGCTGGCGACTAGTTGACTTCCAAAAGTAGCTAACCATTTCAAAACTAGGTTAAAAAGAATCGGGACTGAGACAAAATATAGTCAAAATATTCTGTACTTTCTTCCATTCGCCATTGTAGAATGTCACCTGTCGAAAAATGAAAACACTGAATCTGAAATGCTATTTTTGTTTGTTTTTTTCTTAATGGGACCTTGTTTTTACATACCATATTTACTCTATGTATTGGGACAGCTAAAAATAATTATTTTCACGGGTGTCCCAATTGTTAGAAAATGGGGAAAGAACACAGCCTGGTCTTGATTTGATGCTGAATAAAGTTGTGTATGATTCGTTTTCCATCACTATATATGAAAATCGGCATCCAATTTTTTTTTATATTTTCATTTTTTGCTTCGAAAACATAGCTTATGATCCCTCATTGGAACGAGCGCATTGCGCACGTTCCAATGAGGGATCATAAGCTATGTTTTTGAAGCAAAAAATGAAAACTTTAAGTTACTCAAGAATTTTTTTTATGAGTGTCGTCTGCTACTAGCGACGGGCCAACTGGAAACAAATCTCCTGAATGTCCCAAACTTTGGAGCATAAAAAAAATATAGCTTTCTCGAAAAAATGTGTGTCCCAAATCATAGAGTGTCCCAATACATAGAGTAAATACGATAATTTATATTTCTGAAATTGGAACCCACTGATGTATCTCATTGTAATTGGATTGCTCAAAATTTGATGCACCCTGTTGCTACATGTATAATGACAAATCCCACAATTTTTGTCTTTTTGAATCTTCAACAGAACATTCCAAACCAAATGATAATGGAGGTCAGATCTATCATGAATCCTCTTAAACAAATATCATTTTCTCAGTCTGTTTATTTATTTATTTCGGTTTAGCAATGTCAGACAGCTTTACAGATGGATGAAGCCGGAGAGAGAACCATCGAGCCATGGCGAACAACTATTAGACTAGGGCTGTCATGATTTTTGAATTTAGGAATCAATTAATAGTCAAAAATAATCGATTAATCGTAGATGACCCCCCCCCCCCCCTCTCCCTCTCTTTGAAGTCATTAAAAATGAAGTACAAGTCTGTTAACCTACCTCAAGTAAACAATGAAGACAATCCTCTTTTAGGTACATTCAAAGTTTTGATGTTCCAAACTTTTGAACCGTCAGTGTAATAATCAAGACCGGTTGGCAGTTTCGAACTTCACAAGTTCACAACGGCCAACTGGTCTTGATTATTACAGTGGCGGTTCAAAAGTTCAGAACATCAAAGCTTTGATTGTACCTGAAAGACAAATGCTTCTAACGGCTTCTTGAGGTTTAACGTCAACATTCTTGACCTTTTACCTTTAGAAACAATCTTTTTTTCATCAATTTTGTTTTTAATTATTAAACATCTAAAACTGGGTAAAATTTACCGATTCTTCACCAACGAAAAATACCAATAGATTTTGGCATGACTGATCAACAATCGATTAATTGATTAATCATGTCAGCCCTATATTAGATTCCCCAGTCTCAGTTTTACAGATGGATGAAGCTAGAGAGAGAACCATCGAGCTGTGACAAACAACTATTAGACTTCCCAATCTCAGTCTGTAAAGAGCTGTTGTTAAAAAATCTGATAAAAATGTCACTGTGTGTGAATTATAATGTGCAAATATAAAAGAAAGCTACATTGTACATGTATATATTAAATAGGTATTTTGGATATACTCACTCTAACTTTCTGCTCAATATAACCTTCAAAAAGATCTTTAGGTTCAATATGGTAATCAGGTGGCATAAGGTATGGTCTTCTTGGATACACCTTCGAGTTAGAAGGGCCTGCCATCCCTTTCAGACCACCATACTCCATCTGAAAAAAATCCAGTTAAAACATTATCCAACACACTCAATAACAAAATTTGTTCTTTTAATTTTTTTTTCTTCAAATTTTCCACAAAATTTCAACAAAATCATATCATGTGACCCCTCAATGGAATGAGCTTGGTCCGAGGGAGTTATATGACATGGTTTTCTGGTAATATAAAAAAACAAATTTCAACTGCTCCTTTTGTAAATATTTTTTTATTGGGATTTAATGACACTTTCCAACAACCCTGGTCACATTGTGCGGGGGTGAGGTGGGGAGGGGGGTGGGGGGGTGGGGGTGGGGGGGGGGGGGGGGGTCCAAGCATTCTTATTCCAGGCATATCAATAATATCAGAGTCTTGAGTTGGGGACATGTATGAAGGTAGTATCCCTCTCCCATTAATGGGGCTGGGGAGGGAAGCATATTTTAAAACATTTCACACCCGGCCCAGCCCTAGAGAAATTTCAACAAATATGCCCCATATGGCACTTTTTGGAGACATTTTGAGGATTAAAAGAATGGCAAGTGTGGTTTGTAATCTGTAATTTCTAGCTGATGGCCTATCCAGATTGAAGAATTCAGGCTTTTAGGGGGACCATGGAGATTGGGGGCAGGTCCAGGCTCCCCATGGTTATGCCACTTCACTGCAGAAGCTCACGTATTGAAAAAGAAACACAAAAATATTACATCTTAGTTGAGGCACTGTTTTGTTGTTTCAGTATAAAATGATCCAAATCAGTGTGCAAAATGTGACGACAACGCTCATTTCATTCGTGTGGTGGTTATGAAAATTTAAATCTATGCGAAGGGTTACCCAAAAGTTGCATCTTGAAAGGTAAAATCTGAGTCACTTAACTGGTAGAGTGCTAAATTTTTTCTCAGCCTCAAGATTTGTTCACACATTTTTGTCTTGAAGATAATATGAAGAACATCACAGAATGTGAAGCCTTTAATTTTAGGTAAATGCAGTTTGGAATAAAGCCCAAATATGGGCTTCTAGCACTCTACCAGTTAAGCAGCCTTTCTTGTGTCTAGATAGATTTTTAGACTTTTGCCAAGAGGCTATATATATTTCAATTCCATGCAATATATGAATACTTGTTAATGATAAAAAAGCAGTTTCCCAAGAATTTTTACCTAGCCGAGGATTCAGTTAGCCATCTCCAATGCACGTGAATGCCACTGAATGGTCAGTCAGTTAACGTCATTTTTTAAATATTGCACACTGAAATCAGAATTAGGCCTTTAACCATTTAACCCTTTACCCAATTCACACGAACCCAAATTTGTAATTCTAATTATTTTATTTCAAATTTTTAAAAAAAGTTTCAACAAAGCTATATCAAGTGATGCCTAAATGAAACATGCTCAAAGAGCCTGTTCCATGAGGGGGTCGCATGATATGGTTTGGTTGAATATTTTTTTAAAATAATGTTTTTTAAATTGCTCAATTTGTAAATTATGCAGGCAGATGCAGTCGATTTGTTACATGTAGGTGAAAGGTTATGGGTTAATAAGCATGTCAGATAGGAAATGAGCTTAACAAAAAAAGAACTGCTACAGTACATGTACAGTCGCTGTGGACGGGTCATAATCCATGCGTTGGTAGTAATGTCCATGGATACACTTACCAGGTAATAACAAGACTAACACAATGACCGCATGGCCATGGATGCCCCCGAAATATTACCTTGATCTGTGACCTGGACCTCCATCGAACAAAAAACAATTTTGAGCACGACACATCGTCTCCTCATAAGCAACATGGTTGCAAAGTTTCAACAAAATCCAACGAAGCATCTGAGTTATGGAGTGGACATGAAAATCTTCCTGATGGACAGAAACACCATACGTCCCCAGAAATGTTTTTGGGGGCATAAAAATCATCATCAGCAAAATTTTAATTCATGAATCAAGAGATGAACCCCATGCTTCATTAATTAAATTTCTGATGATTAGGCCTAAAAAAATAAAAAGTCTGTTTCTCAGGCTCTCCCACATGGTCCTTTTGGCTGCCGCATGCTCTCTTTTTATAACCAATTTAAACTTAAAAAAATAAAAATTGAATGGTTTATGTCTGATATTTTACCCAAGTTAAAAAAACTGATGAATTTGTCCCTTGAGTGCAAGATGGCTTTGCAATGCTTTAGCATTGCAAAGCCTTCTTGCACTCAAGGGATGAAATACACCACCACCCATGCTATTCTGTAGATTATGAGGCCTAAAACTTGAACCAAGGACATGAACTTTTGATGGCAAAGAAGTAATAACTGAAATAAAAAATAAAATAAAAAACTGCTCGCCCGCATGCAATTTCATAAATAATGGCCTGAGAAACAAAAGATCTACTTTGTGTGGCCTTATTCCTATAATTAGTGTTCTAATATTATTGCATCCATGGAAATATTGCCCAACCATGGAAAGTGGCCAGTCCATGGCATCCATACTGCAAAGCCATGGTTAAGCCAATTCATTAGGATTCAACATACATTTGTGCTTCTTTCATTCAACTGCATAATGAACAGATAATTCAGCTTCAGAAGCAAGAGTACACATAACAGGAACTACATTTACAAGTAAAATGAATCCAATTTATAAATCTATTTATGCAAAACCAGTTTCACATAAATCATTAAAATTGACAGAATACTCCAAAAAGAAAAACAGAAAACTTCAGTCACTCTCTGGGACTATCCACTGTGACACATGTGTATCAGACAAAAGCTTGCAATAATGAATTCATCACAAAAATTCAAAATAAACAAAGGTATTCGGACAAAAATTGAGAAACTAAAGTTATAAATAATTATTTCTGGAAAAGATTTATGCTTTTCTAAGTAAGCAGACTAATACATACAGCAGCAGTTAAAATAAGTTATAGATAGCCTGCAAAAATTACTGTTCTTGGTTATCCTATTCCTCACTAACCACTGAAGACCATGATGCAAGTATCATTTCATCAAAATACATGTTTGTATCAAAAGAAATGCAGATAATTGGTCCTAGAAAGGGAAGAAGATATCGCAGTTTTCTTGTTGATAAATTGTATATAGCATGGGTTTTTTTACAAATGGTACTGTACATTTGAAGGTAATACAGCATAAATTGTTCATCCAAGCCCTTGGGCCATTTTAATATTCATTTTTACAACATTTACTTTTTGTACTGTCTGATCAGTCAGCCATGTACACAATATCATCCTTGGCTTATATTTCATATTTACAGCAGGCACACAGTATGGTGATTCAGTACTATTATTATACTTTGAAACCTTGCATACAGTTATTTGTATGTCAAACATACAAAGGGAGAGCAAATTCTTAACCCTTTACCTAACATGAAAAGCAGATGACACTTGCAAACAAAATTCTTGAATAACTATTTTTTTCTATTTTTTGTCTCAAAAACATAGGTTATGACCCCTCATTGGAATCAGTTCGACAAGCTCGTTCCAAAGAGGGGTCATAACCTATATTTTTGAGACAGAAAATGAAAATTGTATGGTGATTTTTGTAAATAGCACTGGCTGGTTTTGACCGTTATGTTGTTTAAAGGGTTAATAAAATAAACTGACAGAGAAGAGAGTGAGTGATTAACTGGTAGAGTACTGGAAGCCCATATTGGGGCTTTATTCTGAAATACATTTATTTATTTATTGGTGTTTAAGGTCATATTTTCTGCACAATGACCACAGCATGGATACAAAATCCAGTTCAGCTAATCATTTATACCCATGCCGCCCAATTTAGGGGACTTCCATCCTAGGCATCAGTTACCGGTTTCTATTTTACCAAAAGTACATATATATTTTTGTACCATAAAGGGTTCATATTCTATGAATGTACTGCATATTATCTTTGAAGTGACATTAGTTAGTCTGTATGCAATTGTTTTCAGGCGCTTTCACATACACTGTAACCAGTCCCAAGACATTTATTTATTTATTGGCATTTGAGGTTACTTTCAGTATTTCTCAATAAATCATGGCAGCAACATAGGAATGCAGTGAAGTTTTGCTTATCGTTAATACCTATCCTGCCCATTTTACAGGACTTCCATCCCAGTCACTGGTTCCAGGTCCTGTTTTACCAGTGAAACAGAACTTGTTTACTGCAGTGAACAAGTGCTGTGCCACTTCCCAGGGTTCCAACAGAGGGGGTGGGGGGGGGAGGGGGGCAGAGATAGGGGGTAGGGGCAGGAGCAGACAACTAAACAAAGTAATTGAGTTTATTAATCCTTTATCCAGCAAAGCAGCCATATATATTCACAGTTATTCATATGATATGGCATACAAATTTCATTATTTTCTTCATTTTGTACTTTTAACTCTTTAGCAAACATAATTGTCAAACCCAGCCAGCGTTATTCACAAAAAATCACCATTTAGTTATCATTATTTTTTCATTTTTAGTAAAAAAAAAACAAGCTCATTGAGATTGTTCCAATAAGGGATCATAAGTATGTTTTTGATGCCAAAAAATTAGTTATTCAAAAAAATTTTTTGCAAGTGTCATCTGCCTTTCATGTTAGTTAAAGGGTTAAGACACTGTTTATGACCTCTTATTGGAACAAGCTCAATGAGCTCATTCCAATGAGAGGTCATACGCTACATAAAGATATATGTTTTGGAGATTAAAAAAATAAAATTGTAGTTTATTCACAAAATATAAAATAAGTGCCGTTTTCAAGCAGTATTGGCTAAAGAATTAACAAAACACCATGGAAGAGGAACTTGCACTTGCATGTGATAGCAAAATTTCCATTCAGGGGACCACTGGGCTACAACCAAAGTTCCATGAAGGCCCTGCAGGGCTGAGATTAATCAGTTCCTTAAACAGTGATGTGAAAAAATTGGTTGGGACTTTCAAACACACAGGAAGTCATTTTTATAAAGTGCAGCCCCTTCAGAACTTACATGTACATGTAAATCGGACCCACAAATCATTTTTAGGTTCCCTGTTACCAACCTTGTACAGGTCCTGAAAAGGTGAGGCCTATTTCAAGAGCTGACAATTTACTATAGTGCTGCTTTTACTTTTTCTCAAGACTTGGAAAGAAACAGAGGCTCAAGTGAGACTAAAACACTCACCTGGACAAAGTTGTCAAAAGAGATGAGTGTGTCAGTCAGTGATGGAAGCAAGAGCAATTTTTTGATTTGTCATGGCACAACCAAAGGCAATATTTTTGTTTGGCTATTAATTTCTGCTGGTCCTAGGAAAGATTCCTTGGCAAAAACAATGCTTTCTTTTATGAAGTCTCAAAAAGCATCCATACAAAATTTTTGTTTTGTTTTGTTTAACTTCTGTGGTTCTCACTACCCCAAAATTTTGAGGGGGCATACATCAAGTACTTATGACCTAGTTGTACTACAAAACAGTTGTTAAGAAGTGTCCAAATTCCATGCGTGTGTTACTCCATGATGATGCTTGAATTTTTTTTCCCAGTAAAACCGGCACACAAATGCCATGATGAAATGAAAAGCTTCTGCGTGTTTCACTTTCAAGGAACATTCTGTTGAAGTCTGTGACAATAATTCGTTCCTTGCATTGTTAATACCATGAAGATGTTAATTAAATACAAATACAAATTGGCAGGCCGATCATTCTTTTTTCACCGCGACTTTAATGTGCTTCTCGCAATTCATGTGGATGGAATAAACTGACAGTGACTCAATTATATCGAGAGTCAACATAACAAAATTATTTCTTAGGTGTGCATGCTTGCACTGCTTTTTATAGGAATGTAATGTTTATTTTTCAAAAAGACAAGACTTCAGGCCAACTGGGGCAATACAGAAATCCAAATCGTTCATTTTCTTTGAAGTCAGCCATTCATAGTAAAAAAATGCACAACAAATTGATAAACGATAAATAAATTTCGAGAGCAAGGCCTGCTGTATGATGGTAGTCTCAAAATGAGCAATTCCACTAACTTTTCACAATGTGTTATGTGAGGTGTCATTTACCACTGAATGAAGATGTTAACCCCCGACCTCCCCCCCCCTCCCCACTTCCCCTACTGACTATCGCATGAAGAATCAGTGAATAAAGGCATAAATTTCATACCACAGGTTTTTTAGACTCCTGCACTACATGAATTTCAGTTTGTGGAAAATTGACATCCTGTTTTCATTCACTGGAATTGAATAATATTCGCTTAAACAACAGAAAACACGAACGAGTTTTAATTATTCCATTTATTCGTTAAATGCGACGATCTAAAACTTCATTTTGCACACCCCCGCAACAAGATCAATGACTAACATTCGTAACAAGATTGCTGCTCATCACATGTTTTTAATTGTATAACAAATCGTCCCTATTAAATTCGGCCCAGAAAACCATCAGGCTAGCATAAAGAACATTCTTTTCATTGGCCCACTGGAATTCACCAGTTGCATTTCATATAATGGGAGAAGTAAGTTACCACTAAACAACCACAGATGGGGGTTTTCCACCCAGCAATCATTTTCAAGTTTAAGGGATCAGCAGAAGTACCAGCAGTATTTGAAAGATTGCCAGTGGTGCCCCAACTTTTACTCTTAAATTTAAGTATATGTCAGGTGTGAAATGCACACCACAACCGGTGATGTAACAAGAGCACCACCTAGCGGGGCAACATACGCCCGTCAAAATTGGAACACGCACAAGTTTCTCTGGGGTAAAGTTTGAAATTTTTGTTGACTCGACTATGTCTGTCCCCCACCCCCTCCAATCATTGCCCATTCCCCTGCCCTGTCTGGGGTAAAGGGTAATTCACCTGTTTTCACATTTTCATATTAAGCGATCTGAGGTCTTCACAAAATAAAAAAAATGGTAGCATCCATTTTATTCATAAGATGACTTCTAAAGGGTTACAAGGCTGCTGTAGAGGATTCTCCTCGCCATTTACAATGGTAGCGTCCATTCGTTGACAGGTTAACTTCATTGATAATGATAACTTCATTGATAACGATTGACGATAGGTGGCACAAAGGAAAAGGACATTTTGAGGATCATAACAGCTATAAACGGCGAGGATTCTCATCGTTTAAAAATAAAATGGTGTTATCTGCTCCTGTCACATGCACAATGACAATTGATGATCAACATGGGTGCAAAGTTTGAACAATAAAGCAAGTAAAATGTTGGAGTAGACGACACAATAGCGTAATGTTTCAAGTACTAAAAGGGGGTGGAACTCTGGAAATACAAAACAGAGTTACCTTCTTTTGTCACACGCACAATGGCAATTGGTGATCAACATGTGTGCAAAGTTTGAACAATATAGAATGTAAAATGTTGAAGGAGTAGGCGACACAATACTGTAATGGTTTAAGTACTAAAAGAGGCATAACTGTGGAAATACAAAATGGAGCTACCTGCTCTTGTCACATGCACAATGGCAATTGGTAATCACCATGTGTGCAAAGTTTGAACAATATACACGTAGCATGTAAAATGTTGAAGGAGTAGGCGACACAACACTAAAAGGGGACATAACTCTGGAAATACAAAATGGAGTTACCTGCACTTGTCATGTGCACAACGGCAATTACTGATCATGTGTGCAAAGTTTGAACAGTGTAGCCTGTAAACCTTTGGAGGAGTAGGCGACACAAAAATTGTTTACGGACAGACAGACAGACAAACAGACATTCTTACAGGTTCTTACTTTTTTTCCCATGTTAAACCCTAACCCCACAAGGTCAAAAAATTAACCCCACATGCAAAAAATAACCCCACAAGTGGCCACTGTACTAAGCCAACCCCACAACTACCACTGACCCTAAATTGTAAACCCCACAATGTACCTCTACTAAGCCCAGACAGACAGACAGACAGACGGACAATGCCATAACACAATTCGTCCATCAAAAAATGACGGGCGTATAAAAATCACATGAATAGGCTACACCCCCCCCCCCACCCCTCACCCCCCACCTAGGGCCCTGTGAATCGGGAAATTTATGTTCGAATCGAATCTCATATCGAATTGGGACTGATGTTGACAGTGAATCGAATCTCGAATCGAATCGGGGATAAACTCGAGAAATAACTATAACTGGCATTATCTTGTGCAGAAATGTCCGGAAAGCACTGTGAGAAGAGATCGTTGACATAACTTGGCATGTTTTAATTTTCTTTCTCGTTGAATGGCCATTTAGATGTTCACTTGGCCCGACAATAAATTCAAGACATAAATATGGACAGAAATTAATGTGCTACTGCCCAGAGACATTTGAGACAAACCACTAAATTGAAACATGAGAATTAAAAGCACAAATGTAATACAAGTGGCACATAAATTCCCATAGGTTGAAGTCGGCTGCAGATGCTAACTTCACGTACGTTAGCGTGGCTAAATACATGTACATCTTATAGGAACCTCATTATTGTAATGTTTGGTTGTTTTTGTATTATCAGGATTCGGGTCTTGTAGATTTCGGTCTGTTCTCAACTCAATAACTCAGTATACATCAAAAGCAGTGAAGGCATTAAACTGTGTCAGTTTCTGCATTAGTTAACTCGAATATTGACACAGTGCTCATTCACACAAATTGCTTTTACTTCATTCCAACTTCCAAGTACCAACGCCGAACAATGCAAAGAAACTAAAGAGGTTTTTCCTCCCACAGTTTTCTAACATAATAATAGGAGCGCTCCAGGCGACATGCCCCCATTATTGTGTTAGAAGATTCTGGGACTGGGAGCGGGCCTTATGCCCATAGCTGGATATTTCAGTTGTATAGATGGGGCGTGAACAGGTTACAAGTTAAAACAGCTCCAATTTGCAAAAGTAACAAATGTTTAATTTCCCATTCTAAAAACTCAAAATGTACATTGTTGAACACTGATTCGTTTTCCTCGAAGATTCGTTTGACTAACGAATCGGCAAACTATTCGAGATCGATATACGAATACCAAAGCGATGTCACAATCGAATCGAATACTCGAAGCTTCGCAGGGCCCTACCCTCACCCTGCCCTGCCCACTAACAAAATTTTGTTTTTAAAATCCCAAGCCATCTTGTCACTCGCAGCCTCAATCTCAACTGTTCTCTCGCCTTACACATATACAAGTTTTGGTGCCACCTCCTCCCACTGTCAATTTTTTTCTCAAGTTTCAGAGACACATACACAGGCATCACAAGGTGGGTGGGGGTGGGGGTTGCAAAGAATCTCCTTTACGTTTTTTTTTCAAGAACATAGAATGCAAATAAATCCCCAACAGGCCATCAGAGCTCCATTTCATACTAAATTTAAAAGCACCCCCCACCCTGAAACCCTGCATGCTTGTGTCTTCTGCACTTGGGGTCAGTGCCAGGCATACCCCCAGTGTACCTTTTTCATCAAACTCGAACTACTTTTGAAAAATTGTGGCGTTGCCCATGAAAGAGTGTTAGTTTAGAAAAAACTCATTTTCAGCGTTAAATGGGCGAAGAGTTAAGCTAGTGACAGATGATTCTTCTTGAATAATAATTTCAAGTTAACACATCAACAACAATAGGCTACTGAAAACATCAGAAGGTTTGTACATTAATTGATAGCTGTTTGATTATGTCACTAATCCCCTGTGTTGACTGTCTCAATGAAAGATTATTGCAACGTGCCACTGGTTTTAATTCCTGAACAAACTAATGTAATCACACAACATGTGATTTCATTGGGAATCCGCCTTGTTAACTGTTTTGTTTTTGCTCAGTTCTGCTGAACTTAAGCTATTGTCTGGGTGGAATTTACACTCAGCGGGTGTTTCCAAATCCATCCAATGTGCTGTTGCACCAGACTACTGGACAACCTCAGCCATAATATAAGTTGTCCATGCATAAGATCATATTGGATTCAATTTATCTGAATGGGACGACATGCATAGAAGCAAAAGTTTGAGAAACAAAATGAATATCTGACTTCCCATGCACGTGTTTGAAATTTGTCAAACATTGGATCCTCTATTCTTGTATCCACCCCACCCCACACACACACACACTTCTGAAAATGAACCACTTTCTTTTTAATCAATATTTAATTATTTCAACCCTGCAACCAGTGGAAGGCTGCACTCACCTGTAGATAGTGCACATCGAGTCACAATGTACATTGGTATTCATAGGCAGAGTTCATGGTCCATTGTAAATATGTCTATAAACTATATATTCTGTGATTCTCTTTTTTGGGGGTTGGGCAAAAAAATTACAACACTTGATTCACACTTGAACCAGTTCAAACCGAGTGGCTGCCAGAACTAATGACTGAGATGTTTTTGTGTGATAAGCAACCCTTAGCCAACATTCTTTTGTTAATGACGTCATATTAGCGACTTATTTTGGCAATATTCCTATAGCATTAACGTAATATATTTAACATATTGTGGCAAATATCGCAAGACAAACACATGCACACCGCAATATTTTCATAACTACCATTCATAATTTTTGGAATGAAATGAAGAGGAGCGAATACTTATAATAATATGGACGATTTGAGTCATGCAAAGCTTTTTGTGGTAAACAAACTGACGTTGTCGATGTATCCATTAATGTCGATGCAATATAAGCTCAGATTTCCCTTGGCCTACCCGGCTTCACAAGAGTCCTCGAGAGTATGTTTACATAATTGCAGTTTAAACTTTTATAAATATAAAGCTCTCAATCTTTAAAGTCAAAGGGGGGGGGGGGGGGGGGGGGGGTGTTTTCTTCCTTTCATGTTTGATAACGCCGATATTAAGCACGAATTGGAGTGATGTGATGTAAAATGAAACAGAAATATTTATGATAGCAACGAAATGACATACTTAAATGTGTAAAATGAGCCGATTAAAATTTATTTTAACCCTTTACCCAACGAATCGCCCACGTAATATGCAAATTCAGCAGCTGAAAAAATATTATTTTCAAAAAATTTCAACAAAACCATATCATGTGACCCCTCTTTGGAACGAGCACATCGAGCTCGTTCCAAAGAGGGGTCACATGATATGGTTTTGTTTAAATTTTTGAAAAAATTTAAAAAATGTTATTTAAAATAACAAATTTTGGAAATCGTCTGTGTTGGGTAAAGGGTTTAAAAAGGAAACAGAAATTCCCAAGTCCTGCTATTAAACTGCACCTGATCAGACTGAGAGCTCAGTTTGGATGTGTAAAAAAACATATTTCCAAATCACAAGCTAAACGACTCCGTCTGTGATATATTTTGGACACATTTTATAATATCTGTTACAAATTTTAACAAAATATGAAGTACTTATATGTTTGTTCAAATTAAATTCCACGGTGAAAAATATCCTTCGTAATATTCGAAAAATTATCCAGAATTATATACACGTAAGCCAGAATATGTCCACCCAGCACTACGAACTGCTGAAATGACTGGAAAATATTCTGTTCAATTTCAGGATTGTTTTTTCAGCTTTGTGCTTATTAAAACATGTCTTCGTGTACTTGTTTGTTTTGTAATTGCATAAAAATTATCATTGTCCAAAAGTCTTTGAGTGCTTATGTTTGTTTACTGTTTACTATTGATATGGCTTTGCTAATTCTTTATGCTTTTTTAAATAAAATGATTACTGCTAATAATTAATTATGTGTTGTTTTTAAATATGTACTATTGTACTGTTTGCAACTTGTTCTTTGAGGCATTTTTGATTTGAAATATAAAAATAACAATATAACAAAAATTGGGTTGGAAGTTAATAAGTTATATAGGGTATTTTGATTTTGTCATCTTAGCACGATTAATCGGCCAAATCACAACCAACTGACGCATTATTCCTATAAAAATATTGCAATATTCAGATACGAATGAGACGCAAATGTAGCCCTAATGGTGCGGTATTAGTGCGAACAGGTTTCCACTTTATTGTAGGCTGTACTGTACCTATGCTTTCCTGTACCATCCATTGACTTGGTACATGTTTTAATTATGTTCCAAAAATTTGTGGAAAGTGCCTGCTGACACTCTCCCAAAGCTGACAGAGAATTCTGACCAGGTTGTGATCTGGTAGAAATTCTCTGCCTCCAGTCTTCCACAAAACACTGAAGAATTTCACTTGTCTAAAAAAAAATTTGCAAACAAAGAGTCTCAGATGCTATTAATTTTAAGTTGTTTTTCTTGATTCAGTCTTTATTTTGACATTTTTTATTTATTAAATTTTGACCAACTTGTGCAAGTAAATCACATCTAGATCATGATCTGATAAGAGAAATAGACTGCTTTTGAGATCAGCAATCTGGCACAATAATCAACATGTAGCGTTATGAAGAAAATATTCGTGAACTTTATGGACCATTGTCTTCACACCAGAAAAAGCGATTTATTGAAAAGTTTCCCCAAAGGTACTTCCAAATAATTATAGGTATAAGTACATGTACACCCATGCTTCAAAGAATGATTAACACTCTTTTACATTCTGTTGTACTTGTGTTTTGACAAGTTTTGTTCCTTAACTGGCTGAGGGTAGAAGCCACATGCACTATCAGAGCTGTCAAAAAAATTAGGATACCAGAGCAAAAGACGACATTTTCTTTGCTCATGTTTCCGATTGAGTCAAATGCAAATAAATATTTTGTTTATATAAGTTTGTTCTACTACAAATTATTGGAGAGTGCCTGTGGGAACTCTCCCATAATTTGTTATAAAACAAATTTTGATTAACAAATATAGACCTGCATGCTTTAACTGGTTGAGCACCAGAAGCCATTATACTGGCCCTATTGAAAAGTGCTGAAAGCTACTATTGGCTGTTAGCTTGTTGTTTACACAGCAGTACAAAAACAATTTTTTTTTAAAAATTGTTTTGTTACCATTTATTGGAGAGTGCCAAAAGGCACTCTCCAATAAATGGTAATAAAACAATTATTTAAGAAAAAGTTCCAGCTAAACTAAGACTCCCCTTTCTGGCAGTGAATATAAATAATGTAGCACTTAGCCAGTTAAAATTTATCCCGATTTGCAAGAATCAATTCTGATTCTAACAAACTGCAGTGGAAGAATTTAATTTTCACTTCTCAAATAATTTAGAATTTGAGAGTACTGTTATACCCTTAAAAGTGCAGCCTGTATATATTTCATAGTAAGAAAACAAACCTCATATTTATATATAGAGGATATGGAATGAGTGTTTTTCTCATATAATATTTATGAAACGAGTCTAAGAATTTTCCGTTTTGGGTGAGCCTCCGGCGAGCTCAAAACGGAAAATTCGGACGAGTTTCATAAATATTATATTAGAAAAACACTCATTTCACATTCTATTTATCATATGACACACACACGCACAAATTAGCCACTTAGTATGACTTTTTAACCCATCACCTAACTTGAGTTGCAGAGGGCACTTGGAAAAAACATCCTCGTATAACTAAAAAATTTCATTTTTTGCTTCCAAAACATAGGTTATGACACCTCATTGGAACGAGCACGACATGCTAGTTCCAATGAGGGGTCATAATCTATGTTTTGGAAGCAAAAAGTGAAAATATAAAAAAAAATGAATGGCATTTTTCTTGTATTGCGCGAGACGTTTTTTGCGGGTATGTTACGTAAAAGATTAATACAATATAACCCACCCTAAATAGGACAGATAACGTAAATTCTCCCTACTGAAATTATGCAAGTGAGACCCAGTTGTATTTTGCTTAGCCAATCAAATTGTCCAGTTTTGAAATTGACCAATGAAAGCTCCCAACTCTAATTATGCAAATTATGAAAATGTGGCCCAGTTGTATTTTGTTCAGCCAATCAAATTGTCTAGTTTTGAAATTGACCAATTAAATTGACAGAAGGCTTTATTTTTCACTGAATAATATGAAAACAAAATATCAAATGTTTTAAAGTGAACAAAACGGATGAGTCATATGATAAAAATATTTATTATATACTAAACGATAGATTATTGACAAAATTGCGGAAAGATAGAAATCCACTCAAAAGCACTAGATATCTTCTATATATATTAAGCTTAAGTTTAACCCTTAGTTCTAGTGACTAGTTCCATTTGGAAGAGTTTCAGGTATATGTGGAACACAGCTTCCAACATAAGGCTTTTGGATGTCTTGCTGATGGACTTTACGGTACCTTAACAGTGGTTTCTCTAATGAAGTCTTTGCTGGTGTTGAAACGATTAATGCCAACTGGATTTATACTCATTGACTAATCACTGGGTAGTTGTCAACAATTAATCGACTAGTCGGTTATGTGATGTCAGTTGCTAAACTAGGCAATAAAGTCTTACAAAACTGTGGTTTTAACTAAATTCATTGGCTGAAGTGGCTTCCAAATTATGGTTCAATTAATGGGTCTAACTGTGCGACATCACAGAAGTCAATGTCTCCATCTCCTTTTGAGCAAACAACCTGTGCCACAAAAAATAAAATTGGTCTAACAATAAATCGTTGGTGTTCCTATTTCCTAAGGAGAATTGAGGTTTAGTCAAATATTTTTTTCACAGGTAAAGATTTGTGAAAACAAGAGAGGCCCCACGGGGCCTGAAGCGCTCATCTTGAACAGAACACAATTTAAACAGAGTCCAAGAATGAGTCTACATTAAGCAAGCTATCTCCATAGGCTACACTGTCAGTCCTTGAGTCCCTCAGGAGTGACAAAAATAATCTGGGCATCATGCCTTTTCTTCAGTTGATCATAAAGTAAAATGTAGAGCTCCCCTATGAAGCCCCTTGATACAACCTACGTGGATTAATCTTAGTTACACACCTCTAGAGGGTACTGAATACAAAATTTTTAATTCTTCAGCAAAATGGTCAATTCCGGCTCCCATAGAGAGCCCAAATATTAACCCAGGCTCTTGATTTGAACACAGTTGAATCTGACTTTCCTAGAGATGTTGTATACCGAATATGAAAGCATTCTGACTGTTGGATCTGAAGAAGAGAAATTGTAAAGAAATTTCTTCAAATTGCACTACGTTCAAATTTGGGCTACCATAGCGAGCCCAAATATTAACCTATGGATCCGTTTTGAACAAACTTGAATCAAGCCCAAATATTAACCTAGGCACTCGAATTGAACAACCTGGAATCTGACCCCCCTAGAGATGTTGTATACCAAATATAAAAGCATTCCGACTGGTGGATCTGAAGAAGAAGATTTTTAAAGAAATTTCCTCATATTGCACTAAGTAAAAATTTGGGCTACCATAGTGAGCCCAAATATATACCTAGGGATCTGATTTGAACAAACTTGAATCTGACCCCCTTAGAGAGGTTGCATACCAAATATCGAAGCATTCTGACTGGTGGATCTGAAGAAGATTTTTTAAATTACCCTCCATATTGAACAAAGATCAAATTTGGGCTTCCGTGGGAAGCTCAAATATTAACCTAGGGACTTGGTTTGAACAATCTTGAATCTGACCCTCATAACAATGATGTATACCAAACATTAAAAGATTCTGACTGGTGGTTCTGAAGAAGAAGATTTTTAAAGAATATTCCCCATATTACCCTATGTTAAAACTTCGGGCTCCTGTAGAGAGCCCAAATATGAACCAATGAGCTTTATTTCAACAGACTTTTATCTGACCCCCCCCTATGAATGCTGTATACCATATATGAAAAGATTCTGATGATTGGTTCTGGAGAAAAGATTTTTTAAAAGTTTTGCAAATATGCTGACTCAGCATTTTTTCGATGCCCATTACAGAACACCCTAACATAACCGATGGCATTTTTTTTTACCATTCAATTCTACTGTTCCTAAGGATACTTCATACCAAATAACAGATCTCTGTTCCGTGTGGTTTGTTGGTAAACATGGGCATTTGAAAATATTTCTATTTTTAGCTCCCAGGGTTCCCATGGGGATGCGGGAATTTTTTTTTTGCATGGGTCAAGTACTTATAACCCAATAATACCACAAACCAAATTTGGTTCATACCGGACCATCGGTTCAAAAAATAGAAATTTGGGGCGGGGCCAAAAATCTTACCCCTCCTATTACAAAGCCAAATATAATTTCACGAACTTCGTTTGAACAAACTTGATTCTACACCTCATATGCAAGCTCCATAGCAAATATCAAGTCATTGTACACACTGGTTCTTGAGAAGAAGATTTTAAAAATATTTTGGAGCATTTTCTCCCACTCCCTCCCTATGGGGCTGGGCATGTTGAGTTGAATAAAAATGAATGCCTCTTTGGGACCATCACTCACACAAACTTTCACTTGAATTGGCCCAGTGGCTTTGGAGTAGAAGACCAAAACATGGTGATGACAGATGATGGACGACAGACGACGGACGACGGACGGAGAGCGATGAGATTAGCTCAGCTTGACT
Organism: Pictodentalium vernedei; assembly: GCA_031216915.1. Classification (NCBI taxonomy): domain Eukaryota; kingdom Metazoa; phylum Mollusca; class Scaphopoda; order Dentaliida; family Dentaliidae; genus Pictodentalium; species Pictodentalium vernedei. The sequence goes on along the minus strand of CM062291.1, from coordinate 162,657,461 downwards.
TTGTCAAGATGAGCTAAAAAGTAGGCGGCTTCAACAGCTCTCATTGTTGTTATTGGTGCCTGTGTTTGTGGTCATTAGTAGCAACTGGAACTCTTTGGTTGTGAAATTTTGGTTTGTTTTGTTAAAATTCGAGTCTTGGGTTTATTATTTAACTTTTAAGTTCAGATGAAGAGGGAAAAGTTTGAACTAAATCATGAAACTAAAACAAAATCCCAATCCCAACGTACAGTATGTGGAGAGTGGATTGTAAATAAATCACCCATGGAGTGGAGTTATCACCCAAAGTATTACTTTCAAATTCTGTACATATGGACAGAAAACACAAACAATGTTTCAGCCAATGGACCTCTGGGGTTAACCTTTGGTAACATGAGAAAAAATCGCGACATCAAAGCCGTAGCTGCGACGGGTGGTGCAATCTGCAAGTCCAAAAAATATTCTCAGGGGCAATTTACAGGTGATGGTGAAAAAAAACAAGAAAAATATTTGGAACAACATTTGCATCAGACATGGGCTAGACATGAATGAGATACATTTGCATATCAAATATGAAGTCATTCCACCAGGTAGTTTGAGAGTTATTCTTTTAGAAACTCGTTAGTCACAAAATTCTAAGTTCATCAAGGGCCATAACTCCAAGAAAAATATTTGGAACAACACATGCATTGAACAGTGGCTAGACATCAATAAGATACACTTACATGCCAAATATAAAATCATTCCATCAAGTATTTCAAAAGTTATTGAGTTTTGAAACTCGTTGGTCACAGACAGACCGACCGACCGACAGACAGACCAACCGACAGACCGACATTGCCACTTATAGAGCTGCTAGTCGCAGCTAAAAACTGAAAACGATCAGGTGAGAGGTGTGGCCTGTAGGGTGTGTTAATGAAATTGTTGACAATGTATATGCCAAATCCAAGATGGCACTGGTGGCCATGTTTTCCAATGAAATTCAGAAAAATTTGATAGCTCCCATCTACACATCACACCAAAGCTACACATAAAATTTGAAAAAGATCAGTTGAGAGGTGCAGACTGTAGGATGTGCTAATGGAATTGTTGAGCTTATATGCCAAATCCAAGATGGCCCCTTCCAGCCATATTTTTCAACAAAATTTAGAAAAACTCTATAGCTCCAATCTACACTTCACACCAAAGCTGGCCTTTAAATTTGTTTATTTTGGGCACACCGCTTTTCCCTAATTTGGTCACATTAAAACCAGAAATAACAATCTTATCCTGTTATGTTTTATTGTCGTGACTTTCTTTGGGTTTCTAGGGTAGTGTGCTAATGAAATTGATGACAATTTTTTGCCAAAGGCTAGATGGCTACTGCCGACCATGTTTTTTAAACAAAATTTGGAAAAATCTGATACATGTACATATAGTTCCCATCTAGGCATCACCCCATTCTGATTCTGGAGAAGAGTTTTTAAAGAAATTTCCTCATATTACACTAAGCTAAATGGTGGGCTCCAATAGAGGCCCCAAATATTAACCCAGAGATCCGATTTGAACATACTTGAATCTGACCCTACTAGAGATGTTATATACCAAATATCAAAATATTCTAATTGCTGGTTCTGGAGAGGAAGATTTTTTTAATTTTGGAAAACAATTTATAGGTGCTATGAGAGTAATCCCCCTTGTGGGCCCCCTGTGGGCCTGGCAACTTTATTTGAATAAACTTGAACTGACAATTTGACATATGATAAAGAATATGTATCTCAAATGTGGTTTAATTCGGTCCAGTGGTCTATGAGAAGTGAATAATGCAAAGTTCATGTCCGATGGGCGACAGTTGGATGGACGGATGGATGGACAATGGACAGAAAGTGATCACATAAGCTCCCCCTGACTTTCAGTCAGGTGAGCTAAAATGCTGAGTAGTAGAATTTTACGAATGGTCTTGAGAGGCCCCCACCCACCCCCCCCCCCCCCCCAATCCCCCACCCCCAACTCACACTTGCAAATTAATTTCTATTACAGCTGCTAAGCTTTAGTGAATTCATCTTATTGGACTTCGGATACTCCTACTTAGCTCCCCATACCCCATAAAAAGAATATAATACGACCGTACACCCCTCTTTTGCACTCATGTGGCAGTTACAGGAAGCCCAACAATCTTGAAGGAAGTGCAAAAAAACTGCTTCATTTTATGCATTTGACAAGATGTCCTGTGAATGACCTCCAGTCACCTCACCACAAGTCATTAAATCCCCAGTTTTGTCAAGGGCAGCCACGTCAATCTGAATTTACTTTGGGCCCTTTTGCCCAATAATTTAAGTTTTCCTTCATAAAATAGCTCACTTGAAAATGCAGTGATGTGTATATCATGTTTCCAACATTCAGCCAAGATCCTCTTTGGTACAGATATCATCTTTCACTTAGCTTTAAAGATTTCAAAGATAGGGAAAGGTGGAGGGGGGGGGGGGGGGGCAGGTGGAGTGGAGTCATCTTGGTAAGATTAATCAATTATTATCAATTATTTGCGATGATTAATCGATTCCTAAATTAAACAAGAGGCCCCAGGGGGCCTGAGGGCGCTCACCTGACATGGTAGTCTAAATATCAAACCAGGGACTTGACTTGAATAAGCTGCATTTGCCCCTCCTAAGAAAAATTTTCTAAGTCCCACCCAGACCCCAAATTTTCAGCGTAAAAAAAAAAAAAAATTTGTCTTAAAATTGACCGAAACGCATAAAAAAACCAAAACAAAATTTCCGGATTTTGGTCCAAAATTTCTAAGTCCGCAATGGGGCCCCAAATTTTCAGCCTAAATATGAATCCAGGAATATCAAAAGATTCTTATTCGTAGATCTGAAGAAGAAGATTTTTAAAGAATATTCCTTATACTGCACTAATTTAAACATTTGGGCTCCTATAGAGAGCCCAAATATGCACCCAGGGATTTGATTTCAATAAACATGTGAAACAATCTTCCAAAGATGTTATATGTGAAATTTGAAAGCTTTTGGAGCAGTGGTTTGGGAGAAAAGTAGTCTTAAATATTTTTCCACATTACCCACAGTGTTAAAAAATGCTGACTCAGCACTTTTTCAAAGTCCTCAAAAAGTACCCCATGATAAAACCAATAGCGATTTCTTTTTACCATTCCATTCTGTAGGTCCTAAGGAAGTTTCACACCAAATAAGAATTCTCAGTGCCGTGTACTTTTGGAGATATGGGCGTTTTAATTTTTTTCTATTTTTAGCTCCTGCGGTTCCCATGGGGCGACGGGAAAAACATTTGGGCATAAATTAAGTACTTATGACCCAATAAGCCCTCATATCAAATTTGGTTCAAATCTGCCTCTCAGTTTGAAAAATAGAAATTTTGGAAGTGGCAAAAATTCTTGCCCCTCCCATAACAACGGAAAATATAGACCCACAAACTTTCCTCTTACAAATCTGAGTCTACACCTCAAAAGGAAGTTGCACACCTAATATCAAGTCTCTGTTACTGCTGGTTCATGAGAAGAAGATTTTTTAAGATTAAGGCACACTTTTTGGGCGTGGCCTTACCAAGGGGTGAGGCAACTTGATCTGAACAAAATCAAATTGCAATGTCATAACAAACTATTATCTCAAATATCAATTAAATTGATTCAGCAGTTTGGGAGGAGAAGACGCAAACACCATGTTCACGGACGACAACAGATGGTGAGTGATCAATATAGCTCTCCTGACTGAAAGTCAGGTGAGCTAAAAAAGTAGATCAGGTGTCCAACATTACAAACTTCAAACAAGTTACAAGTGATCATTTTTGAGACTTTGTATTAATATCTGTAACAGCTGAATAATAAGCAGAAATTTAATATTTGTATGTGTACTTTCTCCCCGCCATCTAATATGATGATCATAAAAAAGTTGGTTAACAGATGGATTCTTTTGGTTAACCAATAAACCATTAATTTTTATTTGTGTAACAGCCAGGCGAATGGAATAATCGTTCACCCGAATTGTCGAGGCCTGTTCTGCAGCGTTGAGGTTATACAGTTAGCGTGCCTATAACAACCATTAACTGGTCTGTGCCTATAACGGGTCAAATCATGTATCCATTGTGATATATTGCTAATTAACAGATGTATCACAGAACTATAAGGCAGGAAATTTGTTGTAATATATCTTGAAATATACTGTGCAGTTTGTTTTGAATTAGGTGTCTGGAATTTAATTTTATTACCTGTTTACAAAGTCGTCCCAAAAGGAAATGAAATGAAATTTGGCGAGTCAATGCGAAACATTTTTTAATGCGAAGTTTAAAGAAGGTAATGGATCATTTCTACAAAAGGTAAGTACTTTATTTTATCAACCTACCATCACGCTTTGTGTGACCAAAAAAGAATGTTGATTGTCATTCCATGTCCATCAGAAACATTGAAAAATTGCAATCTTTGAACCAACATGAATGGCCAATAACAGGTCAGCAATGCTAATGTCATGCATACTGGAATCAAATACAAAACAAGAAGATTTGTTCCAGAACTTCTGTGACATATTTCAAAATGGTAAGAATTTTTTATTTTTTGTGCATTTTTTATGTTCCTCGGTGTGAGAAAGAAACAAAAACACATTTCTCAATTAAAAAAAAACATTACATTTTTGCCCATTGTTTCCATTTTAGTACTTTGTAAATTAAAACTATCAAAGCCCTGCAACTTTTGCAAGAGACTTGAACGTTCTGTGTACTTCCAAGTTCCACATCATGAGCTACAGCCTGAAGTAACTATTTCATGAGTGTTGACATAAATTTAATGGCTGCCTCATGTTTGAGCAATATAAAATTAACTACACCACAACTACAAGGGGGGAGAGGGGGGGGGGGGGAACTGCAGGGAAACTGTCCCAGGCCCAGGTCTTAGGGGTCCATAAAAAGGATTTTTTTTCAACTTTTGCTTATTTTTAGCTCTCCTAAGAAAAGCACAGGGAGAGCTTTACTAATCACTTTCCGTCTGTCCATCACCCGTTATCCATTATCGACTTCTCAGAAACTATTGAACCAAATTGAAAAATTTTCTTTATGAACCTCAATTTTTTTCATCCGTTACATATCTTCTGATCAGACAGATCACAGGGCTCTCAATAAGTTCTTAGAGAGCTACAGGTGTACATGTAGATGTAGGAATGGGCTGACACAGTGGGAGAGTGAGGAGAATCACCTTTTGGCTAAACGTTGATCAATTAGAATAGTCTTAATATAACATGTCAAGATGCAGAGATTGGCCTTCAGCTCCATATTTTATTAATTTTCATGACATTGTATACAGGGGCAGCTCCAAAGGAGGATCAGTGAGGGCTATAGCCCCTTGTTGGCAAGGCCTAACTCCCCCCCTTTTCCCGATTAGGAAACTTGCCTTTTATTTTATGGTTTCTTGGCTACACTCTAGCCTCTGTATAGCAGCTACATACTGCCCCTCCTCAGCATGGAAGCATGTTCTCCAATTTGGGGTAGGGTCAGTAGGTAGCCGTCTTACAGAGTAGTACTAATAAACCTAGGCCACCACCCTCACCATTAATGATGAGACGGTTAGCTGGATAACCAATTTGCAACCAGTTATTGGCATAACTGGTTGGAAAAGCCATCAGCCAGGTAACCTCTACACATATAGTTTACGGGAAAGCATCAGGAAAATAAATAGTATGTGACCTCGAGACGTTAAGAATTCTTTTGCTGATGCAAGCATTACCAAAGCTACCAAACATTTGTTGATTTACAATGATGTGTACTCCATGTAACATGAAAGGGTTAAGGTGTTGGAATTTTGAATGAACAGTTATTTCGGATGCTTGGGTTGTCAAGAGGTGGATAAATGTTTGTAACAAACTGCCAAAAGTCGAGTGCACTGCAGGTTGTTCTCTGTGTGGGTAGCAGTGAGCATGTGCCTGTTAATGTAACATAGTCTTCTATGAACAAATTTTACATTCTTTTCTTTGATCAGGTGTTGTTAATTGCAGACTATAATGCTGAAAAAATCCCTCAGTGTCAGTAATGGTGCTTCCAACATAAATTGACTGTTTGGTACTTTACCACCATGTTTCAGAAAAACCATGTTTGGATTTTATTGAACTGTTTAAAAGTGTGAACGTATGTCATAAAAAAACTATTTTAAAATTTGTTTTTCAATGGTCAATGTCAGACAAACAGGGGCTCTTGGTCAACGATACATATAATAATTTCTTACCACACCTTTTTTCATGACTCACAACATATTCCTGCCAGAAATTTCATTGCAATGAATACGTAAATGTAAACGTGGAACTGTTTGTGACATTTGTCTTAGCAGTGAATAGAAAAATATATTCAAAAAATTAGGTGTACATATTCACCCTATGATGATATGATCACATCAAATTCAAGCCACTCGATGTAAGAGGCTCTTTGCTAATACAGATAATTATGCCCAACTACAATTTACAAACTAGTTGGAAAATTCTTAAGTAATATCAATGACAATCATCCTGCACTTTAAATGAATGCACTTGGGAACAAAACGCACATGTAAACTTTGTTTCAGGGGTGTGGCATGTCGTGTGTCTGCGACTTTCAAATGGCAAGGCCCAGTTTTGTGACCAGGTAATGCAGGGTGACCACAGTTACGATGTGTTAACAATCATCCCTCACTTCAAATGCATGCACGTGGGAACAAATCGCACATGTAAACTTTGTTTCAGGTATGTGGCATGTCGTGTGCCTGTAACTTTCAAATGGCAAGACCCAGTTTTGTGACTGGGCAATGCAGGGTGACCACAGTTATGATGTGTTAACGATCATTTGCACAACGACGATTTCCATTGGCACTTTGGCTTTCGTTTGTTATCCCCGCTTTCGTCGGGGATATTGTCGTTATCTCCGTCCGTACGTACGTACGTACGTCCATCCGGTGTTACATTCACTTGCATTAATGTTTAAACTATGCTAATGTGTTCAGGTATCACCAGTACATGTGCATGAAGGTTTCGGGATTTTGATTTGGTTCCAAGTGGTTCCAGTGGAACCATTTTTATCCTTAGAAAATCTTTGTCCGCTCAAAGGTTCTTAGGGTATTGAATTCGATACATTTAAACCATGTTAACATGTTCAGATAGCATCTGTAGATGGGCATGAAGGTTTCGGAATTTTGATTTGGGTCCAAGTGGTTCCAGTGGAACCACTTTTATCCTTAGAAAATCTTTGTCCGCTCAAAGGCTCTTAGGGTATTGAATTCGAAACTTTTAAACCATGTAAACATGTTCAGATAGCATCTGTAGATGTGCATGAAGGTTTCGGAATTTTGATTTGGGTCCAAGTGGTTCCAGTGGAACCACTTTTACCCTCAGAAAATCTTTGTCCGCTCAAAGGCTCTTAGGGTATTGAATTCGAAACATTTAAACCATGTTAACATGTTCAGATAGCATCTGTAGATGTGCATGAAGGTTTCGGAATTTTGATTTTGTTCCAGGTGGTTCCAGTGGAACCACTTTTATCCTTAGAAAATCTTTGTCCGCTCAAAGGTTCTTAGGGTATTGAATTCGAAACGTTTAAACCATGTTAACATGTTCAGATAGCATCTGTAGATGTGCATGAAGGTTTCGGAATTTTGATTTGGGTCCAAGTGGTTCCAGTGAAACCACTTTTATCCTTACAAAATCTTTGTCCGCTCAAAGGCTCTTAGGGTATTGAATTCGAAATGTTTAAACCATGTTAACATGTTCAGATAGCATCTGTAGATGTGCATGAAGGTTTTGGAATTTTCATTTGGGTCCAAGTGGTTCCAGTGGAACCACTTTTACCCTCAGAAAATCTTTGTCCGCTCAAAGGCTCTTAGGGTATTGAATTCGAAACGTTTAAACCATGTTAACATGTTCAGATAGCATCTGTAGATGTGCATGAAGGTTTCAGAATTTTTATTTGGTTCCAGGTGGTTCCAGTGGAACCACTTTTATCCTTAGAAAATCTTTGTCCACACAAAGGCTCGTAGGGTATTGAATTTGAAACGTTTAAACCATGTTAACATGTTCAGATAGCATCTGTAGATGTGCATGAAGGTTTTGGAATTTTGATTTGGGTCCAAGTGGTTCCAGTGGAACCACTTTTATCCTTAGAAAGTCTTTGTCCGCTCAAAGGCTCTTAGGGTATTGAATTTGAAACGTTTAAACCATGTTAACATGTTCAGAGAGCATCTGTAGATGTGCATGAAGGTTTCGGAATTTTGATTTGGTTCCAGGTGGTTCCAGTGGAACCACTTTTATCCTTAGAAAATCTTTGTCCGCTCAAAGGTTCTTAGGGTATTGAATTCGAAACGTTTAAACCATGTTAACATGTTCAGATAGCATCTGTAGATGTGCATGAAGGTTTTGGAATTTTGATTTGGGTCCAAGTGGTTCCAGTGGAAACACTTTTACCCTCAGAAAATCTTTGTCCGCTAAAAGGCTCGTAGGGTATTCAATTTGAAACATTTAAACCATGTTAACATGTTCAGATACCATCTGTAGATGTGCATGAAGGTTTTGGAATTTTGATTTGGGTCCAAGTGGTTCCAGTGTATCCTTAGAAAATCTTTGTCCGCTCAAAGGCTCTTAGGGTATTGAATTCGAAACATTTAAACCATGTTAACATGTTCAGATAGCATCTGTAGATGTGCATGAAGGTTTCGGAATTTTGATTTGGTTCCAGGTGGTTTCAGTGGAACCACTTTTATCCTTAGAAAATCTTTGTCTGCTCAAAGGTTCTTAGGGTATTGAATTCGAAACGTTTAAACCATGTTAACATGTTCAGATAGCATCTGTAGATGTGCATGAAGGTTTCGGAATTTTGATTTGGGTCCAAGTGGTTCCAGTGGAACCACTTTTATCCTTAAAAAATCTTTGTCCGCTCAAAGGCTCTTAGGGTATTGAATTTGAAACGTTTAAACCATGTTAACATGTTCATATAGCATCTGTAGATGTGCATGAAGGTTTTGGAATTTTCATTTGGGTCCAAGTGGTTCCAGTGGAACCACTTTTACCCTCAGAAAATCTTTGTCCGCTCAAAGGCTCTTAGGGTATTGAATTCAAAACGTTTAAACCATGTTAACATGTTCAGATAGCATCTGTAGATGTGCATGAAGGTTTCAGAATTTTTATTTGGTTCCAGGTGGTTCCAGTGGAACCACTTTTATCCTTAGAAAATCTTTGTCCACTCAAAGGCTCTTAGGGTAATGAATTTGAAACATTTAAACCATGTTATCATGTTCAGATAGCATCTGTAGATGTGCATTAAGGTTTCGGAATTTCAATTTGGTTCCATGTGGTTCCAGTGGAACAACTTTTATCCACAGAAAATCTTTGTCTTCTCAAAGGCTCTTAGGGTATTGAATTCGAAATGTTTAAACCATGTTAACATGTTCAGATAGCATCTGTAGATGTGCATAAAGGTTTCGGAATTTTGATTTGGTGCCAGGTGGTTCCAGTGGAACCACTTTTATCCTTAGAAAAATCTTTGTCCGCTCAAAGGCTCGTAGGGTATTGAATTTGAAACGTTTAAACCATGTTAACATGTTCAGATAGCATCTGTAGATGTGCATGAAGGTTTTGGAATTTTGATTTGGGTCCAAGTGGTTTTTCAATCATGTGACAATGATGTGATCAGAACACTACCCTTTATACATCATGTTGGGTGAAGTATCTTGTTTGAAATATTGAAGTAGTTTCACATGTGAGTCTTCAGAAGGAAATTAAATACTGTTTTATCATTTTAAATCACACACATGCCTGAAGCCTTTTTATCCAAGTCTGTATCCTGCACTAACCAAAAAGGAAAGTGCAAATGCGGGGATATACTATAGTGTGCTTCGCACACAAATGGCACCATCTAGTTTACTTTTTGAGGAAGTCAGGTGGCAGAATTTTTAACTGTTTTCTTGCCATTCTTTACTGATTTTGCGTCACAGACAGTACAATAATACCAGTGGTTGAAATATACGGATATATGGTTAAAATCTGGTTATGCCCAATGGTTGGCCGATTACAAAAATGGGCCAACCGTTTCAGCACTACTCACCATTATTGGAAACTCTCCTTTTGATTGTGAAATTTATGGGGCACATCATAGCCTTTGTAAGACAGCTTTATACTACCCCTCTCCGACCCTGGGGCTTGAGCCCCAGGTGGGGAAGGGGCAGTATATAGTGACTTACAGACCACTATATATCTACCCCCTCCCTTCCCTGTATGGAAACTCTCATCTTTTGTTGTATGGTTTCTTGGCTAGCCTCTGTATAGCAGCTATATATGCCCCTCCTCACCATGAAGGCATGAGCTCCAAGTTAGGGGAGGGTCAAAAGGTAGCTGTCTTACAGAGTAGTATTTATATGCCTAGGCCGCCAACCTACTCATTGTTGGGAACTCCCCCATTTTATTGTAAGGTTTCTGGGACATAACATAGTCTCTGTGTAAAACGGCTCTATACTGCCCCTTCCCACCCTAGCGCTTCAGTCCCAGCTGGGGAAGGGGTGGTATATAGCATCTTACTAACTAATATATTAGTGCTTAAACGATTAGTCGATTAGTCGACGGTTTTTTCGCCTATAGTCAACTCTGGTTTTTGTCGTCAACTAGTCGAAACACAGTAGGAGGACTCGCAAGCCAACAAAATCTCAGTAGAAAGATCAATGAATTCACATCTCCGGGAAAATAGGGTTACAAAATGCTTGGAAAAAAACGTGCTGCCGATCGCTGGCTTCAGATAGTGGATGCAACAATGTAACAACCGACCGGAAACTCGATAAACTTCAAAGAACTTTATAGACAGTTTGTCCACAGCACGTGTTGTGTCATGCTCCCTGACTCCCATGCAGTGTCTCTTTTGACTCTTCGTTTGACTCTTCCAGTGCTGATGCACCAACATCAAAATATGAATCGTTGAATGTTTCTCGTAATACAACTGGGAATTTAATATTTATAAGTCTTAAGTTTTTTTTTTCATTCCGGGATAGTTTGAAAGGTCTTCAACACTTGTGAAGTTGCTTTGAAAAATTATTATGACTTGACTGTGTAGCAACTATTTAATGCTTGTCAATTGCGTTATTTGTTTTGCCAAGTTCAAGTTCTTTCATTCTTTATGGATCATTGAAGATGGAGTGGGGCAGATTTGAGGTGTTGCCATACATCGATGCAATTTTCTTGTTGCATACTTTGCAAGCTGAATGTTTATCCATTCTATTCTCCCTAATAAAGTACTTTCTCACCGCGCTGCGTTCCGTGTTGACGTTCATTTTTTCCCTCTTTTGTTTATGTGGTAACCCAGATGTACCGGAACCGACATTTTCGGTCTTTTCCAAAATTACTCGGTTCCATTTTCTGTACTTTGACGGCGCAGCGTAACGACTACTTTTTCTGTGAACTGAACAGCTCTACACTAAAATAGGGAGGTTTATGTGTTTGACACGTTTGTTTTACCATGACGCATAGCTCATGGTTCGTCCTTGCAGCGAAGCAGGAGGTAACCTGTTAGGAACTAAAAAAAAAGAGTCTTTTTCTCGTGTAATGCGGTGTTGTTGCCCGATTACAAGCGCAAATTACAAACTTAGTCTGGCTTGCCAATTAGTCGATGTCGACTCGACTTTGGGGTGTCGATTAGTCGACTTTGAAATTCCATAGTCGTTTGAGCACTATAATATATACCTAGCCCCCCCCCCCCCTCCCCCCACCCCATCCTCCATCAGGGAGGTCACTATCCACTACTAGAGAAATGCTAGCACCACCACTGATTGTATATAGCCACTATGTACAATTCATTTCAAGATGGGAGTTTTTGATGACCCAATAATCTCATAAAAATAAATTTGTCTCATATAATAACACCCCCAGGGAATTAGAATTGTGTAAAAATGTTCCTGAATATACCAGTTTACGTGGTATGTCCGGTTCAGAGTTCAGGTATAGTTTTTAATCAACACTAATAAGGAGGAAATGTCAGTGACATTATTCAATGCCATGTACGTGTTTGTCAACATATTTTTATCCAGCAGAACCGATGTGAAAACTGATACATTACAATTTATCAAAAAATGTCCAGACTAGCTTGCCTTTTTTCCTCTGAAGACAACACAGCCCGAAATATAGTCATCAAGTCTCATAACCTGCATTTAACAAGGTGATTCTTTATAGGCACAAGTGATCCATTATTAGAAATTTACGTCTGAAACGATCTAATTTTTTGAAACAATTTGCTATTCAACACAAATAAATCCAGCTAGATAATGATAAGTATGTAACTGTCTCTATATACAAGGAAAAACTTTTGGGGAAAGTTTATTGTTTACAAAGAAATGCACGAAAATACAAAAAGTGACCCGTTATAGGCACACTAACTGTATAGATTATTGTATTTATAATGGGGGTAACCAGTTACTTTTGGCTTATATTATTTGAGCATTAAATTGTTATTGGTAACAAGCCCCTTTGGTAGGACAGGAATGAACTGAACGGTTTCGCCCGCCGAAGGTGCACAGGGACGGTTTGGAGAGCAAGCCCCTTTCGACCCTCTGTGACAGTTTAGCACCGTTTTTGTTTTTTTGGGGTGGAGGTGGCTGGGAAGGAGAGACTGTAGTGGTTGTTGGTGTAGTTGGACTGTTGATGATGGAGGACTGACTATGGTGGAATGGTAGAGTCCTGGCTGCTTCAGGAGTGCTGTGGCTGGTGCGCTGTTCCAGGAGTGCCATCGTATTCTTGGTGTAATCAGTTGACTCTTTTCGTGTATTCCTAATTTCATCCCACATGCTGCTTTCTTCTGCCGTCATGTCAAGTATTTGCTGTAACATTTTCTGTGCCTGATCCTGATCTGGAAGGAGGGGAGAGGGAGACTTCAGAGAGCCAGTTTCCATTTCCGTCTCTGCCTCGCTGGTTACATCGCCATCCTCCAGGTTGCCCCTCAAAGGAGAGACAGCTGGGGAGTGGATGGGAGTCACAGGAGTTGGAGGGGGGAGTGGGGGGTAATAGTAGTGGCCTCCTCCGTCTTCTCTTCCTTCTTCCTTTTCAGGAACATTTCCAGCCGCCGGGCATTCCGGCACCTGGTGGATGGGCTCTTTTTCTTCTTACTCTTTTTTTTCAGGGCCAGGTCCAGGCTTCTTCGGGTGAGGACCAGTGTGATAGGGGTTCCTCTCACAAAAGGTGCTACCTCTCCCCGAAGAAGGTGTGGTAGTGTTCTCCTCCGAGTCAAACTCCAGCTTCAGGTGGACGCTCTTGCCTCTTGTCTGGAGAGGCCAGTTGAGAGGGCATGAGCCGCCCAGAGCTGACAAAGCTTTCTGTAAGTTAATTGGTAGATCCAAATTAGCCATCGGGATTGCTTTGTGAATGTTCAGGTGGTGTTCGCACTCTGAAGATGCAAATGAATGATGGAATGGACAGGAATCAGGATATTCTTTTAGTTTTATATGAATTGCCTTGTCTAGCAATAACCAACGCCGTCAGGTGGCGCGACACATTCCATTTCGGAAACTGGGTCAAAGGCGTCGAAACTAATTTCGAACTAGGGGTACCCTATTTACAATCTAAATAACCTTCAAATAATGACGTTTTTTTGTCTAAAAATATCTGGCCTCTATTTGGATTGGATTAAACAACAAAGAAGAGGTATTTTCACGGGAAATATTAATGAGAACTATATTTAATAACTATTTGAACAAAAGGTGGTTTAAAAACAACCCTGCTACGCTTTGCTAACACAGTTTTCTCACCACTACCATAAAAAATATAACAAAATGAATTAAATGCCAAAACACGAGCACCGTAATCCACCGTCAACTATTTAAAAATTAGTTGAAAATATGGGAGGTGATAATTCTATTTTTAGAATGGCATGGGAAAATCCGAAGATGATCGCTCTCACCGAAAGAGAAAGTTGGAAAGAACACGGAAATAGATCAGTTAAATTGCGTTATCGAAATTAATTTGAGCCGTTCTCGTTTGTTGATAAAAGTCGAAAAATTAATAATCAAGCTGTCTAGTGGTCTGGAAGTAGAAGATAGAAGATTTCAATTTATTGCTTCAACTTCAAGGGTAATAGATTTGTTTTGGGTGGAAACTTAGCTGTTTATTTTTAAAAATACAAACAAATGTACTATTATTCATTGAATTTGTGCTATATGCATCGGTGAAAACGAACCCGATTTTTCCGACCTCGTAAATTCGGCCCACTTAATGCAATTGCATCCAAACTCCAGCTCAGTCTTCGTAAAAATGAATGTAGCACTCATATATGCAGGGCAAAAGCAAGATGCTCCAACCCAACCCCACCTCAAGACCCAGGTCGTGGTTTGGATCAGGAAGTGGTGGGGGGGGGGGGGGGGGGGGGGGGGGGGGGGGGGACTGATTTCTTGCCAAACTATGAATTTCCTCCTAATTTGCCTAAATATTGCCTAATGTGCTGAAAATCACAATTTAATCGTGAAAGACAGTGGAGGCCCAATTGCATGTTCAGTGGTGGTGAGGTGGTGGGGGGTGGGGTGAGCACCCACCTCACCCCACGAAAACACTGTAGAACTGAATGCCTACTCACAAAAGCTTATGAATGTGTCTAGACCAAACAATGTTCTGATGTGTTAGATAAGATAAGGAAGGTGAATAGACCACCCCCCCGACACACACACTCACACACATACACAAGCGCACACACCCTTGCTCACACACACACATGTGCACACACACACATGTGCACACATGCACATACACACGCATGCGCACACACACATGTGTGCGCACATGCATACGTGCACAAACACGTGTGCGCATGCGTACGCATAAGTACACACGCGATGCACACACACACACATGCGCACACACATGAGAGTTCATGCTTCAGAATCACCTTTTGGTGAGTACATCTGCCTTATTTACATTCAGTTGTCTGTTTTTATAGAAATTGTATGAAAAATCTCATTTGCGCCAGGGGGTATACATAACTTTATGAGTTTATGGAGCACATACAAGCTTCCCAGTGTTGAAACAAAGCTGTGGTCATAAAGAGGAACACCCAGGGAGCACACAGATACTATTATCAGCCACACAAGTTTGATTTCAGACTGATGGCATGGTGGTGACGGATTTTTGTATTTTTAAAAAAATTGGATTTTATGAATTCCGACCCCATAGAGGATTTTTTTGTCAAAACACGGCTTTAAATTATACATATTCCACCAAGTGTTTTTGTTTCTCACTTTATATGCCAAGGTGAATGTAAAAACAACTTAATCTCACCTAGAAAGTTTTTGGAAAAAAACCATTGGTTATTGCTACCTTGTCAATGTCACTAATGTCAGTTGTCGCACTTTCTAGTATTTCTACACCTTTACCCCACCACATCAAATCTGATTTATACTCAGCAGAGGAAAGCAATGGTTGACTCATCAATATTAGGACGCCAGTTACTGACTTCAAATTGTGTGTGTTGGGGAGGGGGTACAAATAATTTGCCGACAAGAACTGTCAAATACAAACACGAAATTAGGCGAGTTTTGTAATTTCAACATTCAATTACTTGTTTCTTCCTCTCATCAACCATGTTAGGAAAATCATAACTTTATACGGTATCCATGATATAAACTGCGTATTATTCTGCAACACCTATTCTGAAATGCTAAGTCAGATTGGGTTTGTTTACAAAGTTAACTTTCTGAAGTTCCAAATATCAAAAGACAAACAGGAAGTTTATTTTTACGTCCCTTTGTTCAAAGCACCTGTCAAACCCGAACATCTTCGGGTGATTTCGCCTCAAGTTTGACGGCATCCGGAAGAATGAGGGGGAAATTGGTGTTCAGTCAGAAAGCCACCAGTAGGATTTTCGTCTTCTTTCTACAGGTGTTGGACAAAACCCTCCCAGACACCCCCACCCCAATAAGAAACCTCAAGAAAAGTGACAAAGGGGAATAAAACCCATGAGAGAAAATTCCATAAAACCCGTCAGGACCAAATCCCCCGAAGAATATATGACGAAGATGAACTAAAGTTTCCATTTTCTTGTATTTTTTTATTTATTTTTGTGTCTAAAATTTTTTTTGTTTTTTTTATGTGTGACTCAATAATATTCTAGAATATAGAAAGCAAATATAGAAAGCAACTCTCAATGCATTAATAATGATTTTCCAAACATTAGAAAAGCTGTCCCGTGAGCCTTATGTCAGTGTGTGCATTCCTGGTACATGTTAGTCTCCTGCGCAGCCCACTAGGTATTCACCTTGAATACCTAGTGGGCTGCGCAGGAAACTGAATGCTGGTCGTTTCGGCACCGAGTCGTTTCGGCACCGGCAGTCAAGTCGATTCGGCACCTGGGAAAGGTTGTTTCGGCACCTGCTATAAGTCACTTCGGCACCTGCTAAATATTTTTAAGAACTCATTTCTAACATTGTTGTGCAGTATTTTTTGAAGTATATTATGAAAAATTTGTTATATGCTATAAATATTTTTTCTGTTTTGTGTTTTGTTTATCGTTGGTTTGAAGTAGTCTGAAGTATTGTGTGGTATAAAATTTTAATAAAGTTCAAAGGGTAATGATTTCAATGTTTTGTATGGCTTTGTTTTCAAAGTGATCACATTGTTGGCCCATTTATGATCAATCCTATGCAGCTGTTGTTTCAGTTGTTAAGCATAACAGGATGGTCAGGGTAGTTGTTTTTGTAGTGATTAGACATAAGAGGTGTGACCAACAGTATTCAGTCAACAAAGAAAAAACGGCCCATTAGATGTTTGTTGTTAGAAGGGAAAAATTTCCTATAAAGATGGGTCTAGGTTCAAATCATGTCATTACGTTCTCTGTACCACTTCTGTGCACTCTAGTGTAATTTTGTAAGTGTTTATCTTTAACTCTATCTATTTTCTGTTTGCTTTTCTCTGTTAAAACTAAATATACTTCAACGAAATATTTTACCAATAATTTGCTGATAACTTAGACAATAACTGATAACTGATAACCGAACAGAGTGACATGGCAACTAACTCCACCACTGAACCCACTTCGGGAATGGATTTAATATCGATGATATCTGGATTTCAAAAAGAGATAGCTAGATTGAACGACACTATAGAGGGTTTGCGCTCGGATATTAGGGCTCAAAAAGAACAGTTCGAGAAAGAAAAAATGGAATTAATAAAAGCTTCGACGGAATCAAAAAAGGAAAATAAGTCGGCATCTGGAAAAAAGGGAAAAGGAAGAAATAATTCAGGTTTGAGTTCGTGCCCCAGCAACGGAAACTCTAAACAAAAGGGCAAGGGTGTGGAGTCCAACTCGTTGGGCCCTAAAACGAACACAGTTACGGATATCGCTAGTGTTTCTAAACCAGTTGATACACCCTTCTACGGGGTTCTCGTTTTTGGGCTACTTCTGTTCCATGCAGCGGCGTACGCTGTCATTGCACGAAAAATTACTCCATAAGCAACACGAAAAATTAATGTACCAATGCACTTTGTACCTGGCTTCATCGGGAGGGATGGAAAAGAAAAGAATTATCACGAATTAATTAACGCCAGTTTTTGAAGGTACCAACACCCCTAACCTTGGATTTTGATTTGGGGGGGGGGGGGGGGCTGGGGGTGAGGTGTAAATACTAGTACCCACCCCTTTACCCCCGGTTCATATGCCACTGATTCTACTAGAGCATCGTATCACTGTATGACGCGCAAGAGGAACGTAATAAAAAAGTGTCACAATATTTCCCCCTTATTTAATAATATTGTGACACGTTTGTTACGTTCTTCTTGCACGCCATACACAGGCACGATGCTCCAACAGAGTAAACTCCCGAACTTATTTATGATTATTGTGACACGTTTTCGTTACGTTCGTCTTGCACGCCATATACTGACCCGACGCTCCAACAGAGTAACCTCCCGAACTAGACGTCATTTTAAAAAAATGTTTATATGTTTATTTTATTGTTTTGGTTGCTTGAAAACAGTACTATCTTTTACATATGTTATATGCTATAAATATTGTTGCTATTTTCTATTAAAAATGTTTAAAATGTTGTTAGGTTCATTGATATAATAAATAAAAAAGTTCCTTTAAATTGATGTTAATTTTTTTTTATTGTTCCCGAGTAGAAAATCCCTTGGTGCCGAAACGACCTGACCTAGGTGCCGAAACGACCTGATGCCAAAAGCGTCGGTGCCGAAACGACTTGGCTAGTGCCGAAACGACCTGACCTGGGTGCCGAAACGACCGGGTGCCGAAACGACCCGATGCCGAAACGACCCGAGACCAGGAAACTATGGTCGGTGAGACTACTTACCGAGAACAACCGAGAAAAAAAAATATTTAAAGATGAAAATAAATGTTTATTGCTAGCATATAGGTACTCTATTTATGTTTACAAACGGATTTGGTATTTAATTGTAAATGCTCATTAATTTAATTTCACTTAGTGCAATAAATTAATTTATATTTATCCCATGCGACTGGTTTTGTTAAACCCCTTCTCTAATTGTTTTCTTAACGCAATATTCAAACCTTCATAAACAGGGTAACACAATCCCATTCTTATTCCCCCAAATGATTTTAACAAACAACGAATTTTTTAGATTCGGTTAAATTTGACCAACAATCTTGAACCTGGTGCCATTATTTGTACAGATATTTTACCGGTACTGCGACAATCAGAAATTATTGTAATCAAGTTCAGATACTGTCAGAACAAAAATTAAGTTTTTTTTTTATGTATTCCAGCCATTTCAGTCATGCAACTCGTGCATTTTTTGTGTCGTTTTACGTCCAACCATACTGTTGAGATAAAGCTTTCAAGGAACTATATGCTATTTCTTAATCAACGCAATCTTGTCAATAATCTTGTACTATCGGCAAAACTAAACTTTATTAAGGGCCTCATTGCTGATAATCGGCAACGGTCACGGGCACTATCCACAGTTTTAGATATGTTCTTGCATCGCAAAAAGCAGTCTGTTCTCCCAGATCATTCCTCGGATGCAACCCTCGCCAATACCTTTTTAGTTTATTTTGCCGATAAGATCGAGACTATAAGAAAATTATTCAGTATCAGAGACAACCTGAATAGGCTCCATTTAAATGTGTGTAATCGCGGTCAGTCTGCCATTTTGGAGAGGTTTGATGTTGTAGATGCCTTAGGGGTAATACGTATTATAAAGCAGGCGCCATCCAAACAGTGCTGTCTTGACCTCATACCAACCTGGTTGTTAAAGTCCTGTCTTCCTGACCTTATATCACCCACAGTGAATATTGTTAATGCATCACTTCAGTCTGGTCTGGTGTTTTTCCAGATAACATGAAACATTCTGTAGTCACTCCTCTACTTAAGAAAGCATCACTCGATCCTGAAATTCTGAAAAAACTACCGCCCCGTCTCTAACCTGTCATTTTTATCAAAGGTTGTGGAGAGGGTGTTGGCTTCTCAGTTGAACTTACATTTATCCAAACATGGCCTTGCGGAAGTATATCAGTCTGCCTACAAACCGAACCATAGCACCGAAACTGCATTGCTTCGCGTTCAAAATGACTTACTGTTATCCATGGACGGGGGTAATGTTTTTTGCCTAGTTTTACTGGACCTCAGCGCAGCATTCGATACTATTGACCACTCGGTCCTAATACACAGACTGGAACATAGAATAGGAATTACCGGAAATCCTACTTAACGAACAGAACGCAGAGTGTTTGTATCAATAGCCAAATGTCTGGAAAATTTGTCATTCCGTACGGTGTACCCCAGGGTTCGGTATTGGGGCCGATCTTGTATCTGATTTATGTTCTTCCTTTGGTGGATATCGTTCGCCGCCATAATCTTAAGTGCCATTTCTATGCTGATGATTCTCAGTTATATATTCGTTTCACACACGACACTGAAAAACTTGCCCGTGGGGTTATTGAAGCATGTATTACGGAGATATAAGACTTTGGATGTCTAGTAATTTTCTCAAGCTCAACGACGAGAAGACTGAGGTTATCTACGTCGGAAGGCATAAACAGCTGTATAAGTCCACGTGTTGCAGCATCCGTATTGGCGAAGTTGAGGTGTCTCCTGCATCCGAAGTCCGAAACCTGGGCTGTCTCTTTGACAATAGCCTCACTTTTGACACACACGTTACCCAGATCTGTCGTTTGGCTTTTTTTCACCTTCGAAATATTGATAAAATACGATGTCTTATTGATCAGCAGATGTCGGAACAACTTGTTCATGCATTTGTTACCACTCGACTGGATTATTGCAAATCTTTTCTCTGTGGGGCTAAACAATATAACATTGACAAGCTCCAGCGGGTACAGAATTGCGCGGCTCGTCTCATTACGAAAACAGCAAAGTTATCGCATATCACACCTATTCTCATTGGTTTGCACTGGCTTCCAGTCCAACAAAGAATTGAATTTAAAGTACTGTTGCTGGTCTACAAGTGCCTGAATGGGTTGGCCCCGACATACCTAGCTCATTGAGTCGAATTCTACCGACCACTCAGAACAGTTAGATCCTCCAGCATGTTGAATCTCAAACAACCCAGTAGCAAGTTGCGTACAGCGGGAGACAGGGCATTTTCAGTCTGTGGGCCTAAACTCTGGAAAATACTTCCGCATGATATCAGACAGGCCAGTTCCTTGCCCGTTTTTAAATCAAAACTAAAGACATTTTTATTCAGACAGGCTTTTACTAACATGTTTTAACCTTTTTCATATGATTTTACCATTTGTGTGATGTACAGCCAAATAGCATTTTTTTTAAATGGAATTTTAGCCTTAATAAATTATTATTATTATTATTGAATTCTAACTGCATGAGTATGCTATTCAGTTTTGTGCTATCGGCTTTTTTATCATGTTTTCAATAAAATAATAAAAATTAATAAATTTCTACATAAAAATAAAGGTATTGTTGTGCTTTTCAAACACTGGAGTTATTGAAAGATTTTGTTTAGAGTGATTTTGTCATGGGGGATTTTGTCATGAGGGATCTTCTGCAGTTTTCGTTTAGGGGTTTTGACTTGAGGGGTTTTGTCTTTGGTGTTTGGTGGTTTTGTGTAGAGGGATTTTGCCACTCGTTGTCATTTGTCTTGGAGGGTTTTGTCTAGAGGAGTTCTACGTTGAGGAGTTTTGTCGGAGTGAGCGGAGTGAGCGGAGTGGGGTGTCCGGAGGTTTTTGTCCATCGTTGTCATTTTTTTTGAGGGGTTTTGTCTTGAGGGGTTCATTCTGTACCACATTGCATCAGAATTAGTCAAGTACTGGGAAAAAGGTAAATGATAAGCGATGGGACTTCGTATTCAGAGAAATGAAAGTAGTAGAGGGACCAAAAGGAGTCTCTAGATTTAAACACCAAAGGGACACAGGGGAATACTGGATAATTACCGAAGGATTTCTGTCAGTAACAACATTGGGAAAAGTTTTCCGTAAAACCCCGCATGGGAGATTGGAGGAAGTGATCCAAGAGATGAGTTTTTTGTGGGGAGATCCAGAATAGTTTCAGGAAGGGAGGGAGAGTCACGGACGATCTTTTCACGCTATTCCATATGATATAGAATCAACAAAAGCCAATAAGAAAAACATGGGTGTTAAAAAGACATAAGGCACAGTATGGAGGGAGGGATGGAATATGACAACAGATTGAGGCCTTGGGCTTGGACGAGAGTTTGTTGGAATTTTGAAAGCACTGTTCAAAGATGTATAAAGTGAACATAGTCTGAGTAGCATAACAGCATTTCAAAACGGACATACACACATTATATTCATTAACAAAAAATGTCTTAACTGAACTTTAGATTTTCTTGGGACAAAACTGTACAACAGTTATCAACGAAACTTTTAAAGTTGTTGAATCCACGAGACAGGATGTATTGGACATTTTCGATTTGAGTTCCAAGGCAACTAGCACTAATCAACTCAAACTGAAATTTTCCCCTTCAGTAGCCGTCGACGGTAAAAAGAGATATTTTTGTGGTGAGTGGTACACACATTTTCCATGGTTAGAATACTCAGTCGAGAAAGGTAAGGCATTTTGTTTCACATCTTTGTTGAGGCTAGGATGAACTAGTGGAAGAAAGCACTGAAAAAATTAAGAAAATACCAAGATAGTGAGTTCCATAAAAAACTCGTTTGTGCATTGGCAGAATTATATACAGACGGGAAAAGACGGGAGTGTCTTAGCGAAAGTGTCAACACATCATTCAAAACAAGTTACTGACAACAGGCAATACTGGGAAACTATAGCGAAGTTATTCATTTTTTCTAGCTAGGCAAGGTGTTGCGCTTCGTGGAGAGAGCGAGAAAGAAGATTCAAAGAACAAAGGAAACTTTTTAGAACTGTTCTTTGGTGTCTGGTGTTGACCCTGCTTTCTACATACAAGTTGATCATCGCCAAAAAATCCTATGAATTTGAGTGCGAAAATAAAAAAAACTGAGCGACTCAGTATAACAGCTGAATTGATAGGAACTCAGATTTTTGATGTGATTCGCAGAGCCGATATGGCAACTATTATAGTGGACGAGACGAAGGACTGTTAAAAAAGAACAGATTAGTATAATTACTAGAATATCTTTACATTGACCACTGTAGTCAGTATTGATGGACTATGATTGACTGTTAATAAAAATATATTAAAATGTGAAGTATTATTTATGTTTTTGGTGCCCCCCCCCCCCCCCCCACCCGCAAAAAAGCAGATCCTGGTTAGGCTACGTGCCTGAACAACAGAACAGATGCCTGCGGAGACAGGCCTCAAGCATGGGGTGTATCTAGAATCTGGTGGGTCTAGAAACTGCCCCCTTTAGTGTGGGCTCGTCGGGGAATACCATAACCCCCCCCCCCCCCTTCGCGTCGGGGAGCACAAGCTCCCACCCGCCTGAGAAATCCAGGCAAAGTCCTGGTGCCACAGACCCCTTTCTCATACTCCTCTGGCAATCATCAATTCCGGTTCGTGGTTAATCTGCTGGAAGTTGGACTACCTGAGCAAGATATCTTTCAGTTTAATAGCATTGCTGCATCCGTGATGAAATGTGGCTGGGGAATTTATGTGTTGGGCAGGATACATGTCTGACCATATAAGTCTATATATTCAAGGGAGACAATAAAACAAACCCGTCCATCACCACACGGTATTTAAAATGGCGATACGGATTACAAAGAGTCTAAGTAAACTAAACTACACTGTGGGATTTTATCGTTCGATTTTTTTCATAACACACTTTCATACGTAGGAGATTATCCGTAGATGAGGTCCGCCACTTTAGTTGCACAATACGCTTTTTCCGCGACAAATAGGGCTTGGTTCCTCAAACACGCTTTCCATTCCACATTCCAATTTATCCGTTAATACTTCCAATACTGAACGCAGTTTCCGTCGCTTCTCGAGGTTCAGCCTTCCTCTCTGGGGATACTGCCATGGGAATAATACGGTAAAAAGATCGTATTTGAAACCGCGCAACGTCTGAGAGAGTGTGAGGTCGCCCATGAAAAGATTCGAAACTTTACGATTCCCGGATTTAAAACGGATCGCATCGAATTTGAAAACCGATGAGAGATTCGCTTCGTTTTTCGTGTATTCACATAGCCTTATATCTATTGCTGTGGCAATGCTCAAGCTCAAGAAGCATGTTTGTTTCTGGGAAAGTTGCATGGCGAGTTCCTTGTATGATTTTCTAAAACTTCAAATTAAAATTTGCTTTTTCGGCTTTGGCCAAGAAAATATGTCGGTTGATGAAAATGATAGCCGATATCGTTCTTCTGTTTTTAGTTTGATGTCCCGGTGGATCCTGGATAATATGTAAAATCACATACAGTTGGCCGTACAATTTCACATTCCTGCCGAATCCTCACTTGATGATAAAAATATTGTTTCGTAATGATGTTACATAGCACAGTGCTGTTAACGAGGTCAGTTGTGAAGTCACGAATTGAACCGACCAAACAAAGAAAATATTGAGACTTCAGTATGTGGCGGGTGGATTATTAAAACTAAATCGCTCTGGGATATATTTTTCACTTAGGGTCATTCATTTTTTCAAATATTACAAACACTTTAGAATATTTTATCAAAGTTTAATATTCATCTTTCTTTTAGAAATGACAGCAGTTGTGATGTGTTAATGTTTGTGTCACAAGAATTGAAAGAAAACAGCTTCAGTTCTAGCAAATGAACTAGAGTATGCATCTAGTAGACATCTACATGTACATGCACTTACACATGCATGCACGCGCACACGAATACACGCATGTATGCACGCACACACACAGAGGCTTGTTTAGCTTAATGCAGTATGAGGAAATTTCTTTAAAAATCATCTTCATATCTACGTGTACAATGTACCCGTCAGAATCTTTTCTTATTTGGTATACATCATACAACATCTCTGGAGGAAGCAGATTCAGGTTTGTTCAAATTGGGTCCAGGTGAGCGATTAAGGCCCATTGGGGCCTCTTGTACGTTCTCGGTGACAAACAAAGGCAAACAAGTCCCTATAAAATCGGGAATACAAAGCCTAACCCATTGCTTTCTTTGTGAGGACATAGTAAAAACAAAGGAAATTCTTGTAGGGATGGAAATACCATTGTCTACAGTACAGCCGGCGTGGAAATGTCGTAAACCGTGTGTGGGCAGCAATGTTCACGCATGAATTTACCAGGTTATAAAAATCATCAACATCAAAATTTTAATTTACGAAGCACCAGGTTGATGTTATTCCTATAATTAGTGTTTGGAATATAATATTATTGCATCCGTGGAAATATGGCCCACCAGTGGAACGTGACGGTGTCCACTGCGACTGTACTGTAGGTAGAACTTCACGGTAATTTGATATTTGTATCGAAACTTGATATTTTTAAATACTGATTGCATACCGAGGAAATTAAAAATTTCGGTATTCTCGATTAACATTTTATTAAAATCCCAAACTAATTCAGAAAGTGGACATTTTTCTTTTTTTGTGTTCAAATATTACTCAAACCTTCAACGAAGTTGCGAAATTCGACACATGTAGAGCAGCTAGACAATTCGTAGATTAAAATGACCCATGCACAGCCAGTGAATTATATTGAGTAATTACATAGCACACAAAAGATGACTATTCCGATTTATTTAATTTTAATTCCCAGACAATGCCGACATATCATGGGTTTGCGGAACTTAACTCCAGCACATGTGCAAATAAAACCCGATGGCTTTTTATTAACGTGAATCCAGTTTCAATGACAATTATATAAATGAGATGAAAACAATCTGGCAAATGCAATGCTTCTCTATAAACGTCCATCCTGTCCTAGTGTGTACATGTAATCTCAATTAAAATTTAATTTCGTGTTATTGTGACTTTTTTTCTGTGACTTTTTTTCTGTGACTTTTTTTCCTGTGACTTTTTTTTCCGATCACCGTACAGTACGGCTGTCGGGGACTGGTCAATTTCTACGGGTGGACAATATTTCCACTGAATGACTTAATAAATTCACTGTGACTGCACGGATGTTTATAATTTTAACGAAGTCATCTTTCTTATTAGCTCATTCAGCGATGCCATTTTATAGCCGTTTATTATTAATCTGTTACTATTATCTCTCTCCAGGTAACCAGTACGACACATCCTGTGATTGCACAGTTATTCCATACGAAAATAATTTAGAAGATATGGTCAACATTAGTGTGGCTGCCAAAGATGAAAAACTCTGTTGCTGCGATGATATTTCAAAAGTACTGGCATGTCTTATAGCGGCATACTATATTTACAATATTGCATATCCGACGAAAACTGTTTGGACTTGAATATTTTTCCAGAAAATTGTAATGAACATCCATTACAGAGCGAAAATTCAAAAATTGGTTGTTGATTCGCCCCCCCCCCCCCCCCCGGATTTCAGTCATGCCCCCCCCCCCCCATGTTAACCAATATGGGGAATATCAGGCAAGAAATTCTTAATATCTAGATATTTATACTTGTAAGATCTACGGGGGGGGGGGGGGGGGGGGGGCGGGGGAGATGCATAATAGCAAATTTATATGTGCTATATATATACAGGAAACTATTTCACTCACACTCACATTGAACTGGCACAAGAACTTTTTGAATAACGTTCTTGATGGAATGACATATTCTTTATGCAGGTGTGCCTATTTGATCTTGAGCCCTTTATGCATTTGAGGTGGTATTCTGTTTTTTTAGTTACTTCCCTTTATACACTTAGAAGTTGGTCAGTTTGTCAGCAACGAGTTTTTGTTTGAATGTTTCAGTCAATAATGTGTAATTAGTAGAGTGCTAAATTATATTTGCCTTGATACGACCCGATCTAACAAGATTTGCAAATTGTAGGCCTTATTGTTCATAAATATTAAACTGTGTCAGTTTACTGAAGAATACCTATAGGAATTCTCCAGTAAACTGAAACAATATTTATGAACAAACTGCAATGAACAGTGATCATGAGTGATGATTTATCTGTCAAAGTACTGCTTAGACCAAAAACCATAATTATTCTGAACGGTTTAGGCTTTTGGCTTGATTTCTAACAAATGATTTAAATTACAAACTGTATCAAATTGGTCTACGGATGTGTTTGTTGCTAAGGCAGTGCCTTGGTCACTCGGGGGTCCCTAAAACATAGCAATTGGGTTTTTAATTTGGATTATTAACCCCTTGAACCGAAACGCAACTTTTCCGGTCCAGGATCGTGATACCTAAATTCATAAAGTTGATAGTTGCTCAGTGAATTTGTGTGGTAGACCAATCAAGATTTTTAACGTGCAGCCCCAAGACTGCATGTTGTAAATCTTGATAGTTCTTCCCCAAGTAACGAATATAGACTCTGCTAGTCGATGGCGCTGAAATGAAATGGAATATCTCATTAGGGTCCAAAGGGCTATACATACGTAATCACATTAAAATGTCTCCTACAGTTTGAAAGCTGGTAACAAAACACGCCGCTGGTTAACTGAGGAGATCGTAGCACGTTCTAACTGAATTTTTTCTTTTATCTTCCAATGAATTGTGAGTCCACAAACATTACACTAGAATCATCCTATTAGGAAGGAATGAAGTACGCTGCTTGCTCGAGAAGTTGTTTTGCTATTGTAACCGAAAGTGTGAATTGGTAAGTTTGCAGAGAAATGAGTTCTTGGTTTGTGCGTTTTCAGTCTGCCATACTGTCCTGTATCCATTCCTGAGGGATTTTGGTACACTTTAAAAGTATTTTTGAAACTATCCGGCAGCAGGTTATTATGCCATTCATGCAAGAATAATAAGACATGAAGTTTGTACAGGTCATTGAATTTTAGAATACGATGCTCACTCAACAGTGGGTCAGTGTGTGCATTATAGCGTTTGTTAGATATGATACGAATTGCTTTCTTTTGTAATTTAGTAATTGTTCGAGTGGAATACAAGTGGTCCCATGTGTGAATACCATACATCATGTGGCTATGAATCAGAGAGTAGTATAGTGTCTTGAGGCATTTTTTGGGTATGATCCTCTTAACTTTGTTTATAACATAAATTGTTCGGGACATCTTTGAACAAACAACTGAAATATGTTTCTTGAAGCTCAGATTTTCATCAACATGAATTCCAAGAAACGTAAGGGATTTTTCATCTTGATTATTTCCAACGATCGAGATAGATGAATTTTTAAGCTTCACTCTATTGCTCCCAAGATAGTATAAGTCACTTTGGGGGTGAAATATGATGACTTTTGTTTTACACTCGTTTAGAACAAGTTTATTTGCCGCACACCAGTGAGATATTTTATTGAGTTCATTATTAACCTGACCTGTAATTGTTTCCAAACTGTTTCCGGAAGTATGTGCAGTAGTGTCGTCCGCGTATGATAAAACCTTCAAAGATGTGGAGTTAATAATATCATTAACATAAATTATAAAAAGAAGAGGACCAAGAATAGTCCCCCTGGGGGACACCTGTTGATATGACCTGGAAATCTGAATTCGCTTTTGGGTGGGAAATCGACTGAGATCTGTTTGTAAGGTAATTTGTAAACCATGAATTTGCGTGGCCTCGTATTCCATAGAATTCAAGTTTTTTCAGTAGGATATCGTGATTTATGGTGTCAAATGCTTTCGAAAAATCAAGAAACACGGCTAACGTGCAGTCTTTGGTTGTTTAAGTGTTCATCTCGGCAATATTGTTTATGAGGTGCAGGAGGGGTGTATTGTTGAATGTCCTTTTCTAAACCCAAACTGGTTTTGATGAATTATCTTGTTATTTTCCAGGAAAGTTATCAGTCTGGAGTATTTATTAATGGAGTAGTTATTAAAAGAAATCATCACGGAAATTGTTATGCCTCTAACCCACATTATTAACTTGTCATTCAATTCTGGCATCGTCCCCACAAAAATGAAGATAGCCAAGGTCACCCCTGTTTATAAATCTGCAGATAAACAATCTTTCAATAACTACAGACCCATCAGTATCCTACCTGCCTTCTCAAAGATCTTAGAAAAACTTATGCAGAGTCGCCTTTCGAGCTATTTAGAAACCCAAAATGTATTTTATCAGTACCAATTTGGTTTTAGGAAGAGACACTCCACTGTACACCCAGTTCTTCACCTCATCAATGATGTCGTCCGTATGAATGACAAACCGACCAAAGATTGTACTATATCAATTTTTCTCGATTTCTCTAAAGCCTTTGATACTATTGATCACCTCATTCTTCTAAAAAAAATTAGAACATTATGGCATTCGTGGAATAGCTCTTAACTGGTTCAAAGATTACTTAACAGACAGAAAACAGTATGTCCAATACGTTGATATAACTTCTGATGTTGAAGATATACCAGTGGGGGTGCCGCAAGGCTCAGTTCTCGGTCCCCACCTATTTTTGATATACATTAACGATTTAAGCAATTCCACTGTTCTAAACATTTTATCATTTGCCGATGACACAACAGCACGTGCTTCAAATGATAACCTTGATACCCTCTTTGAAAATGCCAACAATGAGTTGCAAAAAGTTAGTGAATGGTGCTCCGCAAATAAACTGATATTGAATGAGAGGAAAACCAACTACATGTTACTTCACCCAAATAGCGATTCATACGGCATTACAAACCGATTATTACCTCTAAATGAAATTGACATTGCACCGATTGGGAATGGCCAAGATAAGACAAGTGTTAAATTCCTTGGCATTCATCTTGACGAAAATTTAAACTTCAAGAGTCACATTTCGGCGGTATGCTCAAAGATGGCATCTGCCATCTATGCAATAAATAGGGCAAAAAAAATTCTTCCAATAAGTGCCCTCAAAACCCTGTACTTTTCTCTTGTTCACACCCATTTGCTATAAGGCATCCATGTCTGGGGACACGCCCCACAAACAAATATAGTTTTTAAGTTGCAAAAAAGGCTATTCGTATTATCAGTAATAAAAAACATACCTCCCATACTGACCCATTGCTCAAGTACCACTGAATTCTCAAATTTAATGATGTTTACACTCTCTCTATCCTTCTATTTATGCATGACTGGGCCAATAATCAACTACCGGAAGGTTTTAATAAATACTTTAAATTATATGAAAATCCATCGGGCATGGTAACCAGGCAATGTGGCAAGGTATATATAGAAAAACCAAGAACAAAATTCTCAGCCGACCTTCCTATCCACACTTTCCCAAGAGTATGGAATGAAATTGACCCATCCATGCAAACTCTGTCTCGCCAACATTTAAAAAAAACACAACAGACAACTTCCTTGACCAGTATTGCGATACAGTAAACTGTGATTATTCTGAATGCCCAGACTGTGCTGACAACGCCTGATTATTTTAATCCTACACCGGGTGAATGTAATAAAACAGTTGCTGCCCTCTCCGCTGGGACGGTGTGAGGATCCATGCAGGGCGAGGAGGATGTCTGCCTCGGCCTTCGGTCCCGGTCGATATGTTTTCTGCGCTCCATGGATCCTCGTATCGATCCGGCGGAGGGACAGCAATTGTACAATATTTACAATTCACAATTTGCCAAACAACAGAATTGGCACAATATTGGCAAGAGTCAAAAGACATAAGAAATAGCATTCTCATCTCATTATTAAATAGAATAAAGGAAAGTTCTTCGCCAAATAGGAATCGAATGGTTAGTCAACGCCTTTGGTCTGACTGGGCACACAAATGAAAGTGCGTTTCGCCATTTGAAAGATTTAAAAAAAAAAAAAATAAAAAAATAAAAGACACTTGGAACTTTCCAAATTTCTGAATTATCAACGTTACCCTTATATACTTCCAACCCGATTTCCCCCAGTTCCTGGGTTCTTAACATATATACTTGTGATTAAGATTTTGCATAATGAAGTGTGCGTGCTGCCAGGTATGAAGTTTATTGTTTCTCAGGGAATACCAGGAAGACAGCCAGATAGGCTATGGTATTCCCTAACAGTGTACACCTCTAAAATCTAAAATATGTTATCTGAATTTATTATTGTGTGTACTGTTGAATAAATTGAATTGAATTGAATTGAAAATTGAATTTTTCTAGTACTTTGGAAAAGCTAGACAGGATGCTAATGGGTCTATGGTTGTTGAATAACTGTTGATCACCAGATTTAAATACAGGAACTACTCTTGCAATTTTCATCTTATTTGGGACGATACCAGTTGAAAACGACAAATTCATCAAGTGAGTTGGAGGGATGGCAATTTCATATATAATATGCTTTAGGATTTTGGAGGGCATATTGTCAAGGTCTTGATTTGTTTTTGATTTCAGTTTTCGGGTGCAGTTAATTACTTCATATGGGGTTGCGGGGGAAATAAAAAATGACTCAATGGGATTTCCTCTGATATAATCAGTAAAATGGTGACAAGAGGACTACTGAATGCTAATTTTGAGCAATGCTAGCGAAGTAAGAATTAAATTTATCAGCTCTCTCTTTAGGGTCAGATATCTCCAGATTGTCTTCGACAAATGTGGACGGGAATGTGTAGGAAGAAGTACCTTTGTTGATAGCTCTTTTCGGGATGTCCCAAGTTTTTTTCATTTTATGTTTATTTTCTTGAAGAATAGATTTATAATAATCAGACTTTCGAGCCTTTTTCAGTCTATTGAAAATAGCACAATATGTTTTATATCTTAATTTGTTTTGTGTGTTTGGTGATTTTATTTTTTTCATATATAAACTTGTTTTTTCGAATGATGATCGCAAAAGTCCCGCCGTCATCCACGGTTCACGTTTTACAAACTTTGGGTGGACCTTTACAAGTTTTTCGGGGAAAGCCTTATCAAAAGCACCTCGAATGATCTCGTTCGGACATGATTCACTCAGTACATTGGTGAAGTCGCTTACAGACAAAAGAGTCTTGAATCGATTTACATTATCTTGTTTAAAAGATCTTATCCTGGAGGTTTGCATAGGATTGGTATGTCTTTTTGGTGATTCATTGACATAAAATGTAGCAAAATGGTCACTAACATCCGTGATGATTATTCCGGACTTGTGAGGATTAATCTTATTGCTGAAAATATTGTCAGTTATGGTGGCCGAGTGATATGTGACTCTAGTTGGTCTGGTGATAAGTAGCAGAAACCCAGCAGTGAACATAGATTCAATGAACAAATTGGTTTTATTATGATTACAAAAACCAAGAAGGTCAATGTTAAAATCACCCAAGAGATAAGCAATTTTGTTCGAGTCACCTAGGATATTCACTAAATTCGTGAGTTTTTCTAGGAATAGATCAAGGTCCGCTTTTGGGGCTGAATTTGATCTATAGATAATTCCAACGATTATTTTGTCTTTCGTCGAAATTTCCACAAACAGGGATTCAAATACATGAGAGACGAACACAATAAGGTCCTCTCAAATTTTAAAAGGAATGGTATCTTTAATAAATAACCCAACACCTCCCCTTCCATCATCGTTGTCTGGTCTTTGTCGAATAATAAAGGGGTGGTAGCCCTCCAGGGAATAGATAATGCTATCTTTTACACTGAATGTTTCTGTTACACCAATGACATCTAAGAAGTTCGATTTGTTTTGGAGGCTACATATCAAGTTATGAAAAAACTCCCAGTTGGCATTAAGGCTTCGACAGTTAAGGTTGAAGAGCGAGAGAGAATTGGGCTTGATTGCAATTTCGCTATTAAATCGCTCCGGGATGAAATATTCACAATTATGTGTTCTTCAATGGCGAGGAGGGAATTTAATTCGACAGCTTCGTTATCAGTAAGTGCATTATTGAACTGAGAAATAAAATCGAAGGGAGGCTCAATTTGGCTTAAATCAAGAGGTGCATTCCCAAACTACGCTTAAATTTAAATTAACATGTCGCCTCCTGAGTTTCATTGTTTTCTATGTCCATGTAGTCACATAAAATACATTGAAACTCGAGAGACGATGTGTGAATTCTAGGCGTGTCCTTCAACTTTGGTTTGGGTTGGATTTGACCTTAGTGTCACGAAAACTTGAAAGATCGAATTAAACATTTGTTTACTTTGTTTGATATGTTACTGAATAAAGTATTTGAAACTTTGTTTGATACGGTAATGCATAAAACATTTCGATTCAGATGTTTGAGGGTATTTATATTCAGTATTGACAGGGGGAGGGTTCTTGAAAAAAATTCCTCTGCACAGGGCTGAAAAAAGTTTCTCCGCCTCGAGACCACTCACCACCGCCTTTTTGGAACGAATTTTTTTTTCCTTTTTCGTGTGGGGGACCCACCCCTTCAACCCAGTTCAACCCCCTACAATGAATCCACAACACAAAACTGTCCAGTTTTTAGTCATATTTCTGATCCGTTTCTGCAATTCCTCTTTTTCTAACAACACAAAAGGGAGATGTTTCACACAAAAAATTAAAAAACTAGAGCAGATTTTGTGCAAAGCCAGAGATAAATAAGATAAATACTTCATGTCTGGAATAATTTAATGGTACCTAATTGTTCCCAATTATATCTTACAGTGTTTTAGCATGGGTTATTGAGCTGACAAGCTCAATTATATTCACTAACTGGAGTAGATGTGTAGGATGTAGCTTCTTGACACAATGTTGTCAATGTGATTTTGGCCACTCATGTAATATACAACAAAACCTAGCAATATTAAGTCATCCTTAGAACACTTGGAGTGACCATTAGAATCGAACTTAGATTCAATGGGATCTTGGAGGTGAGTTGAGATGGGTTGATGGAGTAGAAAAGGGCAATAGCCTATATGACAAACATGTACTCTGTATTGATGCTATATTTCTAACCAACTTTCGCCAGCCAGCACAAAGATTTTGTGGAGGAATTGACAAACTTGATAATACACCCTGATTTGAACCCTAACCAACTATCAACTTCCTCGTGAATGATGGGTTTCTGGTGCGGCACAACTCTGTGGGCAGCCGGTGAACTGCTTAAATTTGTAGTGAAGTACCATGCAGTTACGGATACCCGTATCTTTATATAGTGTAATAGACTGGGATCCTTTCTTACTTACACAGCCTGGTCGGGGTAGATTCTGGTGTAGTTTGGTGCAAGTTTTAATCCGCTATCACACAGTGCAGTGTTGCGCTCGGCTATGATTGAGAGATAATCTCAAGCACTTCTTGAGGAAAATGGGCTGTCGTGAGCGTGACTATCGGGTATATCACTTCAAAATCCAAAAGTCCTGAGTAGACTAGAATAGATGGGATTAATCGGGGAGGTAGGGGTGCGATTAGACATGTATGAACCAAGCTAGGCCTAACATGGATGGCCCACAGTCTGGACCCATTTGTACATGTAGCTCTCATATCTGTAAAGAAACAAATTTTGGTATAAAATATGTTGTGAATTCTCTTGTTTAACTCATTTACTTCATGCATCTATTCACTATTCATCTTATTACTTCCTCAGTCAGCCTCAGTCCGACTTTCTTATTCTAAGTTTCATTTTTCTTCCTGATTTCCCTCTATTTACTATCTTACTACACACAGCTCAGTTGCACCCATTTATTTTACAGTATAACAATAACATGAGTTTGGATGGCGTTCCAGTTTATAAACGGCCGAGACGAAGTCGATGGCCGTCAATAAGCTAGAGGGCGTTATTCAGTCCTCACGGGGGGGGGGGGGGGGGGGTCCAATAAACTGAGACGCCCGACAAAATCATGTTACTGCTATTATTACCACGATCGGTAGCGGGTAATATACCAGTGAACGCACGCTAAAATGGTAATAATTCACCTTACTGAATATCACTTAATTTTATGTTTAGTTTACGTTTCTACTCTCTTTTAGTCAAACTTTTGCGGTATTTGAAAACTTTTCTGTTATGCAGTTCTGGGATGATGACAGAGTGAGTACTCTTGCAGGAATGATGAAGATAAATTACTATAATTTCTTAGTCACTCTGTTGTAATCTTTGCCGAAGAGGTACTTCCTAAGAAACAGCAACAAAATTGATAGTTTACATTGTGCTGATTTATATTATATGGCTTTATCAAGAAACAAGTTAAAGGTGGGCGATATTGACCACCAACTATTTGACGGCCACCACCTCACCAAATGTGAGTTACAATAGCTAGTTATCAGTCATGCTACTATGCCACAGCCGTACTAACCTCCCAAAACACCATTAAATCACTTAAGAGTGTATCTAGATAGATTAAAACATGAAAATTGTATAAATTTGATGAGAGGAAAAAAGTGACTTTTTTCGCGGCGGGTCCTCCCACCCCGGCCCTGTGTAGAGGAATCTTTTAAAGACCCCCCCCCCCCCTCCTCCCACCCCAACCTCCGTGCTGTAGATGCTACATTTAATACAGTCTGCAGGAAAACATAATCTGAATGCCGAATTTTACAAGCTGCCAGCTGAACAGAATGGCGAAGTGGAAACGGTATATTCTGCTCGCCTCGAATCTACAAAATGTTAATTTAAGTGTAGTTTGGGACGGCAGATCATGCTTTTAAGATAAATTTGGGCTTCCATTTTCTTGTGACTCACCAAAGTAGATAATGTGTGTTCGCTCCAGTGGCAAAGTAGCATATCTGCTATTTGTTTTTGTAAATGGGTGCTAAATATAAAAATTGAGAACAAGGCCTATTGTGCAAAACAGAGATGTCAGTTACACAGGCGAGATGATATTTGAGGAACGAAATCACCCGAGTTGCGACGTGTGTCGCCGGCTTTCGACGTCTGCGATTCGTGCCCCTTTGGCTTTATTTCCCGTGAAAAAAATAGTGCAGTCGGCAATGGTCGTCTGCTCTGTCGTGTAGTTTTATTTTGTCATCAAATGGACAACACCAGGACCATCTAGTCACCGATTTTAGGACCCAACTGGCCAAGATGTGTCAGCCCGTGGTTATTTTCTTGCAATTGTTCCCCTAAATTATATTCATTGTGCTTGGAACTGTTGTACTGGCAATGTATAGCCGTGTACAAATGAAAAGAGGTTGAGGTGAAAAGGGCAACAAACATGTCGCGTCAAGTGGGAAGATACACGAGACCGGTTATCAAAAGTGCGTATTCTGTCAGTTTCTGGGGATTACTCTAGCCTTGCCGCATCGACTAAAGATAATGCCAGAACTTTAAGGTAAGTAGAACGACCAGACCTAATGAAACGCAGTTTAAAACGAATTAAAATATTTTACGTGTATTTACAATCAACACGAATACTTCAAACTATCAGTTATAATACACAGAAATCAATGGTATTTTCGTGTTGGCTTACATGTCTTCAGTACTGCTCAGATTTATATTTTTAAAAGACAGTGTAAATTTCACAAATCTTAAACGCTGTCCATTTTTAAAAGCTCGTGTTAATTTCAGAGTTGCTGGTTTCAGATTTCGCATGAGCTACTCACTGATGGAGATATTGGCCACAATCGACTCGCACCTCTACCTAGACTAAATCTCTTTATTCTCAAATCTTTTTCACCACCATAAAGGCCAGAAGCCCAATAAAAGTGTCGATGTTGTGTAAAATGGAATGATGAGGGGGTGGGAGTGGGTACAGATGTTCAAGACGCATTGGCCCTAGCGTTGTTTTGCCCAGCGGGAGAAAATTTAAAAAATATATCGACAGAAATGCAAATTCATTTATTCTTAGGTTTTGAAAAGTGAGATGGAAGACCTCAATCCTACACGCAACGTCGCGGTTAGGGCTCAAATCACCAGCACAAAATATTCAAATTTTATTATTATTTTTTGAATAGAATGCTTCAAAACATAGCTTATGCCCCCTCATTGGAAAGAACTACAATAACTTGTTCAATGAGGGGGGGTCATAAGCTATGTATTGGAGATTAAAAATTAAATTTTTGTAGTTATCGAAGACGCTTTTTGTAAGTGTCGTCTGCTCTTTGTATTGGATAAAGGGTTGAAAGTGTGTGTTTGTGTGTGTGTGTGTGGGGGGGGGGGGGGGGGGGCTCCGATCAATATAGTATACCTTTGGAATGGCGTCTTTTCGTATTACGCTACGGTCAATGCCGCATACCGCATACCCGCTGGTTTATGGTGGTTTTTGTTGTTGTTTTTTATGGTGTTAATGGCAAGGTCAAATCACCAAATGTGTTAGTGTTATCATGTAGCATGTCAATGAAAAAATGTGGGCGTGGATGTTTGCGTGGCTCCCTGTCCCACATCTGTTCACATGACACACCACTAGAATTTAGAACCACAAGACTTATTCAGATCATCATGCAAATTTCATATGCAGGTTCGAGGTTATGTCTAGATGAGAACATCTCCTTTTGCTCGCGAGACCAAAACCCCAAAACCTTTCGCACATTCTACAGATCGTATTTATGAAGGGTGCCATTGTAACTTGGTAGAATGATTCCGTATAATGTCTAGATGAGAACTAAACGTCCCCTTTTGGTCACAATCGGCCAACCGCGATGGGTACGCGAGCCTGAAACCCGAAAACCTTTAGCACAGTCTACAGGTCGTATTTATGAAGGGATTTCATTGTAACTTGGTAGAACGACTCTGTATATAGTCTAGATGAGAACGTCCCCTTTTTGGTCCCGATTGGAAAACCATTATGGTCTGGTCTACAGGTCGTATTTATGAAGGGATTTTATTGTAACTTCGTAGGATGACTCTGTATAATATCTAGATGGGGACGTTCTATTTTGGTCGGGTTCAGTTGACCGTGACGGCCACAGGGACACGTTTTCTAGATTCCTTTAGCACAGTCTACACCTTTCATTTATGAAGAGATTTCACTGCAAATTTGTGAGATTACTGAGTATAATGTCTAGATGAGATCTTCCTATTTTGGCCATGATCGGTTAACTGTGATGGTCACACAGGCACGTGACCTGGATTCCTTTAGCACGGTCTACAGTTCATATTTATGAAGCGATTTCATTATAACTTGGAAGGATAACTGGGTTAGATGTCTAGATGAGACTATTATTTTGGTCACGATTGGTCAGCCGTTACCGCTGCCTGGTTCCATGACCTAGATTCCTTTAGCATAGACTACAGGTCGTATTTATAAAGAGATTTCATTGTACCTTGGAAGGATGACTCAGAATGATGTCTAGATGAGGACGTCCCATTTTGGTTGCGATCGGTCAACCGACATGGCCACACAAGCCCGAAGCCCGAAAAGCTTTTTCACAGCCCCCAGGCCGATTTATGAAGGGATTTCATTGTAACTTGATAGGAGGACTCGTTTTTGGAATAATTTCACTGTAAATTGGTAACTTTGGTTGATATACATTAACTGAGGGCCACACACATTAACTGTGAGAGCCACATTAACCTAGTCTCAATTATCACAATTCTTGTTGTATTTCATGTTCCTTTCATAAACGATGAACATTATCCTTTTCATCAAACACTGCACACAGTCAAGTTAAGCTACAATGTCAGTGATACTTTCATTTGTTATCAAATTGCAGCAGCAATTTAGTAAATTGTACCTGCAGTTTAGCTAAATTGTAGCTACAGTTTGATAAATTGTACCTGCAGTGTAGCTAAACTGCATCTACAGTGCACTAAATTGTACCTGCAATTTAGCTAAATTGTAGCTACAATTTACAGAAATATAGCTACAATTTAGCATCTCCACTCTCATTGATCAAGCTAAATTGCAGCAGCAATTTAACTCAACTAATCATGGGCACGGACACGTTATTCAGCGCGCGTGTATACTGGGGTGATAATTGCCTCCGATCACGCAGTATTGAATTCTCAGGTCGATTCAAATGACTTGGAAAACCAAAAATGGAACTGTATATATATACTTGGTCAACTAATATGCGGAATTCTTTATTAACCTCCAAAGTTAGAAGTACTTTTTAAAAACCTTTTTGTTATGTTACATCCACCCTTGATCATATTAGGCGAGATGTCTGCGTGAATATTTTCTCCCAATTCGCGATATGCTTGTAGCCTACATTTATGCATTCTGCTTTGTTTATTTCGCATGTGTCGGGGTGGGGTAGTTATCTAAGTTTTTCGAATGGATATCTTAAACTCAAAGTGTAGCCACCCTCCCCCTCTCGTTCAATAAACTTGAAGTTCTTTTTTTAAAAAAAAACCCCCAAACCACCATTGACAATGGAGATGGTGCCGGGCAGTTCCTCGCAAAGATCACCCCAACACGGATATTGAGTCCCAAGTCGAGTTTCGTACCGGACGATTCGTCCAAAAAGCCGTTTTTAGGGAAGACTGAGGTGTTTTGTGTGGGAAGGGTGCCTTTCAAGTGTTTTCGAAGAAAGAAATTAAACCCCATAGCCTTGAACACCGTCCTGTAAACTCGAAATTATTTTAAACTAATTTCTTGTGAATAACTAGCCATAATGCTTTGAGATACGGTATTCTCCTTCTTTTAGTGAGAGGGGCTCTACTTTGTACACAAAATGTTTCTTGTTTGTGTTGTAATACGAAAAGATTGCATGATATATGCACAAAATATGTGTTTTCATAGGAATTTTATCGCGCGCTTGTGCTAGCACAAAACTTTTCTTGTCATTCTTGGTAGTATATAATTTTTTTGTGCGCGGATAACAGGGTCCAAGTTAAGAGGACGACAAGGGAAAAATTCCGACTGGGATACTAACATGGCATGAAGTGCAAAATATTGGGTTTGGAGATAGTGTGACTATTATTCGTGGGGTCCAAGCGTTAAGTTTTCCTCTGGGGTTTTGTCATATAGAAAATCTACTATGAAATAGTGCTATCTGGAGCTCTCTTTGACACCTATCTGTCCTAATATTGGAATGCACTTCGAAACTACCTCTTGTCGTGCAATGTAGTACCAACTGAACTGCAATGTAGGATAACCAGACAAAATTTCTGTTACGTACTCCTATGTTGATAATTCCAGGTTTTGACATCCTCTCTTGGAAAGAATTCCCCACCAAATGATGTCAAGTCTTGGAATTACCAACAGACAAAGTGGGATGAAAATTTGATTGTGGTACCGCTGTGGCATATTTCAGCTGTTGTTGAATGCACAAAAAACTCCTATTTGTTAAGCACAATTTGTCCGCGAGCGTGTTTTTAGGAGCAAAGTCCCCACACTGCCCTGGCCCCGATCAACTTGGGTGCGGAGAACAAGGTCCGTGTGTATTCATGCCTTTGCTGATATAATGTTGTTTTTAGACGTGCCTTTGGAAGTGGGTTCTCTCAATGGTGGAAACAGGATTCCTCCGACAAAGTGGCTTGTGCTACTCGACAGTGGATGGGGAGGGTCCGGGGTACTCCGACAAACATACATTAAGGAAGGCAGTTTCATAGGCTGTGGTCGAGATCTCCCTGGCAGAGGGGTTTAGCCTCCATTGAACCCTATTTGGCGTCGCCCCGAGTTCTCTTAGATTATCCTAGAATATTTCACACAACAGCTATTCCAGGTGTGCCCAAATTGGGTAAATGTTCGTTTCATTCGCCTATTTCCAAAAATCGCCATTCTAATTTTACTATTTAGTTT
Organism: Pictodentalium vernedei; assembly: GCA_031216915.1. Taxonomy (NCBI): domain Eukaryota; kingdom Metazoa; phylum Mollusca; class Scaphopoda; order Dentaliida; family Dentaliidae; genus Pictodentalium; species Pictodentalium vernedei. The sequence continues at coordinate 162,617,640 of CM062291.1, read as the reverse complement.
TATTTTACATATTTGATGACCCACCATTGAAACCCACTCGACCGGCTCGTTCCAACTATGTTTTTAGATAAAAAGAAAAAAATGCAAGCGTCGTCCTCTAGTTGTGTTGGGTAAAGTATTAAAAAGAAGGTTGAAACCTTTTCCCAAACTGTGTCATGTAACAGCAGTTCTCTACAAAACACGGTGCAGCCCTTTCATTATGAAAAAACTCCCCACGCCAAACGCAAGAACCACGCCTTATGTGTAGCAGTATCACAACAGCATTTTGAGTCCCCTGAATGCTGCTTTTACTCCTCATTGTCAGCTGATGGTGGCATTTTACTCACATCAGTCACATCCTCAGTCACAATCTCAGCTGAAGGGGGCATTTTCCACACCAGTCAATTCCTGCATGGAATTGTAACAACTGGGAGTTCTTGTTCAGATTATTTATGCCAAATACCACGCACGTTGTTTTAAAATTATCTACCTAGTTGAGGAAGAGATGAGGGATATTTTGACAGTCGAGTCAAGGTGTGGTCGCTATAAAGGTATTACCCACAGAGTGGTATGTCAAATACGTTTAGCGACAACATTTACCTACCGTGATAACTCTGGCCTGCTATTACATTTATATTTATCAGTGCATTGTTAATTGCCATGTTTTTTTTTTCGATGGCAGGACGGGAACACCTAACGTTCGTTTCTGTTTTGGAATAAATAAACAGTTAGCATTCAAAGTACAGACACTGATCAGTTATCTTGTTTCTTGGCGTTTACACCCGAGCGTATGTTCTTTGATACACGAGTATTCTTATATACAGATATAAGTATTTCTTTCCAACCTTCATTGAAAATCGCAAGAACGCATGCTCGAAAGACACGATCTTCCGGACGAATTACTCCATATAATCTAGTTAACTCTTTACCTAACATGAAAAGCAGACGACACTTGCAATAAAAATTCTTGAATAACTATTTTTTTTTCATTTTTTGTCTCAAAAACATAGGTTATGACCCCTCGTTGGAACGAGCTCAACGAGCTCGTTCCAACGAGGGGTCATAACCTATGTTTTTGAGACAAAAAATGAAAAAAAAATGAAAATTAATTGGCGATTTTCGTGAATAGCGCTGGCCGGTTTTCGCCGTTACGTTGGGTAAAGGGTTAAACAACTAGTTTTTTGTAATGGAAAACACTTTGTTAAAACTACAGTACATGGAGAGTGGATTGTGTTATCAAATCACTCGTGTGGTGGCGTCTCCCCTCAGGCAAATATTCCTTATCTGGGAAAAAGCATTAGAACGACGAACAAAGTTTCAGCCAACGGACCTTCGGGTTGAACCCGGAGGTCCCTTGGCTAAAACTGTGCTTGTTCTTTTCGTGCATCACCACATGAACTGACTATTATTGTCTGGGTAGAAACTTCACCCCACGAGTGTTTAAAGATAATTCACTCTCCACGTACTGTACCTGCATTAGATACCTTTGCGATCAAGTTTGCGGTTTTAGTGTATCCTGGTGAAGAGACGAAGTGGCACACGTGGTATTTTATTTTTACTGTCAACCATGAGTTGCATCTGACTTTTTTCAGTGTCATAATCAAATCGAGCACATTTTCACTATACTGAGCAAACTAAACCATTTGGCTTCAATACTCGTGTAAAATGTCAGCATATATGTCCAATAGTACACTAAATTTCATAACAGCAGATTTTCGAGGAACAGAAAGAAGAAAAATGAACGGGGAAATTGATTTAAGCGGTTACCTAACACGATTAGAAGGCAGAACTTGCAAAAATCCAGTTTCTTGAATAACTAAAACTATTTTTTGCCTCCAAAACAAAGCTTATGACACATAACTGAACCGAGCTCAACTAAAGGGTTAGTCGTGTGTATTGCAAAATGAAGATATACTGTTAAAATACTATTGACATTATGGTAAAATAACTGGCAGCCAACTGTCCTCCCTATCACCGTTAGTTTTTCGACAACAGCTGTTAAATCTTCTTCATGTGTAATGGTTCGGAACACTAACAGGCGAGTTATTGTTACCTTCAGTCTTGGCTTGTCCACCCTTCATAAGTATTGGACAACCGTCTGTTGAAATGGACATCAATCTAATATACAAAGCATCCATATGGCTTTTGAGTGGATATCATAATTATTTCACATGTTAGACCCGAATGATAATTATGGTAACCACTGAAAAAACTATGCGCTACCTATTCTAAATGGATCTTCGCGTTTTTATCCTGAAATTGATGCAAAGTAACTGCTTCGAAAGAGACAAACATTTCAGTTTAAAAGCCATCAGCGGATAGCCAACGAACCGCTGTCAGGGACGAAGTTAGTCGCCGCGAAACAAAATAGTTATCTCAGCTTTTCACCGAAAAGCTACACATAAACGTTAATGTATATTAATTCTTTACCACAAATGACAATTTCAACAACTTTTCACCATGAAATAGCAAACATCACTCATTTTTATAATATTGCAACGATCATTTTCGTGTTCGTCGATACTATTTTCACAGTGCAAAATAATCGCATGTCTTGTGTCGGCCAAAACAAAAAATACGTCTTCGACTTCGCTGTTCCTTATATTTTTAGGGGACGCATATAATAAATGCAGGCTATTACAATCCTGGGTGATTCCGAAACTGTGTATTGTCGAGATAAGTATTTAATTCACCTTCCAAACATCAACATAATAACACGATTGGTGGAATGACGCGGCGTGATCATAAAACTACAGCCGTGACGAGTCTTCATTCAAAACGAACATGTCTGTTGGTGTTGGTCGAGTCATTAAAGATTAGGTCAAATCAAGTCTCGACTGGGAAACATTTCTTGCGTTAATTCCAGGAGGATGAATGTTTATGATATTTTTAGATTCAATGGATGAATACTTCAGTTAGTCAGAGAAGCGAATCGCAGGTTCGCTTTTCTGAACAGCTGAAACATTCGCGACGATTGGATGGAAGCATATGCGATTGATTATTTAAGGGGTAGACTGGTTCCAGCGTCACATAATTTGACTTGTGTCTTGAGATCTTACCGATGAATGTGAAAAAAAACCCAGATCAGTACGCATAATAAATTCAATGAAGAATGTTTAATGGTATAAAACTTCCACCAGTTCGATGTAGGTCCGCAAGGGCACAGTATTGTAATGATACAAATTCAACCTATTACCAAGCATAAATAGCAAAGAACACATCCAAAAATATTTCTTGAATAACCACAAATTTTGATTTTTTTTATCTCAAAAACATAGCTTATGACTTTCAATAGACTACACTCAATGAACTCGTTCGAATGAGTGGTCATAAGATATGTTTTTGAATAACGCTGTGAATAGCGGTGGTCGGTTTTGTCCCTTTCGTTGGGTAAATGGACAAAGTGTTTTTCAATACATAGAGACGAAATGTTTGATCGCTGTTTGCTTGGCAAAGGCTTGGCTTGAAGACATTCAGGGGTTACAGCCGTTTATAGTAATAGATAGGTTGATCGTGGCCTTCACTCAGAGTGTAATATCCGCTTCCACGAACATCCCAGCACACCGATTCACCTTGTGGCTCTTCTCTGTACGGTACAGTTTGTGGATGCGATGTCATCGCTACTAGATAATCTTTGTTTTGAACTTGCCAGTAATATATGTTTTCGTGAGTCTTTAACAGGATCTCTGTACCATCCGGTGATATGTCACCTCCGACTGGATCATGATGTGAAGTAACGATGGGAAGTGTAGCAGTGTCTGTAAGGGTCACTTCTTGGCCATTACCCCAAGCAGACGAAGGTAATTTTGCGACTTTTGCGTGGTGGCCCGAAGGAACTTTGGAGACAATGTATACTTCTCCATCGGGATCAACCATTACCGTTTCTGTATCGGATTCACTCCAACTACAATGTGAACAAAAACAGATAGTAATTTAATATGTTTTTTTAACCCTTTACCTAACATAACGGCCAAAAACGGCCAGAGCTATTCTCAAAACTCGCCAATTAATTTTTATTATTTTTTCATGTTTTGTCTCTAAAACATAGGTTATGACCCCTCATTGGAACGAGCTCGTTCCAATGAGGGGTCATAACCTATGTTTTTGAGACAAAAAAATGAAAAAAACTTAGTCAAGAATTTGTTTTGCTGGTGTCGTCTGCTTTTCATGTCAGGTAAAGGGTTAATCCCAAATAGGTCTTGTTTCATATGTAACTAGATTAAGGCTCTTACGAACTCGGAACCTTTGATAGGCATGGGAATGAGAATCGAAAGTTGAGCCCAAAACGTCAAGACGCCATTTTGATCAGTGCTCTGTTTCCACCAACTGGAGAGACAGCAAACGCCAAACATCTTTTACTGGGTTATAATCTCATATCGTAATGAAGCAACAAGATAAACAGAGTAATGATGGAACGTCATATTGTGATAGGGTAATATTCTGGCGCAGAACCCATATAACCGTAAGCACTCGCTTTGAATTCTGAATCAAACATTCCATTTGTTCACCAAACCACAGTTTTTGTCACTCATTTGAACGAACTCGATGAGAGCTCATGTTTCTTACTCTGAAGTATCGGTAGTTTAAATTATTATATTATTATATTTTACTGGGTCCTTTTCTTGACGTGACTCGCAGCCGACACTTACATTATTTTTTTCCAGTATACTGTGCCGAGTGAATTCTTTTTGTACTTCCTAAATATAGACTATGACCTCTTATAGGATGAGCACGCACAGCTCGTTCTAATGAGGTATTTCAAGACAAGTTTTGGAACTGATATGTGAGTGACGATTTTATCATGATCATGGCGCTGGGAGGATGAGGCCGAATGGGTGGGTAATGCGTCAACAGTGTCTCCAAGTTTTGTAAGAAACCATATATTTGTAACATAATTACGTGATCAAACAAATCAGCCCAACAGTATTTGAGGCCATTCATTAATTTCTTTCACTTGATAATGATTTTCCAGAAATCGTCCCGTGAGAAACAATGTTCTAAATGCCACCCTCCAGTTCTTTTTAGAAGACGTAGGATAAGGTATATTGACTTTGCAATTGTGCATGATTTGGCAAAGAACGCAGACATTTTCCCACTGTCATAATTATACATTCACAGTCTGTCGTTGACTGCAATATCATGGTCACCGGTTCATGTTTAAAAGCTAAAGACAGCCCTCAACTTTGGAGAGAGAACATTATAACTGGCCATGGCCATATATATCCCCAGAGGCATGGCCGAAATATAATACAGAACGCATGTCTACATTGAGAAAATATTTATTTCCCCCCCCCCCCCCCCCCCCCGGGCCGTATTAATGTCTGGGTCTCGTGAGAAAATTTGTTACGTATTGAGCCAGGAATGTGTACTTTTCTCGATTTTAAAGGCTGCTGAAGAGACAAATATTAAGAGCGAATCCTCGGCTAAGTCTTAAGAATAAAGAGGCTGTACACCCCCCCTCCCCCCCCCTCCTACTATGATTTCTATGATCGCAGTGACGTGAACTCAAAAAAAGTGAAATACAAGTTTCAGATGACTGTATTTGAAATGTCAGCTCCCCCTTACCCACCCACCTTGCTTCTCTGCATGGTGGTTGTTTTATGATGTGAAATATATTGCTAAAGATGAAATTTGACCTCTCTCTCTCTCTCTCTCTCTCTCTCTCTCTCTCTCTCTCTCTCTCTCTCAACTTTTCCTGGAAAACGTTTTGGAGCATGTTTGTGCTTTCTAGTTCCTATGTCCCTGTAATTCACTGCTATCTCCATCCCAGCACACAACATGAAAATAAGTCTTTAATATACTCTCTTTACCTTTTTAAGTACACTGCAAATGCAAAGGTTGGCCATTGATTTTTAAGAATGTTAAACAATTTCAAGTATTATATGGAATTAACCTCTTTGAATAAAGTCAGCCGATATGTCTTCGTTCAGAACGAGATCAGATTACTGAACATCTGATAGCCTTTAGTGACTTTCCAGTTTGTCGCAAAGGGCACAAAACATTCTTATTCTAAGGAGTTTGTTAGTTATGGTAAAACAGAAATCTATTTGTTACATTGCAACATTTTGTCATCATTTGCAACTAATATTAACCAAAAAGGGTAGAGGAGGTTCATTTTCGCTCAATTATAGCAAAAATAGACACAGAACACTTTGTTTCTCACACTCAGGCGACGCAATATTAACTGGTTGAATCGATTTTTCTTTGATTCACCGGAAAGATTTTCCAAAGGAGATGTCATAAGATGTTTTGAGAAAATTAAATTTAAAACCTGTATTTATTTTGATAAAATAAAACAAAGGTTTTCTACAAGTAGTGTCAGATGATAGATTGAGAGAACAGCATGGCGATTTCTGACACATTGTTGGAAATGTAACACTTTCTGAAAAATAGAGCGTTATATCTGGAGTGACAAAGGCGGAACCAACCATCACAATCAGTATATAATTTATTTATTTATTTATTTATTTATTTATTTATTGGGGTTTAACGACGTTTACGACAGCCAGGGTCACCTCGTGTCGCACAGTTTTACGGGTGGAGGAAGCGAAGTACCCGGAGAGAACCACCGAGCAACGGCGTGCAACTGTCGGACCCCCAACGTTCTAACTCCATACAAGCAGGGTTAGCGTTGATTGAAAATATGTGCACCATCGACGTGCATTGCGCCTTAGTATACAGCGCCGCCGTGCCGCCACATGGGCAATCGGGATTAAGTACCTTACCCAAGGACACAGTGCAGTTACCCCCGGCGGAGATCGAACCGTGGACCTTCCGGTTTGAAGTCATATGCCGTAACCACTGGACCACCGCGCCCCTCCCTCCCATAAAGATTGCTTATTACCCCTCGTTGGAACGAACTCAAGCTATGATTTTGACGCAAAACTTGAAAATATAATAAAATTTAATTGAACGCCCTTCCAGACAAATATAATGAAATGCTGTCTGAGAGTCCACAAAAAGACAAGTGCACCATCGACGCACAGTACGCCTTAGTTCACAACGCCACCGTGCCCTCGCGCGGATTATTGGGATTAAGTTACTTGCACAAGATCACAACGCGGTTGCTGCAGGTGGGCTTCGAACCGAGGACTTCTCGGCTTGCAGTCTGCATCTCTACCTACTGAGCCACAGCGCTCCCAATCAATATATACACCGAGCCCCCACTTTTCAGTGGAATTTATGAAATGAGTTCAGTAAATTAGGTCCAGACGGAGCTTTTAATTGAATCAAACCCCCGATAGAACATTCCTAAAACGAACAGCGCTTCCTTTCAGGTCTCAAAGTATACTGATTCAAAAAAGAAAGTATAATAGAAACAAATGTGAAAAATAGCATAAAGGATGAAATATAATAGTTCTAATGTTGCATGTTTGTAGACAAGAAGTCGTGCAAAGAGTCTAATGACATGTTGATGTTGTTCACTCAACCGTATATAATTTTGTTACGGATTTGTGTTATGTTGTGCTAGAGAGCCTGGGTTATTGAGAAAGCATTTTAAAAAATGCCAAAGTTATCCGAAAATTAGAGGTTGCGTGCCATTGGTAAGCATGAGGCTGGAATACTTCCAGATGAGCTCGCTGCTGAGTTCGGAGTCACCGTGCCCACTATTTACCGTCTCATTGGAAGGTATAGAACCACTGGATCTACTGCCGGCCGACCGCGTTCAGTTCGACCAAGAGTTACGACCCTTGCACTAGGCCGACACATCAGGGCGTCTCACTTGCGGGATCGCTTCCGACGACGACGAGGACAGCAGCAATTACTCCTGATAGAACTAACAATAGAATCAGTGCACAAACTGTCCGCAACAGACTCGCTGAACACGGCATCTGAAGTAGGAGTTCATACCACGGACCAATCCTTACCCAACATCATCGTATCGTTAGAATGGAATGGGTACGTCAGTGTGTTCGCTGGACTCAGCAGCGTTGGAGTACAGTTCTTTTTAGTGATGAATCACGATTTTGTCTACGGCGCGCTGATGGTTGGGCAAGAGTGTATCGCCAACGAGGAGAACGGTTTTCTGATGCTTGCGTGCGGGAATGCGACCGTTTCGGCGTGGGTAGTGTAATGGTTTGGGCAAGAATTTCCTTGCACCGTCGAACGCAGCTGTTTTTCATCCATGGTAATATGAATGGACAGCGATATAGGGACGAAATTCTTAACGCTGTTGTTGTCCCGTTGTTCAAATTTCACCCCATGTCTGAATTGCGACGTCCTGACGTGACGGTGGCAACAGTAAGAACATGAAATTATGCCAATTCATACAGCTAGACTCGAAATATGAATTTACAATAATTTGTTTGGGATTAAAGTCGACAATGTTAAAACAATTGCTCTTCAAAGTTTATTATACTTTCTTTTTTGACTCGGTGTATGTTGTTAAAGACAATGCGATGTTTGGCTGCGCTCCAAAATAAATCCCCAATGACGGTATACATTTACTGAACGAGGTCAGTACTTCAGGTGTGGGCGGAACCTTTGGCGAGGCCCACGCCCAGTTTAATAGACGACTTCCAAATTTTACAATAAACGCGACACGAGGTAATTGTTCTATTTTCACTTAATACAAGACCCGAAAAATATTTTAAAATGAAATGTATCGAAAAACAAACAGGCCTCGAATTCACACGCTAACCCAGGTACCTATATTGGGAATAGGCACAATTTTTTTTATATTTTTTTTTCTTTTGGTGGGGGGGGGGGGGGGGGGGGATTCAAGCGTGTTTATGCCACAGTCCCGAGGATCGAAATCTTGAGTTGGGGAAAGGTATGGAGGTGGTGTACCTCTCCGTAGGAGTGATCGCGTGATAATTTTTTTAAGTTTCTTATGATTATTTTTTTTTAAATAATAAGCCCCAAATGGTGCTATTAGGAGGCATTTTATGGCTAGACTGAAGAACTCCAATTTTCACCAAGAGTGGTATGTCATCTATCATTTCATTAGCCCCGGTCACATGCAGATCGCAGAATACAAGATTGTTGGAAGGAGGCTGTGGGAATTTTTATCGACTACCTTCGGCCCCCATGGCAACGCCACTGTTCGAATTACGTTATTAAAAACGATTCGCTAAAAAAAATGCAGAGCTCAAAAAATAGTCTTCAAAGAATTAGATATTTTGAGGCATTCAGTAATGGAATTTTATTGAAACAACGGTGCGTAACTAATTAAATGTGGTACACGTAATTGGGAGTGTTATTTTCCTCGTCTGTCAAATCGCTGTCAACGATTAGTTTTCTGTACCGAATACAACTGCGTACACCTTGACCTTCCCCCAAAATGTTTCGAATGATCGTTCATTATTCCCTTTGCGGGGTTAATGGTCGAAAACAGGGTCATGCCATGTGATAAAAACTAGAAGGTGACGCTTACGAAAAAAAACAAATAGTTTTGCTCACGTGAACTGCAGTGTAGAATCAATATGGACGTTGGCATCGTGCAGATGATCCGGTTCCAGCACTCTGTAAATAGTATTGGCATTTCCTTTTTCACCAGTGTCGCCAACAAAGATGCAAAATTTATTACCATGACAACGTCCCACTGCTATGTCTTCCCAGTCTACGTTAGTAGCGTGAATGAGATCAAGCGTCGCTATAACATTTCCAGTGTACATGTCTACAGCAAAAACGTCGTCTGAGTTTCCATGATCGTTCAATGTGTATATAATGCCTGGATGAACACGACTCTCTGCAATGCCGGATGCTTCTTCAATGTGGTTAGAATTGACCACGCCCAGTTTTGTAGCCTCGCTAAAATGGGGAACTGAAAAGCGGAAAGAAATATAAAATATAATGTTTGCCGTTTCAGAGTGCAGTTCGGTATAAAGGCAGATGTTTCTTTTCAATTCCTTGACTTTCAGTTCATTGACGAGCTTCTTTGTATCCTACAAACAACGAATAGTCAACACACTGTGGTCTGTGGGAAAGACAAAACACCGTCACCCGACTGAATTCAAAACCTTGGCTTTTTAAAGCAACGTTATTCTTAGTACAAATGCGAATCATTAAAAGGAATTTAGGGAAATAATGTCGATGTAGGTCCGGCAGCATCATATGGTAATTGTTTGGTATGTTGTCTTGTACGGGAAGAGGAGAGTTCTTTGAAAGGTCCCTGATTATTACCCCGCGCAGCAACAAACTGGGACAAATGAGTAAAAACCGATAACCTGGAGGCCAATTCACCGAATTGAATATCCACGCCTCTGAGCGTATATCTTAGTTTTGCAACCCTGATGAACTTGATCCCTAACCTCTAAATAACAAAAGGCGTTCTGACTTTACCAAGTATTATTTCTGTACTAAAATTTGAAGTGGCCGTATTTATCTGGATAGCAAAAATTGTTATTCATCTCCTGTCGGATCTACTGGACCTTTTCGGGTGACCTTGATGGATTATTTCAAAAACGTTTTGTAATGTGAGATTGACTCTTCTACGACAAACATAAAAAGGACTACATTCCGAAGACAAAATCTAAAATGTCGCTAGAAAGATCCACACTTATATTACGTAACGGTGGTTTCCAGTGCTGGTCAATATAGGAAGGACGTAACCATCACCGATACAGCCCCATAGTACGTCCTTATGAATCCGTTCGTTCAATTGATTCGTACCGATGTGCTCGACAATTGCTTTCAGGTATATTTGATTTTAATGTCATAACCATGGACCCCAAGAAGTAGCAACCTTGACTAGTAAATAATAAAGCTTCGCATTAATTCAACCAAATACAATATTTTAACCCTTTGAACAGGACGGCCGCCTTCCGTCCCAGAAGCATGAAACGTCATAATTTCCTTCAGTAGGATGGCTACTGAGTGAATGTGTGGGGTAGACCAATTAATATTTTTTTAGGTGCAACCTCCTGGCTGCACATTGATAATTTTAATTGGTCTACTCCCAAATAATGAATATTGGCTCTTCCCCATTGTTGCCACTGAACTGACATGGAAGATACCACCAAGGTTCAAAGGGTTAAAATGAACCGAGCGAAAACTATGCACCTAGTTCTAAACATGGCTTGGAATCAGCCTATTGTCTATAACTGTAATAAATTCACACTTTCCCTCACAAAATATTTGGGCGACCGTATAAATAGGTTTTCATGATCAACTAACTTTTTCTTTCGAAATGTGGATCTTGACCCTCCATTGGAGCGTGCGCCAGAACAGCTCATTTCAATAAGAGATTACCAAATGCACAATTTAATTTGTAAATGTGATTGATGTTTTCTTGGTAGAGGGTTGAAAATATTATCCTTCCAAAACCGTGTTCGTTTAATATAAATGATGGGCACTATATAATGGTTTGCGCTAGTTAATTCATGTGCAAATATTCAAATGCTATATTGTGATATTAATTAACAGTTTTAGATAAATCATACGTAAAAAAATTGAAACTTGTCAGAAACAGGTTTTTACACAATGGACCCGGTTTTCTGGGGTTTCTTTCCTTTATTTTTTCCCCTTTTTTTCATGACAGATACCGAAAGTTTCTTTAAATTTTGTTATCGTAAAATGACGGGTGTTTGATTTCGTTTTGAGTATTTATTGCAGACTAAAATGCAGGTTTTGTATGTGTAATTATAAAACAGAATTACTTCTCAAAAATGACCTCAGAGCAATAAACACTGGTTATTCATCAAATAATTCGACACTCACCGGCACGTTTTCTTATACTGGAACCTTGTACAAGCGTTATTTGTTGAACGATTGTTAAAACAAGTACAAGTAACATTACTGTATTCGGGGATCTCATAGCTATCTGAAAAAGAGTTGAAAAATGTGTCAAGTTCACAAATCAAGCAGCAAGCCTTGCTCTTTGAACTTAGTTTGAAAAGTTAGATAGTAATCGATGATGCAACCAGAAGTTCGTCAGCGGATGTCTGTCAGAATTAGAACCCTTGACAAAACGGAACATGCTCTTTGATCGTTTAGGCTTCATGGTTTCTCAAATCCAACCAAAGAGGCCAATGGATAGCGGTTTCATGGAATTTTTTCTAAAATTCATTCCTGGCATACTGCGTTTAAAACTTACCACATTTTTTCGAAGAGCCCGCGTGTACCTCCCAACGCGAAAGGTAAGTTATAATAGACCCTGAATAACTAACTCGGATAACACCTGAATCTGTGAATGTAGTCTTTGTGTGTTGTCAGGCTTAAACGGGTAGCCTGTATTACTCTTGGTCACGAGTACTAGAGTTGGGTTTGGTTGGAGGGGAGAACTATGATAGTATAGTATGGATGGTCTATACCCTACTTTAGTCCATGCAACTTTCCCACTTTAAGCCCAAAACTATACCACCACTGATCGTTTTTGATTTATGGTATGAAAGTATTGTAGTGACAGTGTGTACCCATTTTAGACTATTCTAGCCTAGGGAAAGTACGTTTGCTGTCTAAGCAATTATGTGATACCAGTATTTCGATGGATGATAATTCTACCTTTTATTCCATTTTGTAGAAGATACTATGGAAGAGATGCGGACCCTATTGTCATGGAGCAGACGTGATCTCTTTATTCTTGATTAGCTATTTTGGTAGCTTCACTATAATATCCCCACGACATAGCTACAACCTCAACTACCTATCCTTTGGACTTTTACTGCAGATTTCTACCATTGCCACTAGCTTTCTATCCATACGCATACCCACCTGTATCATCTTTTGTCACTGTACTATTGTTAGTTTCGACTATTATCGTGTCAGGTCAGTAATAAATTTAGCAACCTCTACTGATTTTAGGCCCTAGTGCTAGCTCTCCCAGTCTTGCTTTCAGTATTAACACAGCTCTGACGAAATCATTACACGTCCACTGCATCGCCAGCACGTGTACTAGTTTATACATCACATGTTCCTTTATGGTTATCTTTTTTGGCAAGCCCGAGAAGCACCAGTGGTCATTTCTCGTTTGACGCCATGTGACATATAAGGAATCATCTCCAGGAAATTTTAGCTAGAAGCAATATCACCGACGAGTCGCATTTATAGGACGAGTCATGAATATTTTTCTACACAAGGCAGAATCTGATTCTTTAGCAGCTCTTCGTACATTCGCCTACAATATCGCAGGAACGAGCACATGACAGTTTTAGTCGTACCAATACTATGATTCCAATAGCAATAAACTGACAGGAAATACACATGGGAATGATAAAAAACAAGGTCCATAAAACATAGGAAAGTGCAATTTTCCGTTCTGGGAAGAAACGTTGTTCAGCTGTATCGTGTTATCGGTCTCAGATTATAAAGATCAATAAATATCAATTAAAGTCTTTACCAATGAATGAAACATGCATGTTTACTGACAGAAATAACAATCGTTGCGTTGCTAGGATTGTAAAACCGGTGAGTTTTCATGTATTTTTCATTTAATTTTCCCATCCTACATAATGTGACCGCAATTCCGGAAAGCGCATTTTCAAGGGTAAATTTTTGTTGAAGTTGAAAAGGGAACAATCCCCTTCCATACCACCCCGAAACTCAGCGTTGCGCGGCGACTACCTAGTTCGTCGCCCGTATCAACTGTAGACATCACCCTACGCCCCCTGGCCTAACGGTAATTAAACTTTTATACAATTTAACAACAAACTAAATAATTTTCTATCCATTTTATAACATTGTGGGGTGAATTAATCTGGTTCACTGGAGTTGTAAAAAGGAACGATTTATTATGGTGCAATAACAAACATTCCACGAAGAAGCCGTGATTTGTCGACCAACATTGGTTACTTTTATCTAACGGTAATCAAACTTTCATATAATTTATTTTACCCCACATTGTATAATATTGTGGCTTGAAATTATAAAGTTCACTGGAATTGTAAAGATTAACTATTTGTTACAGCTAAATAACAAACATTCCACAAAGAAAGAGCGATTTGTCGGCAAACCCACTATACAAAAATCGTCCAACACTGGTTGCATCAACGGTGAAGCTGAGATGGAATCAGATCAGACACCTCGATTACCAAAATATATATGAAATGTCATACAAAATACATATGGCTTGTCACTTGTTTAACTCTTAGAAGCCGATTGTCGAGTTTTCTTGCCTGTGATGTAATACAGCAGGTAATCTGGCAGTGACGGTTCGGCTATCTTTGGGCTGGGGGAATTAAATACTGAGCAAGTGCTTCTAGTCAAGTGTCGTCTGCCTGAATAGACAGACGACCCTTGGCTAGAAGCACTTGCTTTACTGTGAGTTTTTCGCGATATGTCATGTTCAATAAATTCATTCTGATTCCCCTGCTTCTAAGAGTTAACCCTTTACCTAACATGAAAAGCAGACGACACTTGCAAAAAAAATTCTTGAATAACTAATTTTTTTCATTTTTTGTCTCAAAAACATAGGTTATGACCCCTCGTTGGAACGAGCTCGACGAGCTCGTTCCAACGAGGGGTCATAACCTATGTTTTTGAGACAAAAAATGAAAAAAATAATGAAAATTAATTGACGATTTTTGAAAATAGCGCTGGCCGGTTGGCCGTTACGTTGCGTAAAGGGTTAACAAAACAGCAGGCCATTATTCAATTCAAGATTCATGCAAATGCAGGAAAATGAGTTTAGAATTGCTTGCTGCTGCAGTCAGCATATCGGTGTTTAACATTTCTGCAGTTTGCTTTGATGAGAACATTATTATCTCACCTGATCAAAGCTCAGAGGAAGCATAAGTGATCACTTTCTGTCCGTCGTCCATTCGTCCAGCGTGAACTTTACATTATCGACCTCTGCTTATGAACCACTGGGCCGAATTGAACCCAATTTAATATGCATATTTCTTAACATATGTCAATTTACGTTTGTTCGAATAAAGTTGACACGCCCATAATGTGGCCCCACAAGAGGCATAATTCTGTTAGCACCCCAGTTTTTTTTAAAATCTTCTCCCGAACTACCAGTCAGAATCTTTTGATTATTGGTATAAAACATTCTCAGGGGAGCCAGATTCAGGTTTGTTCGAAACTTGTCCCTGGTTCATGTTTGGGCTCCCTGCGGGAACCAGGATTTTAACCTGGTGCAATATGAGGAAATGTATATACAAATCTTCTCCAGATTCACCAGTCAAAATCTCTTGATACTTTTTGGTTTACTGCAATGTTGAGGGAGGGGGGGGGGGGGGGGGGTCAGCTTGGAGTTTATTTGAAAGAAGTCTCTGGAATCATATTTGGACTCCTTGTGGGAGGCCGAATTTCAACTTGGTGTAATATGAGGAACATTCTTTGAAAATCTTCTGATCCACCCGTCAGACTATTTTTGATATTTGGTATGTAGCATTCTAAGTGGGGTGAGATTCGAGTTTGTTCAAATCAAGTCCCGGGGTTCATATTTGCCATCCCTATGGGAACCTGAGTTTTAACTCTTTCTAATATGACGAAATATATATTAAAATCTTCTTCTTCAGCTCCACCAGTCAGAATCCTTTGATGATTGGTATAGAGCATCCTTAGAGGGGTCAGATTCAAACTTGTTTAAATCAAGTCAAATCAATTCCCTGTGGTCATATTTGGTCTCCCTGTGGGAACTTGAACTTCAACATAGTGTAATATGAGGAATACTATTTTAAAATCCCCTTCTTCAGATCTACTAGACAGAATCTTTTGATATATGATATTCAGCATCCTTAGGAAGTTCAGTTCAAGTTTGTTCAAATCAAGTCACTGGGCTCATATTTGGGCCCCTATTGGAACTCTGAACTTTAATTTAGTGCTAGATGAGAAATATTATTTTAAAACATTCTTCTTCAGAACTACCAGTCAGAATCTTTTGACATCTGATATCCAATCTTCTGAGGAGGTTCAGATTCAGTTTTAATCACACCGGGCCCCTGGGGTCATATTTGAGTTCATTGCAGGAGCCGAAATTTTTAACTTGGTGCAATATGAGGAATATTCTTTAAAAACATTTCTTGGTCAGAATCTTTGGATATTTAGTCTGCAGTATCCTTAGTGGTATCAGATTCCAGCTTGTACAAATTATGTCCCCGGGTTTATATTTGGGCTTCCTGTGGCAACCTAAAGTTTAACTTCGTGCAATATGGGGAAATTCCTTTAAAAATCTCCTTTATCTGATCGACCAGTCAGAATCTTTTGATATTTGATCTGAAGCAACATTAGGAGGTTCAAATTTCAGTTTGTTCAAATCAAGTCTCTTGGGTCATACTTGGGCTCCCCGTGGGATCCCAACTTTTAAATTAGTGCAATAATAAGGAATATTCCTTGGAAAATCTTCAAAGTCGTGAGTCACATATTTTTGTTACGTAGTTTCGACATCCTTAGCGGTGTGAGATTCAAGTTTGTTCAAATCAAAGCCCTGTGCTCATATATGGGCTCCCTATGGGAGACCGAATTTCACCTTAGTGTAGCATGATGAATATTCTTGAAAGCTCTTCTTTTTTTCATGTCCACCAGGTAGAATCTTTTGATATTTGGTATATATCATTGCTATCATTCATAGATTAATGTTTGGTCGGTGTTACGCTTGACTGATTTTGATGGGCACCAGAGGGGTTTGAAATTCAACACAGAATCCAATGTACAATTTACTTTTTGTTCAAATGAACTGTGCTAACGCATAACAGAGCTAGTGAACTTTAGTTAGATGTAAATGCGAGTACATAAGATTAACGTTTGTTCGAATGAGGTGCCACAAGTCCTCTCGGGGCGTGGGAAGGGGGGGGGGGGTGTTAAGGCCATTACGTCCGCATTGTTCCATTATGTCCACAGGCCAATATGTCCGAAGAAACTGACAAAAAATGGACCATTACGTCCGCAAGGCCCATTACGTCCGCATCAAATTGAACCATTGTGTCCGCAAGGCCCATTACGTCCTCAAAAACTTGACCATTGTGTCCGCAAGGCCCATTACGTCCACAAGAATTTGACCATTGTGTACGCAAGGCCCATTACGTCCGCAAAAAGTTGACCATTGTGTCCGCAGGGCCCATTTCGTCCGCAAGATTTGAACCATTGCGTCCGCAAGACCCATTATGTCCGCAAGAATTTGGTCATTGCGTCCGAAAGACCCAATACGTTCGCAGGAAATTTACCATTGTGTTCGAAAGGCCCATTGCCTTCGCTGAAATCGGACCATTCTGTCTGTAAGGCTCATTAAGTCCGCAATATTTTGCCCATTGTGCCCGTTCGAAACAAGTACATTGTGTACACAAACTTCATCACGTGAACAAGAATTGGAATTTGTAGCATTTCTTCTCCTGCGTTACCTTGAAACAAATATCCTTCCGCGGTCAAATCCGCGCCAAGTTCACTGAATCTGTCAAACAAATTTAAACGTTTCACAACACTGTGAGTTTGAATGATTGAGATTGAGTTGTAGGAGTCTGAGCTTCCGACGGGTTTGCTATGATAAAATTTCAGGTTGTTTCCCACTCTAAATAACATGCAAAAGCTGATGAAATCACCATTTGAGAGCCCAAGCCTCCGGAGTGGGGGATGAGAGAGAGGGAGGCCTGCCCAACGTTGTGAGTGATGTCAGTAGTCCCTAAGTAGGTAATAAAGGCGGATCTACGACCACTTGTACATGTACGTGTACAAACATACGCACACGGTGCGTTCACCAACGTGGAATTCAGTGTTAAATCACACGCTTGTTCACAAAAACTGTACATGGTCTTGAATCCCCCCCCCCCCCCCCCCCCCCCCCCATGTACAGTTGCGACTCCTAGATCGCGCTTTTAACGTTCAAATACTCGTGGTGAACGCGCGTGTTTAAAAAAAGGGTGAAATTGTACAGTTCACTTTTATTTTGTACGTAATTTTTCGTCGACGTTCCAATCGCAGATCAGACCATCGATCCATCGTCGGCGAACGCGATCAAAAGCAAAAGATTCTGGGTCATCATCAAAAAACAGTTTTGGAGACTCTAGACCAGCGGTCCAGAACCCGCAATTGCGTTGGTACAGATGGTCTAGAACCTGCAATTGTTTTGAGGCGGTGGGTTTTTTTTTCTCCCATTTATGACATTATTAGGAGAATTCCTCCACTATGAGAAATTATCAAAAAAAAAAAAAAAAAACACTCAGCTGATCGAGCGATCGGATCGCTCGATTCTCGTAATAAAACTCGATCTGAACGAAGAGTGTTGTTGTCGTCGGTGTGTGTTGGAAATTCGCGAATCCAGTCACGTCTTCCTGAAGTAAAAAACTAACACATGTTATCGTAATGAGTGAATGAGGTTTTTGTTCAAAAAGAGTTGATTATGAATATAGTCTGTATTATAGACATTGATGTTTTCTGTTGATGGAACGGATAAAAATTGAGTTTTGAGGGTTTTTTGAGAATTCCTCCACTATGAGAAATTCTCAAAAAAACACTCAGCTGATCGAGCGATCAGATCGCTCGATTCTCGCAAAAAAACTCGATCTGAACGAAGAGTGTTGTTGTCGTCGGTGTGGTTGGAAATTCGCGAATCCAGTCACGTCTTCCTGAAGTAAAAAAACTAACACATGTTATCGTAATGAGTGAATGAGGTTTTTTGTTCAAAAAGAGTCGATTATGAATGTAGTCTGTATTATAGACATTGATGTTTTCTGTTGATGGGACGGATAAAAATTGAGTTTTGAGGGGTTTTTTGTTCGAAGGGGATTTGATCTGTAATAGATATTCATGTTTTGTCAAAAACACTTATCGGAATGTTTAAAACGCATTTTCCGCTCAATTAGGTTTTGAGTGGTAAAAATTTTTAATATATTCATGATAGCAATCGGGGAGAGATTTGTTAAAATCAGTTTTCCATTGTATGTTGAAACTGTTTAACAGTCATCAAAGGATTCTCTCTTAATTCGACTCTCGATGAATTGATGTGTGAATGAATGAAGATCTTTTGACAAAATGTAAACACTACTGTCAAAATGCGTTAAATCAGAAACCGGTTTGTACTGTTTAAACGTATTTTTTTAAACTTCAATTAACACAGTCAGTTTGAGATGTGAATATTTTCAGATTATTATATTAAGACGGAAAGAGTTTTTTTTTATTACTTAAAACACAAAAACATAAAAATATAATTAAACATTTAATTTTGAAAAATAAATAAAAACAATTAAAACGAAAGATGTTTTTCCAGATGGATCCTAGATGCCGAGATTTAATTTTAGGCGAGTATTTACGTGCTAAGAAGGCGATTCAGTCAGCTGAGAGAAGCAGACGTCCCGGTGAGATAGAACTCAGACGCAAAGCCACAAAAATATTTAAACCCGTGATGGAGGGTCAAGAGCGAAGCAGGAAGGAGATAGTCGAAGAATTGAGACCCATAAAGGAGAGTTCTTTGAGAATGGGTTTGTTGCCTCCTAGTTTTGGAAATCGGTATTCCGTTCAATCTACACCGGATTACGTTCCCACGGGAATTCAAACAGATATGAGCGAGTCTGATGATACGGCTTCGACTATCACCACTAGTAGCATCGCATCGTCCGATGATGATGGCGGTAAGAGAGATCAGTCGTATGGAATTTATAAGGATTCTGAGGGTAGAACTTTTGTAGGTGATACGTTGGTGGAAATGGACGATGATGAATTGATTGTGGGTTCGAATAAATATAAAGTAACCGATGGTCTGCGGAGATTGCTCCTTTACGACAAGCCTGGAGATTTCATGGAACAGGATTTCAACAATTACGGCGACATTCTAGTTCAGACTCACGCCATGAAGAGAAATAACGATGCCAGAGAGACGAGACCCAAAGCCAACAGAGGTTACAAGTGGACGAAAGTGGTGAAGCCCATATGGGACATGAACAAGAAGTTCGTTGAATCGGTGACCGGCAAAGGGGTGAAAACCACTTTTCTTCCGAGCGATTCCGACGCTCTGTCTCAGAGATTGAGTTTGTTGATGGCGAGCAGACGGGCTGGTAACATGGGATTAGATAATCAGATAGTTGCCGTATCTGACGAATTGTTGAGACAGAAGGTTTTGAATAAAAACCAGTATAAAAGGCTGATGAACGAATTGAAGGATTGATGTGTATATAATAATAAGTAGAGAGAGAGAAACAAACAAACAAACAAACAAACAAAAATAAAACAGTAAATTCTTACACGAGAATAATAAAAGTATTTAAACGGCAAAAACGATTTACCAGTGAAAAAAACAATAAATATATCATAAAAATAAAATATGTTGGTGATAAAGAACAGGGGATACGTCAGGACTTACGTTCAAGGCGGTTCTGGCATCGTCGATTCTATAATGCGAGCGGGTAGAAAAACTCGCATCGACCGCGTTTGAGGTTGGTAAGAAGACGGCTTTGGATGCTGGTAAGAAAGCCGCTTCCGAAGCCAGTGGTAGGATAGCTTCTGTGGCTGGCAAGAGGGCAGCCGACGCATTGATCGACAAGTTGATCAGTCCGCCGGCAAAGCGAGCTGCGTTAGAGTGAACGCCGAAAAGTTGGAAAGATTTTAAGGATGCCGTGGTGCCCATACAAGATTTAGCCAAAATGACGAGTGGATCCGGATTGAAGAGAACTCGCGACGGTGCGATATAAATAAATAATAATAATAACATTAAAAACAGAGTTTGAAAAACATAAAAAAATTTGTGTTTGAAAAGAATCTAAAATAACAAACAAACAAAATAAAAACAAAGATGAACATTAAAGATATGTCTTGGAACGACGCCGTGACCAAGAGGTTGAATAACGAGTTCTTTCCCAAGAGCATAAGAGGCTTGATGGTGGGAAAATCGAATTGTGGAAAGACCAATCTGTTGATGAATCTGTTGTCCCGACCCGACTGGTTGGATTACGACAGATTGTTCATGTTTGGCAAGAGCTTGTTTCAACCCGAATACAGATTGCTTCAAGAGTGCATGGATCGCAGATTGCCCAAGGACGTCATAGCCAGAATCTTTGACAGTAGGGAGGAATTCGACAAGAGTGGAGCTCCGCTTTTGACCATTTTGGACGGCGCGGCGACGGAGCTGATGAAGAGAAATGCATCTTCGAACGTTGAGTGTCGATTTTATGAGAACGCTAGTGACGTTCCGGATCCTAGAGAACTGAAATCGGAAGATAAGAATCTCATGATTTTTGACGATCTGCTTTTGGAAAGACAGAACCGATGCGAATCGTATTACGTTAGGGGTCGGCACAGCAACGTGGACTGTTTCTACCTGTCGCAGAATTATTTTCGATTGCCCAGACAGACGATAAGGGAGAACGCTAATTTTCTATGTCTCTTTCGCCAAGATCTCAAGAATCTCAATCACATCTACGGCGATCATATCGCAAACGACATGAGCGCTGTGGAATTCAGGAGATTCTGCAAGAGGGTTTGGGATGGTGGACTTTACAATTTCATCATGATAGATTTGACGAGCGAATTTAATCGCAGAAAATATCGGTGCGGATTCGACAAGTTTTATGTTTCCGATGGTAATAATAATAAGATAGAGCGTGAAAATAAAAATTAGAAAAATAATAAATCTTCAAATAATTAGTTTTGAATAAAAAAATAAAATTAAAATATAATGTTCGAACATGGAGAATTGTTAGAATGGATAGCCGAGAATCGGCTGCGAAACAATCCATTCAAATCATGGTGAGTGGCGATTCGACTCGATTCACTACGAAATTCGAACCTTCCATCGAATTGAATAGAGAGAAAAGATACGAGATGGCTTTGGTGAATCTGGAGACTTATTATTCCTTTCCCAACGTCACCGAAAAGAATAACTCGTTCAAGTATTCCGACGGAACGGATTGGTTGGAGATTCGAATTCCCAAAGGGAGTTACGACATAGACGATTTGAACCATTACATTCAGACGCGAATGAAGACGGATGGAAAGGGAAGCAACAAGATCAGACTCGCTCCCAATCCTAATACCTTACAGACGATGTTGGATTTGGAAGATAATTTTCGTGTGGATTTCAACACGGACGATTCTATAGGCAAGATGTTGGGATTTGATCGAAAGATGTATCGAGGCCACGCGGCATCTGAAAATACGGTCAACATTCTCGCTGTCAATAGCATTCTGGTGAACATGGGCATGATTGCTGGAAGCTACGTGAATGGTAGCGCTCAACCGACGATCTATTCCTTCTTTCCAAACATGTCGCCGGGTTATAAGATCGTGGAGCGACCTCGAAATTTAGTTTATCTACCAGTGATTTTAGACACGTTGTATAGTCTCAAAACCACGTTGATGGATCAAAATGGTGAACTGTTAGATCTTCGCGGAGAGAGAGTGACGGTACGATTTCACATAAGAGAAATATAAAAGCAAAAAAAAAATCTTATATATATAGATAACAAAAATAAAATAAACGGTAATATTAACTTTTACAAAATTATTTTAATATAATTATTAAACAAGAAACAATTGAAGTAAATATATTTAAAAAAAACAAACAGAATTATGACAGAATACGTGGTTAAAAACGTGAACATATCCGCAGGACAGAGGAAGAAACTTAAGAGAGCGTTAACAACTCGAGACGAGGAGGTGAGATTCAAATTCACTCACGAAGATTTGACGAGAGGCAGTCAGGATTCGATCGCCTGGACCAGAAATCAAATCAAAAGGATGGAGAAAGCGATTCGCGATGGAAGAGGGTTGACGGTGAGAATGAGTCCCGCTCAATTGAGATACAATTTGAGAATGAAAGGTGGTTTCCTACCGCTATTGGCAGGAATAGCTGCAAAAGCATTACCCTTCGTCGCAAAGGTGCTACCCTTTCTCGGAAAGACTCTCGGCGTGGGAGCTCTCACGGGACTCGCTAGTTCGGCAGTTGAGAAATTAATGGGTGGCAGCGGACTGTTTTTGAAGAAGGGAGGAGCCGTGTGTCGCGTTCACGTAGACGACAGCGGTAAAGGATTGTATCTAGAACCCATTAGAGGTGGCAACTCTCTGAGAGGAAATGGTCTCTATCTGAAGAGTGGACGGAACATCAAGCGACTCGGCACGGGTTTGTTGCTCGGTGAGAATTCGCCATTTAAGAACATACCGATTTTGAATATGTTATTATAATATAAAATTATATAAAATATATAAAATCATAGAAAGTATAAAATAATATATTTAAAATGGGTGAAAAGGTGGAGAAACAAATTTATCACTTGGATGAAAAGGTGGAGAAATAAATTTGACGATAATGACGAACATCGCGAGCCAGAGAGCAAAAAAATAAAAAAATGGTTAGATGCTAATGATGGATATCTAAGGAAAGAACTAATGAAAGAGATAGATGAAGCACGGGATAGACGGTTGAGAATGAGACGATGCTTTCCACGGTCACCACTACCTTCTGAAGAGAATGGTAATGATGCAAGTGTTACCAAGAGATACACAACATTCGTTCATAATTATGATTCGGATAAACAAAAATGTTGCCATAAACGTATCACATCACAAAGAAAAAGAAAAAAAGAAAAAGAAGAATCGACGCTGAAATTTGAGAGAAAAGGAAACGTTATTATAATATATTATGATGATAGTGAAGAAGAAGGAAAACAAAAAAAAAAAAAAAGTAAATGAGATCTAAAGATGATCTCATTACTTTTTTTTTTTTCATTTTTCTTCGCTAAAAATCAATCACTCTATTATTTATATTTCCAAGTCCGTTATTAGCATGTTGATGCTCGTGTCTTCTCCTTTTTTGAAAACGTGTTGAATGTTTATCTTTACTCTTTTGAGTTTTTTTACATCGGTCAACTCGCTCTCACCACCCAATTTCTTCACGAGTTCGAATGAGATGTTTGGAAATATGTAATTTCCATAGGGCAACGACAAATCGTCATTTGTCGAATTCTCTATCTTCGGCGATGACGATGTTCTGCAGAACGCTTTGGTACTCGTAAATCAAATCGAGCGCGGCTTCGTCCAATTTCAGAGGAATCTTATATTTCTCGTATTTGTGCTCTAAGCCCTTCATATCGACATCGTTCAATTCGATGGGATCGTGTCATTGTAATCTATAGATTTTATGACCGAATTTCTTATACGTTTCGACTCGTTTCAATTTCAATTCGCATCTTTTAGGTGTTGTTGTCTTCATGATCGATTATTTGGTTTTTTTTGTTTTTACGAATTCTTGCAAATAATGTATATTTTAAATTTTGTATTTAAATAATAATTTGTTAAAAAAGTTTGTTATTTTTTTTTTGCTCTTTATATATATAAAAAAGTTGTTTTTTTAATTTTTAATTTTCTTTAATGTAAAAATTTTTTTAGTAAAAGTTTTTTTTCTCTTTATATATATAAAAAAGTTAAATTTTTAATTTCAATCTCTCTATTGTTTATATTTCCAAGTCCGTTATTAGCAAGTTGACATTCGTCATTTTTCCACATACGAAAATGGTGTGAATGTTCATCTTTACTCTTTTGAGTTTTTTTTCATAGGCGAATGCGCTCTCACCACCCGATTTCTTCACAAGTTTGGGTGAGATTATTGGATATATGTAACCTCCATATGACAACAATAAATCACCCCTGTCGAATTCTCTGTCTTCGGCGACGATGATATTAATCAACAGTTCGCTTTGGTACTCGTAAAACAAATCGAGCGCAGCTTCATCCACTTTCAAACACATTCGATATTTGTGGTAGTAGCGCTCTAAGTCCACCATCTCGACCTCATTCAATTCGATGGGATCGTGTGGTTGTAATGTATAGATATTAAAACTGGATTTCTCATACCTTTCGTCTTGTTTCAATTTCAATTCGCATCTTTTAGGTGTTGTTGTCATGATCGATTATTTGGTTTTTTATGAATTCTTACAAATAATGTATATTTTAAATTTTGTATTTAAATGATAATTTGTTAAAAAAAAATTTCTCTTTATTTCTCTTTATATATAAATATAAGTTAAAAAAAAAAAAAATTCTTACAAACTCAATTTTGAGGTAAAAAACAATGATCAAGTCCAAACATCTGAATTATAGTCTAGAACATGCAAGACTTCAAATGTTTAAAAATTGGCCTTCGCATCTCGCTCAAAAACCCGAAGATTTAGCCGCGGCGGGTTTCGTTTACGTGGGTAGAGGCGACAAAGTCAAATGTTTTTGTTGTGACATACATTTGATGAATTGGGAACCTCACGACGTACCTTTACTAGAACACATAAGTAATATTGAAAAAGACAAGTGCGATTATTTGAACAAGATCTTAACGTTGGGATTGATCAAAATCAAAGACGAAGAGAGGGATAGAGATAAAAACCAAAAATTATTGATGGATATGTTACAACTCGGATACACCGAGGAACAATTGTATGATGAGTTAAACATCGCGAACAAGACCCTGTCTCAATTCATAACTTTAGAACATCTCATCAAATTCATGGCGGAAGCGGACGAGTTATCGTCACTCGTCGAACACAAACCGAGTAAAACGTCCACCACCAAGTGTCTGGTCTGTGAAGGTGTCGCAAACGTCTTGTTTCTACCGTGCGCACACCTGCGTTACTGTAGAGAATGTCATTCCGAAGATGAGAAAACGTGTTCGGTTTGCGAGCGAGAAATAAAAGCGGTCTTAAATTGTTTTTGAATAAAAACACATTAAAGAAAAAAAATTGAATTTAAAATTTAACTTTTTTTTTTTTTTCTATTATATATATATAAAAAGAGTAAAAAAGCAAAACTTTTTTTAACAAACTATTTAATACAAAATTCCAAAAAAAAAAAAAATATTCTTACAAATGAAGCAAACAGATAAAACAATGGTAAATTTAAATGAGAAAACCATACCTCAGTTAAACGAGATTTGTAAACTATTACAAATTTCAGATTCCAGGAAGCATAGAACTAAATCCAAAAAAATTGAAGTCATACAAGAATATTTGCGAAACGCTAGAAAGGCAAACGAAATGTCGATAGCAACGACGTCAAAAGATGCACCGGTTGTGAAAAATAAGAAGACGACTAAACAAAAAGCCATTGAAGAACATCAAGTTTCCAAAGAAAAGAAAAGAAAAACTAAAACGAAAACGAGTGATGCACTTCAGATTCAAGACAAATGAGATATATCGAGCGAAATTCAATGAGCAATCGACGAAGAAAAAGGAGAAGAATATGTAACACGACTCGTTGCGGAACTATTCCAATCGAAACCCGTAGAACGGTAGAGTGTGATCAAAGGCATTTTTAAAACTTTCGACGTGATTCCCTCGTTGAAGAAAGTCGATCCGAAATTGTTCATGGAACGGGTGAAGAAAGAAGTATTGGATTTGTTTCGCGAATACATGAACTTGGGATTAAAAATTAAGATGATACTCCATTGCATAATGAATAAAATCGACGTGAAGTCCGGCGAGAGCATCGTGAAAAATGCATATTTCAGATCTAACGTCGAACCCGTATTTCGAGGTTCAGATCTATCGGACGTTTTCGAAAAGATGAAAGACAAGATGTTGACGTCTCTCGCGAATTATCAAAATGAAGGTAGTAATTGGACATTCGGTGAGGTGTTGAAACTCGAAATTCACATGACTAAAAACGAACCGTTGAAAGGATCTTCCTACTTGGAATTACCGTATTTCTTGACTAAGAAACACGCCGTGGTCAACGTGAGAAATAAAGATGATCAGTGTTTTAAATGGGCAGTCACCTCCGCTTTATACCCTGTCGAAATACACACCGATAGAGTTTCTCGTTATGAGGAAACTTCTAAAAATCTTGATTGGACTGGAGTGACTTTTCCAACAGAGTTAAAACACATCGAACATTTCGAGGTTCAAAATCCCACCATAGCAGTGAACGTCCTAGGATACGACGACGAAAATCAAAAGATCTATCCTCTCAGACAGACTTCGTATCGCGGAAGAGAAAAGACGATTATTTTATTATTGATTTCGAATGGTGACAATCGTCATTATTGTTGGGTTAAACATCCGAGCCGATTACTGTCGAGGCAAAATAATAAACATAAAGGAAAGATATGTTTATGTTGCAACTGCATGAACATATTTAAGACCGAAAAATCATTAGCGAAACATCAGGAATATTGCAACGAAAATCAAGGTGTCGCCGTCAAAATGTCCAAACCCAACACCATCATGAAGTTTGAAAATCACAATAGAAGGTTAAAAGTACCATTCGTCGTGTACGCTGATTTCGAATGTTTCACCATGAAAATGAGTTCCTGTCAACCCAACGCTCTTCAAAGTTACGTCGAAAGATATCAAAAACACATACCTTCGGGCTATTGCATTTACGTGAAATGCGCTTTCGACTCGCAACATGACATGGGTCCCTTCACCTACACGAAACAGCGCGAAGACGACGACGTGGCTCAAAGGTTCGTGGAAGAGTTAGAATCGAAAATTCAAATGTTATACGACAAATTCAAAACTCCAGCAAAAATGATCATCACGTGAGAGCAGCAGGACGAAAATAACAGAGCCACCAAATGTCACATATGCAGACAATCGTTCGATGAGAATTCGGAGGAAAATAAGAAGGTCAGAGACCATGATCATTACACGGGTCTGTATCACGGTCCAGCTCACAGCAAGTGTAATTTAAAATATCGAGACGCCGCTTTCTATCCAGTGATGTTTCACAATCTCTCGGGTAACAACAGTCATCTGTTCGTGAAAAATCTCGGCACCTCACACGAAGAATTAAATTGCATTGCAAACAGCGAAGAAAGATACATTTCCTTCACGAAATGGAAGCTCATGGAGAGGAAAAGAGTAATCGACGGAAATACGTTGAAAGAAAAAACGAAATCCATTCGTAGATGCATACGTTTCATCGACACTTTTAAATTCATGTCGACTGCTCTGGAAAAATTAGTCGATAACATGAGCAAGGATAAATTTAAAATCATGAGCGAACATTCAGAGAACGAGTAGACGTCATGTTGAGGAAAGGAGTCTATCCTTACAATTACATGAACGATCTAAAGAGATTCGAAGACACCGCACTACTTTCGAAAGATGATTTTTATTCGAAATTATACGAATCCGACATTTCCGACGAGAATTACGAACACGCCAAAAACGTGTGGAAATCATTCGATATGAAAACCATGAGAGATTATCATGATCTCTATCTGAAGACCGACGTTCTGCTCTTGGCAGATGTGTTCGAAAATTTTCGAGACGTCTGTCATCGAAATTAAGATCTGGATCACGCTTGGTATTTCACCGTACCCGGTCTGGCATGGGACGCTCTGTTGAAGACCACCGAATTCCAAGTGGAATTATTATCCGACGTGGACATGTTGCTCATGTTTGAAAGGGCTGCGAGAGGTGGCGTCTCGATGATCTCTCACAGACATTCTGAGGCTAACAATCCCTACATGAAAGAAGGTTTCGATTCAAAATGGTCGACTAAATACATACAGTATTGGGACGCCAATAATCTGTACGGTTGGGCTATGAGTCATCCTTTACCGATTGGAAATTTCAAATGGGTGAAGGAACCGGAAGAGATGCAAAAATGGAGAGACTATCCTTGCATTTTAGAAGTCGATTTGAACTATCCGGAAGAATTACACGGTCCACACAACGATTATCCGCTGGCTCCCGAATGAATGGAACCGAACGAAGAAGACGAGGAAAAACTCATTCCCAATTTATTTAACAAATGTAACTACGTCGTCTACAGCGAGAATTTGAAACAGTACGTCGATTACGGGATGAAATTAGTCGACATACATCGCATCATTCGATTCGACGAAGAGCCTTGGATGAAAAAATACATCGATCTCAACACGAATCTCAGAACTCGAGCCGAGAACGATTTCGAAAAAGATTTCTTCAAACTCATGAACAACTGCGTGTACGGCAAATCGATGGAAAACATCAGGAAGAGAACCGACGTTCGACTCGTCACGTCTGAGAAAAGAGCTAAAAAATTAGTGGCGAAACCCAATTACAAACACCGACCCATATTCGGCGAAAATCTAGTGGCCGTTCACATGCAAAAGACACATCTGAAGTTCGACAAACCGTATTATCTCGGACTGATCATCTTGGATATCAGCAAGCGATTGATGTACGAGTTTCACTACGATTACGTCAAACGAAAATTTGGTGACAAAGCCAAACTACTGTTCACCGACATGGACAGATTAGTTTACGAGATAGAGACGAAAGACGTCTACCGAGATATATCTCCGGACGTGGCCGATTGGTTCGACATGAGCAATTATCCCGTCGATCACCCATCCAACATTCAATCAAACGACAACAAGAAGGTGTTGGGTAAATTTAAGGATGAGAGCGGCGGTAAACAGATCGTCAAATTCGTGGGCTTGAGACCCAAACTCTATGCTTATCGTCTAGAAGATGATGAAGAGATCAAGAAGTGCAAAGGAGTTAAAGTGTGCGTGGTGAAGAAAAACATCTCTTTCCAAGAGTATAAAGATTGTCTGTTAGGAAGTGGTCCGGTGTATAAGACTATGAAATCGATTCGAAGCGAAAATCACGACTTGTATACCAAAATAGTCATTAAGATTTCGCTGACGGCCGACGACGATAAGAGATTCGTGTTAGATGATAAAATAAGCACTTTGGCACTCGGACATTGGACTGTGGATCTAATTAGAGACGATATGAATGTGGATGATTGGATTCCAGATATGATTGTAGATGATAAGATTCCAGATATGATTGTAGATGATAGGATTCCAGAAAATCAAGAGGAATTAGATGGATTCAAAATTATAGAAATCGATAGTGACATCGAGTAAGTTAGTTTAAAAAGAAAAAGAAAAAAATAGAAAAAAAAAAAAAAAATAACGTCATTTTTAGTGAATTATAATAAAATAAATAAAAAAAAAAAAATATATACGCATCTATGAATAAGAAAATAAAGATATCCGTAGAAGGTGTCGTCTTACCCAACGAACCCCTATCCAACATTGATCTGTTGAATGCGGCAAAAGATTTTAAAATCGAAGATTTTCTAGGAGTGTTTTCCAGAGATGCCTTGCCGAAGAGAAGACCTCGACAATCAGAATGCGGAATTTTAAATCTAGACGATTCATCGGGTGAAGGCACTCACTGGGTGGCATGGATGAAGAATGGGAAGAAGAAAAATTATTATTTCGACAGCTACGGAATCTCGCCGCCAAAAGAAATAAAGAACTATTTCAACAAATCGATGGTTCGTTACAACACGGATCAAGTGCAATCACCAGATCAAGTGTTTTGCAGTCACATGTGTCTCTACATTCTCAAGAGATGGTCTGAAGGAGATCGATTTCAAGACATTCTCAACGACTTACATTAGAGAGAGATTTTTTTTTATAGTATATATAAAGATAAAAAATTATTTTAAAAAAATTTTAATCGAATAAAAACGAAAAATAAAATAACGTAGTTCATTTTTAATAAACTGCGTTTTGATCACATTTTTTCTAAACAAAAAAAAAAAATCCCACAACAACATGCCAGTCGATAAATGTGGTAGAAGTGATGACGAAAAAGTCAACCCGAGAAAGAAGAGGAAGACGTTCGAAGTCGACAATGGTTACGACGTTGCCAACTTGGATGAGTGTTACGTTCGGAGATACGAACCTCGAGAAGAACCTTTGAACATGAACGATAAGAAGCTCTACAATCTTCCCGAGCCGATAGATCTTGCAGATGCTGCGACTAAAAAATACGTCGACAGGGGAAACGCCGATTTCGAACGAATCCTGCTGGATAATTACGTGGATAAAACCATGACCGACGATCTCGATCTGAAATCCAAACGTTTGGTGAACGTCACGAATCCCGTAGATCCCACCAATGCCGTGACCAAGAAATACACGGACGACTCTCATGCAAGACACCTGAGAAAAAAAATCGTTACGAAAACGATGCGCTCGGAATTGAACGCCAATTATAACAAGATAACGAACGTGGCCACTCCCACGAATCCCAAGGTCGTGGTGACTAAACACTACGTAGATCTGGAACAGAGAAAGTCTGACGGACGAGAAATGAAATCGGATCTGAATGCAGGATTCCATAAGATATTGAATCTGTCGAAGATCGACGATGCGGATGCGGACTCAACCGCGGTCAACAAGGGCTATGTGGACTCAGCCGTGATACAATCGCAAGAATATCTAGAATCGCAAGTGGACGATCTCTACCTGAACAAACAATCTGGCGGAACCATGGAGGGTGGCATCAACATGAACGGTCACAATTTATTCGGTCTCGATCACGATCCCGAATTTGATTCCAGCGCAGTCAGCAGGAAGTACATGGACGACAACTCGGTCTGGAGAAAGGGCGACATCATGGAAGGTAAACTAGACATGGGTGGACACGCGCTCACGAATCTACTGGAACCCGTGCACATGACGGATGCCTGCACCCTGATTTCGGTGGTGGAGAAAGTAAAATATGCTAGACAATTGATCACCGTGTGGGCCGAAGAGGCCGGCACCTTAGATGAAGGAAAAGCCGAGAGGTCTTTCGGAAATGGAAGTAGCGGATCAAAACATGGTCAGGTGGGATATCCCATGCCGCTGGGAGGTGAAATCCTTCGAATGAGTCTGGCTTCCTCAGATTTGAATAACAGAGCGGTCGTCAATCTCATGGTGAATGGTGTGGAGAGCGATAAGAGATACAGCATCGAAAAGACTGAGAATCAACACGTGAATGTTAGCACGTTCAGCACGCCTCTCAAAGTGAACGCCGGTGACAGGATTAATTTCATCACGAAAACCAATAATCCCAAAGCTGCCACTTCTGTGGTGAGTCTACTGATCGAACTGGATCCTTTGAACAAACAGTGAACGCGTGGAAAATAATGAATTAAAAAAAAATAAAATAATGTGTGATTATTAAAAAACAAAAAAAAACAACAACAAAAAAAAGTAATGAGATATAGAGAGATGTTCAATCTCTCTAGATCACATTACTTTTATTTATTTTTTTTTTTGTTTTTAATAATGACTCATTACTTTTTTATTTTTTTTTTGTTTTTTATTTTTTCACACACTCGTCTCTCATCGAATGATCGACATCTGATTTCCATCCGATTCGGATTGTAATTCTCTGTCTGACAGGACCAGGGCGAAGGCTTCGGTTTTTCTTGGCACGTTCCTATCGAATTGCATCTTGATCTGAATGTCTAACACTCTAGTCTTGAGTCGTTCACTCTGTTTACTGACGTTGAACACGAACATGGGATACATCGACTTGTATTCACCGGGAGATATGTTAGGGTTGCTCATCAATTCGTCTAGACCGTGATACTTTTTTCTAAAATCAGCGGCATCGCCATACAGTCTGCAGAAATCGTTCTTGTCGAACGACGCGTTGTAATCGATTGCTGGATATCTTGTGGCATTCAGAAACACTTGCATGTTTCTCAAATGGCAGTGATCGAACAGCGATGCATTCTTTTCCTGAGACCCATCCCTATCGGTCTGAAACGCAACCACGATGAAATGCAGTCTCTTGGAAGCAGATTTCACAATCAATCTCCAATCGAAGTGTTTCGTGGAGGGAGGAATGCTAGCCATGTCGCACTGTCTCATTCTAAATCCCACGGGTAATTTACTCTTGGATTCTATGATCTTGTAGAGACGCGCTTTCTCATCGATCGAAGGCTCCATGTGCGGAACGAACCACGATATCTTGTGTAGAGTTATCTTACCTGCATCGGTCGCGGTGAGTTTCACTATTGCGTCGTCGTTTCCTTTTCGAATCAACGTCAGATTGTGTTTGAATGCGTACATGATCTTGTTGTAATCGTCTGCGAATCCGAAGATGTGTTTCAAAGGTATCCTGAATGAAAACGTTTCTTTAGGTCTGGACGTCTTGACGACGTAGTCGAATATCGTGGCGGCGCCTTCGCTAGCAGGGCCTATGGTGTCTTTCACCCACAACTGATTAAGTCCTCTGGATTTCGAAAAATCATCAGGATACGTCAAGAGTCTGAACATCGTGGTGGCCTGACCGGGATGAAAAACAGATTCCATCTCTTGTCCGGATAGCATGTATTTTATGTTACTGAATAGATGCATGATGCCATTATTGGCAAGAGTAACCGTGTTGTCGTCGGTGTAGTCGCTCCCATCTTCCTTGGTGAGACGTCCCTGCACCACTATGTAACTCTCGCTAGGATGTACGAATAGATCTTGAGTTTCGACGTTGATTCTTATCTCTCCCGCATTGTTCAAACTCGTTCCGGTTACCGGTTCATATTCGTGAACCTCATATTCTTGAATACTTTCATCTTTCACTATGCTTTGTGCTATATCTAGTATATTTGTCATTTTAAAGGATTTTTAGGTTTTTTTTGTTTATTAATTCACTTGCTTTCTTTATCTAAAAAATAGTTTTTAATTATTTTTTATTACTATTTTTTTTTCTCTCTTATATATATATGTGTGTAAACAAGAAAATGTCAAAGAGAGTAAATAAAAAAAAAAATTTTGTGTTCTTCATCAAAACTTCGTCTTCTGTAATTGTTGTTCGTAAAACTTTCCGATGATCTCTTCTCCATCCAAAGCTTCGATTTCGTAAGTCACCAGATCGGTGTGAAATATTTTGATGATCACGAAGATTTCCGAGGTCCATCGAGGAGTATAACCCTTTTCGAAGTGCTTCTTATAAGCGTAGATTCTCACTCGATCGCCGACCGCAAATTTCGGCGTTCTAGACTTCTTCCTGATCTTAGATCTCTCGGGATATAGATTCGCGTAGACCCGTTTTTCGTTTCGAGGATCGCTAGCTTCCGCGGGAGTCATCTTGATCGATCTGTGTCACGTGTTGTTGTAATCTTTGACCAGACCGTTCAGAGCGCATATGTATTTCTTGGTCGAATTCGCCGTGAAGTATCTGTGCATCTTCTCCTTCATTGTTCGATTCCAACGTTCCACCACGCTGGCTTTCTCTTCGTTTTCGATCGAGTAGAGGTCTACCAATCGACGAACGTCCTTGTTGTAGAATTCCTTTCCCTTGTCCACCCACAATTTTCTCGGTTTTCGAGAAGATGAGTCGAACACGCTCTTCAGAGCCTCGGCGATGCAAGGTCCTGATTTATTCTTCAAAGCTCTGATCCAACCGTATTTGGAAAACACGTCAATGACCGTCAATAGATATTTGACGTCCTCGTTCCACCTCGAAAACGATCTCATGTCGACCAAGTCGGCAGACCAAATGTCATCCAGACCCTTCATGAACACCCTTCTCTTTCGAAATTTACGCAC
This sequence comes from Pictodentalium vernedei, assembly GCA_031216915.1. Classification (NCBI taxonomy): domain Eukaryota; kingdom Metazoa; phylum Mollusca; class Scaphopoda; order Dentaliida; family Dentaliidae; genus Pictodentalium; species Pictodentalium vernedei. Next base: position 162,583,532 of record CM062291.1, on the reverse strand, counting down.
TATGGGTTTGTGTAACTCCTCGGCCAATTCGCTCGTCAATAATCATTTCTTCTTCTTCTTTTCAGATGCGCTTTTTTTTTTGAACGCCCCATCCGAATCGACGTTTCGCACCGATCATATTGCCGACCAGCGAACGTTCCATCTTCTCTCTCCTGGTCAGATTCGATATGCCTCTCCATCTCCCCAACATGTTTTTATCGCAGACGTCGTTGCAAGTCTTGGTGTCGGGATGTCCGGCGTAGCACAGATCGTGATCGTACGCAGCCGCGTCCACCCTATTCACGGTTTGCTCCAAGATTTGGGAGTCAGATCGGCGTTGAGTCTCTTGTTCAATTTCGTTCCGGGTCCCATGAAACTGTGACCGGGCAGATGCATTTCGAAAGGTAGATTGTTGATCATTTTATTCACGATGCCTTTACCTTTGCTCGCGTTCTTTTGTTTGACGAATCGAGTCTTCATAGAACCACACACATCGCAAATTCCGCGAAGCATCCATCTGTCGTTTTTAGTTCGCACTTCTCTAGAATTACTCATCTCGGTAACTCTCTTACACTTTACGCAATACATTTTTTAAGAGTTATTTAAATTAATTTCGTTTTTTTTATTTTATATATAAATTTAATTTTTTTTTTTTTTTAAAATTCTGTTCTTATATATATTTTTTTTTTTTTTTTCAATCGCTGCTCTTGAGTTCTATCATCTTACTGAATTCCTCCCTAGCCTCTTTCCTCCCCTTTTCCACGAGAGAATCCTTCATCTCTTCCTTGATGATCTGACGACTCTTGATTCTCACGGCTTCTTTCATGGCATCGTATTTCGTTTTCTCGCTCAATATCGCGAAGTATTCTCCGTCCGATATCCTACCGTCTTTCAACGCCATAGAGATCATTTCGGATATCGTGTCGATCTTGGAGTCGGCCAAGACGCGAATCTTGATGTGTTTCCTCGCCTTCAGATATAATTTCCTACTCAAAAAGTTTCCGACCGTGCTAAACAATCCGGCGGCGAGAGCCACTCCTTCTACAGTCAGCACGATCGGAATGCCGACCGCGGTTGACAACAATCTGATGCCAGCCACGTGTAAACCCATGGAAATCGTGATGAGTGTCGTGTCGATCGCGTTGACGAATTTCACGAAACGCGAATAATTCTTCTTAAGGGAACGACGAGAATCTCTCTCTCGAGTCAGATACAATTGGATTCTACTGATTTGATCGATGTGATACCTCTCTCCTCTTTCTCTTTCTTCTAGCGACGGCGCCGTCGGCAAAACGCCGTTCAGCTTCTCGTCCTCGTCGTCCACTAACGTCGGATACAATTTATTTCTGGTTCTCATTTTATGGGTTTTTTTTTCTTTCTTTCTAATATTAGATAAAAAAAAAAAAATTTATGTGTGTATTTATTTTTTTTTTTATTTTCTACTCTCCCTTATTTTTATATCAACGAAAAAAAAACTTAGACGTACGCTTCATTCAGCAATAATTTCTTGATGCATCCCTTGTCTTCTAAAGTCAAACTTCTACGCGCCAATTTCAGTTCTTCTGAATCTGTGGGCCTGTCTCGATTTTTACAGAAGACTAATCTCTTCCAAAATGTGATCACATCATTGAATTTAACGCGTTCGAACGCCGGTTCGAAATACATGACAACCATATCTTCCCTTTCCATCGTCAGACACGAATGATTCTCGTGATCGAAGTCTAGATGATCCCGACATCCGACGCATCGTTCTAACAAGATGGGACGTAGTTTGTTCGTTCATGCAGGTTGCATATGCTCTCATCAGCATGTTTAAAAGAAACCTCGCTCTAATAGTCTGAGAATCGCTCATGATTTACGTATTTTTTTTTATTATCTATTCGATTTGATATATTTATTTTTCTAAATAACTATTTATTTTTTTTTTTTTTCTCCCCTATATATATATCAATCAAAAACGTGACAGCGGGCTCGCGAATTTCCAACACACACCGACGACAACAACACTCTTCGTTCAGATCGAGTTTTATTACGAGAATCGAGCAATCCGATCGCTCGATCAGCTGAGTGGTTTTTTTTTTGAGAATTTCTCATAGTGGAGGAATTCTCCTAATAATGTCATAAATGGGAGAAAAAAAACCCACCGCCTCAAAACAATTGCAGGTTCTAGTCCATCTGTACCAACGCAATTGCGGGTTCTGGACCGCTGGTCTAGAGTCTCCCAAACTGTTTTTTGATGATGACTCAGAATCTTTTGCTTTTGATCGCATTCGCCGACGATGGATCGATGGTCTGATCTGCGATTGGAACGTCGACGAAAAATTACGTACAAGATAAAAGTGAACTGTACAATTTCACCCTTTTTTAAAAAACGCGCGTTCACCACGAGTATTTGAACGTTAAAAGCGCGATCTAGGAGTCGCAACTGTACATGGGGGGGGGGGGGGCGGGGGGGGGGATTCAAGACCATGTGCAGTTTTTGTGAACAAGCGTGTGATTTAACACTGCATTCCACGTTGGTGAACGCATCGTGTGCGTATGTTTGTACACGTACATGTACAAGTGATCGTAGATCCGCCTTTATTACCTACTTCCCTATCTTAAAACGTTAAGTCATAGACTTTTAGAATAATTCGGGGTCTTGTTTTACCTTTTGATCAAGCAACTCCATAAAAACGCACTGACTGCTCGCTCCTACAGATCTTTGTGTCAGATCTTGTCCGGGCATCGGATGTTGTAGATGTGCCTCAGACAAGTGTTGAAGATTGCCTTATTTTCTCCTGCATCGTCCTTCTCGTGCGCCATGTTTCGTACCCATACATCATTATCAGCTTCACATTGGAGTTGAAGAGGCAGGGTTTGTTTTTTATGCTGATCTCTCCTGATGCCCAGATGTTCTTTAGCAAGACAAAAGCTGCTCTGGCCTTGTCGATCCTAGCTGTGATAGCTCGGCCTGTGCCTCTCTGTCGGTCGAACACACTTCCAAGGTAGACAAAATAATCCACCTCCCTGATTAGCTCTCCACCGACTTTGACTGGTGTGTTGGCAGTGGTGCAGATCATCATCAGCTGGGCCTTCTTCCTGTTGATCGTGAGCTCTGTCCTAGCTGAGGTGGTATCAAGGCGAGTGGTTTTGTCCTTCGCCTGGCTGTAGTTGTGTGAAAGGAGTGCCAGCAAAGTCAAGGTCATCCAGCTGTGTTTAAAGTGTCCACTGTATCCAGTTGTCCTGTCTGTTGTAGAGGTCTTCGTGGTCCAGTCAATGCCCGTAGGAAGAGGACATAGAACATGTTCCTGGGGAAGCTTACCTGCTGGTCTCGGAGCTTGGGGTCGACTGCCTCCTTCATCCTCTTCATTAAAACTTTGTCTTGCACTGACAGGAATACGATCCCTCGGTAGTTGCTGCAGTCCCCGAGGTCTCCTTTCTTCGGCAGCTTGATGACAACTCCTTTTTACCACTGGGCCGGTAAACCCTTCTCCTCCCAAATCTTGCTGAAATGACTGTCTAGCATGTTGACAGCAGTCTCCACGTCTGCTTTGACGGCTTCTGTAGGTATCTTGCCCGGCCCTGCAGCCTTCCCATTTCTGTGCCATAATGGCCAACTTGATCTCTGCCTTAAGGGTTTTTCGCAGTTGATGGGTAGTTCTGTCTCCGCAGGCGCGGGGGGTAGGGGGGGGGGTATCTAGTGGTGTATCAGGAGCGGGGATATTCAGCATCTCCATGAAGTATTCTTCCCATCGCGTCAGCTGTTCCTCAGTTGTCGCCAGTGGGTTCTTATTCCTGTCCCTCACTGGTCTGCTTGTCTACTGGAACTTGCTCGCCAGCTTCTTGGTTGCCAGGTACTGGTCCTTCAAGTTCCCCCGTTTGACCGGGTATGAGGAGACTATCCTATAAATATTTCATTTGGGGGTAGGGCATATAATGTTTCCAATAAGAATTTTAAAAAATAGTTGTTGGGTTATTCCAAATTCTTGCCCATTGTCAATTAAAAACTCATTTACATGGTTGTTCCACGTTTACTTGGCTCGGGACATGGAATCGGTGTCTTAGAGCACTCGAGTGGGGCATCGTTTGAGCGTAATTTCAGTGTTCCTTCACGACTTTATAGTCGTGTTTTCCGTTTAAGGTTACCTGAAGGACCACGCCTAGGCAGGATGCCTGCTTTCGTCTTGGCTTCAGCCTATTTGGATTTCCAGGTACCACTTTTTTCCTGCGCTTTTACCGCGTGACTACACCGTAATTGTCATTTTCTGCGTACAGATCATGTTTTCTCCTGAAAATACCACGAATTGCATGAGACTTGAAACAGTTTAAAATAACCAGAAATAGATTGAAACGAGTTTGTTCGGATATAAATTCACAAAATAGCAAACTTTTGCAAATGCCCAGATCACCTATCATCGAGAGGACGACATTTCCAGTGTTGTCACCCACCTCGGACTTATGTACGGCTCTCGGCTCGTACCTTTCGCGCTAAATCATTTCACCTTCTAGTCCAGCCTTTCTAGCCTACAACCCACATGCACAGGGGTGTAATGGGGGGGGGGGGGTGCTGAGCCATTCACCCCTCCAGAAAAAAATAGAAAAGTCCTCATTCTGTCATTTTGAACAGCTTTTGCCCATGTCCTACATTTGATTCAATGCCTCTGGATTTAAAGCCGAAAGATTTGTCTAGGCCTAAGCCGCAGCCTGATCTGAGGCAATCCTCCTCAGTGAAAGAAAAAAAATTCACAGTCTTTAGGGTATGCACTAGACTGTTTGCGAAAAGGTCAACAAAATCACTTTGCAACTCCTTCTCTTTAAACCCCTGCACTGGCCCATAATTGTTTGAGGGGCAGAGTGGCCCCCGTACATCTATAGGTGAGAACTACGAACGGTCTGGGAAGAATTATTTAATTTTTTGCCTTTGTTATCTGCATAGTCCTTTTTTGTTTTCTCTTTATACCTCAAAACCAGAATTTTATTTCCAGTGTAAGATAAAATGTGAACCGTCGATCCGGATTATAAATTTGTCAAAGAGGCCCGTTTACGGAGAAACATTTTAAACTGTGTTTTTCCGTTGTCTGAGAATGGAGCCGAATTTGTTGAAGACCGCAGTGAACACGAAATCTGCTTAACGTTAGAAGATGCGGCGTGGAATAACCTTCTTTGTGGTTTGCTTACTGTCTTTGACAATTGTGGCAGCTAAACACAGTGTTTCGTTGGTGTCTAAAGAAAGACACGATATGTTATTAGGTATTGATTAAGTTTGCACCTATTACGCCAAACTTCAACCACCTTATGACACCTAATTTCGCGCAAGAAACGCACCGCAAAAGAAAACTAGTCTTCCAGAATGTATTTTTCTTCTGAGCCAAAGGTGAAGCGAGGACTCCTCGGCGTGTGTCTTATAGCCTACGGCACCCACCCCACCCCCGTTAGGGCGCAGGAGAGGGTTATGCTTGCCCAGAAAGTCATCTCGGTGTGAGAATTTTACTTTCATACCCAAAAAGACGCATTTTCCTTAGGTTTAGAAGTTATAATTCCCAAGTTGAAACGCCTAAATATAACATTAATCATTATTAACAAAAACTGTTTTCCCTCATTTTTTTAACAAAAATTGTTTTCCCGATGTTTGGGCAAAAGTGCCCGAAATGTGTGTGCGGGAGGGGGTGCCCCATGCATTTCAGGCCCGTACGCCTATGGCGGGCTGTAATTTACGAGGGATGGAGTGGAGTTCTTGTCCCCGATCGCGAAAGGTTGAAAAGAGAATAGAAACTGCACCAAAAAGCTAAGCCAGCTGCACTATTGTACAGTTTATCGAGTTTCGAGCCTTTATCTTTTAAGCGCCTATTTCATCTACAGGGGTCCTTGGGTTGTTACCCGCATTTTGATGCCCTGTATCCGTAGTCTAGTGGGTAACATAAGCGCAGGAAGGGGGCAGGTTTATACACTTTCCAGGAAACCTGTAAAATGTTGAGAGAAAAAGGCCATGCCGATCATGGTTCGGGCCGACGTGAGAAAATATTGATTTTCAGTCCCCCAAAAAATTCATTTTCCTCGCATCTGGAAGCTATACATCCACACTTGGAGCGCCTTGATAGAACGTTTGTCTCGGTTTCGGGGGGGAGGGGGGGGGGAGAGTTTGTAGCCTACACTCGCCAGGGAAGAGAGTGTTGTGAGAGAGAGATATCATGGCGGCCTGACCATGGTTTGGGCCGTCGTTAGAAAATTTCGATTTTCAGACCCAAAAAGATGCAATTTCCTCGCATCTGGAAGCTATACTTTCACACTTGGAGCGCCTTGATAGAACGTTTGTTTTTTTATTTCCACCCTCAATTTGTTTTTGCTCAACTATCGTTCTCTGTCCAATTTTTCAACGGAAAGATAAAAAAATAGGGGGACCATACTACCCCCGTACGTCCATGGTGAGCGAGAACCTTATGTGACCCTCCCCCCCCCCCACCTCCCCTATAAGCGACTGTTTCGGTGAACCGATAATTTCAAGAAGGAACTAGATTTCGTGAGTCCGGGTGAAGTCCCATATAACGACAACTGAAACACAAAACTGTTATCAATATTATTTAAGCATATTAAATTAAAATAAATAAATTCAACGGGATGACACACGTCTGGATTCATACAGGTTTTTCACTACATTGCATCAAATGCGGGAGATGTGACGATGTCGGACACGATCCCCGGGGACCGAATAAATCAGGTGAATTGACAGATGTTTGTAGATTTTTCATCTCCCTTCGTGTGAGCTTCTAGAGTGGTGTGGTAGGATCATTCATGAATTTTTTATTTTACCTCAGATATATATTGGATTTTAGTAAAGGGTGATGGAATGAATAAATTCTCTGGGCTGAAGGTCCAGGTAAAAAAAAATTGGAACTTCACTATAAAAAGATGCGATTTCCTTGCTTTTCCGGTCAAATTAAGGTAAAAATTACAGTAAATAAGGTGATAGTGGTGTATATATGATGGTTGAAAAATTTGGCTGCGGGAAAAAGTGTGTGGGGGATACTCCCCCCCCCCCCCTTCCCGATTAGCCGCCCCTGGTTTGTAGCCTACGCTTGCCAGGAAAGAGAATGTTCTGAGAGAGTGGCCACGCCGGTCCGATCATGGTTCGGGCCGGCGTGAGAAAATTTTGAATTTCAGACCCTAAAAGATACAATTTCCTCGTATCTGGAAGCTACACCTTCACACTTCGGAGCGCCTTGATACAACGTTTGTTTTGTTTTTAGCTCACCTGACTGGAAGTCAGGGTGAGCTTTTCTTATCACTCTTCGTCCGTCGTCCGTCTGTCCGTCCGGGCCAACATTGGAGGTTTAGGGGATATTATTATTAGGGGCTACCTCCAAATTAAGGTACTGTTAGGGTTAGGAGTGGGGTGGGGTTAGGGATAGAGGTAGCCCCAGAGTAAGGCTTAAGGTTGGGGAGGGTTAGGTCCCGGGGAGTTAGGGTTGGGGTCAGGGGTGGGATTTTAGTTTTAGTAGCCCCTAAACCGAAAAATAGCTCCTAATCCTATTGGTTTGGCTAGGGTGGGGTTGCGTCAGGGGTGGGTGGGGTTAGGGTTAGGGGTAGCCCCAGAATAGGGCTTAAGGTGGGGGTAGGTCCCGGGGGTGGGTGGGGGTTAGGGTCTGGGGTGGGCTTTTAGGGTTTAGGGTCAGGGTGGAGTAGGGTTAGGGTGTGTTTTTTGGGTGGAGGGGTGGGGTTAGGGTTAAATATAAGTTCTAGGGTGGAGGGAGTGGGGTTCTGGGTAAAATAAGGTTTTGGACATACAAAATGTTTTTTTGGTAGCCCATAAACCCGAAATGTTGGAGCATCCGTCCGCCCGTCCCTCCGTCGTCCTGCGTGAAGGTGGTGTTTGAGCCTCTTTCTCCTAAACCACTGACCACATTTTAATTAAATTTCATGTAAGTAGTGATTATATAGGGGCATTTTGATTTTTATGCAAATTAGGTTTCGGCCATATTGAACAGAGGTGTAGGGAAAAAATGGCCAAATTTTCTGAAAATCTTCTTCTAATGAACCACCAGTAGCAGAGTCTTGATATGTGGTATACAGAGTCCTTTTGAGGTTTAGAATCAAGTTTGTTCAAGAGAAATTTGTCGGGTATTATTTGCCTTTTTATGGGTGGAGCAAAAATTTTGGCCACGCCTAAAATTTCTATTTTCAGAACCGTGAGGTCGATTTGAACCAAATTTGATATGAGATGATAATGGGTCATAAGTAGTTGATTGATGCAAAAAAAAATTTTCTCATTGCCCCCATATGAACCTCAGGAGCTAAAAATAGGAAGAACCTTAAAACTACCATATCTCCAAAACTACACGGCACAGAGAATTCTTGTTTTGTATAACGCTTACTTTTATCCAGTAGTATAGAATGGTTAAAAAAAATCCCTATCGGTTTGATCACAAGGTACTTTTTCAGGACTTTGAAAAAGTGCTGTGTCAGCACTTTTTAACACTGTAGGCAATGGGAAAACATTAAAAAATCTTCTTCTCCAGATCCAGCAGGCAGAATCTTTTGATATTTTGTATGCAACATTGTAGGGTAGATCTGATTCAAGTTTGTTCAAATCGGCCCCCTGGGTTCATATTTGGGCTCAGTATAGGAGTCCTATTTCGAACTTAGTGCATTTCAGGCAAATTTCTTGAAAAGTCTTCTTCTCCAGATCCAGCAGGCAGAATCTTTTGATATTTGGTATGCAACATTGTGGGGTGGATCTGATTCAAGTCTGTTCAAATCGGCTCCCTAGATTCATATTTGGGCTCACTATAGAAGCTCGAATTCGAACTTAGTGCATTTCAGGCAAATTTCTTCAAAAACCTTTTTTTCCAGATCCAGCAGGCAGAATCTTTTGATATTTGGTATGCAACATTGTGGGGTGGATCTGATTCAAGTTTGTTCAAATCGACCCCCTGGATTCATATTTGGGCTCACTATAGAACCCCGAATTCGAACTTAGTGCATTTCAGGCAAATTTCTTAAAAAAATCTTCTTCTCCGGATCCGACAGGCAGAATCTTTTGATATTTGGTATGCAACATTGTGGGGCGGATCTGATTCAAGTTTGTTCAAATCGGTTCCCTGGGTTTATATTTGTGCTCAGTATAGGAACCCAAATTTGAACTTAGTGTTTTTCAGGCAAATTTCTTTGAAAATCTTCTTCTCAAGATCTAGCGGGCAGAATCTTTTGATATTGGGTATGCAGCATGCTTCGGGGTGAGATTCAAGTTTGTTCAAGCCAAGTCCCTGGTTTCATATTTGGGCTCACAGTGGTAGCCCGAATTATAACTTAGTTCAAAATGAGGAAGTTTCTTTAAAAATCTTCTTCAGATCCAGCAGTCGGAATGTTTTGATATTGGGTACGCAGCATCCTTGGGGGCATGAGATTCAAGTTTGTTCAAGCTATGTCCCTAGGTCCATATTTGGGCTCAGTGTGGGAGCCCGAGTGATAACTTAGTTCAAAATGAAGAATTTTCTTTAAAAATCTTCTTCTTCAGATCCAGCAGTTGGAATGTTTTGATATTTGGTATGCAGCATCCTTGGGGGGGGGGGGGGAGATTCAAGTTTGTTCAAGTCATGGCCCTAGGTCCCTATTTGGACTCACTGTGGGAGCCGAATTGTAACTTAGTTCAAAATGAGGAATTTTCTTTAAAAATCTTCATCTTCAGATCCAGCAGTCGGAATGTTTTGATATTTGGTGTACAGCATCCTTGGGGTGGGGGGGGGGGTGGGGGGGAGATTCAAGTTTGTTGAAGGGTTCATATATGGGCTCCCTGTGGGAGCCCGAATTATAATTTAGTTTTTTTTTTTAGATCCACTGGTCAGAATCTTTGGATATTTGGTATAAGCCTTTCTTAGGAGGAGCAGATGCAACTTGTTGAAATCAATTCTCTGGGTTGATATTTAAGCTACCATGTCAGGTGAGCGCCCCCAGGCCCCCTAGGGCCTCTTGTTTTTTCTATTTTTTCCTCTCAATTTGGTTTCGCTTAATTATCGTTCTCAGTCCAATTTTACAGCGGAAATGACCGACAAAACTAGGTGGAGGGGGCACCATACCACCCCGTATGTCCATGGTGAGCATGGACCTACTGTGACCCCACCCCCGCCCCAATAATCGATCGTTTGGGTGAACCGATCATTTCAAGGAGGAACTTGATTTTGTCAGTCAGTGTGAACTCGCATTTAACGACAACTGAATCAATATTATTTAAGCATAATAAATTAAAATAAATATTCAAATTCAACGGGATGACACACTTCTTGGATTCGTACAGTTTTTCACTACATTGCGTCCCCCCCCCCCCCCCACGTCCAACTTCTCTCTCCCCTTAACCACTTTGGTTTCCGTTTATTTAAAATTGTTTGGCTGCATCGATCGGTTTCAAATTTTATATGCTCATGAGTAATGTCAAAATATAGGTCAAATTCGATTTCTAGTTTGGTCCGACAAATCATCTCACTGGAAGTTATAATGATCCAGCATTTATTCATGATTCTAACCAATTAAATGTATTTTCCTTCACTCTAACCGCTTTGAAATTGGAATTCACACAAACTGTCTGAATTGTTGTTTGCATTTCAAAATTCTTCAATAACACGATTTTTCTTGATGTTTGAAAGTCTATTGGCAGAATTTGGTCTTTCCAACGTTATGCCCCCTGCTTAACTTACTCAACGAGCAAAAGGCGGAAGGACAAAATTTTCTTATCCTGGACCGTATTTAAAAACCCGAAGGAATAGTTTTCACACTCTTTGTATCGATAGTAAGACAAGAGGTGAAACTACAAATGAGAAGCTTGAAGGCATTATATAAAATAAAGAACTGCACACGGTAATCACGATATGGACAGGCATGATAGGGAGACTGTCTAGAGTAATTATTTTGTTGTCGCGGCGAAGCCTGGCTCCACGCGCACCCAACAGTATAACCTCAGACAGAATCTATCTGCCTGCGGGTTAACGTTGTGTACAACCTTCAGAATCATACTCAAGATTATGTGCAACACGCTAAAAGCTTATGCATATATATTTAGGCGTTTCAACTGGGGAATTGCAGCTTCTAAATGGAAGGAAAATGCGTCTTTTTGGGTATGAAAGTAAAATTCTCACGGGTGTGTGTGTGGGGGGGGGGGGGGGGGTGGCTATAAGACACACGTCGAGGAAGTTCTGGCTTCACCTTTGGCTCATAACAAAAATACATTCTGGAGGACTAGTTTCCTTTGCGGTTCGTTTCTTGCGCGAAATTAGGTGTCATAGGGTGGTTGCAGTTTGGCGTAATAGATACAAACTTGATCAATACCCAATAACACATCGTGTCTTTCTTTAGACACCAACGAAACACTGTATGTAGCTGCCACAATTGTCAAAGACAGTAAGCAAACCACAAAGAACGTTATTCTACGCCGCATCTTCTTACGTTAAGCAGATTTCGTGTTCATTGCGGTCTTCAACAAAATACGGCTACATTCTCAGACAACGTAAAAACGCAGCTTAAAATGTTTCTCCGTAAACGGGCCTTGTTACAACCGATAATGTTACAACGCCACATAATGTTACACCAACGCATAATGTTACAAAAAATGTAGTAAACAACCGATAATGTAAAAAACTCCACATAATGTTATAACTTTTTTCAACCCGTTATGTTACAACAAATTAACCGATAATGTTATAACTTCAAATAAACATTTCTTTGGTAATTTATACTGTCATGGCATCAGTTTCAGGTGGAGACCGTCGGTCTGTATCTGAGGGAACTCTTCAGTTCACAGTGTAGAATTGGACTATTCTAACTTTAAATAATATATACTATTATTGTAATAAACCCATTTTTGTGATAAATTACGCGTCGGACATTAGGTAAGGATACTATCCTATATTTTAAGGATACTAAACCCGTCCCACGGAACCCCCCTTTTCGTGGTATGAAGCAATGAAAGCTATGAAAATGAGCACGATGCGCGCAAAATCATACGTCTCAAACTGAAAGCTATGAAAATGAGCGCAATGAGTACCCCTTCATACGGCTTGATTCGGTATTGTTTGTTGGATGATTCGTGTTACAATCAGTGCCGGATCGAGCATTCCAATTGACAGTAACATGGGAAATGAGTGCAAACACAAGTTGAATTGGCCAGCAAGATAAATAACAAATACAGCCATGGCGAATACGGCGAATAACCATGAAACTATACATATATAAAAAAGTATTCTTATCCCAGAGGCCAGCTAATAGCCTCAGATTTGTCACAACTTGACCGCAGATTTGTCACAACTTGACCGCGACTCACCTTCGGCAGGCCAACGTGTTACTATATATTATTATTATTAACTATACTTAAATTTCAATCGCTCACACAACGTTTACAAATGATCATTATGTATCGGACTAATGTCATTGGACTCATGATTGATTTATACACTCCTGTACTGGTCAAGGCCAAACGTGTTTCGTCGCCTGAGTGCAAGAATGTTCTGTGTCCCATAGGGGACATAGGTCATTCTGGCACTCATGCGACGAATTACGAATGCCCCATTCGCCAGTATCTGCGATGCGATACTGAACCAAGTTTATACACGAATAACTTTTAAAGTGACACGGAAAATTTTTTATAAGGTAAAATGTATATTTTTGTATATATTTATATTTATGCTGTACCATTTTGCTGATAACGACGTTTAAAACCAATAAATAAATACAAGCATAGCCCCCCCCCCCCCTCCCCCCGTCAACCAATTTGTGCCTATTACGACCTCATTCTTGTAGGGTGATTCCTACCATGGTGCAGGAGTGTTCTACATCCAACTATTCGTGCATATTAGGACCTAACTCTTGTAGGGCGAGTTTTACCAGAGTACGGGAATGTTCTACACCCAATCATGGCAAACAAGATCTCTTCTACTGGTAAAATAGGATCTAGTAACCAATGCCATTAGGACTTCAGTGTGCAACATAGGATAAACGATTGGCAATACTTGACTTTATATTTATGTTGCCCATGATATAACCCAAATGCTTACAACGACGTTAAACTCCAATAAATAAATGATACATGCATATTTCCCATAGTCAAGCATCTCGTACTTATTCCATCCTCACATTTGCGGGGTCAGTTTGTCCGGAGTACAGGAGTTATCTATATCCAATCGTTCGCCTACACAGAACTACAATGATCGTTGACTGTGCTTTAATCTGCAAGGCGACCGCATTCTTGACTGACAATTGATCATCTTTGAGGACCATAATTTCTTAATACTTCTATGAGAAGGTTCGTTTCCAAAAACCTAACATACCCATTATGTATGAATATTATGCATCAGTTCCTGGTGTCAGAGTAATACCTGTGGGATTTTGCTATATAGTTCACCATTTTCTTGTATATGTTTCTATAGTCCTCGAAAATCAAGATAAGTTTTTCTTCATGTTCGGACCATCGGTTGCTTCTTTGTCCCTTTAATCATTTACGGCTAATACAGTTTCTCTTGATGAGATCCAAAATAATGTCAGCTTTGATTTCATGACAAAACTGGATGATATTATTTCTAGCGAGGAAGAAGACCTCACCCTCCCATTTAATTCTCTTGACTCCGGTTGCCACTACTTAACGCCCGAACACTTTAAAGATGAAATTTCAAGCAAAATGAAAACTCTCTCCCTACTCAACATCAATTGTCGTAGTTTGAATGCAAACTTTGAAAATATGCACAACTTAATGGTTAACCTGCAGACAAATTATAACTTTTTCGATGTAATTGGAATGTCAGAAATATTTAACTTGAAATCTGGCGTTGAGTACCGGCTTGAGGGCTATCACCTGCTAATGTCCCGTACACGTCCTGACAACGATGATGGGAGGAGAGGTGTAGAAATGTTCAATTCAATTCAATTCAGTTCAATTCAATTCTTTTTATTTACAGTATACAAAAGAAAAAATACAAACACAAAGATATACAAATTAGAAACTGTTGTATACTGTAGGGGGTGCCATAGCCTATTTGGCTGTCTTCCTGACGCTCCCTTCAGGGCGTGTACCAAAGGTTGGCAGCATTTTAAATTCACTTAAGAACTGATAAAGAACTCACTTATGCTTGGCAGCATTATAGACACTTACGAGTCAGTGAGTGGTGGGCAATTTAACACAATGTTGATTACAATGTTGATTACATCGCGCGTCTATATCGATAGCTTGACAGTCATTTTGCGGGATATGAGAAAACCAGTGTTATGTCTACCAGTTAAACAGTTAAACTCAGAGACTGAGAGATCCTGGATTACACAAACAAATTCATGCACGCAAACATACAAACATACAAATTCACACAAAAGTGTAGCAAATGTAAAAAAATACAAACAGTGTAAAAAATACACACAAAAGTGTGAAAGGGTACACACACGCACATATATACATATACACATACATACGTATATATATATATACATACAAAGTCTGCATACAGTTCTGTGTTTCATTTTTTGTTTGAATTACACTGGGTTTGCAATGCAATCAGGGCATCTGGGGTTACGACAGACTACGATATCAGAATACTTATTTAAATAACTCTCAAATAGTGTCTTCTTAAATTTGTGGCGACTATATTCTTGGATAACGTGGGGTATTTCATTCCAAGCTCGGGGAAAAGTATGTAAGGGAAGATCAGCGGAAAACTTGGTTCTCGGTTTCCCTGTATAGATTTTGCCACTTTGTCTTGTGATCATACCTGTTGGATTTTCATACAATGTAAAGCAATTGTTAAATGATAGTATACCCTACAAAATACGAAATGATCTGTCAGTCTTCATACCACATGTCTTTGAATCCCTCTTTATAGAAATATCTCTGAAGAAAAAATGTATTATAGGGACTATCTACAGGCCAGATACAGCACCTAAAGTAGACCTGGACTTGTTCCTCGTCAAACTAAATGAACTGCGAGACTCTTTAAGCAGGGATAATATTGTAGTCTACCTCATGGGCGACTTGTACAACCCGCATATGTGAAAAAATCCTGCATATGTGAAAAACCGCAAATGTAAAAAAAAATCAACCGCATATGTAATAAAAAAACACATATGTAAAAAAAATGGACCAAATGTAAAAAAAAGTTGAAAAAAGTGTAACCGCATTTGTGAAAACTTTTTTACTGCAAATGTAATAAAAAATGAAACTGCATTTGTAAAAACGTTTTTACTGCATATGTGAAAACAACTCCAACATGAGGATTTGATCTTGCGATTTTCAAATTTATAAAGATATCATTATTGGCACGGAGTTTCACCATTCTTATTTTGGGCATGGTAACTGAACAATTCAGATGCAGTACGATCTCGACGTCTCGTCGCTGTTCTCCTTTGACTCTCTGAAAAACAAAAATTTTCCCGGACCTCCACCGACGAGATGGATAGACCCCCACTCCACTTCGCCCAAAATTGCCGTTTTGCGGCTTGTATGATCCCAACGTTATAGTTACATTGTGTGTTTAAAGGGATGCGTTCAGAATCAAAGCTAACACCGGGGCCCGAGATCTGTCTGTCTGTCTGTCTGTCTGTCTGTCTGTCTGTCTGTCTGTCTGTACTGTCTGTCTGTCTGTCTGTCTGTCTGTCTGTCTGTCTGTCTGTCTGTCTGTCTGTCTGTCTGTCTGTCTGTCTGTCTGTCTGTCTGTCTGTCTGAGCGACCGCAGATGAACTTTGTCCGACCTTTACGTAGGGTCAGTACTAGTGGGGTTTGGGTTAGAACAGTAACCTCTTGTGAGGTTCCTAACCCACTAGTGAGGTGCAAATTGTGAGGCGTGCAACCGAAAAAAGACCAAAAAAAACCCACAAGTACATCTGCGATAGAACGTCCGTCCGCCCGTCCGTCCGTCCGAGTTGATTAAAGAGGTTTAGGCGCCATGGAAAGCTGCCCGTCCATGGTTTAGGGGCCATTGTTTGTTTTGTTAAGGGGCCATATCTGGTTTTGGGGCTTAAAATAAGAATGGCCCCTAAACCAAAGAAAAAAAGGGTTTGACCAGGGTAGGGTTAGGATCAGGGTTGGGGTGGGGTGGGGTTAAGGTTTGGGGTAGCCTCAGAGTAGGGCTTAGGAGTAGGTTTTAGTGTGGGTTAGGGTCAAGGGTGGGGTTTTAGGGTTAGGGTCAGAGTAGGGTAGAGTTACGGTGTGGTTTTGGGGTGGAGTGGTGGGGTTAGTGTTAGATAGAAGTTCTAGGTGGTTAAGGTTAGGTTAGGGTTATGGTTAGTCTGTCCGTAAATGTGTCCAAATGACCCCTAAACCCGATTTTTCCGGACCTCCGTCCGTCCCTCTCTCTATCTCTTTATATGTCTCCCTCTGTCTCTCTCTGTGTGTGTCTCTCTCTATGTCTCTGTGTCTGTCTCTCTGCCTCCATCTCTCTCGCCGCTCTGTCTGTCTGTCTGTCTGTCTGTCTGTCTGTCTGTCTGTCGGTCTGTCTGTCTCTGTCTGTCTGTCTGTCTGTCTGTCTGTCTGTCTGTCTGTCTGTCTGTCTGTCTGTCTGTCTGTCTGTCTGTCTGTCTGTCTGTCTGTATCCCCTCTCTCTCTCTTCCTCTCTCTCTCTTTCTCTCTGTCTGTCTCTGTCTCTCTCTCTCTCTCTGTCTCTGTCTCTCTGTCTCTCTCTGTTTCTCTGTCTCTCTCTCTCTCTCTGTCTGTCTCTCTCTCTCTCCTCTCTCTCTCTGTATCTGCCGTCTCCCTGACCCTCTCCGTCATCTATCCATCGCTCTATCCCACACCCATCTCGCGCTCCTCTCACTGACTGCCCTCTCTCCACATCCTCCCTCTGTTTCACTTATTCAGTTCAATGCTCCTCCATGACAATGTTTGAGTTTTGGGGCCGAGTTGTCCAAAATCAGTTTGGACATACATGTAGTAGTCTCACTATCCGCGAGTCTATTATATTCTACCACATGCCTTGCAGCATGTTCATCATAGCAGTGGGTTGGGAACAATGTGTGAAGCTGTGTCTGACGGTACAGGAACCTCGGGACCAACTGGGCGCGCAGGGGAGGGGGGAGCGGCGGGAGGGGGGGGGGGGGCTTGGTCGCCCATTTTTTCTTCCGTTCATGTTTGCAAAAATGCCGTTACATACGTAAAAAGAAAGAGAGTAGAGAACAAACTTATGGCACATTGAGACCCGCGTCTGCCTTGGCCCTGCACACCAGGATTCCAACCACTAACCCGACTCACCCCACCTGAGTTTGGAATCCTGTTTCGTACCTTAAGAGAAGTCAGCCATTTATGCCCCATCTAATGAGAATAGTTTTCTATTGGAGAGTGTTTGGAAATTGTATAGCAACGGCGTATCGCTTGGTGGGAATTGGATCTGTCGGTTATTAAGCAGTCTGATTTCGAATCTCACCCCTATTTCACTCTTGTTGGACAGGGTACCTATCTGCCACCAGGTAAAGTATTGAAGCCCATGGTATTAGTGGCAAAATAAAATAACGCTTCTGCAAAATCTATCCCAAATATTACATCTTTGACTCATAATTTTCACACAGGTAACAAGCAATTTTGGAAGCGGTTTGGTATGTCAGAACGCTGTACATGCATCCTCAGAGTGTCATTTTCCACCCAAAACTTTCCTTGGGGAGCATGTCCCCAGACCCCACCAGAAAGGGGGAGGGGTGTATCCTTGGTGTCTGTCACAAAGCGGCAGCAACTGGGATCCATCGGCCGCTCACTTTCAAATTGTCCGCAGCCACTGGTCCGATGTAGCTGGCTACCTTGAGCAGTGGCGGCGCTACAGGAGGGCAGGGGGGGGGCACCCCCCCCCCAACGGGGGCTCTGCCCATCCATCCATCACACACACATCCATCCAAGCAAAGGCCCTATCTCTCTCTCCCCTTCTCTCTCTCTCTCTCTCTCTCTCTCTCTCTCTCTCTCTCTCTCTCTCCCCCCCCTCTCTCTCTCTCTCTCTCTTTCTCTCTCCCTCACACACACACCCAACGCACAGACCCATCAGATACGGATCTAGGATTTTTTGAAAGGAGGAGCGCTAATTACCATTACATTTAGTCCAAACTTAGACCAAGGTCCGTAATATAGTTTTTTGATTTGGTACGTCCACAGGACGTTCCAAACCAAAAATTTATATTACAGACTTGTTGGTCCAAGTTTGGACTACCTCATAATAATGCAATGATATGATCCTTTACGTATTTGCCCCCTTCATGTGGAGTCTGCCCTACTACTTGCCCCCCCCCCCCCCACCCCACCCCAGCTATGTTCCAAACTCCTGCCTCTAAGGATAGCTTTATAAATTTGAAAGTCTCAATACTAAATTCTCATGTTCGAGTAGTTTTCACATATGCAGTAAAAACGTTTTTACAAATGCAGTTTCATTTTTTATTACATTTGCAGTAAAAAAGTTTTCACAAATGCGGTTACACTTTTTTTTTACATTTGGTCCATTTGTTTTACATATGTGGGATTTTATTACATATGCGGTTGATTTTCTTTCACATTTGCAGTTTTTACATATGCATGATTTTTTCACATATGCGGGTTGTACACTTGTACAGTGACTTTAACATAGATCCGCTTAGTGTAAATACCCACAGTAAAACGAATACTTTTATTGACTCGTTATTTACTGCTGGTTTTTTGCCAGCCATTACAAAACCTACCAGAGTTACGGAGTTTTCCGTTACCATAATTGATCATATATTCAGCAATAATATTACAAAGTTCACGTCCGGAATTATAATTACTGACGTCGGCGACAATTTTGCCACGTTCTGTGTAGATGAACTAGATAAACGTCCTCCAGTTGCAACGCCTATTTATAGACGGTCAATGAAAACTGAGAATGTCATCCGTTTTAAAAGAATCTTAACGGCTTGTGATTTCTCTGATGTTATCAATGACGCTTGTCCTAACTCGGCATACAATCGGTTCCTGGATAAATTTCACATCGTATTTGAACAAACATTTCCCCTAAAAGCAACCTCCTGTCGAAAGAAACATATAAAAAGAGAACCATGGATGACCTCTGGCTTATTGCAGTCGTCCCAAACTAAAAGTAAATTGTATGTTAAAAAACTAAAATTTCCTACCACCCAAAACACATCGCATTACAAAACATTCCGCCAGGAATATAATCGCTTGAGGCGAAAGTGCAAAGCAGATTATTATAATCAAGTACTACTTGAAAACAAACATAATATTAAAAAAAACGTGAGACATCTTGCGAAAGACAATATACAAGTCAAATAACAACCGACAACTTCCGCCTTCCTTCATGGACGGGAATATTGAATTATCTGACCCTAGAATAATTGCGGACAGATTTAACACATTTTTTGCTAACATTGGTATAAATTTAAGTGCCCAAGTGCCCCAGACACAACGGCACTTCTCAGAATTTCTCTGCAATCGTAATAATGGGGATTCATTTTTTATAACACCTACTAACGCACAAGAAATAGTCACCTGTGTTAATAAATTAAAAGGCAAACCAAGTACCGATAGTATTGATATGTATACCAAACTGCTGAAAAAGGTTATATACGAGATAGCAGACCCTTTGTCTCATATTATCAATCTATCTTTCGCAGTAGGTAGAGTACCAGCCAGAATGAAGTCAGCCAAAATCATTCCAGTCTTTAAATCTGGAGATCCTCAACTTTTCACCAATTATCGCACTATCAGTATCCTTCCAACATTCTCAAAAATACTCGAAAAATTAATGTATTCACGATTATACACTTTCCTTGACGAGCAGAACGCTTTATATAAGTATCAGTTTGGGTTTAGGAAGGGTCATTCTACTGTGTATCCCATTTTACATCTATTAAACAGTATTGCAGCAGCAAATGGTAAAACTTCAATGGATTGTACACTATCAATTTTTCTAGATTTTTCAAAAGAATTTGATGCCATAAATCACTCGATACTTTTGAAGAAGCTTGAAAACTACGGTATAAGAGGTTTAGCTAACTCCTGGTTCGAAGATTATCTAACAAGCCGGTGTCATTTTGCATCTTTCATGAACAGCACATCGGAAGTAATGGATGTTTCCATTGGTGTACCACAAGGTTCAGTTTTAGGCCCCCTTCTCTTTTTTATTATACATTAACGACATCAGCCAATCCACCCTACTTAAGGTGCTGTCTTTTGCAGACGATACCACAGCTCATGTGTCGAGTGGGAACCTAGATGCTCTGTTAGATGAGACCAATACTGAATTCGATAAAATCAGTGAATGGTGCTCTGCAAATGGATTATGTCTTAATGCTAGTAAAACCAAATGTATGTTGTTACACCAGCAGAACGACTCATATAATGCCGCCAATAAAAAGATATCTTTGAACGACATAGACATTCCATTTGTTACCAACTAACTTGAGGAAAACTCTATCAAATTTTTAGGGGTCAACCTGGACGAAAATTTAAAGTTCAAACAACACACGTCTGCAGTTTGCCTAAAGATGGCAAGGGAAATATTTGCCCTTTAATAGGGCAAACAGAATCCTTCCTTTGAAAGCCCTGAATATATTGTGTCAGTCATTGATATATAGCCATGTGTTGTATGGTGTACTTGCCTGGGGCGATGTTTCCTTAACCAGGAGAATTTCAACACTCCAAAAAAAGGCTATCCGTATCATAAGAAATCGAAAATATACCTCGCACACCGAACCCTTATTTAAAAACTGTGGAATACTGAAGTTTGATGATTTGTATAAGCTACATGTGTATCTTTTTATGCATGACTGGTACCACAATAAACTTCCCATGTCATTTGACAATACTTTCGAAATATACACTAACCCTTCTGGAATGGAAACAAGACAAACAGGGAATGTGCGCTCCCTCAAACCAAGAACTCGCTTTTCTGCTGATCTCCCGATTCATTCTTTCCCGAAAATTTGGAATGATTTAAATCTCGAAGTAAGGCAAGAAAGCATGCCTCTGTTTAAAAAGACAATAATTAATTCATTCTTGAATGGATATTCTTCTGACATTACTTGCACCAATCCATTCTGTCCATATTGTGGCCCAGCATAAAGTGATCTCATCCTACCAACTATCGCTATTTCTACAATTAATCCTAAATCTAAGACGTTTCAAATCATCACTTGTTTTTTTCTGATTATCTCCGAACATGGGGAAAGCTTCATGAAAAGCCTCTCTAAGGGTTCACTTATTGTGAATCGGGGAGGACAAAGAACTAAACTACTCTGATGTCAGGACAAAATAAATCATGTCTGGGAATGGCAGGAAGACAGCCTTTCTGGCTATGCCATTTTTATGCAGTGTACATTTTTTTATTGTTATTTTGTATTTATGTAAACTGTACATGAGTATGCTGCAAAATAAAGGTTCATTTCATTTCTCATACCATCCCCCATTAAGGATACTATCCTACCTTTATTTGGGAGTGTTTTCAGGAGTGTTTGGGTCAGTTTCTGAAGATTGTCAGGTTGTTTGGATTAATTCGATATCTATTGTCGGGTTGTTAGGGCTGAGACGGAGCACGTGTCCCCATAACAACACGCGCTGCACATACGCACTCCTACCACCTATTATCATGATAATGACGTCACAACATGGCCACCCACGTGCACTATCATGACAATCCAACATGACCGCCCAGTCACGTGACATGACGTCACTTCCGGGGTCCTGCTCCGGGGTCCTACAAAATGGCTCACTTTCAACATACAGAACTACTCAACACCATCACCAACACCAACATCAACACAACTCCTCCTCCACAGCCTCTCCTTTTCCATATACTGCCTGTTCTAGTGATTCCGCCTTTTCCAGAATCTGTAATCCCAAATTCATCACTTCTTTCCCGCGGGAACCCCGCGAAGTGAAGCAGTGCCTGTTCACTGCGGTAAACGGGCTCTGTTTTACTGGTAAAATAGGAACCAGTCACCAATGCTTGGGAGGTGCAAACTAAAATGGGCAGCATGGCTTATTAACGCTCACCCCTAGTCTTGAGTTGATACTCATGTTGTGGTCATGATTAGCCATTGTGTAGAAATATGTGAACTTGAACATCAATAAATAAACAAATAAGTATCATCACTTCTTCTTCTTCCAACATCTCCACCATCTATACTATCATATCGTCTAGCACTACACCCTTATGCACAATCACCCTCATGTACTAATCCATGACCTCCTCTCTTTCTCAGCCTGACCCCTGCCCACCCCTTTTCAATCCTCCTAAACCCATTCCTCTCCCTACCCAGTCTCGCATCTTATTCTTGTTCCGTGCGACACTACCAACCCGCCACATCCACCATATGTACCTCGCTCCATCCAACTTTTTGACCTCTTTTAACTCCACATCATTTTGTTCACTGTTAGTTGTTAAACTGTCAAATTAATGAAAGAAATATGCGTCAAATGAGTTTTAGATACCCAAAACAAGCATTTGCCCATCCCCAAAGGCGTCAGGAGACTATGGTACACTACATTTCTGGAAGCGGAGACTGCGCATGTTGGTAAACGTACCAACCAGATAAAATAGCACCCCCTGCCTTCACCATGTTGGGCACTGGATGATCATGGTAATGACGTCACACGATTGAGTCACCAGGATAAACCGCGTCTATGTAACGTGACTAGGTCATTCTATGATAAATCCCCGGGAGTTGGGGGTATCTCCTCGCCTTAACCAGAGCAGAAACCTTTAGTATAAATATTACATATATGCGGCAATAAATGGTAAGTTGTAAAGTCCATCTACAATAGCTGTAACTGGAATTAGTATACAGAAGTTATAACATTATCGGTTAATTTGTTGTAACATAACGGGTTGAAAAAAGTTATAACATTATGCGTCGATTTTTATAACATAACGGGTTGAAAAAAGTTATAGCATTATGTGGAGTTTATAACATTATCGGTTGTTTACAACATTTGTTGTAACATTATGCGTTGGTGTAACATTATGCGGCGTTGTAACATTATCGGTTGTAACAGGCCTCTTTGACAAATTTATAATCCGGATCGACAGTTCAAATTTTATCTTACACTGGTAATAAAATTCTGGTTTTGAGGTATAAAGAGAAAACAAAAAAGGACTATGCAGATAACAAAAGAAAAAAAGTAAATAATTCTTCCCAGACCGTTCGTAGTTCTCGCCTATAGATGTAAGGGAGCCACTCTGCCCCTCCCACATTCATGGGCCAGTGCAGGGGTTTAAAGAGAAGGAGTTGCAAAGTGATTTTGTTGACCTTTTCACAAACAGTCAAATGCATACCCTGAAGACTGTTTTTTTTTTCTCTTTCACTAAGGAGGATTGCCTCAGATCACGCAGAGGCTTGGACCTACACAAATCTTTCGACTTTAAATCCAGTGGCATTGAATCAAATGTAGGACATGGCCAAAAGCTGATCAAAATGACAAAATGACACAATGACGACTTTTCTATTTTTTCTGGAGGGGTGAAAGGCTCAGCCACCCCCCCCCCCCCATTACACCCCTGTGCATGCGGGATGTAGGCTAGAAAGGCTGGGTTAGAAGGTGAAATGATTTAGCGCTAAAGTACGAACCGAGGGCCGTACATAGGTCCGAGGTGGGTGAGAACACGAGGAATGTCGCCCTCTCGATGATAAGTGATATGGGCATTTGGAAACGTTTGCTATATTGTAAATTTATATCTGAACAAACTCGTTTCCATCTATTTCTGGTTATTTTAAACTGTTTCAAGTCTCATGCAATTCGTGGTTTTTTCAGGAGAAAACATGATTTGTACGCAAAAAATGATAATTGCGGTGCAGTTACGCGGTAAAAGCGCAGGAAAAAAGTGATACCTGGAAATCCAAATAGATTGAAGCCAAGACGAAAGCAGCCCCCCTGACCAGGCGTGGGCCTTCGTGTAGCCTTAAACAGAAAACACGACTATAAAGTCGTGGCAGAACACTGAAATTACGCTCAAACGATGCCCCACTCGAGAGCTCTAAAACACGATTCCATGTCCCGAGGCACATGAACGTGGAACAACCATGTAAATGAGTTTTTAATTGACAGTAGGCAAGAATTTGGAATAACCCCAAAACAACTGTCTTTTAAAATTCTTATTGGTGACATAACATACCCTACCCCCAAATGAAATTTTTATAGGACAGTCTCCTCATATCCGGCCAAACTTGGGAATAAGAAGGACCAGTACCTGGCAACCAAGAAGCTGGCGGGCAAGTTCCAGTGGACAGGCAGGCCAGAGAGGGACAAAGATAAGAACCCACTGACGACAAGCGAGGAACAGCTGAAGCGTTGGGCAGAATACTTCATGGAGCTGCTGAATATTCCTGATCCTGATACACCACTAGACATCCACCCCCCCCCCCCCCCCTGCCTGCAGAGTCAGAACTACCCATAAACTGCGAAAAGGCAGAGATCAAGTTAGCCATTATGACATGAAATGGGAAGGCTGCAGGGCGGGACGAGATATCTGCAGAAGCCGTCAAAGCAGACGTGGAGGCTGCTGTCACATGCTAGACAGCCGCTTCAGCAAGATCTGGGAGGAGAAGGGTGTACCGGCCCAGTGGTTAAAAGGAGTTGTCATTAAGCTTTCGAAGAAAGGAGACCTCGGGGACTGCAGCAACTACCGAGGGGTCGTGGTCCTGCCAGACAAGGTTCTACTGAAGAAGATGAATGAGGCACTCGACCCAAGCTCCGAGACCAGCAGGTAAGCTTTCTCAGGAACATGTTCTATGCCGACCGATCTGGTGAAGAGCGCATCATCGTGGATCAGTCGCTGAAGTGGACTCCCCACCCTTTACAATAACATCAGCTTTATAGGCTATGAGAAGGCTTTCGACAGTATGGACAGAGAGACGAGGTGGAAGCTGCTGAAGCACTACGGAGATCATCTCCCTTATCCGGTGCACCTACCAGGACATGAGCTGCAGCACTGCCCACGTCGGCCAGATGTCAGAAAGTTTTGAGGTGAAGACCGGGGTTCGACAAGGTTGCCTGCTGTGGCCGTTCCTCTTCCTACGGTCAATGACTGGATCATGAAGACCTCTACAACAGACAGAACAACGGGATACCGTGGACTCTTTGGACACAGCTGGATAACCTTGACTTTGCGGACGACCTGGCTCTCCTGTCACACAACCACAGCCAGGCGCAGGACAAGACCACTCGCCTTGATACCACATCAGCTAGGACAGGGCTAACGATCATCGGGAAGAAGACCGACCTGATGAAGATCAGCACCACTGCCAACACACCAGTCAAAGTCGAGGAGAGCTAATCAGGGAGGTGGGTTTTTTGTCTACCATGGAAGTGTGTTCGACCGACAGGGCGCACAGGCCGAGCTGTCACAGCTAGGATCGGCAAGGTCAGCGCAGCATTTGTCATGCTAAAGAACATCTGGGCATCAGGAGAGACCAAAATAAAAAACAAACACCACCTCTTCAACATCAATGTGAAGGATTATGATGTATGGGTACGAAACATGGCACACAAGAAGGACGACGCAGCAGAAGACAAGGCAATCTTCAATAATAATAATAATGATAATAATAATAATAATAATAATAATAATAATAATAATAATAATAATAATAATAATATTAATAATAATAATAATTTTAAAGCCTAGAATCCACACACGGTGCTCAATGGCTGTACAATAATTGCATACATACATATACACACATACACTTACATTCTCTCACAGATACATTGACACATGGATCACTATTTTCATTTATTGGTGTCCACATCAGCAACCGAGGCTATATCGTGGCGATAAGCGACAGAACCTAAAAGAAAAAGGCTATTGAATTAAAACAACAACAAAAAAACAAAAGCAAAAACAAACTACAACTTTACCAAAACAAGTATGTGAGTGTAACTTGACGAGTAACAAGCCATTTCTCACTGACTCAGTCACATCCACGCACCCGGTAACGTCAGTTTATGACCAAAATTAAAAGACCACTGAAGGAAATGCCTTTCGAAAAAGGTAGGTTTTAGTGCCAGTTTTGAATGATTCAAATGATTTACTATTTTTTATGTCGATTGGAAGAGAATTCCAAAGTCTTGGACCAGCAATCGCAAAGGCCCTATCATCAGCACTAGTAAATTTAGTTTGAGCTGACATGATGACCTAAGAGACCTCGGTGGTTTGTGGATGGTAAGCTGATCGGACAGTAGGCTGGTGCAGATCCTGTGACACCTAAGTTAAACACCAAAAGGACACTTTTAAATTGAATGCTTTGCTTAACGAGTAGCCAGTGTAATTCAGAGAGTACTGGTGTTATATGGCAGTACTTTTCAGGTCTGATTATGACCCGTGCAACACAATTTTGGATGTGTTGAAGCTTTTCGAGAGTGATGTTTTAGAGTCAATCAGAAGAGAGTTGCAGTAGTCGAGGCGACTGGTAACAAAGGCGTGGACAAGCTGTTGTGACGTCTGCGTATCAATGAAGGATCGAATTTTGCTAATATTTCTAAGATGAAAAAATGCACTGCGAGAGACGTGTTTGATATGTTCATCAGCGGCCAAATTTCATCCATGAAATAACCTAAGTTTCGAACACAGCTACTGGGTTTTATCGCTGAACCTCCGATATTGAGGGATAGTTTGGATAGTTTTGAAAGTTGATGGGTTAGACTTATATTTATTACGTCTGTCTTGCCATCGTTCAATTTAAGAAAGTTTTTAGTCATCCATGCCTTGATATCTGAAATACAAAGTTCAATCTTACTGCATGCTTCAGACTCAAAGGTGTGAGTAAAACTAATATACAGCTGTGTGTCATCTGCGTAAAAATGAAAGTCAAGGCCATGGCTTCGGCCTTCGGATAATGTCACCGAGAGGTAAGACATAAACAGTGTACA
The DNA here is from genome assembly GCA_031216915.1 of Pictodentalium vernedei. NCBI lineage: Eukaryota > Metazoa > Mollusca > Scaphopoda > Dentaliida > Dentaliidae > Pictodentalium > Pictodentalium vernedei. Next base: position 162,556,741 of record CM062291.1, on the reverse strand, counting down.
GTAGAGGACCAACACTGATCCTTGGGGTACGCTAAAACGTAGTGTGACCTTGTCTGTCGACTCACTGCCAATAAGAACTCTATGTGTGCGACCATTAAGGAACGACGAAAACCAATTAAGTGCTCGCTCAGTAAGGCCTATTCTCACTGCCAGTCTTCCAGTAAGTATGTTATGGTCTATGATGTCAAAAGCGGCGCTTACATCCAACAAAATAAGACATTATGTTAGGTTGTGCCTGTCCGTGGATAGGAGGATATCATTTTTGGACCCTTAGAAGCGCCGTTTCTGTACTGCAATTAGATCTGTATGCAGGTTGGTTAACTTCGGCTAGGCCGTGGGCTGCCAAATGAGAATTCAGCTGAGAAGCCACCGCACACTCAATAATCTTTGATAGGAAGTTTGTCGGTAGTTTTTCGGGACCTCTTGGCCAAGTGTTGTCTTTTTGAGAAGAGGTTTTTCAAAAGCGTGTTTCATGCTTGTCGGAAAGACGCCAGAGTGGAGGCAGGCATTGACCAGTTTCAAGATCGGTGTAGTTAACTCCGAAAGAGATGCTTTCAACAACCAAGTTGGAATGATATCTAGCATGTATTGCTTAGATGGTGCCTTGGATATTAACATCTGGATATATGTTGTAGCCAAAAGTTTGAATTGGGACAACTGTGCAACAGCTTAACGCAGGTGCATGGCATGTCAGCCATCTGTTGAAGATCGGATTGTGAGCTTGTAGGAAGCAGCGAAGCTCTGATAGTCTCATTTTTTCAGAACAGAAAGGTGAAAATCTATTCGCAAGGTCTTTGGATGATGATTGCTCTGGGAGTACGGGTGCCTCTTGACGATACAGAAGCTTCTCAAGAACGACAGACAGCACATTAGGGGAATTAACATTAGCTGGTAATAAGTCCGAAAAGTATTTCTGTTTGACCAGTTTGTTAACAACATTTCGCTGGTTGACAAACATATCTCTGTGAACACATCGTTTCGTTTGCCGCCACTGAAGGTCTAGTTTGCGTCGTAAATCTTCTGCGGGCCTAATCTCATCACTGAACCACTGTGAGCAAGGGCGTACTCTAAAAGAGCGCGTTTGCTTAGGCGCCAATTTTTAATAACCTCTTGAAATGAGCCAGAGAGGATGTATGCAATGCTGTCAACAGATTGCATCTCGCTAATTTTAGCGACGGGAGGCGACGCAATAGCATCCGCAAACTTAGCAAGGTCAGTACTTCGGTACTCGCGGTATGTGCCAAATCGAAGATAATCATAAAATGGTCAGAGATTGCAGGATCAACAATTAATACATTTTTAACAAGATCAGCCTCGGATTCTCTGGTGATCAGCCGATCTAATGTGTGACCATCTTTATGGGTAGTGCCACAAACATGTTGATGTAAATTAATTGAATTGATAAGATCACGTAGTTTAGAAGAATCACTGGAAATTTTCTTCTCTATATGAAAAATGAATTCACCTCCAGTGATGAATTTTCCTGGCAGCGCAGTAATGCTTCCTAGGAAGTCTTGGAATTCGGTAATGAACTGGTTGACAGTGAATTTGTTTTAGGAGCACTGTGGGATCGATAAATGACAGTACGGCGGACTGAGTGTGAGTCGATCGTTACAATGGTGTCAGTGCACTCGAATGTAACCCAAGTCCGAGATGCCTTACGCTTAACCTTCACAGTGTTGTCACAGATTATACCCACACGTCCACCTTGCTGTGACTTCCTGGGGTTGTGTGTAAGAATCTTGCCGTTGGCAATGATCTCACCGACAGTCAATGTGTCGTCTGGAGTCCGTGGCGGCCGGAGGCCCCTGGCTATAATTATGATGAGGTCCTCGGACACAGGACGCACCGGGCCGGCCATGGATCGGCCTTGTGTGAGAAAAGTTTGAAAATTATGGATGAAAAATGCCAAATCCTTCACTATAGAGAGGAGAATAATGAGAGAATTCAGACTACGGAAAGGCGTGTTGATGAAAAACTCTATTCCAGCGCGCGGAGAAATTTCATTTATGCACATGAGCCTGTAAATTATTAACTTCTCTGCGGGCGCCCAATTTTTTTGAAGAGAGGGCCCCCCAAAAAACCTACAAATTTCTTTTTCCTTTGAGCCCTTGGGTCCCCCTGAAGCCCGGGGCCCTTGGCCCCTGGCCATTGGCCACCCAGGCCCTATGAACCGGTCGCCACTGTCTGGAGTTAACCATGTTTCAGTTATGATGGATATTGAAATATTGTTATCGTCGATTGTGTCGAGTAAGCTTGCAGTTTTGTTCACTATCGAATGAGCATTCACTAGGCGCAACTTGATATCGTTAGGTTTGTAATCGGTCGTGACTAAACTAATAGGGTTAAGACTTACAGTTTTGGATTTAAATTGTTTATGTGGTCGTTTGCCGCATTTCTTATTTCGTCTCTTGCGAAGGATGCCCAAAGATTTAATATTATTCATCACTGAGGAGAAGAAAGGAGTTGTAAGTCTTTAGATTACAGTTCTCGAATGATGGTTTTAATGCACGCATTTCCGCAGAACTGTATTTGAACCCAGAAAATATGTGATTTCGGGTGACGAGTGTAGTGGTCATTCTGTGTGTTGTGTGGAACGCTTGTCGTTCAGCAACAACGCAAGCGCAAACAATGCAACTATTGTTTGAGGCGCATCTACAACATCCGATGCCAGGAGAAGATCTGACACAAAGATCTGTAGGAGCGAGCAGTCAGTGCGTTTTTATGGAGTTGCTTGATCAAAAGGTAAAACAAGACCCCGAATTATTCTAAAGGTCTGTGACTTAACGTTTTAAGATAGGGACTACTGACATCACTCACAACGTTGGGCTGTCCTCCCTCTCCCTCACCCCCACTCCGGAGACTGGGGTTCTTAAATGGTAATTTCGTCAGCTTTTGAATGTTGTTTAACGTGGGAAAAAACAACCTGAAATTTCATCATAGCAAACCCGTCGGAAGCCCAGACTCCTGGAACTCAGTCTCAATCATTCAAATTCACAGTGTTGTATAACGATTAAATTTGTTTGACAGATTCAGTGAACTTGGCGCGGATTTGACCGCGGAAGGTTTTTTGTTTTTACGTAACGCAGGAGAAAAATTGCTACAAATTTCAATTCTTGTTCACGTGATGAGGTTTGCGTACACAATGTACTTGTTTCGAACGGACACAATGGGCAAAGTATTGCGAACTTAATGAACCTTACGGACAGAATGGTCCGATTCCAGCAAAGGCAATGAGCCTTTCGGACAAAATGGTCAATTTCTCGCGAACGTATTGGGTCTTGAGGACACAATGGTCAAATTCTTGCGGACGTAATGGGCCTTGCGGACACAATGGTTCAATTCTTGCGGACGAAATGGTCCATGCGGACACAATGGTCAACTTCTTACGGATGTGATGGACCTTGCGGACACAATGGCCAAATTCTTGCGGACGTAATGGGCCTTGCGGACACAATGGTTCAATTTGCTCTGGACGTACTTGGCCTTGCGGACACAATGGTTGAATTCATGCGGACGTAATGGGCCTTGCGGACAGAATGGTCAAATTCTTGCGGACGTAATGGGCCTTGCGGACACAATGGTCAAATTCTTTTTTTTTTTAGTTTAGTTAAAACATATTTTATTTGCTCACAAAATCGCAAAAGGGATTGGAGTACAAGTGCTTACCACTTAGAAACACTCCTCTCCCATACATAAATTATCATACATGTATATGTTTACATAACAGCAAAACAACTGCAATACAATTAATTACTGAACAAAACTAGTAATTGGGCAAAAACAAGACAAAAATACTGTCAAAAAAGCACAAAACAAGAAAGAGAGAGAAAAAAAAATAAAAACATCTTTAACACGTAACTTGATACCTCAGCCCCCCTCCCCCGAACGACGCGGAAAGCGTATCAAAATTAATGGCACGCTGAAATTCAAAAGGACCAGAAATGGAATGAACTACTACGGTTCTTGTTCAGACTACGAAGTGAGTGAAATAGTGACCCAGTCGAAGTCTAGCCCTCTCCCTTGCAATCAAGAGCTGCATCGTACATGTAGCTCATCTAACAAGCCTGGTTAAATCTCCTTGAATCTGAAATATAGCGCCGTACAGCAGAAAAAATAATCTCATTGTTTCTTTTTGTGAGGCTACCTTCACCATATAAAATCTGCTGTACCCATGTAATATTGAATTTTGTCAAGGTCTGAAACATGAGAATTCTTATATTGTCATAGTTTGGACAGGAGAAGAAAAAGTGGTTAGCATCCTCAAAACCGCCCCCACACGAACAACGAGGAGAATCAATTAAATAGTTCTCATATTTATCAGAGTTGAGATCACTACACCCATTTCTAAGCTTACAGTGCACGACGTTGACTATTCTTTTTCCAAAACTGAAATATGAAGGTGGTTTAACTGGTCTTTGTGATATAAGACGTCGCAATGAATAGATTGAAGGACTGCTTGTAATAGCATCTGAATAATTATTCCGGATAGCAATACAGGCTGGGAAAAATGACTGTTTGAATAACTCAGTTCGCATGTTATACAGTTATACTGGACAAAATTGTCAGCATCTCGTAAATTGTGCCGAGTCACGTCACGAAAGACAGATGATAGTATATTTTGCACAATATTGTAAAACGTACTCATGGATTTAACAAATCTTCTCTCATCAAGAGACTGCCACCCAAGTTCAAGGAGCAGCCGCTCATGAGATATGGATCAAGTTATGCCGGTTACTATACGAGCAGCGTCATAATTAACGTCGTCCAATATCTTAAGTAAGAACTTGGGAGCCCCAGACCATACTTGACTACCATATTCGAGAATGGGCAAAATAAAGGATAGATACATTTGTTCTAGAGTTTTGCGATTCAGGGTAAACTTTAGTTTTCGCAGCTGCGATAGTCGTGAATAGGCTTGTTTGCAGATATTAGCAATGTGTTTGTCCAACCAAGGTTTGACTGCAGAACGATACCCAGATGTCGGTGATCTTCTGCACAATCGAGAGATATGCCACGGAAAGTGACGTCTGGATAGATAAAATCGTCGCACAGGGTAAAGAGCATTGCCCTTGTCTTACCAGGGTTAAAATTAACAAGCCATCTTTTGGACCACTGTATAACTCTGTCGATATCAGCATTCAATTTCATGGCTAATATCGCTGTGAACCGTTCACTTTGAGTTGAGCAGGTGTCGTCAGCAAACAATCTGCAGAAACACTCTAGATCTTCCGCAATATCATTGATGTAGACCAAGGACGGAACCCTGTGGGACACCGCATGGCACGTCGCGATATTGCGATAAAATAGAATTAATTCGAACTCTTTGTTTCCGATCTATCAGATAACTTCTAAACCATTTGAGCAGACTACCAGAAATTCCATATTGTTTTAATTAAAAAAGCAGACTCGGATGCCAAACTTTATCGAACGCTTTGGATATCTCACAAAATACGCCACAACTGTACCACCTGTTATCTACTGAATTACATAAAGTGTGGTAGAGCTCAAGTAACTGACAGACAGTACTATTCTTTGGGAGAAAGCCTGCCTGAAACTCTATAAAAGAGATCATTTTCAGCAGAGTACGCATAAACATTTTTGAATACAATTCTCTCAAATAGTTTACCGAGGGCGCTTAACAAAGAGAATGTCTGTAATTACTGACATCCGATTTACTGCCCTTCTTAAACAATGGTATAACATCAGCTAGTTTCCATTCGTTTGAGAAGGTAGACGTTTCCAGGGATTTATTGAACAGCATACCCAGCGGTTTGCATATAGAAAGCCGCGTTATCTTTAGTAACTTATGACTAATACAATCGTGACCACAAGCCTTTTTTGTTTGGAGACTACTTATCATTTCACCAATATCCGATTCTGTGACGCTAATTTCGGACAGTAGTTCTGAGGAGCATTTCCTCTTATATACTGGAAATTGATGACCTGACGAGTCGACACGATTGTTTCAATGAACAGTTTGCACAAAAGGTCAACTTTCTGATAGTCATCCACAGCAATTTCATCCTGACCTGATGAAGTTGTTCGCTTAAGGGGTGGGATTAGCGATTCTGACGTAAAATTATTCATAAACTGTTTCACTGTTTGCCAGAACTGTTTAAGTTCTCGATTAACAGACAAAGATTCGTCTATTTTATCGAAAAATTTCTGTTTAGCATATTTTTTCATGTTATTTATTTTTTTTCTTGATGATTTATATTTTTGTTGTATATTGTATTAGATTTTAAGGCGTCTTTACGAAAACGATCTCTCCTTCGATTTTCACTCCTAATTGCACTGTCAAACCAGAGTTTATCATTTGTATGGACAGCAATTCTTTTGCACGGGATGCACAATTCCGCTTGATGCAACAATGTGGACACGAAATTCCTAACTGAGATATTAATGTCGTCTGGCTTTGTAATGAGTTCTTCCCAACATTGCTCGGCGATTAGTGAATTCAGTCTTTCTATATCGGGTCTATTATAATTCCACACTGTTCTCGTGGAAGATTGTGTTTGGTATAGAGGAAATTCTTGCGGACGTAATGGGCCTTGCGGACACAATGGTTCAATTTGCTGCGGACGTAATGGGTCTTGCGGACGCAATGGTCAAATTCTTGCGGGCGTAATGGGCCTTGCGGACACAATGGTTCAATTTGCTGCGGACGTAATGGGCCTTGCGGATACAATGGTTCAATTTGCTGCGGACGTAATGGGTCTTCCGGACGCAATGGTCCATTTTTTGTCAGTTTCGGCGGACATATTGGCCTGTGGTTGTAATGGAACAAAGCGGACGTGATGGGCCTTAACAGGGGAGTCTGCTGGTCACAATGTTTCGGTGTTTTTTCCTTGAGAACAAGATTTGGAGGAGTTTTGCGTGATTTTATGCAAAAAAGGCTTTCACCCTGTTGGGAATGAAGAGGAGGTGCATGGGACAAACTGGGTGATTTTTCCTCGTTTCGATTCAAAATAAGTTTTGAAGTGGTTTGAGTGATTTTATGCAAAAAAAAACAAAACAAAACAATTCACCCAACAGACCCTTCTCCGCCACACACCCTAGCTAAATTACATCAACTATATTAACATGTAGATGCTGAATGTGACCTTAAATCCTTCTTCAAACAATTTTATCGGGTGAGCGATTGAGGCCCTTTGGGTGCCTCTTGTTTAAAATGGTTCCCGTCACCCACAAACCTCTCTAGTAAAGTGCTTGGTGAATCAGGGTCCATCTGTTTTAAATGGTGTCCGTAACCCCAAGAACCTCTGCTCTAAAGTGCTCGGTGAATCGGGATGAAACCATATGTATTTTACGTCATTTTTTTTTTTCTTCTTTGTTTCGTGGTGGTCAAATGTTCATAAATGTTTAAAAGAATATATAGCTATTTCACTTCAGTATTTCCCAAATAGTTGTGATGACTTTTAGAAAAAGGTTTAAACTTCAATGGCTTAAAATTAATCGGCTACTGGAGAATAAACTTACCTTCTTGGGACTATGTCACGTGAACACTTTGAAAGGAGAATTTTCTGTCTCCTAAGTAAGGTAGGAGAAACAACTATTGTAAGTGCGCGTTGAAATGTTTCCAGTGCAGTGCCGTTCCTGTTCTTATCAGTTGTTTTCCGTTCATGATATTTCAAACAGCACGCACTAAAGCATAAGTGAACCATTTGTGTTTACAGGAAGTCCTAATCTAATCGCTCAAAATTACAGTTCAACCCCTTTGATCCCGTTTTCCATGCCATTTCAGGTGCAACAAGATGGCTGGATACTTCTTAACGTCACTATACTTTCGTAAGCTAACCCTGCAAACCTTGTTTTAGCGCAAATGAAAAGGACACGTTTCTTATCAATCTTTACTCGTCGTCAACTGACATTTTCTCTGCATTCTGCAACGGCTTGGTCGGTTTTCAGCAAAGTTGTTAAATATGCTCCTCCTATGAATGAAAGCTGTTTGTTTATTTAAAGTTGTCCCCTCTATTTGATCTCTACAAGGCAAGATAACCCTAGAAATACTTGTGTGATCTCCTTTGTCAAATCCCATAAATCACCGTACAGCTGGATTGCTGTTACGTCAGCGAGAAGCATCGCAACTCCATCTCCTGCCCATTCCCTCAAGATCGCGTCAAGTCAACCAACGTATGTAACTACTCCCATCGGTGGCGTTTGACGACGGGAAAGTTGTTACGTCATGGTGTTTAGTGAAAAGCCGAGCTCGAACAGTAATAATACGGAATGATCTTCTTTGCAATATCAGCACTAGATTTTTGTCAGTAACAACTAAAATATATTATAAACATTCAATTTGCAATTACCCTGAAAAAAGCAATTCGCAGACATCGAAATATACTCCTCATAAAGCAAGCGGCAATTGCGAGGCATTAGAGAAGTGGAAACTATCGCAAGTTCGGACTCTTTTGTTTGTGATCAGTGAGCTTTCTAGAGATCGGTGGCACAGGCCTGTAACCCATATCCTTCATGTGATCAGAACATAATGTTCTTTGCATGTCCAGTATGACATTTATTTGAATTTGTTTACTACAGTAATTAACAACTGCTGCACTTCCCCGAATTTTCGCAGTTTGAGAGTATGACATTTAGTAGATGCTATCGAGTCTAAATTGTCGATACAGAGTTGCCGACAGTCAGGGCTTTGCTGTTACATTCTTCAGTAGAAATAATTACTTTAATGTACCCCGAGCTAGCCAATGCGGAATATCGTATGCAAAAAGTCCGGGTGACATTGAAATGTGATCTATCGAGTGTATCTCTCTCATGTTAAAAAACATGACCGATGGTGGATATTTTTGGAATTTTTCCTTTAAATCCCCTGGCAAACCATGCAGCCCGCATCTCTTAATGGGCGATATGAAATTTCATACCCTTTCAGGTATTGCACGTCATCTAAATACAACCTATTGAGATTAGCCAGCTTACGAGAAAAATGGACTCTCTGTTTGCCATCTTGGATTTTGCTGATTATTCAAAGACAGCGCCCTTGACACGCCCCAGCGTGTATCCATTATCTGATCAATGTGGCATTTATTCCCTTGTTCACACTGATAATTATGCAGATGTAAGTTATTTTATTACCTCAAAAATTCTAAAATATGGCTGCTGGTATCTATCTTGGTTTTCACTTCAGTCCGCATCTCCTCTATCAATCATCTTGAAATCTCAACATGAAATTTGATTTGGAGGTTTCTGATTACATTGTGACATGAACTATCGAATTTCGTCTGAGTGACTAAACAAACGCAGTCACTGGTGGCCATCTTGGATTTTGCCATTGAAACCTAAAGAGTTGATTCAAAATTCAGTTACATTTGCAAATATCTCTGTTGTCATACTGTATTCGAACCTCGTGAAAAATTCCAATTCGTGGGGCCCAGAATATAGTAGTGTACTCACAAACGAAGGCAGAGAACTTCGAAATTCTCTGTCCGAAAAAAGTCAGAGAACTCTGGAGAACTTCGAAATTCTCGATCCGCATAGCTTCGCAACGACAGTGTAGAATCTTTTCTGTCGAACAAGAAATGCCAACCCATTGTAACTTAGATACTATTTCCATTTACTTTCGTCATTCGGTCTTGATTTTGTAACATTTTATTAATGGAATTTCCCCCACACTGGAGCTACTGTGGCGCGACCAGATCACAATACTGTAGGACTATAGCATTCAATTATTGCTAAACCACCCTTCAAATAGAACAAAAAACGTTCTTCTCCCGTCGACAGTTGTGTGTAGTAAAACAGAACACAACGAGGGTGAAGTACGGGGCATCGAACTTAACGGCCCCAGTTGGAGTTTTTCCTGTAATTCACATGCGCTGGATGCGTTGATTGCCCCATTCCCCACCCGTACTCTACCCGATTAGTGTTGTTTATTCATACCAAGATTAAACTTGAATTACGTGAATGATGCTGATATTTAACCCTTTACCTAACATGAAAAGCAGACGACACTTGCAAAAAAATTCTTGAATAACTATTATTTTCATTTTTTGTCTCAAACACATAGGTTATGACCCCTCATTGGAACGAGCTTGGTGAGCTCGTTCCAATGAGGGGTCATAACCTATGTTTTAGAGACAAAAAATGAAAAAATAATGACAATTAATTGGCGATTTCTGAGAATAGCGCTGGCCGGTTTTGACCGTTACGTTAGGTAAAGGGTTAAGAAACATATCACTTTCGGAGGTCTGTATACGTACTTGCATGACACTGTTTTGTTTTGTCGAAGCATTCCATTCACTTCCATTACGTCACTCAGTTGCGTTTCATACATGACGTTCTCACACGAAGGGTGGATTCCACACTCAGTGTATTTATCAATGCCAGTATTGTATCCGGTAACGTAGAATAGACACAGCAATAATGGTATAATACTATGGTATTCAGGGCGTCAGAGTTGATGATAGAGTAAACATACTTAATTGCAATAGACGGATGTGAACCTGATCCATTTTACAAATGTTCATTAGATGTAAAAAATCACCCTTAGAATCAAAAACACGAGGGACAAAGTAACCTCACTTTTGAATCAAGAGGTAAAACCTGGCTGAATCACATTACAGCCTACCATATCCTAGGGTAGTGGGGCGAGCCCTGCTATGCCTTGAAGATTCCACCACGCCTGCTCACTTCTTTCTGTAACGGAATTCATTGCTTTTGATAGTAATTTTCGAAAATACCTGATTTTTTTGGACGAATGCCGATAAACTTTCCACCAAATAATTTCAGGAAAGACCAAAGCGTGTGAGAGTAAAAAAAAACCTTGGAGAAATGACAGTTCCAACACATGTAAATATATGTGCACAAGATTGCAGGTAAAAAACTGACCTCGCATCAAAAATGTGAACTCTCCCGATGAGAGCCAGTGAATTGATATGAAATATATCGTTTCGTAAAACCAGTTAAAATGGTTTTAAATAGACAATTCGGTAACGATAGAGCAGCATTCGCTATTAAATATACTGAGTCAAAAAAGAAAGTATAATAGAAACAAATGTGAAAAATAGCATAAAGGATGAAATATAATGGTTCTAATGTTGCATGTTTGTGGACAAGAAGTCATGCAAAGAGTTTAATGACGTAATAGTTACCAGCTGAGCTGGAGGTATTCGTGAATTTGAACAACCTGCCAACGTGCGGTATGCGACGCCGAGTCGCGAAGCGGCGAGGTGTTACTGCACGTTGACAGGTTGTTCAAATTCATGAATACCGACAGCGGGGTTAGTAACTTACTTACAAGTCAATTCACAGAACGCACGGACCCAGGTATGGTAAGTGAGTATTGTTCTATCGGGTATTTCACGTCTCTTACCAACCCGGAGAAGACAAAGGAATTGGTGTATAACAACATATACAATTTTGCTACGGATTTCGAAATAGCACGTGCTACCATAGAATGTCAGATTGAATAGGTGACCGACGATTTTCTTTGTGTTATGCTGTGCTAGAGAGCCTGGGTTATTGAGAAAGCACGCTAGTTTTTGTCTTCCGACATTTTTAAAAATGCCAAGGTTAACCGAAATCCAGAGGTTGCGTGCCATTGGTATGCATGAAGTAGGGTGGAATGGGCAGTCCGAGCGCACCACATTTATTGTCTCGATCGAACCTCACCAAAACTTAGTTTTTTTTCGAGCAAATGGCGTTCATCACGATCGAAATCCATCGACTTGTACGATGCGACACGTTCACATCGTCACTGTATCCCGGTTTTTACAGCAGTGAACGAAGACGAGGTGTCGTGTGTTCAACGTTCAATTTCTCGATATTAAAAAAAAAAAAAAAAAAAACCTGACGGACTAATAGCTGATGTCAATTAATGCTATATTATCAAGAAAGTGGTAAAGGCCATAAAAAAAACATTACCAGATATTTTTTGCAGAAATTATAAATTTAATACTAGGTGTAAGTTAAATCACCTTCATTACCAGTGACTCACATTGAGTTAGGAGAGAGCCATGGCTGAAATTGATCAGGGCATCGGTCGGGCACATGGGACGAAGTGGAGCTCCGGTGAGCTCCACTTCGTCCCATGTACCTGATTGATGCTCTGATTGATGCTTTGATCAATTTTCACTCCGAATGTGGCGACCCAAATTCGCAGTGGAAAAAAAATGGCCTGTGAGTGTTGTCCCATATAAATAAATACCCAGAAGATTGTGTCGGATCTGGGCATGGCTGCTGGTGAGCAGCCATGGCTGCATTTGATATAAAACCTTGGTAAATCGTCCCCTGAGTTCCAATTCGTCCTATGTACCAGTAGGTATATGGGACGGAGTGGAACTCAGGTGACGAAATGCACTTCAATCCAAATGGTACAAGCACATTTGGTTCCGCGTGTGTTTGAAGCGAACTGGTTACAAACCTGGTCAAAGAAAGAAATACTAGAATGGAAGAAATCTGACATTTCTATCATGCAGATAATAAAATTGAAAGAGGAATATACAAGTAGTAAACCCCCTCGCCATGTAATCATTAGTAGTCACTGACAGATGTCTCTATTATAAATGGAGAACTCATGAAAAAGAGATTCACTCATTAATAGTACTTAGTAAAATGAGGTTGGAAATATTTGGTCAATTACATAAAAACAGAAAGCTGAACATTTGGGCAGGGATAGAACAATTCAATCAATTAAGCGTTGGGTTTATTGGCCTGTAATGTCATCAGATATTGCACGATGGTGTAGGCAGTGCGAAGATTGTGCAAGAGCTAAAATTCGGCTAGGGATTGGTAAATCTTCCTTACGTCAATCTGTAGTAGGAGCACCATCAGATCGAGTAGCTGTTGATATTGTTGGTTCTTTACCCATAACATCTGATGAAAATGAATATATTATTGTCCTGTGTCATTACTTTACGAAGTGGGCAGAAGCCTATGCTGTGCCAGACCACACTGCCTTAACTGTAGGTGATAAGCTGGTTACTGAATTCATTTGTAGATTTGGAGTTCCAAAACAGCTTCATACAGACCAAGGTCGTGAATTTGAATCTGAATTGTTCTCAGTCGTGTTTGAAAGACTAGAGATAGAAAAAATTAGAACAACGCCATATTTGCCGCAATCTGAGGGATTAATTGAAAGATATAATAAAACACTGCAACAAATGTTAGCGATTTGTGCAAATAAAAATTGTAACAATTGGGATGAAAATTTACCTTTTCTTCTCATGGCATGCCGTTCTACCATTCAGGATAGTACTTGTTGTTCTCCCATTCTTCTTATGTTTGGGCGTGAGATGGTTTGTCCATTAGACTTAGTAGTTGGGAACCCCCCATATTCAAAGTCTTATAATTGTCCTGTGGAATATGTAGAGTGGTTACAAAGTATTCATTTGAACAAACCTAAATCTGAGATGTTGTATATCAAATATGAAAAAACTGATTTTCTAACGATAAAAGTGGTTTAAACTGGAACCACGTGGGGCGAAATCAAAAAACCGAAACCTTCATGCACATCTAGATAAGTTACCTGAACACATTAGCATAGTTTAAACATTTCGAATTAAATACCCTAAGAGCCTTTCGATGAAAACTTATTTTCTAGCGATAAAAGTGGTTCCACTGGAACCACCTGGGGCCAAATCAAAATTCCGAAATCTTCATGCACATCTAGAGTTGCTACCTGAACACATTAGCATAGTTTAAACGTTTCGTATTAAATACCCTAGCAGCCTTTCGATGAAAACTGATTGTCTAACGATAAAAGTGGTTCCACTGGTACCACCTGGGGCCAAATCAAAATTCCGAAATCTTCATGTACATCGAGAGTTGTTACCTGGACACATTAGCATAGTTTAAACATTTCGAATTAAATACCCTAGGAGCCTTTGGATGAAAACTGATTTTTTAACAATAAAAGTGGTTCCACTGGAACCACCTGGGGCCAAATCAAAATTCCGAAACCTTCATGCACATCTAGAGTTGCTACCTGAACACATTAGCATAGTTTAAACGTTTCGAATTGAATACCCTAGGAGCCTTTCAGTGTGTGACTGACGGACGGACGGACGGACGGACGGACGGACGGACGGACGGACGGACGGACGGACGGACGGACGGACGGACGGACGGACGGACGGACGGACGGACGGACGGACGGACGGAGATCACGACTATATCCCCGCATTTTTAAAATGCGGGGATAATGAAAGAGACCAGATATTAAAAATCAAGTCTTTATCAAATTAGTTGAAGTTCTTCCATGAAATTTATTTTGTTCACTTAAATTTCGATTCTATCAGATTTCGTGATTGCTGAAAAAATCCCACTTTTCCCGGGATCGTAATATCGTGGTTCCATTATTGCACAAAACAGAATTCTTTGTTCTCCATCCGTAGTTCAGCATTAGCCAAAAACAATCTGGTCAACATGCCGATGTTCAGTAACGCGAATCATCCATCTGAATATTAAAGCAACCATATTGCAAAATCAGTTAGCTTGTTAAAAACAAGATTTATATATTTGTTATAGGCTGATGCCAGACCATCGATGACACCAGGACTGACCCCAGTGACTTTGTCACTACTTACAATGCATTATTTACACAAATTCCCAACGATGCTGCAGATACCGAGCTAGGTTCACAACCATGGGGTACCAATGCACTTTTGTCACAAAGGCACATCTCGCCTTGGTGAGTAGATGCCCGTTGCAGAGAAGCAATAACGATTTCCGCAACATTTTGTTGGGGTTTTGAATCCATAGTTTAATTAAGTTCCGAATAAAGTGAAAATTGGAGCACCGTGAACAAAATGTGGATATTAAACACCATTGTCTTACCAGTAATGATACCACAATCTGAGGGCCACGCCTTTTGTTAACCTACCATCAAAATCAAGTGGAGACTTTAACTGAATGTCTCAGCAATACTAATATTTGGAAGTTGTTCGAACTGTTCACCTGCATTTTCACACATTGCACACCTACATTTTCACCCAGTTAGGAAGGGAGGTTGAAGATAAAGGACTGTGTGAAAAACAAGCTGCATTTCTACATGGCATTTTCATTTTTTTTTTATTCAAGTCCGAATGAGCCGAAAAGAGCAGGTGATAGTAGGGTGTGGGTTATTGCCGACCTATAATGGAAATGGTTCTGTCTTAAAACACATTCACACACAAACGCACTATTGGCGTGACGAGAGCAGAGAGGGATAAGACTTTTTTCTTGTTGTCTTATCCCGTTAATGACTTCATAGTGTTTAGCTGGAACACGGTAGAAGTATCAATACCCTCCCTATTTAGTTAGTTTACCGCTCCTTGGAAATTGTTGGATCTGCCACTAAATGAGATGGATAAAAGAGTAGCGGTAGTGGTTGGGGTCCCTCTTCTGCGAAGAAGGACGGCAGTTTCGTCGGATAAAATGCTCACACGCCAGTCCATTCAAGTTAAAAATAGTTTCCAAATGTCGATCAGAGTCGAAGAAGTTATGCTGAAATGTTCTGAGGTGGAGAACATCCTCCTACAAAAGATAATAAGGGCTATTTTGTTGTGCAAAATCCCCCCCCCCCCCCCCCCCCCAAAAAAAAATCTGAAATCTCTTTCATTTCACTCGAGATCTCGGCCTTTTATCTGAGGGATTCGATATTTTCTAGCGATCTCAACTTTGTTTCGGGATCCAGACATTTTTTCCTGAGTTGTTGATTAATGTATCCCGAAGTCGTTGTTTTTATTTGAAATTCTCGATTTTTATCTCGACATCTGGAGACATTTTATCTGGAGATCTCGATTTTTTCCTCATAACTCGAATATTTCGAGAGGTATGCCTTTAACGTAAAATCTCGACTTTTTATTTCAAAACCTCGACTTTTTACTATTCACATACACGCCCGTAGAATACTATGTACATTTTGAGCCACATTTCCTTCAGATTTTTGAATGGTGATATTAGACTCGTATAGAGAAAGATTGTTTGTGGTTACTTTGCTTATCCCTCAAAATGGACGTGTGGTAGTAGCGGGTGGGTGGTTATTGGGTGGGGATATATGGGTTTTCGTAATGAAGGTGTTGCACTTTTCCTGAGTCCAAGATCATCTGGTTGAACTTACAAACCTCTCTGACTTTATAGACCGTCTAGTAGTTATTGATTTCGCGAGAGTTTCGAAGGATATATTGCAATCATGTCTTTGCAAATGGGATGTAGCTGAAAAATATACTACTCAAAGTTTGCTAAGCACCAAATATTTGACACATCATTGTGAAATTTGCTTGTGACATATTTGCGATATTTTTGGTGGATATGATTGAGGAATGTATTGAGATGGTCCCCAGTGTTTACATTAGCTCTCTTGACAGGCAGACTTTTCGTGACAGTCATGGAAAGCATGTACCCCTTGATTTTCATGATGTTTTCGTGTACTGTCTACATGTACATGACATGTGTAGGGTATTCAGTCTTCATTTCAACACAAACCCTTGTGATTTAATGATTGAATATGGCAAATGCAAATGTAAGAAGATATTTGTCTGAAGCAGAAATGTGGTGGGCTGTAGGGATGGTGCAGCAAGGGGCTACCCATCGTCAGGTTGGTGAATCCCCTGGTGTGGTGATCACCAGGGCCTGGGCAAGAGTTCAGCACTATGTCACACCAGTAAGACGGCATGGTTTGACAGAGACAGGGCAACATCTGCAGCTGAAGACCGGTTTTTGATCATTCAGGCCCGTAGGAACCGCTTTGCCACAGCAACCCAGCTTCGCAGTGACCTTCAGAATGCATCCGGGGTAAATGTTTCGACGCAGACTATCCGGACAAGGTTACACGAAGGTGGTCTCCGATCGAGAAGACCATGTATTCGCATTCCGCTGTCCCAGAACCACCACCAGGCACGATATGAATGGGCCATGGACCACGTTGGATGGACCAGAGAAGATTGGCAACCTGTCCTTTTTACAGATGGGTCAAGGTACTGCCCAGACAACACAGATAAGCGTTCGGGGGTATGGAGAAGACCAGGAGAGCGCTTCCATGCAACAAACATTGCTGAGCATGACCGCTATGGTGGAGGGTCAGTCATGGTCTGGGCGGCATCAGCAGGGATGGAAGTACAGAGCTTTGTGTCCTTGAGCGTGGTACATTGACTACACAGCGGTATATTAATGAGATCCTGGATGTCCACGTCAGATTGTATGCAGGTACAGTGGGTGATAGATTCATTCTGATGGACGATAATGCAAGTCCTCATGTTGCCCATGCTGTCGGGTAGTACGGACAGAGGGAGGGGATTGAGCGCATGGACTGGCCAGCAAGATCCCCTGACCTCAATCCAATCGAACATGTCTGGAATGAGCTGCAGCTTGCAATTTCAGCCCGTCCAGTCCAGCCAAGAAGTGTCCAGGAGCTTGGTGCCATGCTGGTCCAAGAATGGAACAACATCCCACAGAGGGCCACCATGAACCTGATTGGGAGCATGAGAAGGCGTTGTCAAGCTGTAATTAACAGTAATGGGTCTCATACTCGATATTGAACCCATACCAGTTCGCTCCGTCAACTTTTTGGCTAATTGAAAAATTTACTCTTTTACCAATAGTATCCATTTTCATGGTTATCGTATTCAAAAGCTAAAAAATAATGTCAAACACAAACAAAATCTTAATTTCTGTACTTAAATCATTAAAGATATAATTTAATAAAAAATATATACACTTTTCATTACAATATTTTAACTAACACGTAAAACGGATAGTTGTATATACTTGGTATTTAGCAAACTTTGAGTAGTATATGTTGCAGACGCGCCACTCTAAACTGGAGTTGGGGTATTGTGAACCTGTTTACGCCCCCCCCCCCCCCCCCCACACACACACACACTCACCTCGCGAAGCATTTTTCTTCAATAGCTATATTTTTTGCATTGGTTTTCATTTTTCTCCAATTGTAGTTTGGGTGTGCTTGTTTGTTTAGCCGGTTTGTATCTTTATGGTCATCAAAGGACCGAACTTTGATGGGAAGTTTTATTTGTTGTTTGGTGCTCAATACAAATGAATAAATTTTCGTTTTAGGCCAGTATCTCTTCTGGGTCCAACATAATTGTTCAAACTATGGACGTCATTATTATTATTATTTATTATTATTATTATTATTATTATTATTATTATTATTATTATTATTATTTTTTATTTATTTTTTTATAAACCAACGTATATTGTTTTTTATTACACCCATAACGTCTAATTATAATAGGAATCGGTAAAAATTAAAATGCGTTCTCCCCTCACTAGTGAGATCAAACACCTCGATGATTAACATTTTGTGTGAACTTGAAATTTACAAATGAATTTTCACAAGCGCAAAACAAAAGTTGTTCTCGCTCCACCAGTGAGTATTATAACAAGACGTGATGTGTGTCAGCGGAAACAGCGATCAGCTGATAGTGTAAACAGATTTCTTGCGTGGTGTGGGCGTCGGTTTGGATCGTTTCAGTTGAAGCTTCAAATGAAAGGGGTATAATAAAAAGAAAATCTAATGTTTTCTTGTGAATACCGGGATTAATCTCATTCATGAGTGAGAGAATTTGTATTTTCACTCGCAGCAAGATGCTCGTGAAAATACGAATTCTCTCACTCACTCATGAGATAAAATCCCGGTATTCACAAGAAAACATTAGATATCCTCTATGTATTCCACAGGAACTATGTCATGCATATTCGCCTAAACACCGGATATCAATGGATCGTGAAACATCTTAACCCCCCCCCCCCCCCACCAACCACACACACACACTACCGACGTCTACACGACTGGATTGCTGAAATGCTAACTGGCCATATATAGAAAAGTGTCTTGCCGAAATTTTAGGGGTGCGGGAAACACACACACCTTCCGCCTTTTGGTCATTACATACCTACTCTACTGGCCGTGTCTTAATTCGATCTCCAACAAAGAAAGGATGTTTCACCTCGTGAAGTAATTGTTCTGTGTCTTAGTCTATTGTTACTGGGTGGAATGTTTCTGTCAATGTTTGATGACAAAAGAGTGAACCCTTCCATCACAGGGACCCTGGGTGGAGTCATCTTATGTAGGAATGTATTGAAGAAGATGCCCAAAGAAACACACTATCATAAGAAAATCCAAAATATTTGATAAAAGTCTTGAACCGGACAAATGAAAAACGATACCTGTTTTTGTATAACGGGCTGAATAAAAAAAATGGCATCCATTTTTAGAGGGGCAGTTTTATGATATCTCAGAAGTTCCAATTTAAACTATTATTGCAGGGTAACTGATCAAAAGATGTGACTTGGAATGGACTGTAAAACATGATATCACAAGCAGCTCCTCGGCCTCAGGCAGCTGTCTCTGTTTAGAGTTCAACAAATATTTAAAATAGGTCAGTATTTCTATTAATTAACTTGAGAATTTCAACAGATATTTTCTGATTATTGTGGTGTGTATTCTTGGGTATGCTTTATCATATGTTTCAAAAAAAACATTTAGATGTTTAATACCCCTGAAATGGGGAAGTTTGATGCAAATAAAAAACACATATGTTGGTGAGTTTAATTTTTTCATTTCGCATTATGATTTTTATAATATCATTCTTTCACTATTATAGGTACGATATGACTCGTTAATTGAAAATAATTTTTTTACTAGTTTCTTTATGTGTCCGGATTATCTCTAAACACAATTTAAATTTTCAGCCAGTTTTTGTCAATTGACTATTACCTTAAAGTAATTCTAATAATTATTTGTTTATTTAAGTTCAGTCTGCTACAGAGTGATTCAATCTATTTATAAGAAAATAGTTTCATTCATTCATCGACAAATGAAACTTATCCAAACTATTTGCTTTTGACTTCGACGCTAAATTACAAAGCAGTTTATATGCAACTGACTTGTACGCAATGAGTACAAAACGGCATATCCGTGTTGATACGTATATGATTTCATGAAGATACCGACGATTATCTCTCCAATGGGCACGAGAAATATGTATTATTCCACGATTGTTGTGTGAATTCAACGTTATCAGATACAATACAGATATTAAGATACGTGCTGGATACACCATGCGGGGAATCCTGTCTATGTGTCAGAACGTCATGTAAGAACGAATCTGATTGGTCGTTACGTATCCGAGTAACGCTATGACGTGAATGAAATACCTCTGAACAAAACAGTGCCAAGGTCAGAACCGGCTTGTGCTATTCACAAAAATCACCATTCAGTTTTCATTACTTTTTTTCAATTTTTTGTCTCAAAAACATAGCTTATGGGCGTCGTTGGAACGAGCTCAGTGAGCACGTTCCAATGAGAGGTCCTAAGCTAAGTTTTTGACGCAAGAAAATGGAAAAAAAATAGTTATTCAATAATTTTGTTTGCAAGTGTCGTCTGTCTTTTGTTGTAGGTAAAGGGTTAAAAATATTGGTCCACTTAATTCAAGTTTAGTCGTGGTATAAATACAGAGTACAACTCGGGCAGAGTTGACGAGGTAGGAATCAACGGCCCTTGTTGGGGTCATTAATTACAGTCCCCCACCCTCCACCTCGATGTGTTCTCGTTGTGTTTGATTACAAGTGCGGCTTTGCTGAAAGTGGAAATACGTAATTCCTCGATAATACGTAACAATCGTCGATATCTACGCAAAACTATGAGAATTTCGTTCCATCTCCGCGCCGGCGAATCATTTTAAAAACAATCAGTAACTCTTTGTCAAACCACCCCAACCACTGCGCTTATTGAATCGCTGCAGGAAAAAATGTAGTTCCCTTGTACTTTTTACACTACGTTCAGAAATTGGTCAGCATTATTTGAAAATAAGAAGTTGAGGTTATAAAAGATCACGAAATCAAAAGGTGAGCAAGAAAAGTCTATCCCTGTATGCATTAATGTAGGCATTAACCGTTAGTGTGTTAATTTATTCTGGGTCGTCAGAATTTGTTCTCGTGTCCTTGCATTGTTACAATTTATGGGAGACTTCCTGCAGGCACTATCCCATAAATTATAAAAATGCAAATCCATTCAGTGTAAATGACTTCTCATCAAAGATAAAATGAAGCACATCCATAGAATATGAAGTCTTTAACCCTTTACCTAACATGAAAAGCAGACGACACTTGCAAAAAAAATTCTTGAATAACTAATTTTTTTCATTTTTTGTCTCAAAAACATAGGTTATGACCCCTCGTTGGAACGAGCTCGACGAGCTCGTTCCAATGAGGGGTCATAACCTATGTTTTTGAGACAAAAAATGAAAATATTTTGAAAATTAATTGACGATTTTTGAGAATAGCGCTGGCCGGTTTTGGACGTTACGTTGGGTAAAGGGTTAAGTTGTGTAAGATGCACTCCAGAAAAAAACCAAATATGGCTACGACAACTCGTCCCCTGAGTTCCAATGTGTTCTATGTGCCTACTGGCACATAGAACACATTGGAACTCAGGGGACGAACTCAATGAGTTAAACTAGCTTCGTGTGTTAATGAAGTAATAGCATGAATATATAGTTATTAATGATATTATTATTGTTCATACAGCTGCTCTATGTACGCAGTAATACCCATGTGATTGTCAACTCATACACATGCCGATTCAACTATTGGCTTCTTTGGTGCATGATACAATAAACGAAATCTATGGTGGATCGTAAATATGGGGGCGGGTGCTGATGACAATCTTGGTATGTTTATGGCTTAATGGCAGGAAAACACCCTAGAACAACATTTTTTCTTAAATTTCAACATTTTATTTATCATAGGCGACCGTCTGGATAATTCAATGGACTGCCTGGAAGATGCATATTATTCTCTGTATATCTCCCGCTCGAGAAATATCGAGATTTACAACTTAACATGTTCTCGATAATATTTAGCTTAACAAACAATAAGGTAGGATATTACATAACACATACTGTTCTCGTAAACGCAAGAACCCCAGAAAATTGTCCTGTAAAGTGAAGCTTCAAACTCCCACCATGGAACCAAATTTTGCAAATGATCTTTTGGACTTATTATGCAACATTGTATGTACCCTTTACACCTTTAGCGGGCCTTTCAGGTGGACATACGTCATATGGGTCGATTTATTATTACCTGACCTATAGGACTATGTCCATCCTGAACAATGTTTTAATTCTCATGTAACAATTAAGATGTGGGTGAGGCATAATTTTTACTTTCCCATGACGCAGTGTACATTGGTACAGCACTTGACGTAACGGAATATGAATTAGTCAAAAGTAAAAGCCGCTTGGAAGGGAGTAATCTCCCGAGCATGACAGAAATTTGACAAAATTATTTGAAGCATCTCATGAAGTATATATATATCATCAATCAGGTTTTTACATTTTTTTATGTTTTCGTCCTCTCCTCCTACAAATATAGCTTATGGCATCTCACTGAAACGAGCTACAGATACATTTCACCCCTTGCTTATGTTTATCAAATGTTTTCATTGAGCAAAAGCGCATAAAAATTTGTCATTTTCAGTTAATATTCAAAAAGAGGCGTTGCACCTGCACGCTCATCTATTGTTGTTTCAAGACAATAGATAATGTATTTTAATGTTGAAATGGTCAATGTGCTTATCTTCAATGAGTAAACTTTAGAGGTCGTACTACTTGGACTACAAGGATCGTTTTCCACATCAAAAGATGACACAAATCAGTGGTAGTGACAAATGTGAATACAACTGATTTTTGTTCATTCTTTCGGCGCTTGTACAGTGCAAGTCATATTTGCCATAGCGTTAGATAATTTCAGTTTTTAAAGTCCTCGTTCATGGATGTATTGGACACTGGTCTGTCGAATATCCAATACGCGCCGCTAGAATGTTTTGACACACTTTTACTTCCTTCATGTGACCACATTATGCAAGATATCTTGTTATGTACATTGTTATAGTTCCGAAACAGCTGGGACCCCATCACTCCTTCGATGGCCTTTTACCAGCACACGACATCATGGCACCGTTAAGCAAGCAGCCCGCTGCTATACAAGCCAAAATGAAACCCGCGTGTAATTCATCCGGTTCCATTTTAAGACCATACACAATCACTCCAGCAAGAATGGAAGCACCTGGAAAAAGAAAATGCCATTTTATTTTTGCTTGTTTGATTAATTTCGATGAGAGAGTTTCCACAATTTTTTTTTTATTTTGGGTCGAGTTGTGTCAACAATTCGACCTACGTTTTGAAGAAGGTAGGTGGGCATCCGTCCCGACGGACATTCAGTACTTTAATCGGTAGGAGATGAGGCCCAACACAAAAGATTTCCATTGTCTAAGTACCGGATATTGTTTCCTTAAGTGATAATCCCTTTGCCCTTAAGTGGTGGGGGTTGGGTTTTCAACAAAAGAAAAACCACTTAAGGGTCAATTTTAAGGGCGTCCGTCCGTCCGCCCATGTCGGGGTGTCAGCATGATAACTTGAACACACTTTATCCGATTTCTACCAAATTTTGTAGGTAAGTTCTGTTCGAGAATGTTTTGGAGGAGTTCGAACACCACTCCTGCCCAAATTTTTTCAGGAGTTATGTCCCTTAGATTGAATTTCCGACTTGCTGCTGTGTCAGCGCGATGCCTTGAACAAACGTTATACGATTTTTACAAAATTTCGTCTGTGGGTTTTATTCGAGAATATCTTGGATGAGTTCGAAAACCAGTCCATTTTTTCGGGAATTAATTAGATTGAATTTCTTATTTGCAGGCAGTATTAGCACGATAACTTGAACAAACTTTATCCAATGTTTACCAAATTTGAACTGTGGGTTCTACTCGAGAATGTTTTGGATAAGTTCGAAAACCAGTCGTGCCCGATTTTTTCAGGAGTTTTTCCTTTACAGTACGACCGCCGTGGACTGGTCACTTTCCACAGATGGGCAATATTTCAACGGTCGCAATAACATTAGATTCCAGGCAATAGGAATAATTAGAATAGCAGTAATCATCAAAAATTTAATTAATGAAGCACTGGGTACAACCCGGTGCTTCATTAATTAAAATTTCTATGCTGCTTATTTTTATTACCTGGTAAACGCATGCGTGGACATTAATGCCACGGCAACTGCACTGTAGATTGTGTTCTTGTTTGAATTTCCGACTTGCGGGCTGTGTCAGCGCGTAACTTGAAGAAACATTATCCGATTTTACCAAATCTGGTCTGGGAGTTCTCGAGAATGTCTTGGGTGAGTTCGAAAACCAGCCCTGCCCGAGTTTTTTTCAGGAGTTATGCCTCTAAGATTGTTTTCTTATTTGAATTTTCCAACGTTATCCACTTTTTACCAAACTGTCCTTTGCCTCTTCGATTGTTTCCTAGTTTTAGTAGTTCCGCGAGCAAGCACAGATTACATTTTAGCCACCACAACTCGACCCCAACATCTCTGAATCGAAACTCTTGTCTGAAATTTTCAAAGATTAACCATTTAAGTGTCACAAGTTTACACCGTACAGTCAATATTATACGGATCGGATTTTAAATTCGGCCCACATTTCCCTTTTGGTATTCTGTCCAACGAGAAACTGGTGGCAGCATCAGAATGTCGCGTTTGGAAAGTCAAAAATGGTATTCCACCACAAACTGTTCTCAGTTAGATTGGTATGTCTTCAAGACAGCGAAAGTAGTTTATGTCGATGGAATAACCATTTTGTATCGGAAAACTTTTCACAAAATTGCACCCCCCCCCCCCCCCCCCCCCCCAAGTGGACAGTGACAATTCTGCTCACCAAAAATCGATTATTTTCTTGTTTGGAACAGTTATATACAAAGCATTGTGTTTAATTGTGTTTTTGGTGGCCACTTTTGGATGCAGCTAGAAACATAATCTTCCAATTTGAAAAAAAGAATCTCTTTTCTTGATCTTTCATCACGACAATTCAAAGGAATTTGACAACACCCGCTTCGGATGTTTACAATGCTGAATATCAGACGCTAAATTTAGTCCTAAACTATTGTTCAACACCAAGCTTGTTTTCGAAAAATATAAAAGCTTTTTTAAGGTATTGCAGATTCAATTTGTGATATCGAAGATATTCTAATAGACAAAAACATTGGCGGCTTATTAGATGCCTTCTCTATATATGTCAAATAAAGTAGCAATCAAAAGGTTGACAAATCTGACACAAGAACTTTTATCGACCCCATATCGTGCAGCCAACCACGCTCTATACTGATAGAGTGCGGAAAGGTATACAATTTTATATTTGACCAGAGATAAATGAGAACCCCAGAAAACTATTCTGAAGACTGAAATTCTGAAAACCGAATTTTTTCACAAATTGTCAAGTTCGAATTAATCAGTGAAATAATTGCTATAATCCAGTTTTAAAAAAAATCCCCAGACCTTGTTTTAAATTCCTGCATAATATCTCCAGTCAGTTGCATTGGCAAAGTACGGCAGCGTATTAGGGTCAGGACCTTTTCATTTAAAAAACTGTTTATACAGATTAATAAACTGTTTTTACAGATTAATAAACTGTATTTACAGATTAGTAAACTGTATTTACAGTTTATTACGAGACTGTTTTTACAGATTAATAAGCTGTATTTACAGTTTAGTAAACTGTATTTACAGTTTATTACGAGACTGTTTTTACAGGTTAATAAACTGTATTAATCTGTAAAAACAGTCTCGTAATAAACTGTATTAATCTGTAAAAACAGTCTCGTAATAAACTGTAAAAACAGTTTCGTAATAATCTGTAAAAACAGTCTCGTAATAAACTGTAAATACAGTTTACTAAACTGTAAATACAGTTTATTAATCTGTAAAAACAGTCTCGTAATAAACTGTAACAACAGTCACGTAATCATCTGTAAAAACAGTCTCGTAATAAACTGTAAATACAGTTTACTAATCTGTAAATACGGTTTATTAATCTGTAAAAACAGTTTATTAATCTGTATAAACAGTTTATTAAATGAAAAGGTCCTGACCCTAATACGCTGCCGTAGGAAAGTCTTCAAGATTAAATGTGTAACCCATTGCGATCTAGCAACGTTAAAACATTCGCTTCTATGGAAATATCTTTGCTTTTATAAGACCAAATATTTAATCATACATATCTTGTTTGTCAGTGTTCTCTGAGCCCTGTCAAACACGATACAATTGGTTAAATTCCAGAACTACATTATGTGAACATTTTACCATGGTCCTTGATAAAACTAATAAATCATGTTTAAAAGGATTGTGCATAAATTTGTATGTGTAGAATAAAGGAGCATTCCATGACAAGAGGACACAATACACAACAAAACAGTAAAGAGGGTCAGCATTTAATCCTGCACACCTGTTGGGCGGTAGAATTTAATTATACTCTACCTCCCCTGTTAACCCTTTACCTAACACGAAAAGCAGACGACACTTGTAAAAAGAATTCTTGAATAACTATTTTTTTTTCATTTTTTGTCTCAAAAGCATAGGTTATGACCCCTCGTTGGAACGAGCTCGTTCCAAAGAGGGGTCATAACCTGTGTTTTTTTTTAGACAAATTGAAAAAATAATAAAAATTAATTGTCGATTTTTGAGAATAGCGCTGGCCGTTTTTTTTTTTTTTTTTTTTTTTTTTTTTTTTTATTAGGGTTTAACGACACATTAACAGCCAGGGTCATATCATGTCGGTGACAGTTTTACGAATGGAGGAAGCCGGAGTACCCGGAGAGAACCACCGAACAACGACGAGCAGCTGCCAGCTCTCCAACATCGTAACACTGCACCGCGACACAGGCAGGGTCAGATTGGTTGAAGACATGCGCACCATCGACATGCAGTACGCCTTAGTACACAGCGGCATCGTGCCCCCATGTAGGCAATCGGGGTTAAGTGCCTTGCCCAAGGACACAACGCGGGAGCACGAATCAGTCGCTGAAATGGTCACCCATCCAACTACTAACCGCGTTCGACGTTGCTTAACTTCGGTGATCTGACGAGAACCGGTTACCGCGACGCCACCGCGCCCCCGTTTTTCTCGTTACGTTGGGTAAAGGGTTAATACAAAATAAATAGACAAAATTGCTGCATTTCATATTCCCGAGCTTAATACCATTCGGGATCTCGGTGTTGAAAGGGATACTTTATACTAACCTGCAACAACTGGTACCAGTCCACATACCATCTGAGGCACGTAGAATTTCTTCAGCGGTGAAAAACCAATGTACATTCCATTTAAGGCCATGGCTAAAAATCCCAATACCATGCCGATGCATTGTGTTGCTTGAACTGACCGGAACCAGTCTACAAATATATAGTTCAGAATAGTTACAGAATTTGGGTTTCATACCGGTACAGGTTATGAGAGTATTTCAAATATAAAGAACTCAAAATAGAACAATATCCCCGCTATATATCGTAATTGCAGGGTTCATTTTTTCGATGGACTGCACATTGTTGGCCACCATCGAAAGCAGTTTGAGTGATTCATGTGAGTCTGATAAGAGAAATATTTTACGAATGACCCCTCAAATTTTCAGTGAGCCTGGAAAATGGAATATATTGAGTAACATTCCCGAAGTAAAGTGGTTCTTGGCTAAGCGAGGAAAAGGGGAGTGACGGTGTGGGGAGGCTGGCTACTGCCGCAGATTACTTTTTCTTCTGTGAGTCGAGAACGCCATCGTATAATCAGGGACGCCAGAAGCTGCCATCCCTGTCTTCGGGCCACGGGGGCGAGAGGGGCAGACAATGCCCTTCCCAGGTTCGTTTTTTTTCAATTATTTATTCTCGAAGTAAAGCTAAAATACACCCCAAATCCGATCTAGGAGCTTTCAAAATTCAATGGAGAAGTTGCGGGAGTTTGGGAGGGGGTGCCTCCACCATCCCGATAGGAGGGGGGACACCTCCCCCCAAACTCCCCATCTTCGGCCTTCGAGACATGCATGCTTCGGCATGTTATGGCGGTGCGGCTAGTGCGAGTAAATGCCCTTTTCCCAGGGTCTGACCCCTGCCCTGAAGTGCCTCCGGCGCTTCTACCATACACCTCGTGCCCCTCATACGTGACGACGTTTGATAAAAAGCACGATATGAATCTGGACAAGTCAAGACTCTCGTTCTCGGCCAAGCCAGAAATAATGAGAAAACTAAATTGTAGGTCCCTGCAAAGCCTCGAGATTCGATTCGATTTCGAATCTTAAGTTAGTATTCGGTTCGATTCGAAATCGGCTGCCCGATTCGTTTTCCTTCGAATATTTTCACTGGAATTTCGCTTGGTATCAGTCATCTTAGTCATCTCACAAAACGTATAGCTGAGATAGAAATTGTACATAAATAATGTTGAAAATAAAGACTGAGTGTAATTTCCGCTATATTAACAAAAAAAGCATCTGTAGTTCTGTATCCATGCCACCATCTGTGCTAATTCCAGTTTCACTAGTCACTACCACTGCTGAAAGCAAATTTAAAGTTCCCAAGCAATATCGACGATGAGCTCATGGTTATTAGCGGCTGGCCCCGTGCAGTCCCCAGTACAGAATTCTCGCACCCGTTTCTGTTTTTTGAACAAAAAGCCTTACTGGTTAATATTCCAACTACATCATCAAGGCATGCCTTCGACGAAGGCAAGCCTTGATGGTGTAGTTGGAATATTTTAGCGGTCGGGATTTCAAGACGCCTGTATTCGATTCGAGGTTCGATTCGATTTGGAATAATAAACTTGATTCGATTTGAGATTCGATTCGAATTGAAAATATGTGATTCGCAGGGCCCTCTTCATTGGTATTGAAGAGGTATTTGTTGTAACCAAACATTAACCCTTTACCCAACGCAGACGATATGAAATTTATTATTTTAAATATCATTTTTTTTTTTTTTTTTTTTAAATTTCAACAAAACCATATCATGTGACCCCTCATTGGAACGAGCTCAATGAGCTCGTTCCATTGAGGGGTCACATGATATGGTTTTGTTGAAATATTTTGAACAATTTAATTTTTTCAACTGCTCAATTTGCATATTATGCGGGCGGATGCGGGCGATTCGTTAGGTAAAGGGTTATAAAGGGTTAAAACAAAATATTGTTTCAAGGAAACAAGATTTGTCAAACTATTAGTATTTATGTAACATGCATAAGGTCCCATTGAAGATCCTACAAATGGGAAAGGGAATCCATAACACTACTTTAGATGCAGTTTATAAAACTACACCGTTATTGAACAGGTCAGATGTTCAACGTGTTGTTTGGGTCGTGCGGTTTACTTAAATTTTATATCAGTAGACGTCGGATTTCTCTGACAACTTCCAATGGATCCTCTTTGTAATTGTGCTCTGCTCGTTATCAAAAGCAAACTTATTTTTTCACCACCTAAATATGAAATTGCCCTTCTTGATCTCAATTCATATCCAATTTTGTCCTCTTTAATTTTTAGCTCAACTTTGGCGAAGCCAAATTTGAGCTTTTGTCATGGCCCGTCGTCCGTCTGTCCGTCTGTCCATCTGTCCGTCTGTCCGTCTGTCCGTACGTCAACAATTGGATACGGCTCGGGCTAGAGGCCGTATTTATGAACCGATCTTTACGAAACTTCTTGGGTACCTTTGTTATGACCGTGGGACTAGAACGAGTGTTTTTGGGTGCGGTCCGAAATTCAAGATGGCTGCCAGCCGCCATTTTGTAACGATGATGCAGAAATCTGTTTTTTGGACAGACCTTCCATATGAAAGCTCTGATTTGAATAATTTTTTGTATGAATGTTTAGTACCATGGGATACATCACATATAATACGGGTTTTTTTCTCGTGCGTAAATTGTGCAAATTAGACTAATTTTGATGTTTTTTGGTGTTACTTTCAGCACTGTAAGTGCAAATGCCAATACGGCTCGGGCTAGAGGCCGTATTTATGAACCGATCTTTACGAAACTTCTTGGGTACCTTTGGTATCACCGTGGGACGAAAACGAGTGTTTTGGGGTCCGGTCCGAAATTCAAGATGGCCGATGGCAGCCATTTTGTACAAAATTAGGTGCAATCAGATTTTTGCACAGAACTTCCATATGAAAGCGCTGATTTGAATAATTTTTTGTGTGAATGTTTAGTACCATGGGATACATCACATATAATACGGGTTTTTTTCTCGTGCAGAAATTATGCAAATTAGATGAACTTTGATTTTTTCAGTGCGACTTACACACAGTAAGTACACATGTCAATACTGCTCAGACTCGAGTCTGTATTTATGAACTGATCTTCACGAAATGTCTTGGGTACCTTTGTTATCACCTTGGGACGAGAACTAGTGTTTCTGGGTGCGGTCTAAAATTCAAGATGGCTGCCAGTGGCCATTTTGTACCGAAATTAGGTCTAATCAGTTTTTTGTACACAACTTCTATACAGCTCAGACTAGAGGCCATATTTATGAACCAATCTTTACGAAACTTCTTGGGTACCTTTGTTATCACCGTGGGATGAGAGCGAGTGTTTTGGGGTGTGGTCCGAAATTCAAGATGGCCACCAGCAGCCATTTTGTACCAAAATTAGTGCAATCAGTCTTTTGTACAGAACTTCTGTATGAAAGTTCTGATTTGAATAAATTTTTGTATGAATGTTTAGTAACATGGAATACATCACATATTGTAAGGGGTTTTTTTTCGTGCAGAAATTATGCAAATTAGATTAACTTTGATTTATTCAGTGCTACTTACACAGTGTGAGCACACATGTCAATACGGCTCAGGGTAGAGGCTGTATTTATGAACCGATCTTCACAAAACTTCTTGGGTACCTTTGTTATCACCTTGGGGCGAGAATGAGTGTTTCTGGGTACTGTCCAAAATTCAAGATGGCTGCCAGTGGCCATTTTGTACCAAAATTAGGTCCAATCAGTTTTTTGTCACAAGTTCTATACAGCTCATATTTATGAACTGATCTTCACAAAACTTCTTGGGTACCTTTGTTTTCACCTTGGGACAGGAACGAGTGTGTTTTGGGGTGCCTTTGTTATCACTGTGCTATGAGAACAAATATTTTGGGGTTCAGTCAGGCCCACTCTGGGATTCAAAGTTTTCTTTTCTAGTTTAGCATCTGACTGTCACCCACCTTTACAATACTTTACCTATACATTTGTTACAGGCAACGGTCAGTATTTATGTACAGACCGTTACAATACTTTATATGTACCTTTGTTATCAGGTCATTACCTAGATGTTTGTCATTTCTGTGTCACATACTATACATGTGCATGTCTTTGTCTTGACAAGTTGAGCGACAGTGTCATTGACACTTTCATTTGAGACCGTTACACACACCAGTTAAATGATATATGCATCAACGAACATTAGCCTATTTTTGTATATTTACAATTCTACTTGCTAGATAAAATAATATTTGGAACAGTCATAAAGAACGACATAAAAGATTTAATTGCTGCTGATTAACTCTTTTGGCGCGACAGGCGACTAAAGTCGACAGATGCAGACCGCGGAAAGGTACTGCAGTAGTCATTTTAGCCAACTATGTGTGTCCATTTCCAAGTGCTTTTAACCCTTTACCCAACGCAGACGATATCAAAATTTATTATTTTAAATATTTTTTCAAATTTTTCCAAAAATTTCAACAAAACCCTATCATGTGACGTGTTTTAAGGTTCAAAAAGCGAACGATGGCGCACATGACACACAGGAGGTAATGTATTGATTTCAGTCAACTGCGGTTGCTGTCATTTACGTATTTTTTGCAAATAAAATTTCATAACATTTAACATTAAACATATTTTATTTGCTTATCAATAATAGCAAAAAAGGATCTAGGAAAAGTGCTGAACACTTACAAAGTCCTTCCGTCTTCCTGTGATATGACAAAACAAAGTAATGACAAGATGACAAAAACAAAATTAAAACTTAGAACATGAAACACATGGGGATGATGCAAAATGTGGTGTATAGTATAATAAGATATTTACATAAAGGCGAAAAAAGAAAGAAAAGTGTGCAGAGATACTCGTACGTATGTTGTGATGACAGGAAGCGTGTTATGCTGGGCAATGCCCTGAATGGACTTTCGACGATCGGTATCTGGTTATTTAATCTACTTTGAGGCCTTTTATTCGACTGCATTTAAAACAATATGGATGTTACGTTCAGGGTGAATTTTTAAATCGGGACGAATCCTTAATAAACTTCTACACAGTTTTGAATACCCGTTTGTTGTTTGAAAAACAAAGCTTTGTGCTTCCAAACAAAAGCTGATCAGAGGTTGTTATTTTGAAATCCTGAAGACCACGGAACATATTATCTCGAAATGTGCTGTACAAAGTACACTCAATGAAACAATGTTTCTCGTTCTCCAGGAAATCTCAAAGGTCGAAATAAAATATTTCAAAAAATTGGCAGCTTGATATATTTTTATTACACACCTGTTCTATGAAATCCCCATCTACAGCAACACAAAACCATGCGGAAAATGAAAATCTGCTCCACAAATATGTGCGGAACGGAAATCGTTGACGAACTATTTTTATAAATATTTTTATAAATTTCACTGGAATTTACAAATCGTGCACCGCAAATACAGTTTGAATCGCCAGTGATAGCTAAACATCGTCCACAGTTCTAATGTGTTATATGTGCCAGTAGGCACATACGCCACATAGAACACATTGGAACTTGGGGGACGAAATTATTACACGGGTTCCCCTCGCAAATTTAGTTGGCGATAATTTGTGTTCTTTTTGTTGATAGTTGTCAAATGAATTGCATAGTGTCCTTCTAATAATTGTTTTTTATAGACTTGAAGGTGTGTAATAAGCACAGAACGACGCGCTTGTGTGAATGGGTTAATTGATATGACTCATGTGCCGTCGCGGAAGGATAAAACTCTAGACCTGTGGCCTCTCGTTCTATCCTTCCAGGCAGGCACTCGTGCCATATCGATTAACCCATTCACGAGAGCGTGTCGTTCTGTGTACATCTTGAAACTTCTGTTGTCAATATGGCGAGTCGCCGATAAATCTCTTAAGATTATCGGCGTTCAAATCACTGCATTCGATTATTTCTTAGTCTGCAATGGATGATATTTAATTTTCTCTTCCCGATACTAAAGTACTCTGGTGACTTGCCGTTTGGAGTTGCCAAATGTTTATACTTCCTGCAGAGAGGTACTGTTTTTGTGGATTCATCTAATGAATTCCAGCTTTTTACACTCGAAGGGAATAAAGGCGGGTTCATTATTTGAGTTCGTACTCCATAAGGAATAAGGTTATTCGAGTTTTCGTAAGTGATATTGAGAATGATTCAAGTGTCTCCGTGGAAGAAGATCGGTCAAAAATGTGGGTGCGCTATTATTTACGTTGGGGGGGGGGGGGGGGGGGGGGGGCACCCACCAAACTTCCACCAACAACTTTTCCATTGAGACAGACCTCGTCAAGCCGATAATAATACGAGCAACGTCACAATGTAAATCATTCATCATATGTCTTCAAAAATTGCCTACATATATTTGCACATACCATTATCCACTGAACAAACAAAACAACCAAATATAAACGTCATTGTCAGTTTCAACATTTTCAAAAGTTTGGCAGCTTCAAATATTTATCTTGGAACTTCTTTTGTCAAATGGGTTTTAAAATAACAGGGCTTAATCCACTGAAATTAGGATTTCCATTTTTAGGACGTAGGTTCCACTGGGGTGGCAAAAACCCGTTCCAGTTCCAGAAAACTATGACATAACTGCTAGATACTACAGAGCTATTAATTGCCTCTCAACTGAGGTACATGATTCATCATTTGCAATTAGCCCCAGATCAAAGCAAGTGAAAACATAATCAATATCAGTTTACAGAGTGTTAAAACCCTTTACCCAACGCAGGGTAAAATTTATTATTCTGAATATCATTTTTTTAAATTTTTCAAAAAATTTCAACAAAACCATATCATGTGACCCCTCATTGGAACGAGCTCACTGAGCTTTCCCAATTATTTCCCTAACTTCCAGCGATCGAGACCTCAGTTTAAACAGTAGTGACCCCCCCCCCCCCCTCCCCAAGGTGCCATCAAGATACTCTTCAAACCCTGACTTTTCTTTATCGCACAGACCGCCCAAGAACGTCATTGCTTCGACCTCCTCTCGGCAGTTTCGGTTTCATTCCTCCATAACTTTTCTTCAGACGGGTTTTTACCCTGGGTTATTCCCACCTCTAAGTCAAAGATCTCAGTTGACTAGTTCTCTATCAACTCTCTCACTTGCTCAGTCCGCCCTCTCTTTGTATTTGAATCAAAATATTCTGGAACAGAAGTTTGCACCATCGGCTGTCGGGTAGATTTGCCAAATAGTTAAGATAACAGATTTTCATTCAGTCTATCCTATCCTTGATCCCCACCCACCCATGCTCACCCATTATTGCTTCAAGAGCTGCGGCATTACTCGACTCTGTTATTCATAGGCCTGCATCATTCTGTAGAGTTTCCATGCTCTTTACAACCGTTTGACTTAGAGGTATCACTTTCGTACCATATGTTATACACCCCATTTCACAAATGGGTTTCCCCACGAAAACCTTATTGAAGCAGTTTCTCCCTACAAGCTTCATTTCGTTAAGTATTCGCTTCCCCTTCACAGATAGTTTATTCGTGTGGTTTCGGTAGATGCCTCTTCCTCTGATGTTTATATTTAACCCCAAATATTCGTAGTCACCCGTCTCTCCCACAGTATGACGTTTCCTGCTACCTTCCGAAATACAGAACTCCTCCAATCTCTACCTTCCACTAGGACTTTACGACCCGTGGGTATAACTTTGCTTTTGTTTTCATTTAGTTTGAGTCCCCATTTGTTCCTATGTCTCCCAACAATTGCCAGCATTTCCTCTAACCCCTCTTCACTTTCTGCTACAAGTACCAAATATTCTGCGAAAAATAGCCCTGGAATCTTCAGGTCTCCAACTATCATCTCCTCGTCGCTATGCAGGAGTTCATCTCCTAAATCATCGATGTACAATACGAAAAGCTTTGGCGAAAGGATACCCGTTTTGTTGTTATGTTATCCAGACTAACTTCACTTTGTTCTTCTTTAAATAATGCTGTCATAATTCCAACACACTCACCACCAAGGCCCAAGATCTCGAGCGTTCGCCACATATCTCCCTCCATACTCTATCATATGTCTCTTAACATCCAGAAATGTCATAAACATCTTTCTCTTTTTTGGCTTTCGCAGATTCTATCGTTTGAGACGGCGTGAAAAGATGGCCAGTGAGTCTTTTTCCCCTCCTGAAGTCACTCTGGATCTCTCCCAGAAAAAAACTTTTCGCATCCACTAATCTCCCATACAGGACATTACAGAAAACTTTTTTCCAACAGAAAACTTTTTCAAACGTTGCTGTTGACAGAGATCCTCGATAATTATCCCCAATTCTTTCTTATCCCCTTTTGTGTTTAAATGTGATCTTGCTTTCTCTCCAGTCTTTTGGGACCTATTGTTTTTCTGTGGCTAAGTTGAATAGGGCTGTAAGGTTTTCACATGGTTCCTCTCCACTATTTTTAGGAACTCGTTAGGAAGTTGACCCGAGCTTCCCGCTTTGCCCTTCCTCAATTTTGAGACCACTTTTTGGGCCTCCTCTAATTTTATTTTGCTGACAAAAAGTTTGAAAACATTTTCTCCACCCATTTGGGCACTCCGGTGGGTTCCTCGTGCCACATCGCTTGTCATTTACTTTTCCCAGTTCTTGACTAGTTCCGATGCGCATTGGTCTTGATTGTCTTCCTTCGTTTCTTTTACTCATCCATTTCCAAAATACATTCCGACTCGATCCCCCTATCGTTCTTGTCGTCCTATTAACCCTTTACCCAACGTAACGGCCAAAACCGGCCAGCGCTATTCTCAAAAATCGCCAATTAATTTTCACTATTTTTTTCATTTTTTGTCTCAAAAACATAGGTTATGACCCCTCGTTGGAACGAGCTCGTCGAGCTCGTTCCAACGAGGGGTCATAACCTATGTTTTTGAGACAAAAAATGAAAAAAATTAGTTATCCAAGAATTTTTTTTGCAAGTGTCGTCTGCTTTTCACGTTAGGTAAAGGGTTAAGATTACAGTTCCACACCTGCGATTATCGTCTTTAATCTTATTTACTTTATTTCGTGCTTGTTGGTATTCTTCTTTTGCTACCATGACCTCGTTACTCTCCACTCCCTTGTATTTTCTACTACCTCTATACCACACACATTTGACTTTTCTAACCTTTATAGCCTTTTTCAATTCGTCATTCAGTCTGTACCCAAGTTGCTGTGTTTGCACCCTAATCTTTCAGATACTTTCCTTCCCCATGTCCATGAGGCTGACAACTATGGCATCTGCCATCTTCCAGGATTTTGGTCTTCCTGTAACATTATAAAGCTTTGGTTTCGTTTTTTCTTCAAACTGCGCCCAGTTAGCATCAGTTCTGAGTTCCCAAATCTCCTTAAAGCTCCTTTTGCTTCTCGCTGGGATTTTGCCCCGGATCGCAACTGTAATCAAGTTATGATCACTATCCAACCTAAATGTTCATCTTTTCATGCACGACTGGTTCAACAACAAATTACCTTCCAGTTTTGAAGATGCTCTCCCTGCCTATACGAATCCCTCTGGTATGAACCCAAGACACATTGCGAAAATCCGAAATAAAGAACCAAGAACCCAGTTTTCCACCGATCTCCCACTTCACTCGTTTCCCCAAAACTGGAACACGATTGAGTCGGCCCCACAAAACTACCCTAGGTCATGCTTTTAAAAGGTTATAATCACTCAATATTTGAATACCTATTTAACTTATTTATTTATTGGTGTTTAAGGTCACATCCTTATGCACAATGGCTAATCGTGGCCGTGACATTTTACGGGTGGAGGAAGCCGGAGTACCCGGAGAGAACCACCGAGCACCGACGAGCAACTGTCAGCTCCTCAACATTCTAATTCGGTTCAAGCTCCGCTCAAGCAGGGTTACAGCGGTTGAAGACATGTGCACCATCGGCGTGCAGTACGCCTTAGTACACCTATTTAACTAATGTTTCTTGCAGCAACGCTGTTTGCCCGGACTGCCGCCGATGTTGTAATAATCTCCGAGTTTTTTTTTTCATTTTCCTAACAAACCACAGGCATGATCCTTAGAAAGAAACAGCATTATTCAGATCGACATATTTTAAAATCAAGGCTACTTCTTACAACTTTGAAGGCCGTAGTATGTTTGCCCCGAAGCAGTTGTTCTGCGCGGTACGGTGGGAATTTTCTGATGGGTCTTTTGGCCGATGACCAGGGTGAGGCATGCATTCACTAGGCGCCACTCTAGCACAGCAACTCGTTGCATGCGAGTCATTTCTCGTGCTTATATACATTGGTCTGTTCATCTGGATATTCACACTAGAGTTCATGGCTGTCGCTTGGGGGTTGAGGAAGACACGAATAGCTTTATCGCAAAACAAAGGTCTTTTTCCTAAATTTAGGAATGAAGCAACCTCATCATTTATAAAGAGTAAATCATCACAGTGCGTGGTAACTCTACTGTCAAGACACTCTGTGGGCTCTTTGTATGGAAATGGCAGGTAGACGGCATGTCAGGCTCTGCCATTTCCATGCCGTATGTATATTATTGCTATGTTTATTATATTAATTGTTTGTAATCTATATACTGCAAATAAATTATCAATTATCCAACTCCTTTTTACCCTCATGGTCCTGCATGGTCCACTTCTCTCTCTATCGCCTGCCTCCATAAATAAGTATCTGTGAGACTATAGTCGATTATCGTTCTTCTGTCGTCCTTCTCCAATGTCTATTTCTGTTAACACCTCACATCGCTGAACAGCGATGTGAGGTGTTAACAGAAATGTTCAAATGTTCAGAATGTTCAGACCGTGCTCATTTGTGAAGGTCTGCCTTCTTCCTTGTCACCCATTTGCCCATTAAAGTCTTCCATCAGACTTATACCGAGTCCCCTGTATTTTCATTCCGCGATATTGGACCTCAGTGTAGAGCATATTGAATCCTTTTACTCAGATTTACTTCCCTCCACTGCACAGTGCACAATCCCAATGGCAACACTTTTGTTTTTTAGATTAACTGACAAATACCAGATCTGTGATCAAAGACGATTTTGAATCCTCTTTAAAGTACATGCCCACCCGTCCTCCCATTTTCTGACATTTAGTTCATCCTACACCCACCCATACGCACCCTAACGTGGTCTACCCGTTCATCATATCTTTCCCTCGTTTCGCTTAAGCCTATTACATCAAAGCCCTCCCCCTCGACAAATGTAGCTATTTCTCTTATTTTTCTGTGGATACGTTGGGTGTTGATGTACCCCATTTTCAGCCTAACAGTACTCCTTGACCTCTATTGATCATCTTGTTTCCTGGTGGTAACCTCGGTGGTCTGCCGCTCTACCTCTTCATCTCCCCACTTGCATTCCCTCTTGGTATTACCTCTGACCTCCCACCCCGCTCTTCTCCAAAAAAGGTTCTGCTACCTGCAAAATGTTTTCTCCAAAAACTTGTGTCCCCATCCTGCTAAGATGCAGCCCGTACATGCCCCCTTACCCCAGAACGTGTCCCAGTGGTCAATAAATGATATTCTCAAATCAACACAGAAGTCCTCCAACTCTTCATTCGACGCTATAATCCTCCAATTCTGCTCATCCACGCCCACTTGAAATATAACGTTCGGCAAACGCGGTTCTTTAGTCTTTATAACGATTTACCTTTACTTGATTAACTAAATCGTCATTCACGTCATTTTTTGCAACCAAAAATAACTCATGAACCAGTAAAGGCACGAGGTCGTCGAACTTGTTCCACTGGTGGATCTAGGCCTGCACGGTATATCGATAAACCGATATATACCGGTATTCAAACCATTATCGATTGAATACTTGTGCAATTACAAAAATATCGGTTTATCGTCATTATTTATTCACACACAATTTAATTTTGAAGATGTCTTGAGTTTTTTAACTGGAGCTCAGAATGAATAATATTATCGCTTTACCCAAGGAATCGTCCGCATGTGCCTACGTAATATACAAATTCAGCAGTTGAAAAAATAATTTTCAAAACTTTTAACAAAACTATATCATGTGACTCCTTATTGGAACGAGCTCAACGACCTCGTTCCAATGAGGGATCACGTGATATTGTTTTGTAGAAATTATTGGAAAAATGTGCTAAACTAATATTTAAAATAATTAATAATAAATGTTGATATCGTGTGCGTTGTGTAAAGGTTTTTCGAACCGCATCATCAAGGCATGCTGATTCGTTCCGACTGTGATGCCTCAAGTCTCGACTGTGGTACTTTTGTTCAAATATCTGAATAGTTTTCGATATACCGGTACACCGCGGTATTTTTTTGAATACCGATACCGGTATTCTGTTTTGAATATCGTGCAGCACTAGGTGGATCATAAGCTGTGTTTTGGAACCGAATCGGGTAAATATGAACAAATCGTCCCCTGAGTTCCAATGTGTTCTATGTGCCTACTGGCACATAAAACACATTGGAACTCAGGGGACGAAATGTAGTTACAAGAGAAACTGTGTTGCAAGAGCTGTTTTCCAATCGTGGTATTATCACCGGACTAAAGGCAGTGACGTTTTATTATTCTTAAAAAACATAAAGGTTTTAGAACACTTTGTCCTGTGTAACTCGATTAATCGGATACTCAAAACAGCGCATCCATCATGTAAGTACAGCAGATTAAGTAATCAACGAATTCATTCGAAGATTCAACATTCATTAAAGAAACCAGTATGTAAAGCGTAATTCCCCCAAATATTGAAAATATGTTACGGACACTGAACTTGGTCCAACTTCAGCCCACATGATGACTTCATGTGAAAACCTATGAAACACGCCTAAAATTAACGTGATGGAAAGCATCAACTGACTTTAGAAAATTCAAATTCAAATCAAATTTGAGTAGGGACAGGAGACGTTTGGAACAAGCCATTTGACGGACACAATAGGAAAATACTAGTACCGTCAATAACACTGGAAACAACAAAGAGCTGTGTAATTCACTTTCTAAATTGGAGGATAAAACAGAAACCGTGAGCACACAAACTATTTATTTATGAAAAGTTGATCGCGGGGAACTACTGTACACATTGAACACACAAGCACATCAGTCCGGTGCGTGTCCCACGTGGAGTGTTTCAATTCAGACGACACCTGAAGATGCTAAAATTGTGTGTCTTGACAATATTTCAAAAGAGAACGCTAACACCACAAGAGTTATATAAAATATTGCAACTCTGTGCAGTTTGGACCTCAGTATTTAATAAAGTGGGGAGACCTTGTTCCAAGCAAAAATACATGGGTCAACTATAGCGATTTGGACGATTCGGCACGTCAGTATATTAACTCTTAGAAGCCGGGAGTCGAGTTTTCTTGCCTGTGATGTAATACGGCAGGTAATCTGGCTGTGGCGGTTCGGTTATCTTTTGGCTGGGGGAGAATTAAACACTGAGCAGGTGCTTCTGGTCAAGTGTCGTCTGCCAGAATAGACTAGAAGCACCTACTTTACTGTAAGTTTTTCGCGGTATGTCATGTTCAATAAATTCATTCTGATTCCCGGCTTCTAAGAGTTAAAGACAACAAACAAAGTATGCCAGGTTTTCGTCCAAACTTTGAATGTTTAAAAACTGTTGAAAGGAAACATGACAGTTTTCGTGGAGTTAAAACACATTCTACAAATAAAGTAAATAAAATAAGGATAACCCTTACAGTGTCAGCGCTTGGAAATAAAAAGTAGAGAATTACAAAAGACAGCGATCTCGGCAGCAAAACAAAAACACTAGTGTAATTGAACACTTTAAGAATGGATGCCACGAACGATGGGAACTTTGGGTTTGTGGTCTATACCATGAGGGTTTCGTAGATCAAAGAGGATATTATCTTTCGTTAATTTTGATGAGCCTTCATACTGTTACTTGTGTATAAACAACGCAGTCCGTTCTGATGTCGAGAGACATCAATTTTAGTAGGTTGGGGGGGGGGGGGGGAGAAGGGGAGAGGGGGGGGTAACATCAAACGACTGAAGGCGGTGACATTTTATTATTCTGAAAAACACAAAGGATTTAGAACATTTTCTCCTTTAAAACTCGATGCGTTAATCGGGTATTCAATTATCCACCATGCAGTTACAACAGATTAAGTAATTAACGCATCCATTCTAAACTTCATCATAGCTTACTTTTACAATTAGTTATTAGTCATTTCAAGTTTCTTACAGTTTGTCCTAAAACCTGATGCATGTTCGGACTCGGACTCGGGAATAGGCTCATAACAGGTTCTCTCTGTTATAATATGCAATACTTCTTCCCTCCAAATAAAACACAACCAAACACTTGCAAACTGAGTTCCTGATATCCGTATATCTATTACGGCGGACGAACCACTTATTATTTATTTATTTATTTATTTATTTGTTATTTGTTATTTATTTGTTTAACGACACTTTCGACAGTCAAGGTTACCTCGTGTCGGACAGTTTTACGGGTGGAAGAAGCCGGATTACCCAGAGCGAACCACCGAGCAACGCCGAGCAATTGTCAGACTCCCCAAAGTACTAACACCACACATTGGTTGAAGACAGACAGACAGACAGACAGACAGACAGACAGACAGACAAATCCTTTCATTACGAGGTACCTTTCTCAATTTCCAATAAATGGCTTCTAATTCGTAATTCACAAAAGAGTTTTCTCAAGTACATATTTTTAATATTTTTCAAATCTGATTCTAATTCATTATCAGAATTCTCTGTATGTTCTTAATTTGTTCTTTCCAATTGGCCTATCGTCATCAAATATGTCTGCCAGGAAATTAAAAAGAAAGTTATTCTCCAGTTTAATGATGACGTTATAAAAGAAACGTATTATCGTTATTCATTATCCCGCTTATCATTGGTATATCGAATTTATTTAACAATTTCTCCGGTGTGGTAAAATCACTGCATAATGCCTCAGGGCTTGAATGTTAGCGATTCTTCATTAGTTGCATGAAGTTTTGAAGTGTTTTTAACAGCGCGAGTCAATGATTCAATTACAACTGGATATCTAGCGAGTTCCGCGTGCACTGCATGATTTGACGACCTTCTATTTACACCCAGTGCATACTTACAAAATTTAAGGTGTACCGTTTCACATGGCAAACTATCAGTTCTGTTCAAGTTCATCGACGAAGCCCATATTTCGCTACCATACAACACAATAGGTTTGATTAGTTTATCAAATAACTTTATCCACATTTCAATCGATGATATGTAATGTTCCCGTAACGATTTTACCACGGAAAATAATGCTTTCATACCTTTTCTGGCCATTTCCATTTGGACCTTCTTAAACGACCCATTCGCGGAAAGCTTTATACCCAAGTAAGGATATCCTCATTGACGACACCAACACCAGTACCGCCTATTTTGAATGATGGTGTTGCTTTGGGGCATCCTTTGTGGAAAACCATGCATTTAATTTTATCTGTACTTATAGCCAGTTTATTTTTCTACGAATACTTGTGTAACGCATCTAAGCAGTTTGTAAACCTTCTTTTGTTTGAGATACCATGACCAAATCATCTGTAAACAGAAGATGAATTACTAGTTTATCATCAAAGGATACCGGTGCGCAGTTTCGATCGAATTCTTCTTTTATATTATCAATTAAAAATTTGAATGCGTAGGGGGATTGTTTTCAAAATAGACCCACTTACCCCACTCTCTTTAGTTTCTGAAACAGCATACATCGTTTCACCGAATCAAATGCCAAGTACACCATCGACGGCAGTACACCGTAGTGCACAGCGCCACTTGGGCAATCGCGATTCTGGCCAATGATACAATGCATTTGCTAATGGCGGGGATGGGGGACGAACCATGACAAAGGTGATAAAACTTTCTTCGTTGAGTGCATTAATATAATATTATCTGTGCAATTCAAAACGAATCAAAGACGCTTTTGAAAAGGATTTCGAGATATTAAACGCAATGCAATGTCTATTAGCATTTTTTATTTGTGCCAAAACTACTTAATAATTTCTTTTCTTATAAATACATAAATGCCAAATAATTTTTAATGCATTATGGTGAATGCAATTTAGTTTATAGTTACAGTCAGTTACCAAAAGTAAAAAGCATAATGTCATGCATGATAATGATATGCAGCGTACGGTCGTTATGCAAAGGCTAAGAAGGAGCTTCACTCATCGTCCACGCGATTAAAATAAAACAGAAGACGCCCTCTCTAGCAGGTTTGACATCTTAGTAGGAACCCCCAGCATTCGAAGTCACAATTCTGGTGCCATGTGTGTATATATAATTGTTTGCTATGATAAACTGAATCGGTGCAATGCGATATAATCC
Source organism: Pictodentalium vernedei (assembly GCA_031216915.1). Classification (NCBI taxonomy): domain Eukaryota; kingdom Metazoa; phylum Mollusca; class Scaphopoda; order Dentaliida; family Dentaliidae; genus Pictodentalium; species Pictodentalium vernedei. The sequence goes on along the minus strand of CM062291.1, from coordinate 162,513,495 downwards.
ACACAGCAATAGTCCGTGGAGAAATGGTTTCCATATATTAACTGCTTGAGTACGGAACGCCCATATTTGGGCTTTATTTTCTGAAAGCCCATATCTGGGATTTATTTTGTAGAGCAGGTGTCGTAATTTAGAGGCTTGATGGTGTGCCTCATGTCGTCCATTGAATTGAATGGAACAAGGAGCCATATGCAATGCTTTGGGTGGCAAATTGTTCCATTCAAGGGGTGATATTACCTTTGAAATGAAGTTATTTAGTATGCATGGAGTTGCATTGTTACAATTTATGGGAACGTTTCTATGTACTCCCACGTCAACTGTAGCAAGCAGAGAAATGTGTTAACAAATTTTTAAAACCGTAACTAATTTATAACTCTACCAGTTAGTGGGTCTGAAACGTTATGTAACCGCGCTTAGGGCAAAGTAAATAATGAACATGTCTATTAAGTAAAGATACGAGAAGCAAGTAACTGCACTATTTGTATTTTCTCTCCTTGTCATAACATGCTGTTTTAAAATGCACTATGGGCGCTTTTCAACAGCTTGATCGCAAAACAGCGATTCACTAGCTCAGTTCGGACACTTCAATAATGATTTGAGATATTTTGGCGTAATAAGATCGGCCCCAACCATTAAAACATTGACGAACTCTTAAGTGATCATTGTGGCTACTAAATCACATGTGTAAAATTAAGATGTGTGTTGAGTGATTACATTCTTTTTGATAACAGAATAAAACATTTTGGGTCATCGTTCCATTTCAGGGATTATCGGGAGACAAGAAACACACTTAATGTTTGGGTTTTTGGTTTTACGAAAAAAAAATATTATCCACACCGACAGGACGAGAAGCATGGGTAGAACTTTCACTAGTGTTTCTGCCTAAATGTGTGGGTTTTGTTTATTTGCGCACGAGAATAAAAAAAAACCCGCTCCAGTTCTGATTATGTACTGGAATGGTATCATAAGGTATGGACAGCAGTGTTTTTGGACGTCAATGGTCAAGGACACAGGATTGCAAAATTGAGTGTATGTCGGTTTGTTTGCCCCTTTGAAAGAAAATGGTCATTTTTTGAAAACCAATCTGGGTACAGAAATGTTACTTAGTCATGAGGTCACAATAGTCATGAGGTCACAATAGTTATTGAAATATTTTTTTGCGTACAGACACTCGGGTTCAAAGCGTCTTAGAGGGATCTAAGGACGGTTCAGTTTTTTTAGGTCAAAGGTCATATATCAAGATCGAGTGGTTGAAAAAAATATTTTTCTGCTTTAGCCACTTACCTTTTTCAGCTTGGTCCACCCATTGTTACTATGATATGGAGGGACTAGAGAGGTGTTCATCTTTGGTGGTCAAAGTTCAAATTTACATGGTTGAAAAAATTAGGATATGCTCTAAGGGGCTTAATATGGTATGCATCTCGGCCGAGAGCCCGCTGGTTCTTTTCTTTTTTATGCGCTAGCCGTAAAGCTTTGGCTTATTATTCTGAACATTCCAGAAAAAAAAAATAGATAATGCAGAGGAGTGGCCGAGATTTTATCGACCTAAGTTATCGCCCCTGTTCGTCAATTTGCCCCCAATAAGACAGGTTGTCATTCTTGGGCGGAGGTCGGCCCTACTGGCCATCGCCTCACGATGTCCGACTCTGCAACTCTGGGTCGTTATCGCTTCGATATGTTAAAACCACTCAACCCAGATCACTCTGCATATTGCATTTCGAGTTTCATGTACCCAGCTAATGTGGATATTGAAGGAGATCAACGATGCTGCAGAAAGAAATATAATTGTTTGGATTTATCCAAGAATCCCAGCATTTACTACATTTACCAAATATTCCTCTGTCATCTTAAACTGAGCTGTAATTTGGGTGGGGTACTGGGGGCAGTTGCCTCTTTCTCCAATCAACAACAAAAGTGTAGTTGTTCATCCTGCCATATACTATTTTAAACATTTGATAATCGTTTCTGGTGAATAAAATCAGGCCTTTATATTACCCCAAATTCAAGCCGGTAAAGGGTGTCCCCAAATTTGGAGATGGCTTCCAACAGCTTGTTGTAACATTCTAAAATGGAGATATTTGTTAAGAAATACTATTGCACCATGCAAAATAGGTCTTAGAACGCCCTGTATTATATTCTATTTGTGTGTAAATCGACTAATCTTGTAGTTACTCATATTTTGGGAAACATTTTGATTTGAAACCGGTGTCCCCAAATTAGACCAACCTAAAGCCCTGATAAAATATCAATATCAATATAAAAAATCCATGTGAATGACAGCTCATACCTCCTATCTCCTGTCACGATGTTTGGCCAAACTTCCCTCTGAATATTGATTAGTACTATGTAAGGTACCTTTCCTCCATAGTTTGGGGGACCCCGGTGGGGGACCCCGGAAGTGACGTCATGTCACGTGACCCAGTGGCGCCATGTTGTGTTGTCGTGGTAACCCGCGTGAGCGGCCATGTTGTGACGTCATCTCCATGGTGATACGTGGTTAGTAGTGCGCAGCGCGTGTTGTTAGGGTGATACGTGTTTCCGTCATCCATTTTGTATACTGGAGGCCGCCATCTTGGTTTCTATGGTAGCACGTGATTGCTATGTTACCCAATTTTTCTGCAATGGGACGGGGTATGTTCGGAGGGTATGTTCGATTGAATAGGAGTATTTCCCGATTCGTAGAATTACCACAAACAACCCGACAACTTGTATTATTTCGAATTCTTTCAGAATTCTCTGCTTCTATTTGTATATGCAATAGTTTTCGTCTACCTGACCATGTTCCTTTGTTCTAGAGTATACTCTAGTAGCGTAGAAGAGCCTATTAGTTGGAACAGTTTACCTTATTATTACTATATTTAGCTATTCTGGTCTATTCTTGTTAGTTCTGACCCTATTCCAAGTACTCTTGTTGTTTCATTTATCTAGATCATTTATATAAATTATAACTAACCAATCAGATTGCTTGATTTCCCATAACCTGTATGTAGAGTTATCTCCCCTTATTACAACGACGTTGTATCCGATTCTCATCACCTCTATATACAATGGCAATATTCCCGGGCACCCCAATTTCGGCAACCTTTTATTTGAAAAACATATGACCTTCGGCACCCCTTTTTTGTCATATGTGCTTATGTGAAAATGCACACTGCGACACAATGTGCCCTAGCACATAGGCACATGCTTTATGTGCCGATATGTGCTTATGTGAAAAGGCACAATGTGATACAATGTGCCCTAACACAAAGGCACATACGGGTATTTGAGGATACCTATGGCCCTGTATTGTATTATTTGAGGGTACCTTCCAGGATGCCTACTGGAGAATCCCTTTTTTGTCATATGTACTTTTGTGAAAAGGCACAATGTGACACAATATGCCCAATCACATAGGCACATACGGGTATTTGAGGATACCTATGACCTGACATTGTATTATTTGAGGATACCTATCGAGGTTACCTACTGGAGAATCCCTTTTTTGTCATATGTGCTTATGTGAAAAGGCACAATGTGACACAATGTGCCCCATCACATAGGCACATACTGGTATTTGAGGATACCTATGGCCAGGTATTGTATTATTTGAGGATACCTATCGAGGATACATTTTGGAGAATTCCTTTTTTGTCGCATTAGGCCCTGAGAAATCCCTCAATCAGGTCTAATGTAGTCTTACCAACTGCTTCCATCTTATCTCCAAAGCTCCAAGGCCATTACTTGTCTATGGTGTATCTATCCTATTATTAGCTTCTACAACAGTCTTGTTCCTTTGCGGCCTTGTACCAGTACTATTGACTAAACTATCATCCATTAATATAGACTTGTATCACTACTTCCCAGCTATACCTTCGCTCAGGCCTTCAAAATATTCGATCAGATTTCCCCTATATACATGTAAACGGGCTATATAAGGCATTCCGTAATTGAGATTCCTAGCCGATTCCGTTTAAATTTGGATTCCGTGATTTATCATCGACATTCGAGGGTATGGAAAGGGATTGATAACACTCAATTATTATTACAAAAACCTGAACAGGGACAACCAACCACTACAAAACAACAAAGGTACAGAACGAAGATCCAACAGAACCAAGATCGAAGTGAACATAACAAATTAAACAATATCGAACGGACCCAATAAAGTTATCGAAGTGAATTGACCATAAAAAGTGAACAAAGATCCAACACAGCCAAGATCGAAGTGAACAGAATAAATTGAACAAAGTCTTCAACTCAACTACAAACCCCATATGTAACACAGTGTTAACCCCCTTGAACTGTTTGAATGAACTATATGTATTTTAAACCCCTTTGAACTGTTTGAATGGGCTTTATTTTTTTAACTATATCCCTAAATGAAGGTATAAACACCCTTTGAACTGAACAAAGTTTTAAACTTAATGAAAATATAACGAAGGTGATCTGAATTTTAACTGAATGAACTACAACCCATTGAACTGAATTCTTCCAATAGGGAAGGGGAATACCCTCGAATGACGATGATAAATCACGGAATCCAAATTTAAACGGAATCGGCTAGGAATCTCAATTACGGAATGCCTTATATAGCCCGTTTATATGTATACAGGGGAAGTCTGATCGAATACTTTGAAGGCCTGAGCGAAGGTATAGCTGGGAAGTAGTGATACAAGTCAAAATTAATGGATGATAGTTTAGTCAATAGTACTGGTACAAGGCCGCAATGGAACAAGACTGCTATAGAAGCTAATAATAGGACAGATACACCATAGACAAGTAATGGCCTTGGAGCTTTGGAGATAAGATGGAAGCAGTTGGTAAGACTACATTAGACCTGATTGAGGGATTTCTCGTGGCCCAATGCGACAAAAAAGGAATTCTCCAAAAGGTATCCTCGATAGGTATCCTCAAATAATACAATACCAAGCCATAGGTATCCTCAAATACCCGTATGTGCCTATGTGATAGGACACATTGTGTCACATTGTGCCTTTTCACATAAGCACATATGACAAAAAAAGGGATTCTCCAGTAGGTATCATCGATAGGTATCCTCAAATAATACAGTGCCAGGTCATAGGTATCCTCAAATACCCGTATGTGCCTATGTGATAGCGCATTTTGTGTCACATTGTACCTTTTCACAAAAGCACATATGACAAAAAAGGGATTCTCCAGTAGGTATCCTCGAAGGTATCCTCAAATAATACAATACAGGGCCATAGGTATCCTCAAATACCCGTATGTGCCTATGTGCTAGGGCACATTGTGTCACATTGTGCCTTTTCACATAACCACATATCGGCACATAAAGCATGTGCCTATGTGCTAGGGCACATTATGTCACATTGTGCCTTTTCACATAAGCACATTTGACAAAAAAAAGGGCCCCGAAGGTCATATGTTTTTCAAATAAAGGGGTGCCGAAATTGGGGTGCCCGGGAATAGTGCCATTGGATATAGAGGTGATGAGAATCGGATACAACTTCGTTGTAATCAGGGGAGGTAACTCTGCATGCAGGTTATGGGAAATCAAGCAATCTGATTGGTTAGTTATAATTTATATAAATGATCTAGATAAATGAAACAACAAGAGTACTTGGAATAGGGTCAGAACTAACAAGAATAGACCAGAATAGCTAAATATAGTAATAATAAGGTAAACTGTTCCAACTAATAGGCTCTTCTACGCTACTGGAGTATACTGTAGAACAAAGGAACATGGTCAGGTAGACGAAAACTATTGCATATATAAATGGAAGCAGAGAATTCTGAAAGAATTCGAAATAATACAAGTTGTCAGGTTGTTTGTGGTAATTCTACGAATCGGGAAAATACTCCTATTCAATCGAACATACCCTCCGAACATATCCCGTCCCATTGCAGAAAAATTGGGTAACATAGCAATCACGTGCTACCATAGAAACCAAGATGGCGGCCTCCAGTATACAAAATGGACGACAGAAACACGTATCACCCTAACAACACGCGCTGCGCATGCGCACTACTAACCACGTATCAACATGGAGATGACGTCACAACATGGCCGCTCACGCGGGTTACCATGACAACACAACATGGCGCCACTGGGTCATGTGACATGACGTCACTTCCGGGGTCCCTCGCCGGGGTCCCCCAAACTAGGGATGAAAGGTACCTTACATACTACTTGGATTGTAAATTTATATCTGCATACACTGGCAAGTAATGGGTAGGTAGAAAATTAGGTGTTTGGATGTCCTTCTGAACACCCTGCATATTTCAGGCTTTTGGTATCATGTAGGCCTACGAAAAATATTTTCGCCTGGGGAAATTTCTCCAGGTTAGGTTATGGCACTGAAGTTGACATGAACTGAACTTTAAAGCGTCGAATTTCATTGGAATGAGCTGAAAGATATTGCCCTTGATTTAGTAACATAGTAGTGACATAATTGGCAGTAATGTGGATAAAACTGAATTTGATTGAACACAGACAAATACAAACAGAAAAACAAATTTAGTTCACCCTCCACCTAACATAACTGACAGACGACAATTGCAACACAAACCCGGAACTACTTAGTTTTTTTTTCACAGAAATCACCTGCTTCAATTATTTTTCATTTTCTCTCAAAAACATAGCGTATAACCCCTCAATGGAACGGACCAGTTAATCCTGTTCCATTAAGGGATCATAAGTTATTTTGTGAGTAATAAATTGGAAAAATAATAAAATTTGAATGTTGACTTTTTTCTTGACCCTTTGAACTCTAGTAGTATCTTCCACGCCAGTTCAATGGCAGCAATTATAAGAGTCCATATTCATTATTTTGGGTAAACCAATCAATATTTTCAACGTGCAGCCTCGGGGCTGCACGTTGAAAATATTGATTGGTCTACCCAACACTTTTATTGAACAGCCATCCTATATAATGACGTTGGCGTATCATGTTCCTAGCCGGAAAAGCGGCCGTTAGGGTTCAATGGGTTAATAACGCTTATATCCGTAACCTGAAGCGAGGAGTTAAGATGTAAACCTTTGGTTAGTCCAATCCAGGATAGGCTCTCGTTGCGGGTCTAGGAATTGTGACAGCGGAGCAGTGGAGTTCCTTACTGCGACGACTTTATAGAAAATTAGCATGACACATTGTGTTATTGTCCCCAAATGCCACGGTATACTATGGTACTATCCTGATATACCAGGATATTTTGTGATAATACCAGCGTGTACCATTGCTACTCTTTCCAGGGACATGAGATTACTCGCATTAGCTGATATTAGGGCCAATATTTGTTTGTAAAACTAATCGATTGAAAAAATCATTACAGTTTAGTGAAGAAAACATGTAAACTTCCTAATTTGCATACTTATATGCACTTATTTGAAAATTAGGAAAACATTAGAAAGAGCGTATACCGGATCTATCCCTTTCATGAATCGGCCACTTCTTGGTTCAGCTCAACTCGAACAAATTCATATTTCATTAGTTTTGTAGAGTACAATAGATTTTGGAAGTTAAGAGAGAGAATGAAAACTCACCACGCCTATGTTTTGTGATATTTTTAGAATACTTACCAGACAGTGCTTTATTCCATATATAATGGCATCCGGGGAATGGCTTACAGGTGTACCAAAGCCCGCCGTAGGAGTCCTTGTCAATATAAAACCAGTATGGAATACCAACTGCAACGCATTGACAGATAAATCCAATCAGAATGAAAATGAAAGATGCAATATTCCAACAGCTAGCCATGTCTCCCCTGTGTGTATTTTTAACTGCCTATAATTTATCAAAACCAATCATCGATACGTCAATATCCCTTCTGTTGTCTTAATTTCCTATGTTTTAAGCCTTCCTTGCCGACCCAGTCTGAAAAATAAACAACGCAAATATTTTAAATGGTCGTTCTATTTGTGACAATATTGCTCTCATCAATGTGGAGATGCGGTTTCAGGAAAAAAGCCGTCGAACAACTTTGTTGTCACCAGCTGTGAAAAGAATTTTTCAAACATGTTGCGTTTAATTATCGTTGAAGCCAATCGTTTCATAGTTGTCACATTTTACAGATTGAGTGGCTAGTTTAGTGTATATATATATATATATATATATATATATATATATATATATATATATATATATATATATATATATATATATATATATATATATATATATATATATATCGGCTAATAAAAATAAATTTCGTTCTTGTTCTAAAACCGTGAACTGGCCTCAGCAATCTTTCCGCCAACAGCGCAGAGGACAGTTCAGGTGACCAATAATCACTTGTTTTGTACTTTTGGTATTGTATTACGAATCACGCCAATAAGCCTCAGCAGGTAAAAAATAGTATTTATTTATTGGGATTTAACGACACTTTCGACAGCCAGGGTCACCCTGTGTAGGACAGTTTTCCGGGTGGAGGAAGCCGGAGTTCCCGGAGAGAACCACAGAGCAATGGTGAGTAACTGTCAGACGACTCCCAACGTACTAACTCCCCACAAGCATGGTTAGCACTGTTAAAGACAAGTGCGCCATCGAAGCGCAGTACGCCTTAGTACACAGCGTCACCGTGTCCCAATATGGGCAATCGGGATTAAGTAGTAAAATATAGTAGGCTTGTATAAGCACTTATTTTTCATCTGATTCGCCACAATACTTTGACCTAACAAATCGGCATATCCGTCAAACAGTAGCTTATAACGCCTCATAGGAATAAGCTCGATGAGTTTGTTTCTGTCGGAGGTCGTAAAGTATGGTTGGGAAGAGCAAATAAAAGGATTTCTAAAGTTGTTCGGGAAGCAATGTGTGTTCACTGCAGCTTAGTTTTGCTTTGACACTTAAAGGTGCATCACTGAAAAACGCAACGAATGATCAGAGTTTTTTTTACTTGTTATTGGTTGCTTGGTGGTCGGAAAGAGCACCTTTCTAGATTAGATGGACTAGAGAAGTCCCCACTTCTCCTCTCGGCTGATCCTTAGTAACACCCTTGACCTTTGATATATGTGATGATTTTAACACTTTTTCCATGACAGTTGTTTTATTTATGTTTTTTTCATTTGTTCTTTTATTTATAGTTAAACTTTTTATCCAGCAAGTGACTGACGGCCGCAAATCCTGTTTAACACTTCTCGTATCGTAATGTTCGTAACTAGCAAGCGCTTTTCACAAAACTCGTCGTTCAAATTTTGTAATGTTTTTCAACTGTAAACAAAAACATAGCTAATGGCACCTCATTAGAACTAGCTCGTTGAGCATGATTGCAATGAGGAATCATAAGCTTTGTTTTTGGCAAAAATGAAGTTTTTGTTACTCAAGTTTTTTGCCAATTATCGACTCCTATTCGTGGAAGGAAATAGTTGCCCGGAGACACGGTTGACAGAAGCCAAATCATTTGTTTTTACCCCAAAACATTATCTTTAGCACCGTCTTTGAAATGACAGAGAGAGGCACTTTCCAGCGAGGGCATACAGGATATGCTATGGAAAACAAAACAGAGTAAAAACAAAACAAATCAACTGAAATACATAATGGCGGGGTTTTCATTTGAAATGTTGAGTAAATTGTCCCCCTAAAGTTATGTACAGGGGAAAATATTCGTTGATTTTCAGGTGAAAACCAACCACTGCCTATCATCTAAAACTACAGTCAAAACCAAGTGCTTAAAACTCAAAGCTGCGTGTTGATTCCATGATTGTGCGATAGTTCTGTTATTTGCCATGTCATCTGAGGATTCGAATAACAAAGTAGTAATCCATCAAAAGTGCATTGTATCTCAATCCTTTACCTAACATGAAAAGCAGACCACACTTGCCAAAAAAAAAAAAAAAAAATTCTTGACTATTATTTTCATTTTTTGTCTCAAAAACATAGGTTATGACCCCTCATTGGAACGAGCTCGACGAGCTCGTTCCAACGAGGGGTCATAACCTACGTTTTAGAGACAAAAAATGAAAAAATAATGAAAAGTAATTGGCGATTTTTGAGAATAGCACTGGCCAGTTTTTGCCGTTACGTTAGGTAAAAAAGAGTAACGATGTTTTCATTTTCTCATATTTGTAACACTTCTACATTAGTGACACCAACAAATTGTTAGAAATTTGTATTTCGAAAAACATTATGAGCAGGCCTAACTGATTTGTTTTTAAGCAAAAGATTACCACGTAAAACAACCTATCTTTTTTTCTGTGAGTATTAAAAGGATTGGTTGGTTCCCAGTCCTTTCAACAAAGACATTATGTGGTTTAATGCATATTTTCTTCATGAATATGTCAACAAAACGCAGTTTTGTACTGAGCAAATCATGTTTGTGGATAAGCTATATTAATTTTGTATTCCATTCTTGCCGCATGCGTTGTATATTAAGTGAGTTTGACATTATTGGAGCATGTCGTGCTTCACTGATGAAAACCTGTTTTAGTTGGGTGTATGCATTAATCTGTTATTTATAGATGCATGTCCAACTGTCGGTACGTTTTGGTTATTAAGCCTATGTGACGTGTAAATTTACAAAGAGCCAAATGCCTCCCTATCTCCACCCCTCGTAACACATTAGCCGGCCGTTGATTTGTCGCAGTTCTTGTGTAAGAAGGCCCTGATTAACCTTGTACTCCGCGACGCCTTCTTATCTCCACGTCTCCCCTCTCCTCCCACCACCCGGAAACGAACTGTTTGATGACATCACGAACCTCATTCTTCCCAATCCCTCCGATAAGCATACTAACCCTCACCATCGTGTAAACCAATCCCCACCTATTGTTTTTTTTCTTTCTCTCACCCCATGTCCCCATTAGAATCCCAGTGAATCTTATTCTCTTGGACTATAGAAGGTGTTCCAGGGTATCCTATACTCCTAAATAACACAGTTAGCACTCCTTTTCACTGTCTTTCCCAATTTCCCCTCAAGCTCCAGCGACCGCAGTTTGAACAGTAGTGACCCCCAAAGGTGCCATCAAGGTACTCTTCAAAACCCGTCTTCTCTTCATCACGCAGGTCACCCAAAACCTTTAGCTTTGACCCTCTTTCGACAATTTTGGTTACGATCCTCCATGACTGTTTCTCGGACGGTATTTTATCTAGTTTGTCCCGCCTTGTAAGTCAGAAATCTCCATTGGATAATTCTCTATCAACTCCCTCACTTGCTCAGTCCCCCTGCCTTTGTATTTGAATTACAAATATTCTGGAACATTAGCTTGTTCCATCGCCAGTCGGGGAGATTTTCCAAATAGTTAAGATAACAGAATTTCATTAAATCTATCCTGTTCATGATTCCCATTCACCAAATCTCACCTTAGATTGATTCTAGTGCTGCGGCATTATTACCCTGTTGTCTATCGGTATGCGTCATTCTTCAGACTTCACGCTGTTTACAACAGTTTGGTCTAAAGGTATTACTTCCGTACCATGTGTTATGCATAGTACATCCACCATTTCCCAAATGGTTTTCCCCACGAAAATCTTATTGAAGCTGTTTCTCCTTGAAAGTTTCATTTGATTAGGAATTCACTTTCCCTTCACAATTAGTATATTTGTGTAGTTTCGCTAGATGCCTCTTCGCGTGATGTTTATATACATCTGGAACGTAATTAAGCATCCCGCCACCCCCTGTTTTTCTTCGCAGTGGTGTTAATAGAAACTGTCATCACTTTCATGCTATCTTTAAGATGGCCAAAAGTGATTGTTTGCGGAAAGAATGGTCTATTGACAAATGAAAGACAACACAATGAAAAAATATATAGTATTTCAATGGCGAAAATTACACATATCTGTCACAAATGTTTTTGATGGAAATATGCTCTCTCGACAATGATGAAACAATGCTGATAATTACTGACAAAAAATGTAACTTGTGATCTCCTGAACACAATAGCAGTGTCTGGCGTCAGTAGCAAGTGTATCCACCACACTGCAAAAAATATAGGTTCTGTTTAGAACCAAAACTGGTTATAATCTTGTCCCTGAGATAGAACCAGTTCTGTTTAAACAGTGTTCATTTCAAATCAAATAAATTTACCAAGATTAGCATTCAATTTTAACAGAATATTACATGAACTGAAGTAGATTCAGCAGTAAACTTAGAGCTTATTCAACGCAGTCGCCAAACATTTTTGAAACAAAGGAGATATGAACAGTTGGCATATCGAACCAGTTTTGGTTCTGTATAGAACCAAAACTAGTTCCATATGCCGACTGTTCATATCTCCTTTGCTTAATAATGATTTGAGACAACCTCGTATAAGCTCTAAACTTACCACTGAAACTCCCTCACTTTATGTTCAATTCTGTTAATATTTAATGTTAATCTTTATAAATGTATTTGCTTTGAAATAAATACTGTTTAAACAGAACTGGTTCCATCTCAGGGACAAGATTAGAACCAGTTTTGGTTCTAAAGAGAACCTATATTTTTGCAGTGCACGTGCTCGGACGACAGACTGAACCCTCCTCCTGATGCTACCAGTGAACCCTCCTCCTGTTGCTACCAGTGAGCCTTCTGCTAAGGTCCGGGGGCAACTGCTGCCACTCCTCGTGCAATGCAGCTTCCAACTCGGCCAAATTATGTACAGGCGGATCCCTTGCTTGCACACGACGTCCAAGAAAGTCCCAGATGTGTTCTAGGGAATTCAAATTGGGGCTCATTGCAGGCCAAGGTAGTGTTGTAATAATGTTGTTCTGAAGGAGTGCCCTCACAGCATGGGAATGATGTGGCCTTGCGTTGTTGTAGCCAGCGGGTGGTTGTCAAAATTAGGCACGACAACCGGATTGAGAATGTCTCGTACTGATGGCCATTGAGATTCCCACGTACAGTCACCATATCAAGTTTACAATCATGAGAAAGACATCCCCAGAACATGATTGATCCTCCACCATAAGGAACAGTAGGTCTGATGTTCCTGGACACGTAAGCAGTATTTCTATGCCTCCACACTCTCATGCGACCATCTGTAACGTGAAGTAGGAACCTACTCCCGCCTGACCAATGGACTCTCCTCCATATCCTGAGATCTAATGTTGTCGCGCCATACACCACTGCCCTTCGAGTAGGTTCCACTTTACGACCCACGGGTATAACTTGGTTTGTTTTCGTTTGGTTCGAGTCTCCATTTGGTCACATATCTCCCAACAATTGCCAGCATTTTCTCTAGCCCTTCTTCACTTTCTGACACTGAATAATAGCCCTGGGATCTTCAAATCCCAAAATGCTACTCCCTCGTCGCTATATAGGAGGACACCTAAATCTTTTATGTACAAAAATGTACAAAAAGAAATGACAAGAGGATACACTCCTGCTTTAGGCCTATCTCCAAAGGCACCCGATTTGATTTTATGTGCCGAGACTAAGCCTTTAAACATCCAGAAACGTCATAAACATCTTTTTCTTTTTGGCTTTCGCAGATTCTACCACTTGTGTGAAAAGATAATCAATGACGCTCTTTTCGTTTCTGAAACCATTCTGGATCTCTCCCCAAAACACCCTCTCTCAGATCACGTTCTCTAATCTCCCATACAGGACCATACAAAATTTTTTTCCAATATTCCAACTGACAGAGATCCCCCGCCTCATCGTTTATCATTTATCTTTTCCCAGTGCTTGACTAGTTTTGATGCGATTTGTTCGTGATCGTCTGTATTTCCGTTCACTACTTTAACACTCTATAAATTACTTCCGCTGCTTCTTTTATTCATACCCAATACCAAAATACGTTCGATCTCAATCCCCATGTCATTCTTATAGTCGAAATAAGATTGCCGTTCTGCACCGCCGATTATCGTCTTTAATCTTCTTTACTTTTTTCCGTGCTTCAGTGTTGGTATTCTTAATTTGCTATCCTGGCCTCGTGACCCTCCACCCCTTGAGTTTTCTACTCTACTATCCTGTACGAATCACATTGCACCATGCTGTCGTTTGTAGCCTTCTTATATATAGCAAACAAAGAGGCCAATCTTGGGGATTTATCCTAGATAGCAATCTCAGTCTAAACAGTCACGTAAACTCCATTACGGTTTGAGCTAATAAACGTATCAATTTTCTGAAGATGATCAGAGGTAGAAATTGGGGAGCAAACAAAGATGTGCTTCTCAAGCTCTACAAAACATTAAAACGTCCGGTACTAGAACACGGTTCCATAATAACAAGTGACCTGAGCAAAACCAACACCCAGAAGCTACAGAGGGTTCAAAATTATGCCCTGCGAGTGGCACTATGCAAACCGAAATGGACACCGATAAAGGAACTTCACGAGCTAGCAAAAATAGAAACTATTGATACGCGATTAAAAGACCTACAAAACAAAACCCTCAACAGACTCCAAGATAGTGAATTAATGATTGAGCTGAACGAACACCGATCCCTTAACAGAAAAACAAAATAAGTTTCAGGAAAAAAAAAATAAAATAAAATAAAGTAAAAATTATACAATATAACTAAATCGCGTTGAGTCAGTGAGAATTGCCTCGCTACTCATTGAGAACTTTAGGATAGAGTCTGTGAGGACTGCCTCTGCTGAAGCGCGATTGAAATGCGTTTAATAAGATCCATATAACAAAACCCTCCACATACTCCAGGATAGTGAATCAATGGTGAAGCTAAACGAACACCGAACCCTTAACAGAAAAACAAAATAATCCACAGTAAATTAAAATTACTCAATAGAATTAAACTGCGTGGAGTCAGTGAGGATTGCCTCGCTACTCATTGAGATCTTTGGGATTGAGTCTGTGAGGAATGCCTCGCAACTCTGCGTGTGGGGAGAGGGCTCCGAAGAAACACACCCCTTACCCCATCCATAGCAACAATCACAATATACATGTAGCGGATACCTATCCTTCTCTCTATCTATAACTTTTCTATATGAACATTCTCAAATTTTCTTGCAACACTCTTATAAAGAAGACGCATGGAAATGGTAAACAAAGCGTAGGAGGAATTGGTGCAACCTACCTTTTTTGCAACATACACAAGAAACCACCAAACACTAGGCAAGGATTGAAACAAGCTTGTCTGGCTGGGGACGAGTGTACATTTTATATAAATAAACATTTGAATAAAGATTTAATAGCCCTTTTAAGGGCATGAGGGTGTGTGTCTGTGAGAGGTGTTTTTTTTTTTGGGGGGGGGGGGGTGGAGGAGCTCATTTGGAATTCCCGAAGGATAACCAGATACCTCAAATCACATACGGCATCTTATCTCCCAGAAGGCTTGATGGATGACTCCCGGTTTTTCAAAACTAAACTGTTGGAGCTTTCTCCACTCCTTTTTGTAATCGCTATGGTCATATACCGGGGCCGCTACCAAACCGGCGTTGCTGTTTGGTTTTCTTTTCTCTTTTTCCTTTAAATTTGCCACCGCACAATATTGCATTCTAGTGGGACTCAAACCTCAACCATCGCCGAGCTGGAACCGAATAGAGCCCACTCTCTAACAGTTTTAATGGCGTTGAGGGATTGAGTATTGACAATCTAACACTCCAACGTAAACTGCCGGGAATTCTAACCGCGTGCATACCCCCCTCAGACTCCATTTGATGCAATAGGAAAGCTAGGCCTGTGTGATCCAAGTGAAATAAAATAAGGTTAACCGGGTCGCAAGGAATTTGTAAATCCCTCATCGTCCCTGCGCGCCTTCGGCGCGCTAAAAACCTTTCATTTCATTTCATTTGCACTGAGGGTCGAAAGGGGCTTGTCCCCCATACCGTCCCTGCGCGGCTTCGGCGCGCGAAACCATACCTTTCGATTCCTTTCGCATTTGCATGACAATCCTCATGCAAAGATGTGCAGAAAACCTAACAAGACCAAGGCAAGGATTGAAACAATCTTCCCAGCAAACAGCCCTTTTGGGTGGGAGTGGGGGAGGTTATTTGGAATTCCCGAAGGATAACCAGATACCTCATAAACACCGGGGCCGCTACCAAACCGACGTTGCTGTTTGTTTTTCTTTTCTCTTCTTCCCTTAAATTTGCCATCACTCAACAATATATTCTGGCTCGCTACCATGGTGGGACTCAAACCTCTATTATTATTAGTATTGACAATCTAACACTCCAACGTAAACTGCCGGGAATTCTAACCGCGTGCATACCCCCCTCAGACAACATTTGAGGCAATAGGAAAGCTAGGCCTGTGTGATCCAAGTGAAATAAAATAAGGTTAACCGGGTCGCAAGGGATTTGTAATGATGATTGCCCCCCCCCCCCCCCCCCCCCCCCCCCCAGTGGGAACGGGAACCCCGGGAGGTCCTTTCAAATATCAGTCGTTACTCGGACCCTCCTGTCGTTACCCCACCCTTCCGCTTCACTGTCGTGAAGTGGGATGATGGGACAACAATCGGAGGGTCCTAGTTACGATTACGGACCGCCGAAACTCCACAGCAGCCTTTCACATATTATGGTTTCCTGCCCCACCCCCCCCCCCCCACCCCCACCCCCCAAAAAAAAGAAAAAAGAAAGATCACGATTGAGCACCAATAAATAAATAGCAGGATCTTTTAAAGATTCCACGGACTGCTTGAGACACCTTGGCGATTGTCTGGCACATTTCGGCGAACTGTCTGGCACATTTCGGCGAATTGTCCAAACTTTCGGCGAACTGTCCAAACATCCGACGATCTGCCCAAACTTCGGCGAAGTGTCCAATATTCCGGCGAAATGTCCAAAATCCCGACGAATTGTCTTAAAAGTTCCGGCGAACTGTCCAAACTTTCGGCGAATTGTCCAAACTTCCGGCGAAGTGTCCAAAATTCCGGCGAATTGTCTCGAAAATTCCGGCGAACTGTCCAAAGTTTCGGCGAAATGTCTTTCGGCGAACTGTCTTTCCGGCGAAAAGTCCAGTCCCCTCTTTCCGGACTCAGACTCAGGGAACACTTTTTTAGTGTGAATGTGTGATCCCCGCAAAAAGTGGCGAAAGTGATTCACTGGTACTGAAAAGTTATTGGTAAGGAAAGGGGATTGATTTCTGATATAATTGTATTTATATTCTTTCAAGTATAATGACTTTCGAAAACATTTGATCGAGTATTTGAATTATTATTCTTTTTGTTTTGCATTTTCTCTTTTTTTCTATTTTCACTATTTACCGATAACAACTTGGAACGAAAAAAAGGAAACTAATAATAGTGAATTGTATCAAACGTACGGATTGAACAACGATTGATTGACGGTAACATCAGTGTGGCTCATTGTGTTCATGTACTGTAATTTTTACCACCGATTTGAATGGGGGGAATCTGAATGTGGAGGGGTAACGAGTGGCCACTACTTTCAGATCGCTGAACAGTTGAACTACATTTTACCTACATTTTACCTAATTCAGTGATCTGAACGTAGTGGCTACCCCTCTATATAGGCTTTAAGTTGAGATTCTTCCCATTCAGTCCTATAGAAAAAGTTCCCCATCAAGTTTTTATGGGAACTCAAAACTCTAAAATAGGAATAGGGATATATATCAAGCTTTTGCCCTTATTACCGGCTGCATTCGAGAATGCCAGACAACTCGGCACCGGGTCAATTAGGCATCAGGACGTTTCGGTACCACTAAATTCGGCACCAAGAGTAGGACGATTCGGCACTTGAATAATTTTTCGCCGGGCACTGTCATGATAATTTTTATAACTGACATTCTTAATGAATGTGGCGAATTTATCAGATAATTAATTATTTATCTGCTTAGTTCGACAATAGTCTTTGAGAATGTCAATCATAAAAATTATCATGATACTGTTGAGACGTAATGAGGCATCAACGTTGAATGAAGCCACTGTTGTGGTGTTGGCATCTGTTCCGAAGGAATGATGGGGGGGCGTCTCACTTTGCCGGTCGCTATTGTTTCGGAAAATGTGTGAAGGTTAGGTACATCAAAGAGATAAGGATTATAGTCGGTTTCCAGTATGTTTGTTCATTTAACGCAGGTTGACTTTATTACTGACAGCCAAATTAACCCACAGGTGCTAAAAACTCAAAAGATGACTTTTAATAACTATTTTATGATCGACCCTTTCGCTCCCTCAAAAAATATAAATGAATATATTTTTTGAGGGGGCGAAGAGGGTCGATCTTAAAATAGTTATCATTAGTTATAATTAACCAACAGGTACTTGATAAAGGATGGAATCTCGGAAAAGTGACAGGACCATTGGATATCTATTTCTTCGCGAACTGCATCCCTGTATTGTTGTCGAGTTATCCCAGTTCTGCATTTCCTACGTTTGTTGCCACCGATTGCAACCATCGCATTGAAGGCCCTCCTGTCGTGGTCGAACACTAGTATTACATTCAACACATCTGTCTGAAGACATTCTGGAAGTGATGTTGCTGATTGAATGAACGGTTTTAGAGCGCCGAAGCGACGATGTGGGATTTACAAATCCCTTGCGACCCGGTTAAACCTTGTTTTATTTAACTTGGATCACAATGACCCCCACCCCCCACCCCACCGTGTTGCTGGTGGTTTGGGCTTTATTTTATATAAAATTGATCGTCCCAAAGCAGGTACCGAATTGACCAGAAAACTGGTGCCGAATTGTCTGGTTACCGCATTCGATAGTACACTTAACCTCCTCTGTGCGAATGCGATCGAGATTCCGATTCTGCATCGATGAAAATGTCTATTCATTTTGGCACCATTACCAGGTTATTGTTTTTACTGTTTTATATTCAGACAAAAACATGGACGATAGCGAAACATTTGTTGACGCTTCGCGAGTATTCAAATAACGATAATTAAAGGATAAAGCATAGTTTGGAACAATAAACTCTGCCCAAATGTAAGGAAATATGTATACTATCAAATGTCGCCGATAATAAGGGCGGAAGCTTAATATATATTCCTATTTTCGAGTTTTGAGTTCCCATAAAGACTTGATGGGAACTTTTCCTATAGAATTGAATGGGAAGAATCTGAACGTAGAGGGGTAGCTACTACGTTCAGATCGCTGAACTACATTTTTACCCAAACCGGCCTCCAATGCTTCAGATTAGTTCAGCGATCTGAATGCAGTGGCTATCCCACTACGTTCAGATTCCTCCCATTCAAATCTGTTGTAAAAGTCTCCAATAAGTTTTAATGGGAACTCAAAACACGAAAATTGGAATATATTTCAAGCATTCGCCTTTATAACCGACTGCATTCAATAGTACACTTATTTCCTTTCATTTGTGCAGAGGTTGTTGATCCAAACTGTGTTTTATTCTTTACTTATCGAGATTTGTACACGGCGAACATCAACGATCGCTTCAATGTCATCCATGGTTTTTGCAATGAATATGATGTGGAAACGGTAACTCCCAATAAAATACCCCCCCTCCCATGCAGTGATCATTAATCAACCTCCTCTGCATGAATGTGATGGTATTTCCATTTCCGCATCAATCTTTATTTAGATGGAACTCTGGGTTATTATTTTATAGCCAATACAGGCATTCAGTAACATAGACAATATCAAAGTGATCGTTGCTGCTTCACCGTGTACAAATCTTTATAAGTAAAGGATAAAGCACAGTTTAGATCTGACAATAGACTCTGCACAAATGTAAGGAAATACGTGAAGTATCAAATGCAGTTGGTAATAAGGGCGAAAGCTTGATATTAGTGTTGTGCAGGGTTTTTTTCTGACCTCGGGTTCAGTTCGGTTTTGTCCAAAAAACTTGGTTTATAGGTCGGTTTTCGTTTTTTGCAATAAAAAGATTGTAGACTTGAAAAATATCACACAGTGGCAATAAGAATACATATTCTGTCATATTTTGATATAATTCATCTGGCAATGGCTAGCATCAATTTATCCCCCCCCACACACACCAACAGAAATCTCCTACGTAGGTGGACACGTCCAATACCACCACCCCACCCCACAAAAATACTTTAAAAAACTGAAGGCAGGAGCGGTGCAAGGAACTTGGCAGGAAGCAAAAGTTGAGGGAACAAGTAAATTGTGGGGCGGGGTAAGCTGCATTGCATCTCTACAAGGAATACTCCCTCACAACCCCCCCCCCCCCCCCCCCAATCTACTGCCTGGTCTCAAAATCCACGTGATCCTAGTACTGGCCTACCAACCACCCACCCCACCCCGAGATATTTTTGAAAAAAATGTACTCTGAACTATGCCATCTGAGACGGATCACTTCTAAGACCAGTTGCACATTGATATAGAGTATAGGTTGCCCTCAGTACATGTGCCCCCCCCCCCCCCCCTCAGTTACGCAACTGCATTTGAAACCGTAACTGGTAGTTTTGGAATGGGGAGGCAACATTTGCAGTGGGTGGGCTGATTGGGCTCGACAGTCGACACCACATCCTTTCCATAGGTAACCCAGATTCCCGCACACTCCTATTAAACTCCGCACATGGCCACCGCCAGAAGGTGCTCGTTTGATTTTTAGAACAGCTATAATTTACACTGACGAGTTTTTATCTGTAATGTTTTGAACTGTACCTTTTTCCATTTGCCTTTCGAAGTTGGCGTTCCACTTTCAATTTCCATCTGTTGCTTGCAAAACTAAATCAGTTCTGTATTATATGAGGCAAAATGTTCAATTTAATCTGCAGGTAAATACTAAATAGGCGTGGGGACATTCCATCGTGGTATGCACTCGCATGCATACATTGGATAAACGCATCAAGGAAGGTGACATTGTTGAACGTTAAATTCTAAGCACGTGTCCAGGAAACCCACGCGACAAGTATGTTTTGTTTTTCACAGTAATCCGTCATTTAAAAAAACGAAGACTATTTTTTCCTTGATTTTATTCACGATTTTGTTGTCAGTTAATTAATACACCCAAACATGTGCAGATACGAAGCCGCTTGCAAAGTCCCCAAGTTGCTCATTTTGACATTTGTTGGCTTGTCAAGATTGTCATTCTGAGAATTTCTGACAGAACAAACCAACCCACTTTTGTAACCGTGCTGTGTAATTGGACAAGAGTTGTCATACATCATACGAAAATTTCTTGGAACGTGTGATCATTCTTCTAATGTGACAGTGACTCGTGTTAGACAGTGTTTGTTTCTCTGGAGTATGAATACTGATGACAGAGTATCAGTTCATGTTACGAATTTAGTTTTAAGTCGTTGACAATGCAAACTGAACAGTGTAAACGTAAGTTTCCTACATTTTGTAGAGAAAACTGAAACCGTACTGATTTAACAATTACACAGTTTCGGTTTTAGAGCCGAACCAAAACCGACTCGCAAAACCGGTTAACCGCACAACACTACTTGATATATAATCCTCTTTTCATGTTTTGAGGTACCAATACAACTTATTGGGGACTTTTACAACAGATTTGAATGGCGGAATCTGAATGTAGAGGGGTAGCCACTACATTCAGATCGCTGAACTATCTTCAGATATCCAAGAGAAAAGATAGGCATTCTAAACACCTCACAATGCAGAAATAAGACTTCAACTGCATTTGGGGAAATGCAAACATTGTTTGCATTTTTTTTATTGAAGAAGGATGCCATGGCAATGGACAATGTCATGTATGTCATGTTTTTCAATTGAGGATGCCCCCAAATAAATTGAGATGTCTTAATACAGATGATTAGACCACTGCATGTGTTTTAAAGTGCTTTTTATGAACTGCATGTGTATAGATTTCAGCTAAATATGGGAAATGAATACACCCAAACCGGCCTCCGAACAAACCGGCCTTCAACATTTTTGTTCCAACCGGCCTCCAATGAACCCAAACCGTCCTCTTTATTTTATCCAAACCGGCCTCTGAAATTTTACCCTAAACATCTGCCACAGTTTTACCCAAACTGGCCTCCAAGAATTTTACGGACAGGAAAAAGCAAAACACAGACTTTTTAAATTATGGACACACATTTATTAACACAATAATTTAATTTAATTTAATGATCAATCTAATTTTTGCTAATTAAAACTGGGACAGATGACAGAGTTTGTCTTGGATTTTTTTTTCATTAGAGTATCATAAAAAGCCACAAGGACAAAAGCAGACAAAAACTGGACTTAATGATTCTGGAGAATCATGGCTTTTACAGATGAGATTCCATGATTTTCAATCATGACCCTCACAGTGTCTGAAGATTTGTTAGCTCCGTCTGACAAAGTCAGCAGAGATTTTCTGATATCGAGTTGCAGGCGCGGATCCAGGATTTTATAAGGGGGGGTGCTATTGTTGGTCGGCAAGCGCCGAAGGCGCGCAGCGCGACGGCGCTCTGCGCCGTCCTTGCAGCGCCGAAGGCGCGAAGCAATTAGCGGGGGGTCTGGGGTCCTCCCCCAGAAAAAATGTTGAATTAGGAACCCATCAGATGCTATCTGAGACGTATCCTGGTCATATATTTGTCCTTTCTCTTAAACCTATTTTCTGCCGATTTGGCTTGAAATTTGGTAAAAACAATTATGGTACTGATACTGCCCAATGAAAAACAAAATAATCATTCGAAATTGTTACCTACCAAGAAGCAAATGTAATCACCCCTGGATTTTGCATCAAATTAACTGAAATCATTTCAGTTAATTTGATGCAAAATCCAGGGGTGATTACATTTGCTTCTTGGTAGGTAACAATTTCGAATGATTATTTTGTTTTTCAAAATCCAATCCATTTCCTGCATTTGGACTAAAATTTGTCTAGACAACCTAGTACATGAAAGAACTTATAAAAGTTTTTATTACCTTAATTATAAATTATCACATTACAATGGATTAAAGCCACTTTTTTATTACCCCTTTTCCTTGTACTGAAGGGGTGTTGTTTTAACAATCAAATCTCTAATTGACCATCTGTCATCCAGGTGTTTAATTAATTGTCATGTACTTACATGTACCTGTGTGATACCTGTAATTTACCTGTAAAAATGACATTTGTGATACATGCACAAATACTATTCCATAAACTTTAAAAATTTTATCCACCTTTTTAATATTTTAAAATATTTAAATAGACCAGTATCAAGTATTGACCACTAAGTTTTCAGCCTTATTAGGATTTACATACAATACAATTTCTTTCATATTTCATATAAATAGCAACTTTAATATAAAAATACCACTGAGATAAATAAAAAAAATGTTTTTTCAAATATTATATGACATTCTTTTACTAAAACTACTTGATTGTCTTTTACAAAATTTCAATTGACCAGTATTGACCAGTATTGACCACTTGAGGGAGTATTGACCGGGGCGGTTAAAACCGGTTAAAGCCGCCGGTTAAAACCGGGGGCGGTTTTAACCGCCCAACCTTGCTGAAATGCGGGGATTGCCTGGAAGAAACATAATAATTTTCACCATGACATACCTGTTGTACGCAGGGGCGACAGAAGTTCCATGAAGTATGAGTGTGTGTAGGTGGGTGAATGTGTGGATGGGTTGGTGCCGCTGGGTGAGTGGCCGAGGGGGGGGGGGGGTCACATTTCTTCTGGTCAACTTTGAGATGCATATACTATTTAAATGTTAAGCACCCCAAAGGCAGATTTACACGGGGGCGCACATGGCGTGCGCCCCTCTATTTTCTCAGAAATCATTTCTGAGAAAATAGAGGGGCGCATGCCGCGTGCGGCCCCGTCTATTAATCAGATATAAAAAGTATATGTCGTTGAAAATTATTTTGTTAGAATTGACTGGAGCGTGCCAAAGGCAAAGGCACTCCCCAGTCAATTCTAATAAAATAATTGAAGCCAGTGCGTACTATAAATTAATAGTATGTGCACACTTGCATCACAACAGTTTGTGACCATATAAGTATAGAGGGCGACGTCCCTCTATTTTAAAATCCTGGATCCGCTTCTGAAACACCCAAGTCCTGTCTCAGTTTGTGCGCTTCAACCGTGCTATGTGAACGCACAAACTTGTACATTGTGTAAATACATTGTTCCATCAACTGATCTTAACTGGTAAGTAGCTTAATTGTTAGTCGAGTTGTGACGAAGTCAAACTCGACTTATAGTTTGGTGAATGGCGGGCGGGCGGGCGGGCGGGCGGGGCGGGCGGGCGGGCGTAAACAATTGGTTTCCGGATGATAACTTGATAGTGGTTCAACTCACATTCATTAAACTTCATACGTAGGTTGGTCTTGGTGGGAGGAAGAACCCTATTGATTTTGGACATGCTACGTTGAAGGTCAAGGTCACAGTGACCTTGAACATAGTAAATCTTAAACAATTGGTTTCCGGATGATAACTTGATAATGGTTCAACTCACATTCATGAAACTTCATAGGTAGATTGGCCTTGGTGAGGGGAAGAACCCTATTGATTTTGGACTCGCTACGTCAAAGGTCAAGGTCACAGTGACCTTTAACATAGTATATCGCAACAATTGGTTTCCGGATGATAACTTGATAGTGGTTCAACCTAGAGTCATGAAACTTCATAGGTGTGTTGGCCTTGGTGCGAGGAAGAACCCTATTGATCTTGGACTCACCAGGTCAAAGGTCAAGGTCACAGTGACCTTGAACATAGTATATCGCAACAATTGGTTTCCGGATGATAACTTGATAGTGGTTCAACCTAGAGTCATGAAACTTTATAGGTGTGTTGGCCTTGGTGCGAGGAAGAACCCTATTGATCTTGGACTCACCAGGCCAAAGGTCAAGGTCACAGTGACCTTGAACATAGTATATCGCAACAATTGGTTTCCGGAAGATAACTTGATAGTGGTTCAACCTAGAGTCATGAAACTTCATAGGTATGTTGGCCTTGGTGCGAGGAAGAACCCTATTGATCTTGGACTCACCAGGTCAAAGGTCAAGGTCACAGTGACCTTGAACATAGTATATCGCAACAATTGGTTTCCGGATGATAACTTAATAGTGGTTCAACCTAGAGCCATGAAACTTTACAGGCGTGTTGGCCTTGGTGCGAGGAAGAACCCTATTGATGTTGGACTCACCAGGTCAAAGGTCAAGGTCACAGTGACCTTGAACATAGTATATCGCAACAATTGGTTTCCGGATGAGAACTTGATAGTGGTTCAACCTAGAGTCATGAAACTTCATAGGTGTGTTGGCCTTGGTGCGAGGAAGAACCCTATTGATCTTGGACTCACCAGGTCAAAGGTCAAGGTCACAGTGACCTTGAACATAGTATATCGCAACAATTGGTTTCCGGATGATAACTTGATAGTGGTTCAACCTAGAGTCATGAAACTTTATAGGTGTGTTGGCCTTGGTGCGAGGAAGAACCCTATTGATCTTGGACTCACCAGGCCAAAGGTCAAGGTCACAGTGACCTTGAACATAGTATATCGCAACAATTGGTTTCCGGAAGATAACTTGATAGTGGTTCAACCTAGAGTCATGAAACTTCATAGGTATGTTGGCCTTGGTGCGAGGAAGAACCCTATTGATCTTGGACTCACCAGGTCAAAGGTCAAGGTCACAGTGACCTTGAACATAGTATATCGCAACAATTGGTTTCCGGATGATAACTTGATAGTGGTTCAACCTAGAGCCATGAAACTTTACAGGCGTGTTGGCCTTGGTGCGAGGAAGAACCCTATTGATGTTGGACTCACCAGGTCAAAGGTCAAGGTCACAGTGACCTTGAACATAGTATATCGCAACAATTGGTTTCCGGATGAGAACTTGATAGTGGTTCAACCTAGAGTCATGAAACTTCATAGGTGTGTTGGCCTTGGTGCGAGGAAGAACCCTATTGATCTTGGACTCGCCAGGTCAAAGGTCAAGGTCACAACTCGACATTGGATCTGTGATCCTGAGCGGCATTTTTTTATTCATGTTATCGAAGAAATAAGTCTGGATACTAGATGTCCTGTTGCTCTGTAACATTAAATTGTTTCAGTTTACTAGAGAATGCCTGTAGGCATTATCCAGCAAGTTCAACTGTTGCGACAATTTAATATTTAACAAAGAGCATTTAACATTGGTGAATCATTCACCAATGTTAAATGCTCTTTGTTAAATATTAAATTGTCCCATTCAATCATCTGTCATAGTGTAAAACTATTGCTGAAGGCGAACGTTACTATAGCATCACTGATTCAGCTGAACAAAGATATATTTACGAACAGAGCTGATATACGTGGAAACTTTGTCCATAAGACCGTAAATATATGGATGACATTGGAATCAGCTCGTCAACTGATTCAAATGCCATCCATTTTGGGAAAAGCTGTGATTGGTAACTGGTTAAATTCCAGGCACATTCTTATAACAATTTCATTTTATTGAAAGTAAATCTTCAAGATAGATTATTGGAGGCTGGATCAGAAATACAGTAATCGCGTATGCTTATTACAGTAATACTTGTGATTGGGATGAAGTTCTCACTCTTTCAGAATGTCTGCAAATTCAAATTTTTTTGGATGACTGTGAGTAGTGAGTAGACATGTGTGTGTGTGTGTGTGGGGGGGGGGGGGGGGGGTGCTCGAGCACCCAGAGCACCCCCCCCCCTGGATCCGCCCCTGAGTTGTCTGTCATCTGTCCGTCTGTCTGTCTGTCATCCGGCATCAACATTTTGTTTGCCCGAGCCATAATTTCTTTACCACTGGATATTTTTTAACAAAACTTTATTATAACAGTATGTATTGTCAATAGGCAGTGTGCCATCAATCACAATAAGGTCTGTATCCATTAAGGTCAAGGTCACAAGCGACACAGTAAAGGTAACACTCAGGAAAACGTCAACATTTTGTTTGTCGAGCCATAATTTCTTTACCACTGGATATTTTTTAATAAAAATTTATAACAGTATGTATTGTCAATAGACAGTGTGCCATCAATCACAATAAGGTCTGTATCCATTAAGGTCAAGGTCACAGGCGACATGGTAAAGGTCAAGAAAAAGTCAACATTTTGTTTGTCCGAGCCATAATTTCTTTACCATAATTATGTACTGTCACTAGTCAGTGTGCCATCAATCATAATAAGGTCTGTATCATCCGTCTGTCCATTCGTGTTTACATTACGATACTTATGTGACTTCGATTTGGTGAAACAGGATATTTATGCAGGGTATTTGATGACTAGATTCGCATCGCAAAATGCCATACAAAAATGTCCAAATGTGAACCATTTTTCTTTCATTTTGGACTTATATTAACTGTTTATCATCACTTTTTGAAACCAAGATGGAAATTGCTAATCCAATTTTTAGAAACAAAAAATACCCTGCTTATGTGGCCAATTTCATTTACGTGGCTAAAGGGTTCAGCTGACCTTTTAAAAATGATCTGTTGGACATATCTAGCCCATTTAATTTTATAAGCCCCCCCCCCTCCCCCCCACCCCGCCCCCTACCCCCTAAGTTGGAAGCAAAAATGTCCATGGACATGGAGATCCATGTCCAAATCCAAATATAATGTAGCAAATTATCAAATATTATGTGGCTAATTATTCCACTTTTCAATTGTTCTGAGCTACAGCATTGCTATCAGCTGCATCTGGTTACATCTGATATAATTCCAACGTATACTGATTGCATAATGGTACATTTTGTTGTAATTAACTAATTCAAAGACACATAATATTCCGTTTTTCAGCCACACAATAGTTGGAAGCCACATGATATTGTTTTTTTAGCCACATAATAGTTGGACACCACATAATATTTGGATGAACATAACTTTTCTTAGTCACATAAGTCCTAGTCACATATCTATCCAAATGTTGGTATGTCCGTCCGTCTAGCTGTCCGTCCATCTGGCGTCAACATTTTGTTTGTCCGAGCCATAATTTCTTTACCACTGGATATTTTTTAACAAAACTTTATAACAGTATGTATTGTCGTCTGGCGTCAACATTTTGTTTCTCCGAGCCATGATTTCTTTACCACTGGATATTTTTTAACAAAACTTTATAACAGTATGTATTGTCACTAGGCAGTGTGCCATCAATCATAATAAGGTCTGTATCCATCAACGTTAAGGTCAAAGACTACCTGGTCAAAGTAACACCAATGTATTTGCCAAATTTTATTATGTTTTCAATTTTTGTCTAATAAACAAAGCTAATGAGCCTTCATTGAACAAGCTCAACAAACTTGTTCCAATGAGGGGGCCATAAGCTACGTTTTGGAGACAAAAAATGATGATGTTGTCTTCTATCCATGTTAGGTAAAGGGTTATCAGAATCAGAGATTAGGGATCAAATGTTACCCTGTGTATGGCTGCCCCTGAAAGTAGTTGCCCTGGGCGGAGCTATCTTGGCCGAGAGCCTCTTGTTTTTAACTGCATCACTGAAGTATACCTTTATTGATCTCCTGAGAAAGGTGGGTATAGTAGTCTCAAATTACTCAGTTTGATAAAACAATGTTTATTTTAAAACTGGTGATATTCTGATAACGAAATTTGCCGTCGGACCGATTATCTGAAGGCGTTATCGGCCGATTTCCGATTCCAATGTTCAGGTACATTATTACCCCTGTGTCATATATAGTGAAAGACCACCCTCCCCTTTCCACTATAATACTTTGAACTTCAAAGTAAGATGGATCAAAAAGCTGTAAAACGCTGTCGCAATATTGGCTATGACTATTTAGGAATAAGACTATGCCTAAATAATTTTACGCTTGGCAGTGTCGTGATGATGTTTATAGTTGACATTCACAATGAATGTGACAAATTTATCAGATAAATAAAATGCCGTGTATTTTTTTTATCTGATACATCATACATTTGTCACTATCTTCGAGAATGTCAATCAAAGAAAAATTACCATGACTCTGAAAAGTTTAATTCATCATATTCATGTGAACAAAAACAAATGACAACACTTTGATACTAAGGTTGCTGAATCGTCCTGAAGCTAGTGCCGAAACGCACAGAAAACTAAAAACTGGGGTGAATTGTTTTGGTTCTGAATTGTTCTTCCCCTATTGAATGTCATTGTCTGTCTCCCACTTATCAACTCTTCCAGTGTGTATTCTCAATTTCTCATACAGATGCGCATGACTGGAAGTACACAGATCGAACAACTCTGCGAAATTCAGAACGCATCCCAAATCCATAATCCACATCCAAACACAACTCTATTTACGATGGTGTATGTGATGTTGGGGAAATGCTTTTAGCTGTTCAAATTTTGAAAATGGTCACGCTTTCACGGTATTAGGTTGGTAAAAGATCTCTTTTCACTCATATACTTTGATAAATTATCACTGTTTTTTTTTGTTTTGTTTTTTTCTCTAATCGGCAAAAGCCAATATTCAAGTGCGAGGTCCGATGTTTTTTCGATGGGCAGTTATCGGCCGATAACCGATCCCAATTCCGATCATCGTAACATCACTAGCAACAATGTTATTTCTTTCCTTCTGAAGATTCTCCATCCGAGATTGGATTCTCCATCTGACTTGATGTATAAACAGTTTTGTATGTGTGTGCCAAGCCCTCAACTGTTTATCCCATTTCACATCCTTGAACGTAAGTGATGAAAAATTTTGATCAAAGGACACCAATAGATATATGCTAAGGTTCAAACTAACTGTATAGTTTAATAATAATATAAGATTAATATCTGAAAAATGCATTTTACTTTAAATATGATAGTAACAGTAACAAGCAAATAACATTACTAAATAATGGAATTAGTGTATCAATTTATCTTAATTAATTAGTGACATTTCATATATTATTATACATCAATCAGAATCAACCAGTCAGAGTGCTGAATTATGTTCACGTGATTAACAATTACTGTCTACGGTTAACATAACTAAAAAGCTGTATTAGATGGTTTGCCATAACTAAAAAGCTGTATTAGATGGTTTGCCATGTTTACACTGCCAGTGCTAACACTGCCCAGTATCACTCGACACACTGACTGGATATAGAATGGTCAAGCATAAATGCACTATGAAAAAACTGTAAGATAAGAGTTTTCTGCCCTGTTGCCAATGACACACATCTTCATTCATAAATATAAATGCATGCCCTTGCTGCATTCAGAATTATAATTTCTGGTAATCTAAATGTTATGCTGCTTCCCAAAATTCTTAAACTAGGAGCCTTTCGCAGGTAAGTGATTCTCTAATGAAAAATGTGTTACTACATGTATGTGTGCCACATTGTGTCGAATCAAAAATCCCAAACCTTTATGCACATCCAGAGACCCTACCTGAACATATGAACACACTTTCAGCACTTCAAATTAAAACCCCAGGGAGCCTTTTTCCACAAACCAATTGTCTAACGACAAAAGTGAACCTGAACATATGAACACACTTTAGGCATTTCGATTTAAAACTCCAAGCCTTTTGCCAGAAACTGATTCTCTAATGACAAGAATGGTGCTACAGGTGCCATATAGGGCTGAATAAAAAATCTGAAACCTTTAAGCACATCTGGACACCCTACCAGAACATATGAACAACAATTTAACATTTCAAATTAAAACCCTGAGGAGCTTTCGTTGGGAACCGATTCTCTAACGACAAAAGTGGCACTTTGGGCCCCACATGAGACCAAATTCAAAATCCAAAACCTTTATGCACATCTAGACATCCTACTGGAACATATGAACACACTTTCAACATTTCGAATTAAAACCCCCAGGAGCCTTTCGCTGGAAACCGATTCTTTAATGACAAAAGTGGCGCTATGGGTGCCACACAGGGCCGAATCAAAAATTCCAAACCTTAATGCACATCTAGAGACCCTACTGGCTACTGGAACATATGAACACACTTTCAATGTTCCAAATTAATACCCCAAGGAGCCTTCCACTTGAAACTAATTCTTTAATGACATAAGTGGTGCTATGGGTGCCACTTGGGGCCAAATGAAAAATCTGAAACCATTATGCACATTTGGAACCCTACCCGAACATATGAACACACTTTCAACATTTCAAATTAAAACCCCTGCCTGGGAGCGTTCCACCGGAAACTTGATTTTCTTATAATAAAAGTGGTTCCACTGGAATCACTTGGGGCCAAATCAAAATTCTGAAACCTTTATGGACATCTAGAACACAGAACACCTTAGCGTAGTTTAAAGGTTTCAAATTAAACACCCTAAGAGCCTTTCAGTGGAAACCAATTTTCTAACAATAAAAATTCCAAAACCTTTATGCACATCTACAGATGCTACCTGAACACCTCAGAATAGTTTAAATGTTTCGAATTACATACTCTTGGTGATATGAAGTTTGGACATACGGACGGGATAAGACAGATGGGATCACCGTAATATCCCCGCTTTTTTTTTTAAAATGTGGGATAATAAATCTGCATTCAATGTTGATCATGTATACCAAGTTATAAAACAATCAGGGTTCTGCTCAGGAATATTTTGAGTGCTGCACACCAGATACATGTAACAAAAGGCCTTCTCTAATAGGCTGTGTCATGCTAAATGTGAACTTTCATCCCTGGGAAGTTTTGTCCCTGGGAAGTTACGTCCCCAATTAGTGGGAAGTTCCGTCCTCTGTACTTATTGAATAATAAGCTTAGGGCTGATGTGGGATTGTAAGGTTAGGTACAAGTAATAGTATCTTTTGATTAATCACATTTTATACAGCCTTCGTCCAATGAAACACACATCCCTTTATTTCTTTGCTTTGAAAAATATCTTTTATGGCCTGCCAAGCAGCTGAAAAAGAGATAACACAAGAATATAAATTTTGTATATAACAACGAATCTTGGATTACAGCTATTCAGGAACCAACGACTTGGAAAATAGACAACTTAGTTGTTGTTTTTTTTTACCCCTTACCAGCTATTAATAACGGCAACACTGGCCAACGCTATTAATAAAACATAATTTAAATGTAATGAGGAATGCTTAGAAAATATATTTTTATATTGAACTTACCAATTTCCAGGTGTTTCTAACATTTACCAAAAGTAACGGTGGCCAAAGCTATTAATAAAACATACATTTGTAACTTAAATGTAATGAGGAATGCTTAGAAAATATATTTTCATATCAAGCTTACCAATTTCAAAGTCACTGATGAATGTCTCTTTTGAAGGTTCATCGATACGTTGCAGAATTGCCTATAGAACTTCATAATCACTTCATCGGCGATGTGTCATGATACAAAACCTTTGGGAACTGTTTCTTCTCTCCGTCGCTAATATACCCAGATAAAGCCATGCATGCTATTCAAGCTGACAACATATGGTGCAGTCAGTTAACTGGTAGAGTGCTGGAAGCCCATATTTGGGCTTTATTCTTAAGTGTCGTTACCACAACTTGAAGGCTTCATATTCAGTGAATGTTCTTCATATCACCTTTGAAGTGAAATTATTTGGTCTGTGAGGATTTGTCTTGTGACAATTTATGGGAGAGTACCTATTGGCACTCTCCCATAAATTGTAACAAGGCAAAGATATGTGAACAAATTTTGATGACCAAAAATAATTCAGCACTCTACATGTACCAGTTAAAAAAAACATCCCTTGATATACCCGTACCTAAATGAACACCCCCTCCCTTGAACCCGCCAATAGTTCAATCAGATGAAAAAACACCCTAAGATCCATTCGACTGTACCAGTTAAAACACACCCTGAGTCCAACTGAGTGTATTTACATCAAAGGAATTATGGAAACAACATGGTGCTATTTTTACAATTTCAATGCATTTTTATATTAATAGGGAAAAATAGTCAGAAGAGTCACATTCCATGCATACACTTGCATATATAAACATGATAGTACTTGATTAAAAAAATTTAAAAATATGTCAGAATTCTATACAGTTTACTATTCAAGTGGGAAGTTTCATCTTCTCCAGAGGACGTAAACTTCCCGGGGACGAAACTTCCCACTAACTAGGGGATGAAACTTCCCAGGCACGAAACTACCCTGACCCCTTTAGTTGTGGGCAGAAATGTCCCAGACTAACACTAACTACATGTACTGTGGGCAGAACCCTGATCAACATCTTGAAAAATGTGGAAGTACCAGTACTTCGTACCACAAGATTTTCCTCTACTAATACAACTGCAGTTTTCAACTTCTCAGGCAACACCTCTGCAATACACAAATTGACCCATACGGCGCAGCATACAGTTAAAACTAGAAGTCCTGTCACGAATAGTGCACTTATCTAGGCTTAACTGCGCGTTGGAATTGCGCGCAATTGCCATATCGAATGGCATCCAAACCACGGCAGGTTCCCCTGGTTACCCATAGCAAACACATGCAATGTTTCTGCCAATGGACCTCCGGGTTACCCGGAGGTCCATTGGCTGAAACATTGCTTGTGCACAGGCCATATGTACAGAATTTGATACCTTTACTTGGGCCATAACGCGCATATTAACGCGCATATCAACGTGCTATTTGTGCGCATTTCATGACAGGACTTCTAGTTTTGACTGTATTTATGTTATACAAATCTGTACATTATGTTAATCATTATACTGAAGCTCAAACACCCAATCTTTTCTGATCCTCCCAAAGGCTCCCATACCTGATTACCTGAACTATAACGATAGTCAAATTCAAGGGCAATTACTTGTATGCTTAAATGGAACCACAGTTTTCAGGGCTTATATTTCAACGAGAATCGAAGAATCCAGTCATGTAAAGATTCACACAACAAAGCCAATGAGAAGGCATGAAGATTCTAGCTGCTCCTCTTCTAGGATCCGTTTGAAAAGAATGAGTCAATTTAACCCTTTACTTAACATAGCAGCAGCAGCAAATTAACCAATACAAGGCTAACATGACCTGAAATATCCTGACACTTTGTCAATAAAATTGTACAAATATGGTTGTCATTGGAACTGGCTCAATGAGCCAGTTCCAATGGCATCCATATTTGTAAGATTTTATTGGTAAATATTGTTTATTTCTTTAAAAAATTACCAAATTCAGTTTATATTTTAAAAATTAAAAAGCTGTGATGCGTAAAGGGCTAACATCTGTTATTAGTACACAGCAGGGGTTCAACCATGGTGGCCTAATGGGATCCTGGAACATTCATAGCAGATATGGATTCTCGCAACCATTTTAGACAAAATATAAGCCCTGGCATGTTTATGTCATACTCAACATACAAACAGAGTTGCATACGAAAAACATCAGAATGTAGAAGTAGTTCACTGCACAAGAACTTCCATACTTTTTCAATAGTACTTAGAATGCAAAGGCAATAAATTCTGTAATGCTTTTATCAAGTTGCGGCAACTTTGTGTCAGGCACATTTGCACTTTTTGATCATGTTTTCCAAGTTTCAAACCAATATTTTAAAAATGAAGTTGATTGCTTCACAAAGTTTCGTCACAATATTTTCTTATAGCGCGTGCAAAAGCAGCACGCAGGGCTGCTCTGAAGCAAGCCTATTCGGTAAAGCGTATGTGAAATTGAAAATTAGTGGTAAACTACATAATCGCATACCATCCAATCGAGTTTTTCCTCCGATTCCGAAACCGGAAGTAGAAACCCCTGTTCTTGGAAGAAATCGAACGCTGTCTTTCAATTGCCAATCAATGAGAAATGGTGAGATTCCCTTTCCAAAGAACAAATTCAAAAACGATTCATGCCCCTGGAAATGCTTCAAATATTTTCAACACCTCAACAAAACAGATATCTTTTTTTGGATTAATTAGAAATTTAATTAATCTACATGGTTTTTCCGAATCAACTACACGGAAAGTATCGAGTAAAACTATGCTACTTTTGACAGAAATTATTTAAATTGAACACCCCATGCTTTTGACGATTTGCATCGTCTGCTATTGCTATTTCTGTTTGACAGATACGCACAAGGCGTTTGAGAAAAAATATTTTCGAACGATTTTTTAAAAAAAACTAGTTTTCTTTTCACATTCAATTTTCTTTCTTTCATCGAGAATAAAATAAAATTAGCCGTTGATTCCACGGGTTTTGATTTTTTTCAAAACCACGCCTGTGCGCGCTTCTTGGTTTTACCAAAGTTAATATTATTACTACATCTGTAGAATTCAAAGGTAATAACCTGTTACTCGTGTATTCTGAGTGTCTAACCAACTCTTTGCGAAATATAGAATTAGTTAACTCCACATGATTCTAACAGGCCAGCTGACTGACCAAACATCACTCACAGTTACTCTGGTGTACTCTTTGAAACAATGTTTTCAGGTGTGCAACAAACTATATTTGCAAGGATATAATATGGGTGTCAAGACCTACTCCAGACTTCTTTGAATTTGTTGTCAGTTTTTTGGTTGAAAACTGGAAGTACATGTATGATTCCCACATATTTTTCTAATACATGTACACACAGAAAGACAGCTTTTCAGAGGACACAAACATATTGGCAATATTATTGCGAATTTCAACTCATATATGCTATTTCCTTGTTAGCTCAACTTGACAAAGTCAAGATAGGCTATTGCCATCACATGTGTGGAAGTCTGTTAGTGTGTTAGTCTGTTCACATTTTCCTTGAGCACGGGCTACACCCCGCAGTTCTTGTCTGATCGTCACGAAATTTATGTGCAGTTTTGGGGTCATGTCTAGATGAGAACGTCCCCTTTTGGTCGCGATCGGTCGACCGGTATGGCTGCCCAAGCTCAAAACCCGAAAACCATTAGCACAGTCTACAGGTTGTATTTATGAAGGGATTTCATTGTAACTTGGTAGGATGCCTCTGTATAATGCCTAGATGAGAACATCCCCTTTTGGGCATGATCTGTCAACCATGATGGCTGCCCAAGCCCAAAACCCAAAAAGTTTTAGCACAGTCTGCAGGTCATGTTTAATATGGGGGGATTCCATTGTCACTTGGTAGGATGACACCTTATGATGTCTAGATGAGAATTTCCCCATTTGGGCGTGATCTGCCAGCCATGACGACTGCCTGAGCTCAAAACCCCAAAACCTTTAGCACAGTCTACAGGTCATATTTATTGAGGAATTTCATTGTAACTTGGTGGGTTGACTTCATATAATGTCTAGATGAGAAAGTCCCCTTTTGGACGTGATTGGGCAACTGTGACGGCTACAGGGGCCCGAAGCCCAAAAACCTTTAGTACAGTCAACAGGTCATATTTATGAAGGGATTTCATTGTAACTTGGTAGGATGACTCCAAATAATGTCTAGATGAGAATGTCCCATTTTGATCGCAATCATTCAGCCTTGATGGGTGCCCGAGCCCAAAAACCTTTAGCATAGGCAAAAGGTCATATTTATGGAAGGATTTCATTGTAACCTGTTAGGTTGACTCCATATAATGCCTAGATGATGACATCCCCTTTTGGTCGTGATTGGTCAACTGTGATGGCTACAGGTGCCCGAAGCCCGAAAACCTTGAGCATGGTCTACAGGTCATATTTATGAAGGGATTTCATTGTAACTTCGTAGGATCACTCCAGATGATGCCCAGATGAGATTGTCCCCTTTGGTTGCGATCATTCAACCATGATGGCTGCCCGAGCCTGAAGCCCGAAAACCTTTAGCACAGTCTACAGGTCATATTTATAAAGGGATTTCATTGTAACTTGGTAGGTTGACTTCATATAATGTCTAGATGAGAACATCCCCTTTTGGACATGATTGGGCAACTGTGACGGCTACAGTGGCCCAAAACCTGAAAACCTTTAGAACAGTCTACAGGTCATAATTATGAAGGGATTTCATTGTAGCTTGTTAGGATGACTCCAAATAATGTCCAGATGAGAACATCCTCTTTTGGCCGTGATCATTCAGACTTTATGGCTGCCCGAGCCCAAAGACCTTTAGCATAGTCTATAGGTTGTATTTATGGAAGGATTTCATTGTAACTTATTAGGTTGACTCCATATAATGCCTAGATGATGACATCCCATTTTAGTCGTGATTGGTCAACTGCAATGGCTACAGGTGCCCGAAGCCCAAAAATCTTGAGCACAGTCTACAGGTCGTATTTATGAAGGGATTTCATTGTAACTTCGTAGGATCACTCCAGATGATGCCCAGATGAGAATGTCCTCTTTTGGTTGCGATCATTCAACCATGATGACTGCCCAATCTCAAAGCCCGAAAACCTTTAGCACAATCTTCAGTTGTTCATATTTATGAAGGGATTTCATTGTAACTTGGTAGGTTGACTTCATATAATGTCTAGATGAGAACAGCCCCTTTTGGACACCATTAGGCAACTGTGATGGCTATAGGGGCCTGAAACCCGAAAACCTTTAGCACAGTCCACAGGTGATATTTATGAAGGGATTTCATTGTACCCTGGTAGGATGACTCCAAATAATGTCTAGATGAGAACATCCCCTTTTTGTCACGATCATTCAGCCTTGATGGCTGCTCTAGCCCAAAACCTTTAGCATAGTCTATAGGTCATATTTATGTAAGGATTTCATTGTAACCTGTTAGTTTGACTCCATAGAATGCCTAGATGATGATATCCCCTTTTGGTCGTGATTGGTCAACTGTGACGGCTTCAGGGCCCCGAAGCCCGAAAACCTTGAGCACAGTCTACAGGTCATATTTATGAAGGGATTTCATTGTAACTTCGTAGGATCACTCCAGATGATGCCCAGGTGAGAATGTCCCCTTTTGGTTGCAATCATTCAACCATGATGGCTGCCCGAGCCCAAAGCCCAAAAACCTTTAGTGCAGTCTACAGGTTATATTTATGAAGGGATTTCATTGTAACTTGGTAGGTTGACTTCATATAATGTCTAGATGAGAACGTCCCCTTTGGACGCAATTGGGAAACTGATGGCTACAGGGGCCCGAAGCCCGAAAGCCTTTAGCACAGTCTACAGGCCATATTTATGAAGGGATTTCAATGTAACTTGATAGGATGATTCGTTTTGGAATAATTTTGTTGATATACGTTAACTGTGAGGGCCACATACATTAACTGTGAGTTCATATTAACCCACCCCTCAGCTCTTTAGTACAGTGTACACCTCATATTATTTTTATCAAAAACATAGCATACAGGGAACAGAAATGAACATATTCCCAATTATCACAATTCTTGTCTTATTTCATAATTCTTTCGTAAACATTGAACATTACCCTTTTCATCAAACACAACACACAAGTTAAGCTACAGTGTATTTGACACTTTCATTTTTCTGAGCCTGTCTTGTGCCTCAAGGTGTTACCAAAATTATGTGGTCACAGGTACAACATTTTCTCCAGTGCTGACACTACCGAGACTCAGTTTCAGTCGTAATCAGTTCTTGAGAAAATCTCAGATCACATAATTGTATGACCGTTTTGAATGATTTGAGTTCTACATTGTACATAGTGTTCTAAATAAAAAGATAAAAAATTGCTCATAAATATGTCCAAAGATATGTTTCAATGACCATTTTTTGCCAGTTCATATATGTTTTAATAAATTGAAATAAAACACACCAGTTTTCCATTACAGTAATTGGAAGAGATATGGAGCACAAAATTTCATGAGAAGACTGGTTTCATTCTTGTGAAGGTTACATGGAATCAAATTTACATGAATGGTCAACCTCTGCACACTGATGTTAAAATATTAAAATTTCTACCTGCAAATCTCGGAATTGAACCAATTCAATCATGTTGACAGATCTCATAGAGCTGTGTCAAAAATGATTGAATCGGTTAAATTCCAAGTTGCATTGTGAGAGAAATTTCTTCTTGAAAACATAACATTGACATCAGTGTGCCAAGGATTAAAGGAAATCTTTTGACATTCAAATTTCCAGATAACAAATTGATCTGAATGTGTTTGTGCTAAGCTGTTTTGAATATTGGCCACTCCCATCTGGAATGAATCTGGACAAAAGTGCCCCAGTTACTGCCCAGCTATAGTATTGGGTGTATAGTTTTTGTACATTAATTGATAAAATGCTATTTTGTGAAACCCAGTTGGAAAGGGCTCTCAGAGGTCTTTCCAAACAGCGTGTTACATACAGGTAACATCATTTCATTAGCAAATAAAATGCTGTACTTTTCTTAGAAAAATTAAAACAGTTTAGTCAGTAATAATCACAAGTACATGTATTTGTATTATTTTTGCTGGTTTACACTATAAAATCCATGTGTGAACCCGGGGAAATGAAGCAGTACTTGTTTACTCTTGTAAACATGCTCTAAATTTAGCCCAAATCTGGCTCTTTGGGTGTTTATTCGTTTGATGTCCATTCATCGTGCTAAGCCAAGCTACTTCGGCTCACCTGGAATCCTGGATGATATCTTTCAGAGGCACTCTTGATCCGGCCAAGCTGAAGTCAGATGTCTCCAAGCTTCTGGGCTTGCTATAGTCATGAAGAAGTTGGACCTGGTCATTTCTCAGTCATTCACTCATCAACAGAGGGTCTACTATCACTGGTGTGCTGAGTTTTCTGTTACTTTGCTAAACTCTCCATTTCTCAGTTAGCAAAATTCTTGGTTTACTTGTTATGCCCCAACCTCCGAAAGAGGATTCAGGGTTATCTAGTGGAGACCTCTGTCCATCCCTTCTGTCTATCCATCTCTCCGTACAAACATTTTGGATTGTAATACTAATTTCAAAGCCATCGGTTGGCTTTGGATCACCTTTGTTATTCTGATAGATCCGGGGAAATGAATATGCACAAGGAACGGGTTCAGTGCAATAATTTTTCCCATTGTTAAGGACCTTTTTCACTCTTTTGACTTAGAAAGAAAATTTCTTTTCAACCTACTCACAATTGTTTACAATTGGCTGTAACGTAAGTGCAAGCCCTACTTCGGAAGTAACTCAAGCTTTTAGAGAACTTTTCCAAACAAGTTGGAAAAGTAATAGAGTGCAAAAGCATGAAAAAGGTCGAAAAAAAGGGTCGAGCGAGACCAGCGCTCGAAATTACAGGTACTCTCTCTGCACACCTCTTGTGTTTACCGAGTGCATGCACAACAACCGTGACGTCAATTCCTTTTATTTCCGCCATTTGTACATGGTCGGAAATTTTTGTGACTCGTGCTACTTTGCTGTTATTCTTCGTGAACAACTTATTCTATGTGCTCTGCATTTCATTGTGTGCAAGTGGATTGTATCCTTTTATCAAGCTATCCAAAATTGTTTTTGATTAATGTTATTTTTTATCATTATTGCTTGTTTCTTCACCCTTAATCTTGTTTTTCCCCCACGTGTGAACATGACCTTTGTGCTGTTTTCCGGCGACGGGAAGCTTGATTCCATTTTCATTCATATAATGCCAAACACTATTCCTTGTACCTCTTGCTTGCAAGTGAAACATGTGGACGACTCTCATTCCACATGCGTCACTTGCTACAATTGCACTCAGGCCCAATCATGTTTTATTTGTGGGGTTTGGTCCTCTAAATTCTGGGCTTCTGTTAACAAGGTGGTTCTGTCCAGAGCTAGAACCCCTCGTTCTCAGGGTAAGGGTAGCCGTGCCGTAGCAGACATTTCTGCTGGTGCACGTGGTGACTCTGTCACACAGGATTCTGATCTGTCTTTTGTTGCGAGTTCCTCTGCAACTGTTGACGGTGTTAGTTCAGTGATACCTGATGTGGAGACCGTGGTCTCTTTGTCTTCTGATGTCACTCTTGAGGCGTCTGTTTTCGTAGAGAGCTTCTCCGAGGTCAGCTCGGTGACCCTCTCCGATCTGCCTCCTACGCCGTCGACAGTTGCTGAGGAAGTTGTTACTACAGATCCTATTCTGTCTGATGGTGGCTCTTCCATCTCCTCTGGGATGGTCTACAGTCTCGGGGGACCGAGGCTGTATCTGCTGGTGTGTCTGTGTGCTCTCAGCCTCCCCTAGCCTCGCAGCAGGGCTGTGCGGGTTTGCTGTCTGCTCCGTCTCATCTGGCTAGGTTTGCTCCTAGTCTGTTGAGCTGGTCGGTCGCTTCGGCAGCGATTCCTCGTCCATCGAGTGAATCGTTTATTGTTCCTCCTTCCCCTGCTAGTGTGCCGCCTAACAGGATGGTGTTGGGACATTGGCATCCAGGGCCTGCTATTCGGCAGCGGTCAGTGACAGCCCCTGTTAGCTGTCACTCTCGGAACCTTTCTCCGGTGATTCCTCACCGTGTTCCGAGTCTAGGTGTCAATCGATGCTTGCTGTCGGTCTCAGAGGATGGGCAGTTGGGGCCGACTGCCGCGCAGAGGCCAATGACAGGTTCCGGTCACTCTTGGGACAATCCTCCGGTGTCTTCTCACCGTGTCCTAGGTCCAGCTACTGATCGACGTTTGCCGTCGGTCTCTTTCGAGGATTTGCAGGCAGGACCTTCTGTTTTGCAGAGGTCAGTGATGGCCCCTGGGCGTCACAATCGGGACTATCCTCCGGTGTCTTCTCACCGTATCCCTATTCTGTTTGCCGATCGACGTTCGACGTCGGTCTCTTCTGAGGATTTGGGTTCTACCAGAAGGATCCATTGGGAGGACACTCCGTCGGGCGATGCTGCTGCGATGGATTCTCAGGGTGACCTGCGTCAGGCCGCTTTGGCGCTCACCCGGCTGCTTTCTGGCAACCCTCGGGGGCGCGGTGGCTCAGTTGGTAGAGGTGCAGGCTGCAAGCCGAGAGGTCCTCGGTTCGAACCTCACCTGTGACAACCGCATTGTGTCCTTGGGCAAGACACTTCACCCCGATTGCCTACTTGGGGGCACGATGACGCTGTGTACTGCGGCGTACTGCACGTCGATGGTGCGCTTGTCTTCAACCAATCTAACCCTGCCTGTGCTGCGGTGCAGAGTTCAGAGTTACGATGTTGGAGAGCTGACAGCTGCTCGTCGTTGCTCGGTGGTTCTCTCCGGGTACTCCGGTTTCCTCCACCCGTAAAACTGTCACGGTCACGATTAGCCATTGTGCATAAGTATGTGACCTTAAACACAAATAAATAAATAATTCTGGCAACCCTCAAGTTGGCCTCCCTGTGCCTCCTGAGGTTTCTGCTGGTCAGCCTGAGTTGGGCTACGTCTCCTCTGCTATGGAGGATGACGATTATCTGGAAGGTGATGGGCCCCCTCATCAGTCTTGGGGCAGGCTTTGGATTTCGTCTTCGGCTTATTGCCGGACGTCTAACCTTCAGACCAGCCATCTGTGACCGTCCGGCCGCTGGCCCTATGTGGAGCGCCGTAACCCTGTTGAGCCTTCTAGCTCCGGGGCTTTGCGTCCTCTGCAATCGGCTCAGGTTGTTGAGTCCTTCCAGGGCTTAGACGCCAAAATGCTTTCCTTCTTTTCTAGAGCTGATGCCTTTCTGCCTCCATCGCGGTTTCGTGTTTATGATTCCGTCTCTCCACCAGTCTTCCAAGGGATGACTACTGTGGATGAGGATTCTTCTTCCCTCGGGTTAACTAAGCCTAAGTCGGCAGTTCTCCCAATGTCGGTAGTTGAATCTATGGTGGGCCTGTCCCGAGAGATGCTGGGCATGTTATCTTTCGCGGACCATGTCGTCGCTGCTCTGGCTGGATATCTTCCACCAGGGGAGTTTGATGACGCTCAGGTGCCTTTTCGCGTTTTGTCACAGGCTCTTATGAACTTGACACATGCTCACACCTGTAACACGGCTAATTTGGAGCTGGCACGGCGGGATGCGGTGGTGGATTTCTTCTCCATCCCTTCCTTCTGAGCAACATGCTGTTCTGAGGTCTGCCTCTTTGGTGGGACCTCAGTTGTTCCATGGTTCCGTGGAAGCTGTTCGTGGCGAAGTTCTTCGTCATTCGAAGGACCAGCTTTTGCTGCGACAGCTTGACCAACCTGCTGCTGCGGGTGGTGGTCGTTCCAGGCCCGCCAAGCATGCTGCTGCATCTGCCCCATCGGCTACGCCTTCGGCTCCGCCTGCTCCTTCTGCACATAAGAAGCACCGACGTGGCCAGGCTCGCTGGCAACCTCAGACAGGAAAGTCTCAGGACTCTGTCACTTGCCGAGGTGGTTTCTCCTCTCGGGGGGCCTCGTTGAGGTTCTGAGGTTCTCGTTCTATTTCCAGGTGGATCTGTCTTGCAATCAAGCTAGCTTATTCCCGCTTGTCTGCTTCGGATCTTGTTTCGAACCGGCTTAATGCTGATGAGGTTCGTTCCATTTCTACATCCTGGGCGTTCTCCAATTCTGTTTCGCTCCGGATTGTTATGGATGCGGCTTACTGGAGGAATGCTTCTACCTTCTCCTCCTTTTATCTCTGCCACCTACAGCAGCAGTCTGAGGACCTTTATTCTTTAGGCCCTCTCGTTGCTGCTCAGGCTGTTGTGCACACTCGTTAAAATAGTTATCGAGGTTGTGCTTCGCTCAGCCTTGTTCTTTTCAGGTGCCTTCTCTCTATCTTCATTACAGGTTTTTCGCTATTGTTCTCTGCTCTCCTTGCTCTTGTTGGTATTGGTTATGTGATTCACCTCCTCCTATTGTTTATTTAGCCAATTGTAAACAATTTTGAGTAGGTTGAAAAGAAATTAAAATTTTTTAGTAAATTTTGTTTCTTAACATACTTACCACAATTGTTTACCGGAGGCCCACCCTCCTTGGGGATATCTTTGATATCGATGCCTCCCCGCTAAATCACAAACTTCTCGTTGGCGGAAATACGGAATTGACGTCACAGTTGTTGCGCATGCGCTCGGTAAACGCAAGAGGTGTGCAGAGAGAGTACCTGTAATTTCGAGCGCTGGTCTCGCTCGACCCTTTTTTTCGATCTTTTTCGTGCTTTTGCACTCTATTACTTCTCCAACTTGTTTGGAAAAGTTCTCTAAAAGCTTGAGTTAGTTCCGAAGTACGGCTTGCACTTACGTTACAGCCAATTGTAAACAATTGTGGTAGGTATGTTAAGAAACAAAATTTAACTAGAGGAAGTGATTGTACCTTCGGAACAATACACAGGATTTTCCTTAGTGGTTTTACTCACTGTTCTACTCAGCAAATCCTAAGGGAGCTCGATACCAAATAAAAATGCACACGGGGCACGTGCCCCCTCCCCCCCCCCCCCCCCCCCCATACACACACACTCATAAAAGATAGT
Organism: Pictodentalium vernedei; assembly: GCA_031216915.1. Taxonomy (NCBI): domain Eukaryota; kingdom Metazoa; phylum Mollusca; class Scaphopoda; order Dentaliida; family Dentaliidae; genus Pictodentalium; species Pictodentalium vernedei. The sequence continues at coordinate 162,469,763 of CM062291.1, read as the reverse complement.
TGTTTGTTTGTTTGTTTAGTGGTGTTCAACGTCACATATTTATGCACCGTGGCTAATCGTGACACAACTTGAACATAAAGTCAAGTTTAACTAATCGTTTATGCACATGGTGCCCATTTTGGAGGACTTTTACCGCAAGCATTGGTGACTGGGTCCTTTTTTACTAGTAAAGCAGAACTGGTTTACCACAGTAAACAAGTGCTGCTTACTTCCTGGGGTTCCCACGGGGAATAAAAGATAGTAGAAAGGATATTATGTAATGAATGTACACAGGGACCAATGAGAGAATATGTATGGCTACCACCCTATTGAATAGGGTGGAAGTCATACATATTCTCTCATTGTTATCATAGGCTATTTCAACCCTATTAGAATTTTGTAAAAACTTTTTGTTTCGTTTTTCACTCAAACATGGAAACTAAACATACAAAAGTGTAAAAAAAACCACAAGATATTTTTAGCGATTTTTTGGTCACATCGGGATTCTAGCATGCCAAAGAAGCCCGATCATAACAAAAAGTTCTAATTCTTGGGCAAAGTCCAAACCAAAAATTTTTGTTCGAAGAATACTTTTTTGACATGTCGTTCCTTGAGTTCCAGTGTGTCCCCTGTGCCTACTGGCATACAGAACACAATGGAAATCAGGGGACGATGTTCGATTTTTTATACAATCAACAGGCGTTTACTATAAAATCCATGTGCAACATGACCAATTTGTATTAAAAGTATAGCTCTGTGTTCGAAATAATTCAATTGACAGGGATAAATGATTAAAGAGATATCTAATTAAGTGAGCATCACTGTACCAATAGTTTTGAAAATGTACACTGTCACTGATATCTGCAGTAAGCTCAAGCAGAGCTATTTTATTATTATCAACAAAACATGTGTCTATTGTAACTGTACTGGATTTCAATATAACCAACTCCAAAGCAGTATAAAGTTCACCAAGAGTTCTTTATTCTATCACAGTTTAATATTTTTTTGGCCAAAATATACATGGTGAATAGCAACAATCACCACAATAACAAAGAACCTGAAATTGATAGTAAAATAATATAAATACAAGGCAAACTATACTATTCTTTTACACAACTAATATTCTGGACAAGAATGTCCAAAAGTGCACAATGTACTTATCAATACAGAATTAATTTTTTCAATGAACCATACGCAAGTACACAGGGCAGGAAAGAGTTCTGAAAGCTCATTCCAAGTTCAAACCAGGTGTAACAGCTGGTCAGAGTAAGTTCCTAGACTTCACTGATTAATGTACCTCAGCAGAACAAGTTCCAAGAGCTTACTCAGCTGGGGTTCAGCAGAGAGTGAAAAGAGGATGCCAAGACTTTACTTACTGATTATCTCAGTAGACTCTGCTCCAAGAGCTTACTCAGCTGACGTACAGCAGTGAGTGAGAACAGGATGCCATGCCAAACAATCCTGCAAGTAAATGCAATCAACCTACCAATGACTAATATTGATAAGTGTCACTCCCACAAAGACATCAAGAATGAGTGATATTTAAATATGGCCCATTATTTTCATAAATAATAAAATACACAGTGTCTAAGTATTTCACAGGTACACCATGTATTAGCAGGGCATCCACAAGGTTTTTTTTGAGTCAGTAAAACAGACCTATTCACCAAATCGATTTTCCCCTGTTGACCAGTGCAAAAAATATATTGGCATGCACTTGAATCAAAATATGAGTGAATATATCTGTATAAATCACGCACACTTGGGCTGTTAATGCCAAAAAAGCTATTCAGTCTATAATTCACAATGTCATGATACAAATATCAAGCCATTGTTGCAACGTCGTCTTAGATTAGATGGTTGACCCGTTGTACAGAGAATACTTGGTCGCCCCATTATTTCCTCAAAATCTAAAAGAGGACCCAATATTTTTTAGCCTAGCGGAAGTGCTGATTAGTATAAAAATATATTTACAATGTACACCCACATGAATATAAATACAGCAAGACAAATTTATACCAGGTCTGGACCTGCGTCATTGCATGCAACTGATTGAGATTATACAAGCATTAACCCCATGCATACTGATGTACAAAAATCCATGTGACAAATTGAGCTTTGTGAGGGAAGACAAAACTGGTTAAATTCCATTGCATTCTGGAGAAAATTGTTACTTGAAATTTCTTTATTTTGACATCAGAGAGCAGGGGTTTGAGCTACATGGCAAATCCGAAAATGGCAAACACGGTACAACTTAACATTACAAAGCTGGAGACCAAATGTAGAATGAATCGCTTAGATACAAACCAAGAAAGCTTTGACAAAAAAATTGTTCCAGACGGATGGACATACAGAGTCAAGAGGTTACTGGACTTGCTCACCGCTGGTGACGCAGGTAAAAAGCAAACATATTATCAAGTGTGCATAACAGCTTCAAACACTCCTAATATAAAATAAAAACACCTAAGCCTAACAGACAATTCAATCCTGCAGGTCTCATGATCACTGAATCATAAAACAGTAGCAATATTAATCTTCCACTAAAAGATAATACTGCACAGACCGCACTATAGAGGCATAAGAGCTGAATGGGTAAAGTCAAGCCATGGTTGGTAAAGGATTGACTTCACTTTGAGCCTATCACAAGTGACAACACAAGAAGGCATTCAAAAAAGACCAATAATTTTGATCTGGTGTTGTGCATAACAGACCTGTATGCCAACATTCAGCTTGCCAGTCTATTTAAAACTAATGGCTTAACTTCTTTTGAGCTGTATGTAGGCTACAAAATGACAACACAAGAAGGAACTCACAGATAGCGAAAAGTTCAATCTTGTGCAATTGTAAAATTCTATTTCAATAAAAAACAGTAGACCTGCATGTCAAGCTTTTGACTTCCAAGTTTAATTACCAGATATTGGTCTACAATAGTAGACTAGCACCACACAACTTCATGATTTTATGAGTGTAGACTCTGTAATGCCAGTGAAGGTTACAACCAACCATTACTAGAGTCTAGAAGGAAAGATTAACCTTCTGAATTCTTTTTTGATGTAGCTGAAACTAAGGTTAATTATGTCTATAAAAGAGATATAGAGGCTCTCCAATGAGTCCCTGTTCAATAATGAAATTTGCAGAAAAATAATTAATGCAATAACAAATAGATTTTCCCTTTAGGAAAATCCAAATAATAAAAAGTAAACACTCCGTCCCATGTACAGTAGATTGTGGCGAGAGTTTTTGGAGCAGCGACTCGAAATTTTCAGCGTTTGTTCTAGAAGCTCTGTCAAATACGACCACATCGCTGGAAAATCCAGAAACCCAGCACGTGGCCCGCGGGAACCTCGTGCGCATGCGCATACGCTCTTCTCGATTTCGAGAATGATGAAATGCGAAATTCGTCTCGCTCTTCGTGGCATGTGATGCAACAACTATTCGTGAACGCTGAGTGAAAATTTCATGGAAATCCGCCGAGAATTGGCTGGGAAATAGCGGTCTGAAGAGAGGAGGTAATTTTTTGAATTTGGTCTTTTTTCAAGCCGGTAGGAAAGAAGACGTGGTGAATGGGCGCAGACTGCCCTACTCATCCCTATCTGGGGTAGTTCCTCTTAAAACTTACAACTGGGTGTGACTGGTGACGAGTTGGCTGTAAATCGAAGTTGCTTCTTTAAGACCGCCACCCAGGGAACCCAATGCAACCTTTAAATCTTTGAGATACGTCAGAAGTTAAAAATAAAAAGAAATTGGCGGTAAGTGGGTTTTTGGCATGCAGGAAAAGATTCACGAAACTTTGCATATTAAACATTATTAAAATAGCACTTCAGATATACACGGACTGTGTCTTGACCGCTGAAGGTAGCGACTTGAAATTTTCAGGACTTCTTCTACGAAGCCTGGCCGACATGTTGGCACCGGAATCTAGTGTTTCCACTGCATGGAAGCCCACACGTCGCGTGGAAAGAGAGAGTACTATTCGTCCTGACTTTATCAGTTTGGAATGGACTTGGGCAGTGATGTAGACGGCTGTACAGCAGTGATTGAGCATAAAGTGCCAGGTTTTGGTGCCACATTGCTTGTCCTTCACCACTCGTAGTTTGTACCGTTGTCATACATTAATGTAGCCTCTTGTCATTTTAGCAACATTTGAGCCAGAACGCCACTAAGGTGGGAAAGTGCGGGGGTGGGGGGGGGGGGGGGGGGGGTAGGCTTAGGGTTAGTGTTAGTGGCTGGAGCTGGAGCTGCGGTGGGGGGGGGGGGGGGGGTTGTCTCTCCCAGACACTGTATTTAAACCTTAGATAATCGTTAGAATTTGAAGTTATAAGAAATTGGCGGTGAGTATCTTTTTGGCAGGAAAAGATTCACGAAAATTCTCTAATTTGACATTACAATTGCACTTCAGACAGACACGAGCTGTGTCGAGACCGCTGAAGACAGCGATTTGAAATTTTCAGAACTTGTTCTACGGAGCCTGTCCGATATTATGGCATCCAATGCGAGTGTCCAGACCACTTTGAAACATCGCCCATCGCGTGGAAAGTGAGAACACTATTCGTCCCGACTCTATCAGTTTGGAATGGACCTAGGCAGTGTTGTAGACGACTGTAGAGCTGCGACTGAGCATGAAGTCACTGTTTCTTGTGCCACCTTGCCTAACTGGCTTCAAGGTGTGATTTTGCATCTGTATATCGTCGAGACCGCCAGTAGTTTATACCGTTGCCATACGTTAAGGTAACCTGTTTTTTCATTTTCGCCAACTTTCGACCCACATTTGAGGTTACCTTCCTTCACCCTCATCTACAGCAAAATCTAGCAACAAGGGGTTTGTTTTTTTTTTCCATTTGATCTTAGGGTATAAAATGAGCTATCAATTGCTGAACTTTATTTCAAAAATCTCTCCTGGGATTCCGACCTACAAGCGATTTAAAATAAGGTATGTTTTGGCCCATTTTCTGTTTTTGTTGCCATGGTAACAAACGATTGCCAAACACTTTGACAAAAATTCATCGAATACCTTTTGGCCATGGTACATACTATCTACTTCCAAAATTCCAGCTGGCTAGCTTGAATAGTTATTGACATATAGTGCCAAATGCTTTAACTAGGCAGTTATTTGAAAATTAGCCTCGTTCTGAAATGCATGATAATACCTGGAGAAAAAACATTTTTGCCCCAAAATAAGCAGACTCCCTTGTTTCAACACTTTTTGTTAATTTCAACTCTATAGACCCATTGACTGCCAAGTTATTATGAAACATGTGCTTAGAAAGTATGTTTGTTTACAAATTTGAACTTCGAGCCTCGTTTTCACCTTGATCCTGCGACCCCGTAATTTTTGTTGTGAAAAATTTTGGCAGAAAACATAAAAAATGGAAAAAAATACTGATTATGTTTGTTTTAGACAAGCGTAATTCTGACAAGTCTGTCGAGAAATTAAGTCGATAGCTTTTTTCCTTCATGAGATATTGGCCTATGAATGTTTGGGCATTTTGGGCGTTTTGCCCAAGAAGAAACATTTTACCCCAAACACTGATGGTTTTATTTATTAGAACTCATGGCCCTCATTGATAGTTTTTATTTATGAGAACTAATGAATCTAGACATAATAAAGTAAAAAAAAAAACACAAGAAAATTTTTTTCAATTTTTGGTCACAGTGTCCCGGAGCCATGTTTGACTTCTAGCAGAAGCCAAACGAAGAACAACACCAATTCCAAAAGACGATAACTATTCATGTACACTGTGATTTCAACATTTCTACCCTTAGAAGCTTTCAAATCATCCTCGTTGTTGAGTACTGTGACGGCAAAGTAGCCCGGCCGTAACAAAAATTTCTGACTTTTGGTCGAAAATTTCCAAGTCCAAACCGAAATTTTTTCTGGTGCAAAAATTTTTTTTTTTTCGTCTCCAAATGGCCTGAAACGCATAAATAACCGAAAATAAAAATACGATTTTTCGCCACCATTTTGGATTGTCAGAAATTCGAATCGAAATTTTTTCGATGGTTTTTACAATTCGGTGATACAGTCCTCATTTCTAAGCCATTTTGGATGGTTCAGCATATCCATGTCCCGAGATTGAGTTCAAAAATGGTCAAATTTTGAAATTTTTTTTCGTTTCGAAAAATGTTTTGGCAGAAAGGTGTTAACTACATACATTTTTGTACCATATGCTGATAGAGGGGTGTATTGTTGACATGTCTGCGAAAATTTGAAGTCAATCGCCCTTTCCAGTCCAAAGATATGAGCTGCCGACTATTTTTGTTAAAGGGTTAACAAAAACATTTTCAGAAGAATGAGAATATGACGAGGGCTTACAACTTATGACCCTTTATGAGTACAGAAACTTTAAAAAACATCGTCAAGAGCGTTTTCGAGAAATAGTGAAAATAAAAGTGTGGAAGAATAATAAAAAAAAAAAAAAAAATAATCAATGCAATAACAAATAGATTTTCCCTTTAGGAAAATCCAAATAAAAAATTTTAATTTTTCTGTCCCACATTATCTTTAAGGCTACTTCGAACTTGCCTACACGGCAGGAGCAGTGGCCTACACTTTGCACAGCCCTTGTTTGATTCTAAGGGACTTCCAACCAGTCTTATCAAGGGCTACAGTTGCTTGTTTGATACCTTCTCTGAAATAAGGAAGCTTCGTATTGGTTCTAATCCACTACTTTCTAACCTTATTAGGCACTTTTCTCAGACCTAGGGTTTTGTGGATTATGCACAAGTGGAATTTGTCTTGGGTGCTCCATTGTTTGGGGGAGGTAGGGTAGCATTTGAGCCTCTTACTGATACTGATACAAGCTTTCTCACATACAGAACAGCCTTCTTGTAGGTCTTTGCTTCAGCCAGAACGGTTAGCAAGCTTCATGCACGCTCGGTTAACCCCACCCTGTTCAGAAGTGGCGCAGACAGTATCTCATTCACCACTGACTGTTCCTGTCTGGCTATCAATTACCAGAGGTTACTCCTCCACCCACCTGTATCAGGGCCTTTCCTCTTGTGGATGGTTATCGGCCAGTCTGCTGTCCAGTTCGAGCTATCGATCATTAACGTCAATTGAACTAGGCCTCTTCGGAAAGGTCAAAATAGATTCTTTTTTTTTTTCTCGTTCTTGGTAGAAAAAATATTTCTTCCCATTCCATCTCAAGATTGATTTGTTTTGCGCTGAAAAATTGTACTCTCGTTTGACGAGAACAGATCAGTTTATCCAATGTATCTCTGCTCATGAGATTCATGCTCTGTCCCTGTTCTGGGCATACGCCAATTCTGTGCCGAAAAATTACTCCACCTTCACCTTCTCTCTGAAACTTGCAGGTACAGACTGATGGCCTGTTCTGTTTGGATTCTCTTTCTGATGCCCAGGCTGTTATATCAGATCATTGCTAGTTGTGCCCTCACTAGACCTCATTCTGGTTGTAGTCCATGGTTTTCAGACTTAGCTTACCCAGTTTTTAGCTTAACTTGACATAGTCAAGATAAGCTATTGCCATCACGCGTGCGGAAGTCTGTTAGTCTGTGACGTCTGTTAGTCCGTGAGTCTGTGACGTCTGTTCACATTTTCCTTTAGCACTGGCTACACCCCACAGTTCTTGTCTGATCGTCACGAAATTTCATATGCAGGTTTGGGGTCATGTCTAGATGAGAACGTCCCCTTTTGGTCTCGATCGGGCAACCGGTATGGCTGCCGAGCCCAAAACCCGAAAACCATTAGCACAGTCTACAGGTCGTATTTATGAAGGGATTTCATTGTAACTTGGTAGGATGCCTCTGTATAATGCCTAGATGAGAACGTCCACTTTTGGGCATGATCTATCAACCGTGATGGCTGTCCAAGCCCGAAACCCAAAAACTTTTAGCACAGTCTGCAGGTCATGTTTAATGTGGAGGGATTTCATGGTAACTTGGTAGGATGACTCCTTATGATGTCTAGATGAAAATTTCCCCATTTGGGCATGATCTGCCAACCGTGACGACTGCCCGAGCCCAAAACCCGAAAACCTTTAGCACAGTCTACAGATCATATTTATCGAGGAATTTCATTGTAACTTGGTGGGTTGACTTTCTACAATGTCTAGATGAGAAAGTCCCCTTTTGGACATGATTGGGCAACGGTGACGGCTACAGGGGCCCGAAGCCCGAAAACCTTTAGCACAGTCTAGAGGTCATATTTATGAAGGGATTTCATTGTAACTTGGTAGGATGACTCCAAATAATGTCTAGATGAGAACGTCCCATTTTGATTGTGATCATGCAGCCTTGATGGGTGCCCGGGCCCAAAAACCTTTAGCATAGGTAAAAGGTCATATTTATGGAAGGATTTCATTGTAACCTGTTAGGTTGACTCCATATAATGCCTAGATGATGACATCCCATTTTGGTCGTGATTGGTCAGTTGTGATGGCTACAAGTTCCCGAAGCCCGAAAACCTTGAGCACAGTCTACAGGTCATATTTATGAAGGGATTTCATTGTAACTTCTAAGGATCACTCCAGATGATGCCCAGATGAGATTGTCCCCTATGGTTGCGATCATTCAGCCATGATGACTGCCCGAGCCCGAAGCCCGAAAACTTTTAGCACAGTCTACAGGTCATATGTATGAAGGGATTTCATTGTAACTTGGTAGGTTAACTTCATATAATGTCTAGATGAGAACGTCCCCTTTTGGACATGATTGGGCAACTGTGACGGCTAAAGGTGCCCAAAGACCGAAAACCTTTAGCACAGTCTACAGGTCATATTTATGAGGGGATTTCATTGTAACTTAGTAGGATGACTCCAAATAATGTCTAGATGAGAACGTTCCATTTTGATCGCGATCATTTAGCCTTGATGGGTGCCCGAGCCCAAAAACCTTTAGCATAGGTAAAAGGTCATATTTATGGAAGGATTTCATTTCTAACCTGTTAGGTTGACTCCATATAATGTAGGGCTGTCGCGATTATTCGATTAGTCGACTAACCGTCGACTTTTGAAGTAGTCGACGTTTTTTATTTTTAGTTGATCGTCGTTCATTTTCAAGGTGGTACACGTCTACTACACGTCGGGGCTAAATTGCATTGTTTTGTGAGGTGAATGATCAATGAAGGTGAATAACTTTAAATATCTAACCATAGTTAACATTCATATCCGGAAGACTGTACGACTGTCACTGACCGTGTAAGAAAGAACACTCACAGTTACTCGAGAAGAATAGATTCTTCTGAATTTCTCCAGTCTTGTACACACGAATGCACCCATTGGAAAACCCAAAGCGTGGAAGTGACAAAATTATGACGAAAGTCAGAACGTCAGATCACTTCTCAAAGTTCGGAACTTCAGACTAAGATCCAATTTTAACAACTGACGAGGGAATGCATAGATCTCAATGCTCAAAATTTCGAGAAACTTATTGCAGAAAGGAAACATATGCAGGAACGTTCTTTGGTAAATTCATTTTAATTCATCGGCTTCAATCTAGTTCAAACTTGGACCCGCAGTCAGTAATATTATTTTTGGGGTTGGTACATCCTACAGGACGTACCAACCCCAAAAATTATATTACGGACTGTGGGTCCAAGATTGAACTACATGTAGCTTCAGTCGGGACCGATTTGTTGTTCCCACAACCCCACTTCGTCTGAACACACTGGTGCCATTGTCATTTTCAGAGTTTTACGAACAGAAGAATGATTTGCTAAAAAATCATGGGAAGCGACTATTAATCGACTAACCGTCGATTACTGGTCACAATTAGTCGATTACAAAAAATGATAGTCGCGACAGCCCTAATATAATGCCTAGATGATGACATCCCCTTTTGGTCATGATTGGTCAGCTGTGATGGCTACAAGTGCCCGAAGCCCAAAAACCTTGAGCACAGTCTACAAGTCATATTTATGAAGGGATTTCATTGTAACTTCATAGGATCACTCCAGATGATGCCCAGATGAGATTGTCCCCTTTGGTTGCGATCATTCAACCATGATGGCTGCCCGAGCCCGAAGCCCGAAAACCTTAAGCACAGTCTACAGGTCATATTTATGAAGGGATTTCATTGTAACTTTGTAGGTTGACTTCATATAATGTCTAGATGAGAACGTCCCCTTTTGGACATGATTGGGCAACTTTGATGGCTAAAGGTGCCCGAAGCCCAAAAACCTTTAGCACTGTCTACAGGTCTTATTTATGAAGGGATTTCATTGTAACTTGGTAGGATGACTCCAAATAATGTCTAGATGAGAACGTCCTATTTTGGCCGTGATCATTCGGCCGTGATGGGTGCCCGAGCCCAAAAACATTTAGCATAGGCAAAAGGTTATATTTATAGAAGGATTTCATTGTAACCTGTTAGGTTGGCTCCATATAATGCCTAGATGATGACATCCCCTTTTGGTCGTGATTGGTCAACTGTGATGGCTACAGGTGCCCGAAGCCTGAAAACCTTGAGCACAGTCTACAGATCATATTTATGAAGGGATTTCATTGTAACTTTGCAGGATCACTCCAGATGATGCCCAGATGAGATTGTCCCCTTTGGTTGCGATCATTCAACCATGATGGCTGCCCGAGCCTGAAGCCCGAAAACCTTTAGCACAATCTACAGGTCATATTTGTGAAGGGATTTCATTGTAACTTGGTAGGTTGACTTCATATAATGTCTAGATGAGAACGTCCCCTTTTGGACATGATTGGGCAACTGTGACGGCTTCAGGGGCCCAAAGCCCAAAAACCTTTAGAACAGTCTACAGGTCATAATTATGAAGGGATTTCATTGTAGCTTGGTAGGATGACTCTAAATAGTGTCCAGATGAGAACGTCCCCTTTTGGTCACGATCATTCAGCCTTGATGGCTGCCCGAGCCCAAAAACCTTTAGCATGTCTGTAGGTCGTATTTATGGAAGGATTTCATTGTAACTTGTTAGGTTGACTCCATATAATGCCTAGATGATGACATCCCCTTTTGGTTGTGGTTGGTCAACTGTGATGGCTACAGGTGCCTGAAGCCCAAAAATCTTGAGCACAGTCTACAGGTCATATTTATAAAGGGATTTCATTGTAACTTCATAGGATCACTCGAGATGATGTCCAAATGAGAATGTCCCCTTTTGATTACGATCATTCAACCATGATGGCTGCCCAAGCCTAAAGCCCAAAAACCTTTAGCACAGTCTTCAGATCATATTTATGAAGGGATTTCATTGTAACTTGGTAGGCTGACTTCATGTAATTTCTAGATGAGAACAGCCCCTTTTGGACACCATCAGGCAACTGTGTTGGCTACAGGAGCCCAAAGCCCGAAAATCTTTAGCACAGTCTACAGGTGATATTTATCAAGGGATTTCATTGTACCTTGGTAGGATGACTCTAAATAATGTCTAGATGAGAACGTCCCCTTTTGGTCGCGATCATTCAGCATTGATGGCTGCCCGAACCCAAAACCCCAAAACCTTTAGCATAGTCTATTGGTCATATTTATGAAAGGACTTCATTGTAACCCGTAAGTTTGACTCCATATAATGCCTAGATGATGACATCCCCTTTTGGTCGTGATTGGTCAGCTGTGACGGCTTCAGGGGCCCGAAGCCCAAAAACCTTGAGCACAGTCTACAGGTCATATTTATGAAGGGATTTCATTGTAACTTTGTAGGATCACTCCAGATGATGCCCAGATGAGAATGTCCCCTTTTGGTTGCGATCATTCAACCATGATGGCTGCCAGAGCCCAAAGCCCAAAAACCTTTAGCACAGTCTACAGGTCATATTTATTAAGGGATTTCATTGTAACTTGGTAGGTTGTCTTCATATAATGTCTAGATGAGAACGTCCCCTTTGGACACAATTGGGAAACTGACGGCTACAGGAGCCCGAAGCCCGAAAACCTTTAGCACAGTCTACAGGCCATATTTATGAAGGGATTTTAATGTAACGTGATAGGATGACTCGTTTTGGAAAAATTTCACTGTAACTTGGTAACTTTTGTTGATATACGTTAACTGTGATGGCCACATACATTAACTGTGAGGTCATATTAACCCACCCCTCAGCTCTTTAGTACAGTGTACACCTCATATTATTTTTATCATAAACATAGCATACAGGGAACAGAAATGAACATATTCCCAATTATCATAATTCTTGTCTTATTTCATAATCCTTTCATAAACATTGAGCATTATCCTTTTCATCAAACACAACACATAAGTTAAGCTACAGTGTCATTGACACTTTCATTTTTAGCTCGCCAACTTTAGTTGTGTGAGCTTATGGCATGGCTCGATCGGTCGGCGTCAGCGTACGTGTCCAATAATGTTAAAGTTTCTGTTTAGGTCACTTATTCGCCCTATTTCCATATCATGGCTTTTATAATGCTGTTATATGATGATTATTATCATTTTACCATGATTTAACCCCTCAGACCCAACATTTTAGCCATTTTTCTTGACATTTTTAGTTGCGTTTAGTTTTCTGTTGAGCTCAGAATTTCATGTTTAACTAAGTGTTTAGGTCAGCTGCTGTGTTCCTTCTCTTCCAATGGCACTTATATTCATCATACATGTTCCTCAGTATCATTGTTCCATGATTAACCCCTCATACCCTGCATTTTAAACATTTTTCTTGACATTTTTAGTTGCGTTTAGTTTTCTGTTTAGCTCGGAATTTCATGTTTAACTTAGTGTTTAGGTCAGCTGCTGTGCTCCTTCTCTTCCCATGGCACTTATATTCATTATACATGTTCCTCAGTATCATTGTTCCATGATTAACCCCTCATACCCTGCATTTTAAACATTTTTCTTGACATTTTTAGTTGCGTTTAGTTTTCTGTTCAGCTCAGAATTTCATGTTTAACTAAGAGTTTAGGTCACCTGCTGTGCTCCTTCTCTTCCAATGGCACTTATATTCATCATACATGTTCCTCGGTATCATTGTTCCATGATTAACCCCTCATACCCTGCATTTTAAACATTTTTCTTGACATTTTTAGTTGCGTTTAGTTTTCTGTTTAGCTCGGAATTTCATGTTTAACTTAGTGTTTAGGTCAGCTGCTGTGCTCCTTCTCTTCCCATGGCATATATTCATTATACATGTTCCTCAGTATCATTGTTCCATGATTAACCCCTCATACCCTGCATTTTAAACATTTTTCTTGACATTTTTAGTTGCGTTTAGTTTTCTGTTTAGCTCAGAATTTCATGTTTAACTAAGTGTTTAGGTCAGCTGCTATGCTCCTTCTCTTCCAATGGCACTTATATTCATCATACATGTTCCTCAGTATCATTGTTCCATGATTAACCCCTCATACCCAGCATTTTAAACATTTTTCTTGACATTTTTAGTTGCATTTAGTTTTCTGTTTAGCTCAGAATTTCATGTTTAACTTAGTGTTTAGGTCAGCTGCTGTGCTCCTTCTCTTCCCATGGCACTTATATTTATTATACATGTTCCTCAGTATCATTGTTCCATGATTAACCCCTCATACCCTGCATTTTAAACATTTTTCTTGACATTTTTAGTTGCGTTTAGTTTTCTGTTTAGCTCAGAATTTCATGTTTAACTAAGTGTTTAGGTCAGCTGCTGTGCTTCTTCTCTTCCCATGGCACTTATATTCATCATACATGTTCCTCAGTATCATTGTTCCATGATTAACCCCTTATACCCTGCGTTTTAAACATTTTTCTTGACATTTTTAGTTGCGTTTAGTTTTCTGTTTAGCTCAGAATTTCATGTTTAACTTAGTGTTTAGGTCAGCTGCTGTGCTCCTTCTCTTCCCATGGCACTTATATTCATCATACATGTTCCTCAGTATCATTGTTCCATGATTAACCCCTCATACCCTGCATTTTAAACATTTTTCTTGACATTTTTAGTTGCGTTTAGTTTTCTGTTTAGCTCAGAATTTCATGTTTAACTAAGTGTTTAGGTCAGCTGCTGTGCTCCTTCTCTTCCAATGGCACTTATATTCATCATACATGTTCCTCAGTATCATTGTTCCATGATTAACCCCTCATACCCTTCATTTTAAACATTTTTCTTGACATCTTTAGTTGCGTTTAGTTTTCTGTTTAGCTCAGAATTTCTTGTTTAACTTAGTGTTTAGGTCAGCTGCTGTGCTCCTTCTCTTCCCATGGCACTTATATTCATCATACATGTTCCTCAGTATCATTGTTCCATGATTAACCCCTCATACCCTGCATTTTAAACATTTTTTTGACATTTTTAGTTGCGTTTAGTTTTCTGTTTAGCTCGGAATTTCATGTTTAACTTAGTGTTTAGGTCAGCTGCTGTGCTCCTTCTCTTCCCATTGCACTTATATTCATTATACATGTTCCTCAGTATCATTGTTCCATGATTAACCCCTCATACTCTGCATTTTAAACGTTTTTCTTCACATTTTTAGTTGCGTTTAGTTTTCTGTTTCGCTCAGAATTTCATGTTTTACTTAGTGTTTAGGTCAGCTGCTGTGCTCCTTCTCTTCCCATGGCACTTATATTCATCATACATGTTCCTCAGTATCATTGTTCCATGATTAACCCCTCATACCCTGCATTTTAAACATTTTTCTTGACATTTTTAGTTGCGTTTAGTTTTCTGTTTAGCTCAGAATTTCATGTTTAACTAAGTGTTTAGGTCAGCTGCTGTGCTCCTTCTCTTCCAGTGGCACTTATATTCATCATACATGTTCCTCAGTATCATTGTTCCATGATTAACCCCTCATACCCAGCATTTTAAACATTTTTCTTGACATTTTTAGTTGCGTTTAGTTTTCTGTTTAGCTCGGAATTTCATGTTTAACTTAGTGTTTAGGTCAGCTGCTGTGTTCCTTCTCTTCCCATGGCACTTATATTCATCATACATGTTCCTCAGTATCATTGTTCCATGATTAACCCCTCATACCCTGCATTTTAAACATTTTTCTTGACATTTTTATTTGCGTTTAGTTTTCTGTTTCGCTCAGAATTTCATGTTTCACTTAGTGTTTATGTCAGTTTCTGTGTTTTACTTTTACGAGGTTGTGTTTAGGTAAGCTTTGTCGCATGTTATGAGCCTGTTTGATACAGTTCTTGTGTTTGCCAAAGTTACTATCAAAGAGGAATGTTGGTGAGCTATAGGGCGTTGGCGTCCTTCTTGTTTTTGTTAGCTTTGCTTGTTTTTCAGCATTTTTTTCTCAAGTAGTCAGTTGTGGATACCTCACTGCAGAGGATTTCTCCCGGGCACTGACTATATTCACTTAGGTGTTACTTACAGTTGTGCACAAAATAATAATGTCGCCAGCCTAGTTAGTGTTCCAAAAAATAGGTGTAAGACATTTCAAGATAGTCATTCACATTTGCTGGTCTTCACTTGTGGAATAATTTACCTGATCATTAAAAAGACTCAAATGTCATCACTTTATTAGCATGAGCCCAATAACCTGAACAGCCCCTTAGAATATGGTTCTTTGTCCACCAAACTATAATTTTGGGGCTATATAAATGGGTATATTATTATTATTATTATTATTATCATCATCATCACAGTTGTTGACCATAGGGCCTCCCCAAATTCATTACTGTGTTTATGTTCAGAATACTCCTCCCCTCTTTTCACCTTACTCTTTGTTTGCAGAATCATATTGGAATTAACTTCTGATAGCTTCTGATACATACTCAGCGAGTCACGATTGCGAGTCAGGGAAGGTAACACCAGCTTGGCAAGCAGAAAAGCTGTGCTCGCCAGCAGATGCTATTTCGATCAAAATCTGCTGCTTTTGTACCAGTTTTCTGTTTCCCAAAATGTTTTCGGAAAACTTTTAAAGAACTTTGAGTTAGGATCTATGCACTTATGGCAAGCCTATAGTAAACAATTGGGGTAGTTATGTAAAGTAACTAATTTTACAAGAAAAATTTGTTTTCTAGAGAGTTAATGCCCTTTGTTTGTTGAATTTTGCTTGAAATTTCATTTGTTTATGCAATTACTTGAAAAAGAAACATCCGATTTCAATAAATTTTGATATTGTGCTTTGTATTAATATCGTCTTGGACATGTTAAAAAACATTATGATTACTTCATAAAAATTGGGAGAGTTATTGCCCTTTGTTGGTTCCATTTACTCACAGTTTTGATGTTTATTTGAAAAGTAAAACATCAGATTTCAGTAAATGTTCATGTTGCTTTATATTTACATTCTCATGGATTAGATCGAAAATTAAGATGATTTGCTGAAAATTGAGAGTTATTGGCCTTTGTGTGTTCCATTTTTAGGTCACCGACAAAGTTGTATGAGCTTATATCATAGCCCGAGGTGCGTCGGCGTCAATACTTGTGTTAAAATTATTGTAAGAGTCCACTTTGACTTTCCCACCTGTTACTATGAAACTCATACTCTTTCTTTGGCTTACAATTACCCACAGACCCTTACCCAGTGATATTTTGTAGAATTTTAGAGTGTTTTTGCAATGTTAGATATTTTTGTAAGTATGGACCTGGAAAATTTCTTACCTGTTTTGCTATATATGAATGGAGGCTACCACCCAAAAAATTTAGCACAGTCTACAGGTCGTATTTATGAAGGGATTTTATTGTAACTTGGTAGGATGCCTCTGTATAATGTTTAGATGAGAATGTCCAGTTTTGGTTGTGATTGATCAACTATGGCGGCTGCAAGAGCCTGAAACCCAAAAACATTTTGCACAGTCTACAGGTCATATTTATAATAGGTTTTCATTGTAACTTGGTAGGATGACTTTGTTTAATGTCTAGATGGGAACATCTCCTTTTGGTTGCAATCGGTCAACTGTGACTGCTACACGGGCCTGAAGCCCAAAAACCTTTAGTACAGTCTACAGGTCATATTTATGATGGGGTTTTATTGTAACTTGTTAGGCTGACTCTGTATAGTGTCTGGATGAGAACATCCTATTTTGGCCGTGATCAGTCAGCCGTGACAGCCACACAGTTATGTGACCTATATTTGTTTAGCATCATTTACAGTTCATATTTATGAAGCAATTTCATTCTAACTTGGAAGGTTGACTTGGTGTGATGTCTAGATGAGACTGACATATTTTGGTCATGATCTAGATTCCTTTAGCACTGCTTACAGGTTGTTTTTATGAAGGGATTTCATTGTAACTTGGTGGGATAACTTGGTATAATATCTAGATGAGACTCCTATTTTGGTCATCATCAGTCTACCGTGACCACTGAACCATCACGTGACCTAGATTTCCTTAGCAAAGTCTACGAGTTATATTTATGAAGGGATTTCATTGTAACTTGGTAGGATGACTAATTTTGGAACTATTTTACTGTAACTTGGTAACTTTGGTTGACATACCTTACCTGTTAGGGCCACATCAGGCCAGGTCTTAATTCTTTAGAACAGTGCACCTCACATTATTCTTATTGAAAACATAGCACACAGGGAACAGAAATTAACATATTCTCAATTATCACAATTCTTGTCTTATTTCATAATCCTTCCTTAAGCATTGAACATTATCCTTTTCATCAAACACTACACACAGTCAAGTTAAGCTACAGTGTCATTGACACTTTCAATAAAATATGTTGCACTGTCATTGTGCATGTCTTCAGAAGTGCTAATGATTTACTTTGAACAGTTATTTCTAATTAACCTACCTTACAGTTGTTTACAACATGCTTGCATTACAGTGGAAGTCCCAAACTCTGAAAAATACTCTCTATTTTCTTCTTTTCCAAGTAATTTGGGAAAGAAAAGTGGTGCAAAAGCACTAAAAAAAAAATAAGCCAAAACTGAGTCGAGTGTGACCGGCATACACCCAGTAGGGGACACTCTTCTCCTTGTACAAATCCATGGCTTCTGGAACCAGTGTGCAGACGTATAACCGTGTCATTCTTTTTTCTTTCGGCATCTTGTCAAGATGCAGATCGTTTTGCTCATCAACAGTGATACCTTTTGACTCGATGTTGATGATGTTCCTGTTCTGAATTGTGGCCCCTGTGGGAAACTCGGGAAGTGAAGCTATGCCTGTTCACTGTGGTAAACAGGCTCTGTTTTACTGGTAAAATAGGACCAGTCACCAATGCTTTGCAGGTGCAAACCCTCTCTAAAATGGGCAACATGCCTTATTAGCACTCACCCCTGGTCTTGAGTTGATACTCATGTTGTGGTCATGATTAGCCATTCTGCAAAACTATGTGATCTTAAACACCAATAAATAAAAAATCTGAATTGTAGATTCATAGCAGTTTCTTCACTATCCAGACATACAGGGCTGTGTTTTTATATATTCTCTCGATTATTTACTGTATTTTTCGTGAAAATCTCTAGACCGATTTTGCGCCCAATTTTCGCGTTCCATGCTGTTTCGGTCTTTTGTTCATTAATGCTAACCCTTTGGGTTCTGCTTTTATCTGAGTTAGGTGTCAGCTGGGGCTGTTGTACAGTAGCATCTTTTCTCCCCTCTGTTGAGGGTAGAATTTCTGCCAGTTCCCTTTTTGGCTGTTGGGGTACTTTTCTGTTCTTGTTGGGTCTTTGTTTCCTGCCATCTTACTCTGGTAGCTGGGGGTGTCCTGATTAATTTTTTCTTTGGGTTCATCTTCCCATCTACATTTCTCTCATCAGATATGCCTAGGATGATACCTTGCGCGCGATTTTTGTTGTCTTAGCATTTTGAAGTTTCCCGTTATTCATGCTCCACTTTTTATGGGTGTTCTGTTGAAAGACCCTGTGTACAGTGTGGTCTTGCACCTTTTGGGCTTCAGTCTATCGTGTAGTTCAGGCACATGCCATTTCCACCCGTTCCCATGGGAAGGGGAATGCAGTCGTAAGGGGCTTTCTGAACCGACTCTGTCTGGAGAGAGTTCTACCCCCTCGGTGGGTGTTTTTGTTTCACCTTTGTCAACAGTATTGATGTATCCGCTCCTGCTGCTGCTCCGTTGGTGACGTTATCAGTCACCCTTTCAGTCAGCCTCGGCTTATCCATGCAGACCGGGGATTTGTGCTTCTTTGGATGTGGGATATCGGCCTCAACCTCCCCTGGCTTAAACTCGGCAAAGTCCAAAGTGGTTGCCAGCCGATTCCTCTATTGTGGTCGCTCAGCCGTCGAGCCCAGCAGGTTTTGATTTGGATTCAGATGCCCATGGTGGGGACACTGTGGACTCTGTTGTGCCTCCGTCCATGCACTCTGGTCCTTCGGGCAGTTTTGCAGGCCCGGCATTTTTTGTGCAACCTGGGCCATCAGTCACTCAGAGGTCTGTGGCGACTCTCCAGAGTTCCTGCTCTTCAGATTCTCGGGGTATTTCATACCCCTTTGAGCATCTGTATTCAGATGTTCTCGGCTGCCACCCGTCCCACCCGTCGCCCCATGTTGCGTGTTCTAGAGGATGGTGACCCTTTGCTGGTTTAGAGGGTCAGATGCAAAGCCACTTTGCCGGGCCATTTCCACCTCAATACAGGTTGTAAGCTTAGGGAGGCCCTCTCCTTGCTCTTGCAGGTTCTTTTCAAGAGCCTTCCCATTGCGTCCAGCGAGGCTTCTAGTGGCTTCCAGGTGCCCTCCGAGGTGCTGCTTCCCGGGATTGGAAGCAAGTCACTTTCTGATTCTCCTGGTGTTACTACACCATGGGAGACATCGGCTGGTATGCCCGACATGGGCTATGTGTCTTCTGACGTTGAGAGCCGTCAGTCTTGTGACTTGGGGGTGGCCCTTATCCTTGTGTTTCAGTTCCTTCAGGAACTCAAACCGTCAGACCAGCCGGAAGTTTCAGCCAGGCCGTGATCATCGGTTGCGCACCTATAGCCTATGGAACAACCTGCTTCTGGGCACCTTAGACCATACCGGTCGGTACAAGTGGTTGAAGCTTTTGCAGCATTGGACTCAAAGCTGAGTTCCAAGACTATGAAGACTTCATTCTTCACTAGGCTGATACCTTCTTGCCCCTGTGCATTATCATTCCTACGATTCTGCCAATCAGTCGGTTTTCCAGACTTTGATGGTCTTGGATCAGGATCCCTCGAGCTTTCCAAGCCCAAGTCAGATGTTATTCCTATGGTGACTTTGGAGTCCATGTTGGGCTTATCCAGAGAGATGCTAGGCAAGCTTTCTCTCTCAGATCACGTCGTCTCTGCCTTGGCTGCTTATCTGCCTCCAGATGAGTTTGATGACATACAGGCTCACTAGGCTGATACCTTATTGCCCCTGTGCATTATCATTCCTACGATTCTGCCAATCAGTCGGTTTTCCAGACTTTGATGGTCTTGGATCAGGATCCCTCGAGCTTTCCAAGCCCAAGTCAGATGTTATTCCTATGGTGACTTTGGAGTCCATGTTGGGCTTATCCAGAGAGATGCTAGGCAAGCTTTCTCTCTCAGATCACGTCGTCTCTGCCTTGGCTGCTTATCTGCCTCCAGATAAGTTTGATGACATACAGGCTCCTTTGCATGTGATCTATAAGGCACTCATTCATCTTACTCACACACATGCCTGTAAAACGGCTAATTAGAAAGTAGTTCGGTGGGGCACTGTGTTAGACACAAGCTGTTCCCTTCCTGAAGGGCGGCGCACTGCTCTTCGATCTGCTTCTTTGGTAGGGTCGCGACTATTCCATGATTCTGTGGCGATGGTCCAAGATGATGTCCTGCATCATTCCAAAGATCAGCTGCTGCTTCGCCAGCTTGATCTGCCTTCTGCTGGAGGCCGAGGCTGTTCCAAGCCTAACAAATGCCCATCTGCTTGCTCTGTGCTTGCTTCCACTTCTTTCTCTTACTCACATGGTAAGGGTACATGATGGCAGTCTAGAGGGAGGTCTCAGGATCCTTCATCTAGCAGAGGTGGTGGTTTCTCCTCTCACGGGCCTCGCCAGGGCTCAAAATGAAGGTCCTCACCTCGATTCATCCCAGGGTGGCGGAAGGATATCAGAGTTTGCAGACCATTGGGCCACAATCACATCCGATCCTTGGATGTTGGATGTTGTTTGGTCTGGTCTGTGGATATTCTTTCGGAGGCTCCCCACTGTGTCGAGAGTGCCTCTTCCAACCCAATCAAAGGGGCGATTGAGGTCATCTAGAACATTCATTCAGTGGGATTTTATTCCCGCCTGTTCTTTAAACCAGTCTATCATTGCTCCCAAGTTAGCATGGAGACTTTCAGGTTGGTTCGCCGCTCCATTCACCAGGGGGATTTTGCTTCCAGCATAGACCTACGAGATGCTTACTTTCATGTTTCGATTCATCGTACATCGCAAAATTATCTCTTGGGCGAATTTACCATTTCAAGGCCATGCCTTTTGTTCTCAGCCTGGCTCTTTGGGCCTTCACCCAACTGATGTTGCATGTGATAGCCTTCCTTCGCACTCAGTCCAGGGTGACTACTTCGGCGTATCTGGTCAATATCCTCCAGAGGCACTCCAATGCTGCTCTTCTGGAGTCAGATGTCATCACACTGTTGAGTCTGTCCGCATTGCTAGGGTTCAGAGTCAATGAGGAGAAGTCGGACCTGGTCCTTTCTCAGTTGTTTTGTCATCTGGGGATGGACTTCCTTACTTGGCTGAATACGGTGGTGGTTTCTCAGGCGAGGGCTGTGATTCTCTCAGCTTTCACCCTGACTCCATCCCAGTCCACGTCCGCAACAGCTCAGAGTATTCTGATCGGTGGCGGATCTCATTCCTCTACATGTTGGTCGGCTGCATTGCAGACCTTTCCAACACTTTCTGCTCAGTCGTTGGAGGCCAAATGTCGATCCTCTGGATCAGGTGGTTCAGTTACAAGCATCTCTTCATCGTCACCTTCTTCCCTGGTTGGATGTTCAGTGGATTATGCAGGGAGTTCTGTTGGATTCGCCCATGTTCAATCGTGTTCTCACGGCAGATGCCAGCGATCTCGGATGGTGTGCAACATTGGATCTTGGTTATGGGACCATGATCAAGCAGCTCTTCTTATCATCCAGAAGGAGCTTCTTGCTCTTCTTCTGAGTTTCCGGCAGTGGATCCCCCACCTTTCGATTGGTCAGGTCCTTCTGTTGTCTGACAATTCGACAGTGGTCACATTTGGAACCAGGGCGGCACACACTCTGTTCCCATGTACGAATTGGCTCGGGATCTTCTACTGCTGGCCCAGGATGTCACATTCCCGGTCGTCTGAACGTCCAAGCTGACGCAGGGTCATTTCCACCGAGCGGATGGTTCACTGGGCAGTGTTCCAGTCACTTTGCGATCTCTTGGGTTGTCCCCACAATGATCTTTTTGTGACCTGTTGGAACCCTCAGATGGACACTTTCGGCTTTTGTCCTGAATGCTCTGTCACTCGATTGGAATGGTCTAGTCGGCTACACTTTCACTCTGGTTCCGATTCTGCCTCAGGTTATAGCTAAGATACGAACCTGCAGTTGTCGAATCATTCTGAGTGCTCCCCTGTCGCTTCAGCAAGTGTGGATCAATCAGCTCCGCTCTCTGTCGGCGGCAGTTCTGGCACGTCTTCCTCTATGTCGCGACCTTCATCGCCAAGGTCACGCAAGTAGGTTTCACGTAGACCCAATTTCATTGTGCCTTCAAGCATATCTTTTGTCAGGTCCATGTCTCCTCAGTAGAGTTTTTTTTCGAGATGAGCAGTGGAGTGCATTTTCTTCTTTAAGGCAGCATTCCACTGGTTTAGCCTATACAGCTAAGTGGAAGGTCTTCTGTCGATAGTGTGCTGATCACTTTGTTATACCCCCGCTTCGAAGAAGTGGGGGCTATATAGGAATCGCCCTGTACGTACGTCCGTCCGTACGTACGTCTTTCCGTCCGGACAAATTCTTGTGTGCGCAACTCCTCCTACATTATTGAACCGATTTTGATGAAACCTTCATCTCTACTAAGTGAACATGTGCATATTCCAAACTTTTTGATCTGCGACAATTTTAACCAGGTTATCTCTCTTGAACTTTGATTTAATATGGGTTTCTATATGAAATTCTTGTGTGCGCAACTCCTCCTACATTTATCAATCAATTTGGACAAAACTTTTCAGACATCATCACTACTAAGTGAACATGCGCATATTCCAAGATTTTTGATCTGCGACAATTTTAACCAGGTTATCTCCCTTTGACTTAGATTTATTGTGTCTTTCCATCCGAACAAATTCTTGTGTGCGCAACTCCTCCTACATTAATGAACCGATTTTGATGAAACCTTTCAAACATCATCTCTACTAAGTGAACATGTGCATATTCCAAACTTTTTAATCTGCGACAATTTTAACCAGGTTACCTCTCTTGAACTTTGATTTAATATGGGTTTCTACATGAAATTCTTGTGTGCGCAACTCCTCCTAGATTTATCAATCAATTTGGACAAAACTTTTCAGACATCATCACTACTAAGTGAACATGCACGTATTCCAAGATTTTTGATCTGCAACAATTTTAACCAGGTTATCTCCCTTTGACTTAGATTTATTATGTCTTTCCGTTCGAACAAATTCTTGTGTGCGCAACTCCTCCTACATTAATGAACCGATTTTGATGAAACCTTTCAGACATCATCTCTACTAAGTGAACATGTGCATATTCCAAACTTTTTGATCTGCGACAATTTTAACCAGGTTATCTCTCTTGAACTTTGATTTAATGTGGGTTTCTGCATGAAATTCTTGTGTGCGCAACTCCTCCTACATTTATCAATCAATTTGGACGAAAGTTTACAGACATCATCACTACTAAGTGAACATGCGCATATTCCAAAATTTCTGAGCTGTGGCAATTTTTACTAGGTTTTCTCCCTTTAACTTTATTTATGGGTTTCTACATGAAATTCTTGTGCGTGCAACTCCTCCTACATTTATCAATCAATTTTGAGGAAACCTTTCAAACATTATCACAACTAAGTGAACATACGCATATTTCCAAATTTTTGATCTGCGACAATTTTAACCAGGTTATCTCCCTTTAACTTGGATTTATTATGGGTTTTCAAATGGGATTCTTGTGTGTGCAACTCCTACATTAATGAACCGATTTTGAATACATGTTGCACATTGTAAATGTGTTTTTCCAAATGTAAACCATATATGTGTGGGCTCTTTAAGTATTCAGTGCTGTTCTGTGGAAGGCCACATGCAAATACAAATTTCAACAAAAAAAAATTATCGTTATGTATACATTTCCTTATGGCCTTCACCTACATGATCAGAAGTGCATTCCTCTAAAAACCCAAAGCGGGGGTATTAATCACCTTCAGTGTTAGTTCTAGTTGATTATGCGATCCTTTGATAACACTTATTGTAGAGTTTCTGGTCTATCTGTTTGATTCTCGGGGTCTCTGTTACCATCAAAGGGTGCAGGTTCATGCACTAATTCGTACCTCTCCAAGCTTTTTTTGGCACTTTTCTTTGAAAAGACCTAAGATTTTTGCAGCTTACCCCAAGATGTTACCTTTTATTGGGTGCAGCCTGGCAGGGGGGATTTGTTCGAACCTTTATCCCAGGTGGATGTGTGTTTCCTCGCATACAAGACAGCTTTTTTCTGATGGCTTTTGTCTCAGCTAAAAGGATTAGCGAGCTTCACGCCCTCTCGGTTGATCCAGCCTTTTTCAGGACCTCCACCAACAGTGTTACTTTACCACTGATTGCTCCTTTCTGGCCACGAATCAGATGCCAGAAACTACTCCATCTCCTATCTGTATCAGGGCTGTTCCTTCTGCTGCGGGTACTCGCCCTTTGCTCTGTCCGGTGCGTGCAATTCGCTTTCACCTCAACCGGATGCAGTTCATTAGGAAAGACAGGAAAAGATTATTTCTGTCTCTTATCCCTAGTCGACAGATCTTTCCTCCATCGATGGATTTGTCTTGCTATTCGCGTGTCATATGCTCATCTAGTGACTGACGTTTGTATTACCAATCGCCTTTCTGCTGACGAGGTGCGTGCATTGTCTACCTCCTGGGCTTAAGCTAACTCCGTCAAGTTGTCGGATATTATGCAGGCAGCCTCCTGGAGAAATGCTTCTGCCTTCTCCACCTTCTATCTGTGTCAGTTGCAGGAGCAGTCTGAGGACCTTTTTTTCTTTAGGCTCTCTTTCTTCTGCTTAGGTCGTCATCAACCCTTGCCATTAGGGTTCTTGCAAGGTCAGTTCCAGCCCTGTTCTTGGTACTGTCCTTCCTGTCTGTGTGTCACACAGGGCCATACACCTCATCTCTCATTATCATTTACTAATGGTTGTGATGCTATGGTTTTATAGGCCTTGGGAACTCTTCTTCTGTCCATGGTTCCAGTGCAGTCGGGTTATGTGGTGGTTGGTTATGCGATTCCCTCCTCTTGTCTATTCAGACTATTGTAAACAGTTGTAAGGTAGGTTGATAAGAAATTTAAATTTTATAGTAAATTTCCTTTCTTATAACTTTACATGGAGGCCCTTCCATCTTCTTATTCGGGTAGGAATCCTTCCTCCCTACTGATCACATAACTCCAGTGTTGGCAGATTCAAATAGAATAACACGTTGTTATATGTCTGCACACTGGTTCCGGAAGCTATGGTTTAGTACAAGGAGAAGAGTGTCCCGTACTGGGTGTGCACCAGTCGTACTCAACCCAGTTTTGGATTATTTTTTTCTTGGTGCTTGGGAAAGAAGAAAATATAGAGTATTTTTCTGAGTTAGGGACCTCCACTGTAATGCAAGCCTGTTGTAAACAATTGCAGTAGATATAATAAGAAAGGAAATTTACTATACATTTTGTAGGTACAATGGAGACAATCAATCTCTGGAAAATACAACTGTAAAAAGTTTTGTAGAATTGACTTAAGGATTTTGTATGGAAGGGGATGTGTGGTTAAATATGTGTGCAAAAGGTGCCCAAATTAAGATCACCTTTTATATATTTTACTTCGGAGTCTCCTCTTTGTAAACAAATATTTTACAATTGTCTTATACATGTATTTGAGATCATTTCTTTGTTGGGTCACAAGCAATCTTTTTATGCAAAAAGTGGAAATTTCTAGTTATTCAGAAAATGTTAAGTAAAGGTTTAATATAAATTCTATTATTTGTTTCAGTAAAAACAATGTCAAAGACTATTACCCTTGTAACAGGAAATGTGAAAAAGCTTGAAGAATTTGTTCAAATATTGGGTACTGATTTTCCACATAAGGTTAGTATGTTAAAAATATCAGTTGTAAATGATTTTGTATAGAAAACTAAAACACAGCCATTACCATACTATGCAGAACAAGAATCATAGTTTGTAATTTTTTCCCATTTTTTTTCAACCAAGCTATACTATAGGATCATTTGTTCATTTTGTTATAACAAACATCTTAATCTCATTCCTGTGGGAGATAAAAGGAAATAGTACTGTGATTCGATCATGACACACTTTCAACAGTGGGTCAATATTTCGTGAATAAAATATTGCAAAATCAAGACCATGTCAAAAAAAAACCTTGAAGTCAGTGTTCTTGTATTTCTCATTTAAACCTTTACCCAACACAGACGATATCAAAATTTATTATTTTAAATATCATATTTAAAAAAATTTCAACAAAACCATATCATGTGACCCCTCATTGGAACGTGCTCAATGAGCTCGTTCCAAAGAGGGGTCACATGATATGGTTTTGTTGAAATTTTTTGAAAAATATTTTTTCAGCTGCTGAATTTGCATATTACGTGGGCAGATGTGGCCGATTCATTGGGTAAAGGGTTAACAGGTGTGATTCTTCAGTGCTTCTGGGAGATACATGTAAGCAAACAGGGAATTCCGACCAGATCGCGCATGCATCACTGTGCAGTCAAAATTCATTGTCTGCATTTTTGTTTTATGATTACAGCACTGTACATGTGATGTTAGGAAATAGATGTAGATTAGGCTTTGTTTTAAAATAAAATAAGTATTTTCCAACCAGTGGGCCTCTCACAGGGTGTGCACATCCTTGAAAAGTCCTTGAATTTCAATCTAACTCCTTGAATTTTGAAAATTCAAAAAATGTACTTGAAAAGTACTTGAAAATCCATCAGACTCCTTGAATGTCCTTGAATTTTGCCTTATATCATTTTTACCTGTGTAATAGTGGGCAATTGAAACATCTCTTTTGTACTTTTTGTTGTTGTTGAAAAACAAAAAAAAACGAACATAAATAATGGGTAACCGATGTTTACCAAAAATGAAGAATTAAAGTCCAGGCATTATTTAACTGGGTGTCATTCTGTTAGCACCATAATTTGTTACAGAGCATTTTAGAAGCACCATTTTCTGAAATTTAGAAGGATGAGGTAGAAGACATTTTTAACCCATTACCCATCGTAATGGCCAAAACTGGCCAGCGTTATTCTCAAAAATGGCCAATTAATTTCCATTATTTTTAGCTCATCTTGACAAAGTCAAGCTGAGCTAATCTCATCGCTCTCCGTCCGTCGTCCGTCAACACCATGTTTTGGTCTTCTCCTCCAAAGCCACTGGGCCAATTCAAGTGAAAGTTTGTGTGAGTGATGGTCCCAAAGGGGCATTTCATTTTTGTTCAACTCAGCATGCCCAGCCCCATAGGGAGAGAGTGGGGGAAAATGCTCCAAAATATTTTAAAAATCTTCTTCTCAAGAACCAGTGTGTACAATGACTTGATATTTGCTATGGAGCTTCCATATGAGGTGTAGAATCAAGTTTGTTCAAACGAAGTTCGTGAAGTAATATTTGGCTTTGTAATAGGAGGGGTAAGATTTTTGGCCCCGCCCATTATCAAACGCCCATATTTCCCAAACCCCACGGAACAGAGAGCTTTTATTTGGTATGAAGTATCCTTATGACCAGTAGAATTGAATGGTAAAAAAAAATTGCCATCGGTTATGTTAGGGTGTTCTGTAATGGGCATCGAAAAAATGCTGAGTCAGCATATTTGCAAAAAATTTTAAAAATCTTTTCTCCAGAACCAATCATCAGAATCTTTTGATATTTGGTATACAGCATTCATAGGGGGGTCAGATAAAAGTTTGTTTGAATAAAGCTCATTGATTCATATTTGGGCTCTCTGCAGGAGAGAAACTATGCTAGAAACTATAAAATATTGGAAAATAACAAAATGGTTTCCAAATACTGGAAACATCTGGAGAAAGGGACATAATTTATTAATGGAATGGACACTTCGCCTGGAGTATTCATTAAACAAAAAGTTGGTCTTTTTCATGTGTCCTGGTGATAAACTAAGCATTTATTGTATTATATCTTGTTCAGAAGGGTTCTAGAGCTTACTCAGACAAGATACATTTACAGTACATGTAGATTAAATGCTTATATTGGATGTACTGACTACTGAGGCCAAATTGGTCTACATAAATGTGGGAAAATCAGTCATTGGCAGTGTTATTCTTTGCAAGATCATCAGATTTTTAGCTCCCCTGACTGAAAGTTAGATGGAGCTTTCGTGTTCACTTTCTGTCGGTCATCCATCCGGCGTGAACTTTACATTATTGACTTCTACTCATAAACCACTGGGCTGAATTGAACCAAATTTGATATCCTTGTTCCTTACATGTATATGTCAATTCAATTTTGTTTAAATAAAGTTGCCACTCCCACAGGAGGTATCACGGGAGGGAGGGGGCATTACTCTGATAGCATCCATAAAATCTGAACTTTAACTTAGTGCAATATCAGGAAACTTCTTGAAAAGTCTTCTTCAGATCCACCAGGCAGAATACTTTCATATTTTTGTTATACAACATCTCTAAGTGTGGGGAGGAGGGGGGGGGGGGGGGGGCGGGGCTGGTTCAAATTTGTTCAAATCAGGATCCTGGGTTAATATTTGGGATCTCTATTGGAGCCTGAAGTTTAACTTAGTACAATATGAGGAAATTTCATTAAAAATCCTCTTCTCCAGAACCATCAATTAGAATCTTTTGATATTTGGTATACAATATCTCTAAGGGGGTCAAATTCAAGTTTGTTCAAATCGAGTCCCTGGGTTAATAATATTTTAGCTTAGTGTATTATGAGGAAATTTCTTTAAAAATCGTTTTCTTCAGATCCACCAGTCAGAATGCTTTCATATTTGGTATACAACATCTCTAGGGGGTTCAGATTGAAGTTTGTTCAAATCGCATCCCTGGGTTAATATTTGGGCTCTCTATTGGAGCCCCAAGTTTAATTTAGTGCAATATGAGTGGAGTTTTTTAAAATTCTTTTTCAGATACACCAGTCAGAATTCTTTCATATTTGGTACATGACATCTCTAGGGGGATCAGATTCAAATTTGTTTAATTCGAGTCCATGGCTTAATATTTGAGCTCTGTATGATGGGGGGGGGGGGGGGGGGGGGGGGGGGGGGAGAAGCAGGTTAGGTTCAAGGTTGTTCAAATCCATTCCTTAGTGTTTTTCCATAAAATTTGTTTTTCAGACTGCAGTGACATAACATCCCTTGGAAGTTTGACAGTGCTTGTCTGCAGCTAATTATAAGAATTGGAAGCAATCGAGAAGACCTATGATAATTATCATCTGACATGGACACTAGAGTTATGAATAATTTCATGACTTAATTCCTCTGCAGTGTTGATGAACCATGATGACTAACTGAATGTGACCCAAAATATATCTTTGAACCACTTTGTCAGGGGAGCAATTATTTAATTTCATCACTCACTTCATTCCTCTTTAGTGTTGATGAACCATGACTAACTGAATGTGACCCAAAATACTTCTTTGAACCACTTTTTCAGGTGATCCATTAAGGCCCCTGGGGCATCTTGTTTATTAGCTCACCTGACTTTCAGTCAGGAGAGCTATAGTGATCACTCACCGTCCGGCGTCCGTAGTCCGTGAACATGGTGTTTGCGTCTTCTCCTCCCAAACCACTGAACCAATTTAATTGATATTTGAGGTAATAGTTTGTTATGACATCGCAATTTGATTTTGTTCAAATCAAGTTGCCTCGCCCGTGGGTAGGGCCACACCCAAAAAGTGTGCTGAAATCTTAAAAAATCTTCTTCTCATGAACCAGCAGTAGCAGAGACTTGATATTTGGTGTGCAGCTTCCTTTTGAGGTGTAGACTCAGATTTGTTCAAGAGAAGTTTGTGGGGCTATACTTGGCGTCGTTATGGGAGGGGCAAAATTTTTTGCCCCGCCCAAAATTTCTATTTTCCAAACCGAGAGGCTGATTTGAACCAAATTTTATGTGAGGGCTTATTGGGTCATAAGTACCTAATTTATGCTGATTTTTTTTCCCCGTAGCCCCATGGGAACCGCAGGAGCTAAAAATAGAAAAAAATTAAAACACCCATATCTCCGAAACTGCACGGCACCGAGAATTTTTATTTGGTGTGAAGCTTCCTTAGGACCAACAGAAAGAATTGGTAAAAAAAAATTGCCATCGGTTTTATCATAGGGTACAGTTTCGGGACTTTGAAAAAGTGCTGAGTCAGCACTTTTTAACACTGTAGGCAATGGGAAAAACATTAAAAAATCTTCTTCTCCAGATCCAGCAGGCAGAATCTTTTGATATTTGGTATGCAACATTGTAGGGTGGATCTGATTCAAGTTTGTTCAAATCGGCCCCCTGGGTTCATATTTGGGCTCAGTTTTGGAGCCCGATTTTGAACTTAGTGCATTTCAGACAAATTTCTTAAAAAATCTTCTTCTCCAGATCCAGCAGGCAGAATCTTTTGATATTTGGCATGCAACATTGTGGGGTGGATCTGATTCAAGTTTGTTCGAATCGGCCCCCTGGGTTTATATTTGGGCTCAGTATAGGAGCCCAAATTTGAACTTACTGCATTTCAGGCAAATTTCTTTGAAAATCTTCTTCTCAAGATCCAGCAGGCCGAATCTTTTGATATTGGGTATGCAACATTGTGGGGTGGATCTGATTCAAGTTTGTTCAAATCGGCTCCCTGGGTTTATATTTGGGCTCAGTATAGGAGCCCAAATTTGAACTTAGTGCTTTTCAGGCAAATTTCTTAAAAAATCTTCTTCTCCAGATCCAGCAGGCAGAATCTTTTGATATTTGGTATGCAACATTGTGGGGTGGATCTGATTCTATTTTGTTCAAATCGGCTCCCTAGATTCATATTTGGGCTCACTATAGAAGCTCGAATTCGAACTTAGTGCATTTCAGGCAAATTTCTTCGAAAATCTTCTTCTCCAGATCCTGCAGGCAGAATCTTTTGATATTTGGTATGCAACATTGTGGGGTGGATCTGATTCCAATTTGTTCAAATCGGCCACCTGGATTCATATTTGGGCTCACTATAGAAGCCCAAATTCAAACTTAGTGCATTTCAGGCAAATTTCTTCAAAAATCTTCTCCAGATCCAGCAGGCAGAATCTTGTGATATTTGGTATGCAACATTGTGGGTTGGATCTGATTCAAGTTTGTTCAAATCGGCCCCCCTGGGTTTATATTTGGGCTCTGTATAGGAGCCCAAATTTGAACTTAGTGCATTTCAGGCAAATCTTCTTCTCGAGATCCAGCAGGCAGAATCCTGTGATATTTGGTATGCAGCATCCTTAAGCCCCAGTCACACCGAGCGTTCGCATGCCTCTCGTTCGAAAAATGGGGAAACGAAGTTACTTGTGAGCAGAACGTGTAAGAAACGCAGTTAAACGCACTTGAACGTAGTTGAACGAACACCTAAAAATCGTGCGAGTTGAAACTTCAAACTGTTTCAAAGTATTGCTCGTTCTGGAAAAAAAATCCATATGAGCAAAACGTAAAAGTAACGTATCATGAAAGAGTCTTAAACGAGATATAAACGAGAAACAACGAAATGCAACGAGCCATGCGTGACTTGAACGAGTAATGATTTGTCGGTACGTTTGTGTTTCGTATGTATTGAGTATTGCACGTTTTGACTCATTCAAGTACGTTCATATTTCGTTCATATTTCTGTTTTTACACTCGTCCTGACTGCTGTCAAAGAATCTCGCATTACTCGTATTAAATGCGTATGTGTCGTTTTTATTTCGTTTCTATTTCGTTGGTGTCTCGCATGGTACGAATGAACTTTGTTTTGTGTTTTTTTACTCGCTCGGAGTCTTGCAGGTATCTCGCATAGCTCGCATGTATTTCGCATGTGTCTCGCATGAGTCTCGCATTAGTCTCGCATCAATCTCGCACAGTGGGGTCGTTTCTTTTGGCTCGCAGCCTTCGTTCGACTCTCATTCGCTACGCTTGGATCACGTGTTTCTGTCGTTCGAATCTGGCATGTATAAATACCAATACGTTTCCCGTTATTTCATATTGTATTTGAAATTCAACAACACTACAGCAGATTTCTTTTTGATAGTTTACATTCTGTGTATTAACATATCTGGATACTATGGGTCCAAAGAAGACCACCAACACCGCAAAACACACCACCAAGAGAGCCCCCAAGGCCAAACGCCAGAAGGAGGTGGTTGAACAAGAAGAATCCACCATGGAGGTTGATGTCAGTACCAGCCAAGCTGCAGCAACTGACACCAGCAGGATCCCACCTTCTCCTCCTGTCGAGGGCCAAGAAGGCAGTGAGGGTGACGAAGAAGATATAACCCCGGGACAGCCCCAAGAGCCAACCCAGCCAACAGACACTTCCAATAAAGGTAGGTTTTTGTAATTGTTTACTTTTTTATTACTTGTACTAAGCAATTTTTTGGAAATATTAATTTTTTATTTAATTTTCACTTATAGTATTCAAATTTATCTGTATTTAGGCAAAGGCAAGGACAAGAAGCGTGCTGTCCCTGTGCACCTGTCAGAGGAACAAGAGGAGCAGCTCATAGTATGGTTAGAGGACCACCCCATGCTTTGGAATTCTGACAGCAAAGCATTCAAGAACAAGGGGGAGAAAGCTGCCCTTTGGGAGTTGAAGGGAGCAGAATTGGGGATAAATGGTAAGTTAAATTCAGTTGTATTTAAAAATATTTTACATATCGATGATAACGTTTATTTGTGTTTTGTCAAACACACCAAAAAAATGATGAATTATCTATTATTTTCTTTAGGAGATGATGTCCAAAGATGGTACAAGAATATACGATCACAGTTTGGGAAATTAACCAACCTCCCCTCAGGGTCAGGCGCCCAAATCCTTACAGAACGTCAGGAGTGGGTAGTACAGAAATGCCGCTTTATGTCTGGGAAGATCGGGCGAATAACTAAGAGACAAGGTTGCAAAGTAAGTATATAAGTTCTATCGGGCGAATAACTAAGATGCAAGGCTGCAAAGTAAGTATATAAGTTATATTGTTAAAAAATAAAAAATAAAATTAAATATGACCTGCCGTACTAGTAAAATTTTCAACATTTAGATATTTGTAAGCAAATCCTAAAATATTTAAGATTTTAAAATAATTGTTATAGAAGTTTACTTTTAGAAATATATATATATAAAATATAAATATAAATATAAATATAGATATAAATATAAATATAATATAAATATAAATATAGAAATAATTTTTATAGAAGTACAGTAATGCAGGACTGTACAATTTAATAGAAAGTAATTGATACTTATAATATTTTATAATTATAATATAATTTGTATTTCCAGCTCAAATACAGCTACCAGGAAAGGAAGAGTGTTGGGTCTCAACAAGGCACGAGCGGCACCTCAACCAGCACGCAACCCACCCAAGCCACCCAGGAGAGTGTAGCTACTCAAGACCCTCAATTCAGTCAACTGAGCGACAGCGATGGGGAAGGGGAGTATATGGAAGCCAGTCAACCACCCACACAACCCCCAAACCCACAAACTGGGGCTGATGATGACACCCAACCAAAACCAGGAACAAAGAGGCAAAGACGTTCCGCAATCCAGGACAAAAAAGATGAGGAACTCGCCCTAACTCTCATGAGAAACGTGCAAAAATCACAGCAACTTCAGGGGCGGCTAAGTACAATGCTGGAGACCCTAACGAAGCAAGCCCAGTCACCACGCCTCGCATTTGGGAATTACATCACCAGCCAACTTGAAAGCATCGACCAGTCTTTCTGGCTTGCGTATCAAAGTGAAGCCTTCCAACTCCTCGATAAATACATGCGTAAATCACAGAATATTGCCAATTTCACCACACCAAGGACATCACTATTTCAGCCCATATCAACAGCACAACAGAGCAGCCGCAGACAGCTATCACCACCTGTCCGTCCACAAAGCTGCGATGCTATGATAGAATTTCAAACACCAGTAAGCTGGAGAGATGATGGAGCGCCACAGGGACCCACCGCCACACCTGTCCTCCACACACCCGAAGTGCACATGTCAAATATATCTGGGGTCTCGAGTTATTTGTATAACCAAGCAATAGTGACCACCGCCAGTAGTGTAGCAGAGTCAACAGTCCCAACCACAGTAGGACAGTCATCTTTGTCATATTACCAGGAATACCCCTCTCAAAATATTGTGTCAGTACAACAACTTGAAACAGCTCAACCAAGTGTGCCTACTTGTGTGCCTACTTCTTCTTTTACTGCAATGCTGAATGAGGATACTATTATCGTGTCAACTACCTCAACAAATACAAGTAATCAGAATACTCAGTCATTCATGTGAATTTGTGAAATGTTTGAAAGAAACCTCATAAACTAAGCTGCTTATGAAGTCAATTATCATCTCAATGACAATAAGAATGTTGACATGTATAACACGTAGAATAAAACGAAATTTTGAAATTAAAGTTTATAATTGAATTGAAATTTAAAATGTCATTGACTTGTATTCTCAAAGTAAACTCAACTGATTTGAAAATGAAATCCCAAATACAATCTAAAATTTTTTTTTTATTTTTCGAACGAGATTTAGGCGCCCAAGTCCTTACATAACATCCACTCTCCACTATACAAGCCAAATACAAGTTCAATTTTGAGAAAAAAAAAAAATTAACCCTTTGAACCGGAAAGACCGGTTTAACGGTCTGCTGACTTGTTCTACCACTGACGTAGTGTTCAAAAACGAAAAAGTGAGTTTGAAGGGTGGAGCAATTAATATATTCCAGCTACCGCCAAAGGGCGGTAGCTTGAAGACACTAATTGTTCTACCCTTCAAACTCACAATGGACTGCTGCATTTTATGTTATCGATAGGTGAATGGATATACCATATCAGAGATGCAGGGGTCAAAGGGTTAAATAGGTAATCATATTTTTATTCGAAAACCAACAAAATCAATTTGTTTAAACATTCACTACAAACTTATTTAGTACTGACAAAAGACAAACTGAAGACTTTTTCTGTTTCAGTTTAATAACAATTCACTTTATACACAATACTGGTACAGTGTTCACTGAAGTAAGTTCTACTAGTTCTAGCTCTTTCAGTCAAATAACAATACAGTTCAATTGTTTAAAACCATTTGATTCTGCCATGGAACTGAACCTGCTGGAGAATTGTTGTAATGTTTCAAAAGCAGTCTCTGAACCTTTGCATGCTTGTTGGCTGTGTTTCCACGTAGTGTTACGGTTATATCATCCAAATTGGCCCCACGCCTCCAAGCCCCGGGAATCACATTATGGTCGACATCCTCTCTGTCTATCAGGTCAGCGTGCAGAGCTGGGTATCTCAACCTGATAATGTTGTGCAGCACACAGCAGGCCATGGTAATAAGTGCCACAGTTTCATGATCTTGTAACATTGTAGTCAGGAGACAGCGAAATCTGCTCACCAGTATACCAAAGGCATTTTCGGGCCCGAGAAATCCTGTAGTTGTATATTCGTTCTTCACAAGTCAGGTTGCGATGTCCAAAAGGCTTCATTATTCTCTTTGATAATCGAAAGGCATCATCCCCAATCAAGAAAAAAGGAATGTCCACATTATCTCCTGGAAGTGCCTGATCTGGTGGAAGACCAATAGAGTTGTTTTCCAAAGCTTCCTTGATGTCAGAGTGGTTGTAAATCTGGGCATCAGAACAGGCTCCATTGGCACCAGCATCTAGCCAAATGAATTTGTAGTCAGCATCAACTATAGCCAACAACAGGATTGAATGATATCTCTTGTAGTTGAAGAAGTGGAATCCACCATTGTTTGGTTTTCTTATTGCCACATGTTTACCATCTATAGCCCCAATGGTATTCTCACAGTTCCATCTGGTTGAAAATAGTTCTGCAACTTGCCTCCATTGCTGTGGGGTATGAGGGGTGGAGATGACATCATCTTTATATTCATCACAGATTGCCTGGCAGACTTCTTTCACAACACCAGATATAGTATTGTGGGCTACACGGAATGCATACATCAGACTGTGGTAACTCTGGCCTGAGGCAAGGTACCTGAGTGTCAGGGCAATCATCTGTCCTGGCTCCAGTGGTTTTCTGTAGTTGTTACCAGCTCTTTGGATCCTGGGCCCCACTCTGTGCACCAGTTCATTACAAAATGCAGGATCAATTCGGATGTAATTCTTATAACCAGCTGGATCTTCAGTTTCTAACTCTGCCATGAGCTTCTCATACTGGCCATGTTGTACACGTCTTTGCAGCCAGGGCCTCACCCACACAGTTCTGTCCCTCCTTCTTCTTCTTCGTCTTTGCTGGATCAGGTTATGGACTCCAGCAGCATTCTGTAAATCATTGGCATTTAATTGAAGTGCTGCATTCATTAGCTCCCTGTGGGAGCCCAAATTATAACGTAGTCAATATGAGGAATTTTTCTTTAAAAATCTTCTTCTTCAGATTCAGCAGTTGGAATGTTTTGATATTTGGCATTGAGCAACCTTAGGGGGGGCTGAGATTCAAGTTTGTTCAAGCCAAGTCCCTTGGTTCATATTTGGGCTCACTATGGGAGCCTGAATGACAGCTTAGTTCAAAATGAGGAATTTTCGTTAAAAATCTTCAGATCCAGCAGATGAATGCTTTTGATATTTTTTATGCAGCATCCTTAGGGGGGTAAGATTCAAGTTTGTTCAAGCCATGTCCCTAGGTCCATATTTGGGCTGATTGTGGGAGCTTGAATTGTAACTTGGTTCAAAATGAGGAATTTTCTTTAAAAATCTTCTTCAGATCCAGCAGTCGAAATGTTTTGATAATTGGTGTGCAGAATCCTTAGGGGTGTGAGTTTCAGGTTTGTTAAAGCCAAGTCCCTGGGTTCATATATGGGCTCCCTGTGGGAGCCTGAATTATGACTTAGTTCAATATGAGGAATATTCTTTAAAAATCATTTTTTAGATCCACTGGTCAGAATATTTGGATATTTGGTTTCAGCTTTTATTTGGAGGAGCAGATGCAACTTGTGGATATTTAGGCTACCATGTCAGGTGAGCGCCCTCAGGCCCCCTGGGGCCTCTTGTTCAGTTAACAGGAGTTTAATCTATAACTTACACTATTTGGAATTAATAGGTATTGAAGGTATGTTAAGTGATTTAGTGCTTGTAAGTCATATGCAGTTTATTCAAATAAGAAGTCTTCATTTAACTGGGCTATACTGTACTAGTTTGTGATGTACATTTGGAAAGGGAATGTCATCATCAGTCAAAGTACATTAACTTTTGTTGTCAGTACAAATAGATCACATTTCTGGAAATGTTTTAAAAAATGAATATCAAGAGAAACTTCCGTGCTATTTTAAGAGGTCTATTACTTTAGGTCGGCAGAAGATACTCTTTTTCTTTTGAGGTGGATAATAAGGAAAACAAATTATCACAGGAGCCATGTATTGCATTTTAAAATATTTTTTCGCAATTTCAAATATTGGAATTTTCATAGTACTTAGTGCCAGTGCAAACATGCTATAAAATCCAGTATATTTGGGTACATGTACTATCATATATAAATTAGCAGTGAAAACTTGTTACATGTAGTTTAATCACTTTACTGTGTTTTCATTTGCCATTCACATATTAAATTGCTAATGGCAATTACATGTAGGGTTATGGAGTTTTTCGATTTTTTTCACATCTTGACAAGTCACTTTTCACAGCATTATTGGTCACATTTTCTACAAATTCAGGAATGAGTTGCTTAAGACATTTGTGTACGTCTCTCAGGAGATAGATCTGGATATGTGTAAACTCAATTAAATTACTTGCATCACCAGTAGGAAATACATGTCTGATTGAAGTTATCCCTCTGAAAACAACATAAAATTAGTGTATTTATTGTATTCTTTTCTGCCATTTTAAAAAAAAAAAAAATTAAAACAGAAGAATTGTACTGTTTTTTCAAACCTCAGACTATAGCTAGTTCCAAACTAAGTTAATATTTCAAAACCACACGATCCTAATAGCAATATCTGATGATGCAATCTGAACATACCGTTGTTTTTCTTGGAAAAATAAAAGAGATAGCAATTCCAGCATTAATAGTCATTTATTCACATTTATGACTTTCTAAACAGGCCTTGCATTTTGAAATAATGCCTTTCGAATGAACATTGGGCCAACTTTCTTTGTCCATGGGCCTATTTTGAAGTATTTTCATCAAACTTTTTTGATGTTAAAATATTATTTTCTCGGAGAAAACTGTTAGGTCTCAAGGAAACATTTTGGGGGTTGATCTTGAGGCTTACAGCCTCAGCCCTGACCAAATACTAGTCACCTCTAAACCCTTTTGATTTGATTGAACACATGCAACAAAAGATGTGTCCCCACAAACACATGGTTTAATCCATGGGGATTGGAGAGAATTTTTGTTGGGAATGAGGATCCACTAGGTTGACAAAAATCCATCAAGTTGGAACTAAGTACACCATAATTCCAGGGTTCCCAACAGATCAGTAGCACTTGACAACTTGTCAGGCACTACAAATCTGTGGAGGTTCCTTGAAGTGAGGTACATAAAATATAGTCTTGGAAGCTCACCCAAAATTACAAAGAAACCCTGTGAAAATATTTTTATGACAGTTTAATACATTTGTATGCATGTTATAAGTTATTGTGATGAATTGACAGAAACATGGTCGGAGGTTTGCAGTACGGAGCTGATCTTCATCTGAAATGCAGAGTGTCGAGTTTGAACATATACACTCTGAGCCATAAATCTCAGACTATGTTACCGTCAATTCATCACAATAACATATATGTTCCAAGAAGACCCTACACATAGCCTCAAACCTACATCGTGAAATGATCAAAGCAGCTTTTAACGATCACAAGTTTCGTCAATAAACCTCTCGTGTATCCCACTATGGCACTGGGCAAATAATCAATAAATGAGATAAAGTTTGAGGTCAGGCCATCTTAGTTCAAATCGTAAACTGATTTGTAATTTAAACAACAGTTCATTTGGCACATCGCCTACTGCACCTGTGTAAAATCTACAAAAATGAAGTGATTTGTAAGTTACACAATTGATGGAATAATTATGAAACAGGCAACGTCATTTCATATATTTCACATAGTAACATATGCTACCGGAGCTGTAAATATAGAAAAAGAATAAGCGAATGCTCGTCCAATCAGAGGTTGAATATTTTAGTCTTATTGGAACATAATGTGTTCATAACTTTGAGTTTATGCAGTTTGAATATCTGGAACATGTAGAGGGTATGTCAGTGAAAACATTGTCATTTCAGTTGGGAATTTTACTGCCTCTCTTACATTGAGAATGGTACTAATATTCAACCCCTCAATGGGGCTTAGAGTAACTACAGTAGAGCCCACTTAATTGGATACCTCTTAACTGAATAACCCTGTTAATTGAATGTAATTTCCCAACACAAAACTATTTGCCATACCTCCAATGCAAATTTCACTTGTTAATTGAATATAGGTTACACAGTAAACTCTTGTTACTTGAATAAAAAATCTTGTAACCTGTTGAGAAATTACCCTGACTCACCACAGTTTTCCTTTGTTTATAGACCTATTTGGCCTCAGTACATCCAACATGGGCATTTAATCTATTATATCTTGTTTGACAGAGCTCATGGAGTTCTGTCAAACAAGATATAATAGAATATATGCTCAATTTATCTCTAAACTACAGGAAATTGACCATATCCCAGTTAATTGAATACTCCTGCTAATTGAATAATACTCTCTGGCAAAATGGCTATTCAATTAACAGGTTCCACTGCACTTGCATGCTGCTGGCGGATGTTCCTGCCCAGGACACAGTTTCTCTTACGACTAAAATAAGTATCATTTTGGAACATTTAATCAAATTTAACCCATGTAAATTGCATGGATTTTTTCACCAATGATTTCTTGAATTAAATTTAGATGAATTTTTCATCAAATCTAGTCATGGCTGTTTCGCAGGGAACATGCTTCGTGGGAACCCCAGGAAGTGAAGCAATGCTTGTTTACTGAAGTGAACAAGCTCTGTTTTACTGGTAAAATAGAACCTGGTCACTAATGCCTGGGTTGCAAGTCCACTCAATTGGGCAACATAGGTATACACGATTGGCTTGACTTGGACTTTATATCCATGTTGCAGTCATGATTAGTTATTGTGGAGAAATATGTGACCCTAACCACAAATAAATATGCACTTATACCCTGGTTGGTTGGACTTCGTTGGGACAAGGCTTGAAAATTCAACAAACAGATGTACATTTCAATTGTCAATTGGGGTCTTCCATTAACCTGCTACAGTGCTTTCTAAGCCCTGATGTTTCTATTGGACCAGTAAGAAAAGGTATGGGAGCACTGTCACCCAATTGTCAGTAATTGATGAAATCAGTGCGTGTGTGTGCTATAGATATAAAATTTTAACTCCTTGCTTGTTCCTCTTGGATACCTATCCAGGACAACAAATTTCTTGCAACTAGAATAAGTATAAATTGGGAACTTTTAACCAAATTTCTTCTGCCGATTGAATCTGCTTATCAACTGGTTATTTTTAATTTTTAGCTCACCTGAGCAATAGCTCAAGGGGAGCATTGCCCATCTGGCATCTGTCGCCTGGTGAGAACTTTACATTATGGACTTATCCTCACAACTACTGGGCCAAAATGAACCATATTTGATATGCATGTTCCTTATCGTATGTCAATTCAAGTTTGTTGAAAATAAAGCTGTACAATGGGGTACCACAAGGGGCATAATTCTATTTGCACCCACAAAATTATTTTACAAAATTAAAAAAATTTTCTCTGGAACTTCCAATCAGAATCTTTTGATACTTGGTATACAAACAACATCTTTAGAGGGATCAGGTTCAGGCTTGTTTGAAACAGGTCCCTGTGTTCATATTTGCACTCCCTATGGGAACCCGAATTTTAGGTTGGTGCAATATAAAATCGTCTTCTACAGATCTGGCAATCAAAATCTCTTGATATTTGGTATAGTACATCTTTAAGGGTATCAGCTTGAAGTTTGTTCAAATCAAGTCTCGGGAGTTATATTTGGGCTCACTGTGCTCTTCAAGTCCATCATGCAGAATCTTTTGATATTTGGTATGTAGCATCCTTGGTGGGGTGAGATTCAAATTTGTTCAAATCAAGTCCCTAGGTTCATATTTGGGCTCCTTGTGGAACCCAAATTTTAAATCTGTCCATTATGGCAAAAAAAGTTTTGAAGACTTCTTCAGATTCACCAGACAGAATCTTTTGATGATTGTTAAAGAGTATTCTTGGGGGGTCAGATTCACATTTGTTCAAATCAAGTCCCTGGGGTCATATTTGGGCTCCCTATAGGAACTCGAACTCTGACTTAGTTCAGTATGAGAAATATTCTTTAATAATCTTCTTAAGATCAACAAGTTAGAATGTTTTTATACCCCCGCATGGGGTATATAGGATTCCTCTTGTCCATCCGTCTGTCCATCCATCAGTCCATCCCAAAATTCAATCATCAAGGAGTTTGGGAGGGGGGGGGGGGGGGTGGGGGGGGGGTGTTCCAATGGGCGATTTTTAGCTCACCGAAGGGAGTTGAACTTATCACTTGCCGTCCAGTGTCGACGTCCATCATGAACTTTCATTATCGACTTCTCACAAACTACTTGACCAAATTGAACCAAATTTTTGTGTGCATGTTCCTTATCATATGTCAATTCAAGTTTGTTCAAATAAACTTGCCACGCCCACAGGTGGCACCAGAAGGGGCATAACTCTGATAGCACCCATAAATTTTTTCAAAAATTCAAAAAAATCTTCTTCAGATCCACCAGTCAGAATCTTTTCATATTTGTTATACAACATCTCTAGGAGGATTGGATTCAAGTTTGTTCAAATCGAGTTCCTGGGTTAAGATTTGGGCTCTCTATTGGAGCCCAAAGTTTAACTTGGTGCAATTGAGGAAATTTCTTTAAAAATCTTCTTCTTCAGATCCACCAGTCAGAATCCTTTCATGTTTAGTTTACAACATCTGTAGGGGGGTCAGATTCAAGTTTGTTCAAATCCAGTCCCTGTGTTAATAATTGGGCTCCCTGTTGGGAGCCCAAATTTTAACCTGGTGAAATATGAGGAAATTTCTTTAAAAGTCTTCTTCTTCAGATCGGCCGCTCAAAATCTTTTCATGTTTGGCATACAACTTCTGTAGGGGGGGGTCAGATTCAAGTTTGTTCTAATTGAGTCGCTGGGTTAATATTTGGCCTCCCTATGGGAGCCCAAATTTTAACTTTGTGCAATGCATGGAATATCCTTTAAAAATCTTCTTCAGATTCACCAGTCAGAATCCTCTCATATTTGGTATACATCATCTCTAGGGTGGGCCCAGATTCAAGTTTGTTCAAATCGAGTTTCTCGGTTAATAGTTGGATTCCCTATGGGAGCCTGAATTTTAACTTAGTGCAATATGAGAAAATTTCTTTAAAAATCTTCTTCTCAGATCCACCAGTCAGAATGCTTTCATATTTGGTATCCAGCATCTCTCTAGGGGGGTCAGATTCAAGTTTGTTCAAATCGGGTCCCTGAGTTAGTATTTGGGCTCTCTATTGGAGCCCAAAGTTTAACTTGGTGCAATTTGAGGAAATTTCTTTAAAAATCTTCTTCTGATCGGCCACTCAGAATCCTTTCATGTTGGTATACAACATCTTTAGGGGGGTCAGATTCAAGTTTGTTCAAATCAAGTCGCTGGAATTATATTCGGGCTCCCCTATGGGAGCCCAAATTTTAACTTTGTGCAATGCATGGAATATTCTTTGAAAATCTTCTTCAGATTTACTTGTCAGAATCCTCTCATATTTGGTATACATCATCTCTGGGGGGGGGGGGGGGGGTGGGGGGGGGGGGGGGGGGGGGGGGGGGGGGGGGGGGGGGGGGCGGGGGGGGGAGGGGCAGGCAGATACAAGTTTGTTCAAATCAAGTTTCTAGGTTAATATTTGGGTTCCCTATGGAGCCTGAATTTTAACTTAATGCAGTATGAGAAAATTTCTTTAAAAAAATCTTTTTCTTCAGATCCACCAGTCAGAATCCTTTAACATTTGGCATGCATCATCTCTAGGAGGGGTCAGATACATGTTTGTTCAAATTGGGTCCCTGGGTTGAAAATTTTGAGTCTGGTTCGGACTTAAAAAATTTTGACCAAAATTTGAGAAAAAAAATTTGTTTTGGATTTTTTTTTGGCGTTTGTTCAATTTTGAGACGAAAACACCCCCCCCCCCCCCCCCCCCCCCCCCCAATTTTTAGCCTGAAAATTTTGGTCCGGTTCCACTCCGAAATTTTGGACCAAAATTCAGAATTTTTAAAAAAAAAAAAAATTATGCGTTTTTTGTTCAATTTTGAGACAAAAAAAAAAATTTTAGCCTAAAAAATTTTGGGTCCGGTTCAGACTTGGAAATTTTGACAAAAATTTGGAAAAAAGACATTTTTTTTATGCGTTTTGTTCAATTTTGAGATGAAAAAAAAAATTGGTGTCAGGTTTGGACTCCG
Source organism: Pictodentalium vernedei (assembly GCA_031216915.1). NCBI lineage: Eukaryota > Metazoa > Mollusca > Scaphopoda > Dentaliida > Dentaliidae > Pictodentalium > Pictodentalium vernedei. The sequence goes on along the minus strand of CM062291.1, from coordinate 162,426,164 downwards.
AAATTTTGGACCAAAATTCGGACATTTTTGGGGGGATTTTTATGCGTAATGTTCAATTTTGAGAAGGAAAAAAAATTTATAGCCTGAAAATTTTGGGTCCTGTTCTGACTTGTTTTTAAAATCTTCAGACCATGTCAGAATGCTTTCATATTTGGTATACACATCTCAAGGAGGGTTAGATTCAAGTTTGTTCAATCCTAGTCCATGGGTTGATATTTGGGCTCCCTGTGGGAGCCGAAATTTGACCTTAGTACAATATCAGAAAATTTCTTAAAAATCTTCTTCAGATCCACCTGTCAGAATCCTTTCATATTTGGTATACAACATCTCTTGGAAGGTAAGACTCAAGTTTGTTTCAAACTGATCCCGGGTTGTTGGGCTACCTATGGGAGCCTGAATTTTGACTAATTGCAATATGTGGGAATTTCTTTTGAAATCTTCTTCTTCAGATCCACCAATCAGAATCCTTTCATATTTGGTATACATCATCTCTAGGTAGGTCAGATTCAAGTTTGTTCAAATTGGGACTCTGGGTTAATATTTTGGCTCCCTATTTGAGCCCAAAGTTTAACTTAGTGCTATGTGAGGTGATTTCTTTAAAAGCCATCTTCATATCCACTAGTCAGAATTCTTTCATTCAAGTTTGTTCCATCTGAGTCCTTGGCTTAATATTGGGCAGGGGGGCATGTTACGTTCAGGTTTGTTCAAATCCATTCCTTAGTGTTTTTTCATAAAATTTGCCTCTCATGACATCATTCCTTTGTAGTGTTGATGAACCATGTCTAACTGAATGTGACCCCAAATACTTCTTTGAACCACTTTGGCAGGTGAGCGATTAAGGCCCCTTGGGGCCTCTTGTTAGCTCAACTTGACAAAGTCAAGCTGAGCTATTGCCATCACTTCTCGTCTGTCGGCGTACGTACGTTAGTACGTACGTCCACAATTTCCTTTGGCACACCTCACAGGTCGCATTTATGATCAGATTACTTTGAAACTTGGCATGCTTGTTTGGGGTGACCTCTAGATGGGAGCTATCGATTTTCTTCAATTTCCGTCAAAAAATGTTGCCGCGGCCAACATTCTTAGAACTTAGTTTAGTCAAACCACAATATTTCCCTTTGGCACACCCTACAGGGCACATTTATGATTTGATTGCTTTGAAACCTGGTATGCTTATTTAGGGTGACCTCTAGATGGGAGCTATCGACTTTCTTCAATTTCCGGCAAAAAATGTTGCCACGGCCAACGTTCGTAGAACTTAGTTTAGTCAGACTCAATATTTCCCTTTGCACACCCTACAGGGCACATTTATGATCAGATTGCTTTGAAACCTGGTATGCTTGTTTAGGGAGACCTCTAGATGGGTGCTATCGATTTTCTTCAATTTCTGTCAAAAAATGTTGCGCGGCCAACGTTCTTAGAACTTAGTTTAGTCAGAAGACTCAATATTTCCCTTTGGCACACCCTACAGGGTACATTTATGATCGGATTGCTTTGAAACTTGGCATGCTTGTTTGGGGTGACCTCTAGATGGGAGCTATCGATTTTCTTCAATTTTCATCAAAAAATGTTGCCGCGGCCAACGTTTTTAGAACTCAGTTTAGTCAGACCACAATATTTCCCTTTGGCTCACCCTACAGGGCACATTTATGATTAGATTACTTTAGAACCTGGTATGCTTATTTACAGTGACCTCTAGATGGGAGCTATCGATTTTCTTCCATTTCCGTCAAAAAATGTTGCCACGGCCAACGTTCTTAGAATTTAGTCTAGTCAGACCACAATATTTCCCTTTTATACACCCTACAGGGCACATTTATGATCGGATTGCTTTGAAACCTGGCATGCTTGTTTGGGGAGGCCTCTAGATGGGAGCTATCGATTTTCTTCGGTTTCTGTCAAAAAATGTTGCCACTGGCAAAAAAAATGACATTGGTACCAATGATCTTCAATTTTGCCGTTTCATTTATTATTTAACAAGTTCAAGTTGTCAAGTTGAGCTACAGTGTCCATTGACACTTTCATTTTTTTATTGCCTTCAGAATATGTTTGAGGGGGGTTTTCTGATTTTACACAAAAAAATCACCCACCAGACCCTTTTCACCCCAAACATCACTCCTCTTGCTAATTGGATTAACTATATTAACTGGTAGGTGCTGAATGTGACCTTTACCCTTTACGCAATGCAGACGATATTAAAATTTATTATTTTTAATATCTTTTTTAAATTTTTTTGTAAAAATTCGACAAAACCATATCATGTGACCCCTCATTGGAACGAGCTCGTTCTAAAGAGGGGTCACAAGATATGGTTTTGTTGAAATTTTTCAAAAAATAATATTTTTTCAGCTGCTGAATTTGCATATTACGCGGGCAGATGCGGGCGATTCGTTGGGTAAAGGGTAACTGGTAGAGGGCCTAAAATATTTTTATACCCCCACTTTTGAAGAAAATGGGGGAATACTGGATTACATGAGTCTGTCCCGTCGTCCATCCATCCGTGTGTGAGCCCATCCGAGAATATTCATAACTTAAGTAAATTATTATTTTTTATAATATTTGTTTGGTCATAGGTATGCCCACACTAGCTATTTTTTTTTTATTATTAGTATAGGCACATTAGACATAAAATTGAGAAGTAAGGAAAAAAATCGAGAAAGCTGATTTTTTTATATGTTTCCGGGACACACATTGCGGATAAAGTGTGAAAAGTCCCCACGAATCCGAGTTGAGCTTTTTTAGTTATAGCGTTTTTTTTGATGAAAAAAAAATTTTAAAAAAAATTCGACCCAGCTCCATATTCTCATTCTATTCGCTTAGTAGGGTGAGAATCATAATATCGTGCTGAATTATATTGAGAATACATATCCCCAACAGAAAATGCCAACTTTGTACAATCCTCACACTCAATGGTGAAATATTCACGAAAATGTACAAAATTACGAAAAAAATTTATTGTTTTCATACACACAACGGTACACAAGGTCCATTAAATCAAATCTAAGACTACTTTGGGAGTTAAATTATATATCAAAAATTGCAGAAAAGCAGTGGCTTTATAATGATATATAACAATAGTCATTTATTCCATAATGAACTGGTGAAACGTGTGAAATATTAACCATACCCCCTAAACTCAAATTCAAACGGCATCGACTTTTCTCATTCAAATACCGTATTATAGCATCATTGTTTCAATTTCCATGTTCGATTAAATCACATAATGTGGTGTTCGCCTACACTCAAGATGCATTGGCATGTAATGTGTGCACGCCCTTGATGTGTACTCGGCCGGCTTCCATATGATTATGTCATATTTAGGGGCAATTGGTTCGATCATGGCTGGTAGCGGCTTGGATGAACTTTGGGGGACTGTTTATGCTGGTAGGTCAATCCATCATTTGATCAGTGGTCATGCATATTCAAGAGCAGTTCGTGCCCATTTGCTAACACAAATTGCCATTACAAAACTTGTGTTGAAGAAAGCCGAACACTAGATAACATAGACTGCACAGAAGTCAATGAAATATTCTGTGGACTTGCAGAGGTGACTGTACAACAGCTGACGCTGTCAATCAGAAAGTGTCAACCATCTACTGTCAAAATTACACGAACTGCTCCAGAATGCGTCCGTTAGGACGCACAGGAAAGCTTTGGGTACAATACTACGAGCAAATAGGTCTTCTCCAGTTGTTCTTGAGAGCAGAGCGCACAGGCGACTGGGAACGTCCACCACATATTGTGTTCGCAATATGATTCCAGTATTTCACGCAGGTGGTCATTTTGCATACGCAAAAAGTTCTCATCTCTATTTGCAGCAGATGAATGAGCTAACAGAAAATAATGCAACAGGATGATTTGAAGTTGTTCACTGAGAAAGGTTACTTTACCATAAGGCGCTCAGATAAATTCTGGGACGAGATATATTCTGATCAGACCATAGAGCAGTGTTTAATGAGAATGTTCAAGCTCCCTGGTGGTCTCACACATGGCAGGGGAATAACCGATAGCACTGTTGCGAAATGGGTACATGGACTACCTCTTTGCCTTCCGATATATAATGCTCTCGAAAATTTTGTTCATGTTCACACTGGTCATGGCGAACAACATCGGGATCTCCGTCAAAGTTCACAATTGACTGATGCCAATGATATCACCAAATTATTGAACTGGCTCAGAGTGCATTCCCCCTTTCAGAATAGAGATCCACTACAATTAGTCTCTATAGCGACCGGGCTTGTGGCCGACGAAACTGTGAACTGTGACCAAGTTCGCAAAATTGGTGAATGTTGCGTATCGAATGTTGTAAGCAAAACGTTCAACAGCATCAAACTACGACGTGTTGACACTGTGAAGTCTTTCGCATCGATGGCAAATAGCATCAAAGTCCGTGGAAGTAAGGTAGTGATTGACTCCACAATTCTCTTCAACCGCATCACATGTGTTATTCAGTCACAAGCAGAGATGGAAGAGTATCTCAAATATGAACTCGCCCCGAAACCACCAGCATTGTTTGATTCTGCTGGAATGAGGAAGACACAGAAAAACACGCTCGGTAAGATCCTCAAAACATACGGTTCCTAGCAAACTAAAATCCCAGAACATTCTCTGTTTGTTGTAGATGGTGGATTTTTATTGAGGGCAGTTGTATGGCCTAAACAGTCGTCATATAAGGACATATGTACATCATATTCCAATTATCTAGTGAGACATTTTGGGGCGAACGTCGTGGTTGTTTTTGATGGTTATGCTTGTACAATGTCGACAAAGGGCATGGAACAAGCCCGTAGATCTAAAGACAGGTATTCCATTGATATCAATATCTCACCCAAGTTACCAGCCACCACACCCCAATCCGATTTCCTTGCAAATGCCAAGAACAAAACCCAACTGATCGATCTTCTAATGCAGGAGCTATCTGCTATCAATATTCAGTCCAAGCAGGCCGAGGCTGATGCTGATGTACTGATAGCCGAAACTGCACTTGACATCGCTCAAGATGACAACAATGTTGTCGTTGTGGGAACAGACACAGACTTGTTAGTCATTCTTACCTCTCGAGTTCAACCGGGATGTAATATTCACATGATGTATTCCATTACCCCAAACTTACTAGTTTCAGTTAGTGAAATAGCAACCAAAATGGGTGACCATAGAAGCAGCCTCCTTGTAGCACATTCTATAAGTGGTTGTGACACTACTTCTGCACTCTTTCGAGTTGGTAAGAAGAAAGTATTCAGTACAATTGTCTCCGATGTTACTAGCGACTCACAACAGTATGTCAACACAATTTTGGCGGATGACAGTACACCAAGTGCAGTAGCCGCTGCCGGGGAACAACTTCTCCTGATCTTATACGGGAGTAAAACTGTTTCCTCTCTCGACCAATATAGATATGTCACTTACAAGCGTTATGTAGCAAAATCTAAACTGAATAAACCCATCGACCTAGCCTCACTCCCACCAAGCAGCGATGCTGCACAACAACATGTCTACAGATGTTATCTCCAGGTCCAACAATGGCTGGGCACTTCGCTTCCTCCGACGGATTGGGGGTGGTCGCTAGACAATGGACTTCCTGTACCGACTGCAGCCACAAAGCCATGTGCCCCCGATAACCTACTGAATCTGATCAGTTGTGGTTGCAAGAGTGCTTGTACAAAAAGGTGTGGGTGTAAGAAGGCAGGACTCTCTTGCTCAGGTTTGTGTAATTGCAGTTCGGATTCTTGTAACAACCACAGAAACACTGTCCTGTCGGAAATTTCTGAGTTCGATGAATAATATGTATATAGGTCATGTCATTTCTGTATATAGCGTTGATAATAGTCAATGTAACTTAATCCATGTTGATTGATTTGTACATTCTGTAAATATTATTTATTGATTTTTGTACATTCTGTAAATATTATTTATTGATCTAATGCTGCCAGACACGGACGTGTCTGTTCGGTCCCAAGCCCGAAAATAGTTGAGTTCTCATGCTGACGAATTTTATGCCAAAAGGGGAACTCGGCCAGAAGCAAAGGGGGTCTTCCATATTGTCTATTTTGTAAGCAATGATAAAAGTCTTCAAATGGTGGTGGATTTTTTATCGTCTGTCCAACTAACATCCCGTTCTGTACTACGACCCTTTGGGCAAATCCGTTAGGAAAATCGTCATTTTTTGCGTAAATCCGATACTTTTTTGTGAATTTTCAATAATTTTTCGCAGAAATTGTCACAGAATGCACATTTTCCTGTAGGTAAATGTATATTAGACATTATGTAGCTCGAAATACGCGTAAACAAAAAATACAGTTGGATCAATTCGAGGTTACAAAGTTCGTGCGATTTTTTTTTATTTTTTTCAAACGCGTTTTCGAAAAAAGGCTGTAGAAAAAAAAGCTCAACAGGGATTTTAGGGGACTTTTGTCTAATCGTTCAGTGACATGTACTCGACATTCCCTGAAAAAATCAGCTTTCTCCGATTTTTTTCCCTAGTGAAACCTAATGTTCTTGGGCTATATTACTTGTTCACTTAGAAATTGTGTCCTTCCGAGCCAAAGTTTGTCTGTTCAGCCTGTATCTCGGGTATCGAATGTTCTATTGCAATGAAATTTGCCAAGAACACTGCTTATGGTATAGGCTTTAAAAAAAGGATTCAACGATATTTCTCACATTCTCCTTTTTAGAGTTATCCCCCTTTTTTGACTAAGAAATTGTAGGAAATAGACATTATTTGTCTGTTCAGTCTGTATCTCAGGTATGGGTTATCGGATTTCAGTGAAATATGGCATGCAGTTTGCCAGTGACAAAGGCTTCTGCCTCATTGCATAACTCTTCCAAACACCAAACAATTTACCATACCTTTTGACTTAGAAATTGTTGGAAATTGTTGAAAACTTTCGAAGAAAATGGGAGGGGGAGGGGGGATACTGAATTGGGGTTATCAGATTTCAGTGAAATAATGCATGCAGTTTGCCTATGACAAAGGCTTCTGCCTCATTGCATAAAACTTCCAAACACCAAACAATTTACCATACCTTTTGACTTAGAAATTGTTGGAAATTGTTGAAAACTTTCGAAGAATACTGGATTGCATCCATCCATCTGTGCATCCGCCCATCAGTCCGTACGAGAATATTCATAAATAATATTTGTTGGTCATAGGTATGCCCTCTCTAGGCGGTACACCACGTGGGGGGTTGCACCGGACTGAAGTCCAGCTCTTGTTTGGCACTACCATCAAGACAAACCTTAGTTTAGTAATATATTGTTCATAAATAATTGTGTTGTTACAATTGATTGGAGAATGCCTGCTGGCACTCTCCAATAAATTGTAACAAAACTAATTTATGTTAATAGTTTTTTTCTACTGCTGAACCTACGACAAACTAGTGGCTTTCAGCACTTTCCAATAGAGCCATGATAGTTGCTTCTAGCATTCAACCAGTTAAATCCTTCTCCTGCCAATTTTATCAGGTGAGCAATTAAGGTCCCTTGTTTTTGTTAAACTTTCAAGAATTTTTCATCAAATCTAGTCATCATTGTGGTGAAGCAGCCATGAGTAGATTTGATGAGAAATGTTTTTAAAATGCATAGCAGGTTAAGAGTTTACTCACCCTGAAAAGCAGACGGCACTCGCAAAATAAATTATTGAATGACTTAAGGGGCATCAAATTATTGCAATATCACACGCAAGCACGAAAGGCAGCCGAACGCAGAAAAAGCAACACCTGCCGCAATGACAAACAAGCCAGAAAATAATAATAACTCTTTGGCCAGCCGCTGATTTGTCGCGGTCCTCATAAGAGAAGGCCATCATTCCCCCTGCACCCCACCCCCTCTTCCCCTCCTCTCCTCCCAGCATTCAGATATAAACTGCTTAATAGTGTCCCTCACTTCCTCTTTTTCAATTTCTTCAATAAGCATTCCTACCCTCTCCCTCGTGTCCCCCTTCAGCCATCTATCCTTTGTTTCTTCACCCCACTTCTGCATTATTCTTCCAGTAAATTTTATTCTATGAGGTATATACTGTGGGCATTCCAAGAGAAAATGTTCCAGGGTCTCCACTACTCCAGAGTGGCACATTTGGCATCCCTTTTCCCCATCTCTCCCAATTTTTCCCCGAAGCTCCAGTGATCTTGATCTCAGTTTGAACAGCAGTGACCCTCCAAAGGTGCCATCTAGGTACTTCTCAAAAGCTGGCTTTTCTTTATATTGTAACCCCTGCAGTGATCTTTTCACGCTAACCCCTGATCGCCAGTTTCGATTGCAATCTTCCATGACTCTCTCTTTGACAAACCTTTTGCCTTCTTTCATTCCTACTTCTATGTTTGTGACCTCTATAGAGTAATTGTCCATTAGTTCCCTCACATGTTTTGACCACCCCGTTTCTATATTAGAATTCCAAATGGTATCGAGCATCAATTTGCACCACCGGTTGTCAGGCAGGTTTCTCAAGTAGTTAAAGTAACACAGTTTTCCCAAATCTACCCTGTCCTTGATTTTCATCCACCCAAGCTCCCCCCTTACTGCTTCCAAAGCTGCATCATTACTCGACCCTGTTATCCATCTGCCGGCATCATTCTGAGTACTTTCCAACTTCTTAATAACGGTTTGGTTTAATGGAATCACGTCCGTGCCATACGTTATACTTGGTAAACCCACCCTCTCCCACAGTGTTTTCCCCACAAAGACCTTATTGAAACTATTTTTCCCTAAAAGTTTTAGTTGGTTCAGAATTCTTTTCCCCTTCAGAATCAGTTTGGCTGAGTAATTTCTGTACACCCCTCTTCCCGTTATATTTATGCTTACCCCTAGATACTCATACTCTCCCGTTTCTCCTACAGTGATTTGTTTGCTTTCCCCTTCGGGGATTGAGAACTCCCCCACTCTCCATCTCTTCGTCATATCTACCTTGCGTCCAACGGGTATTACCTTGCTTTTATTTTCATTTAGTTCGAGCCCCCAAGTGTTCCCATATCTACCAACAATTTCCAGCAGTTTCTCTAGCCCCTGTTCAGTTCTAGACATTAACACCATGTCGTCCGCAAAGAATAAGCCTGGTATCTTTATGTCTCCAACATTTACCCCCTCCGCACTCTGAATTAGTTCATCCCCCTAAATCTTTAACATACAATGCAAACAAAATCGGTGAAAAGATACACCCCTGCTTGAGGCCTATATCCATAGGGACTCGTTTTGTAGTGATACTCCCTAGACTGAGTTGGCTTTGCACATCTGTATACAGTGCTTTCATGATTCCCACAAAGTCACCCCCCAGTCCGATGCCGTCGAGCTTTCGCCACATACCTTCCCTCCACACTCGGTCGTATGCTTTTTTCACATCTAGAAATGCCAGAAACACCTTTTTCTTTTCAGCCTTTGTTGATTCTATCAGTTGGGTGAGTGTAAATAGGTGATCAGTGACTCTTCGTCCTTTCCTGAAACCATTTTGAATTTCTCCTAAAAAACCTTTCTCTTCAATAACTTCCTCTAGTCTACCGTATATGACCTTACAGAATACTTCTCCGATGTTACTACTAACTGATATCCCCCTATAGTTATCTAGAACTTCCTTATCCCCCTTTTTGTGTATGAACGACACCTTACTTTCCCTCCACTCTCTGGGGACCTCTTGCTTTCGCAGAGCCAGGTTGAAAAGGTTTGTCAGGACTTCAATAAGTGCCTCCCCTCCATTTTTGAGGAATTCGTTCGGAATTTCATCAGTCCCTCCCGCTCTACCATTTTTTTAATTTTGAGATGTTCCGCACTTCTTCTGCCGTTATTTCGCTACATACACGATTGGATAGGTTCTCCTCCACCAGTGTATTTCTTTTTGGTGGGGACCCACTGCCCCATCGCCTATCGTTTATCTTTTCCCAGTGCTTGACTAACTCTGAAGCGATACGGCCTTTATCTTCTGTACTTTCCCCATCCACTTTGATACTCTGCACACTACTTTTCCCCTGTTTATTATCCAGTTCCAAAATACGTTTGAGCTCGAACCCCCCGTTTTCTTTATTGTTCTGGCAAGACTGCAATTGCGCTCCTTCCTATTATTATTCTTTACCTCATTCACCTTTCTCCGTGTCAGTTCATATTCTCCTTTCATTAGTCTCATGTCATTGTTATCCACCCCTTTAAGCTTCCTACTTCTTCTGTAAGCAGTGCATTTAACCTTCCTTTCTTTTATAGCCTTTTTCAGTCCCTCGTTAACCCTGTATCCAAGCTCTCTCGTTGGGACCCTCACCCTTCCGATACAATCCTTCCCTGCCAATAGTTAGGCTATTTACTATGCCATCTGAAATACTCTGGACATTTGCATCCCTAGGTATACATTCAAGATTTGGTTTTAGTTTTTCCCGAAACTGCTTCCAGTCAGCTCCTTGTTTTAGTCCCCAAACTTCCTTGAAGGTATTTCTGTCTCTATTCGTCTTTTTGCCCGTAATCTTAACTGTTATCAGGTTGTGATCACTACCCAAGTCATTTTTTCCCTCGTCATCTATTTCTACATCTATAACCTCCCTCCATACGCTAATGTCAGTGAGTATATAATCAATTATTGTTTTCTTATTGTTCCTCTCCCAGGTCCATTTACCATTACATTTCGCATCCCTGTTCAGGATCTTTAAACCAAGCTCTTTTGATAGGTCCAACATCTTCCTCCCATTCGTGTTAATTTTCCTATCACCTCCCTGTATGCCCTCCTCCTTATCCCCGATGTGCCCATTGAAGTCCCCCATTAGGACAATACTGAACCCTCTGCTTCCAAGCTCTGTGATATTCGATTTAAGAGTTGCATATATTGAATCATTCCACTCGGTCTTACTTCCCTCCACTGCTAAGTATACAACACCAACGGCAACACTCCTGCTTCCTAACTTGATTTTTGCCCAGACTATTTCGTTGGATACTGGAATCTGAGTCCATGCTTCTGTGAGATCTGTAATCAATGAGGGCTGTAATTCCTCTTTAGCATAAATGCCAACACCCCCACCCCGTTTCTGACCCTCAGTTCGCCCAGCTCCTATCCACACGCAACCCTTCATCTGATCAACCCGCTCATCCCGTCGTATCCACGTCTCACTTAGACCCATTATATCGAAGTCTCCTTCGTCCATCATTGTTGATATTTCGCTTACTTTCTTGTGCAGACCCTGGATGTTGCAGTACCCAAACTTAATGAATCTTTGTTTTTTTGTCATCACTGGCACATTATTATAACCCTGGTATGTCCCTGTATTGTGCATGTTTGTTGTTCTTCCTATGTTCCCAGCATTTGTGCCCCTCTGAGTTATCGGCTGTGGTCCCCTACCCCCCCTTTTCTCCAAAAAAGGCCCAGTCACCTGTAAAATTTTTTGGCCCAACAGGTCTGTACCCATCCTACTTAAATACAATCCGTCTCGCAGACTGTCATTTGCAAAATGAAGTCCCCTGAGGGTGAATTTAGTGTTGCTACCCTGTACAGCAGGGTAGCATCACTAAATTTACCTCTGTGACCCTCAATTTGAATCAGTGTCTCAAAACTAAACAGAAAGAGGTACCCAGAGGATAAATTGGCCCGCTCTATGGGATAGCATAACCAAATTAACCCTCTGGGGACCTCATTCTGCAAATGTCAGACTGCTTATTTTCAGGCGTGATGACACACGTTGCTTCCCGTGTTCGGCAATCTTCGGAGCCTGCGCTGTTTTTTTTTTTTTATCTTTCAAATTGTTGTTACGTCAGATGTTCTTGGATTCTTGGTGCCCTCGACGTCGTTTTGGGCCCCCAAAACACCCCCCCCCCCCTCTCCCTGAGGATAATAGACCACCTCGACTCACCGAACAAATGCCAGCATGTCAATATGATATGTTAGTCAAGTACACTCCCCAGGGTGATACTAATCGAGACTCCATCTTAACCAGCAATGTGGGAGTTCAAGCAAGTGTTTCACGGAAATCTTTTGGTATCCGTGGTCCTGAACTGCTAAGAATATTGTCTTGTTCACTGGAGCAGTTAACGAGGGATTACCCACAATAAGTTATTTTGAGTGAAATGTTCGGAGTCGATTTTACTTATAAGAATTTGTCTGTGAGAACAAAACAACATACATGCAAACATATAGTGTTCCTCATTTTCGTACCCAAACCCACAAGGACAAGCCAGATTATCTGATGCAGATCTATTGTACATGTGTGCATTAAGATTGATGCAAGGTAAACGCTAACTGTGAGTGTATTATTTGACTCCCCTGGTTACCATACCTGTAATACTCTGGAACAGTTGCATCATCTTCTCTCAAAACGCTCTTAAAAATATTAACATTGACACTGTCACGAAGGGAGACATCCAATCCTTTCCACAGCTTCAAAGACGATGGCAGGAAAGAGTCTGACAAAGTCTTAGTTCGACAAAATGGTTCGGATAGCAATTCAGAATTTCTCATAGTGTAAGCCGAAACCTGAGAAATTTGTCGTGATACCAGATTCGCTAAATATTGTGGGCCTACTCCATTTTTCATTTTATAAAGGGTTATAAGCTTATGTCGTCGTCACCTTTCTCCCAATGTAATAAACCCAGTTTCACTATACAAACTACCAAATAGCACTGGCTGTACAGTACTGTGATCACAAAAGTGGTCTTTTAGTCGATCGGCTCTCGATCCGGCTTCGGTTCGTTCCGGCGCGATTGAGAATCGCGGTTTTGTCGATAAAACGCGGCAGAATGGAGAAAGAATCGAGACAAAATTTAGGTAGAATCGAGAGAAAATCGCAACGGAATCGCAACGGAAACACCAATACATTGTGAGATGGTTTGTTACATGTATTCCTTGATGGTGAAAACTTCACAAAGTTTGGCGTCAACGGATCGTACATACTAAGATTCGTTCAATGTATTTGTATGTCGCAATTAAAAAAACAACAAAATCCAGTCGAGTTACAAACCTGAAGATATTTTCCGACTCGCTCCTTTTTCAAATCGACAAAAGTAAAAATTTTGAAAGAAAAGTGTGCGGAGATGTAAATAGATGTGAACAAGTGAACACTATCATAAGAATTGACCTGGTCTGTGCGGGTAAATCCTCAGTGCATCAAACTGAGAACGAAAAGTAGTAAGCCTGCAGTCTTAACTCCACCCGTCCTTTATTTTATGGAAATACAGCCAATATGGTACCTTGCGAAATCCCTGGTAGCTAAGAGAAACAGAGTATTTCAAGGTCCATCAATGAATGTCATGAAGGATTCAGCAGGATAAGTCCTCCCCCAACAAAACGTCCTCCAATATAGTTTGGTGTTTCGCCAAACAGGCCAACTTTGCCCCGAGTTTCGGTTAAAATGAAAATGAAATCATATAGGCTTACTTTTTTTAAAAGTCAGAAAGTGATGGCCCGATCCCTAGGCAGATTCAATTATTTTTTTAAAAAATGATTTCCTGAAAAAAAACATGTCTCTTGCCTCCTAACTGGAATGTGCTCGGTCAAATGAGAGCTCACGACCTGAGCTATAATTAAGTTGATGCAAAAAAAAAAGGATTTTTTTCAGTTAGACTTGGCTGAGCTTTTTACAGAACTATCTGTTTAACCTACCATTGGATGCAGCCCAGTGGCGGATACAGGAATTCTGAAAGGGGTGGGGGTGGGGTGGGGGGGGGATCGTGCAGATGCCAAAGGCATCTGCCGCGAGTGCCAAAGGCACAAGCTTTTGTAGGGGGGTCTGGGGAAAATTTTTTGGAAATGAGCGACCAAATGGGGCATTCTGGTGTTTCTGGGGTGGAAATCCTCTTGAATTTTTGAACGGCTAATTAATACTTTTTAAACAGCATGTTTCAGAATTTCAAATTCTGTCATACGTTCAAGACAGAATTAGAAAATTGAAATATGCTCTTCAGATCCGTTTACCATAATACTGTATTTTGGACACATTGTTTACAGTCATAACCGACTTAACCTCAGGAGAACATTGCGATCTGCCAGCGTTTGAAAGTTTTCAGCAGTCAGCCCTCTAGGCTTAGGTACGCCATGACTATGCCAATTAAGATCCTGACCCATAACTGGCATAGCCATGGGGTACCTGAGGCCAGGGGCATGTAACACCACAAAATCATGCTGTGTCGGTGACGCTATAAATGGAGGCGACCAGTAGATATATTTTGCATAATTTCAACGGTATATTTGTTTTCCATAGCGAATGGTGATGGAGGAAATAAATGTCGTTGTATGTTTTTACTTCAATTCATGTATTGTCCCCAAATGAAAATCCTGGATACGCCCTACATACGAGACAAACACGAGCTAAAGGGGGGGGGGGGGGGGGGGGGGGGGGTGGGGGGACCGCCCCACCGCCCCCCCCCCCCTCTGTATCCGCCATTGATGCAGCCAAAGGTTAACAAATAATTAAATGATTAAAACTACTTCCATTTTCAAAAGTTGCCCCCCCCCCCCCCTCCCGTGCCACCGTCTGGGTGTCGATAGAATTATTACTCTCAATTGGTAAAATTATTATAAACAAATAAAAAGGAAAAAGGCGGTATATCCATCGGCGATATCCAAATTACTTCAAACAGAAGTTCTTCAACCAACATCAGAAATCAGTCAAAAGCCAATTTTACGGTTGGACGTTATCTCACCACAAAGTCGGCTGTTTTGGGGTGAATCGATATTCTGATCGGACATGCATTTCCGAGTTAAATGGTTAAAGAAAAGCGCATTCGAATGAAAGAAAAACAGTGATCGTACATTTTTACTATTTATTCATGAATATCATATGAAAGAACACGCCAGAAAGTGTATTTTTTAAATACGAGGGCATTATTTTTTCACAACCCTTCAAACGGTCCGTCGTTTCACCCAATTACACCCAGTTACACCCAATTAACACCCAATTACACCCAATTAACACCCAATTACACCCAATTAACACCCAATTAATACCCAATTAATGAAAAACATCAAAAAATTGTTTTTTGGGGTGAATTCTAGGAAGAAGACTATAGTGCGCCGATAGAATCCGTTACTTCGTCGGACATTTTTGAGATCGTTCAGTGTCTGAGTAAAGAATGTCTATATTGATTATTTAGTGTAACTAGGCAGGGAGCAGTCAGTTAATATGGGAGATATCGAATCAGACGTACAGAATTCGGTACATCCACTGCCCTTCTCGGGTGTTGTAAACCTTGTTTTTGTCGGCGCTGTTGAAAGGTCCACAGCTTGCATGTTTCTACAACTATGAGCAGAACATGTTGTTACACTGTAAAAACACGCTGTCACAAGTGTGGTTATAGTCTACTCGCCACGTTTCATGTGTTTGAAGGTTTAACTTGCAAAGGGCTGAACACGTGCATCAACTTTTTAAATAAACTTTGTTTTCATAATTTGAGTTACTTTTATTGTTAGATGATAAGCGCTACTTACTATAAATTCCAACAAAACTTTGAATTCATCATCACTTGACAAATCTGGTGCTATCTGTCACATATGCCTATATTCTATAAGTTTAAGACATGTCTAAACGAGCTAAAGTAAAGTACCCATGTGGTGAATGTGGGCAGAGTTGCCACCTCACAAACTGTCTGTTTTGTGGGAATTGCAAAGCATGGCAACATATGGAGTGCCAAAACATGCTAAAAGAAGACTTTGAAAAATGGTCGTCAGTGTCCGAAGATTATATCTGCCGGCGATGCATTTGCCGTGATGGCAACTTTGATTTCGAAGCAGGAAATTTTGGGAGATATAGTAGCAAAAGGGGCAATCTCCTTGCTTCTGAGGAATATTTTCTTGCTCAAAAAGCTAACAAGTTGAAACACATTTCCAGACTTTACCTCAGAATAAATAAGTCTAGTTGCTAAGAATTAATGCAATATTGTGACTGTCACGTGCCGAGACCTCTAGGCTTGTTCGGGCGTAACCCTACCACTTAAAATGGCACAGATTAGTATAAATTAGACTGTCCTAATTAATCCCCAATATTGTCCACAAGACGACAGTCGTAAAATAAACTTTTGTATAACTAAAAATTTTCATTTTTTTGTTCTAAAAAAATAGGTTATGACCCTTCATTGGAACGAGTGCGATAACCTATGTTTTGGAAGCAAAAAATGAAAATTAAAAAAAAAATTAATGGCGATTTTCGAGTATAGCGCTGGTCGGTTTTGGCCGTTACGTTAGTCGTTAGGTAAAGGGTTAATTTAACAGGCAATGTAAATTTCAAGGATCGAGAGCTGAGAGATGGGCACATTTCATATGCACTAATCGAAACTTGGCCACACAGGCCGTGATATAATGTTTTAGTTTGGTAAGCAAACATCCTGTTACCAAACCGAAACATTATATTACGGACTGTGAGGCCAGGTTAGGATGAAATATAGGCCTACACAAGATGGATGGATGTGGGTGTGGGGCACTTCAATAAGGATCGAGAGCTGAGAGATGGGCACATTTCATATGCACTAATCGAAACTTGGCCTCACAGGCCGTGATATAATGTTTCAGTTATAAGTGTCGCCAAATGATTACCACAATGGCACTTTCATATGCACTAGTCGAAACTTGGCCTCACAGCCCGTGATATAATGTTTGGTAGGCAAACACCCTATGTGCCAAACCGAAACATTATATTACCGATTGTAAGGCCAGGTTTGGAGGAAATTTAGCCTATACAAGATGGGCACTCCCACTAATTTCAATAAAGACCCGAGAGCTGATAGAGAGTTGGCATTCAATTCAATAGGAAAGCACATTTCATATGCACGGGTCGAAACTAATGCCCCCACAGGCCATAAATATAATGTATTGTTTTGGTTTGGTTGATCAACATCCTACCTACTAAACCACAAAATTATATTACGACCTGCGAGGCCTAGTGTGGACTAAATATAGGCCTACTCAAGATGGATGAGAACCGATCTATTGTTTCTATATGTATTTGTGTACAGATTTGTGTTTTCTTATAAACATATGTGCTTCTGTAAATAATGTTGTTTTTCTGTACAATAAGCCCCTGCTGTATGTGCTCAAATTGTTATTTGTTAAGGTTTTACATTTTATGAAATAAATTAATAAAATAAATGGTTGTTCTTGTTTCTCCAATACACTGATACGATGTCTCCCTAAAGGCACTATCTCTGCCTAGGCCCACGTAGTAATGTATATGGGCGGCGAAATGTGTCAGAAATAGTGTGGGGTGGGGGTGGGTAGTGAGAGGGTGGGGTGGGGAGTGAGCTTTCACTAATTCCATGAAGGTCCCGAAATTTGAGAGAAAAAGTGGTTACTAACTGAACGATCTCTACCTGTTCCGACTTAGTACTAATGGGTCAAGTTCGACTGGCCCTTTGCTTCGAGAATTTGTCCCAAGAAACAATAACTTCGCAAGTCAGCGGACGTTTTATCGTTTGAATGTTTTTCGCTCCTCACAGTTCGCCCCGACGGGTTAAATGAAAGTAACATAACTTAGTATTTTGGTCTAGAGGCTTTGAAATGAATTTGTTGAAGTATGTCTCCAGTGTGCTGTAAGTTTTTTTTCCCAGAACCTGAGCACACTGTGTGAGTGGAAACTCCACTACATGAGTGTTTTTGTCATAATCAACCAATTTATTTATTGGTGTTTAAGGTCACATATTTCTGCATAATGGCTAATCATGACCATGACAGTTTTACGGGTGGAGGAAGCCGGAGTACCCAGAGAGAACCACCGAGCAACTGTCAGCTCCACACAAGCAGGGTTAGCATTGGTTGAAGACAGATGCACCATCGACGTGCAGTACGCGTCAGTACACAACGCCACCGTTCCCCCACGTGGGCAATGGGGGTGAAGTGTCTTGCCCAAGGACACAACGCGGTTGCCGCAGGTGGGATTTGAACCGAAGACCTCTCGGCCTGCACCTCTACCTACTGAGCCACCGCACCCCCAATCATCCAGTACTTATCCCTCTTCTAATCCCAGCCATTCAGTGTGTACTGTAGGCAAATTATGGCAATTACGAATCATGAACATGCACAGTCGAGCACTGCATCAACAATGCTAATGTTGGTGGTTCACGTCACGGTCCTGGTCCAAATCCAAGTCTTTTTCAGGCACGTAGCCAAGAGTCTACAATATCATGTGTAGATGACCGGCGGAGGGAGGGGGGGGGGGGGGGGGGGTAACCAGTAAAATTCAGTGTTGTTGTTCCCCCCACCAAAAAAACATTGACTCTATGCAAGACCCCCCCCTCCCCCTCCGTCCCCGTCCCCTGACTGTGCACCTGGTATATTTACATGTACATTCCCTGCAGTTAAATAAATAAAAGTTCCGTCAGACTTCACACTTTCAAAAACAGTGAAGTAGGACTGATCTACAATTCCATCGAAGCTCCACCAGCGGGAAGGCCACGTCAACCTCAGGGCTATGACCATCGGATATGCATGTGGCATATATCGAGCTGGCTATCCCTCCCCTCCCCCCCCCCACCCACCAAAAGACCCCCCCACACACACACACACACCGTAAAAACAGGTTTAATCAGAACCACGGAATACATATAGCTCGTTTATGATGGGTGGGGTGGTGTCAATTTTTTTTTTCAAGAAGCATAGGCACATGAGGCAGGGACGACTACAGCCCTCCGTTGCCAGAGAATCGACATGGCGGGGTGTGGGGGGGGGGGGGGGTGGGGGCAAGGGTAATGCATCACTCGGGAGGGAGGTGTATGTACGGGGGGGGGGGGGGATTAAAAGGATTGAATTGACCTGGATGAATATTTTGCGGTTCAATACCCATAACCAAACTGACTACAAGTTGACTTGATAACGAATTGGTACTTTCGCCATTAAAAACCGCCATGTACCCAAAAGTCTGAAAAATTGACGCTTCACATGCTTCTTAAAATACAAATGTGTTCATGTGATGTCAGTCATTTTGATAATTAAAGGGATAAAATATCGTTTTTTATATTTTTAACATCCCAACAACCAACAAAACTCTTGAATTTCTAATGGAGAGAATAGTTGGACACGACGATATTGTATTCACCCCAAACGACAGATTGTGGTGAAATGCGTGAAACTGAAACGGAAAGTACAAATTAAGTTGAGATTGGAGGGTGCTGCCTACACAATGTCAGATCGGGGGGACAACAAAAAGAGAGGGAATGGTGAAAGACAGTGGGCGGAGCGGGGGTGCCTGCCTCAAGTCCATGTTTATCACGATTTTCAAATTCAGATGAATACGATTTTGAATTTATGTTATGATTAATGTTGGGGTGTGGGCAATCGCGACAACTGGGAAGTGTTGAATTTGACCCTTTTTTAGAATATATAACAACTCGATATATTGGTTAGGTCTACGTGTACATGAACATTGCGAACCGGTTACATTTGTGTACATGCAGTTCGGACTGTTCCCTCCGACAAAATCACGGCGCTGTTGACGTTCGCGAAAAATCTCTGCGAAAATCCAATTGGCGGAAAGGAGATTGTGTTTCGCTTTAGCCGCGCTTCTGTCGATAAGGTTTTTTTTCTTGTCTGTCACCTCGATCGCGACCGCGTCGAGCACGATTTGGTGTCTGCTTTTGTGATCACAGTACTGTACATGTTAACCTTTTGCCTAACAGTATTTTTAAAAAATAAATTACATCTCACATTTTTCGAAAACAAATTTCACAATTTTTCAGTAAAGCCATACAAATATGGATGTCATTAGAACCAGCTCGATGAGCTGGTTCTGATGATATCCATATTTGCATGGTTTTATACAAATATGGACTATTGCAACTCTCTTCTGACTGGCTCTAAAACTTCTGTTCTTGAAAAGCTACAACACATCCAAAATTGTGCTGTATGGGTCATAACCAGTTCTAACTTAAAAGTACTGTCATCTAACACCAGTCTCTGAATTACACTGGCTACCCGTTAAGCAAGGAATTCAATTTAAAATTGCTCTTTTGGTGTTGAAGTATATCTCAGGATCAGCACCATCCTACCTGTCCGATCTGCGTACCATCCACAAACCACCAAGGTCTCTTAGGTCATCAAGTCAACTCAATCTGGTTCAGCCCGCATCTAAATTTACTAATGCCGGTGATAGGGCCTTCGCGGTTGCTGGCCCAAGGCTTTGGAATTCTCTTCCAGTCGACATAAAAAATAGTAAATCACTTGAATCATTCAAGTCGGGTTCTAAAACCTACCTTTTTTGTACGGTATTTCCTTCAGTGGTCTTTCAATTTTGGTCATAAACTGATATTACCTGGTGTGTGAGTGTGAATGAGTCTGTGAGGATTGCCTTGTTACTTGTCAAGTCACACTCACATACTTGTTTTGGTAAAGTTGTAGTTTGCTTTTATTTTGTTTTAATTCAATACCCTTTTTCTTTTAGTGTCTGTCGCTTTTATCACCACGATATAGTCTTGGTTGCTGATGTGGCATTGGGCACCAATAAATGATAATAGTGATCCATATATCAATGTATCTGTGTACGTGTATGTGTGTATATATATGTATGCAATTATTGTACAGCCATTGAGAACCGTGTGTGGATTCTAGGCTTTAAAATTATTATTATTATTATTATTATTTATTGAGAAACTTCTGTGGTAGGCTTAATCTGGTTAATTTTCTGGCTGTTTTTGGCCACTATGATAGGTAAAGGGTTAAATCACTCAGAATAAGATTGGCCTGATTCACCACTGACATTGAATCTTTTGGAAACATTTCAGGTGATAAACAATGATGTAGATTTACCAGAATACCAGGGAGAGCCTGATTATGTAGCCAGCACAAAGTGTCTTGAGGCTGTGAAAAATGTGGAAGGACCTGTCATTACAGAAGACACAAGCCTGTGTTTCAATGCACTTGGTGGTCTCCCTGGACCATACATAAAGTGGTTTCTCAAAAAGTTGGGTCCATCCGGTATGTATTGTAGTTGTATTAATACAACATAAATTAAATTCCTAATCCTGCAAGTTTTGCCAGTCAGACTTGACAATTCTTTTGGACTAATATGACTCAGAGATTGTGCATCTTATCCTCATATGAAGAGAGTTGCTTAGCATTTGTATCTTAACAGAACTACAAAAATAAATAGCAACAACTAACTCACAATGACGTCCTGGGGGATTTATACCTGTGCTCCTGGGGAAATATTGGGAATATTAGTAGTGGGTGCACATTACAGATTCAGTAAAATATATCAACTTTTAATAATATATATAGTTTTTAGTCATACATTTATAGTCATTTAGCTCCAATATTCCACTTTCTCATGCCAGTCACGCCAACATGTTGACCCTTCTCCGATGCAGAGGTACTAGCAACAGTAGCCGCACCAGAACATAGTCTTCACTTTCTTGTAGGGTATGTCTTTTGCTGCAGTATTTTTGCCCTTTGCAAACGTATTGGATTTATTTACACATATACACATACAGAACAAACATTACTAACAGTAGCCTCAGGGGACCTTTCTGGGAAATGAAGACCTACAATTTGCAGCTGGTCGGCAGTTTGTCCCTCCTGTGATTCACTTTTTGGCTCTGACATCTCCTACTAATTGCAGACTCAGTTGCTCCATGAATGTTTGAAAGCTATGATAATGTTTGCCTTGCTGCTTTTGTAGGTTGAAATAATTCATCAATATACAGGCATTGTAGCATGCCCATTCTGAGGAAAGTGTCTATGGTTAGACATAGCAGTTCCCACGGCTATAACACCCATTTTCTTCAAAAGTTATGGAACAGTACAACAGAATTATAAAATCTGTTCATAACAAGTATATGATTTTTGTGCATAATGTCACCAGCTGTTCCAAGGCGTGCAACAATATTAACAGTTGCCCGAAGTCCAGGAATTTCTTGTGCTTTGCTTTTCTCCGTATATATTTCAGAGTCATTGATGTATCCTGTGTCTGATTCACATAAAAAGAATCATTTTATCCCCATTTTATAGGTTTGTCCTTTATATATTGCTTTATAGACAGCCGATTTTCGTTGGAATCATCCCTTTGTCGAGATTCAAATGTTGTTTTGGTTGGTACACTACGCTGCAAGCGACGATTACATGAATCTCCCAGGTCCGAGGAACTGTGTCTCAAGATCACTCACAAATTGCCGACGATTGTCGGAGAGTATGTCTGTGATCTGTGTCCGACATTTGATTAAAAACTCGGACAGTACGAGACAAATGGATTATCGTCTTGATTGGTTTCTCAGACCGTACTGTGAAAAAGATTAAGCTTCACAATTATTGACATTAGATTTGAACAACTTTTCTCTCAAATTGCAAAAAGAAATTATGAAAATATTAAAACTAAATCAAGTTATGCCGACCATTTTTAACTCGTTGCAAAACGCTTCACAAATTATTATTACCCATTTAAACAACAATTTCAAAATAAACACTCGATTTCCCCATAATTGTGAAAACAAGATTACATGTATACATATAAATTAATATTAAATAAGCACAACCTTATTTAATATAAATTTATATATTTCTATAGGCGTTTTTCACAGAGAGCGTAATCTATTCTGTTCGGAGATTGCATTTTTAAAAAAAATTGAATTGGATAGGCTGAGAAACAATAACCGAGAAAATAAAATCAACGTTAGTGGCTCAGAGCCCTTCGAAATATGACATGATACTGTTCCACCCTTACCTCCGCCGCCCTATAAATATGCCTATTTAATGTTGAATGACTGTCAATCCAGCCCCCCCCTGCATTACGCGAAGCCTAAGTGCATAAATTTCCCATGTAACGCGTTTTGCAGTTGCCATCACTCATACTCATCGCCGTGCAAAGATTCCTCAATGATCGAACCCCCCCGCCCAACAAATCCATTTTGTGCCACTGAATGCAAGTTTCCAAACAATAGTCGCCATTCTTTCTCAGTCTCAATCGACCGACTGCTACATGCTGTTTGGGGTAAATTGATAATTTTCATTCTTGGGAAAAGCTTTCAATCAAGGAGTACTGCCGGTATAATTTAAAAGAGCAGAACGAAGATTCAAATACTCATTTATTTATACTTATTCAACACAACAAAATGAAAGAAATAAACGTTTTGAACTTATATTTGCTCACATACAGTGATAATATACACGTGGCAGTTCGAAATAAAAAAAAACGTTCTCACTCATCCGGACCTTTACATTTCGCCCCATGCAACAGTCCATGTTTCTTATCATATACAGTACGTGCCAAGTGTATCCTGTCTCAAACACCCGACACGGTGGGCGATTTTCTGAAAATCACCGGCCAACACCGTGTCAAACGGTGTAATTTGACCAAATTAAACACCGTGTGCAAACGGTGTTTAGATGTGGAAAAGATTATCTCCTTGGTAAATCACAGTTGCAACGGTGATTCAGTGTGAAAAGGATTATTTCCTTCTTGGTAATATAATTAACTGGCTACCAATTGTGCTACTGCAAAAATGTGAGTTGAAATGGGGTTTGGCAAACAGGCTATATATATAAGCCTATTTAAACGTGTGTTGATACAAACTGGTGATATCTCATTGTGACGAAGAGATGTGCATTCAATTTTAGAAAAAATAAAAATTACCGCACACGTTATCTGCATGAAAAAGATCGTACCAACAAGTCCATTTCATTTTCGTTCAATACACTGGCCATAAAGGGATAGTGGTTTCAAACGCAACTGAATTCTGACCACAGAGGTTTTCAGGAAATCTGCCAATGTCACAGCCGATTTCGATCACACAGTGATTCACTGATTTTTCCATTGCAGCCAGCGGCTGCAGCGGGATGAGTAAATCCACCTTAAAATCTGTTCGACTTTCACACAAGCCTACAAAGAATGTTTGGCAGTAATAATTAATAATATATATGGCAAAATCCACTTTTCAATCGGATGTCTTTTGAACTGTACAGGACAAGTTACAGACAGAGGAAGGTCTGTAAATTGCTACTGGTTAGTTTTACATAATGTTTTCTACTTCGCAGCCGTTGTTTCATCAGCCCCCACCCCCCTGGCTACACCACTGAAATGCCCTCACGAAATATTTTTTTTAAATTATTTTAAAAAAATATTGCAGCCCTCTCGACAATAAGCCTGTGGAGTAAGTTTCAGTATGCCCACCCCTACTCCGCAATCTCTTTGGAGCAGTAAATAAATGTCTACATCTGTAGATCAGCACTGTTTGCTTCCAAGGTTTCCCGACAATGATGTGCATTTATTTAAATCATGGTGTGTGTATGTACTCTTCTAAGGTTTCTCTTGGAATGGTTAGTTTAAATGGAACTTGGTTTCAACTGCATGCCCGGTGCTGAGCCTGTCATCCATCCACCAGCACATGTGGCGAGATTCGAAGAACGTACGGTCTTCATGGCCCTGCCAAAATGATCCAACAGATTTAATGGTACTGTACTTATTACTAAGTTCCTAGGTAGGCCCTGGGTGATGTATCCCTACCCCCCCCCCACCCCCCCCCCCCCCCCCCCCCCACACACACACACAAACCGAGTTGATAAATAGATGGCGTCCGGAATATACAAAACGAGTTCAGAAAATCAAGTCTGGGCTAATTTACTGGATAAGTTATGTAATTTTTGGAAAACTGAGGACGAGTTGACGAATTCTGTTTAACTTTTTATGATCCAAAAATCGAAAGGTGCAAATTGTTCCAGTAGTAGGCCTAATCCACAGGAAATTTAACCATGCCAAGAGTTCACTGAGCTCTGTGTACCAACATTGAACTGGTTCATTTTCTTGTACGTACTTACAATGGAGGCTCTTATTACGCCCATTTAACCTAATTTAAACTGAGAAATGAAGGCAATGGGCTGTAACGGGACAGTTGGATAAATTTGTTATCACTATGCGCTCGATGCTGCCGCGCTTCCATAACCCATAATTAATAAGGGCACGACAGCATCGATCCAAAAATACTATCAGATATCCTTTTTTTCGATTTCTAAGCTTGTGCCGAGTACCTGTGTTTGTTTTGGCATTTAACGTGATGGTGATATCATCGATAATTAGAAGATTCAATACGGGGAAAAAAAGCGAAAAGCAGAAGCCGAGTCTAACCACTGTTTTCCAATGCACGCACGCAGAAAAATGAGAACTGAAGGCCAACATGTAGCCTAAACTATTTAAAATGAACAACACCATCATAACGAAGTTTGAATAGAAATAATTGAGACTGAGTTCGCTATGACATAAACTTGACGTATAATATTATGATGACATATTTTGTTCTCAACATTTTAAAACTGTATGTTAATTCAGCGTGAGGTGATTGAAAAATTCAAGAAGAATTGTCATTGTAATGTATTGCTCATTAATGTTATTTTCGAGGTGACATTGTCGACAGAAATTGTCAGAATAAAATGTGCACGTGTCTGTAAAACTGCTTTGTTTTCTTGAGGTGGAGTTGATGTACAGAAGTTAATTACCGCTAATCCTTTACATAATTATCTCTGAGATTACGCGACATGAGCTAATCCTTTTCTCTTGAAATGCCTCACTGGATTTAATTATTGCTAACTCAGTCGGCGTAATATCGGACAGGTTTAAATCTTTTCTCTCAACTCGGACCTGAGCGATTCATGTAATCGTCGCTTGCAGCGTAGTGTAGTAATGGTGAAACTGTGGCAGAAGAATGTCAAGCATGGTCCGAACTTTGTATATTTTTTCACTGTTTTCAAGATCGAAGTCTTCTTCATCCACTGAATGAAGGCAGGTCCAAACAGCGAGGAAGACCTCGCGCTCCATTACTTCACGAAAACCGTCTGTATGGGAGATAACATTTTTAGCAGCCCCCTGACAATAATATTCATATCAAGACTTCAGAACAGCAATTTCCATCTTAAATCAAAGACCAATAAATGCTTTCATAGTATTCTTGTCAACAGTTTCAATTTGTTTAGAATACCACACATGTGGTTTTGCGGTCCTAAGTTATTTTGCCCTACAGTTTGTCTTTTCACACAACTGTTCCCAAAGCCCATCATCTAGGAATAACTCAAGAAATTCACAAGCTTTACTATCAGAACTAATAGTATCAGGAATGTTTCTGGGTCCTGCCTCCCCAACCTTGAATGCTATATCAACAGGACTAAAATTTTTGGACGACCTTTCTCTCAAATTTATAACCGTTGCATCTCCCACATCAGTAACACGGCGATTGTCATGATTATTCACAGATTTATCACACCCACTTTAATATTTTCACCTGGGACCGAATTGTCAATATCGGCATAGCTTTCTGCCTTACATTCACTCTGATAACTGTTGTAATCATCACAATCGTCACTTGTAATTTCATCGGATGGATAATCATCTCCATAAATATCTTACCCTTCATCATCCGATTCAAGCATTTCCAACACCTGCAAAGCAGTCAGACAGTTTTGTTTATTAGTCCCCCGCAGTTTCACCATGAAGTGGACTATTGGATTGCACTCTGTCTGTCCATCCATCCATCCATCCGTCCGTCTGCCCACCTGCCTGAGCCCGCCTGCCTGCCTGAGCCCGCCCGCCCTTTTGGCGCTTTTGTTTCAAATTTTCAGATTTGATGGGGCATTAGGAAAAAAATTTCTGAAAAAAATTCAAGATGGCCGACTGATGGCCATTTTTGTTAGAATTTGCATGTAATTTGTTATACGCTCAGAACTAGCGATGAACCGATAATCGGAATCCGCAAGCAGAACCAGCCGGTTATGGATCATTGGCCGATTATGACAAACCGTAGTTTCCAGTTATTCTATATTTAACACTTGACTATTAAAAATTTCTTTGATATCTGGCCATTTCCATAAAGTTTCCCCATTAAAAACGTGTGTAGTGCATAGCAGAAAATGTAGGGATTTGCAGAGCACAGATATTACCAACTTCAATCGGTACGAGATCGCCACCATTTCCCAAAGATTGTAGAGTTCATGTAGACATTAGAGAACACATCACGGGAGGTAACAAGTTAAAAAAAGAACATTGATTGAATAATACACACTGACATACGTGTAAATCATGCGTCATACGACTTCACAACACACATTAACATCAAAATTATTATTCATTTAAGACACAAAGTATGTGTGCTAAGTATAGTCCTGGTTAATACAGCCAAGTGTATTGTATCCTTACACAAAACCGTATTAATACTATTTACCGGAATAAAACACAATCTTCACGTGAACAATTACGTGTGATTGTATCGTTAATAACGATCTTTTCCCCACACCCCAACCAAAATGCAAATATTATTTTGGCTAATATTGCCCAGCACTAAATATGCATACTCTTAGAACTTATGTAGTATTAAGCTTTTGTAATTGATGATTTATCAACGAAATTCTGTAGTATTATAACAGGCACCAACAGATTTTCTTCAGTGTCCTACTTCAACCATCGGAATCGGCATAATCAGCAGAGAAATAACCGATAATCGGTTGATAGCAAGTTTTGATAATCGGTTCATCACTACTCAGAACTTCTAAACGACATTTCCAATTTCAATAATTTTTGGTATGGAGGTCTAGCAGCATCAGATTAATAACATATCACACAGGGTTTTTTTCTTGTGCATAAATTGTGCAAATTAGCCTTACTTAACCTTTTTTTCGGGTAATATTTTTGTGCGTATTATGTTGTGTACTGTTACCACCTGTATCTCAGAGATGCTTTCATTTCAAATTTTCAGATTTGAAGGGAAGAGACATAAGATAAATAACATATTATACAGGGTTTTTTTTTCTTGTGCATAAATTATGCAAATTAGCCTTACTTAACTTTTTTACAGATATTTGGATGCTTCCAGTAAAACCACACAAATATGGGTAATATTGGGACTAGTTTGTTGAGTTGTTCCTTTGATATCCGTATTTGTTTGGGTTTTATTGTGGAAATATCAATATATTTCAGAGTAATCCACCTACCGTGGAGGACGATTGTCTGATTGATCACTGGTGATCGGCATTGCACTTGTTTACTTTCACTCCTGTCGGCACAGCTGATCGCTTCATTGATTCTTTTTGACTGATAAATCATGACAATATTTGTTTGACCGGCATTTCCATGTTGTTTTGTTTGACAGTGAAACGTATGCATAAAACTCTTGTTGATTGGCTGAAGACACTGATACTGGAGCATGGGTTTATTTGGACCATCACGATATATCGGGGTGAAGGGTTCAATGGGTTAAGACAAACAGCATGGTTGGCATAGTAAAAGGTAGAAAAGCATTATAACACTTTTTCCTGTAGGTTTCCAGTGTTATAATTAATAACCTGCAAATGGGTTACAAATTTGAGCTCTTTATTTCCAGGCCTATTACTCTCCAAATTAATTTGTCATAAAACTTTTCTGTAACAAACAAAGTTAGTATTGAGAAAACATATTCTCTTTTGGTTTTTCAGGCATTCTGATTTGTTTTTAAACAATTAATTATCATTTATTACATGCTTGTTCTTTGAAATCTCCATCAACAGCAACACTAAACCATGCAGAAAATGAAAATATGTTCTGCACACATGTGTGTAACGGAAATCATTGCAGGACTATTTTTAAATAAAAGCAAAATTTCACTGGAATTTTCTACAAATCGTGCACCTCAATTACAATTTGAATCCCTAGCGATAGCTAAAAATCGTCCCCTGAGTTCCATGTGTTCTATGTGCCAGTAGGCACATAGAACAGAATGGAACTCCGGACGAAATAGTAACATGGGTTCCCCTCGCAAATGTGTTCCTTGTGTTGATAGTTGTCAAATGAATTACTGAGTGTCCTAATAATTGTTCATTATAAACATGAAGGCTCGAGGCATGCAGCATCTCATTTTATCCTTCAGTGCTGGCACTCATACCATAACGATTACCCCATTCACATGCGTATGTTCTGTGAATTTCAGGCATTCTGATTTGTTTGTAGAAAATTAATTATCATTTTAATATCGGACCTGATTACTTTTAATGTATGTGATTTAGTAATAATGTTGATAAAATTTGTTGACAAGTTGTTAGGAAAATATTTTGATTACAGGCTTGTCACTTATTTCACTTATTGTATTCCAGTACATACAATGCATATAATATTGCATGCATTCATGTTAAGACAGTCTTTGTGTGATTTAACAACTTTACAATGAAGTGTCAGGTCTTTCATGGAATGTAATCTGCATCATTTGAAAAAAATATACAGAAAATCAGTTTTGAGTTATATTACCATAGCATGACATGGCATGAAATCATTATTCATTTTCTTTCTTATTTAAATGTCAAAGCAGTTTTCTTGTAGTTCGAGTAAAATTTTTGGAGAGGGATTTTTCTACCCTACATGGGTCTTGGGGCTTATCATTGGGAAAATTTGCATTGTGGAGGCCCAGAATTGGGAACTTCGATCAAACATAGAATGAACTGAAACAAGCACAATAGACCACCTATATTCAAAACTTCCTGTAACAACCTGTATGTATTCATGTTTTGGTTCTTGAACTTTTGGTGTTATTTATCCTGGCATGCAATGTGCAGGATATTTCCAAAGGGAGATAATGCAATTAGTGTTTGTTAATGTATTTACATGCATCTCTACTTGAAAAATGAGAGAAGCACAGCATTGATGAAGTATTGAGTTTCAGAATTGTCCGCAGACAATGATTTTCCAGTATATATCCACCAGTTCTATTCAGAGAATATTTTAACTGGTATCGCATTGATTATGTGATATATAATTCTATCAAAGCGATGTTAAATCTTGTTATTAATTGATAATTGTGATACATATTGTTGGTCACTGCTGAAAAAAAATTTGCATACAACCAATTACACCTGTACTGCTTTTATGTTAGGTTTACAATTTTACCAGATGGTACATTTAACAAACAGCCTGATTTGACTCCATCTCTGGTGGGCTACCTATATCAGCATAACAATACCCAAACATTCACTTTTGGAAACCTGCCTGCTTGCCTTATTTAGTATACATATTTTAAACCTTGTGTTCGCTTTTTTGGTTTGACATTTTCATGGGTACTGTATTTCAATGTTTATGTTTAGTTTGCCTTTCTAAAGAATAAAAGATTGATAATACATACTGATTTGTGTTGTTTTTAGCTCACTGGAGCAAAGCTCAGTAGGAGCTTTCCTGATCACTTTTCGTCTGTCGTCCGGTGTTACTTTACATTATTGACTTCTCACAAACTGATGGACCAAATTGAACTAAATCTGGTGTGCATCTTCCTTATCATATGCCAATTCAAGTTTGTTAAAATAAAGTTGCCATGCCCACATGGGGCACCACAAGGGGCATAAGTGATGGTACCCGTATATTTGAAAAAAATTTTTTTTTTTTTTAAATCTTCTCCAGAACCATCTTTCAGAATCTTCTGATATTTGGTATACAACATCTCTAGGAGGGTCAGATTCAAGTTTGTTCAAATCAAGTCTCTAAGTTAATATTTGGGCTCCCTGTGGGAGCCCGAAGTTTAACTTACTACAATATGAGGATATTTCTTTAAAAATCTTCTTCAGATCCACCTGTCAGAATCATTTCATATTTGGTATGTAACATCTCTAG
The DNA here is from genome assembly GCA_031216915.1 of Pictodentalium vernedei. NCBI lineage: Eukaryota > Metazoa > Mollusca > Scaphopoda > Dentaliida > Dentaliidae > Pictodentalium > Pictodentalium vernedei. The sequence continues at coordinate 162,395,697 of CM062291.1, read as the reverse complement.
AGGGTCAGATTCATGTTTGTTCAAATCGTGTCCCTGGGTTAATATTTGGACTCTCTAATGGAGCCCGAAGTTTAACTTAGTGCAATATAAGGAAATTTCTTTAAAAATCTTCTTCTTCGGATCCACCAGTCAAAATGTTTTCATATTTGGTATACAACATCTCTAGGGGGTGAGATCTAAGTTTGTTTAAATCGGATCCCTGGGTTATTATTTGGGCTCTCTATTGGAGCCCAAAGTTTAACTTAGTGCAATATGATGAAATTTCTTTAACAATGTTCTTCAGATCCACTGGTCAGAATCCTTTCATACTTGGTATACAACATCTCTGGGGGGGGGGGGGGGGGGGGGGGGGGGGGGGTCAGATTAAATTTTTTTTTAAAAATCAAGTACTTGAGTTAATATTTGGGCTCCCTGTGGGACACCAAAGTTCATCTTAGTGCAATATGAGGATATTTCTTTAAAAATCTTCTTCAGATCCACCAGTCAGAATCCTTTCATATTTGGTATACAACATCTCTAGGGGTGCAGATTCAAGTTTGTTCAAATCGGGTCCCTGGGTTAATATTTGGGCTCAATGTTGGAGCCCAAAGTTGAACTTGGTGCAATATGAGGAAATTTCTTTAAAAATCTTCTTCTTCAGATCCACCTGTAAGAATCCTTTCATATTTGATATACAACATCTCTTGGGGGGGTCAGATTCAAGTTTGTTCAAATCGTGTCTTCTGTGGGTTAATACTTGGTCTCCCTATGGTGCTTAAATTTTAGTTTTGTGCTATATGAGGAAATATCTTTAAAAACTTTCTTCTCCGGAATGATCAATCAGAATGCTTCCATATTTGGTATACAACATCTTTAAAGAGGAAGGGTGGGAGGGAGTGTGGTCAGATTGAAGTTTGTTCCAATCGGGGTCCCTGGGTTATTTTTGGGGCTCTCTATTGGATCCTGAAGTTTAATTTAGCACAATATGAGATGTCTTTAAAAATCTTCAGATCCACCAGTCAGAATCCTTTCATATTTGGTATATAACATCTTTAGGGGGATCAGATTCAAGTTTGTTCATTTCAAGTCCATGGTTTAATATTTGGGCTCTCTATGGGGGTGGGGGCAGGGAGAGGGCAGCATAGGTTCAAGGTAGTTCAAATCCATTCCTTAGTGTTTTACCATAAAACTTTCCTCTCAAACTCAGTGACATAACAACCCTTGGAAGTTTGGCAGTGCTTTTCTACAGCTGATAGAATTGGAAGCAGTCAGAAAGACCTTTGATAATAATCATCTGACATGGACACTGGAGTTATGAATAATTTCTTCTTCCTCTGTAGTGTTGATGAAAATCTTAAAAAATCTTCTTCTCATTAACCAGGAGTAGCAGAGACTTGATATTTGGTGTGCAGCTTTCTTTTGAGGTGTAGATTCAGATTTATTCAAGAGAAGTTCGAGGAGCTATATTTGCCTTCATTATGGGAGGGGCAAGAATTTTCGACCTGCCTAAAATTTCTATTTTCCAAACTGAGAAGCAGATTTGAACCAAATTTGATATGAGGGCTTATTGGGTCATAAGTACTTAATTTATGCCAAAACAATTTTTCTCGTCGCCCCATGGGAACCACAGGAGCTTAAAATAGAAAAAAATTAAAACGCCCATATCTTCAAAACTACATGGCACTGAGAATTCTTATTTGGTGTGAAGCTTCCTTAGGACCAACAGAATGGAATGGTCAAAAAAAATTGCTATCGGTTTCATCACGGGGTACTTTTTGGGGACTTTGAAAAAGTGCTGAATCGGCATTTTTTAACACTGGGTAATGGGAAAAACATTTAAGACTACTTTTCTCCCAAACCACTGCTCCAAAAGCTTTCAGATTTCACATATAACATCTTTGGAATATTGTTTCACATGTTTATCGAAATCAATTCCCTGGGTCCATATTTGGGCTCTCTATGGGAGCCCAAATGTTTAAATTAGTGCAGTATGAGGAATATTCTTTAAAAATCTTCTTCAGATCTACCAATAAGAATCTTTTGATATTTGGTATGCAGCATCCTTGGGGGGGGGGGGGGGGGGAGATTCAAGTTTGTTGAATTATGTATTTCGGACGTTTGCACATGGATGGTTTGAAACAAATTAATGATAAATGATGATAAGACTGAATTCCTAATAATTGGCTCACGACAGCAACTCACTAAGGTTGACATCAGTTCAGTGAAGGTAGGAGATTCTGCCATCAGTGCAAGTAACAGTGTACGTAATCTTGGTGCCTTATTTGACTCTACCATGTCTGTGGAAGACCCCACAAAAACCCTAGTTCATGCCTTTGTAACTTCATATTTGGATTATTGTAATTCCTTACTGTTCAACCTTCCACAATATCATTACTCTTGCCTGCAGATGGTACTAAATGCATCAGCCCGAGTGGTATGCAGGGTATCACGATCTCAACTCATCACTCCTTTCTGAGGGATATGCACTGGCTGCCAGTTAAGTACAGAATAATTTTCAAAACTTTATTATTAGTTTTTAAGACACAAAACAACATGTCACCAGCCTACTTAGAAGAACTCCTTAATACCAAGAATGTGTGTCAATACAACCTGAAGTCTGATGGTAAAATGCTACTACATGTTCCAAAGCATAGGTGTAAGACATTTGGAGATAGGTCATTCTCATTTGCTGGCCCTCACTTGTGGAATAATTTACCAGAACACCTAAAAATATCAACCTTTTCAAGAAAGATCTCAAAACATACCTGTTTCAAAAAGCCTATAAGTGATGTTGTGAACTGTAAGATACTGTATATATTCCGTTTTGTATATTTGCACGAGCTCAGTAACATGTACAGCGCCTTAGAATATGGTTCTACATCTTCTGAACTATAATTTTGGCACTATATAAATGTGTATTTTATTATTATTATTCAAGCCAAGTCCCTGAGTTCATATTTAGGCTGAAAATTTGGGGTCCCGGTCCGGACATAGAAATTTTAGACCAGAATCCAGAAATGAGTTTTTTGGGGTTTTTTATGCGTTTCGGTCAATTTTAAGACAAAAAAAAATTATTTTTTTTTACACTGAAAATTTGGGGTCTGGGTGGGACTTGGAAATTTTGGACCAAAATCCAGAAATTAGTTTTTTGTTTTTTTATGCGTTTTGTTCAATTTTAAGACAAATTTTTTTTTTTTTACACTGAAAACTTGGGGTTCAGGTGGGAATTAAAAAAAAAATTGGGACCAAAATCCAGAAATGAGTGCAACAAGGCTTTGCAATGCTTTAACATTGTGAAGCCTTCTTCCACTCAAGGGATGAAATACACCACTCCCTATGCTATTATGTTGATTATGAGGCCTAAAATATAAAACAAACCAAGAACATGAACTGTTGATGGCAAATAAATATGTGGGCAATTGGGATTAAGTGCCTTGCCCAAAGACACAACACAGTTAGACCTGGCGGGGATCAAACGGTGGACCTCTCGGTTTGAAGTTCAATGCCAAAACCACTGAGCCGCCGCACTCCCTGAGTTTCTACTGGATGAGGACTAAATGGCAATTGTTGATATCCACCCACACTGTGAGAAAGTACCAAAACACCCTGTGTGTACTTTCTGTGAAAAGAGTTTTATAGGTAGAGTGATTTCCAATTTGATTTCAAGAGCAAAGGTTGCAATTTATATACCATTTATACACTTTACATAGTAAAATGATTTATGTCAGACGATCTAAGAGTTCACCAATAGTTCAATAACTAACAGGTGCAAGTTCAATTTGCTTGGAACTATGCTCCTCACCTCGTAATGAACCCATTGTTTTGGAAGTATACTGTCAGTCTAAACTTTTCACAACCCACATGTGTTGTTAATAATTAGCCAATCATAATGAACTTGCTCCAGGGGGCGCCAGTGGCAAAGGGTCTCACTTGGCATCCCCTAGAGCAAGACACATCATTCTTTGTTTTATCACACAGAAGAAAAGTTCAACTGCAATTTTTTCCCTACCCACCATCCCCAACATGCTGCCTCCCGTGGTTGGTTGCGATAGCCACTACTGCGTAGTTCGATCATGTCTTCTTGTATATTATAGGTCATGTATACAAGCTAGGAATTGACCACTCAAATACCTTGCGATCCCATGCTTTTCCAAAGTTTTAGTTTTTTCTTTGGTTTTTAATGCCGGGATCCATCTGTTCTTATGGCGGAGACACCCACCTGTGCTCATATTTGTCAATTCATTTTATCATTTCTAATTATTTATCTGTATTGTAAAGAGAGGCGGAGACACCCACCTGTGCTCATATTTGTCAATTCATTTTATCATTTCTAATTATTTATCTGTATTGTAAACTTTTTGAATTATTAATGACACTGAATGTATCTTGAACATGAGAAATAATCAATATAATAAATAGGCAACACATTTTTGGCTCATCAGTGTTGCCCAAAACGGAATCATTTCTTGTTGTTTTCTAGTTCTGCTGGGAGAGTCAGGACATAAATATACCAATCAGAATACGCTGATTCCATTGGAATATAACACTATTGCTTGTTTAAAAAATTAATGAATATAGTATTGACATTGTCTCAATCAGACATTAATAACTAAAACTTACTTTACACTAAAATTTTTATTTGAAAATTAAGATTTAAAAACTGATTTGCAATTTTCATGAAATGATATACACTATTTCAATATGCATAGCAATTGCTGTGCAGGTTTCAAAAATTTAAATATTCCCTGATCATATTTGTACACTTTGGGGTTTGATCTTTTAACAGTTTGGAATTCTATGCTGGGGAATGTGGAAAAATCATGCCAAGATTGCATTCGAAATGAAGCCAATATTGGACCCCTCATGTCACCAAGAAAATTCCTGTAGAGTCACTTGCCCTGTAGGGCAGGTGGTTTTGAAAACAACTTCCAGCCCTGAACAAACAAATTTTATATTCCTTACCAGACATAGTTTTGTTTATCACAGAAAAATTATCTGGAGTCATGGCACAGTATGAACATGTAGTTGTCAGCACTTGAAAAAGGAAATTCCAAATAACATTTTCTATTTTTGATTCAGAAACATAGTTTAGGACTACTCCCCCCCCCCCCCCCCCCTCCCCCATTGGATTGAGCTCATTCCAATGAGCATGAATGCAAAAACACTGGACTGGTGATTTCATTGATAGTGGTGGTCATATTTGGCTGTTATGTTAGACAAAGTGTTAAAGCATTCCTTTTAGTGGTAACAGAAATCTGATATTCATTTTACCTTAACATGACAAAGTCAAGATAAGCTATTGCCATCACACGTGCGGAAGTCTGTTAGTCTGCGAGTCTGTTCACATTTTCCATTAGCACAGGCTGCACCACACAGTTCTTGTCCGATCGTCACGAAATTTCATATGCAGGTTTGGGGTCAAGTCTAGATGAGAACGTCACCTTTTGGTCACGATCGGTCAACTGTGATGGCTACCCGAGCCCAAAACCCAAAAACCTTTAGCACAGTCTTCAGGTATATTTATGAAGGGATTTCATTGTAACTTGGTAGGATGACTCTGTATGATGTCTAGATGGGAACTTCCCCATTTGGCCGCGGTCTATCAACCGTGATGGCTGCCCGAGCCCAAAACCCCAAAACCTTTAGCATAGTCTACAGGTTGTATTTAAGCAGGTATTTCTTTGTAACTTGGTAGGATGACTCCATATAATGTCTACATGAGAACATCCCCTTTTGGTCGCAATCAGTCAACTCTGATGGATAAGGGCCCTGAAGCCCAAAAATCTTTAGCATAGTCTACAGGTCATATTTATGAAGGGATTTCATTGCAACTTTGTATGATGACTCAGTATAATGTCTAGATGAGAACTTCCCCAGACAGTCAACCGCGATGGCTGCCCAAGCCCAAAACATGAAAACCTTTAGCATGGTGTACAGGTCGTGTTTATGAAGGAATGTCATTGTAACTTGGTAGGATGACTCAGTATAATGTCTAGATGAGAACGTCCTATTTTGGTTGTGATCAGTCAACCGTGATGGCCATACAGGCCTGTGACCTAGACTTATTTATCACAGTCTACTGTTCATATTTATGAAGTGATTTCATTGTAACTTGGAAGGATAACTCGATATGATGTCTAGATGAGACTTTCCTATTTTGGTCACGATCAGTCAGCCGTTACCGCCACCTGGTCACGCGACCTGGATTCATTTAGTACTGTCTACAGGTTCTTTTTATAAAGGGATTAATTAGTCTATGAGTTATATTTGTGAAGGGATTTCATTGTAACTTGATAGAATGTCTCGTTTTGGAATAATTTCACTGTAACTTGGTAACTTTGGTTGACATACATTAACTGTGATGGCCACATTAACCCACCCCTCAATTCTTTAGTACAGTTTATACCTCAAATTATTTTTATTGAATACATAGCATACAGGGAACAGAAATTAACATATTCTCAATTATCACAATTCTTGTCGTATTTCATAATCATTGAACATTATCCTTTTCATCAAACACAACACACATTCAAGTTAAGCTACAGTGTCATTGACTCTTTCATATATATATATATACTGTATCAAGGTTTTTTTTATTTGTCATCTGCAGGTTTACATAGATTGCTACATGGGTTTGAAGATAAAACAGCCTATGCTCTGTGCACCTTAGCATACTCTTCAGGAGAACCAGGTGCACCTGTCCATCTATTCACAGGAAGAACAGATGGAGAGATAGTTGAGCCCAGAGGACCACAAGATTTTGGATGGGATCCTTGTTTCCAACCTTCAGGTTATGATAAAACCTATGCAGAGATGGCAAAAGACTTGAAAAATTCCATATCTCACAGAGGACGATCAGTACACAAACTTAGGGAATATTTCATGAAGGAGAATAACAGCTGATGTTCAAACACTTCATTAGATTATTCAGATTATAGCATAATCACAATAATCACATTAATTTCATTAGCATCATCTTAACTTGTAGAGTGCAGGACGCCCATATTTGGGCTTTATTCTTAAGTGCATGTACTGCAACTTAAAGCCATCAAATTCTGTGGATGTGTGCTTCATATTGTCTTTGAAGTACAGGGCCAGCATAACGTAGTTAAAAGTGTGGGGGGGGGGGGGGGGGTTCTTGAAATGCAGGCACTTGTGGGTGCTAGGCCACACCATGGTTTGGCCCGGTGTGAGACAATTTTGATTTTGGGGCCCTAGAGGAAGCCATTTTCTCACTTCTGGAAGCTACATTCCTGTTCAAAAGTCCTCGAAAATATAGCTCATTTTTAGATAAACCAGGCCCGGCAAAACGTACTTGAGAGTTGGGGTCTGGTTGGGGAGGCTAAAATTTTCTGCTCTTTCCCAGTACCTCAAATCTACCACTCACTACTCGGAGAAAGTCATTGCTGTTGTATGGCATTTTGATTTCTGATGCTCCAAAAACAGGTCACAAGCTTTCTTCCACCTGTGAAAACCTGTAGTCAGAAAATTATCTTCCTTGTTTCTCTCTGATATGATATTTGATATATTTGATTTGCAAGTCCCACAGTCATGTTTTTCATCATAATCGAGCCATGGATATTCTTCAAACCAATGTGGCTGGCATGAATTGTTATTGTTTTCCAAACTGTCTTTTTGGAAAAGGAAACAATCGGCTTGGTTGATAAGGTTTGCCGCTGAGAAATTTTGTTGGTCCAATGGCAATGGTTGCCTGAGATCGCAAAATTTCCGCCTCATCCCTCTTTTTCGTGTAGGCGTAGATGTATACGAACTTACTGCTGGGCAGGTAAAGAACCTTTCTATTCCAATTTGTTTTTGTTTACGGCTGTCTGCCATGATAGCACATCGAGTTACATCAAAATGGCAAAAAACACTTTGCAGCCTAAGAACAACATCTTAAATGAAGAAGCTGATTATGTCATCTCTTTCTAACACACAGCATATCTACTACAACATATAACACTGTTAACATGATTAAATGAAAGTTACATCAACTGTTTTTTTCAGGGTTTTTTCCGATATTCCAATTTTTAGGAGAGATGACAGATAAATCACGATTTTTTTCTGCAAAAAGTGTGGGGGGGGGGGGGGGAGAGATACAGCCCCTCTCCTGTTTCACTGGGCCTGAAATAAAATGATTTCATCTAGCAGGACTTAACCTGTTACAATTTATGAGAGAGTGCCTACAGGCACTCTCTCATAAATTGTAACAAGGCAGTGACAAGTGAACAAATTTTGATGACCAAAAGTAATTTAGTACTCTACCAGTTAATACTTATGTGTCAAATGGGGTTCATTATGACCTTGAAAACCTGGAAATTCCTTGAAAAATGTGCTTTCAATGGCCTTGAAAGTACAGTATTATGAACACTAAAGTGGTCAAAGATTTCTGATCAGGTCAATATAAAATCCTGATCTAATTGATGACAATAAAGAAAATTGTGTCTGTAAAATGTTTGAAAATCAATGCAAAATTGCATTTTCCGTGATGAGCTAAATGTGAGTGGTTGACCGTAGAAGTTTATTCTAATTTTTAGTATACAGTTGTGAATCATTACATTGCTGTCAACCTAAAATAAACCACAATTTATCCATGCTGAAATTGCAATTCATTTCTTGTGAATAAATTATTCATTGGGCATTGAATTTGAATATTGATTTCTTCTTAATGTAATCTCCATTGTGTTCGATCTCTTTAAACAAAATTCTGTTTCTTAGTTTGCTATTTTGTCAGTCCTGTTATGAATTAATTGGCTAAAAGACAACTTGATGGGGGGAGGAGGGGGAGGCAAAGTGTTGTATTTGAAATTTGTGCATCAGCCTTGAAAGTCATTGATTTTTAAGGATGCTTCAAGGTTGTAATTTGTATTGGCCATGGAAGTAAAAGAAAATTTATTGAACTTTTAGAGGTATTAAAATTTATGGCCTTGCAGTTGTTTTTAGTCAAGGATCGTCTGCCTGAATAGGCAGATGACACTTTACTAAAGTGACATCTCAGGTTATACTACTTTTTCTTGTTCACTTTTAGTCAAACATCTCGTTCCAGTGAGGGGTCACTTCTTATAGTTTTGTTGAAACTTTGTGAAAAATAAGTTTTTTCAACTCTGCAGTTTGTAAATTATGTGGTAAAGGGTTAAATCCTTCCAGAGTAAATGATTCAGTAGGAACTGGGTATTATTAGGGTGGGTTCATTACATTGGATATGGTAATATTACAAAATAATATACCTTAAGTATTGACAGTACTAATCGACAGAACAGCATTTGCTTTCGAACTCTCATTTTTTAGCTCAACCTGACAAAGTCAAACTGAGCTATTGCCATCACTTCTCGTACATACGTACATCCGTACATACATATGTACGTCCATAATTTCCTTTGGCACACAGCACAGGTCACATTTATGATCAGATCATTTTGAAACTTGGTATGCTTGTTTGGGATAACCTCCAGATGGGAGCTATCGATTTTCTTCTATTTCCGTCAAAAAGTTTTGCCACTGGCAACATTCTTAGAACTTAGGTTAGTCGAACCTCAATATTTCCCTTCGGCACACCCTACAGGGCACATTTATAACTGGATTGCTCTGAAACCTGGCATGCTTGTTTGGGGTGACCTCTAGATGGGAGGTATGCATTTTTTTCGTTTCCGTCAAAAAATGTTGCCGCTGACAACAACCTTTGAACTTAGTTTAGTCAGGCATCAATATATTCCTTTGGCATGCCCTACAGGGCACATTTATGATCAGATCGGTTTGCAACTTGGTATGCTTGTTTGGAGTTACCTGTAGATGGGAGCTATCGATTTTCTTTGATTTCCGTCAAAAAATGTTGTCGCTGGCAACAACCTTCGAGGAACTTGGTGCAGTTATGCATCAATATTTCCCGTTGGCATGCCCTGCAGTGCACATTTTTGACTGGTCACTTTGAAACTTGGTATGCTTGTTTGGGGTGACCTTTAGATGGGAGCTATCGATTTCTTCCATTTCCGTCAAAAAATGTTGCCGCTGGCTATGTTCTTTGAACTTAGTTAAGTCAGACCTCAATATTTCCCTTTGGCACACCTTACAGGGCACACGTATGATCGATTGCTTTGAAATGTGGCATGCCTGTTTGGGGTGACCTCTAGATGGGAGCTGTCGATTTTCTTCCATTTCCGTCAAAACTGTTGCCGCTGGCAACGTTCTTAGAACTTAGTTAAGTCAGACCTCAATATTTCACTTTGGCACGCCCTACAGGGCACATTTATGATCGGATTGCTTTGAAACCTGGCATGCTTGTGTGGGGTGACCTCTAGATGGGAGCTATCGATTTTCTTCCATTCCGTCTAAAAATCTTGCTGCTGTCAACAACCATTGAACTTTGTTTAGTCAGGCATCAAAATATTCCTTTGGCATGCCCTATAGGGCACATGTATGATCAGATCAGTTTGAAACTTGGTATGCTTGTTTGGGGTAACTTCTAGATGGGAGGTATGGATTTTCTTCAATTTGTGTCAAAAAATGTTGTCGCTGGCAATGACCTTCGATGAACTTAGTATAGGTATGCATCAATATTTCCCTTTGGCACACCCTGCCATGCACATTTTTGACCGGATCGCTTTGAAACTTCTTTTTTATCAATGACCTTTGAACTTAGTTAAGTCAGGCATCAATATATTCCTTTGGCACGCTGTACAGGGCACCCTTATAATCAGATAGGTTTGAAACTTGCTATGCTTTTTGGGGGTTACCTCTAAATGGAAAAAAATTTCCATCAAAAAAGTGCACATTTATGATCGGATCGCTTTGAAATCTGGTGTGCCTGTTTGGGGTGACCTATAGATGGGAGCTTTCCTCTTTCTTCTTCGACCTTTGAACTTACTTTAGTTAGACCTTAATATTTCCCTTTGGCACACCCTACAGGGAAGATTTATGATCGGATTGCATTGAAACCTTGTATGCTTGTTTGGGGTGACCTCTAGATAGGAGCTATTTATTTTCTTCTTGTCCGTCAAAAAATGTTGCCATGGGCAATGACCTTTGATGAATTTAGTGCAGTTATACATCAATATTTTCCTTTGGCACACCCTGCAGGGCACATTTATGATTGGATCACTTTAAAACTTGGTATGCTTGTTTGGGGGTGACCTTTAGATAGGAACTATTGATTTTCTTCGTTGTCCATCCAAAAATGTTGCCATTGGCAACGACCTTTGATGAACTTAGTACAGTTATGCATCAATATTTCCCTTTGACACACCCTGCAGGGCACATTTATGATTGAATCACTTGGAAACTTGGTGTGCTTGTTTGGGGTGACCTCTAGATGGGAGCTATTGATTTTCTTCCATTTCCGTCAGAAATGGTTGCCATTGGCAACGACCGTTGATGAACTTAGTAAAGACTTAGTGCAGTTACGCATCAGTTTTTCCCTTTGACACACCCTGCAGGGCACATTTATGATAGCATCACTTTGAAACTTGGTGTGCTTGTTGGGGGTGTCCTCTAGATGAGAGCTATCGATTTTCTTCCATTTCCGTCAGAAATAGTTGCCGATGGCAACCACCTTTAATGAACTTAGTAAAAACATAGTGCAGTTATGCATCAATATTTCCCTTTGACACACCCTGCAGGGCACATTTATAATTGAATTGCTTGGGAACTTGGTGTGCTAGTGTGAGGTGACATCTATATGGAAGCTATCGGTCGAAAAATGTTCCCGCTGATCTTTGAACTTAGTTTAGTCAGACCTCAATATTTCCCTTTGACACACCCTTCAGGGCATATTTATGATCGGATCACTTTGAAGCTTGATATGTATGTTCAGGGTGACCTCTAGATGTGGGCTATTGATTGTTTTTCATTTCCAAAAAAAATTATTGTCGTTATCACCAGCCCTTAAACTTACTGCATTTGTGCAGCACCTTATCCCTTTTGCACTCTGCAGGGTATATTTATGAATTTCCAGAAAAAAAAAGCAATGACCTTCAAACTTTGCATTTGTGCATTAATATCTTCCTTTGGCATGCATCAGAGGGCACATTCATTATCAGGTTGTTCTGAAACTTTGTATGCTTATGCAGGGTGACAAAGATAGGAGCTATTGATTTTCTTTTCATTTCCATCAAAAACTGTTGCTGTTGGCAACAATCTTTGAATTTATTGCATTTGTGCATCAACATTCTTCTTTGATATGGCCTACAGGGCATTTATTTTAGGATTGTTTATGAACTTGGTGTCCTCATTAGGCGGGATCTCTGGATTAAAGCTTTTGATTAGCATTCATTTCTTTGAAAAAAGTTGCTGTTTACAATAACCTCTGAACTTACTGCATTTGTGTTTCAACATTCTTCCTTTAGCCAGTCTTACAGTTAACATTAAAAATGCATGGATTACTCTGATGTTGTGCACACACAATGCTGTTATGTTTAAATTTCACCAAATAACATTGGTACCACTGATCTTCAATTTTACCATTTCACTTATAACTTACCAAGTTCAAGTTTGTCAAGTTGAGCTACAGTGTCATTGACACTTTTATTACTGCATGAGATCGATTTGGGCAGAGGTAATAAAATTGAACGAGATGCCAAAGGCTTCGAATTCAATATTATCCCTCTGCCCAAATCGATTGAGTGCTGTATAAATGACAGTTTGAACACATATGCTGTTCTGTATTCATTGCATGCCTACAGTTTACTAAAAAAATATTAACCCTTTACCCAACAAAACGGCCAAAACCGGCCAGCGCTATTCTCAAAAATCGCCAATTAATTTTCACTATTTTTTTCATTTTTTGTCTCAAAAACATAGGTTATGACCCCTCGTTGGAACGAGCTCGTCGAGCTCGTTCCAACGAGGGGTCATAACCTATGTTTTTGAGACAAAAAATGAAAAAAATTAGTTATTCAAGAATTTTTTTTGCAAGTGTCGTCTGCTTTTCACGTTAGGTAAAGGGTTAATCGATTTTGACGGACGGATAATATTGAATTCTAAGTCTTTGGCTTCTTGTTTAATATCATCCCTCCGCTGAAATCGATCTTGTGCGGTGAAAAATGATAGTTTGAACGTGTATACTGTTCTGTTTTTATTGCATGCCTACAGTTTATTAAAAAGTATTAAAAACACAAATTATTGCCAACAATAACCCAATCGTAAAAAAAAGAAAGAAATAGTTAAGTCGTCTGTGCACGTGATCCGTATTGTTCAAGGACAATACAAAAACATTTATTGTACGTTTCAGTTTTTGCAGAAAAGGCATGTATTTTATGAAAATAAAAGCATTGGCATGCAATAAAACACCTTACATCACTGTAAATCTCTACTAAAATATATATGTATCACGGCAATAAATTGTTTTTTACCAAGTTGTGTGTTGGTGATTATTATCTTTAACCCTTTACAAAATGAAATGGCCATAACCTGTCTGCTATCCACAAAAACAACCATTCAAATTTTTATTTCTTTTCACTATTTGAGTCAAAAACATAACCAGTGTACACTCATTTGATCTTCTTCCAATAAGGGGTTATAAGCTATGTTTTTGAGAGGGAAATGAAAATTTTTAGTTATTGAAGAATTTGGGGGGCAAATATCTGCTATTCTTTTTAAATAAAAGATTATTCTCTGCCTGTGTTTGACAAAAGTAAAAGCCTAAAAACACTTTTAAAACAAAAATCATGTTAAATGTTTCATCTAGCGTCAGTTGAAGAGAATGGACATATTCAATGATTATCTTTATTTCACTCAAAACAGAGCATTCACTTGATATATGTTCAGACATGGTATTATAGTTGTAACAGTGTCGCATGTGGTAATGAATAGTCACCTGAAGATTCTTCAACAGAAAACTACTTACAGGCACTTCAAAGTTGAGGAAGTAAACACAATCTGGATGTGCTCATGCAAATTGTCCTGGTGACTTTTTTCTTCTGCAGCTTTGCAGCACATTCATATGAGTTTCATGTTCACCTTTGTATACAGATAATTATACCCCCACAATGAGTTGTGTTGAATCACTGTGTCTGTCCATCCATCTGTCTAGACATAATTTTGATTTGAGATTTTCACGGCCATTTATGGACCAATCTGCTCGAAACATGGTATGAATGTTCACCACCATGGGAACCTGTGCATCTGCGATTATAGCTCTGGTCGGATAATTTTTGCCAGAATTATGCCCCTTTTCGACTTGAAAAAGCAGGTCTAGAATTTTGTCCAGAGATTTTCTCAGATGTTTATGAGTTGATTCCTTTGAAACTTGGTATGGATGTTCGCTATCATGGGATCCTGTGCACCTGTGATTATAGTGTTGATCAGACTTTTTTTTGCCAAAGTTATGCCCCTTTTCATCTTAGAAAATGCCTTTATTGCCTAGAATTTTGTCTGGAGATTTTAGCAAGATGTTTGTGGGTCAATTCCTTTGAAACTTAGTTTGGATGTTCACTACCATGGAAACCTGTGCATCTGCAATTATAGTTTTGATCAAACTTTTTTCCCAGAGTTATGCCCCTTTTCATCTTGGAATGCCTGGAATGCCTACTAAGTGAACATGCGCATATTCCAAGATTTTTGACCTGCGACAATTTTAACCAGGTTATCTCCCTTTGACTTAGATTTATTATGTCTTTCCATCCGAACAAATTCTTGTGTGCGCAACTCCTCCTACATTAATGAACCGATTTTGATGAAACCTTTCAAACATCATCTCTACTAAGTGAACATGTGCATATTCCAAACTTTTTAATCTGCGACAATTTTAACCAGGTTATCTCTCTTGAACTTTGATTTAATATGGGTTTCTACATGAAATTCTTGTGTGCGCAACTCCTCCTACATTTATCAATCAATTTGGACAAAACTTTTCAGACATCATCACTACTAAGTGAACATGCGCATATTCCAAGATTTTTGATCTGCGACAATTTTAACCAGGTTATCTCCCTTTGACTTAGATTTATTATGTCTTTCCATCCGAACAAATTCTTGTGTGCACAACTCCTCCTACATTAATGAACAGATTTTGATGAAACCTTTCAAACATCATCTCTACTAAGTGAACATGTGCATATTCCAAACTTTTTGATCTGCAACAATTTTAACCAGGTTATCTCTCTTGAACTTTGATTTAATATGGGTTTCTGCATGAAATTCTTGTGTGCGCAACTCCTCCTACATTTATCAATCAATTTGGACGAAAGTTTACAGACATCATCACTACTAAGTGAACATGCGCATATTCCAAAATTTTTGAGCTGTGGCAATTTTAACTAGGTTATCTCCCTTTAACTTAGATTTATTATGGGTTTCTACATGAAATTCTTGTGCGTGCAACTCCTCCTACATTTATCAATCAATTTTGACGAAACCTTTCAAACATTATCACAACTAAGTGAACATACGCATATTCCCAAATTTTTGATGTGCGACAATTTTAACCAGGTTATCTCCCTTTAACTTGGATTTATTATGGGTTTTCAAATGGGATTCTTGTGTGTGCAACTCCTCCTACATTAATGAACCGATTTTGAATACGTGTTGCACATTGTAAATGTGTTTTTCCAAATGTAAACCATATATGTGTGGGCTCTTTAAGTATTCAGTGCTGTTCTGTGGAAGGCCACATGCAAATACAAATTTCAACAACAAAAAATGATCTTTATGTATACATTTCCTTATGGCCTTCGCCTACATGATCAGAAGTGCATTCCTCTAAAAATCCAAAGCGGGGGTATTAATCACCTTCAGTGATAGTTCTAGTTTGATATGCCAGAGCCTTGTGACATGTCACTTCTGCACATGTTAATAAAAAAGTTGCCTGTGTATTTTTCACCAGAGTTGCAGTCCTTATTTTGTCAATTTTTCATGATTTTTTTTTCCATCTGTAGCAGTCTCTCAGCAGTGAGTGGATGGATTTCAATGAAACTTAGTACGAGGGATCCTTGTGACAAGCCTTTCCTGCTCATGTTTTAAAAAAGATGACTCGTATTTTTCACCACATTTAGGTTCCATAGTTTGTCAATTTTTCATGATTTTTTCCGTCTACAGCGATATCTCAGCAATGAGTGGATGGATTTCATTGAAATTTGATTTGAGGGCTCCTTGCGACGAGCTGCTCTTGCACGTTGTAAAAAAGTTTTCCACGTTTTTTTCACCAGAGTTACAGTCCTTACTTTGTCAGTTTTTTCAACAGAGTTATGGTCCTTTGTTGTTTTATTAATTTATGCTTCATTGGTCTAGCACTACAGTGGGGGTATAATTGCCTGTTTTAACTCTCCTGAGTGAAGTGTAATGGTAGCTTTAGTGTTCATGTTCTGTCCATCCACCCGTCGTCCATCATGAACTTTACATTGTCGACTTCTCCAAACCTCGTGGAAAGAATTGAACAGAAATTGGTACACATGTTCCACCTCATATGTCAATTCTAGTTTGTTTCAGGTGAAGTTGCCAAGACCACAGGGGGCACCAAAAGGGGCAAAATCTTTTCCAGAACCATCAATAACAATCTTTTGATATTTGGTATATAGCATCCTGAGGGGGATGTCAGATTGTAGTTAGTTCAAATCAAGACCATTGGTTCATATTTGGGCTCCCTATGGGTGATCCAATTTTAACATAGTTCAATATTAGCTTTCAAATTGTTTTAGTTTTGCTAAAGACAAACACCATTGCTTCGTGTTGAAATCTTTTGTCGTCACATGCCATATCTTATTTCGATAATCAACAGGCCTGCACACAGACTAACATTCTCATTCATAAATTGAAACATGAGATCCCTGAAGGGATTATCATGTAAAATGTTCACTACTGTCCCCAAAATGTGAAGAATATGTTATCCGTAGAAAATTTGGATTTTCGCGATTTGTGGCAAAACTTTGATGATAAAGGTATGTGTCAACATAGGATTTGGAAATAGTACACCATGTTGTTATCACATGACGTGTTTTGGCATGGCTAACCAGTGTTTCGAGGGTGTCATGGCGCACTCAGTAAGCAATAGTTGTTATGCACTTAGTAAGCAATAGTTGTTAATCCCGTATTCCATGCCCCGTGGGAACCCTGGGAAGTGAAGCAGTGCTTCTTTACTGTGGTAAACAAGGTTTGTTTTACTGGTAAAATAGGACCCAGCCATTAATGCCACGGTGGAAGTCCTCTAAAGTGGGAATATGGGTATAAATGATTGACTAAACTCGACTTTATCTCAATGTTGTGCTCACGATTAGGCATTGTGCAGAAATATGTGACCTTAAACATAATACATAAATAAATAAATAAAATAAATAAATAAATGTGCCTCATTCGATCGATTGCTGCTTTCGAAAATTGGTAACACTGGGATAGAAACATGTTTTCCTTTAGTAGTGAAAGTTATAAAAATTCTATTGTAATTTTGATCTCCCACTTGTGTACATTGGACATTATCTTGGATAAAATCAATACTCCAGACTTAAATTCATTTTTAGCTCACCGAAGGGAGCTCAACTTATCACTTGCCATCCGTCGTCATCCGTCGTCGTGAACATTTTTAAAACGACTTCTCCTCTGAAACCACTGGTCCGATTTTCACGAAACTTCATGTGGATGTTCATTTCTAAATGGCAATTCATGTTTGTTCAAATGAAATGGCCATGTCCTTGGGGGCTCTGTATGGGGCATAACTCTGATAGCACCATATGAATTATAGAAAAATTATTTAAAAATCTTCTTCTCCAGAACCAGTGGGCAGAATCATTTGATATTTGGTATACAGCATTATGGGGTGGATCTGATTCAAATTTGTTCAAATCGGCCCCCTGGATTCATATTTGGGCTCACTATAGAAGCCCAAATTCGAACTTAGTGCATTTCAGGCAAATTTCTTAAAAAATCCACTTCTCCAGACCCAGTAGACAGAATCTTTTGATATTTGGTATGCAACATTGTGGGGTGGATCTGATTCAAGTTTGTTCAAATCGGCCCCCCTGGATTCACATTTGGGCTCAGTATAGAAGCCTGAATTCAAACTTAGTGCATTTCAGGCAAATTTCTTAAAAAATCTTCTCAAGATCCAGCAGGCAGAATCTTTTGATATTTTGTATGCAACATTGTGGGGTGGATCTGATTCAAGTTTGTTCAAATCGGCCCCCCTGGATTCACATTTGGGCTCAGTATAGAAGCCTGAATTCGAACTTAGTGCATTTCAGGCAAATTTCTTAAAAAATCTTCTCCAGATCCAGCAGGCAGAATCTTTTGATATTTGGTATGCAACATTGTAGGGTGGATCTGATTCAAGTTTGTTCAAATCGGCCCCCTGGGTTCATATTTGGGCTCAGTATAGGAGCCCGATTTCAGACTTAGTGCATTTCAGGCAAATTTCTTTAAAAATCTTCTTCTCCAGATCCAGCAGTCAGAATCTTTTGATATTGGGTATGCAGCATGCTTAGGGGGGTGAGATTCAAGTTTGTTCAAGCCAAGTCCCTGGGTTCATATTTGGGCTCACTGTGGGAGCCTGAATGATAACTTAGTTCAAAATGAGGAATTTTCTTTAAAAATCTTCTTCAGATCCAGCAGTCGGAATGTTTTGATATTTGGTATGCAGCATCCTTAGGGGGGTGAGATTCAAGTTTGTTCAAGCCATATCCCTAGGTCCATATTTGGGCTCACTGTGGGAGCTTGAACTGTAACTTAGTTCAAAATGAGGAATTTTCTTAAAAAATCGGGTGGGGGGGGGGAGGGATTCAAGTTTGTTAAAGCCAAGTCTGTGGGTCCATATTTGGGCTCCCTGTGGGAGCCCGAATTATAACTTAGTCAACATGAGGAATTTTTCTTTAAAAATCTTCTTCAGATTCAGCAGTCAGAATGTTTTGATATTTGGCATGCAGCAGCCTTAGGGGGGTGAGATTCAAGTTTGTTCAAGCCAAGTCCCTGGGTTCATATTTGGGCTCACTATGGGAGCCCGAATGATAACTTAGTTCAAAATGAGGAATTTCTTTAAAAATCTTCTTCTTCAGATCCAGCAGATGAATACTTTTGATATTTGGTATGCAGCATCCTTAGGGGGTAAGATTCAAGTTTGTAAAAGCCATGTCCCTAGTTCCATAAAATTTGTCTCTCATGACTTCATTCCTTTGTAGTGTTGATGAACCATGTCTAACTGAATGTGACCCCAAATACTTCTTTGAACCACTTTGTTTGAATCACTTTGCCTGGTGAGCGATTAAGGCCCCTTTGGGCCTCTTGTTTAACTTTCTTCAACGTAAAGATTGGTCATCTCTTGTGTTATCTGGAATGTAACCTTAACAGCGTTCTACTGCACTACGTTATATGTGAAAAAGATGTAGTAGTTTGAAATCAAGTTCAGGCACTGGGGAGGGGGGGGGGGGGGGGTGAGAACCAGTTTGGTGAATGACAAGAAGAGGGAGAGGATAGACGGTAAGCTGAACTCTTGACAAAATTTTGGTATAAGCGCACAGATTCTTTGCAACTGATATTCTAACTCATTGCAAAACACAAATAATTTCCAAAGGATAATTTTACCCATTGTAGAGCAGTGGCATGATGGCAACACACTAGTGCTCTGCACATGTTTCCCCGAAGTCGAAATGTGATATGTATTCCGAATCGATCAAAAACTAGTGTCAACCCTTTACCCAATGTAACGACCAAAACCAGTCAGCGCTATCCACAAAAATCGCCAATTAATTTTCATCATTTTTTGTCTCAAAAACATAGGTTATGACCCCTCTTTGGAACGAACTCATCAAGCTCGTTCCAGTGGGAGTCATAACCTATTTTTTGAGACCAAAAAATGAGTTATTCAAGAATTTTACTTGCAAGTGTTGTCTGTGTCTGTTTTTCATGTTAGGCAAAGGGTTAAATATCAGTTTTTGACTTGGTCTGAACACCCACAATTACCGATATGGATGCGTTATTCTTTTAATCATTAGGGTTTTCACTCATGTGATGAATTACACAAACAATTGTTTTCTTCTTCAAAATTTTCAGCTCACTTGCCACCCCTCCAATTATTCCCAATGCATTTCTCCCAAAAATAGGAACTTCTGTATGTATCTCACTCGGACTTTGGATAACCCAGAAACAGAATTAAAAAATGGGTGAAATAATGGAAGTCAAAAGCAAAGATCAAAATTGGTTACTTTATTGTTTTAGCCTCAACAAACACTTCAGTACAAAACACAGCTCGGAGCTATCTAGCAGCAGTATGCATAAAATGTGAGAATATAAGTTGCTTTGGTTGTTGACTATCACGCTTTTGTTTGCTAATTCAGACCCTCGTCCTAAGTTGTTAATCAGATTAAATGATTAACCTGACACACAAAGGCACAGTTGTATTAATGCACCACAGCAGCATTCATGCGGATCCTGAAGCACATGGGAGAATTTTTATTCAAGCACCTCTACAGCGTTCATGCGGATCGTCGAAAATGCCTAAACGTGCATGGAATTTAACATTAAATCCCCAGATCCTGAAAGTTGTTGAAAACTAGGGCTTCTTGGAAAAGGTCATGGGAAGTCCTTGGAAAAATATCTTTTAGTAATTAGTTGGGTAATGTTGATCAAAATTAATATGTATGTGCTGTGATATTTTCTTCCTGAAATTGCATTTTTATCCATTGGAATAATACCTGCCCCTGTCACCGATCCATGGGAAGCTTTCGGAGACAGCTTCTCAAGGATCAGTGACAGGCAGGGCTATTATTGGAACTAGTTTGAAAAGGTAACTGGTTTGTATAGACAAGAAATTATGAAAATATTTTTAATAAAGGTGTGTGATGATTTTCTATAACAGTTCTGGGCTCTTTTCTGACAACCCTGCCCCAGATAAACTAAACATTTCCTATTTGTCGGCTATAATCTCATTATGGTCCATCCTGCTTTCGTTATGTTAGACGGTGATCGCAGAATCGCACATTTGCCTAATATATTTCTACTGGACTAATAAGTAAGCGTCCAGATGCATCCCCACTCATTTGTTGGCTGGGTGTCAAATCATTGTAGATGTACCGTGCCATACAAATATTACTTCCCACAGACTAAGATTATTTTTTTAACTTGAAAGAAGTAGTGCATGTTTTAGAGTCTGTATTGTCTCTTTTGTCTTCACTCAGCATTTATTGTCCAGTCTGTATGCAACATTGCAGTGCATTGCTATCGGTAGGAAGACAGAGAAATGATTCCAAAAGTCACATTCAAGCACAATAAGCCTTTTTAGACATAGATATTGCTCCACTATCGGAAAAAACTGCAGATTCCAGCCACATCCTTTAGCTTTTATTAGAGACACTCGCATACAGCATTCAATCGCTTTTGAGCCTAACGAATGGTTGCACCAAAATTATAATAATTGATTTAGTGTTTCTAATTGCACACTGGACGCTGTAATCAACATTTTTGTTTATATATCATTAAGGTATAGTTATTGATATTCAGATTTTATGTTGAAACTAAAATATGCTGATTATAGCTTTATCATTTAGCTCAAATCTCTCGATGAGCATGCTGTAGGCACGAGCATTAATGTGGTTCGAAGCCCTTTTTGTTTGTCCCGCCCAAATCCCACCCCAACAGCCTCTTCTTGAATTCACCAGAATTATCATTTTAAGCCTCCATACTGCTTCTGATTCTACCGCAAAAAACTTACAGTAAAGATGGTGCTTCTGGTCAAGTGTCGTCTGCCTATTCAGGCAGACGACACTTGACTAGAAGCACCTACTCAGTGTTTAATTCTCACCCAGCCCAAATATCGCCGAACCATCACAGTCAAATTACCTGCTGTATTACATCACAGGCAAGAAAACTCGACTCTTGGCTTCTAAGAGCTAACAAAAAAAAACGGGACGAGAAAATAAAAAAAAGTCGACAAAAATGGCTCCCAATAATTTTCCTTGAAACTAATTGCTTCCATTTGTTGGAGAAATTTTGTTGGCTCTCCAGTAAATTATGAAGAAAAGTCACAAGAAAACCATATCAAGACTGGTAAATCCCTCGCACAAATATTTCAGAATGTATAAATGCTAACATTGTGACCTTCGAGACACCTCATGGGTTTTTAGCCCACGAACCAGGCAAAAGCTGGGATCCAGGCAAACCCTTGGCTACCGGCTTCAAAACATAATGCACCAAATAACAAAAAGTCGTGTCGAACTCGTGTATTCACAGTCTGCGTTAACGTGTGCCTGGATCCGATCAATAACGACGTGCGGTGACACTAATTTGATGGATTTGTCAAGCTAAACAGCAGCCTTTTGTAATCTCCACTTGTTTCACTGTTGATTGCTACTGGTAAGCTCTTCTTGTATTTTTCTAGATAAACCCTGCCTATGTCTTTAATATCAGTCTGAAATTGAAATGAAATGGACAGTGTATCAAAATGCTAGGTCTGTACTTGAATTTGTCAACCATAAATAGTTTGAATGTAGTAGGAGCATCGCCTCTTGCCAGTGTGTTGAAGGGATCAGTGCAATTGCTTATTTCCTGTGCATCTTTGAAATAGCGATTTACACGGTTAGGTTCTGAAAATTGTTGGTTGTTAACCCTTGTTTACATGCATGTGCCTTGTTACAATTTATGGGAGAGTGCCCACATGCACTATCCAATAAAGTGTAACAAGGGAAATCCACACGGACTGGATAATTTTAATTTAGAAATATTAGGAGACACATGCACAGGAAATGAACTCTTGTAGTTGCAGTATCTGTACTTTGGAATGGGACCCAAATATGGACTTCCAGCACCCACTCAGTATATAAGTAATAATGTATGTTCGTTCAAGGCAACAGGCGTAGCTAATATGGATATTGATGGCATATTTGGATATTTCTTGAGTTCAGCTATAGGTGTTCGGAAACGGTAGTAATTTATCTACTTTCAATTACTCTCTGCAGAAAACCATGGTGTCAAGAATATAGAACACACCCTTTCAAATACAGTGGAGCCCACTTAACTGGATATCTCTTAACTGAATAACCCTGTTAATTAAATATAATTTCCCAACACAAAACCATTTACCATACTTCCAGTACAAATTTGACCTGTTAATTGAATATAGGTTATAGAGTTAACTCCTGTTAATTGAATAAAAAAATCTTGTAACCTGTCGAGAAATTACCCTGACTCTCCCCAGTTTTCTTTTGCTTAGAGACCTTTTTGGATCAGTAAATCCAATACAGGCATTTAATCTATTATATCTTGTTTGACAGAGTTCATGGAGCTCTGTCAAACAAGATATAATAGTATAAATGCCAAGTGTATCTCTAGAATACAGGAAAGTGACACAATCCCTGTTAATTGAATACTCCTGTTAACTGAATTATTTCCATTGGCAAAGTGGCTATTCAATTAACAGGGTTCCACTGAACTGCTCATGGGTGTAAGTTTTCAGGATTTTTCCTGAATTCAGGATTATTACTGAGTTTGACCATATGGGATGTGGATACAGTGGGAAGAACAGTCTTGAAAACTTGTGCTAAAGGTGGGGAACTGGCTCAGGACCAGCCTGTTAACTTGAAGAAAGCAGCAGCTTTCATGTCAATTCCCCTGTTTGCCCCAGATCCTTGGTCAGAAATGACGTGATTACAAATTTCAGGATTTTTCATAGTGGGTCACTTGCATCCCTGTACTGCTAAAAGAAAGAAGTGTGAATTTGAGAAATCAAGATATTGAGAATCGCCTGAGCTTTTGTATCCTCCGAAGGAAGAACATAGTGAAGCATACCGTGGGCCAAATGACTGCTGTGGTAACTTGAAAATCCTCACTGATATAATATATCCTTGAACCAATACTATAAAACTTTTACGAAAGTATTTTCCAGAATTTTATCTTCTATCGTGACCATAAATGGTTGAAATGAGCCTTTAGCTCGTTGAAAGACTTGGAAGATGGCTTCAAGATGTACATGCAGATAAACTGCCACGTCTTTTAAAATGGTAATGATTTATATCATTCATTTAACTTCGCAGGTTGAAATACAATTGTATGGAAAATACAACTTTAAAACTTTCATAATAGTATGTACGGGGAACTGGTCGCTAAGATACGTTTTGTACCGGAGATTTCACTCTAGAAAGTATTAAGACTAACAGTATGTAACTGGTAGACTGCTGGAAGCCCATATTTGGGCTTTATTCTGAGGTGTGCAGGTGCCACAACTTAATGGCTTCGTTTTCTGTGAATGTGCTTCACATTATTTTTGAAGTAAAATTATTTAATCTGTAGAGATTTGCCTTGTTACAATTTATGGGAGAGTGCCAATAGGCACTCGTCCCATAAATTGCAACAAGGCAAAGAGACGTGGACAAATTTGGATGACCAAAAATAATTTAGCACCCTACCAGTTAAACTATTTTTCAAATTTATTCAGTGGATGGACTCCAGTGTAAATGTAAAGCAACGTGTTGATGGGAGTGGGTTACAAAACCCCCCGCCAAACGTTCTTGCAACCGGTTATCAGAATTAATTATTTACCAAAGTTAACTATCAGAATTAATTATTTACCAAAGTTAACAGGTTTTTTACATGTACAATTTCTAACCAACGAGTTGAAACGAAAACAAGAACTATCAGTGGCTATGACTATTCGGGAAGTGGAGCAGTGGTTGCTTCTTGTGGTAAACAAATTCTGCTTTACTGGTAAAATAGCATCCGGAACCAACACCCGGGGTGGAAGTCCTCTAACGTGGGCAGTATAGGTATAAACGATTGGCTAAACTTGACTTCATATTAATGTTGTGGTCATGATGTAGCCAAAGAAGCCGGAGGTGACCTTAAACGCTAATAAATGCAATGCAGAAACTTAAAATGATTAATGAAGCATTGTTTTGGATTGTATGAGTGAGAAATATCGTAATGTGATAATCCATCTCTTCACATGGTGATGAAACTTCTATTATCAAAGCACCTCTTCTAACCCATTGTTTTCACATTCACGATTTTGGCCTAGCGATAGTACTGGCCCCTGCAAAACGACCTCTGGGTGTGAGAGTTTTGTAAAGTTCGAAGCCTGGAAATATAGCCCCGAATGACATATCTTAACTTTGAATTATGATTTGGTCACAATGCAGTTGTGGAACGCTGTGGTAACTTTAAACATAAATGAAGAAGTAGTGCATCCTCAACTTTTATCGTCATAGATATTGACGCTTGGAAAAGTTATCACCCCTTGTAAATACTGGAGTCCAGCTGTAATCCATTTAACATTGAACCTATGAAAGGTGTGGATGAAATCTTGATCGCCAGGGAATAGTTGTAGGAAGTGAAGAAATCAGCTGAGAATGAAATGGCCAGCGCTATACACGAAAAGCGGTATTCAGTTTTTTTATATTTTCATTTTTTTTCTTCAAAAAACATAGGTTATGACCCCTCATTGGAACGAGCGCGTCGCGTCGCGCTCGTTCCAATGAGGGGTCATAACCTATGTTTTTGGAAGCCAAAAATTGAATTTTTAGTTATACGAGGATTTTTTTTACTGGTTGACCAGAAATTAAGACGCGTAGGGGTTATCGCACCTTTTCATTTGTACTCACGCGGAAACCTATCTGATATTGTGGACTGCGGTTTTAACTGATTTTACTTCAATAACCTTTTTCTTGGTTTTAACATCAAAGGGAAAAAAGGGCAAATGTCAGCTTGTATATTTTTATATGGTTAGATAGGACAATATCTATATTATATGCCGATATGCGCAATCTGCATTGCTAATATGAAGCAAAAAAATTATATTAAATAAAAGTTGACGAAAATGCATTTTTCTATCATTTCACATGAAATTATATAGGAAATTATAGTAGCATTTTAAATCTACTTGGGAAAAAAATTAGTCGAATGAAATCGTTCGATAATATCACCAACTGAGAACATTTTTATTGTTCTTAATGGATTGATGCGCACAGCGAATATAACTTTCAAAGGTTTTATATAATTTTGAGAAATATAAAAATTCCCCATTGAATTTGTGTCAATTCTTGCCAGCCAATTCTTAGCAATCAGGGGAGATAACTTTTTCGTAAATCGATGTGAATGACGAGAAAGACCATGGAGAGTATGCTCCCGCCAGGTAGTCGTGATTTCGAGAAGAGATCGTATATCCATGTGTCCGGCTTTCGTACAATCATTCGTTCTTTCCCCATTTATCATATGACAAGACGGTTGTATACGATGACCTTTTCGCTTCCTTCCCTACATCACGATAAAGAAAAGTAACTTTTGATTTGAGTAACGCATACAGTACCATCTTCGTTCCGAAAACCTGAATAATTATTGAACAACAAAATTTGCTTTTTACGTTTTGTTTGACAAAGTTCTGTCAAACAAGATTGAATTGGTCAGATGCGTAATTGCATTATGGGGAAATTGCTACTTGAAATTTGGTGTTTGGACACGAGTGTGCAGAAGGCGAATCAACAGAGAAAGATAACATTCTCTGTTCGGTATGGAAAAGAAAAGACCCAGTCATTTCTATTGGAAACTTACTTCACAGTGAGAGACAACTAATTGCATCAGCCTTCGGTCATCAGTTCCAGCACCTTTGAATGTTTCGTAAAAACAGTCAGCATAGAACGAAAGTGGATCCTTGATGCACCTCACTGAAAAAATGCAGATAGTAATCAAGCGATTGGTTAACCAGTCCGTGGTGTAAGACATACATTTTGTAAATAGTAACATTCGAAAACAAGATGACACAATACACACCAAATCAGAAATGAGGATAAATATTTAGCAGGCATTGATTTGTCTTGTAATAGTGCAGTCACTCTCCCATAACTGTAACAAAGCAAAGGCATATGAACAAATTTTGATGACTAAAATTACTTCAGCACTCTACCAGTTAAACCATACAACCGTAGAGGGCTGCGGGATACAAAACAGATTCGCCTACTTCACTGTAAGTTACATTCTTTTGGACAGTTCCATTCGGAAGTTCAGCGTTGAAAACGTTAAAACAGAAAGCGGCATCATGAATGCAAAATGTTTAGTTAGAAATTAAAAGTCTGTTTCAATCGTAAAATGATAACCTGGCTAACTTTAGTATTTACTTTCATTTTCAACAGCGCTGTTGCAATCTAATAAAGAGCTCTATGGCGGAAGCAGCTGTTCTATTTTATTCCATTAAGGCTTAGGTCCAGGGTTGGTGCTACCATTAGGCCAGCTAGGCAGCCGCCTACGGCTCAGACCTCAGAGGGGCGCCGTACTAACCTTTAAGGATCACCGTTCTATACAAATTAGTTGTTCAAGAAAAGACATAATATTAGGAAAATGATGATGAAGGGACATAGCAGCAACCAGATTCGACCCATGCTTCAGGTGTGGACATCTATTGGTGGTGCGAGATAGAAGCTGCTATGATGGTCCTACCTGTGTGTGGAGGAGCCATGGTGGCCCTACCTGTGTGTGGACGTGGCCCCGGATATGGGGTACCTGTATGGTGGCATTGCCATGGTACTGATATGAGATAACTGTGGTGGGTTTTTAATGTATAGTCACTACAGATAGACTTCAGGACAGCCCTTAGTGAATCAAAGGTTCAGGGCTCAGAGTTAGCAATGGCGCCTCCTGTGGTGTACAGGGGAGTGTGGTCTCTACGTGGTGAGGGTCGGTATTGTCTCTGAAGAAAGACCTGGTAGGTTGTGCAGGCGTAAATTTCAGTCTCTTGCGAAGTACAATTTTCTCGTGTGTACTGAGTGTGTAGGTCGATAGGTTGGTAATAAACTTGTTGGCCTCGTCAGCCAGTGTGGTAAGGTGGGCCTGTCGTTCCATTAGTCGACTTGCGTGTCGCTTCCATGTGTGTTTGACATGTCGGTCCGCTCGCGGGTTGGTCATGCGGCCACGGTAGGAGCTGCGTCGAATGCTGGGTGGTTTAGAGAGCTAGAGTGTTGATGTGCGACGACATATCGTTCTCAAATTCCATTATGCCATTAATGGTGTGACGCAGATCTGTTTGTATGACACCGAGGAGATCTGCAAGGTACGACATTTTGTGAGTTGCATTGTTGGTAAATGCGACGTTTATGGTGTGCATCAGATTCCCAAAACTTGAGTTTCCGAGTGTTATTGAGTTGTAGTCGAAGCTTGTGGCGTGTTTCAGAGTGTAATGTTTCCATGTTGGAGATGGGGTGGTGAGGTGAGGTTGACTGGACCTCTATTATTCGTATTTGTACGGAATTAGCTTCCGCAAAGTGTAATCCGGGGGGGGGGGGGACAAGTAACTGGCGTTGCCCATGGCGCAAAATAGTCTGGCGCCGGCCCTGTTTAGGTCACTACCTCCGCCAGAAATCGAGTGAATGATTTATCGGCCATAAAGTGGAATGATTCAAACCATGTTCGCCCGAATTTGCCCAGCCGCAAACACATAACGCCTTTCGCTCGGTGAGCTCTTGAGACAAGGTGTGTGCAATCACCCTAATCGATCACTATAATCTGCAGTAATAATAACTTGTGCTGATCCAACTCACATATCATTAAACTATATACATAACTACATTTGACAGTTTTATGTCTATATTGAGATCTTTCGGGGTTTTGTTCGGACAGGTGAGGGGGCATTATATATAGATCATCCTCCCAGAATTACTCCTCCGGAATTATACCGTATATATAACCAGTCGGATTTCATTATCAGTCCAAAAGGAGAGAGTTAAGTTTATCTAAGAAATATATTAAGAATTGTATTTCCAAATCTATTTATTTGAAAAAAATCACCAGTCGAACCTCCGTTTGTAACATTTCAACAAGAGCGTTTGTGCGTAACAGACGAATTCAGAAACACACACTATTACACGAGCTTTATCTGTAACAGTTAACAAACGAGCTGGAGGTATTTCATAAATTTGGATAATCTGTCCTGTGTGTTGAGTGACAGAGAGCCGTATAGCGGCGAGGAGATGCAGTACAGTACAGGTCGTTCATAATAGTTACCAATCGAGCTGGAGGTATTTCTTAAATTTGAACAACCTGCCTCGTGCGCTGAGAGACACCAAGTCGCGAAGAGGCGAGGTGTTAAAGCGGGGGATAGGTTGTTTAAATTCATGAAATATCGACAGGTTGGTAACTGACCTACACCCTGTCCTTTGTTCAATCAACAAAACGCACAGACTCGGGTACACTCAGTGAACCAGAGTTGCACCCGTTTTTTCGGGTTAGTAACCAACTTGAAATACCTTATAGAACAATGGACCGGGCGTTTAGGTGACGTCACTTGAATACCTCTTGTGCACTGAGTATAGCCCTGACCGTGCGTTTATTGATTGAACAAAAGACAGGGTGTAAGTCAGTTACCAGCCTAGCTGTCGATATTCATGAATTTGAACAAACTGCAAGCGTGCTGTTACACCTCGCCGCTACGCGGCTCGGCATCACATGTCACACGCTATCAGGTTGTTCAAATCCATGAATACCTCCAGCTAGGTTGGTGACTATTACGTATTCAAGGGACGTCACTTGAACACCTAGTCTATTGTCCTCTCATATATTTCAAGTCACTTGTATACCCCGATAAGACAAAAGAGCCAGGATGTAAATAATCATTAAATACAAACAGCGAGGTTAGTAACAGACTTACGTCTTGCCCATTGTTCAATCAATAGAATGCAAGTGACGTCAGTGAACATCTAGTCTATTGTTCTATCAGATACTACAAGTTATTTGCATACCCCGATAAGACAATAGCGCCAGGGTGTAAAATAATTTTGCTGATGAGACGTCAATAAGACAAAGGACATATCTGTCGGAATTTGGAAATGGAATCCATTGTGTTTTACTTGATTGCAACTAAACTTAAAAATGGCAGCCCCTTTTTCAACCTTTAGCAGGGAAAACCGCCAGCCCCATTGATACACACCTGTGAAAGGTGCCTATTCGGAGTATATTGGAGATTACACCCACGCGCTTTTGCCTTTTCAGGGTATACAAGCAACTTGAAATACCGGATAAACCAATAGACTATTTGTTCAAGCGACGTCATGTGAATAACCCTGGTAGACAGAGTTTCTGTGGGCTTCGTTGATTGAACGGAGGCCATTGGGTACGTTAGTTACCAACCTCGCTGTCGGTAATTCGTGAATTTTTACACCCTGTCTCTATTTTCTTATCTGGGTATGCAAGGTGTAACAGCACGGGTCAGGTTGTTTAAATTCATGAAATACCGCCAGCTCGATTGGTAACTATTACTAAAAAACAGAAGAATTAATCTGCCGGGTATTGTTCTTGGTAGCCTGTTTCAAGGGAGAATTTGTGAGAATGAAAAAAGATACAGCTTTAAAACCCTTTGAGACTTTAATCATCCTGACGTCAAACGTCACTGGGAATTCAGTTTCTTCAACGTTTTTCAAAATGCGACGTCAAACGTGGGAAAGTACAAATAACAAGATAATTTTCACATTAGTGATTATCTGGTCGAGGGCTAGATTATTTTTGGTCGTCTGTATTTATTATTCAAAAATTGTTTTTTGTTTTTTTTTGCAAATTATTGGAGAGTGCCAACAAGCACTCTCCAGTAATTTGTAATAAAGCAGATTTATATAAACAAAATATTATTTGTGTTTAACTGAATATTAAATATAAGCAAGGAAAGTCTTGGTTTTTGCTCTGGTATCCTCATTTTTAGCTCAACTTTGACGAAGTCAAATTTGAGCTATTGTCATGGCCCGTCGTCCGTCGTCCGTCTGTCCGTACGTCAACAATTGGCTATGGCTCGGGCTAGAGGTCGTATTTATGAACCGATCTTTACGAAACTTCTTGGGTACCTTTGTTATGACCGTGGGACGAGAACGAGTGTTTTTGGGTGCGGTCCGAAATTCAAGATGGCTGCCAGCCGCCATTTTGTACCGATGATGCAGAAATCTGTTTTTTGTACAGAACTTCCATATGAAAGCTCTGATTTGAATAATTTTTTGTATGAATGTTTAGTACCATGGGGTACATCACATATAATACGGGTTTTTTTCTCGTGCGTACATTGTGCAAATTAGACTAATTTTGATGTTTTTTGGTGTTAATTTCAGCACTGTAAGTGTAAATGCCAATACGGCTCGGGCTAGAGGCCGTATTTATGAACCTATCTTTACGAAACTTCTTGGGTACCTTTGGTATCACCGTGGGACGAGAACGAGTGTTTTAGGGTCCGGTCCGAAATTCAAGATGGCCGATGGCAGCCATTTTGTACAAAATTAGGTGCAATCAGATTTTTGCACAGAACTTCCATATGAAAGCGCTGATTTGAATAATTTTTTGTGTGAATGTTTAGTACCATGGGATACATCACATATAATACGGGTTTTTTTCTCGTGCAGAAATTATGCAAATTAGATGAACTTTGATATTTTAGTGCGACTTACACACATTAAGTACACATGTCAATACGGCTCAGACTTGAGTCTGTATTTATGAACTGATCTTCACGAAATGTCTTGGGTACCTTTGTTATCACCTTGGGACGAGAACGAGTGTTTCTGGGTGCGGTCTAAAATTCAAGATGGCTGCCAGTGGCCATTTTGTACCGAAATTAGGTCTAATCAGTTTTTTGTACACAACTTCTATACAGCTCAGACTAGAGGCCATATTTATGAACCAATCTTTACGAACCTTGTTGGGTACCTTTGTTATCACCGTGGGATGAGAGCGAGTGTTTTTGGGTGTGGTCCGAAATTCAAGATGGCCACCAGCAGCCATTTTGTACCAAAATTAGTGCAATCAGTCTTTTGTACAGAACTTCTGTATGAAAGTTCCGATTTGAATAAATTTTTGTATGAATGTTTAGTAACATGGAATACATCACATATTCTAAGGGGTTTTTTTTCGTGCAGAAATTATGCAAATTAGATTGACTTTGACTTATTCAGTGCTACTTGCACAATGTGAGCACACATGTCAATACGGCTCAGGGTAGAGGCTGTATTTATGAACCGATCTTCACAAAACTTCTTGGGTACCTTTGTTATCACCTTGGGACGAGAATGAGTGTTTCTGGGTACGGTCCAAAATTCAAGATGGCTGCCAGTGGCCATTTTGTACCAAAATTAGGTCCAATCAGTTTTTTGTCACAAGTTCTATACAGCTCGTATTTATGAATTGATCTTCACAAAACTTCTTGGGGACCTTTGTTTTCACCTTGGGACAGGAACGAGTGTGTTTTGGGGTGCCTTTGTTATCACTGTGCTATGAGAACAAATATTTTGGGGTTCAGTCAGACCCACTCTGGGACTCAAAGTTTTCTTTTCTAGTTTAGCATCTGACTGTCACCCACCTTTACAATACTTTACCTATACATTTGTTACAGGCAACGGTCAGTATTTATGTACAGACCATTACAATACTTTATATGTACCTTTGTTATCAGGTCATTACCTAGATGTTTGTCATTGCTGTGTCACATACTATACATATGCATGTCTTTGTCTTGACAAGTTGAGCTACAGTGTCATTGACACTTTCATTTGAAAGCCCTGATAGTGGCTTCCAGTGCTCAACCAGTTAAGAAGTCTCGACGGCAGGATAATATTAGTACATTAAGCTGCCATAACATTTTGCTCAACGGTTGTCACTGAGCACTATTCGGGAGAAAATAGGAATTGAGGTTAAAACTTTAAAAAGTCGAAAAATAATAACAAAACAAATGACCACAAAGTATCAACGGGCTGTTTGATTTCGTACGTCATAAGACATACAAAAGTATCAAAGGGTTAACGAGATGTATCTCCCCACCAGTGTCACTCAACCCCCAGTCGAGTAAACAGTATTAGGGAATAGGCGACGAGAGTTGCAGTGGGAATGAAATCGATCTTTACCACAATCCTTGTTCATCTCCATTTGATGGCATAACAGGTGACATACACGTGTGTGGTGGGATTTAAAAATAATGTATAAAACCTTTGTCACCTCGAGGTCTACAAAGTTTGAAATTACCCCAAAACGTTTTTAACAATATGTATGTCAATAATATCAGTTTAGGTTCTGTCAACTCTCTAAACCTTAGGTCCTGATTGGCCGTACTTATGCTAGCACATTGCTTTTGAACACCTTGGTGACTACTGGGGCGGCGGAGCCGGGGGAGAGAGTCCTAGGGAGGTTTCAGCCCTCTCACTTTTTGTGACAATGCTCACAATATTTGAAAATGGTAAACGGGATGATCTTAATTGCTTGTAATTCTTCTTACAGTCATTTATAAAACTGAAGAACTCACTTGTGACTTGTGAATCAGCGGCTATCCTGGTCGAGGTCATGGTATGGGTCGTCACTATCATAAACTTCGTGCCGGTAGCCCACTAATCCCGTAAAATTATCCATATTGTTTCTTAGGTCACATTTTTCTACATCATTTCGTAAAGGGTACCGGAATCGGTGCTTACATTTCCTCCCCCCCCCCCCGCCCCCGTAAACTCGTACCGCAGTTCCAGGTTGACTATATACTGTTAATTGGCACAAAGCGGGTAGGGCTCTTAGAAACCTTTCAAAGGCGTGCCACGTGATAACATTTTGTTTAAAAAAAGAAAAGATGAAAGGTTATGTCCCAATCACGCACAAAACAGATGGATGTGTATTCATTTCAAATACAATTATGTAATTTATCATATGACTCGTCCGTTTTGTTCATTTTAAAACATTTGATATTTTGTTTTCATATTAATCAGTGATAAATGAAGCCTTCCGTCAATTTCATTGGTCAGTTTCAAAACTAGACAATTTGATTGGCTGAACAAAATAAAACTGGGCCACATTTTCATAATTTGCATAATTAGAGTTGGGAGCTTTCATTGGTCAATTTCAAAACTGGACAATTTGACTGGCTAAACAAAATACAACTGAGTGACATTTGCATAATTTCAGTAGGGAGAATTTACGTTATCTGTCCTATTTAGGGTGGGTTATATTGTATTAATCTTTTACCTACAAGAAAAACGCCATTCATTTTTTTTATATTTTCACTTTTTGCTTCCAAACCATAGGTTATGACCCCTAATTGGGACGAGCTCGTTCCAATGAGGGGTCATAACCTATGTTTTGGAAGCAAAAAATGAAAATTTTTAGTTATACGAGGATGTTTTTTTCCAAGTGCCGTCTGCAACTCAAGTTAGGTGATGGGTTAAAAAGTCATACTAAGTGGCTAATTTGTGCGTGTGTTTGTCATATGATAAATAGAATATGAAATGAGTGTTTTTCTCATATAATATTTAGGAAACTCGTCCGAATTTTCCGTTTGCGCTCGCCAATACGGAAAATTCTTAGACTCGTTTCATAAATAATATATGAGAAAAACACTCATTCCATATCCTCTATGTATTTGACGGTGCTTTCTGAATTTTCATTTTGTCATTTTCAGTTTTGTCGTATAAGAAATTTGCCATTCGATGCCTACCTATAGACAACAGTGCTTTTTGAAAATGTCCACTAGTTTCCGATTTGATTACAGCTTCTAGATCCTTCTGTGAAAGTTTACGGTATGCTTCAAACACTGCTCTGAGATGTGGTATACTTCTCAGAGCAAGGATTCGATTAAAAACGGATTCTTCCGTTCCTACAGTATTTTCACCTGCCTGAAAGAAAAACAAAAAAGAATCAGGGTGCTAAGCTTGGATATTAGATGGTTTTTATGTCCTTGTTGTGCAGTCACATTATCGTATCATTGTCAACGTCAAACAAGTTGTATGAAGTTGAATGTGCAACTGTCTCTCTTTTTTGATATGCTGCCTTTAAGGATAGTGGGAAATGATTATTATACAGGTGGATAAATTAATCAAAGACGGGTCATAGCTAGCTACCGAGAATACACTGGCAATAGTGGCCAACTGTATAGTGTACGGGAATAGTGCATGGTTATTTTTACAATTCTGATTAATAAAACTATGGGTATAGTATAGGAAAAGTATAGTACCTCGGACCTCCCCGCCAATAAGAGGAAGGGAAAGTCATGTGAATTATATTCTGAGTCAAAAAAAGAAAGTATAATAAACTTTGAGGAGCAATTTTTTAGTGTTATCTACTTTAATCCCAAACAAATTATTGTAAATTCATATTTTCGAGTCCAGCTGTATGAATTTGCATAATTTCATGTTCTTACTGTTCCCAGCGCCACGTAAGGACGTCGCATGTCAGACATGGGGTGAAGTGAAAAGTTCACACATGCAGTCAATCGCGTTCATGTCCACCGTTTGCCTCTTGGATGGCAAGACATCGACGGCACATGAACCTGATAAGTCTCTGGATGTCACCCTGTGGTATTGCGTTCCACTCCTGCCTTAGAACATTACGCAAATCGCCTAACGTCTGAAGATCATGAAGACGTACCCGGCGGTCCAATTGATCCCAAAGATGCTCGATTGGCGACAACTCTGGCGAAAGTGGGGTCCAGGGAAGAAGTTCGATGCTCTCCTCCTCAAGAAAATCACGACAGATACGCGCCACGTGACATCGGGCATTGTCTTACTGGAATAACTGCAATCCGACGTTAGTGTTGAAAACGGGACAACAACAGCGTTAAGAATTTCGTCCCTATATCAATGTCCATTCCGATTATCATCGATGAAGATCAACTGCATTCGATGGTGTAAGGAAATTCCTGCCCAAACCATTACACTACCCCCGCCGAAACGGTCGCATTCCCGAACGCAAGCATCAGAAAACCGTTCTCTTCGTCGGCGATACACTCTTGCCCTACCATCAGCGCGCCGTAGACAAAATATTGTGATTCATCACTAAAATGAACTGTGCTCCAACGCTGCTGAGTCCAGCGAACACGCTGACGTACCCATTCCATTCTGACGGTACGATGCCGCTGGGTAAGGATTGGTCTTTGTACGGACGCCTACTTTGGATACCGTGTTACCGAGTCTGTTGCGGACAGTTTGTGCACTGATTCTATTGTTAGTCCTACCAGGAGTAATTGCTGCTGTCCTCGTCGCCGGAAGGAAGCGATCCCGCAAGTGAGACGTCCTGATGTGTCGTCTTGTGCAGGGGCCGTAACTCTTGGTCGACCTGAACGCGGTCGACCGGCAGTAGATCCAGTGGTTCTATACCTTCCAATGAGATGGTAAATAATGGCCACAGTGACTCCGAACTCAGCAGCGAGCTCATCTGAAGGTAACTCAGCCTCATGCATAAAAATGGCACGCAACCTCTGATTTTCGGTTCACCTTGGCATTTTTTAAAATGTCGGAAGACAAAAACTAGCGTGTTTTCTCAATAACCCAGGCTCTCTAGCACAACATAACACAAAGAAAATCGTCGGTCAACCATTCAATTTGACATTCTCGGGTAGCATGTGTTATTTTGAAATCTGTATCAAAATTGTATACGGTTGGATGGACAACAAAAACATGTCATTAAATTCTTTGCATGACTTCTTATCCACAAACATGCAACAACATTAGAACTATTATATTTCATCCTTTATGCTATTTTTCACATTTGTTTCTATTATACTTTCTTTTTTAACTCGATATATAATAAAAAAGATTACTTACCCTTTTTTCTGTAGGTACAAGAATTGTCATGATAGACACAAAAGAATACCTTTCCAGAGGTTACGCGCATTAGGCAAAACGGTAAGATTGATATAATTGTTCATTTTTAGTGTTTGGATGTTTTAATTGTAGTTGAAACATCGCAACACATAAAGTAAAAACAATACCAACTTTTTTGAGTAGGTACCAGAAACATCCCATGACTGATTGCAAGGAAACATAAGTCATACATTTTCGTATGAGATACTTCTGATCGTTACCTTCTCAAAAACAGTAGGTATCCTTATATCATCCTACGTATTACATGCAGGGTCAATGCAGAAATGGTTTTGGTTTATGAAAGCTTCGAGCTGAAATCGGGTTAACACTCTTATGTTTAGCTAGCGGGCCGATGAGTACCACCGCCCATGCAACAGAAAATTTCTACTTGCATTGCATATCAATTTCTAGCTGGACACGGACGGAATCAAGGAGTCACGAAATCACACGTTCCCCATTTATATAATAGATAAAACGATCTCAAATTGGACACGATACTAAAGGAAATTATCTGGAAACGTGGGGAATCTGACACTTGCTCGACGCTGTTCGGTAAATCTCTCCAGGTACTCCGACTCCCCTACCCGTAAAACAGTCCGACAGGAGGTGGCCCTGGCTGTCGAAAGTAAACCCCAATAAATGAATAAACGAAACTTATTAACTTCGTGAACTAAGTTCAATTCGAGCCCAGGTAAACCTCGGTTGGATTCGACTTTTAATAAACAAAGTTCATAACTCATTAGAGATTCTCTGTTTACTCTGAATGACAATTGTCAGCGTTGTACGTTTTCTGGTTGCTTCTTTTCTTCTTGCTTTCTTCTGACTCTTACATTTTCTCATACTTGCTTTTGTCCCTTCCTTCCAGGTTTCTTTTCCAAAATGTACACTTCCTTAGCACTCTTTACCTTGTAAATTTGTTTAAATAGTAACCTTGTTTCATCATTGTTTGTGCCGCTATTGTAATTGAACTTTGCTGTTATTGTTTCTGGAGAAGAGAGGCTACTAAGCGTTAAGCACTTGTCCTCTAATCCACTTTGCTATTTTTGCAAATAAAATATCTTTAAACTAATTGTCAGCAATAAATGTATGAGAAACGCGTCCCGCGTTCGATTCCCCCAGGACGACCCGTATTGTGTCCTTGGGCGAGGCACTTTATCTCGGTTGCCTGCATGGGGGCACGATGACGCCGTGTACCAAGGTGTACTGCACGTCGATGGTACACATGTCTTCAACCGCTGTAACCCTGCTTGAGCGGAACGTGAACAGAGTTAGAATGTTGAGGAGCTGACAGTTGCTCGTCGATGCTCGGTGGTTCTCTCCGGGTACTCCGGCTTCCTCCACCCGTAAAACTGTCGCGGTCACGATTAGCTATTGTGCATAAGTATATGACCTTAAACGCCAGTGAATAAATAAATACATGAATAAATTAGAAACGAAACTGACTATTTTGTTTTGGAAACTTGTCAGTTGTGTTTAGCAAAACATTATATACAAATTACTAGACCTACGCATAAGAAAGCTTTGAATAGGAAATTGAAAAATGTCCTTAAAATTCAGATGGCGAATCAACAAATTGGTTCTCGTCCAAACTACCTTTTCCTACTATAGACTCGTTCAAGCTGGAGTGCCCCAAGGCTCAGTTCTCGGTCCGTTTCTCTTCCTAATCTTTATGAATGACATTGCTGAGATCATCGACGCCTTTGCTAGACTGTATGCCGACGATACATGTGTAACTGATTACAAAAACAATATTGAAAATCTTACCGTTTCCCTCAATCGAAACCTTGGAACAATTAACACTTGTCTCTTCAATGGCTCGTCTCATTCAACCCTGCTAAGACAAAGGCAGTTCTCTTTCACTATGGCAGTAATGACGAAACAGATTATCCCACCTTAATTTTTTATAGTAATCCAGTCTCATTCGCTGAAGATCACAAGCACCTGGGTTTAATTCTCCAATCTAATCTAAATTGGGACTCCCAGATAACTGAAATATGCAAAAAAGTCAACACCCGTCTGTCTTTCCTTCGCAAACTGAAATTCATTCTGAACAGAAAAACCTTGGAACAAATCTATTTCATCTTCATTCAATCACTACTTGATTACGGCGACGTAGTGTGGGACTGCGCACCCGAATATTTGACTCAGAATCTTGACAGACTTCAGCTTGATGCTGCGCGTATCATTACTGGCTTAACGCGATCTGTCTCTGCTGATCAACTTCTGGCTGAACTAGGGTGGCCCTCCCTTTTGAAGCGACGTGAAAAGCACAAATACTGCATTCTTTTCAAAATTATCAACAATGAAACTCCAGATTACCTCAATGCATTGTTACCCCTTCGAACGCACGATATCTCAATGTATAATCTTCGCAACCCCAACAGATTCACGTATTATCCGGCAAGAACGGAGCGTTTCAAAGAATCCTTTTTCACGCCCACCACAAAAAGCTGGAACAACTTACCAGGCGTACTCACCGGGGCCGCAACACTAACGGAGTTCAAACAAACCTATGCCCAATTGAACTTGATCCCCAAACCACCTCTTTATTTCCGTGTGGGTAAAAGAAAGGCCAACATTTTACACTCAAAATTGCGTAATAACTGCAGCGACCTAAATAATGACAAGTTCCAAAACTATATTCTGGCCAATCCAAAGTGTATGTGTGGTAATCCCTGTGAAAATGCTCATCACTATCTCCTGGTGTACTCTGACCCCAGGATTACACTACTCGATTCTCTTCGAGATTTTGATCATCATCCGAAACCGATCTCTTGTACGGTAAACCCACACTGACAACAAAACAAAACGAATATATCTTTCTGAAAACCCAAGCGTTCATCCTAGCTAGTGGCCGCTTCAATTGAGTCATTATATTCTCGACTAGCCTCTCTCTTGCACTAGACGAGACGTACTATAAACGTCACATCCCTCCCCCTTTATCTTGCCATTCAAGAGCTTTCGTAGAGAAAGTCAACAGTGTCCAACCGTATGTATTCCCTGTGTCGAGACCCTATTACGTACATGGCTGCCTGTTTCAACAACTTACATTTCAATTGTAAATAGTGTAAATCCCTATTCATTTCTGAACCAATCTATACATCTTGTAGCCGCATCTATGTATTTTTTTCTGTTGTATTTATGGAGAGGAGTTAACATAAGTTGTACAACTTGTACTCCAATCCTTTTTGCAAATTTATGGCAAATAAAATATGTTTAAACTAAACTAACAAATTGGCATCATAAAAATAAAATTGTTTTAAAATTTCCATAGCTGCTTGTAAAACGCATCGGAAATCTTTATTCAGATGTGGGCAATTTTATGTGTGTACGTTATGGATCAATCGACCATCAAAAGTTGTACATCACAAATATTGCAAACGACAGTACAAGAATCCTTTCATAAAAATAAGTCAGAAATTTTCTTTCTTAAGAATGGGATCTTATGGCACGTAACTGGTACGTCTTCATTCGATCTTGTTTCCAGTGGTTTTGCAGTCGCGTTGATTCAACAATAGATTGAGACTGGAAAACTGACCTCTAAAATCTAGAACTGGATAGTTTGTCATATCAAACAAAAACACCTTGATTAGTGTCCATTTTCTGTGCTAAGAGATATCCACAGTTGACGATATATATAACTCCTCAGCGTCTAGCATTGTTTCAAAAACGATACTATATTTTGTACCTTGTCATCTTTTATTTTTATCAGAAGCTCCAACGTTCAAGTACCAGATGAAGATTAAGGTCGAAGGTTGGTGGGCTCAACAGTTATTGTCTGGACAAAGACAGACGGGAACAAATCTTTATTCTCCCCATGCCCTCAAAGTTCGAGTTATGCCCTTTATCCTAAGAGGTTACTTTGATAAGTCATTCGCAAGTTCTGTTCCTATATCTCGAACAAGATCAGTCATTTAAAAGGTTGAAAGACAAATAAATGTAAACTGCCCCCTCTGACCGCCAATTTGTATCTACCACCATGACTTCCGAACTTGTTATTTGTAAATGCTATGCCAAGGAAGAACTCTTGGCTCCCGTGATGTAAAACATTAATCCTCAAAGTTTACATGGCAAGGAAGGTCCTTTACAATGTCAGAAATCGAAATTAAATGTCGTGTGCTTGAAGAGTTAGAGTCTGGGCAGAGACCGATTGATAAAAATCACACTTTGCTCAGCATTGTTCGCTCATAGTCAAAACCTATGAAAAACATAAAAGTCAACGGTCAACTGATTTTAAAAGTTAAAGCCCGGACACAAAAAATGCAGGTTTCGTTCAACACTCCTTCATTCTCCCCCGTCAACAACGGCACTGGCAAGTTTAACCCTTTACCCAACGCAGACGATATCTAAATTTATTATTTCAAATATCATTTTTTCAAATTTTTCAAAAAAAATTCAACAAAACCATATCATGTGACCCCTCGTTGGAACGAGCTCGAAGAGCTCGTTCCAACGAAGGGTCACATGATATGGTTTTGTTGAAATTTTTTGAAAAATAATATTTTTTCAACTGCTGAATTTGCATATTACGCGGGCGGATGCGGCCAACTCGTTGGGTAAAGGGTTAAAGTCAACCACTGATTTGAAATGAACGGAAAATGTCAATCGGTTTAAAAGTTCAAGTCTGGACTCAAGTAATTACCTCTTTTCTCCACATTACTTTCAATTTTTTTTATGAGCTTGACCTTCAAACTTGACTGTGCATTAATGAGATAAAGCGCAAGGCAACAAATCAAGGTCAAATGGCAATTGGGTTAAATGTTATAGCCCAGCCAGATGGTACATTAGACTGATTAATATCTTGCTATTGAGGTCCATAAAAATGAAATCTGATTTTTTGTGTATAGCGTTTGGTGATTGCGTAGGCTTCTCACGTGAACGTTCAAAACACTGACAAGGTCACTGAGGTACGTTTTATGGTCCGCACTTTATGTCTTGATTTGAAATTTACAGTAGAATAAACTCTTACCCAGTTAGCACATAGTGGTTGTAACAATGGAAACTTGGCGTTCTTGTTTACTAAAATATTATTGGCAGTACAACTGTGTATTTGCCCATGAGGTTGTGACAACGTTTTTTTCGTTACAATGGCAATAAATATCAAGTGAACGACTTTTTACCTTAAGTTGTAGTGACGTCGTGAAAACATTGCGGGCAACACAACCACCTTACAACATTTAATACTCTCTTACTTGACGCTGTAGGCGACTTTGCTGTTATGTCTAGGCATATCTTGGCTACCTACATAGGCAACCAAGACTTGTCTAGAAACAACTGCCAAGGCACTTAAAAAGTAACAACTTGCACGTTTCTCCAGAGATCGCATGTTTGTACACCTGTTTTATTGCAGTAAAAATTGTCAGTGTCTAAATTCTGCCCCTTAAGGGTTACCAACCTTTTACTTAACCCTTTACGCAACGTAACGGACAAAACCGGTCAGCGCTATTCACAAATATCACCAGTTAATTTTCATTATTTTTTCATTTTTTGTCTCAAAGACATAGGTTATGACCCCTCTTTGGAACGAGCCTGTCGAGCTCGTTCCAAAGGGGGTCATAACCCATGTTTTTTAGACAAAATATGAAAAAAATTAGTTTTTCAAGAATTTTGTTTGCATGTGTCGTCTGCTTTTCATGTTAGGTAAAGGGTTAACGTGGTGGAGACATTATGAAAATGTTGTACTAACACAACTGTCTTGCGCCATTTAACAACTTCTTATTTAACGTTTTAGACTTCATGGGGAAACGTTGTGGTACAACATAACCTTCCGATAACTAACTAACAACGTTGAGGCTACTCTGCGTGCCAGTTGGGTAGTTATGTCAGATATTTGTAATAAATGTTTTTGAAATGATAGTACAAAAACTCACGTCAAATAAATCTTTAGTATCCGTGTCCACAAGTGCACAGTTGATTTCTTGCTCCTCGCTCCGATTACCTTGCACCAGCGATACGAGTATTCGTTTGAAATCACCGGAAACGTCATTTGCAATGTCCATCTCTATATCACGTCTGTATACTAAAATTTACATAAACAATGTTGTAAAAACTTGGGTTACGTTCATTTATAAAAATGAAAATAAATTTTCTGAAGTTATTCTATATTTTCTTTCCAAGACAATGGGGCTCTGACAATTGAAGAGGCTGTGCAAACTTGTTTTACTTTAGAGCCTTGAAACTTGGGTTATTTTCATTTATAAAAATGACAATAAATCTTCTGACGTTATTCTA
Organism: Pictodentalium vernedei; assembly: GCA_031216915.1. NCBI lineage: Eukaryota > Metazoa > Mollusca > Scaphopoda > Dentaliida > Dentaliidae > Pictodentalium > Pictodentalium vernedei. The sequence continues at coordinate 162,353,020 of CM062291.1, read as the reverse complement.
CATTTTTCTTCCAAGCCATTGAAGCTCTGACAATGAAAGAGGCTGGACAAAGTTGTTTCATTTTGGAGCCTTGATATGCATTACAAGATGTAAATATTTATTTATTTATTTATTTATTTATTTATTTATTTATTTATTTATGTATGTATTAAGGTTTAACGACACATTAACAGCCAAGGTCATATCGCGTCGGTGACAGTTTTACGGGTGGAGAGCCGGAGAGAACCACCGAGCAACGACGAGCAGCTGCCAGCTCCACAACATCGTAACTCCGCACTGCTGCACAGGCAGGGTTAGATTGGTTGAAGACATGCGCACCATCGACGCGCAGAACGCCTTAGTACACGGCGTCATCGTGCCCCCATGTGGACAATCTGGGTTAAGTGCATTGCCGAAGGACACAACGCGGGAGTCCGAATCGATCGCTCAGACGGTCACCCCTTCAAGGACTAACCGGGCTCGACATTGCTTAACTTCGCTCGGTGATCTGACGAGAACCAGTTACCGCGACGCCACCGCGCCCCCTGCAAGTTGTAAATAAGATTTTTTTTAAAAATATATCATGGTTCTTTGTCCCTGAAGATCTTAAAAGTACAGAATGTTTTTTCAAGGGCTGGGAGAGTACTTGAAATTTATGCATTAGCCTGGAGAGTCCTTGATCCTTAACCCTTTGAACGCTGATGGTATTTTCCATGTCAGTTCAATGGAAGCAATTGGAAGAGACCATATTTTTTATTTGGGGCAGACCAATTAATACTTTCAACGAGCAGCCTTGGGCTGCACGTTGAAAATATTGATTGATCCATCGCACACTTTAACTCAGCAGCCATCCCACTAAATGAAAGTATGACATATCTTGTTTCTGGGCCGGAAAAACGGCCGCTCGCGTTCAAAGGGTTAAGGATGCGTCGTAAGTTTTAACTGATACAAGCCTGACAAATAAGAGAGACTTTAATGGACTTTAAAGACTAGCCTAGCAGTTGTTTTCAGTCACGTTTCTGCCTGAATAGGTAGATGACACTTCACATTGAATGACTGACTGGATCATGTGATTTTCCTGTTCACTATTAGCCTAACATCAGTATGAATCGTAGCTGTGCAGCATCAGAAATAGCCGGTCACGAGTTTGTATTTTTAATTCGAAACCATTCTCAAAGCTATATGTATATATAAAATGGTCTCACAGCGTATTTAAAAAGTCCATTAAAATGACTTCAAAGTGTCCATGAAAGTCTTTGAATTAACCTTATCCGTGAACCAATAAACCCTCTATATATTTCGTGCATTCTGTGCATTGTTAGGTGAATGGTTAACAGTAGCGCCCACGTAAACTGGTTACTGTTTGCTAGAGGATCAAAGCCCCGTTAATAATCAGCCTTAGATCGTGCGGGGGACCTTTACATTTGAAGAAAGGGAAAAAAAAACAGAAAACCAATCCGAAATATGGCTCTCACAAGCACTGCATTGCTGTTTTATTGGTATGCCCAGCGTGGCGCTCGTGTAACAAATTTGACTTGTGAGTCAAGTCCTATTGCGTTAGACATAAGTGTGTACAGTATGACATTATGAGATTTAAACCCCCTTGTGTGACTAGTTTTCTGTTGTGTGTCTTTGAGGGTGGTGTTGAAAATTCAATAGTTTCAAGTTACGGGTAGAGTTTTACTGGGACCAGAAATAGAAAAGGGTTAGGGATAGGTGCCATCCCCGTATTAACCTGAAAAGGGATTTTGTCTATGTACTAAAAATTCTACTTACTTGAATATTTCCATTTTTAGTTACAACATCACTGGACGGTCCATTTTTGCCAGTGCGTAAATCTAAGAAATTTTATACTTACTCTTTTTATATTCCTCTTTGATTTCTTTAAGTTCATAGTTGTTTCTGGATGCTAGTATGTCGATTAGTGTGGATTCATTTGTTCCCCATCCCTGAAAAACACAATAAGGCATGTTATAATCTGAATTGGCGAAAGATGTTTGAATAATTTATTAATATTATTTAATGATATCCGATTTGCATGCATATGGTTGTTTGATGTGAGTATTTCATACCCCGATGAATATTTTTTCTGTCTTATGAATGTTTTGTGTTTGTTTCGCCCAGTGTCAAATACTAACCTATGGACATGTCCAGTAGTGTAATTAAACTGTAACTGCTGCAGGTAGGCTGTTAGTTAGTATTTGCGCTGGTTGTTCGCACTAGTTTGTCTCTTCATTATTTGAACCGCGTGTATTAACCTATGTTGAAAATAATAAAGCTGTTGTGGTGCAAGCCTGAAAATAAGCAATCTGTCATTTGCAGAATGAGGTTCCCAGTGGGCGAATTTGCTGATGCTACCCCATACAATTAGCTAGAATCCCCCCCCCCCCCCCCCCCAGTTTATCCTCTGGGTACCTCTTTCTGTTTTGGTCCGAGACCCTGATTCAGATAGAGGTAAATGCGGTGATGCTACTCTGCTGTGCAGGGTAGCATCACCAAATTCACCCCATGGAGACTTATTTATGACAGTCTGCTTATTTCCAGGCTTGGCTGTGTGCAAAAAAGTTGATTTGACTGTATATAATAACAGAGACGTCGGCCGCGTAAGAGTACATTTTAATACAAGCAAACACTCTAAATTAAATTATACCAATTGAAATGAATTATCTGTAGCTTTATCGGAGTATGAATCTAAATTAAATTATACCAATTGAAATGAATTATCTGTAGCTTTATCGGAGTATGAATGTGGGATGGGCGTGTTAACACGCCCATCCCACATTCATACCCCGATAAAGCGGCAAATAATTTATTTTAATTCTTATTTGAATGTGTGAGTTTTATTAATGTTTTTTATAATCGTCTGTTTGGGGTTACGTATCGGCTCGGCCTCTTTGCCAGTCGTCCATCCTTACGTCTGTCCAACTGCCTGCCTGCTCCACATTTTTGTATCCTGTCAACTACGCAGGTCTCATAATAGTACCTCTCTATATGCTGATGTCATATCGGATCTTTCAGTGGCAAGATTTTCCCATTAGGCAACTGGGAAGAGTTATATCTTTGGCAGAGTTCAAATGAGCTCTGCAAAAGAAGATATTTTTGGTGGATTTCGTAGTCTTACGTGAGCAAAATAAAGTCATCAAAGAAAATGCTATTTTACTACCATATGGAAAGTATTTAAAGTGTCTTGAGCGAATCATCATAATAATAAGTTTTTATAACCAACATAAGGGACGTCGCATTTTAAAGATAGGCATCTGGCTTATTTTATTAAGTAGTTAGCTGTCTTCATGTCTGTAATTGTTTTCGTTATGATACTTAAAGTTTCCTATTTCCTATTTGCGAATGCAACACGAGACTGCACCAGAGGTGGTGTCATAACGCCACGGATGTCGAATTGAGGGATGGGGCTATAAAATATTAATATTAACATGAACCCAATTAGCCGTACCCACCCAAACCAAGTGCTTTTTTTCTTTTCTGCATAAAATCACGCACAACTCACCAGCGAAATGCGCTGACAGAAACTTGATAAATGTCTTGAGAGGGCATGTCATATTGGACATCCATGTAAGATTTCATTGAGATCGGGACCACTATCAGATGAGTTATGAGTTTGTTTGGACAAAAATGTCTACTTCTCAAATGGAAAAAGGGACATAACTCACAAGGGAATATACAGACAGCACAACTTGATATTTGTCTGAAGGGGGATTCATACCTGACAACCATGTAAGGTTTCATCATGAATGCACCACTATCAGCTGTGTTATGAACTCGTAGGGAGAGAAAATGTCTATTTCTCAACGGGAGGGGGGGGGAGAATGGGCATAACTCACAAGTGAAATGCGCAGACAGTATAACTTGATATGTGTCTGAAAGGGCATTACATACTGGACATCCATGTAAGATTTCATTAAGATCGGAACACTGTCGGCTGAGTTATTAATCCATTCAGGCAAAAATGTCTTTTTAGAAAGGGAAAAGGGACATACCAGTAACTCATAAGAGAAATGCGAAGACAACATAACTTGATATGTGTCTTAAAAGGCATGTCACTCTTGATACCCTTGTAAGATTTTATCGAGATCGGACCACTATCATCTGAGATATGAACTCGTACGGACAAAAAATTTCTATTTCTCAACGGGGAAAAATGGTATAACTCACAAGTGGAATGTGCGGACAGCATAACTTGATAGGTGGATATAATGGCATGTCATACTGGGCATCCACATAAGATTTCACCAAGATCGGACCACTGTCAGGGGAGTTATGAACACGTACGGATGGACGTACAAAAGGACAGATGCAATCCAGTTTACCCCACTTTTAAAAGGCGGGGGTAAAATTAACACTGCAACATAATTTTCAGAATTCTTGCACAGGTATGCAGTGCTGTCTCATGCAATGGGTCCATTTCTAGTTTGTAGTTCTCCACCCACTTTTCTCTTCCTTTCCGGTTCATTCTCGAGAAGCAATTGTGATGAATTTCATTTTGTTACGAAATACACACACAATTGTTCCTCTGTCTATTTGTGTGATCAGCGGCGTAGATACCGATAGGGTTAAGGGCGGAGAGTGACGGCCCCCAACAAAATACTTGTAGGATAATTTTTCTCATCGTGAATATTTTGTGGCTTTTGTTGGTAAAATTTTGAAGAATAGAATAAAATTATTGATACTTTGTCTAAAAGATATGTTTTTTTACTACAATTTCGATAATTAACCTGTTTAGGCGCTAATACAGTAGTATGCCGAATCTAAAATCTGTCGAAAACTGTTTTCGGTCTGTCGAAAAACTATGAGTCCATTCGCAATTCGGAACATCAAACGCTATGTAATAAGTGACATTATCAGAATTAACGTTTCATAAGTACATGTAAACATGATCGGGAAATGACTCTCTACCCTTTTTTAAAAATGACACAGGTTTAAAAGACACCATTTTAACATTAAGATTAATAAGCAATCCCCCACCCACGCTAATAACCTGCCATTTAAAATGTAATGCTGATAAACCGTTTGGCGATTAGAACTCTGTATGAAGATATTATAATGAAGATATTACATTTAAAGGGGACGTGACAACCGTTACTTATTCCCAGTTCCTTATTCAACATTCCTTATCAACCGATAAAATCGGTTGATAACAAATGTCGAATAAGAAACTCGGAATAAGTAACCGTTGTCACGTCCATACATTTAAAGTAATTGTCCTTACTTGCTAAACTATTAGAAACGTCAAAACACAATAAGTGTAAAGTGTTGGTGGGTCATCAACTTTCCTCTAAAATCGCTTGATAACGAATGCCGATTAAGGAACTGGGAATAAGTAACGGTTGTCACGTTCATACATTTAAAATACATGTCTTTACTTGCTAAACCATTAGAAACGCCTAAACACAATAAGTGTAATGTGTTAGTGGGGCATCAACTTTCTCTCTCACTAGTAGATAAGAGTATTATGGGTGGTCAGTGGTCCACTAGATGACTAGCATCTAAATCACACTGTCAATAAAATAATTCTTACATTAAGATTTGTCTTACCTCTATAGCGTCTCTGATGCAAAATGCATCGAAGTACCGACTGTTCATGACCCGATACAGGCACAACTGGAGGAAGTTACCAGATAGATCGCCTTCCAGGTCGTCAACCAAGTCCTGAAATGTTAGTGAAATGAAATTACCTTTCTCTTCTTAAAACAAAATCATCTGCATAAAAACAAATGAAATGGAAGCTAATGCCATCCCTTCGTAGGGAGACACGTCTAAACAGAAATGGCTAGTCATGTTTTGGTATTCCATGGTTCACAAACCTAGTTTCAACCAGTACTTGGCGAATACTGGACATTTTTTAGACGTTTCTCGGCGAATTATTATACAACGCCCGTTGCTAATCACACACAAATGTAGTCTTAACAAAAAACGCTTAGCTTTTAGTCCCTAAGGTGTCAAAAACCAAAACAGTGAAATGAAAAACAGAGATGGCAGAGATGGCGTGTGATATATCCCAGTTAGTTCCCTAGCTTGTAGTGTAAAAATAAAATCGTCATTTTGCTTATCTCCATTGGGAGCATAAAAGTGCCAGCTGCGATGTTTAAGCATTGCAGTTGGCATCTTTATGCTTCAAGAGACGGAACATTGGTCAATGTAGAATTGCAATCTATATTTCTCTTTTTAACAAAGGAATTACACGAAAGAGATTACCAAAAGCACCAAAAATGATAAATAACTGGTATGCTTGTGAAAGAGTTGTCCTTCAAGACCACCGATCTTCAACATGGTTTCATTGAATCAGTACTTAGTAGAGTGGTTGAAAGACATGGGCGAGCAATTACGTAAATGATTGTCCAAAGCCTGGACGACTTTGTGTACAATCGTAACGTGAAGAGCCAACGATATGCAAGCTACATTTCATACTTTGAAACGACTGTGCTTCATAATATACGTATTTCCACCAGTACGTCCATGGTGTTGCTTTGTGTAGCAGGAATTATGTGCAGGTGGGGGTGATGACCTTTCCGTTCTACCACCATTAAGATCATCCAAAACTTTGTTTATCACTTGTTGGAAAAGACGCCACTGACATCTTGGATTCAATCGACATGCTGATTGCTCAGAGCAGGCTCTTATTAAATGTCACAGATGGACCCGTGGGTTTTAACGCACAGAAACACATTTTACACGACAATCAACATTAGTCCTACCCAGTGGATACTATGAACACAATGACGTTGAGCAGTAGTGTTTACTTACTTCAATTTTCATTATTTTTTTTCATTTTTGCGTCAAAAACATAGCTTATGACCCTCATTGGAACGAGCTCATTGAGCTCGTTCCAATGAGGTCATAAGCTATGTTTTTACACAAAACAAAATTTTAAAAAATGAGTTATTCAAGAATTTGTGTATGCAAGTGTCGTCTGCTTCTTGTGTTAGGTAAAGGGTTAACAATTGGCTAAACCTGAATTTATATTTGCTGCAGTAATGTTATAGCCATATAACCTAAAACTTTTCTCAATTACCAATAAACAAGGAAGACAATTTACATTAGAATTATTGTTGATTTAGGTGGGGAACCCGTCCTGATGTGAATCTACTGATCTTTATGACTACCGACTGAAGAGAAGAACGAAATCGGGTAATTTTAGATGTGACTAGTACAAACGTAATACCCTGAGGCTAGTCGTTTTTCTCCCTCTGTATCATCTCCCACTTGTCACTAGGGTAGTGTATATGAATGGCAGCCATGGGTCACCTCGTTCCTCTGATGTCGAGGTTGTTGTACACTAGACGCGATTCGAACGAATAAATTATTTGTTGTCTCATTTTGGAATCTCAACATAGCATGGTGTCCCTAATTCCAGCCTTGAGGTCGAACAAAGGCAACAGTTTATTTAACTGAGTTAATAACTAAAGTGAAAAATACAACCACGGAATATAGTTTAACCCTTTGATAGTTTCGTACGTCTTATAACGTCCGAAATCAAACCGCGCGTTGATGCTTTGTGGTCATTTGTTTTGTTATTATATTTCGATTTTTTTAAAGTTTTAGCCTTAGTTCCTATTTTCATTTTCTCCCGAATAGTGCTCAGTAACAACCGTTGAGCCAAATGTTATCGCATCTTAAAATACTAATATAATCCTGCTATCAGGACTTCTTAGCTGGTTGAGTGCTAGGCGCAACTATCAGGGCTTTCAAAACATGATACCAGAGCAAAAGCCAACACTTTCCTTGCTTTTATTTCATATTCAGTCAAACACAAATAATATTTTGTTTATATAAATTTGGTTTATTACAAATTATTGGAGAGTGCCTCTGGGCACTCTCCAATAATTTGTAATAAAACAAGGTTTGAATAACAAATTCAAACCACCAAAAATAATCTAGCCCTCAACTAGATAATCACTAATGTGAAAACTATCTTGTTATTTCTACTTTCCGACGTTTGACGTTTGACCTCGCATTTTGAAAAACGTTGAAGAAACTGAATTTCCAGTGACGTTTGAACGTCAGGATAATTAAAGTCTCAAAGGGTTAACGGAAGGATTCGTTGTGTCACAATTATAATTAGTGATCTTTCTGTTTCAGTTTACACATCGGTCTAAGTGTTGTCAGCATGCTAAAACCCGAGGCATGACATTGGGTTCAAATTATAAACTGAGCACAAATATTATTTATAACTTTATTGCATCACATCACATCCAGTTTGTAACAGTCTGTAGAGTATTCTTCCAGGTGGTCTGGTAATATTATGATCGCGCGGTCCTTCAACTCCGGCCCAGAACCCGAGAAGCTAAATTATAAATACTACACTCTAAAATTATTAAAACTGTCCTTCATTATATTGTTTTCGGAGTAGAACCTGAAATAACTTTGCTCCGATCGGATTTATTTTCGGTAGCAGGCGGTCTGCTGGTCGAGGCCTGAAATCCGAAGCGCTTATTATTTATGTCAAAACTGATACACAATTAAAAAATGTTAGGGCAAACATTCGATAGTTTTGGGAAGTGCTATCGATGCAGGAAAATATACGGTAAAGTAGCGTAGCATGGACATATACGATTAGATATATAGTTGTATCCAAACCAGAAAATAAGAAGACTGTCATCTGTAAAATGAGGTTCCCAGAGGGTGAATTTAGTGATGCTACCCTGCATAGCAGGGTAGCATCACTAAATTCATCCTCTGTGAAATTCAGTCTGAATCAAGGTCTCAAAACTAAACAGAAAGAGGTACCCAGAGGATAAAATGGCCCACTGTATGAGATAGCTTCATCAAATTCACCCTCTGGGGACCTCATTCTGCAAATGTCAGACTGCTTATTTTCAGGCCTGGTTGTATCCTCGGTCTCGATAAATGAAGTACAAATTGTTTATTACCTTGATACATGCTAATTGTAAGATAATTCGTCACCTGAGTGCTAGAATGCTCTATATCCCATTGGGGACACAGAACATTCTAGCACTCAGGCGACGATATAAGTAATCTCCATCACTTCTTCATTTGTTTCCGCACTTAGGCATGACTGTGCCGACATTTATGCCAGTGTATGTGGATACTACGTCTCCAGAACAACAGGTGAATCCTAGACTTAATGTTGAAAAAAAGCAGATTTCTCACCTGTCCGTACATAGTCTTGTATTTTTGTTTGATTAACTGTATCTCCGTGTTACAATGTTCCGACAAGACTTCGATTATTTTCTTTTCATTTGTTCCTGGATATAAAAAGAGACAAAAAACGTTTTTTTACAGAAAATAACGCAGTTAACATTAACTATTGGGGATTTTCTTGTATTAAAGAACTGTTGCTCTGCGTCATTATCATAGACGGGAGTTAACCCGTTACGCAACGCAGATGGTATCAAATTTTATTATTTTAAATATTATTTGTTTGAAAAAATTCCAACAAAACCACATCATGTGACCTACTCATTGGAACGAGCTCGATTAGCTCGTTCCAATTAGGGGTCACATGATATGGTTTTGTTGAAATTTCAAAAAAAAAAAATTTCCTCAACTACTCAATTTGTAAATTACGCGGACGGATGCTGGCCGATTGGTTAGGTACATTCGTTCATGGAGGTCTGAATGTTTTCTTTGGGCAAGTAAGGGTTATTATCTCTTCACATCTTGACAACTAGTCAAGCAGATCTCGAATACGAGTAGCATATATAGCTACAAAACATAATATACATCGCAAAGGATGTATTGAAAAAGCTAAATCCAATTGCATTTTTAATCCCAAATATTGTTCTTTACAACTATAGAGAATTTACACTGTGTTATGTATGAGATTTGCTGGCGTTCAAGTTTCCAAAATCGGTGGTAAATCATTTTTTCGTTCGCCTGCATAACAACACTTTGACGAATAGCAAGATAAAATACTGAAACAACCTTTGGTATCCATTGCAAGGTTTGTTATTTATTCTAGAACTTTGATCCACATTACAAAAATGATAAGACAATATACTCTTTGCGTTTGGAAATGAACTGATGTGATGTAATATACTTTTAAGAGGCCTTTCAGAGCCATTTCGTCTCCCCGTGGGAACCCCGGGAAGTAAGCAGCACTTGTTTACTGTGGTAAACCAGTTCCGCTTCACTAGTAAAATAGGACCCAGTCACCAATGCTTGGGGTGAAAGTCCTCTAAAATGGGCAACATGTTGATCAACGATTGACTAAACTTGACTTCATCTCCATGTTGTGTCACGATTAGCCATGGTGCATACATATGTGACGCTAACCACCAACAAACAGAGCCATTTCGAAGAGTCTATTGGAGCATATTATCGGTTTAATGAGGAACCCCGTGGGATAAGCTACAGTATTCTATGATGCGCGTTTCAGTCTTTGCATTGTTCTATGATTCCTACTGCTGCCTTTACAAAAAGGCAAGTAAGCATATCTCGTTTAGTTTCGTGTTCTTTCGCTGAAGAAATCAGAAAAGTTATCAGTAAAAAGGGAAGCCTGAAAGAGGTTAAGGAAATCCGTTTTCAAGATGCTTTAATTTCCTGTTTGCAAAGGCATGTTCCATCGAATGCCAGCAAGTACTGAAAACAAGTTGGTTTTATTCTAAGTCTAATAAATGAGACAAGAGTTAACTAATAACAGGTTAATTTTGTAAAGCTGTATCGAACCAATCAAAAAAACCTCACCTAGCATAGCAAATGAAAACTCCTAAATACTTCCTTTAACCCTTTACCCAACGTAACAGCCAAAACCGGCCAGCACTATTCACAAAAATCGCCAATTAATTTTCATTTTTTGTCTCAAAACATACGTTATGGCCCCTCTTTGGAACGAGCTCGTTCCAATGAGGGGTCGTAACCTATGGTTTTGAGACAAAAAAATGAAAACAAATAGTTATTCAAGAATTTTGTTTGCAAGTGTCGTCTCCTTTTCATGTTAGGTAAAGGATTAAAATAGCTTGTAATTAACAATTTGAACGACGTCATTAAAGAAGGGAAAACTGAATAACAAACGTTTACCTGTTCCACTCCTCAAGTGGTTTAACAATTGTTTTCTGGAATTTGATCAGGAAAGGAGTGCCTTGTTAAGAAAGTGTACCGCGGGCTATAAACATTCAGGGGGGCACGGTGGCAGACTGTTGGACTTCTATGCTTGAGGTGCAGAATTCGATCCCCGTCCGGGACGACCCGCGTTGTGTCCTTGGTCAAGGCACATTATCCCGGTTGCCTACATGGGGGCACGATGACGCCGTGTACTAAAGCGCACTGCACGTCGATGGTGCACATGTCTTCAGCTGCTGTAACCCTGCTAGAGCGGATCTTGAACAGAGTTAGAATGTTCAGGAGCTGACAGTTGCTCGTCGATGCTCGGTGGTTCTCTCCGGTTACACCGGCTTCCTCCACCCGCAAAACTGTCACTGTCACGATTAGCCATTGTGCATAAGTATGTGACATTAAACATCAATAAATAAACAAATAAATAAACATTCAGAACGTTGCCGTGATAATTTGAACTCTGTTCATCTGAAATATTCCGGCTAGTTGTAAAGACAGTATTGTCATGATGATGTCACATTATGTGTACAACTGGAAATCAACTGAGCACCACCCAAATCAATTAGTGTAGTGGATAAAGCTTTCGATTCAGAAAATCATTGTTGGTAATCTGGATATATACAAAATCCGCTTTGGGGAAAATTCTTTAGACAAGATGGCGATCAAGATGGCCGCCAAACGAGGGAAATCGGAAAATGCCTTATAGGTTTAACGTTTTGTCAACTTCTGCGGAACATTCGAATTAGAAGTATGCCAAAAGTACCACTGAGACTCGCCAAAACACCTTTGAAGTCATGGATCCGGAACGACTCTGCAGATGAACACCAAAATGGCTGCCGATTCCAGGAAAAACGTGAAAGATCAGTATAGACCACATGTGCCGTCAACCACCGTGAGGATATCTAACTTGTAGTGTATTTGCAGAAGAAATTTTACACTCAGGTACGATATCGAGGATTTTGTGCGCAAAAATGAACGCCAAAATGACTTGAGTTTTAAGGAGAACCAAGGTTGAGAAATCAACATCGTTCAGGAACCTCAGAATCGTCGGTCACAACTTCTTCAGAATTCTGACAAGCGTCACCCGGCCATTCCCTGCAGGCTGTCAGACACTTCAGACTATGCTTGCGACAGGAACAAGTGTTGGTTTCGCATGTATTTCTGCTTATCATTTTGCATTTGCAACGCACAGAATTCAGAGGCTAACTTTCGGCGGCTTCTCTGTCCGTCATCACAGGGACAGGTTCAGTATTTTGGAGCTTCCAGCTCCAGTCCGTCGGGTCTAAAACACCATTGGACACGGAATCCCAGCGGACGATCTGAGATACATATGCAAAAGTGGAAATAAGCCTCTCTCTCTCTCTCTCTCTCTCTCTCTCTCTCTCTCTCTCTCTCTCTCTCTCTCTCTCTCTGTTGTGGGAGCTTCTCTGGTTCTATGGGGCCTTTGCAAGAGGATACCATCTACATGAACTTGATGTAACGAGCCAGGCAAGTGATTCCCAACCTTTCGCTCAATACAGAATTTGGAAGAAACTTGGACGCTAACTCTTTAATTTGTGCAGACCCCTCTATCTTTTTTCAGAAGATTTGGTTTTCCCAGGGGGAAAAGTTGCCAAAGTGATGTCACAACCGTTCCAAGCATGAATAAAAAGGATCTGTAACTTTACCACTTGACAAATTGAGGAAACAACATCCCCAATTTTGTATGGGTGTCCCCCACCAGATCTACATATATGCTGATCAGCATGGACTTCTTTGGATGCAACGAGTCGTATATCGGGGCATGTTTTCCCAGATCTCCTGCAATGTTCGACGTCTTCTATCGACGACCCGTCCTCACACCCATCAAGTCTGTACAACACTTCTCATATCTCGATCGAACATAAGTGGCGTTTTGGCGAATCACATATGAACTTTTCTTCACCTTCATCATCCTGTTGAGAAGAACATCGCCATCGAAGACAAGAGTTGGGTTACCCTGAAGGGCCCGTGGTTTCTACTGAATTGGTCATCGCATTTGCTGCTGGAGCTTTCGCAGGCTTTCGCATTGCTTCATCGTTAAATAAAGCCGTTCGGGTTGCTGTAAGTTAATATTCAAAAACACTATTCCGTATTCTCGTCCCTCTGGGAGATGGCGATCAACCGAGAAAACAGGAATGCCGGATTTATCAAAACTTTCTGGTTGTCGACCTGAACATCATGATTGAGATGATCCAATACCTTGACCGCATACTTCGTTTGATTGACGTGTTCAAGAAGTTCTAACAGTCGATAGTTTTCTGAATAGGATGGCTCACAGACTCGGTTTCATATTGGAGTCTGGAGGTGGGCACTGGAATACTGGACACATTAGAAACACAGAACACAATGTAAACACTGAAAATAGTGGAAATACGGGAAATATTTGAAACGATGGAAACTGTTAAAATTGGAAAGTAAACACTGGAAATAGTGGAAAAGCTGGAATATTGAAAACAATCGAAACCCTGGAAGCAATCCTCTAACTTCGCAGCATTTCTCAAGGCTTTAAGAACTGTCACATCAAGTGTCTTCACTGATTAATTAAGATACTGCGAAAATCAGCATGCATCTCTGTGTTTCCCTAATTTCCATTGCTTCATGGAAATAAATTGTCTTTTTGTTAAATGTTTCGCTCATTTCCTGCTGTATTTGGTAATTAAACCTTTGTGATAAATTCATTCTAGTGTTTGGTTAACAGTTAAATTCCCCTTTACGTTTGTGAACATTATATGATGTCTATATTTGCTTATATACATCATTGCACTGTTCATCGTTGCACAGTTTTCTTCCTTATTTTCTCCATATCCTCCATACAGTACGTGGAGGGTGGATTGCAACAAAATCACCCGTAGTTTGGAGGTATCACTCAAAGTATCACTTTCAAATTCTGCACATATGGACAAAAAACAGAAGCAATGTTTCAGCCAATGGACCTCCGGGTTTAACCCGGAGGTCCATTGGTTGGAACTTTGCTTGTGCTTGTTATGGTTTGCAACAAATCTGCAATTATTGCTTGGGTGGAATCGCCACTCCACAGGTGATTTAGTGATAATACACTCTCCACGTACTGTATTTGTGTTTCAATTGCGTAGTTTTCACACATGAATAAACACCTTTGGACAGCTGGGTCGGTTATAAATTTATTTCTCTGAGAAGTGGATGGATGAATGAGTACCTAAAATGATAACTTACTCTAGTTTCTTTCTTCATTTATCTTTAGCGATTTCCTTTCAAACCACATCTTATAAATACGAAGCACAGTATGGATTTTTGTGTTTTGAAATAAAAAGTGAACAGAATGAGTTCAGCGCTGGGTGACATTTGCCTGATATCTAGACAAGAAGTCCAAATCAACTCAGGGTATTGAAGTTGAATTAGCGACAGCCATCACATAATACTCACCCAAACCTTTCATTGCTTTGTATAGTTTCTTTGCTGCTTCCTCGTCATTGAACTTTTCTCCGGCCGGTTTGACCACACCCTGTCGAAACAAACATAGAAACACTCACCATATAAAATGCAGGCCCTAATATTCAAAGTTATCCTACAAAATATAATTTACAGCAAAGTGGGTGAATCAATACTGTTTTCATAGGGGGTTTCAGTAATAATTCAATCTTAGAGCCCAGGGTTGTAGGATTAAATTATTGTTGATCCTGCTTTGTTGTGTGCTGTGGCATCTTAACTGGTAAAGTGCTGAATTATTTTTGGTCATCAAAATTTGATCATGTGTCTTTGCCCTGTTACAATTTATGGGAGTGTGCCAACAGGCACTCTCCCATAAATTATAACAATGCAAAGCCATACAGACCAAATAATTTCACTTCAAACATAATGTGAAACATATCAACAGATTATGAAGCCTTTAACATGCGGCACCTGCCCTTTAGTGTAAAGCCCAAATATGGGCTTCCAGCATTCTACCAGTTAAAGAAGATCTTCAAAATATCAGTCTGAAGGAATTGACTTCACTGGCAGTTTTATGAGGAAACGGGATGGATATGTGTGGTTATTTGATGATACAAAGTAAATAGTATGCTGATGAAGGAATTGTGAAAGAAAGAAACTTGGTACAGAATTAATAAAGACTTCGTTTCTGTTTGTTGAAAGTAGAGGGGCGAAGTGAGCAAGATTTGAGAGCACAGATGTAATCAAGACCTTCTCGTATGAGAACCGCGACAAACCATGGATGGACAATGAGTTACTATTCTATTATTATCGAATGCTGCTGTTTTCTTGTCTCAAATATTTATGCATAAAGGGTTGTGAAAGGTTAAAAATATAATCAAAGATTCTCTTGCACAAATGACTTAGAAACGAACTTACCCAAAGACATTTCACTGCAAGAAAAGCGGTGTTGTGCACGGAAAACAACAATAGGGGATTAGTAGCGGCCAGTCACATCCCCTTCGTTTGTTAAAATGATAAACAGGCTCGGTGCTTTGATTAACTCACTGCCAGAGACACGGGAACAATAGTTTATTTTCTGAAACATGTGTGGGAGACAATGATATAGTTTTTTTCTTGCTGTGTCGTTAACAACTCTGGAAGCAAATGAGGCAACATCACTCCATCATTATTGATACCCATGCGTATCGTATTTAATTATCCAACTTGCCATGTGATGGTCAAACGGTCGTGTACCAATTTGCATATGCCTACATTTATACGCACATGACACCCTTTACTTATTCACAGTTCCTTATTCGAGATTCGTTATCAACCGATTTTATCGGTTGACAACGAAGGTCGAAAAAGGATCTGTGAATAAGTAACAGTTATCACGTACCCTACATTTATAAGTATACAGTGAAAGCAATGGAAGCGGTGTCATCCTCCCAATATTCTTGTTTTATGATTTTACACACATTTTAATTGAACGTTCATCATGGACTAATAAACTGTCACTTCTGAATTGCGATCTGTTTTTATAACACAATGATACTGCGCGGAAATAGTGCACTGAATAAAACTATATGGACCTTCGTGTATTCTTCGTGTGTTAAATTCAGTCATAACTAACCAGTGTAAATGTGCGATAAACAGAATCTCCAAATTCGTCTCTGTGAAAAATAGAATTAACGGAAGTGATCAACTTTCAAAATGTTTCGCTCCATCCATTTTCCTGAGTGACGAGACAGATTGTGAATTTCGGGAGTGCATTAGGAGGGCAGAAAATGCGATTTCCACCATTTCTGAAAAATGAACTCATTGACACCTGAGTGGCCTCATTGGGTGCTGGTCCCAGGTCCATAGGTCATACCATGTTTAATGAGCATGACCCACTTTAAAAATTTTGGCCGTGATCACTTTTTTGAGTGCCCAAATATATGTCTGTACTTTCGGAATGCACTGTGGTCTTACAATGTGATTTCCAGTAATTCTGGAAAATGCACTCAGTGATCTCTGGGTGACCCTGATGAAGGTGATCCATATGTTGAACCCCAGGAAAGTTTTGACTCATTTGGTGTTGGTCCCATGTCCAGAGGCCATACAATGCTTCAGGTATGAGCATGATCCACTTTCAATGATTTTAACCCCGCCCACCTTTTGGGGTATAGAAATACATGTATGAACTTCAGCAATCATGCATTAGGGTGTCATAAAATGCAAATTCCAGCAATTCTGAAAATGCACTCATTGACCTCTGGTTGACCCCAGTGACCTTGACCCACATTTTGAACCTCCACTGAGTGTCGGCTCATTTTGGTTTTGGTCCCAGGTCTGTAGGTTAAACCATGCTTGGGATAAGAGTGTGACCCACATTCAAACTTTTTGGCCTCACCCACTTTTTTGAGTTTAAAAATAAATGTATGAACTTCGACAATGCATTAGGGAGTCATAAAATGCAATTGCAGCAGTTCTGAAACATGCAACCAATGACTCCTAGGTGACCTCAATGACCTTGGACCCATCTTTCGAACATTCTTTGATTTTTTCCTCATTTGGTGTTGGTCCCAGGTCTATAGATTATACCATGCCTGAGATATGAGCGCGTTCCACTTTCAAAACATCACTATGGACACTCAATGCCCCAAAAGCCTGAAAAATCAACGACAGTGGAAGGTTCGTTGTCGAGTTATCTTGTGGACAGGGAAGTGTTTAGAAGGCAGAATAATAAGAAAAAAGAAAGAAAAAGAAACCGTACAAAAACAATAGTCTGTGTTTTACACAGACTAGAAAATATGGTTTGATGACGAGCGCGCGTGAAATACGAATGATCAATAAATCGATACACAAAACTGTTTTTTTCCATTCAAGAATTGAGACTCATGACCAAACCGGTTAACTTCACTTATTTACATTGGTAACGGGCGATATGAATATGTTTAAAAACCTTCTTTTATTTTACGTAAAGTACTGCTTTAATTTTCCGGGTCGATTACGGTTTATAAACTGTCCTTTGTACGATGTTGTAATTTAAACATTCGCGATTTGCAGGAGATTATTGCTAAATTGGCACTCACCTGATAATATACCGCCGCCATTTTAACCAGATAGTCACGTGACACAAATCAAATCGATATGATTCCTCTATATATATTCCAGGAAGGCTATTCACTACCTCTTAAATACAAGTTTGTCTTTACAAAAGACTGTCTACTCTGAATATAATACGAACGTGTTGGCAGACGTTCAAAACTACCGACACTAGCTTTACAGTGTTGTTTGTGTCTATCTTCATATATCGCGACTATTGCAATTATTATTACATATGTTCGGAGTTTTCTTTCTAAAAACTTTTCATGACTGTGCGCGGTTGTATATTAACTCTTCTCTTGCGGTATTATCTTGTGTGTATTATCTATTCAGCTGAAACATAACCTTTTTATTAGACATGTCACATAAATTTATAGCAATTCTATTCGAAGACACTTGATATCATCACAGGAGCTCGGTGGTTCACTATTTTTATTATTATTTATTGGTGTTTAAGGTCACATATTTCTGCACAATGGCTAATCATGACCTCGACAGTTTTACGGGTGGAGGAAGCCGGAGTACCCGGAGAGAACCACCGAGCAACGGCGAGCAACTGTCAGCTCCCTAACATACTAACTCCACACAAGCAGGGTTAGCATTGGTTGCATCAACGTGCAGTACGCCTTAGTACACAACGTCACCGTGCCCCACCTGGGCAAGGGGGGGTGAAGTGTCTTGCCCATGGACACAACGCAGATGCCGCAGGTGGGATTCGAACCGAGGACCTCTCGGCTTGCAGCCTGCACCTCTACCTACTGAGCCACCGCGCCCCCGGTGGCTCACTTGTTAGACCATTGAGTAAAGCTGAAGTATATGGGACTCTGCAGCTTATTTGATAAACACCTGGACCCAGTACTATAAAACTTTTATAATTGTCTTTTCTGGAATTGTATTTTCTAGTTATGACTTTAAATCGGTTGAAATGAGCTATTAACATTTTAAAAGATATGGCAATTTGCCAATTGGCAAATTGCCATATCTTTTAAAATGTTAATGATTCATTTTAGTCAGTTATATTGATGGGTACAAAATACAAAAAGAAAATACAATTGTAAAAGTTTTATAGTATTGGTCCCAGGTCTCCTCAGTTTTTGTGTTTATTTTTATTCCAGATAATGTTCCCAACAAACAACATCTGCTTCATGTCCAACAATATCATATTTATTAAATATTTTAACCATTTTCGTTCTATAAACTGAATATATGGAGAAACGGAATCGCCGTCTTGAAGTGGTGAAGTGGTGAAGTGGACTAAAACGGGGGTCATAAGTAATGGTTGGGACCAGTACAGTAAGGTTAAGGGTTAGCAGTGACCTACCAACCCATAACCATACAGCACAGAGCCTAATGATTTCTCCTTCGCAGCCAAAAGGAAAGTTTGTCTCATTAACGCACAGCACCTAAATGGGCATATGAAATTGTCACAAAAGGGTTAAATCCAAATTTGTTCACTAATTTTATTAAAACTACACTCTAAAATCAGTTGGGTTAAAAATCAACCCAAATCAACTGGGTTGAGTGAATATGAACCCAATTGGGTTCATATTCACTCAACCCAGTTAATTTGGGTTGATTTTTAACTCAACTGAATTTAGAGTGTATGGTACAGAGTAGTGAAAAACAAAAGTTGAGAAGACCAGGTAAATTTAAAATAAATTGCCAAGTCCGCTATTCTTCAGCTTTACCGAGCATTGGACTTTAGGTTGAAAGGCCGTAGGTTCGATCCCGAGCCGCGTCATTTGCGTTTTGTTCTTGGGCAAGACATTTATATATCACGATTGCTGTGTGTATTCAAAGTTACGTGACACGACACCGACACTGAGAAATGAACAATGCAAACCACGCGTGGAATCTGGATTACGCGGATGAACGTAATATAAGTACGCATCTGATTGTACGTTACGCGCCTGAGTGACTTTATGGCGTTAATGGAATTCTTCGACACAAAAGACTGTCAAGAAAGTTATCAAGCCACTGATGGTGCCCTTTTTCTTTAAAAAATGTCAGCTTCATCTGTTTAAATGGAGTTTAGCTTCATCTATTTAAATGGAGTTTTATCGTGCTATAAATGCATAAAATAGCTCGGGTAGAGTGTACAAGAATCAACGACACTTGGGGATGTTTTCCTGTATTTCACGCGCGCCTTCGGCGCCCGTGAAATGCACGAAAAAATTCCACCTCGGGTCGTTGATTCCATGTCCCAGTACTCCACCCGTTGTTTTGTGTCATTAATCCCAATTACCCAAGTGGGAATACGGTGACGCTGTGTTTTCAGCCAAGCTGCATGTCGATGATACAAACGACTTCAACCGTTGCTTACCACTCTTGTGACGGGTTAGTAAGCTGGAGAATCAGACAGTTACTCGCCGCTTCTTAACGTTTCTCCACGGGTACTCTACTCTTAAAACCTGCCAGAACAACATGACCGTGGTAGTTGAAAGAGCTGTTAAATCCCAATAAGTAAATGAATAAATCACATCACACGTATTCTGTTTCCAGTGGAGGATACCCCCCGTGAGTAAAATGTTTTCGTTTTTTTCTTGCTTTCTTTCTGTCCAATACCCTGGAATTAAACTATTTGAACATGAGCTTGATAAGCGGTCTTTTCAGATTGAAATTAAATTAAATCGGTTTCTTGTGGCGTGGAAGAGAGTTTTACGTAAAAAGATGACTGGTCGGGAAAATAAATCAATTGAGATTATATGTACACTTTTTACACAACAGGATCGAGCTTGTTCCAGTGAGTTGCCATAAGCTGTGTTTCATTAAAAGCAAAATTTAACCCTTTACCAAACATGAAAAGCAGACGACACTTGCAAAAATAATTCTTGAATAACTAATTTTTTTCATTTTTTGTCTCAAAAACATAGGTTATGACCCCTCGTTGGAACGAGCTCGTTGAGTTCGTTCCAACAAGGGTTTCATAACCTATGTTTTTGAGACAAAAAATGAAAAAATAATGAAAATTAATTGGCAATTTTTGAGAATAGCGCTGGCCGGTTTTGGCCGTTACGTTGGGTAAAGGGTTAAAACATAACAATTTTTTTTATTGGGATATTTAGATAGTGTGGGCCGTTACGGTAGGTAAATGGTTGACGTCTCTTGGTCCGTGGAGTCGGGAATACATTGCCACTTTTATTAGTTCCAGTCCCAAATAGTTGAAGAAAAAATATCAGACAAGCCTCTAAAATGAGCGTTGTTGGAAGAAAAACAAAATATAATGTTGGTTCTCATTGTTTGCAGATCTAAACTCTTTGTGTAACTTCTACATGGTGTTGTATCTGTGAAAATATCTTTCCGGGATGCAAGATAAACACACGTACGCACTTACACGAGTTTTATACAGTAAGATAATATCAAATATTCACATCTTTTCTTGAAAACGTAACAGCGTGAAAAAAAAGTTACATAATGTCGCGTGGTCCAATTGGATATCCCCTTCATACATTACAGTTATTGTTATTTTAAACCTCTTGTTTTAAGAGATGTCTCACAGCTTCTCAGCCTTGGCGTAGACATCATCTGCAATTGGACCATCAGGCTGAAATTACGTTCGCCCACCCATAATGCCATCCGTTGGAAAAGTTCGGTTGAATAGATGTGCTTTACATATGGGAATGTTCTTGTATATGGTGCCAACCGACATAAGTTGTAGGAATACTGCAATCACATTTTCACCTCACTTTCTTTTATTAATAATGTCAAGCCTTGACAACATTTCCCAGATAGCTCTTCTCCAGTGCTTCCATGGAATCATCAACAAAGAAAATATTTGACAGACAGTCATAAGATGGACGAAAAAAAAAAATTTCAGGCAATGTGTCAAGAAAATGTCGAGAAATTTCCGTCAATTTGTAAAATGACTGACATTTTTAGATTTTTCGCAAAGTGACTGAGTGAATCGGGAAATTTACAAACCGACTGAAATTTCCAGTGATTTTACAAATCTACTGAATTTAGATATTGGCGGTAATATATCCACAGTTATACTTATACATCATGTCAGAATACCGAGCCAGTAATACGAACATATATATAAGGAAACTGGATTCAGCAGCAAGCAGAAAGGTTTATTTTAGCTGTTTTCACGAGACAAACTGAACCTTCGCAAATATATTTATGGCGACTATAAGGCTGGAAGGTATTAGCTGGATTTCAGAAAGGAGCTAATACTGTAAAATAGACTGTGTATAAAGAAACAGGAAAAGAAATGAAATACCCAGGTCAGACAGAAGATTTCATTGTACTTTGGAGGACGTCCGATCCGTAGCCATCAACTTTCTATTGTTTTTATACTCCCGTTTGAAAAACGGTCGTATTATGTAGTCGGTCTGTCCGTCCGACTGTCCGTCTGTTAACATTTTTGGTTTCCGACGGATAACTCCAGTTTGCATCATTTAATCTCAACCAATGTTGATATGTGTATTACCCAGCTAGTGATACAGCCCAAGTTTCGAATTCGGCATCCGTCTAATTATGTTTACATGAGTTACGGCTCTTTTTCGACTTAGAATTCGACTGTCTATTAGCATTTTTGGTTTCCGACCGATAACACCAGTTCGGATTATTTTATCTCAACCAAAGTTGGTAAATGTATTACCTAGTTAGTAATGCATTCCAAGTTTCAATATCCGTTCCATCCAATTATATTTACGTGATTTATGGCCCTTTTCGACTTGGAATTTGACCGTCTATTAACCCTTTACCCAACGTAACGGCCAAAACCGGCCAGCGCTATTCTCAAAAATTGCCAATTAATTTTCACTATTTTTTTCATTTTTTGTCTCAAAAACATAGGTTATGACCCCTCGTTGGAACGAGCTCGTCGAGCTCGTTCCAACGAGGGGTCATAACCTATGTTTTTGAGACAAAAAATGAAAAAAATTAGTTATTCAAGAATTATTTTTGCAAGTGTCGTCTGCTTTTCACGTTAGGTAAAGGGTTAACATTGTTTGTTTCCGATCGATAACTCCAGTCTGTATTATTTGATCTCAGCCAAAGTTGGTTTGTGTATTACCCAACTAGTAATAGAGGCCAAGTTCGAATATGGCTTCCGTCCAATTATTTTAACATGAGTTACGGCCCCTTTCTACTTAGAATTTATCTGTCTATTAACATTTTTGGTTTCCCAACGATAATTCAACTTTGGATTATTCGATCTCATCCAAAGTTGGTACAATTCAAAATGGCTAACGGGCATATTTAGCCACACTTCGCGGTGCTGTTTCCCCCCTCTACCAAGCACGCAAATGCACTCGCCAACACACCCGGGATGGTGTGCATCAATACGCATACTCACATGCGCGTACGAGCGAGCACACATACGTACGTTGTGCAATGACATGCACACACGACTCCCCAGTTGAACACGAACGACGAGACTATGTCACAGTCAGGTCAACAGTTTCAGTGTACTTCCTTCCAGAGGCAGACTGGCCATATGGTTTACCAGGGAAATTCCCGGTGGGCCCCCTATTGAAAAATTGATGCGACCCAACACGTGTTGGTGAATGAAAATTTGTGAAAAGACCAACAGGCGAAATGGACATGGCCAGCTTTTACCTTCAGATCAGAGGAAAAACGGTCTGGTTGTCGCCCCTGAAAATGTCATTTTGGGGTTTGAAGGTTAGCATTACGGAGATGGGAAAGTTTTACAATTCCTAAGATTAAATAAAATGTTCAAAAGTTACATTATGGAAGCCCATGACATCTGAAAATTCAATATCTTTCCTTTATAGTGATTGTAGAATGGTGCCAGTTTACCATCTGAGTTTTGTTCCTTCGTCACTTACATAATGTACTGGTTTCTCCAGTGCAACCATGCTAAAGTTTAAAAACAGTGTTTCTCTCGACTTTTGGTCATCTATGTACGCTTTTTAGTTTGACAGATGTCTGGGAAGCGCATCAATTCGAAAAATATGATCTTGTGTCTACTGTCTGGTGGAATAGCTTTCAAACACGAGCCTTGACTTTTGTTCCTTTGATGTCCAAAATTTAGATAATATGATTACTTTTCTCACACCTTGGCCGATTATCTGTGAAGCAATCAGCTGATGGGTTCTGACAGTCGATAAAGGGAGATAACCGTCCACTTGAACCAGTCAATTGAAGTGGAAAGCTTGGTATGTCTGATTGCCATTGGCAGTCCACATAGAAACATTTCGATATACTAGCAGTCCAGTCTGCATTTTATCGCTCAAATAAAAGGAGACAAGTGTTCTGTCAGTTTGACAAACTTTTCTCCCATTGGGTCGAACTATGGTCGGTTCGATGCCCCCCCCCCCCCTCCCCCGCGCGGTGCAACCATTTTTTCGAATCAGTGACGCGTGACGAAGATGACATAAATATGGCATCGAAATGTCCACGTTATGAACTGCACCTGATCGCTCATATGCATGGAAGCAGTGTTCTTTCAGTTCCAAAAGTTTTCTCCGCACCCCCCCCCCCCCCCCACTCCACCCGGGTGCATTTTCCGGTAATTTCTCTTGGCTGAGTCCGCCCCTGCTTCCGTCTATGTAATACTGTTGAATGTCGCTTGTCAAAAAAAGAATTGCCAGAACATTGAATGTGACACGCTATTTTCGTCTGTGTTTTGATGCAGTCTTGATATTTCAGTATTTTATTTACGAAATCTCGACCCACTAGCACAAGTGTGTCGCGATCCCATAACCATCTGATCGCGAAAGAGTCCGCTTTTGTGATCACAGTACTAAATGCATGGGTGCACAGTGAATGTGTGTGTGGACGGAATCCCTAGATATTCCGCAGTTAGATGTTCAATAGCGCTTTCAAAACCGAAAGAGAAAGCCCGAGTGGGACTTGTGTTATTGTCCCGCAAGAGTCGTTAATGGACGTTCCACAGGGGACAAATTTCAAGAACCATTCTTTTCAAGGCTCAAGTTTGAGCTCTACTGTAAAATGAAAGCACTAGTGCTCGGGATCAGCGTGCTAACGGAGACATAAAATTGTCTTTTTCAAAGCTGTTCAAGTTGTTCATGTTCTTCTTGTGGTCTTATTCATGTTTTGACTTTCTATGTTCAAAACATCCTGAGCCTCATCGTTTGAGGAGTTTTATATATGGAACGAGCCTCATACTTTGAGAGAAAAACGGCAAACTGTCTTGAGTAACTTTTCGAAAGTTGCGTCCCGGAAACGATAGTAACTATTTCTAGATTCTCAGACAGGATTTCATTATATTTGTCTGTGAAGGGCGTTCAGTCCCTAACATTATGGCCAAATTTTATTATATTTTCAAAATTTTGCCTCAAAAGCATTGCTTGAACTCGTCCCAACGAGGGGAAATAAGCAATGTTTATGGGGCGGAAAATGGATGTTTTCAGTTGCTTAATGTTTAGTCGTTTTGAACTTGTCGTCTGCTGTTACGCACATAGTTGAAGTGCTGAATCGGAATAACATTCATGGTAAGGTAACTTTCAACTAGAACCCAACTACTCAGGGTCGCCGCAGCCATATTTCCATTTGTGTTTGTCCTCTCCCACATTTTTGATTTGTGACCATGTATTTCCGCATTCTGAACCGATCACTGATTTCTGTACAACTTGATTGCTTTACGGTCCATTGATCATATATACAAAGAGATTATTACCATTATGTGGATGTACAGAATATGTTTCCGAGTCGAGCTCCGGGTTCTGATGGTAATAATCATTTTATCTTACAATATACTGGGGATAAGTCAAGAATGTAGACGAATATATAACGAACTATTTATTCGTACGGATGAACAAAAAGAAAACAATAGAACTCACGCGAAAGGAACGTGCTTGTATCCGACCCCCCCCCCCCCCCCCCCGACACAAACATCTGTATCAGGGGACGGATACACGACAGTTGCGGAGTTAATACAGACAAAATACATGTTGATTGTAAGATAAAAAAAGTGTATCAACCGCCGCCATCATTATGATGGGGCGGTGCGGGTGCGTAACTAGGCTTTCCTATATTGGGGGAGGTATAATTTATTTTTATTTCTTTTGGGGGGCAGGGCAAGTCGATATATGCCACAGGCATATCCGAAGACCGTAGGCCTGAGGTAGGGTGGGTATGACCCTCCCATTGACGGGGATTCGGGGGCTCCCCGAACCTCGCCAATGGGAGGGTCATACCCACCTCAGACCAACGGTATCCCCCTCCCATTGATGGGGGTTTGGGGGGCGCCCCGGAGAAAATTTTGAAAATTCAATGCCCTTTCGACTGAATCTGGGACTCTCTGGTGCTTTAATTTTCCCATTTTGAGGGGGGACCGCACTGTAGTTTTAGGGAGGGCATGCCCCAGCCCCCCCCCCCCCCGGGGGGGGGCTAAGCCGCTGGGCGGGTATTGCTGTAAATCAACAATGCTAAACAACAACAGTTTTCTCGAAGGTTTTAAATTTTCTGATGCCTCGAAATCGGCGATCTTTTTTTTTAACCCTTTACCAAGCGAAACGGTCAAAACCGGCCAGCCCTATTCACAAAAATCGCCAATTAATTTTCATTATTGTTTTCAGTTTTTGTCTCAAAAACATAGGTTATGGCACCTCGTTGAGACAAAAATAATAATAATTTAATAATAATTTATTTATATAGCGCTTTTCCCAGCGAAACGCTGCTCAAAAGCGCTGTAAACATAGGTGACGGTAACAATGGTATAATCAGCGGCCGAAGGCTGCTTGAAAGAGATGGGTTTTCAGAGCTTTCTTGAAGTGATCTGCATTTAGGGTTTTTCTAAGGTTCTGAGGGAGGGCGTTCCAGAGTGAGGGAGCTGCGAAAGTGAACGATCTCTTCCCTGCCGTTGATCGAATTCGCGGTACGACAAGGAGACTCTCAGAAGCTGATCTGAGATTCCTCGACGGTGTGTGTACTTTGATGACCTGCTTAAGGTAGATTAATGCTTTGTCGCTATGTAAGATGTTGTGTGTCACCGCCAATACCTTATACTTAATGCGAGACTCAACTGGCAGCCAATGCAGAGATTTCAGGATTGGTGTAATGTGGTCATATTTTTTCGCACTGGTAATGATCTCAGCTGCTGTGTTTTGAATACGTTGAAGCAGGTACATTGATTTCAGAGGAAGGCCGAAATGGAGAGAGTTGCAATAGCCCAAACGGGACAGGACCAAAGACTGTATAACAGTTTTCAGAGTGTTTTGGTCAAGTAGCTTTCTGATTTTGTTGATGTTTCTTATTTGGAGGAAGCAGCTTTTGCTCACTTTTGTGATTTGGTTATGCAGATCAAAGCAATCATTAAAAGTGAAACCGAGGTTTTGGGCAGTTTTACGTGAGCTAACTGCGCTATCGCCTATTTTCAAGCAGTTAATTGGAACTTTGTCTAGCTGATGTTTGGCGCCTAAAAAATCAAAAAAATTAGTTATTCAAGAATTTTGTTTGCAAGTGTCGTCTGCTTTTCATGTTAGGTAAATGGTTAAAAAATATACTTTGATGTTTGTAAAAAATGAATGTGTTGTTGATGTGCACTTTTCTCGTGTCAATACAAATTGAATATTTACAACATATTTTAATTATTATTGAGGAAGATAATTGCCCAGACTGGATAGTCGATACCGGTACCATGTTTCTAGTTCTTGTGCTCGGATTTTGTCTTGTGTTTAAAGACGTGAAGGCTGTTACACAGAGGAACAGTTTTCACGTCATCAAATGACATCAGTAGAAGGCGTTGCCGCGTTGATCTGACGCTATATAGAGTGGGGGAGGGGAGGGGGTGCAGACTGAGTTTCGTCGTTTTTCGCTGAGTTCCAGAAATCCAGTTGTAGAGAGTCAGTGGGTGGACTGTTCTTCTTCGAGGACCACTATTTTGGCACAATCAACTTCAAACCCCTGCAATATTTATAATATATTCAATGATGTGCTTGCTTTAGTTGCTTATCGTGTGCCCCCTGGCAAACAGTATGGCCTCTCAAAAAAAAAAAAAAAACTTCAGTTACCTTTGAGAAAATTTCTGACCGTTGGGACATCCACCATGGAGCCGCAGTTAATTTCTGAGATGCAAGGACTTAATCCTTTGCCCATTCTCAATAGCCGACGACACTTGCCCCCAAATTTTCCAATTTTTTTTTGCTCCAAACCATAGCCTATGCCCAACCCCTCCCCACCCTACCCCCATTGGAAAGAGCCAAACAATCTTGTTACATGGAAGGGAAGAGGGGCATGACCTATGCTTTTTGGTACAAATTTAAAAAATAATATAGAATGAAGATTTTTGTGAGTACCACTGGGCGTTTGAGGTCGTTACGTTAGGTAAAGGGTTAACGACTTTCGGGGTTGATTCTCAAAACTTCTTCCATCAGGCCTCGTCATCTTGTGCCTGGTGGGAGAAATATGGGTATTTTAGCTCCAGAATTCACTGTGGCTGTAAATTAGGGTTCCACCGGTCGTATTTCCCGGTAACTTTTCCCGGCCAGTCCACCCCAGGACAATGCAAGAGTGCACACACAGAATGCTCAATTTCTAATCTTTAGTGCGTTGATGCCGTTGTCCATGGACATTTCTCAATAGTTCGTTCGTTTGGAAATGTTTGATCACGTGCAGCAGATTCAAGGGCCTCCTTGTCAGTCATCAAAACATTTTTAAAAACACAACGCGATCGACAACTCTGAAACGAAGACTGTCCAATAGAATAATGCAGTTATGTCCCGTAGTGTGCTTGTCTCTGTGGAGGTGAAGAATAACTCACGCGTTCGAAATCAAATTAACGCCCAGGAACGTTGCATCTGGTGTTCTGTTCAGAGATAGCCTCGTCACATATCCTTTCAAAAGTTTGACAAAAAATTGATGTTCACCGATAAGAAAATGTAATGTCACTTGAACCTATTTTTTTAGACAATTGTAATATCGGGCGATTTCGTAAATTTCTTTTTTCCCACCAAAATTATGTCAGCTGCTAATTTGAATATTTTTTAATATTACATCCGTAACTTCTTTTTCTGCTATTTACAGACCGATGTTTATTATTTAACAATCTCTAGGCACTACCTTAACCCTTTACCAACCCTTTACCCAACCTAACGGCAAAAACCGGCCAGCGCTATTCTCAAAAATCGCCCGTGAATTAATTTTCATTATTTTTTTCATTTTTTGTCTCAAAAACATAGGTTATGACCCCTCTTTGAAACGAGCTCGTTCCAAAGAGGGGTCATAATCTATGTTTTTTTAGACAAAAATAAAAAAAATAGTTATTCAAGAATTTTGTTTGCAAGTGTCGTCTGCTTTTCATGTTTGGTAAAGGGTTAACTAACAAGCCCGGGCAGACCAGTTCAACCACACTATATGTTTTAATACATTATTTATATTGTAATATTCACAGTCACACCGAAGTTTAGTGTAACCCAACAAAAAAAATTATTCAAGTACAAAAGTATCTTGTACACTTGGTGGCTTTTAGAACACTTCGTCTGTGTATCGTATGTTTAAAGTTTGTCCCACGGTTGCGTCGAATTCATCTCGCATCCAACATGCAAGCCCACGATACTGAGACTCAAGATAACACCGTTAGTGTCGCTTAACCCTTGAGAGCCCGGTGGTATATTCCATACCAGTTCAGAGTTATCAGCTAGTAGAGTCTATATTCGTTATTTGGGGGAAGACCAAACAATCAAGTTGAAAATCTTATTGGTCTACCTCACAAATTCAGAGAACAGCTATCTATTTTATGAATCCAACTCTTATCACGATCCTGGACCGAAAAAAGCGGCCTTTCAGGCTCAAATGCTTAATTTTTTAGCCATTATATTTGGGGGTTTCACCTTTTACCTAACGTAACAGCCAAAACCAACCAGCACTATTCACAAAAAACATAATTTCCAATTCTATATTTTTTTTCAGTGTCTGCCTTTAAAACATAGCTTATGGTCTCTCGGTAGAACGAACCCAAAATGCACTTTCTAATGAGGAATGAAATGTGTTTTAACAGAAATGTGAACATTTTTAGTTATTTGAAAATTGTTTTTGCAACTGTCGTCTCTTTAGGTAAAGGCCTAAAAAACAAAGAAAAAAATGGATGCACTCCTAAATTTATTTATTTATTGATTGGTGTTTATGGTCACATATGTCCGCACAATGGGTAATCATGGCTACGACAGTTTTACGGGTGGAGGAAGTCGGGAGAAAACCACTGAGCAACGGCGAGCAACTGTCATCTTTCCAACATATTAACTCCACACAAGCAGGGTTAGCATTTGTTGAAGACAGGTGCACCATCAACGTGCAGTACGCCTTAGTACACAACGCCACCCTGTCCCCACGTGGGCAACGGGGGTGAAGTGTCTTGCCCAAGGACACAATGCGGTTGTCGCAGGTGGGATTCGAACCGAGGACCTCTCGGCTTGCAGCCTGCATCTCTACCTAAGCAACCGCGCCTCCAAACACTCCTGTAGAGTAATTATTTGCAATAGTGTTGCAGCCTACCCACGTGACCTTTGTTTCCAAAACAAATCACGCCTGGGACGTCAGCAGTGAGGTTTGATTTACCAGTTAGATTTTTCAGAAAATAGCTGAGGTGAACTCGACTCAGAAGGTAAATAAATCGATATTGGTACATTGCGCTCGTGACCATTTGTGTTAAAATTAACATTTTTACAATAAGTATCAATTATAATATTAACCCTTTACCTAACATGAAAAGCAGACGACACTTGCAAAAAAAATTCTTGAATAATTATTTTTTTTCATTTTTTGTCTCAAAAACATAGGTTATGACCCCTCGTTGGAACGAGCTCGATGAGCTCGTTCCAACGAGGGGTCATAACCTATGTTTTTGAGACAAAAAATGAAAATATTTTGAAAATTAATTGGCGATTTTTGAGAATAGCGCTGGCCGGGTTTGGTCGTTACGTTGGGTAAAGGGTTAATAGTATGGCAAATCTGAGTTGAAAATGTAACTTTAAGTAAAGAACACACAGAAATGTGGCTACGTACAGTCAAGTTGCGTTTTTTCATTCTTTTGCAAAGCGAAACTATGAGCAAAGTGCAACATTATAAATGCACTGATATAAACAAAGTATATTGTCAAAACCAGTTATTTAGGAGTTTACATAGTTGAGATATATGTCAGGAAATGGGTGAAATATGAAGCAACTGACGGTAACAGCCACCGATGTCTCTCAGTTTTGCTTCACGCATGTTTTTTTGTTTTGTAAATAAAAATCACGTGTGTGTGTGTGTGTGGGGGGGGGGGGGGGGGGACTTACATCTTCAATAGTGGGACATGCAAATAGTGTCTGTTGTTGGCATGTCATTACATAACATTTGCATTTATTTGTCCATGTTGTCCGTGTATTAATATACTATTAAAAAAAGTAGGGGATATTTGATAAAAGTGAGATATATGAAGAAATATATTTATATTTTCATTAAAAAGACAGTTGAGGCATTGCACTGTCACATCTGGTGAATGATTTCGGCGATAGTTGGCTGTCTGACAAGCACACATTCCACGCACTTAGCTGTAGAAGACATGGACGGTCAGTCAGAAACTTTACCACATTTAGTCCAAGACCTCAATACCTTGTAAATCCTCCTCGGTTCGCGAGACAAGCGCGGGTCCGGCGTGGCATACTCCTCACCAAACGTCGAATATCAGCTTGACTGATGTTATTCCATTCCTCCTGCAGTGCAGTGGCGAGTTCCTGGACATTGGTAGGGGCTGCTGGCGTTGTCGTAGGCTCCTGCCAAGCATATCCCAGACGTGTTCGATTTGTGAAAGGTCTGGACTTAGTGCTGGCCAAGGCAGTGTAGTGATGTTCTGCTCCTGGAGGAACTCTGTAGCGACACGGGCTCTGTGTGCTCTTGCATTGTCA
Source organism: Pictodentalium vernedei (assembly GCA_031216915.1). NCBI lineage: Eukaryota > Metazoa > Mollusca > Scaphopoda > Dentaliida > Dentaliidae > Pictodentalium > Pictodentalium vernedei. Next base: position 162,321,695 of record CM062291.1, on the reverse strand, counting down.
TCTTGGAAAATGAATCGACGGCCGTGGTGTCGCGCAAATGACACCACATGAGCTGCTAACATGTTGTCACGCTAGTACTGTCCTGTGACACGCCCTTGGATGACATGTAATGCTGTTCTGCTTGTTGTGGTTAGGCCTCACCACACCATAACCGATCCACCACCAAAACGATCGTGCTGTCTCACGGTTACGTCATGGTATCGTTCGTTCCGCCACCGCCACACTCTGTTTCGCCTATCGTGGAAGTCGAGGGTGAACCTCGATTCATCGGAAAACATGACGTTGCTCCACTGACGATTGTCCCAGCGCTGTCGTGCTCCACGCCAATTACGCCTTGCTGCGATGTTACGTTCAGTCAAACGTAGAATTATTCGAGGTTGTCGAGCGTACAAATTCCGGCTGTGTAGGCGATTTCGGATAGTCTGACCGCTGACTCGCACATCTGTCCCTCGGTGCAGCTGCTATCCAATTTCTGAGGCACTTTGTTGGCGGTTACGTAATGCTGTGGTTCGGATGAAACGATCCTGGTTAGCAGTTGTCGCCCTTGGACGACTTGACCGACGTCTGTCATCAACATTGCCTGTCCGACGGTAGCGTGACCACAACCTGCTAATCACCGATTGAATAACGTTGAGAATTTGAGCCACTGCAGTCTATTTGTTGCCAGCTTTCAACATGCCAGTGGCACGTACTCGTTCGTCACGTGTCAGTCTTCGCATACCTCAAAAGTTACGTTTCGACCAGAAACTATTGATGAATTTATACCAAGAAAAGAACGATGAGACCTCCGAAAAAGCCCGTCCAGTGCAAATGAAAATTTCAAAACGTACCTCACAGACATTAACGCGGCGCTCGTGCGAAAAACATGCACGAAGTTTTCGTGGGCCGGTGACATTCATGATCCACACAAAACTTGGTAACATACTGATGTGTCTAGTCACGCGTATCCAATACCATTTTCCGAAAATATCACCATCAGTTTGGATATCCCCTACTTTTTTTGAATAGTATATCATAGGACGGACTTTTAAATTCACATCTTCTACATGTACCTTGTGACCTTTTTCGCTACCTCTGAACATACTCTTGATAGCATGAAATAAAGTCGTCAACAGCAATGCTCAAGAGTTACAGCGATATCTTTATGATTTAAGTGGACGTCCAACCCAACTTTGGTCAAATTTCAGGTAATTTTCTTCCAAGTCGACAAAAGGCCCAAAATGAATAACCCCAATACATTATATACCGAAATGTTTGGAATGAAACATAGAACATGTGGAAACTGCAATTTGCCATGGAACTGCTGCCATGTGCTAGATAGCACCGCCCGAAAGTCTGCTATGGTATAAGTAACCGACCAGATTTTAGACAATAAAATACCTTAAATTTGTTGAATAGTTAAATTCTGCAATCCTTCTAGTACAGACTCGGAGAAATCTGTTTATCATTCTTGCAAGGAACAGACCACGAGACAAATTGTAATTTAGGATTCAAAAGGGCTGCCATTTTTCTTGTGTTTGTTTACCTTTTATGAAGTTCACCAAGGGTCAAATCCACACAGTTCAGAAGAATAAGTATGGAGTCATGAGAGAGTGCATCAATGAAAAATTAAGAATGTCCAATGTGGCTTTTGTGAGTCTGCTGTGGCCATACCCCCCCCCCCCCCCCCCCACACACACACACACACACACAATCCTGTGCCATTCTGCGTGAGATCTGTATCAAATTGGTAAAATGCGATGAGACTGATACACCAAAAAAGGATGAACTGCCAAACTTCCTCATTTAGTGTTATATGTGTCCATTTCTGGGGTTACATGAGCAGTGACAGCTGACAAGAGTGTTATTTGAATGTTCAAGTGTGGCCAAAACAGCAAAAGATGACCTGTCCTGCGTGCTGAATACTTTCACCAATCGGCTACATTTAGTTAGAGATCCTGGCTTCCAATTCATTTATGTCCATGATTTTGGTATGATTCATTTGTTTTGGAGCTATCGGCCTTCCGTAGTTGCTGTTTGGGGAGGCTTGACTTCTTTTCTCATGAGATTTAAGAACATTAATAATTAATCTGCTTACCAATACTAATTTTATAGGCGGAGGGTTACTGGTCTGAACAATATCGGAATTGTGTTGGTTATTAAATTCATTTATCTAAACACTTATGACACGTTGTGGTCTCATTTCGGTAATTCGTGTGAATTTTTGTCCGCCCAGCGGATCTTTTCTATTTCTGTCCACAGAATGTCAACACACATAGATTTTGGCAACCTTCTGTTGCTAACAGCGCTCAAAATCGACGTTGATCCGTCTTATACACAATGCGGTCGTGCGAGGGAGATATTTAAATTTACGATGATACGACTTTTCTCTATATTTGGTGAACAGGAAGAAACGTTTCTGATAATTCTACTTGACATTGGTCTTCTTTTTTTCGTAGCAGACTTCATCAAGCCTTCTTTACGTCACTAATATAGTTCGGCGACAGTAAAATTATTTTTTCGTAAATATACAATTGTGACGACCGTAATGTATGTTGATGTGAATATATTTTTGTTTTCAAATATAATTTTCCACTTTTATGTTCTGATCATCGTCACCGACCAAATAATAGTAGTTCGAATTGGTGGCGTATTAATCCCTTGCCGACACTTGCGTCACAGTGTACAGTTTTAAAATTCTACAGCACTACTATGGACTGCATCTCGCATTTATCACATTGTCAGTTGAATATTTTCCTATTAATGTGTCGTGAGTTCTATATTACATCGCCTGCCAGATTCAAAAAAACAGCAGTGAAATGTTTGAAGATTTCAGATCGTGGGAAATGAAATCATTTCACAACTTCGCCCCAAACCCACGTGATCACAACAAACGTGTCGCACAAACAGAATAAAGCGTTTGTGGTCATCCATTTTCCCCTGCGCATTCTCACCACGTTGGTGATGAAATGATAAACATGCCTTCTCCGAGTATGGAGTGTGGAGTCTTTTATTCACAACTCAGACATTCGAGTTACCGATCTATTCCTTGTTAATCCTGACGGTTACTTATGCGGCTGGCAATTTCTTTGTCATCAAAAGCAAACAAAAATTTTCTAATTTCCAAAAGTGGATAAATTCGGGTTTTGTATACTTTTGACATTTTTTTGGTATATAATATGTCGTTATTCACCGCTTTAATTCGTATTTAGGGCATTGTGAAAATTTACAAAAAAATGCCCAAAGTTACGTTGGACAACCCCTTAAACAGACTGTACCGCTCCATGACAAAATTAATAGGACATGGTTATTTTTCCAAAATTAATAACACATTTTGTATTGAAAAATGAAAACTGAAAATATTTGGGTCCACATTCTGCTTGAAAACTTGACGGGTAACAACATATATTAAACACCAGTTACTCAGATATTTATTTCCAACAACAGTCCATGAACATTTCTCAATAGTTCGTTCTGTAGAAAATTGTTGATCACGTGCAGCAGATTCAACGGCCTTCTTGTCAGTCATCAAAACAATTTTAAAAACACAATGCGATCGACAACTCTGAAACGAAGACTGGCCAATGGAAAAATTCAGTTATGTCCCATCCTGTGCTTGTGGTTGTGGGGCGAAGAATAACTCCCGCGATCTGCAATTGCATTGATATAAACAAAGTATTGTCAAAACCAGTTATTTATGAGTTTAGGAGAAAAATCTAACTGCTAACTCAAAACCAAGTGATACGTTCCTGACCTTTAAAACCTGAAAATACGTGGTTCCACATTCTGCTTGAAAACTTGACGGGTAACAACACACATTAAAAACCAGTTACTCGGATATTTATTTCAACAGCGTTTATTTTTTGAGGTGAGACGATGGTCTTCCAGGCACATTTTGAAAAGTGTTCTTCCATCTCCCAGCAGAAGTTTATTGATTTCTATCTTATTCTTCATCACATTACGACACTTTCCGTTCTTCCATACCTGTTTGAATTTTTCTTAACCCTTTGGGCCCTAATTGTATATTCCACACAGTTCAGCGCCATCAATTGGTAGAGTCTATATTCGTTACTTGGAGGAAGACCAATCATTATTTTCAACATGCAGCCTTGGGGCTGCACGTTGAAAGTCTTGATTGTTCTACCACACAAATTCACTGAGCGAATTTGTAGGCCAACTATATGAATTCGGGTCCTAACACGATCCTGGAGTGGAAAGCGGCCTGTCAGTTTCAAAGGGTTAACAGTGTATCTGAACATATTGTACAGTTCCCCCGTCTACTGTACTTTTTCCATACTGTTTCGCCACCGCGCTTCCAATGACTTAATACATGAATATTTGTGAAAATAATCATCCAAAGATGTGCCATTTATTTTGTAAAAAAACAAATTCACTATTAATTTTGCCACGGAGCGGTAATATATATATTCTAGTATTGTCACAAATGCACATCTCCGACATTGTTGTAATTTTTCCTTACTCACAACAATTTTTGTGATGTTGAGGGTTGAAATAGGTTGCCTGTGACAGAGGCAGTTGCGTAGAAACGGGGGTGAGGGAGCATGAAATTCGGAAGGCCGTTTGGGTGGAGATTCGGGTCCTTCCCCCTAGCGTTAACTATGACACTGTGGTTGTTATCCCCTACTCCCACTTCGAAGAAGTGGCATGGGGGAACGACAGCAGGGTCCTAGTCATTACTAGGCCTTCCCCGATAAACTGTTACAAGATTTAGCGCTTTAAGGGGGTATCTGAGGCATTTGTAGCGTGTGTAGCCCTATATTGGATACCATTTTGGGTCTCTATGTTATGTGAAACTTACATTGCGCCTATGTTTTGGGAGGAGGGTAACGAAAATGTTAGAGGTTACTCCCCCTCCCTATAAGTGAAACGCTATTATATTCATTCCGAAGTATGCATTGTACATCAGCTCCCCAGCTTACTCTGGTGACCACAGTAACTGGGTGCTTTAACCCTTTACCTAACATGAAAAGCAGACGACCCTTGCCAAAAAAATTCTTGAATAACTAAATTTTTTTCATTTTTTGTCTCAAAAACATAGGTTATGACCCCTCGTTGGAACGAGCTCAACGAGCTCGTTCCAAAGAGGGGTCATAACCTATGTTTTTGAGACAAAAAATGAAAAAAATAATGAAAATTAATTGGAGATTTTTGAGAATAGCGCTGGCCGGTTTTGGCCGTTACGTTAGGTAAAGGGTTAACGCTTTGCGATAAACATTTTGAAATAAAATCGCGAAGCGATAATATGGTGCTAGTCAATCTAGCTTAGTTTCATTCCATGTAAAAGTAGGCAGCTAGGAAACTTTTATGAGAGGTTTGATACCTCTGCAAACTCCCATAAACACGAGACTGTCATCTATCGTAAGGATCAATGATGATAGACATTTCAGATTCAGTGGGTCGAACATAAATTCGTTCGTAATTAATTAGAGAAGTGCCCGCAGGCATTCCTGTGCGACCTACAACAAAATAATAGTTGGGACAAAAATCTTTTAGCTTCATAAATATATACCACTAGGCACATTTCATGAGAGCATATCCCCGTGGAAACCACGGAACGTGCACTGAAAAAATATACCAAGATTAGCATTCAATTTTAACAGAATATTACATGAATTGAAGTAGATTCAGCACTAAACTTGGAGCTTATTCAACGCAGTCGCCAAACATTTTGAAACAAAGGAGATATGAACAGTTGGCATATCGAACCAGTTTTGGTTCTGTATAGAACCAAAACTGGTTCGATATTCCAACTGTTCATATCTCCCTTGCTTAATAATGATTTGAGACAACCTCGTATATAAACTTACGGCTGAAACCCCCTCAGTTTATGTTTAATACTGTTAATATTTAATGTTAATCTTTATAAATTTATTTGATTTGAAATAAATACTGTTTAAACAGAACTGGTTCCATCTCAGGGACAAGATTAGAACCAGTTGGGGTTCTAAAGAGAACCTATATTTTTTGCAGTGTGGAGCAGTGTTGGTTTACTATGGTAAGCAAGTTCTGCTTTACTAAGAAAATAACCCGGTAACCAACGCCTTGGAGTTGAAGTTTTCTAAAGTGAGTAGCATAGGTATAAACCAGTGGCTACATTTTACTTCATATTCTTGTTACGGTCATGGGGAAGCCGTAGATGCTGATATAGACCTGAAACACCAACAAATACATGAGAGCACAGACATGTCCTTCCAATAATTTTCAGTAGAGCCGTTATTTGTGCGCCCAGCAATGAGCCAGTTAATATAATGTACAGACATGATTTTCACTGTGTGAAACTTCATTATCTTGTCTACGTCAGTGATTTGCAGCCCTTCAGTGTCCGAGCCTTTGCCTCGGGCCACTGATAACATTTGAACTGCTAATAACTGGTGGAGGTTCGAAAACGAACTGGCACCCCGGAGAAAATCGTGTTATTGTTTTCGTTATCAAGGCCCAAGTAAAGGGCATCTGAGTACACTGTAAATTACGCTAGGATATATTTGCAAAGAGGCGAATAATCTACAGTTTAGTTTAAATAAACATCAGATTTTCCAGTACATGTTTGTCAGATGAATAATTTTTTAATATTTATGAATTGTAGATCAAAATGGTATCTTTTATTTGAATTCACTTTACATCTGTTCGGAATTTAAATCTCATCGTGGGATTTTATGCTAGGTCGTAATGATATTGTAGTTAAAGGGACAATAAGCCACGATTTTGAAAATAATAAGTTCATCATATATCCTACGTAACGGCCAAAACCGGCCAGCGCTATTCTCAAAAATCGCCAATTAATTTTAATTATTTTTTTCATTTTTTGTCTCAAAAACATAGGTTATGACCCCTCATTGGTACGAGCTCGTTGAGCTCGTTCCAATGAGGGGTCATAACCTCTTTTTCTGAGACAAAAAATGAAAAAAATAGTTATTCAAGAATTTTATTTGTTCGTGTCGTCTGCTTTTCGTGTAAGGTAAAGGGTTAACAAAACCACAATTGTTGTTATGAAAACGTTCCCTTATGTTGTATAATAACATTCACATGAAAGTGTCCGATTCGATTGATTAAATAAATTAACTTGAAAGTGAGAATTTATCGGATATTTCTAAAGCGGCATCACCGATCACCCACGGAAAATTCCGTGCAATGTGATTGTCCATTTTCGTCGAAGTAAGGTTTATCAGAAGGACAAATGTGAAGTTTGTGTTCCCACGGGTCAGTTTGTAGCGTACGAGTCAATGAAATCTATTTCAGAATGCCGTCGTCGATAACCGTGCCGTGAGTTATTGGACACATAACTGCAATATATTTGAAATAATACAAAATGTTTCGACCCACCATGCCCCATTATTGCTGAAATAATGCACAGTTGCTCTTTGTGGACGTCATTTAATCGAACAGCAACAAAGTTAAAATCAGAAACCGCATGTATTCAGAAATGATGTCACAGGGATTTGTTTACTTTCGCTAACTTTCTGATAACTTAGTTTATATCCTCGCAATGAGGAGTTTTCTTAAAAATCGCCTGCATTAAAGCTTTTTAATTTCAGATTTATGTAATTTCGGGTTGTTTCTGGTGTGTTATATACTATTCAAAAAAGTAGAGGATATGTGATAAAAGTGAGATATATGAAGAAATACATTTATATTTTCATCAAAAAGACAGTTGAGGCATTGCACTGTGACATGTGGTGAATGATTTCAGCGATAGTTGGGTGTCTGACAAGCACACATTCCACGCACTGAGCTGTAGAAGGCATGGACAGTCACTCAGAAAATTTATCACATTCAGTCCGAGACCACAAAACCTTGTAAATCCTCCTCGGTTCACGACACAAGCCCGGATCTGTCATGGCATACTCCTCACCAAACGTCCAATATCAGCTTGACTGATGTTATTCCATTCTTCCTGTAGTGCAGCGGCGAGTTCCTGGACATTGTAGTGGCTACTGGCGTTGTCGTAGATGCCTGCCAAGCATATCCCAGACGTGCTCGACTGGTGAAAGGTCTGCACTTAGTGCTGGTCAAGGCAGTGTAGTGATGTTCTGCTCCTGGAGGAACTCTGTAGTGATACGGGCCTTGTGTGTTCCTGCATTGTCATCTTGGAAAAGGAATCGACGGCCGCGACGACTCGCAAATGGCACCACACGAGCTTCTGATATGTTGTCACGGTAGTGCTGCCCTGTGACACGCCCTGGGATGACATGTAATGCTGTTCTGCTTGTCATGGTTATGCCTCCCCACACCATAACCGATCCACCACCAAAACGATCGTGATGCCTAACGGTTACGTCATGGTATCGTTAGTTCCGCCGCCGCCACTCTCTGTTTCGCCTGTAGTGGAAGTCGAGAGTGAACCTCGATTCATCGGAAAACATGACGTTGGTCCACCGACGTTTGTCTCAGCGCTGTCGTGCTCCACGCCAATTACGCCTTGCTGCGATGTGACGTTCATCCAAACGTGGAATTATTCGAGGTCGTCGAGCGTACAAATTCCAGCTGTGTAGGCGATTTCGGATAGTCTGACCACTGATTCGCACATTGGTCGTTCGGTGCAGCTGCTGTCCAAATTCTGAGGCACTTTGATGGCGGTTACATAATGCTGTGGTTCGGATGAAACGATCCTGGTTAGCAGTTGTCGCCCTTGGACAACCTGACCGACGTCTGTCATCAACATTGCCTGTCTGACGGTTGTGACCACAACCTGCTAATCACCGATTGAGTAACGTTGAGCTTTTGAGCCACTGCAGTCTGTCTGTTTCCAGCTTCCAACATGCCAGCAGCACTTAAACGTTCGTCACGTGTCAGTCTTCGCATACCTCAAAAGTTACGTTTCGATCAGAAACTATTGATGAATGAGTTTATACCAAGAAAAGAACGATAAGACCTCCGAAAAAGCCCGTCGCGTACAAATGAAAATTTCAAAACGTACCCCACAGACATTAACGCGGCGCTCGTTCAGAAACATGCACGAAGTTTTCGTGGACCTGTGACATTCATGATCCACACTAAACTTGCTAACATATTGATGTGTACAATCACGCGAATTCAATACCATTTTCCGAAAATATCAACATCAGTTTGGATATCCCCTACTTTTTTTAGTAGTATACTTTGCATGCATTGTTTTCTTTCACATGCTCTTTCACAAACAATCAAAATCTGAGAGTCATTTTTTTTTAAATTAGCTGCTTATTGTCATTTAATTAGCTTTACAAGGGATTCTCCAATGTGTTATTTATAGAAACGAAAGCGAGGTTCACAACCCCGTCTGTATCATTTGATTTCACGGGTAATGAAAACGGAACCGTTAAGGCAGTGTACACATAATCTACGTATACAGTATATGGAGAGTGGATTGCAACTAATCACCCGTGGAGTTGAGTTATCTCCCAGAGTATCACTTTCAAATTCTGTATATATGGACAAAACACAAGCAATGTTTAACACGGAGATTCATTGCCTGGAACTTTTCTCGTTCTTGTTATGCTTTGCAGCAAATTTGCAATTATTGCCGGGGTGGAATCTCCACTGTACGGGTGATTTAGTGATAATACAGTCTCCACGTACTGTATATATGGAAGTACAGATATAACGGATAACTTAACGGATTCGCGTGGATGGTCAGTGGTCGCTAATGATATTTCAGTCATTAGCGTCTTGTTGTATTTGCTCGAGCTCGTTCCAATGAGGGGTCATAACCTATGTTTTTGAGACAAAAAATGAAAAAAATTATTTGTTCAAGAATTTCTTTTTGAAAGTGTCCTCTTCTTTTCATGTTAGGTAAAGGGTTAAATACTGTCATAAAAACATTATTGACTGGAATGACCCCCCATATTTTCTAGACAAAAAAAATGCCAAGTTTTGTTCACATCAACCTCATTTACATATTTTTAAAACTTTCTAGCTTTATTTCTTTGCGGCACAATATGTAAAATTTTCAAGCTTCAGTTCAAAAAGCCCACCAAAAGACAGAACCCTTGATGTTAGTTTTGTGGAGGTTGTATCTCAAGACGATGAGAATGAGTGCCGAGAAAAAATATTCTTTGAACTTGAATTAATTAAATATTTAAATAGACTGTAAACTGTAGTCCTCGTGATATGTTATATATTGTATAGAATGCATACGAACTAAAAGTATATCATAAACTGGAATTAATAATTCATTTTCCCAGTGCGCGATTTGATGATTTTCTCCATATTGTTTCTATACACCTTCTCCTTAAAATATACATAGGCCAACAATTTTTTATCTAATTGAAATAGCCAATGGAAGGTCACAAATAATAGCATGTGATTGAGAATAACTGGTCCACATACGTAGTTTTCATGATTATAATTTATTCCCTTCTTAACCCTTTACCCAACGTAACGCCCAAAACCGGCCAGCGCTATTCTCAAAAATCGCCAATTAATTTTCAAAATATTTTCATTTTTTGTCTCAAAAACATAGGTTATGACCCCTCGTTGGAACGAGCTCGTCGAGCTCGTTCCAACGAGGGGTCATAACCTATGTTTTTGAGACAAAAAATGAAAAAAATTAATTATTCAAGAATTTTTTTTGCAAGTGTCGTCTGCTTCTCATGTTAGGTAAAGGGTTAAAGTCATACTATATACCACTCATCATATTTACACATGAATAATAAGGCAGAACACAACGAGGACGGAGTATGGAGGACTGGACGCTCTTCACTGCTCCAATGTCTTTCCTACACAAATGAAGTAACTTTTGGGTGGCCAAATTTTATCCAACGAACATGCTTTAGTGCCAAATCGAAAGATTTAGTGCAGTTGGCTAATTTAGCGCCCGACAGCGTGAGCATTACAAAATTGCCAGCCAAATTCTATTATTTATTTTACATTGTTGTCTCAAAACATAGATTATGACCCCCCCCCCCCCCCCATTGCTGTGTTAGATAAAGCGTTAATAGTATGTGATTCAAATGCCTCAAAATACAATTGAAGCTTTATAAGACGGCGCTCAGAAGAAATGGCATTTATGGACATACAAGAGATATACCACAACCTTTCCCTATTACTTGAGTGATCGGAACATTTGATCCATCGGGCATTTGGAAATTTTTACTCTGATCAGTTCGTCTATGCGTACTTCTGCGAAATGTAAATTGTAAAAAGTAAAAAAAAAATACCACATTAGTATCGTATTTAAAAAAATGGAATTAGCGTCATTGTGTTTTGCCCCAGTATGCCCGCTATGTTGACAGAAATAAACCACGGCTTCCTTTTCAAAAGGACACAGCACCGAGAACAAACATTTGTAACTTCATGGATCAATAACATTTCTGCTTATTACGGGCTATGATTACAGACTTGGTGTTTGCTCTGACACAAGCCATCTCCTGTCAACAGGACACCAAAGTAATAAGCCGTTTCACAAAGGTTTTAACACACGGGGGATGTGCAATATTCCAAGTAAACATTGGAAAAATGTATCTACAGGAAGAGTCAATATTTAAGCCATACACTTTCGCCTGCATTACATCGCTCAGCACGCATGGCTTTCAACACTTTGTAACTTATGCAGCTGACTTGAAAGAGTCAACTCCAAGAGGGGGCGAAACGACATCGGATTGACAGGAGCACACTGAAGGTAAGAATTTCTAATTGGAGTGCCAATTACAGTCAACGAGAGCAGGCACACATCTAAAAGGGAATTCTGGGTGTAAGCATTTCGCATGTTCCACGACATGACACACCCTGCACTCCAAAAATAGTCATTGCCACTCGAGGTAACATATTGAAGATATTTGTTGTTTCCAATATTTTTGGAGTTGCTCCTAAATATTTCTTTCCTCAAATTTCTTGAGACTCGAGCACTCCTCAACCTTCTGGACACGAGTCGAAAGCAACACGTCAAGAGCGAGAGCCAGCGACATACGTTGCAACAAGTGGGCCAAAGTTGTCATGCGACAAGTTGCTTCTTCGTGTGTACTCCTCCATCACTAGCTTAACAGCTCAGTATGTTCCCAACCAGTAGGTCGCAAAAATGACCGAGGGCGGGCTTTAATCCTGATTTGTTCCGACTGAGATGTGTCACCTCAACTCTTGACTGACACAATATTCCCTCTACAGCATCAAGGCATGCATTCGTCGAAGGCATGCCTTGATGGTGTAGTTGAAATATCGGTCGGTCGGGACTAATTAAAGTTCGAACCTCAAGAGTTCCTGGAGAATGGTTTGTGGATAAATGTATGTAATATTCGTGATGCATGGGCTTCCCAGCTTCTTATTTAATTATCATGTACGGTACTCCAAATTGGTCATAATCCCCCCCCCCCCCCTCTCCTCCTCCCCAACAATCGGAATCGAGTACCTCAGAAGATTTCCACTTGTATCACCGACTTTATGATTGACAAAACCCCAAGTATCGGTCTCGAAAGAAATCACAAGATTAGTAGCAAGAGCGAAGATATACAGGACTCCATTCCATACGAAAATGTCCTGAGTGGAAAATGATTGGAGGTGTTACAACCCCACACCATCATCCCTTATTTACGCAGTTGTTACTAACAAACAAGCTTTATCAATCAAACATAAACCTAGAAGCCAGGATCTTCAAAAGGATTTCGTATCATTTAAAAATAAATCGACATGATAGTGTCCTTGTTTCGTGACAGAAACAATTGTACGAGGGATCCAAATGGTAGGAAATACAGGAAGGGGAAATAAAGAAAATCCCAATTAAAGGTTTGGAAAATATTGCCGATTAAAGGCACACGTTCGCATATTAACTCACTAGAACACGTGGAACATGATACCAAAACTGCTCTCTCTGTGCCAGATACCTCTGTGCCAGATACCCCGTCAGTTTCAATTTTCTACGGAAAAACATTGAATCCAACATCCTCATGTGCTGGATTCCTGCATTCGAATATTTCTGTGCTTTCAGTAAAAATGGGTTCGTGTCTTTTCCAATAATAAAAGCACTAGTATTAACTCTTTACCTAACATAAAAAGCAGACGACACTTGCAAAAATAATTCTTGAATAATTAACTTGTTTTCATTTTTTTGTTTTGTTTCAAAAACATAGGTTATGACCCCTCGTTGGAACGAGCTCGACGAGCTCGTTCCAACGAGGGGTCATAACCTATGTTTTTGAGACAAAAAATGAAAAAATAATGAAAATTAATTGGCGATTTTTGAGAATAGCGCTGAAAGATTTTGACCGTTACGTTGGGTAAAGGGTCAACCACTTTTTGTTTCAAACAAACTCACAATATATCTTTCGCACAGACGCATCTGGAAGTGAAGCAGTGCTTGTTTATTGAGGTCAATAAGTTTTACTTTTCTGGTAAATTGGACCCGGTAACCAGTGCTTGGTGCTGAAGTCCTCTTAAGTGGGTAGCATAGGTGTAAACAGTTGGTTAAATGGTTATGGACAAATCATAGATGCTGACAATGATCTTTAACACCAATTACACCTTGACCTTGAACATCAATCAATAAACAAATCGTGTTACACTTCTGTATTGACCAGATTTACTCTTGTATACCAATGTAATGTCATATCTTATTAAAGGTTCAATCACGGTACATGTTGGTATTTTCCTTAATACCCAGAAATACCAAACCAACATATTTTGGAATAAGTCTTTTGTGCACTGTGTTTCTATTTTTCCAAGACACATTCCGTTCTTTCTTCATAGAAGCTCTTTTTATAAAGTCGATGGTAATTTTTTTAAAATAAAACTTTATTTCTAAATTCAGCAATGCTCATTTCAGTGTCAACTGCTTTTCTGTGTTGTAATATAACGTAAAACAAATGAGATGCAGCTAATATGCATAGACTGTTCACGTATTAAAGCTTCACGTTTAAGCACTATGCCACCGGGTGTTCTGGGTGGAAGCAATAGTGCATGCGCGGCAGCATAACCTCTTTCAATATTGAGTTTATGAATGGGATAGCCGTATGAAATACTTTCTGTACCAATTTGGCGAATCTTTTGTAAGAGGTTCAATAACAATATAATCCACAGCCCTAAAACACTTCAATAAATATGGGTTATTATTACCCATTTAAAATTATACAAGCTTCCTGATTGGTCAGTAACCAATGCATCCAATACGTACCGTACTTTGCTCCTTGAAGAACGTAACTTTTTGAGTTTTGGCGGCATTGAGTTTGATGCGCCACAGGGCGCACCAGCTCTCAAGATCGCGAATGCGGAAGAAGCGGGCTGTACGGAGTTCAATGAAGTGTATGAGAATATCACGCGACAGCTAAAAGGGGAGTACAGACATTCTATGGTACCCTTCTCCGGTTTACCTTTCACTTATCGCCTCAAACATTTTCGTCAGTAATAATAAAAATTCAGAATCACAAACAAAATAATGAGAACAATATTCTTTATATTCCGAAAACTTGAAACAAAACATGTGTACATACCCCACTGTTCTATTCTACTGTCGAGAAGAGGGATTCTGCAGTTCTTGTTCAATAATAAAGAAAGATATGTTTCATTTAGTTTCTCTAATTATTACTTTTACCAGGGTTTTCGTCACTGGAATACTCTTTGGGGATTATATAATAAAACAAACTCCACATACTAAAGGGGCAAGGTAATAAATTCGTCACACGGTGTTTCAGCGAGGTGTACGGGGCTGTACTGCCTTTCAGCCTCAGGAAATACGAATCTCAGAAGGATAGTACAGTCCCGTACCGAATCTCAGAAGGGAAGTGCAATACTACCGCTGAAACACCGTGTAACTAGCATTACCACCGCGCCGGTTTCCGGGATGGTGTATTGAATATTGAAGTCGAGATCTCGTCTCTTGGCAGATATCGACGAGTCCGTTAGAACGGATCGATATGTGACCCAGAGGTGAGGACGAGACCTCAATGCACCACCTCGGAGTCCCACTTGGTGATAATAACCAGTTTATCTTGCAATATTCCTCCCTTTCTTGACTTGTTCGCTAATATTTTGAAACTCGTTCAGTGTCTATGGGTTGATTTTTGTTGAATGAAAATTACGACGTCGTAATCATGTCTTTGCGCTATGCATGACGTAATCCCCATTCATTATTTTACTTGTAACATCGCCGATGAAGTTAAAAGCAGTGCTTCAGCCGTGTGTTTCTTTGCTTTATTTTTCCTTGTTTAATGCAGTGTAGGCCTATATAAAAATATTATATCTCACGTGACTTCCTTGCATTCTGATTGGCTGAAAGATGATACCCTACTTCGTGTAGTTTGCATCCACAGAACTGACCAGGCACTACACCCAGGCACTACACGTTTTCTATTTTTAGCACACTGCTATGTCAGTTTTCTTTTCATACTGGGCGAGTAAAACTGATCAGGCTAAATTTAAAAATCGATTCACAGAGGCACAACATCCACAAAACGACCCAGAAAGAAATCTTTGTAGAAAAATGTATCGCTTTTCCATTGTTGAAGTCACATTTTTCGAGGCGTTAATTTTATTCCTTGAGAAGATGATCCATATCTCGTTTCGAAGAGAATGATCCATACCTGGGTCCAACTTTCATGAGAACGCGTCCGGATATGAAAAATCGTCTGTTTCGCTGTTCATATTATTTCGCTATTTAATTGTATGTTTTGGGCAGTAAACGAATAAATAATGGAATTCAGTTGAATATTCGGCGTATGTATCCCGTGCTGACCCATTCGGTAATGTATATGTATGACAAATGTGTGGAAATTATCAAACTGCGTTGTCAAATTTCGAAAATTTTAGTTTTGATTCGCGAGTTACGCGATTCTAGAATACACAGTTCCGTTTTGGGGAAATGTTTTGTTTACCCTTGCCGGCCGATTCAAAATCTGTCTTCTGATGAATCTGCTCATATCAATAATCCAAGTTAGCCGTGTTTTGGAAGAAGAAAATGTTTTTTTAAAAACTACATGGTATTTTTTTTCTATATAACGCTGGTTGGTAGGGCTGCTACCTTGGTAATAGATTAACAAATCGGACATATGTTTTTCTTGATGGGTGTTCGATATAATATAAGGATTAGTGCATGTCTTGTCGTTGACTACGCCCATATAGTGCCCAGTGAGGTGGTGTAGTTCCCCCCGCTTCGCGGCGGGAACTACACCACCTCACTGGGCACTATATGGGCGTAGTCAACTCCAAGCCATGCACTATTCCTAAAATATTACCATGGTAAAAATGATCTAGTCTATTTTATTCCGTTGAGTAAGTTATTTATCGTTACTGTTATCAAAAACGGTGGCCTCAACATGTGTAATCAGTTTTCGATAAGTGCAGGTAAAAACGTTCTTACTGAATCAAATGATCGCATTTGCTGTTGCTGCCCTCAATGCAGATTTGTATTTCGACTAGACGTTCTTACTTGTATTGGACGAAATACATTCTTGCTGTAAGTTAAATACAGATGATCATGATATTGTGTATGTCCTGTGACTTATATCAGATTCGGGGCGGTATCCAGAATGGGGTCTCAACGAGCCGGCTTTGCCACCGCGTTGTGATCCCATTTTTGGACACCACAGATAATCTGGTGCAAATCACAGGGCATGTACATTATCATGATAATTCATTTATCTAACAATTCTGTCATAGAATAAAATTAAATATTAAATTATTAATACAGTTTTGGGACATAATGTTGTGTGAGAATTTTTTTTTAAAAAACGTATTTTATGGGACTATATTGTTGTGCACGCTAACAAACAATGAGTAACGTGGTCACCGCAATTTTCAAAGTTGTGTTGTCAAATTATTCACTCTCGATGTAACTTTATTTTTAAATAGTTAGCCCATACCAACTATATGACCAGTGAAGGTTTGTTTTTATTTCGTTAATCAGTGTTTATTGGGGGGGGGGGGCGGTATTGGTTATTAATAGTTCTATCGCTAACTGTACGGAATTTTGTTTTGCGATCAGCCGAGTTGATCACAGTAACGCACATAGGCTGTATTCATGCGTCTGTTTTGATAGCCCCCCGCGTTACCGGAAACGAGTCGTCTATATGATACGGAATCAGAATCAGTCGTCTATATGACACAGAACACATTGTGTGGTACATAACGTTTCTCGTGGTTTTCAGGCCAAAATCTATATGATTGTTAGACAAATAGAGATTATTATGACAGTAAAGTGATCTGGTTTGTCGTATTCCGTCGAGTTGACGAGGTCAGATCGCCGGAAGGCGGCTCGTGTGATCCGGCGAACTGACCTCGTCACCGATGCGGAATGCGACAAACCAGATCACTTTACTGTCATAATGATCTCTGTGTATTATAATTATGCCGCTGAGAAAATTCACCTTTCACTCGAAAAATCAATATAAAATTGGATAAGAACAATATTAGAAATTCACGTTATTCGATATTGATTATTTACACAAATGAAGCGTACCTAGAATAGGTTCGTAACCTGGGCGGACTAGATTGACGTTCCCCGATGCCGTCCTCGTTCTGAGACCAATCATCTGATACGGAATCGGAAAACTACTCAGTGTGATCCGCCGATCAAGATTCGATGAGTGAAAAACACGGCATATCATTGATAGGTATATAATACATACAGATTATCATGATAATGTGCATGTCCTGTGATTTGTATCAGATTCGATGTGGTGTCCAGAATGGGATCTCAACGAGCCGGCTTTGCCGGCGAGTTGTGATCTCATTCTGGACACCACTGAGAATAATAATAATTCATTTATCTAACAATTCTGTCAGATAAACAGATTAAATCTTAAATTATTATTACAGCTTTGGGACATAATTTTGTTTTGTTTTGTAAGTGATCAGCTGAGTCGATCACTGAAACGCACATAGAATGTATTCATGCGCCTGTTTAGATAGCCCGTTGCGTTCCCGGAAACGAGTCGTCTATATGATACGGAATCAGAATGAGTCGACCATATGATACGGAATCGGAACACATTATGTGATACGTACCGTTTCTCGTGGTTTTCCGGCCAAAATCTATTTGATTGTTAGATAAAATTATTTATAAGAACATTTCAGGAAAACTAAAAAGCAGTCACTGAAGGGTGGGGAGATAATGAATTATGAGAGGGATACGATGTGATTCCCGTAATGTTAAACAAACCATACAACCCTATGGTAAGTCGATTTGATACAGCAAAAATAAACGAAGAATCCTCTTGGTGTCATAACCTTTCAACATAAGCCATGTACCACACTTTCAAAATGGTTCTAATTTTGTTATTTTAGAGTAAATGTTCAAATGCTACTTTGGGGGGGGGGTATCCGTTTTAACCTTGCACTCAACTCAATTTGTTTGTTTGCACAAGCTACGACATGTTCTTCTCCGTGAGCTAACTGTGAGTAAAACTAGGTGCGTAAATTAGGGTGGGGCGTGTTCCAGTTAGGGCATCTTTGTCTAGATTGTAGTCTTTAATATCAATTTCATCATACCAATAACCATAGCCTTTTTTAAGAAACTAAATTTCTTCGCTTGAGCGCAACAAGGTGCCATCTGCAATGCTAAAGCATTACAGATGGCGCCTTGTTGCGCCCAAGAGACGATTTGCTTCTTGGAATTATATCCCACAACGGCTGGTTATACAAATGGAGGTCTGTGATGCACGATTCCTGATGTAAGGGCCCCTAGCATGATCAACATGTTACGTACTAATTGAATAGGGGGCGCGGTGGCGTTGCGGTAACGGTTCTCATCAGATCACCGAAGTTAAGCAACGTCGAGCCCGGTTATAGTCCTTGGATGGGAGACCGTTTGAGCGATTGATTCGGACTCCCGCGTTGTGTCCTTGGGCAAGGCACTTAACCCCGATTGTCCACATGGGGCACGATGAAGCCGTGTACTAAGGTGTACTGCACGTCAGTGGTGCAAATGTCTTCAACCAATCTAACCCTGCCTGTGCTGCAGTGCGGAGTTACGATGTTGGGAAGCTGGCAGTTGCTCTGTGGTTCTCTCCGGGTACTCCGGCTTCCCCCACTCGTAAAACTGTCACCGACACGATATGACCTTGGCTGTTAAAGTGTCGTTAAGCCTTAATAAATAAATAAATAATTGAATAAGAAGTTGGGAATCCATGCTTAACGACTACTACGTATAGGTATCAACAAATGAATGTCCAAGTCGTTTGAGTTTTGAACTATAAACCTGACTTATTTTCCAACTACATCATCAAGGTATGTCTTTGAAGAAGGCATTCCTTAATAATGTCTGGTTGGGATATTTTATCAGTCGGGACTTGAGCCATCACAGTCGGGACAAATCAGGTTTACACAGCCCCGTCCCTCTTTAAAATCAGTAATTTTCGCTCCGTTCCAGCGTAAAACGCACTTTCTTGGTTAGATATGAATAGAATATACCCATAGTGGCTTGGTGTACCAAATGTTCACCATGAGTGGTGAAGTGGTGTTAACCGCGAGCCTTCGGCGCGCGGTTAACACCACCTCACCACGAGTGGTGAACATTTGGTACACCAAGCTACTTTGGGTACATTTTATTTATACCATGATCGTCAGATTATTAAGAGTCACTATTATTTTTTCTCGATTTTACTGAGCTGCAGCCGTACATACGTGCGAATTTATTTTTATTTACATGAGCATCGGTGGATGGTACTTCCGCTGTCAGTTTTATCACTGAAACAAAATAAAAAAAGAAACAGGGCCTTTTTCATTTTAATAACATAACATACTGTTTCGAGTTATGGATGCTTTATTAGCATGAGACAATGCATGTCTGTTAATTTTGAGCGTATTATGGGGTAAACTCATTTAAAAACGTAATAAATAGTTGCCACTTTCATTTCACTCTTCGCGAGGCGGCGTGCGATAAATTTAGACAAGTTCGCATTCAGTTCGACGTCATGAAAGGTCAACTTGGATGTAGTTCCACTGTAGGTGTAAATTTTAACTATTGAAATCACATTGCTGGCTTGTTCACCACGGTTGGTGTATAAAGCTAAAATTTATGTCATAGGCTTTTCATATATAGTAGAATAGGTAATCATGGGATAATATTTTTTACAATATAAAAATGATACTAGATAATGTGTAACTCTCATCTAATAAAGTGAATAATCAAGTACTAAGCTATACGGTGCACAATTTGGTCACATCTGAGCAATTCTCTGTATATTTAAATTACAGCTAAATAGAGGATATGGAATGAGTATTTTTCTCATGTAATATTTATGAAACGAGTTTAAGAATTTTCCGGTTTGGCGAGCCTCTGGTGAGCCCAAAAGGAAAATTCAGACGAGTTTCATAAACATTATATGAGAAAAACACCCATTTCATATTCTATTTATCATATGACACACACACGCACAAATTAGCTACTTAGTTTGACTTCTTAACCCACCACCTAACTTGAGTTGCAGACGCCACTTGGAAAAAACATCCTCGTATAACAAAAAATTTCATTTTTTGATTCCAAAACATAGGTTATGACCCCTCATTGGAACGAGCTCGTCGAGCTCGTTCCAATGAGGGGTCATAACCTATGTTTTGGAAGCAAAAGGTGGAAATATAAAAAAAGGAATGGCGTTTTTCTTGTAGGTAAAAGATTAATACAATATAACCCACCCCAAATAGGACAGATAACGTAAATTCTCCCTACTGAAATTATGTAAATGTAACCCAGTTGTATTTTGTTTAGCCAATCAAATTGTACAGTTTTGAAATTGACCAATGAAAGCTCCCAACTCTAATTATGCAAATTATGAAAATGTGGCCCAGTTGTATTTTGTTCTGCCAATCAAATTGTGTAGTTTTGAAATTGACCAATGAAATTGACGGAAGGCTTTATTTATCACTGATTAATATGAAAACAAAATATCAAATGTTTTGAAGTGAACAAAGCGGACGAGTCGTGTGGTAAAAATAAATACCAGATGATCATAACCAACGAAAACAGCGAAACCACTGGAAGACAGTTGATTGACTCGTGTAACCCTCTGTACCCTGGCGATAAAATACCTAAATTATAAGTAGCAGTTTTTCCCCATTACATAGTTTGGAGGGTTCAATCAATTTTAAGGGACAATAAGCGGTAAAGCTGAAAACAATCAGTTGACCATTTGACAAAACTATAATTTTCGTTAAGCAAAGGTACCCTGATGTGCCGTTTATAATTCGTATGAAAACGTTCTTGTCGATTAAATAAATTAACCTGAAGGTGGGAATTTATTGTTTTTATCAAAAAGACTGGCAGCATTTTTCGTCACGATCTAGTTAGCCGATCAATAATGGAACTTTCCGCCACTGCACAAACTGTATTGTCATTTTCATCATTCGGAATTATTTGTTTTCTCAGAAAGACAAAGGTAAGCGTGTTTATTTATAGCGTATGCGTCCATGCAATTTGATCTGGATTGTCGTGGCGAAAAAATGCTTCAAGTTTAATTGGATGCCTAACTGTGCTTTATTTAAAATAATACAAAGTTATAAATCTATTAAGGCCCAATTATTGCTAACATAATGCACACTTGTTGTTCGTGGGGTCATTCATTGGACAGCTGCGAAGGTAAAATTAGAAGCCGCGTGTATTCAGTCAAGCTGTTGTCTTTATGTCAGATCATTTTTCGGGAAACTTCGTTAAAATCTTCACAATGTTCACCTCTGACAGTTAGTCTGCATTGAAATTCTTTTTAATTACAGATGCAAGCAATTTCGGGTTGCTTCTAATGTCTTGCACTTTTCAGACAGTGTTGTTTTAACATGCCATTGCACACACAAGTAAAACCCAAGAGTCGATTTTTTTCTTCAAATTACGGCTTATTATCTTGTGTTGTGCTCAATAAATCCGGCCAAACAAGATTGGATTGATTAAATTTCATGTTGAACTATGGGGAAAAGTTGTTTTTTTTATTATTTCGACATCATTGTGAAGGAGTTCAAGTTATGTGTGTGTTTAACCTTTTGAACCCTAATATCTGATGGTATATCCGGGGTAGGGCCAATGACATCATTCGCAAAAGTCCATAATCATTGTTTGGGGTAGACCCATTAATAGTTTCAACGCGACACTTTTTCTGCTACTTCAACAGCAAGTGCATAATATACATGTGTTTCAATAATACACAAGTGTTTCAAAGGTTCCATTCACAAATAAGGGAGCGCGGCGGCCCAATGGTTACGACACTGGACTTCAAACTCAAAGGCCCACGGATCGATCCCCACCAGGGCTAACTGCGTTGTGCCCTTTGGCAAAGCACTAAATTCTGATTGCCCACGTGGAGGCATGATGGCGCTGTGTACTAAGATGTACTGCACGTCGATGGTGCGCTTGTCTTCAACCAATGCTAACCCCGCTTGTGCGGAGTTAGTACGCTGGGAAATCTGACAGTTGCTCGTCGCTGCTCTGTGGTTCTCTCAGGGTACTCCGGCTTCCACCATCATAAAGCTGTCCTGGAGAGGAGACCTTAGCTGTCGAAAATGTCGTTAAACCCCAATAACAATAAAAAAAAATAATACTCATATGTTAACCCTTTACCCAAAGTAACGCCCAAAACCGACCAGCGCTATTCACAAAAAATCGCCATTTAATTTTCATTATTTTTCATTTTTTGTCTCAAAAACATAGGATATGACCCCTCTTTAGAACGAGCTCGTCGAGCTCGTTCCAAAGATGTGTCATAACCTATGTTTTTGAGACAAAAATGAAAAAAAAATTAGTTATTCAAGAATTTTGTTTGTAAGTGTCGTCTGCTTTTCATGTTTGGTAAAGGGTTAATTCAAGTGGATGATTTCGTGCAAAGTGTGGGACGAGACAATGCGAAAAGGACATCGAGATGTTTGTTGTTGCAGGTGAAGGGAACACGCCACAGTGTATATCATCCGTTGAGTGTAACAAGGGACTATCTGCAATGCTAAGGCATTGCAGATGGTGTCTTGTTGCCCTCAACGGACGATATATGGTTGAAAGATCAAACGGGGCATTTTGCTTTGTTCCACCTTTTACTCTCATGCCGGACCTTTGTTACGAAATATCAATACTAGCCTGGTGGTTTTGCTTTTAAAAAACCTTGATATCCTCCGAAAAGTGCGGGCGATAATCCCCCCAAACTCTCGGCCATTCGTGCCTGAACCATTCGTGTTAAACTTAGCGGTTATTTCCTTTTCACTTTGTATACCTTTCAATTCATAAACAAGATTGAAAATGATATTGTAAATACATAAATGTTTCTAACTATCTGAATCGTGCCATGTACCATTCAACCTTCAATACTTCAAAGATAGATTTACAGCCCATGCCCATTCATTATCGGCGATCAAAACTTTATCAACAGTACTTCGAAAACAAAGAAATCAATTGAAATATAAATCGCCCCCTGTCATGATTGACAATTTAAAACCACTTCGGAGCGGAAATGTTTCGACTTCAATTTATGTTTTGCAAATCTCAACAGCAGAAGCAGAAAAATGCTGCAAGTGATCTGTCAATTTATTTTTTCTTTTGCATTGCAATATCGGGTGGAATCCGGTTGATACCCACTGAAAACTCCCTATGAGAGGATTGGCATAAAGAGTAATGAAGTACAATGGGTTGAGGCCATTTATAATGAAAGTTATTGACTTTCAGTAAATTGTATTGAGTTTTAGTTACTTTGCGCTATCAGTTATGTTCACCCACAAAACTTAACAACAAAATCAATTTGTGCTTCAGTTGTGAAATATTTCTTTTGTATTTTCAAGGGAACGATTTCTGTCAAGTGTCGCGAGGATAATATATTCAGTATGGTCGACACAATGAATTTTGTTACTGACATTTTTCTCATTTGTCAGCCCTGTTGTTGTGGAGTACATAGATTTGCGGATATCTTGAGGGTGTCATTGTGCAAGAAATGGATTTTAACTTCACGCAGTTCAAATGCATTCATTGTCTTTTACGGGTTCGTGGATAATTTTGACAAATTACCAGATGAGTATAATTGATGGGTGTGACGAAATTGATTAGGGTGGACCTTGCTTTGTAGTTAGTTTTCTTCATTTCTGTCTAGGAGTTCATATGGATAGTTTATGGAATTGTTTCTTATTTTTCGTATCTTTTTAATGTAGTTTTCGTAAAGTGGTAGATATATTTCTAAGTCATAAGGTAATATTTTAAATTTTGGGAGTTGTACATGGATTTATTTGTTGTTTTACATTCACACAATCAGACCTGCAAATAAGCCGTCTGACATTTGCAGAATGAGGTCCCCAGAAGGTGAATTTGTTGATGCTATCCCATACAGTGGACCAGTTTATCCTCTGGGTACCTCTTTAAGATTAGTTTTGAGACCCTGATTCAGATTGAGGTTCATAGAGGGTAAATTTACTGATGCAGGGTAGTAGATGACAGTCTAATTATTTTCGGGCTTGCACACAATGCAAAAATACACAAGTAAAATAAAAAATAGCTCTCCACATAAGTATAAAAACAAATAACACGTGTTTTTTACTATCGGTAGTGTAATATATATCTTACTGAACGTATTAAATTCAACTAATAAGACGGATGACTGTGGCAAAGACTCGGTGGAAGTGGCCAATTTGTCAGTAAAATAGTTAGATAAGATTTTAGAACTGTACTAAGATCCCTACGTGTCTTCAATGATGAATGAGGAAGAGATGAAAGAATTTGAAAAAAACCTTAACATCTATTTTTCCCGGCCGTTGCCTCTTTAACTGGTAGAGTGCTGAAAGCCCATATTTGGGCTCTATTCTGAAGTGGAGGTACCCCAACTTAAAGGCTTCAAATTCAGTGGCTATGCGTCATGTTATCTTTGAAGTGATATTATTTAGTATGTTAGATTTTGCCTTGTTACACTTTATGGGAAAGTGCACACAGGCATTCTCCCATGAATTGTAACAAGGCAAAGACAATTGAAAACAATTATTTTGATGGTCAAAAATAATTTAGCACTCTACCAGTTAACGCCTATGTCGTTATCACGTTTTCAGAAGCTGTGGAGATAAGGGTAGAGTGGGTATAATATGGAAAATTGCTGTCATCGGGGAAGAGCCAAATTAAATAAATAAAGTGGCGATTTTCCACCCCTCGTATTGGATAAACATTTATCTGAAGGAGGGCGGCGATTTATCGCAGGAAACGTGGTCACAACATAGGGAGA
Organism: Pictodentalium vernedei; assembly: GCA_031216915.1. Classification (NCBI taxonomy): domain Eukaryota; kingdom Metazoa; phylum Mollusca; class Scaphopoda; order Dentaliida; family Dentaliidae; genus Pictodentalium; species Pictodentalium vernedei. Next base: position 162,296,637 of record CM062291.1, on the reverse strand, counting down.
AATAATCCAAAGCTGATAAAGAAGGTGAAAGTAAGGTGGTACTTTTCACATCCAACTGTCTTCCAGTTACATTTTACCGCATTTTTGCCCTACAGAGAATCCTATACTTGGGATGTTGTCTGCCTAACGCTTTACAAATGGCCTTCCAAGCCAGATTGTGGCAAGTGTGTGTCTATGCTGAGTTACCCCCAAACAACCCCTTTTTTATGGAATCCAAAAGCTGTCATTTTAAACTAAATTTGTCATAAGGTTTATGTATATGTCAAAGAAAATAAATGCGGAATGAATGGCCTGTTCAAAATCCAGATCTTTGTCCCAGTATTTCGCTTGTTTTTAAAACACAATATTTCTCCAACTGAAGGGTAATCTTACTCAGGGGAGAAAGACGCATTATGAACTTGGGGCGGAGGTACTGTCATGGAAGGGCACCATATTCTACAGTCAAAGGACAGGGCTCACTACGTCAGAACACAAAGTTGGGGACTGCATGCCCCTTGTTGCCCTCGGTTTTTACGTGCCTGGCAGAATTGTTAATTATTTCCACACATTTAGAAAATATAAATGACAAACAAGATCCTAAAAATGTGAAAAAGACCTACTGTATAGTTGTATTTAGAGGTGTGCCCCCAACCTCTCCCACACACATGCATCTACACTTTGCCACAATAGTCAGATAGGAAACAATAATATCTTCTTGAATAACAAAGCAGGAGTGACAAAACTATAAGTCGTAACTAGGTTGAATGATTTTTTGGTTATCCAAATGTGTTTGAAGTTTTCAGATGGCCTAACTGTTGCGCGTTGATCCATGCAGGCCTACGGGGATCAAATACACATCAGTAAGGCCATTAAAGGATACGTTGATACCTTAAATGGTTTGTACAAAGTGATGAAAGCAATAGTTGACAAATCAATTACGTCTGTTGCATGTTCAACCCTCTGACGTACCCAGCAGTCATGGATTGGTCAAGGTGTGGTCATCATCAGTCCTAAATGTTTGCCCTCTCTCTCGTGGGTACTTCCTTGTCCTATTGCACTGTCCTGTATGTATATTACCATTATCTATTTAGTAAAAAAACTAATGCCATATTCTGTATCTCACGTGACTTTCCACTCATCTGATTGGCTGAGATGCACTGTACCGTTTGAGATAGTTTTCCTATCAAAGGTTCTGCAAATAACCGTGCACTATTCCTGTGCACTACAAACTTACTAAGATAGCCATGGAATATTCTAGGATGTTCTACTCAAGAAACACGGCCCGCCCTTTTAAGAGGTTTTTTTCGGAATTATGTTTCGCTGTTTCTAAGTTCAAGATTGAAAATGCCTATCTTGGGCAAGGTCCATTACAATAGGCTGGAATCCCGAATGGTGGCGAGATTACCCTCGGTTTAATCGATATAAAATAATGCTTATTCCGCGGCATGTCGTTGACTGCCAAAATAGTGTTCCTCGAAGAATAGTCCACCTGCCTCCGGCGCTCGAGAACCACTAGCTTGAAATAGTCAACTCCAAGCCGTGCAATATTTATAACATATAAAATATATATAAGATTGATCATTCATATTTTTATCCCGTAGCTAGACAGCTACAGATTGAAATAAACTTCACCCGCCCTTATAGGAAGGATAAACACTCTCCTAATCTCAGTTATTGAACGAACACATACTTGTGGTGTTTAACGACACTTTCGACAGCCAAGGCCACCTCGTATCGGACAGTTTTACGGATGGTGGCAGCCGGAGTCCCCGGAGAGAACAAGCGAACGGCGGGAAGCAATTGTCAGACTCCTCAACGTAACTCCACAGAAGCAGGGTTAACATTGATTGAAAGCAAGTGCACCATCGACGTGCAGTGCGCCTCAGTATACAACGCCACCGTGCCCCACCGCGGACAATCGGGATTGAGTGCCTTGCCCAAGGACACAACACTGTTAAGCCTGGCGGGGTTCGAACCGTGGTCCTTTCAGTTTGAGATCCAGTGTCTAACACCCCTAGCCACACGAACATGGATGTATCTGCTCTATATCATAAGTGATAAGAGATAGCTCAATCTTTGTAATAGGGGGTCAAAGTTATTTTTTATCTGAATAAGAGAGAAGAGATTTCTTAGGAATATCTCGAGATTGTTCCTCTACTCGGTTAAAAATCTCTAACTGTTAGACTTTCAGTTTTGTCCGGTGTCTCAGTTGATGATTATCATGATGTGAATATCATTAATAACATCATTTTTTGCAGGTATACCTGCGTGTGACTACGCAATTACGTAATTACCCCATAAACTGTTTCCCACACTGTCGTGTCCTGCTGTATTAGGTTTCGACTGAACATGATTATATTTAACCATTTCAATGCATCACGCCTAAATCGGGCTGTGGGATTCAATTATTATTACATGCCTCTTACTTTCCCCCAGTACTATATTTTCAAATCCATACAGAACATGTGTTCCAAACGGATTTTCATTGACGACTATCTTCCTCCTAACGTCATGGATCCATCAAAATAACTAAACTCGGCCCATTTTCGTATTCCGTCATTCTGGCCAAGATCAATTCTGAAAAAACACTGCCTATAAATCGAATGTCAATTGGAAACTGGTTTTGTTCCAATACACCAAAATTAACGAAATTAAACTTATTATTTCACAGAGTGTGATTTTATAACACCGAAGTTCTGACTTTGAAGCGAATATCTCTCAGATAACGGCGGCTAATTTCTTAAATATACGAATAAATAATCAATTTCGACACAATATTTTTCTGTTTACGTATCGATCTGTCACCCGCGTTTGTCAATCACGCATGAATTATGTTGCCAGAATTTTCAAATTCTACAAATAAGACCGATTTTTTAAATTGATGGATGCTATGTCATAGAGGCGTTTAATAAACACAGAACGCCACGATGTGTGAATGCTTCCGCCAATACGACACGAGTGCAAGCGCAGAAGGACAGAACGCGGGGCTGCGCCTCTCGTTCTCAAGTATCCTTCCTAGAATTCAAAATAGATGTAAATAATATTTTGTTAACCCTTTACCCAACGCAGACGATATCAAAATGTTTTATTTTAAATATCATTTTTTTAAAACAATTTCAACAAAATCATATCATGTGACCCTTCTTTGGAACGAGCTCGACGAGCTCGTCCCAAAGAGGGGTCACATGATATGGTTTTGTTGAAATTGTTCGAAAAATAATATTTTTTCACCTGCTGAATTTGCATATTACGCGGGCGGATGCGGGCGATTCGTTGGGTAGAGGGTTAAACAATTACGGAATTCTGTTGAAGGGGCTACAATCTTTAATAATAATAATAATTAAACCTCAGCGGGGAATGTCACTCAAGGGTGAGAAATTCGGGTCAAATTCACCGAATGATATTATTATTTATTTATTGTGATTCAAGGTCACATACTTATGCACAATGGCTAATCGTGACCGTGACAGTTTTGCGAGTGGAGGAAGCCGGAATACCCGGAGAGAACCACCGAGCAACGACGAGCAACTGTCAACTCCTCAACATTCTAACCCTATTCAAGCTCCACTTAAGCAGGGTTATAGCGGTTGAAGACATGTGCACCATCGACGTGCAGTACGCCTTAGTACACGGCGTCATCGTGCCCCATGTAGGTAATCGGGATAAAGTGCCTTGCCCAAGGACACAACGCGGGTCGTCCCGCACGGGGATCGAACTCGGGACCTCTAGCATAGAAGTCCAACAGTCGTCTACCACTGAGCCACCACGCTCCCATCGAATGATATTATACTGAGATATGTTTATTTCCTTCGTTTATAAATATTTCGGAAATATATGGGGCAAAGAGGAGGGGAAGCATTTCTTGAACAAACCACGTGTCTTGTCGGCCAAATCTCGTCGGTCCATCTGGGAAGGATGAATGTCCAAGCAATTCACGAGACGCATGCTTCTGTTTTGTTACAAAGCGTTGCTATGTTTTTCACCGGTGCGAATAAACGGTGCCATCTCCTGGTGCCATACCATAACAAAAGTGAATTTCCTAAACCCTTTGAACGCAAAAGGCCGCTTTTCCGGCCGAGAATCGTGATAAGACGTGGATTCATAAAGTAGATAGTTACTAAGTGAATTTGTGTGGTAGACCAATCAAGATTTTTAACGTGCAGCCCCAAGGCTGCACGTTGAAAATATTAATTGGTCTTCTCCGAAGTAACGAATACAGACTCTTCCAGTTAATGACACTGAACTGGCGTGGAAGATACTATCAGGATTCAAAGGGTTAAATCAATTTAACGTGTATCACGACAATACATCTCGCAACAAAGAACGCAAATACCAGAGCGCAAATACCAGAGCTATCCTACGAAACAATAATTTTCCGACCAAATTCCTTATCGAGAGTATCCGATTAATGGACCGCACTGTTTCTTCGTCACTGACAAAATCTAAAAGTAAACAAAATGACTGAATGTCAAGCTAATGTTGATCTGGATGCTTCTTATTGTTCCACTGACCCCCGAATGAGGATTCGATGGTATCTAGTGAATCCGTCCGTCCGTCCGTCCGTCCGGACGGACCGTCCGTCCGTCCGTCCGTCCGTCCGTCGATGCAAAGTTTTGCATTCTAATTTCATTTGAATCTCCTTTGGTATGCTGATAGACCCGCATAGGAAAACGGATGTGTACTAGGAAACCCGCATAGGAAAACGGATGTGTACTAGGAAAGGGTTCCGTCCAATTGTTTTTCCTAGAGTTATGTCCCTTTTTCACTCTTCAAATATTTCTGTCCCACAATACCTTTAAGGCTACTTCGAACATGCCTACGGGTCAGGGGCAGTGGCCCACACTTTGTGTAGCCCTTATTCTTTTGATGTGGTGCCTCTGATAGAAAGCAGTACCAAATATTCAAAATAATTCATCGACCCTTTCGGCAAAGAAAACAACTTCAGCTGTTTCAGTAATTAAAAGTTACGGTGATGGGTCTGGCAGCTGGTTACATGTTATTTTGCCCTATGTTAACCTTTTAACTAAAGTAACGGAAAAACCGCCAAACGCTATTCTAAAAATAACCATTCAATTTTTGTCTCACAAACATAGCTCATTACCATCATGGGAACGAGATCTTTCTGGTGAGCCGACGTATTTTCGTTTTTTTTAGGAATAAATGAAAATGTTTGTTTGTTCAAGATTTTGGAAGGTGCCGTCTGTCTTTCGGATTTGGTAAAAAAAAGTAACAGGATTTTAGAGGTGTATCTTTTTTTATCTGTGAGTATTGGCACTACAGAATCGAGGAAACCATAGTTCATCAAATATAATGTTTTTCGACTTCTCAGCTTGTCTTGGGCACCAATCCGCAGCGAGGAAAACGAAAGATTTTGTTTTGAATCAAGATTTTCTTTTAATTTCAGAAATGGTGGATAAAGATGATTCAAACGGGGCGATAAGACCTATTAAAGTTTTTATCTCGGATAGTCGCACTGGGCGACGTCCATCGCTTGGAATGGTTAGAACTCACAGAATCGCGTCATCTTCTGCAGAGTGCAGCAATTCGGACTCTCCGTCGTCCACTGAGAAAACTCACATAGTTATCACGGAAGATGTTTTAAAAGAACTGAAATTAACAGAACGAACAAAGACAATTGTTGAACCAAGACAGCTTCATATACACTTGAACGATGAATACAGTAATTATCTGGAGACAGCAAAATCCAAATTACCTAATGTACTTGAGGATCGAATCAACGCCATTTTTTCGGCGCGGTCTTTTAAAAGTTTTGATCTGTCAAAAACAAGTTCCACTAAATACCGAAGAGAACTCAGTACATTTGCTTTTTCCGAGAGTAAATCAAAAAAACAAAGGTAAGGATGTTGTCACGCAGTTTATCCACCCAACGCGTGGTGTGAAAGCTTTGGGAATTTGTAACTTCGCCAAGGTTATGTATGCATGAGTCAATTACAGAATATTCGAGATTTGTATTTTTCCTGTCTCTTTGCACGTGATCTTGGTCGTTCTGTGAATCGAGTTCTGAATGTCGACAAAAAGAGCACTATACTAAATCATGACGCCTCTCATTTAACGCTTAACTCATTACCTATCGCACACGTATCAAAATTTGTTATTTTAATCATACTTTCTTCACAAATTTCAACCAAAAAATGTCATGTGAACGAGCTGGACGAGGTTTTGTTTTGTTGACATGTTTTTGGAAAATACAATTTTTGTTTCAACTGCTCAATATCTAAATTACACAGGTGGGCGGGCGTGTAATTAAAAGAGTTTACGTAACAGTCATATCAGAACATGCTATTCACAGAAATCGCCATTAAATGTTTTGGCCTCCAAACATATCTTTCGTTCCAATGAGAGATCGTAAACGATATTTTGGAGTGAAAAATGAAATAGTTTAGTTATTAAAAAGTTGTTTTTTGCAAGTACCGTCTGGTGCTCCTGTTAGGTAAAGGTATAAATCAAAGAGGATAGTTTCATTAACCCTTTAACCCCCGATGGTGTCTTCCAAGTCAGTTAAATGACAGCAATTGTAAGAGTCCATATGCATTACCTAGGAGTAAACCATTCAAATCTTCCTTCGACACGGCTGTGGTACTGTCCAGTACACTGCATACAAGAACGATTCTGTAACAATTTAACGAACCACTTTGTTCTTAGAGCAACTGCACTACCCAGTGTTACGACAGCGTCAGCAACATCAGTACAAAGCTCAGCCCATGTCGAGCAGCCTTTCCACTCTTGAAAAATCTGTTGAATGTCTCGCTTTTTCCTGGAGTTTTAACGACCTTATTTGTGTATCCTTGGTAAGTAAATGTAAATATGCACACATTTCTTCGAAAAAACTATTCTATTATTAATATTTACCCGCTTCCTCAAAACCACTTACAAGCATAAACGATTTTAGCATCATCTCTCTTCCAACATGCTCCTTGTAGCAACTTGAGTTCAAGTAACATTTCCTGAAGAGGCAGGTTAGAACATCAGTGGCTGACTGAGGCTATTTGATATGCAGGTCCTTGTAACTGTGCTTTCTGGCAACAATGGGGTGAGATCTCCACCTCAGCTTACCCGTTTACAAAAGCAGTGGTTAAAACCAGTCAATGCTTTTCACGAAAATACGCCATTCTAATTTTATTACTTTTCAGTTTTTGCCTTAAAAACACAGCTTATGAACCGCTCATTGGAATGAGTTCGTGGGATGTTATAAGTTATTTCATTACACACCTGTTCTCTGTAATCCCCATCTACAGCAACACTAAACCATGCGGAAAACGAAAATCTGTTCCGCACATATGTGTTGAACGGAAATCGTTGACGGACTATTTTTAAATAGAAGCGAAATTTCACTGACATTTTCTCCAAATCGTGTGCTTCAATTACCATTTTAATCGCTAGCGATAGCTAAAAATCATCCCCCGAGTTTCAATGTGTTCTATGTGCCAGCAGGCACATAGAACACATTGGAACTCAGAGGACGAAATAGTAACACGGGTTCCCCTCCCAAATTTGGTTGGCGATAAAATTAGTTTTTTTTGTTGATGGTTGTCAAATGAAGTGCCGAGTGTCCACATAATTGTTTTTATAGCAAGAGTGGAATGGGTTAGTCGATATGGCACCTGTGCCATCACGGAAGGAAAAACTGAAGACCTGTGGCCTCTCATTCTATCCTTCCACGCTGGCACTCGTGTCGTATCGATTAACCCACTCACACGCGTGTCTCGTTCTGTGTATTTTGTGATGCAACAAATGAAAATATTTAATTCTCAAGTGTTTTATTTTATTTTAGTTATTTATTTATTATTGTTATTGAATATTCGAGTATGTGCTCTTCTGGTTTTCCACAAGATGTGGAATTACGCCAGTATAGTTCACATCGAGGGTCTTGCATTGTTCTGACCTCCAATGTCTAGTTTAGGGTGTTAACTTTGGCAAGTCCAAAGGACTAGCAGTAAATTTATGACAACAACTGCCATCCCTATGGAGTGGTGAGTATTGCGGTGCTGTCCGTAAACCTATTCGATGTAGGGCATTCAGCAAAATCTCTCTTACTACAACTACCCAACTGGTACTGATACGACTATTACGACTACTACTACTAGTACTACTACTGCCAAATTACTACTACCAATACGTATGTACGGGACACCAAAAAAATACAATATCTTACCAGGGAGATATAAAATGAGGAACGACATGCGCCAGCCCCACCGCCCCCTTCGCAAAAGTAACACGATACCAAACATAGTTGTGAACTTGTTTGGACTATTTTCTGTTCTCCAAATGTGTTTTAAGCTTTTAAGTGTCTTAACTATTGTTAACTGATTGCCGTAGGCCTTAGGCAGACGGGTATCAATAAACACCAATTAAGGTATTGAAGGGTACGCTGGATATGAGCTATTTGCCACTCGGGTGGCAAATAGCTATTTCTCATTATTTAAGCTATTTGCCACACGGGAGGCAAATAGATGAAATAATGAAGAAAAGTTATTTGCCATTCGGGTAGCAAATAGACACTTCTGGTACACAGCGTAAGTAAACGCATTACGTGATACCTGTAACATGTGTAGTTACCAAATAAAGGCCATCAACTGCGCGTCCATCCCTCAAACGGCCCTGACAGTTATGGTTTGGCGCAAGTTTAGCCGTCCTGCGTTCACCGACCGCCTAAACTATGTTACCACTCTTTGAAAATCGTAGATATTCGCCCCTGTTTTACAAAGAGTCTTGCGATAGGGATATGTTTTTTGTTACACTTTATTAAAGCGCAGATTATTGTATTATCTTTAATTCTCAATACAAATAATGTATATGGTCTGTTTGCTGCGCACTGATTAATGACTGTGCAGAGCCCTCACACAATAAAAATTAACATGAATCAATATTCATCACGCGAATTACTACATATCTACCACAAACCCATTATCTTGTATAATAATAATGTGTACACGATGAACATTAATGGAAAATCTATAGAGACATTCATATTAACGAAGAATAGTGATTAACATTTGGCTAATTATTTTTTATTATTGATGATTAATTAATTTAACCTTTACCTAACACAAAGGCAGACGACATTTGAAAACAAAATTCTTGGATAACTAATTTTTTTGTGTGTCAAAACCATACCTTGTTTTTGAGACAAAAATTTTCAAAGTAATGAAAATTGAATGATGATTTTTGCGAATAGCGCTGGCCAGTTTTTGCCGTTACGTTGGGTAAAGGGTTAATATTCATCAGTTTGTACTGGGTGGTGTTTACTTGTATCCTTGGAGTAAACGCCGTTTAAACACGTGGCAAGGATGTGATGGGTGGGATGCTTACGTGGCATGCTCACCCTCACCTATTTCAAGAAAAAAATGATCCGGTTTGACAGAGCATAGTGAGCGCTGTCAATCAAGATATAATTGGTTAAATTCATAGTTAAACAAAAGAAAAACACAGCGATTGGAGAAAATATTAGTGCTAGGGGTTAAAGCATGAAGGCATGCTTTGATGACGTAGTTGGAATATTAGTCAGTCGGGATTATAGTAAAAAAAACCTCAAGACGTTTTTGAAAGTTATTTTTCAATGTATAAAATATACATGTAGTTGTCGAGACGCGGCATCGTATTTAATTAACACGCACTGTACGATAATCCAAATTGGTTATACTGGATCCATAACAGACCAAATCGGGTACTACACACCTCTATTTGTATGACCGACAGGGTGTGTGATATAAGTCCAAATATTAAATCTAGTCGCGTAAGAAATGCATTATTACACACAAGAACGAATCTATATCTGTACTTGCGGGAAAAAAGAAACGCAAGTTTTTTTCTGTGGTAAATATTTCAAATGTGTTATGGATGATTATTTCATTGTTTGGATTTTGATGTTATTTCTTCATTACTTAACACAGACAGCGTTTGCATGGATAACGTTCAAACGTGGGTACCCTACACCATTTCCTGATCAAAATCAATAGGGGGTGTGCCCACCCCGGGCTTCAGTCGCTGCTCTAACTCCCCTTACCATTGACCCCATCAAGTTGTTTATGGTCCTTTGTGGAATGTTCTTCCACTCCTGAAGAAGGTCTGCGTGAGCTGAGAGACGTTGTTTTGGATGTTGACTCGCTTCCTGACCATCTTGTCCAGCTCGTCCCACATATGCTCGATCGGGGACAAATCTGGACTGTTGGGTGGCTAATCGAGAACTTGGACATTGTCTTGGCTGGGGAAGTCACGACAAATCCTAGCATCGTGCGGCCTCGCATTATCCTACTGCAACGTAAGGTTACGTGCATGGATAGGAAGGGTGTGAGGCATGAGAACCTGATCCCGATATCTTACGGCTGTAAGATAGCCCTGGATGATCACCAGAGGTATTTTTACGCCATGAGAAATCCCCCAAAACATAACAGATCCTCAGCGAATCTGTCGTTTTCCTTAACGCACGCGTCAGAATATCGTTCACCTCGACGTCAATAGCAACGTTGTCGTCCATCTGATTTGTAAAGCGTGAATCGAGACTCGTCAGTAAATGGTATCACGGAACTAAATACCCCCCCCCCCCCCCAAACAATATGATCGCATCCCTTTCATTTTGGTATTCAAATATCTTCGTCAAGTATAGTCCTTCAGATAACTTTTTCTGATCCGAAAACAGGGGGTCATGCAACAAATAAGAGAGAAAAACTGACACAAAGGGAAGTACTGGTCACGTGCACATATTTTTCAGGGAATTCCCGACAAAAACACACAAAAAGTAAGTTGTATTTTTTACGTCCAAAAGTCATCAAATCACCCTCCTTTTTATCAGGAATATTCAACAATAATACAAGATGTCAATAGAATGTTTCAAACGTTTATTGAAACAATATATTTTCCCAAGGCTGTTTATTTTTAGAGATTGCATCATTTCCGAGTGCAACATTTTAAGGCGGTTAACTCTAATTTAAATATTTAGTTCTGCGATACGAAATAGCACACGTCTCCAGTGGGCCAAGTTAAACGATTTGGTGCTCTGCCCGCTGCCATTGCAATCGACGTTGACGACGCCAAGGTGTATGTTGCTGATCAACATAGGGACGTCGTGGCCTTTAATCGAACTCCTGCAACCGTTTCCTAACTGTTCTTGGACACACTCGACGACCACGAGCGCCTACAACCCGACTCGCCGTCTCCGTCGCCGTTTGAAATCGGTTTCGGAGGTGTGAGAGACGTATGCCTGTATCTTGACGTAGCCACGTAACGCGCGAACGTCCGCTCCTGGGACGGTTGGCTAATCTTTTTTGTGGCTATGAGACGTCCAACTAGACGAGCTATCGTTGACTCATGGACCCCCAGATTGCTGGGTGGCGATAAGGTGCGATTGGCCTTGCATAATTAGAGTAATAGCCCTACTCCTACCAACTTCGGCATTCGCGGTATTTTGCTTTTCAATCGAGTTGAACTGTTTTGCAAACGATGTGTACTGTTCAAAACTTCAGTTTAGTATGGTTTTCAAGCCCATGACACATGGGAGTGCCCCGGATGCACGCTTTGTCGAAAAATATGTGAAGGCATGCAGTGTCGCACATGGTCATGGTGGACTGAATTTTAACCAAAGACTCTTTAGACAGTACACTGTGGTAGCTATGTTTCAAACTTTACTGCATTTCGTCTACGGATAAAAAAATTATATTACCAAAACTGAACTTGCGTTTCTTTTTTTTCGCCAGTATAAGTCTCCAATCCAGATGACAATGCCCCGACTGTAAAAATTATTCTGGAGGTGTTACGCCCCCACCCTAAACCACTTAGCAACGCCCCTGAGTTTGACTAGCACCAGAAATTAGCCACGAAAATCGGTAATGCCGTGATTAAAATGATGACTGTGCCACGGCGTTTTCTACGACATTGCCAACTGCCGTCCAATTTCTGTGATTATAGAATCCTTGTCTGAATAACTAACTGAGAGGCATATGTGCACTTTAAAATCAATTGCGTTAAAAATTAACCCAAATCATCTGGGTTGAGTGAATATGAACTCAAATGGGTTCATATTCACTCAACCTGGTTGATTTGGGTTGATTTTTAACCCAACTGATTTTATAGTTTATGGGAATGTTAGAACAGTTGGATAGATTCTTGGCAAGGACGACAACCATGCGTTACTCCCACCCCAATATCTGAAGATAATAACGGTCTGTTCAACACTCAACCATGACATGAGAATGCATCCTACTGGGTTATGTTGACGCTGAAGGGTTGAATCCCCAGGAGATAATTACCAGACAGTAGATTACCTTGTCTTTATATAACTATCGGTAAAATCGTCCTTCAGCCGATTAATTAAAGTTGGAAAATTTTGTTTCATTGTTTGCTTTTTGTTGAAGCATTGTCCCATTTGCAGGTAGAATCAATTAAATTGGTCTGGTTAATTCTTCTTCACCATAGATATTCATTTCTATGGTATTATTATTTTTTATGCTTGTCAAATGAAACTGCCCGTAATTGTTTTCGAATGGGAAAATTATTTCCAAGAAGTCTTCCGGGCGGAAATAATTCCATACAAGTTTCTCACATCTTGCTTATTTGTTGCCAGAGAAACGCGTGCTGGAATTTGTAGTCGGTAACAGTGTGTTTTATGACACCTTGGATGCATTCGAAAAGTCACTGTCCTGGAATCTTCCTGGTGGGATTACAACACAGTGGAATATAAATGTTAAGGAGGTATAGACGCTTTACAAATATATGTTAGTGACCATTCGTAAAAAAGAACTGTAACAGGTGGTCTCAAAAAACAGGTTATGTATACACCAATATATGACGCCTGTCACGAATATCAGGATCAAAGCAACAACCACATCAACTAGGCCAAAAGCAATCGAAATTTTGTTTGAAGCACTTTAGACACTGTGGCAATGCTCGATGTTTAATTGCAAAATAGTGGCAGAGGTGTTATTGGTGAGTCTACTATAGTATAACTTCATGAACCCTTTTACTTATATCAAAGGACAGAGGCGGTGGAGCCAGGGGGCACAAGGGACACGTGCCCCTTCACTTTTTTCCATAGATATGTTTCGCAGTTACACAATAAGTTGAAATGGATGCATGCCAACGTGTCAATATACAGGCATTCCTGTAACATTATTTGCAAATCCAAACAATATTTAGCAAAAGAATCCCATTTTCGGTCTCTTCGGTCCGTTTCTTCTACTTCAACTATCTTCCAACCCGAAGGCTGGCCTTCGGGTTGGAAGATGGTTGAAGTAGAAGAAACGGACAGGACAGTGACCACTCAGTGACATATTCATCTAAATGAGAGACTATAGCGAGTCATGGTACATTTACCGATACACGATTATAACCTTTCTCACACTGGGTCGAACCATGGTAACACTGTAAATTTGTGCCCCTCCACTTTTATTGAGCTTCCGCTGCCCCTGTCAAAGGAAGCTTTTTCTATATATATTTCAGACATTTTTAACATTTTACCTGCCATAACGGTCATATCCGTTTTGGTCTATTTACAAAAATCTCCATTAAAATTTTATTTTTTGCAATTGTCGTCAGACGTATTGGGCAGTATGTTAACAATGTACGGTATTTGATTTGTTACCCGGATCAAATTTAAGAGTAAAGAAGTAAAATCTATTCCCTTTTTCGGAAAAATCGTTTCTTTTCATAAAAAAAACAGAACTTTTCACCGCGCCTTGGTGACTGAGATGTGCTGTATGTTGGTCCTAGGGAGGCGCTGAAAAACTTTGTTTCTACAGAGAATATAGAGAATTAGAAACAAATAATTGCTGGATTTAAAAGTGTAGCCAAGGATAATTTATTTTATAATTTAAGACAGTTTCGAAGGTGTATGTGATTAAAGATTAAGTCAGTAGTTAGGGAACTAAAATATGCCCAATGACGATCAGAAGCATTAGTAACATTTATTACATGAGTTGACGCCAATAGTTGAAAACTTGATTTCAACAGTGTTAAAAAGTAATTATGAGGGTGCCACCCATTATCCCATTACTTAACGAATCGTACGCATCCACCCGCGTAATTTACAAATTGCGCAGTTGAGAAAAATGTGTTTGTCAAAATATATCAACAAAACCATATCATGTGAACCCTCGTTGGAACGAGCTCGTCGAGCTCGTTCCAGCGAGTGGCCACATGTTATATTTTAGTTGATTTTTTTTAAAATTAAAAACCACTAATTAAAATAATAAATTTTGATTTCGTGTGTGTTGGGTAAAAGGTTAAACAGTTCAACAGTAAGCATATCTTTGAAAAGCCCAATGTCAATTTGTTGACGATTTTTCAGTTGTGTGCATTACGTTTGAACCTTTTCAACCAAAAATAATGAAAATACAAGGAAGATTTTGACAGTTATAATCATTACTATCACTTCAAGGTTGTTAACTTTGATGTTCTTCTTGCGCTTTGCGAGCACAACAAGCACTATGAACTGTCTTTTTAATCGGACAACTTCACGAGTAAACAGAAAAGCAAGCGTACAATGTTAGTAAGTCCTCCCTCAAGTCAAAATAAATAAGTAACCATTAGACAAATGGGAAAATCCTGCTGTGTATTCTATTTAAAAATGACCTTCGGAGTTCCTGTGTTGGTTTAATGCCATCATCTGGAAAGCCCATATTTATTATTTGGGCATGGACCAATTAACATTTTAGCGTTCAGCCCTGGGCAATGTGTTAAAATATCGAGTAATCAAGCCACAATTTAACTGAACAGACATGTACTTTTTGAAATGCATGAAAAAGCGCCCAGCAATGGCTTCTTAAATCCAGCCAGTTGATGATCGTTCCCCGCTAACTATTTTATAAATCGACGATCCTGTGTTCAGTAGTGGACCTAGAAGGTCGACAAAGTTAGTATATTCCATTAGCCACAACTTTATATTTACCGCCCATATACTTTACTACAGGATAAGGTGAATTAGGTATGGCCATTGTCGTGCCGCCACATACCTTTCCCTCATATTACTGCTTATTCACTCCTTTAAGAAACAGCACAATTATATTAGGATCTGTTGGGTTGGGAACCGACCTATGCCTTCTGGACTATGTGGACATGTGTTCATGCCCACCTGGTCCAGAGGACTTAGTTCGATCCTCAGCCGAGCAAATCTAGCAATATCATATACGTAAACTACCTTCCACTACCTACATATATTATTTGTTAACATACCTTGTATACATGTACCTCTCATATCATATCAATGATTTAGAGTGAATAAAAATCTTGAATCTTGAATGACATATGATCCTGTTCAGGAAAAGCGGATGTCGAGTTCAAAGATGATTCTTGCTGAATGTATCTATCCAGAAACTCTAGACTCAATGCAGCAACTTAAGTGAACTACAACGGTACTGTAGCGTACAGGGGAGCGCGGTGGCTCAGTAGGTAGAGGTGCAGGCTGCAAGCTGAGAGGTCCTCGGTTCGAATCCCACCTGCGCAACCGCGTTGTGTCCTTGGGCAAGACACTTCATCTCCATTGCCCGCGTGGGGGCACGATGGCGCCGTGTACTAAGGCGTACTGCACGTCGATGGTACGCATGTCTTCAACCAATCTAACCCTGTCTGCGCTGCAGTGCGGAGTTACGATGTTGGGGAGCTGACAGCTGCCCGTCGTTGCTCGGTGGTTCTCTCCGGGTACTCCGGCTTCCTCCACCCGTAAAATTGTCACGGTCATGATTAGCCATTGTGCATAAATATGTGACCTTAAACATCAATAAATAAATACTGTAGCGTACAGTAGTGCTTGTGATAAAAGTGTGTCATTGTTCTAATCTGTCGTTGCTCATATGTAACCGTGATCGGAGACGATAAAGTCACACAGAGAAAAATATCTAATTGCCCTCTGCCAATTGGTAAATGTTCGGACAAAACCTTGAAAACGTCAGAAGGAATTTTGTTGAATGCATTCTAAAATCAGTTGGGTTAAATATCAACCCAAATCAACTGGGCTGAGTGAATACAAACCCATTGGGGCTCATATTCACCCAAGCCAGTTGATTTGGGTTGATTTTTATCACAGCTTATTTTAGCGTGTGGAAATGGTTTTTCATGAAGTACTTTCCATACGACACAAAAGGAGAGAAAACTTCGCGGTGGATGTAAACTTATACAGGGAAATGTCCGAAAGGAAAAGCAGATGAATATCTTTACTATTTCGGCACTGATGTTGCAGGCAGCATCATCCAAGTCAGTTTTTAGAGGATATGGAATGAGTGTTTTTCTCATATAATATTTATGAAATGAGTCTAAGAATTTTCCGTTTTGGCGAGCCCAAACGGAAATTTCGGACGAGTTTCATAAATATTATATGAGGAAAACACTTATTTCATATTCTATTTATCATATGACACACACACGCACAAATTAGCCACTTAGTATGACTTTTTAACTCATCACCTAACTTGAGTTGCAGACAGCACTTGGAAAAAACATCCTCGTATAGTCGTATTACTAAACATTTTCATTTTTTGCTTCCAAAACATAGGTTATGACCCTCATTGGAACGAGCTCGTTCCAATGAGGAGTCATAACCTATGTTTTGGAAGCAAAAAGTGAAAAAAATTAAAAAAAATGAATGGCATTTTTCTTGTAGGTAAAAGATTAATACAATATAACCCACCCTAAATAGGACAGATAACGTAAATTCTCCCTACTGAAATTATACAAATGTGACCCAGTTGTATTTTGTTTAGCGAATCAAATTGTCCAGTTTTGAAATTGACCAATGAAAGCTCCCAACTCTAATTATGCAAATTATGAAAATGTGGCCCAGTTTTCTTTTGTTCAGCCAAGCAAATTGTCTAATTTTGAAAATGACCAATGAAATTGGCGGAAGGCTTTACTTATCACTGATTAATATGAAAACAAAATATCAAATGTTTTAAAGTGAACAAAACGGACGAGTCATATGATAAAAGGGTGTACATTTTGAAAGTGTGCATGTGATATGCTGGGCAGATTAATTAATATTTTCAGGCTGGAAATATTAAATGGTTCAATCTCAAACGAGCTATCATTTAACCCTTTACCTAACATGAAAAGCAGACACTTGCAAAAATAATTCTTGAATAACTAATTTTTTTCATTTTTTGTCTCAAAAACATAGGTTATGATCCCTCGTTGGAACGAGCTCGACGAGCTCGTTCCAACGAGGGGTCATAACCTATGTTTTTGAGACAAAAAATGAAAAAATAATGAAAATTAATTGGCGATTTTTGAGAATAGAGCTAGCCGGTTTTGGCCGTTACGTTAGGTAAAGGGTTAATATCAAAATGATTTCACGAGTAATGGAACTCAGTTGAAAAAACGAGCGTTCTTTTTGGCAACAAACCTCATATACATCTCAGTCGGTTAAAACCTTCATAAATCAAAGACTTGGGGAAATTTAGAAACAAAACATCGCGACTGTCTTCGTTGTATACAATCGTGTTATTTTTCTCAGAAGCTTCTCAAAGACGAAAAAGATACAACTACATTCAGTTTTGCTGTAGATTTGTTATAGCGCTGCCTTGTGCTGTGGTGTTCACAAAAGAACCTATCGCTGAAGTTAAAGAAGGATCAACTGTGATGCTCATAAAAAAATGTTTCTCCAATGTTGAAGAAACTTTTGTCATAGAAATAATGCAGGCCAAAAAATCAAGATCTTGTTGCCTTCACCAGAGCTTTCCTTTCATTTAAAATGACAGAACAATAAAAACAACCACAGTCCGTTCTGCTGTGAGGCTGTAGGTATACACCTGGAACTTAATTAAGCACCCCCTGTTTGTTTGGGAGTGGTGTTAATAGAAACTGTCATTACTTTCATGCTATCTTTCAGATGGCCAAAAGTGATTGTTTGCGGAAAGAATGGTCTATTGTTAAATGAAAAACAACAGAATGATGAAAATATGCATTATTTTAATGCCGCTAATTGCACATAACTGTCACTAATGTTTATTTTATAGAAAAATGCTCTCGACAAGTATGGTGCTGGAATGGTCCATGATGAAACAATGCCGGTAATTACTGACAAAAAATGTAACTTGTGATCTCCTGAATACAATAGCAGTGTCTGACGTCAGTAACGAGTGTATCCACCACGTGCCCGGATGACAGCCCGAACCCTCCTCCTAATGCTACCAGTGAGCCTTCTGGTACGGACCAGAGGCAGCTACTGCCACTCCTCATGCAATGCAGCTTCCAAATCGACCAAATTCTGTACAGGCGGATCCCTTGCTTGCACACGACGTCCAAGAAAGTCCCAGATGTGTTCTAAGGGATTCAAATCGGGGCTCATTGCAGTCCAAGGTAATGTTATAATAGCGTTGTTCTGAAGGAGTGCTCTCACAGCATGGGAACGATGTGGCCTTGCATTGTCGTCCATGAATACAGGGCGAGTAGCCAACGAGTGGTTGTCAAAATCAGGTACGACAACAGGATTGAGAATGTCCCGGATGTACTGATGACCACTGAGATTCCCACGTACAGTTCCCATATCAAGCTTTCAATCATGAGAGAGGCATCAACAGATCAGTATTGATCTTCCGCCATGAGGAACAGTAGGTCTGATGTCTCTGGGCACGTAAGCAGTATTTCTATGCCTCCACACTCTCATGCGACCATCTGTGATGTGAAGCAGGAACCTACTCTCATCTGACCAATGGACTCTCCTCCACATTCTGAGATTCCAGTGTTGTCGTGCCATACAACACTCCAAACGTCGTTTTTGATGCTGGTCGGACAGAGCTGGACACTTGATGGCCCTTCTGGACCTCATACCCAGTGCTTTGAGACGGTTTCGGACAGTTCTGTTGCAAAACTTGCCTGTTGGGGGCCAATGGCGTTTCAAAACCCCACTTGAAGCATAGGCTTCACGCCTAACGAGGCGTGCCAGACTCCGATCTTCCCGAGGAGAGGTATTTTGGGGTTGTCCAGGCTTTGGTCGGTCCTTAACATCGTTTGCTTGTTGATGTTTTCGGACAAATCTCCTGATAACAGAATGACTATAGCCAACTTGCCTTCCAATAGCTTTGAATGACATGCCTGTCACATGCATTCCAATGATTTGCCATCTTAGTGCCTCTGGCAGTCTCATCCTTGCCATATCAACATTTATTGATAAAAGAAGTGACACATTTTCTTGTTTCATACCCAGATATTGCATGTGGCTGATAGTGTTTTTGTCACATTCGTAGGAAGCATGCTTCACGTGGGCGAGGGTATGTGTTTGGGTTCGCTATCAACCAGAAACATCGTGTTTCATTAGATGAAATGTACTGCAAGACATAGCAATCATAAAACATAATAATCAGTAACAGCAACTTCACTGTCATGAAACTTTTCAGGGGGTGCTTAATTAAGTTCCAGGTGTTATATTATGGTGATGTATTGTTCGTAACAAAACATATCTCCAAGGGCGAAGAAACATTCAGCACCAAAGGGAAAACAAGAAAACAAGACCATCCACCTTCGTTGTCGTTATTGTGGTCTTACTTGTTTAAGGATGTTGACGAGGAGGAAAAGGCTCGTGATCGGCGTATTTTGCGTCTGACGGAATCATTCAACCCTACTTATAAACTTTGTTTTCGTGTCTCATTGTATTTCCAACTCTTAACTGGGAGAGGCTAACCTATTTTGTTGGAATGTGTTCAGACACTCTCCTATAAATTGTATCAAGGGATATCCATACAGCCTACATTATTTCACTTTAAATATGATAAAAAGTGCATCCAAAGAATATGAAGTCTTTTAGTTGCAGTACCTACTCTTTCGAATGTAGCACTAACATGGGTTTCCAGCACTCAACCGGTTAACTGCCTAAAGCAAACTTGAAACTTCAGTCCACACACTCTCAAACGTTTTATGCCTTCACGACAAATATGTGTGCTTAAGTCATATTTTCTGTACCTTGTCTTTGATACTGATGCTTTCATAAACAGTGACAGGCAGCCAAATACAAGCAACAGTAGCTCCTATATGACGTCCTATGTTGTAGCGTCATTGCACACTGTGTGTAATCAATTACATGTGTAAGGTTGATTGGACCTGGACAGATTTTGAATAAATGACATATAAATGTCACTTTCTGGTTGTGACGTGTACTGCACACGGTGTGATCCTGCTGGACATTTGACGTCTAAAATTGTATCGAAAGCATGACGCATTACTTGTGCCCACGTAAGCCACAAAATAAACAGGGGTGTCACCACGTTCAACTTTACGAACAAAATATTTTATTGAGGTCTGTTTGAAATGCCGAATGTTTCTTATAGAAAGCGTTGGGAATAAAGCTGACTTTAGACCTGAATTATTAAATGTTCGAACTTTCCAATTTCTGGAGTCGTTATAATGTTCCTTGATGATATAATTCCTATTTTTGATTTCATCTGGCGTATTCAATTGTTAAATACACCTTGTAATAAATAATAAAGAGATGAGTACAGCGGTCAATTGATCTGAGTTGTCTTATTCCCTCCCGTTGCCGTGATCAGATTGGTCAGATCAAACTCGACGCGTGCGACTTTTGTTTGGTCTGGCTGGTCGGATCTCGGCAATAAAGATTATTACCACAGTCAGTTGATCTGGTTTGTTATTTACCGCCGAGTTGACGGCAGCAGATTAGCAGGATCAAAGAAGACGACACAGGCGTCATGTTTGATCCAGCTGATCTTGTCTCGTCAACGACACGGAACATGATTACCCAGCATGACTGACTGTTGTGATAATCTGTGTATTATATGAGCGTGGATATTTAAAAATTGAATACAACATCCGAAATATACTGAGTCAAAAAAGAAAGTATAATAAACTTTGAGCAGCAATTTTTTTCGTATTATCGACTTTAATCCCAAACAAATTATTCTAAATTCATATTTCGAGTATAGCTGTATGAATTTGCATAATTTCATGTTCTTACTGTTGTCAGCGTCACATCAGGACGTCGCAATTCAGACATGGGATGAAATTAAAAGTTCACGCATGCAGTCAATAGCGTGTATATCCACCGTTTGCCTCTTGGGTGGCAAGACATCGACGGCGCATGGACCTGGTAAGTCTCTGGATGTCACCATGTGGTATTGCGTTCCACTCCTGCCTTAAAACATTACGTAAATCGCCTAACGTCTGAAGATCATGAAGTCGTACCAGACGGTCCAGTTGGTCCCAAAGATGCTCGATTGGCGATAAATCTGGCGAAAGTGGGGGCCAGGAAAGAGTTTCGATGCTCTGCTCCTCAAAAAAGTCACGACAGATACGCGCCACGTGACATCGGGCATTGGCATTGTCTTGCTGGAAAAACTTCAATCCGACGTTGGCGTTGAACAACAGGACAACAACAGTGTTCAGAATTTCGTCCCTATATCGCTTTCCATTCAGATTACAATCGATGAAGATCACCTGCGTTCGATGGTGTAAGGAAATTCCTGCCCAGACCATTACACTACCCCGCCGAAACGGTAAATTCCTGCCCAAACCATTACACTACCCCACCGAAACGGTCGCATTCCGGCACGCAAGCATCAGAAAATCGTTCACCTCGTCGGCGATACACCCTTGCCCTACCATCAGCGCGCTGCAGACAAAGTCGTGATTCATAACTAAAAAGAACTGTGCTCCAACGCTGCTGGGTCCAGCGAACCCGCTGACGTACCCATTCCATTCTGACGGTACGATGTCGGTGGGTAAGGATTGGTCCGTGGTATGGACGCCTACTGCAGATGCCGCGTTCAGCGAGTCTGTTGCGGACAGTTTGTTCTCTGATTCTATTGTTAGTTCTACCAGGAGTAATTGCTGCTGTCCTCGTCGCCGGGAGGAAGTGATCCCGCAAGTGAGACGTCCTGATGTACCGGTCTTGTGCAGGGGTCG
Organism: Pictodentalium vernedei; assembly: GCA_031216915.1. Taxonomy (NCBI): domain Eukaryota; kingdom Metazoa; phylum Mollusca; class Scaphopoda; order Dentaliida; family Dentaliidae; genus Pictodentalium; species Pictodentalium vernedei. The sequence continues at coordinate 162,274,803 of CM062291.1, read as the reverse complement.
TAACTCTTGGTCGACCTGAACGCGGTCGGTCGGCAGTAGATCCAGTGGTTCCAATGAGACGGTAAATAGTGGCCACAGTGACTCTGAACTCAGCAGCGAGCTCATCTGGAGGTATCCCAGCCTCATGCATACCAATGGCATGCAACCTCTGATTTTCGGTTAACCTTTGCATTTTTAAAATGTCAGAAGACAAAAACTAGCGTGTTTTCTCAATAACCCAGGCTCTCTAGCACCACATAACACAAAGAAAACCGTCAGTCACCAATTCATTTGACATTCTCGGGTAGCACGTGCTATTTTGAAAACCGTAGCAAAATTGTATACGGTTGGGTGGACAACAACAACATGTCATTAAACTCTTTGCACGACTTCTTGTCCACAAAAATGCAACATTAGAACTATTATATTTCATCATTTATGCTGTTTTTCACATTTGTTTCTATTATACTTTCTTTTTTGACTCGGTATAAAAACAAAAAGGAAATAATTATGGAATGTTTGTCCAGAGTGTTCGGTGTGAAGGCACTAGAGTTTTCACTTCGCGGATTGACGACACGTGAGCTTCTTTTGAGACACACATGATACGGATTTGAAAAAGTTGAGACTCGTTCTCCGGCAAGGCAGAATTTTGGACAAACTAGCGTATATTGAGGAGCTAATTTGTGGCAGTCATTAATAAATTTGAATATCGACGACCAAGAATAATTGTCTGTTGTAATAATACGCGTGTAATTTATTCACAATTTTCCACTACTCAGAAAGGGAGGGGGGCGTAATTAGGTCACATAATTATACATAACTATTGATACGCGAATTGATTTTGTTTTCGTACACGCCACGTACAGTTGAGTTGTTTGTTCCAATATACTGTCAACCCTAATTTAGAAACTAATAAATCAAAATACGGCGTGATCGATGTGAAACTGTTCCCATTTATTATAGACGTAACAAACATACGCTATCTTATTGCTGCCATTTAAGCGACGTGTTTTAAACTACAGAAATCTATAAGAAACAAAACACAAAGGCGTAGGAAGGGAATTAGTGCATACCTTTTGGGTATGGACCACCAAGTTGCAGAATGAATATCGGTGGGAAGTCAGTTTTATTGTATAGTAAATTATGTATTGGTCTGTAATTACAGTGTCAAGTGTCTTTTGTGTTGACAATTAAGTTTATTTTAACACTTCGATTTGTATGTCCTGTTTTGTACAAGGACGTAGTACAGGAGTCTTTACGACACCGCGAATTTTCAAAATTTCATTAGATTCGGGGGCGCGGGGGCGCGGTGGCGTTGTGGTAACCGGTTCTCGTCAGATCACCGAGGTTAAGCAACGTCGAGCCCTGTTTGTCCTCGGATGGGTGACCGTCTGAGCGATCGATTCGGTGCTGCAGTGCGGAGTTACGATGTTGGGGAGCTGGCAGCTGCTCGTCGTTGCTCTGTGGTTCTCTCCTGGTACTCCGGCTTCCTCCACCTGTAAAACTGTCACGGTCATGATAAGCCATTGTGCATAAGTATGTGACCTTAAACACAAATAAATAAATAAATAATTCATTAGATTCGAAATAGCTCCACTGATTCTATTCGACTCGAGTCTGGTTGAGTCGGGAATTTTCGAATCGTTGAGATATTCTCAAAATCCTACCAAATGTCTCCTCTTCAACTCTTCTTCTATCATCAGGTCTCCAACGGGCGACCTGATGATAGGACAAGAGTTCAAAGAAGTTCTGCCGTCGAAGGATTAGTTAGTGTTCGTTTCTGGAATATTTCGCTTTTTATTGACTTGACCAAACAGATGATTTGAATGCAACACTTGATTGGAGACTGGTAATACTTATCGTTGTAAGTGGGGTGCAATATCTACTGTAAGATTCGATTCGAAACCTTTTGCCTAATTCGATTCGGGATTCGATTCTATCCGAAATTTCAGATTCGCCAGGCCCTAGAATTCGGTCTTTGATCTGTACACACTGGATGCAGCTCGAGTAATGCGACTTATTTATGATTAACAGTTTTATCAGTTTGCAAGTTTGACGCAGCGAAATTGTGTAATTTTAACGGAGACAGTGGTGAATTTTATTTATTTATTTATTTATTTATTTATTTATTTATTTATTTATTTATTGGGGTTTAACGACAGCCAGGGTCACCTCGTGTCGGACACCTTTACGGGTGGAGCAAGCCAGAGTAGCCGGAGAGAAACACCGAGCAACGGTGAGCAACTGCCGGACTCTCCAACGTACCAACTCTACACCAGCAGGGTTAATATTGGTTGAAGACAAGTGCACCTTCGACGTGCAGTACGTCTGAGTACTCAGCGTCACTGTGCTCCCGCGTGGGCAATCGGGATTAAGTTCCTTGCCCAAGGACATAATGCAGTTGCCCCTGGTAGGGTTCGAACCGAGGACCTTTCGTTCAATATCATGACCACTGAGCCACCGCGATCCCTGCAATGTATAACAAGCAAGCACTAATTACAATTCTGAAGCAATAATTCGTTGTTTCCATTTGCAATTTAGTCGGGATGTTGTCAATGTATTTGTCTTCGTTTTACAGCAAAAACAGGGGCGTAAGGTGAGGGTAAGGGTGTGAGTGTGACTTCTCTCCCCCAAACATTTCTCCAGTCGGGGCATTTTCGTTTGGATTGAAGTCACTCTTTTACCAGTAATCATCCAGAGGCGGCGGAAGCTCGATAAAAGTGGAGGGGCACACGTTTTCAAGGCTACCATGCTTCAGCCAAATGGGAGGAAAAGTTACAATCGTATGTTGGTAAATGTACCGTGGCACACTATAGTGTTTTGTTTAGCTGGGCATGCCGCGGTGTGGTCACTGTCCTGTCCATTTCTTTTACTTTAATCATCTTCCAACCCGAAGGCTACACTGCAAAAAATATAGGTTCTCTTAAGAACCAAAACTGGTTCTAATCTTGTCCCTGAGATGGAACCAGTTCAATTTAAACAGTATTTATTTCAAATCAAATAAATTTATAAAGATCAACATTAAATATTAACAGAATTAAACATAAATTGAGGGGGTTTCAGCCGTAAGTTTAGAGCTTATACGAGGTTGTCTCAAATAATTATTAAGCAAATGAGATATAAACAGTTGGCATATCGAACCAGTTTTGGCGACTGCGTTGTTTGGCGACTGCGTTGAATAAGCTCCAAGTTTACTGCTGAATCTACTTCAGTTCATGTAATATTCTGTTAAAATTGAATGCTAATCTTGGTACATTTATTTGATTTGAAATAAATACTGTTTAAACTAAACTGGTTCCATCTCAGGGACAAGATTAGAACCAGCTTGGGTTCTAAAGAGAACCTATATTTTTTGCAGTGTAGGCTTCGGGTTGGAAGATGGTCGCAGTAGAAGAAACGGACCGAAGGTGAGATTTATTGCCAAATGTTATTTGGATTTGCAAATAATATATTTCAGAAATGCTTCTATATTGGCACGTTTTAACTCATTGTGTAAACACGCAACCTTTTCGTGGAACAAAGTGGAGGGCCACGTGTCCCCTGCCCCCCCCCCCTCCCCCCCCCCCCGGTTCCGCCGCCTCTGTACTCATCTACTTTCTTTAGAGACCAGATACTTGGTCTAATGTCACAAACGCAGTCGGTCAGAGAAATGGATGATGGTTTGAGCTGATGGGGGCCAGTCTGACCAATTTGGAGTACGCCATGTGCTAATCAAATAAGAAATTGAGAACCCCAAACTCCAGGCGTCATAAATATTGCATGCAGTTGCTCACAAATAATGATCCAAGAACTCTTTAAATTTTAATCCCGTCAAACTGACATCCCAAATACAATACCAGATCATCAATGTAAGCCTTCAATAAAGGCAAGCCCTGATGATGTGGTTCGAATATTTATCAGTCGAGGCTTGAGCCATCACAGTCGGGACAAATCAGATTTACACCCCCACCCCCCCCACCCCACCCCCTCCCAATCTGACATCATTGCGACGCCCCTGCATGGAAGTTATCCACCTTAAACTTAGAGCCAACGGTTAATTGTGTACCTTATCACGTATAATGTTAGTATTCTATAAAACGATATTGATCGAATAATGAATTATTAATTTACAAACCTTCTGCGGGATGCCACATGTTATCTCGGGTATCAAATCGTGATATGCGAAACGGATATCCTTAGTTATGTACATACAGACTGGAGCTCCCGGATGTTGGTTAGAGACCAATAAAAACACGTGAAATTGTATCTTTGTTGTTAAAGATTTATATCCCGCAAATTGGTTTCATTGATATTAACTTAACTCCAACCGAGGGAACTGGAAAGGAATAGTCCCCCAATTTTCCCGAGAAATATCAATCCCATATACATTCATGCCCTAAATCCCTGAAACTGGTTCATGAACTCTCGCCCTGATATTTCTTGTGTCGTTTTGCTATGGTTATTCCTTCACTTTATGGACACTTAACCCGTTCAACTCTAGTGGTATCTTCTATGTCAGTTCAATGGCAGTAATTAGAAGAGTCCATATTCATTATTTGGGGTAGACCAATCAATATTTTCAACGTGCAGCCTCGGAGCTGCACGTTGAAAATATCGATTGGTCTATCCCACACATTTACTGAACAGCCATCCTATTTAATGACGTTATGACGTATCATGTTGCTGGCCGGAAAAACGGCCGCTAGGATTCAAAGGGTTAAGCCTTCAAACGTACCCACGATGCCCCAGTTGGCATAAGAAGTTATTTTTCCTCGGGGAAGATTTTGGACCTTCACCTATGGGAATACACAATTTTAACCCGACAAATGAAGAGTGCCATTGGTGACAGAAAAATATTTTGTTCCCCACTTCATTTGGTCTGGCCACGCCCCTGAAACTGATCCTCTCAAGATTCAGCATTGTAACTAGTGTGGTTATCATGCCATATTTCTCATATGTACTCAACTGAAAAATAATAAAGATGACTTCAGTATTTTCTTGAATCTGTTATATAAATGGGAAGTCTGGAATTTCGTCCTGTAATTCCGTCCAGCAAGATATTTCAGTTTTGATTATCTACCTTGGTCGGGAATGGGTCTGTTTTTCGTCCCACCGCCGGGCCTTCGCGTCCTGGAGCAGACAGGCCCATTAGTTTATTATAAAGTAGAGGACTGAGTGTTGTGAAACAGTCATGACATAATCGGTCTTTTATCAGAAACAATATTTCAGGGATGTTATTTTTGCTTCAATTTGTCGGCGTTAACATTTACTTAGGTCCTAGTGGTATACCGGAGATACCGCATTCTGGGTTTTTTTTTTTTTAAAAAAACTACGCGCAGAAAGACATTTTATGTAATTTAAATCGAGTCGATGTATCCTTGCGCCCTGGATAAAAAGTGTTAGAGTCAATGGAGTGTCCATTACATTTGAGCGTAAAGGTCCCCTCGACGGTATTACGCATATTAAATCCGTTTGGGTTTGTACTTACATAGTATTACCAGTTGCCAAAAACACTGTCGTCAACATCACGACGAAGTAAAGTATTTAATTACTTCTGTGAACGGGCGCAGCTTCGAAAATCTACCTTTCTAATTCCGCACATGCGTGGAATGCTGCTTCCGTTAATAGAGATGTGCATTTTGTCGAGACGTTTGTACTTGTATTGGCAACATTATATGTTTGTTGTAAGATAAACATTTTTCTACCATGATTGCTGTGTGTATTCAAGGTGACCCAATAGAATACAGGAATTGGAAAATGTGTTCGGAAAACCAGGCAAGGACCCGGCCTACAGCATTTAACCCTTTACCCAACGCAGACGATATCAAAATTTATTATTTTAAATATCATTTTTTTTTCAAAAAATTTCAACAAAACCATATCATGTGACCCCTCTTTGGGACGAGCTCCACGAGCTCGTTCCAAAGAGGGGTCACATGATATGGTTTTGTTGAAATTTTTCGAAATCGAAAAATAATATTTTTTCAGCTGCTGAATTTGCATATTACGCGGGCGGATGCGGGCGGATGCGGGCGATTCGTTGGTTAAAGGGTTAAGAACGCATCTGAATGCTCATGGCGCTATGGTAGAGCCGTTTCTTGGTATAAATACTCTGAAGATACCTCTTGGTGAAATTAGCGGTTAAATGAACATTCCGGAATATTTGGAATGAAGTAGCCTACGAACAATCATGCCTCCTGTTAGAACATTGAACAGTGTTTTTCGCGGAGACTCCCAACAAAAAGTGACTTAACACTGTAACATCAGCAAATATGTACAAATTGTGATTATATAACATGTGGCGTGGAATGTTAGAACAGTTGACATATAGGCTAACAAAATTATCGGTTAAAGAGTTTATGAATGACTGAAAAAATAATCAGTCAGAGCGATTACTGGCGTGTTATGAATTTGGTATTATTGTTTCAGAAACATGTTAACGATGGATGGATTAAAAGCGTTTGAAAAGCCGATTTCGGTCTAATTGACTACACAGTTAATCTTGTTGTGAAAAAAGCACTCGAGTTGTTGTCAAATCTCCCAGCTAAGTGTCACCTGTTAAAAGTAGATTCGAAATAAAAACATCAGTCCCACGCGATAAAATAAACAGGCTGCCAAAGATGATATTTTTCTTTAAATATCTAAACTGTAATCACTTAATTCACGTTTAATCGAGGTATAAATACAAATCACACCTCGGTTAGGGTACCAGGAACAGGAGTCAACGACGCAACGATTCATTCTCACGTAGCCAGCATTTTGAAATTAGCTAGCAACATTTTCCATTTCACACCTTTAGGAGATTTGATTATGGTCTATTTCTGATTAAAATTAAAACCTTCAGCTCAGCAAAACATAATATTTTTTTGTTGAACTGTTTTCAATGAAAAAAGACTTTTGGCTTGGCAATTAGTTGTAAAAACACAGGTGTTCTTTGAACCTAGTCATTGTTTTATCTGTTTTTGATAGTTTTGATAGGTTTGAGATGACTTCAATACTTTATTATAAACTGTTGCTTTTATCTTTTTTGCTTAGAAGATTTATTGTTTATTCAATAAACCTATATAAGTAAAGAATCAGACAAAATATGATCATAAATTTATCATGGCCACTGCACAGATTGATGTTAATTTCTTGGAAAATGGTAGAGGTGGTCACTTTTTGATTCATGCTGGCTATAAATTTTCAATTCGGACAAGAAGAAATGAAAGGTGTTATTGGAGATGTGTAATTCGTGACTGCAGAGCCAAAATTGTTACCGTGGATAACATTCCAGTGTCAATAGGACAAGATCACAATCATGATAGTGACAATATGGCCCTTGCTGCCAGTGCTTTTCTAAATAAAGTTAAAAAAAGATGCCGTGATGAGGTTTCTCCCATTCCAAGAATATACGACGAAGAACTTGGCAGTCTCAGAGATAATGAGTTTGATGAAGTGACTGCAGATATGATAAAAAAAATTCCAACATTTGACAGTTGTAAAGCTGCCTTGTATAGAAGTCGTGCAAAAGTGTTGCCCAAATTACCAAAAACACAAAGAGAGATAGAGTTAAATAATTCCTGGAAAGAAACATCAGCTGGAGAAAGATTTTTATTGTGTGATAATACCAGTGAACAGGGTCATAGAATTATCATTTTTGGCACTGATGAAAATCTGAAACAATTGTGTGATTCACCTGTTGTGTTTGGAGATGGAACATTTTATTCGTGTCCTGGCTTATTTTACCAGCTGTATACCCTTCATGGTAGAATTGAAGGATCAGTATTTCCATTAATATTTGGCTTTGTGTGGGCATTCACACCCAAATATATTTTCATTAGTGACTTTATTAAAGCAAATCCAGGCAACAAATGAGGCCAGAATTATTCAGCTGCAAGCTGGGGGAGTACCACGCCCCAAAAAAGAAAATACAGGCAATTGGATTCTCGTCTTTCATTGCTGAAAACCCGCCTACAAATGGGAGAAATTGACATTATGACATATGCAGATAAGGCTTCAGATTTAGTTCATTTAGAATAAATTTGGTGCTAGATTTTACTTGCAGTGCTCAATGTTCAGTGTTGTGTATCTTCTGATTTTTGTTTTTGCATTTATACCACTGTGAATAAAGGATTGTTTGTCCTTAACATATCTGTTCTTCTCTATTGAAAAATTCTAAGGGAACCTGAGAGAAAATTTATAATCACCAAATATGAAACAGAGTATAGCTTAATTGGGGATTAACACCTATTGTTCTCCTTAACATCAATTCTCACTCAGCCAACATTTTTCAGCTTATCTGGTTACCCCAAAATTAAAAATGTTGGCTCCGTGAGAAGACACCGACGCAACGATGCATGTTGTAGTTTTTCCTATATTTCAGTCGCGCCTACGCCGTACGTGGAATACCCGAAAAACACCAGCTTTGGTCGTTCATTCCTGACCACCGTTTTCCACCCTCATTGTGTTCTGTCTTATTATCACACGATCGTTTCTTCGTGTTAAATATAAATATACACGCGTGTAATATCGTCATATGAAATGACGTCACCACTCTCTTTGTGTGATTCGAAACAATCGCAATAAAATATGCATTCTTTTGTTTTCAGTTTACACGTTGTTAACTCAATCATGTGATAAAAGGATATAGCACTCGTCCTATTTTATATGGAATTTATGGATGTGTCACTCGAGAACGTCTGTTACGACCCGTAATGTAATAAATGCCCATAATGTAATACCTACCCATAATGTAATACAAAAACGACCCATAAAGTAATACGAACCCATAATGTAATAAAAAACGACCCATAATGTAATAAATGTAATAACGTGTAATAAATGTTTGGTACCCATAATGTAATAAAAAATTTTAAAAATTAGATACAAATTACACTTTTCCAGGCCCGTAATGTAATAAAATTCTAAGTTTGATTTTTGTTTTTTCTCTTTACTCCAGCAGTGCGTTCGGCTACTTATGACACATCCTACCCCTTCATCAATGCTGCCAATGGCCCCTATGCCGTACACAGCCAACATGTGTGGGTGTGTTGGGATTATGATGGAGAGTATTCCGGGACCTGGGGCGGGTATACTCTGCTCTGAGTGGCAGGCATTATCCCTCTTCTATTTGTACCACCCGCGCAAACGTCTTCCTCAATAGCCTCTACTGCCCTGCCACAACCATATAGGTCTACCTTACCAGACATTCAGTAATTTTGATTCCAGGATGGTCATTTATAACTGCAATCATCATATTCGACCGGCTGTTCACTTGCACGAAAGCAATGTGGGTAGCAGGTTCCTACTGTTAATAAATGCAAGTAACTCTGGCCAAAGTTGCTGGGGCAAAGGGTGGAGTGGGTGCCGTGGGATTTGGGTGCACCAAGACTGGATAGTGGCGGGGGGGGGGGGGGGGGGTAGTGTGGGATACAAGGAAAAAATGGACCAGAAGCAAGACGTTGAGTCAAGCGGCGCAGAGGAATATCGGGAGGCGATATGGTAGGTGTACTGGTATTGGGATAGGGGATATCCTATAGATCGATGGGATTTGGATTAGGCTACTTTCCTCCAAATTAAGCGTACGATCTATCCTCTGTCTCTCCAGTTTTCACTACCTGAACAAATTAGTCATTTCCCTGTACTGTACTACTATAAGTTTATGTCACACCCGCCGCACCTGGAAACCAATGAGCCCGATCCCAGGATGACACTTAATAACGATCACATTATATTCCCGATCCTGTGATAACATGTGTCAAGTAATATTATTAGTCCACCACACGGCCTTCCACTTAAACTACCTACAGTCATGGCAGTTCCTGGCGGTTGGCAGGGACTTCCTGCCAACCGCCTACTCTATCACATCGACTATTCGCGTGTTCATCTCCGCTATTGTGCCATCTTCTCCTAAGTTACACTCAAACAACATACATAGCTAGACACGAGGAGTAACATGGGCGTATCCGTTTGACCGGGTGTGTGACCTTTACCATCAAACCGGAAACCTTGAACCTGTGTATCGGCTCCTGCTGGGCGATTGTCCTGAAACTTGGTGTGTGGTTCGGGCGCCCAACAATTTCGCCACACCCGATGCCCGTCATGTGTGACCTTGATATTCAAACCGTTGACCTTGTGAATATCAATCAAGGTCACACATGACGGACATCGGGTGTGGCAAAATTGTTGGGCGCCCGAACCACACACCAAGTTTCATAAAAATCGACCCATACACAGGTTCAAGGTCACCGGTTTGATGGTGGTCAAGGTCACACCTCACGGTCAAACGGATATGCCCATGTTACACCTGGTGTTTAGCTACGTATGTTGTTTGAGTGTAGCCTAGGAGAAGATTGCACAATAGCGGGGATGAACACGCGAATAGTCGATGTGATAGAGTATGCGGTTGGCAGAAAGTTCCTGCCAACCGCCAGGAACTGTCAGGAAATGTAGGTGGTTTAAGTGGTAGTCCCCCACAGCTCAGAAAATGCTGTGGAATGCTTTTCCAATCAACATAATCTCAAGAACTACCAAAACTACTCTCTATTATAGATCTGCATTCGTCCTGTGCATACTATGAGTGGTGCCACACCACTGGTGAAATTTATTTGAGAATGCAATCCCCTGACCTCAATACAAAGAGGCTGCTTTGTACAACCAAGTGATGTGCACATTAACTCGACTCAGTTGCTGGTCACAGCCACAGGTGAACATGACATACTCTTAACCAATCTTCTCGCAAAGGTGGCCTGCGTGGATGATAGCAGTCTACAAGGCGTTTAACTTGCTTCGGTTCATATCAATTAAGGGTGTTCAATCTGTGGTGTGTTGAGGTTTTAGAAAAATAACACTGAGAGGAGTTGAAACCATTTCACTCAGGGCTGTCACTATTGAAACTGATACAATTTTTATTGAAAATGTAAGGTCTTTCTTGCATGTGCGAAGTGCAAACTATTTGACTGGAAAGCATTTGATAATATTACTTGACACATGTGATCACAGGACCGGGAATATGATGTGGTCGTTATTAAGTGTGGTCCTGGGCTCGGGCTCATTGGTTTCAAGGTGCGGAGGGTGCGACATGAACTTATAGTAGTACAGTACAGGGAAATTACTAATTTGTTTAGGTAGTGAAAATTGGAGAGACAGAGGATAGATTGTACGCTTAATTTGGAGCAAAGTAGCCTAATCCAAATCCCATCGAGCTATAGGATATCCCCCCATTCCAATACCAGTACACTCACCATATCGCATTCCAATACCAGTACACTCACCATATCGCCTCCCGATATTCCTCTGCGCCGGTTGACTCAACGTCTTGCTTCTGTTCTATCTTTTCCTTGTATCCCACACTATACGCCCCCCCCCCCCCCCCCACTATCCGGTTATTGTGCACCCAAACCCCACTGCATCCCACTACACCCTCTGCCTCAGCAACTTTGGCCAGAATTGCTTGCACTTATTAACAGTATAGGAACCTGCTACCCGCATTGCTTTTATGCAAGTGAACAGCCGGTCGAATATGACGATTGCAGTTATAAATGACCATCCTGGAATCAAAATTATTGAATGTCTTGTAAGGTAGACCTATATGATTGTGGCAGGGCAGTAGAGGCTATCGAGGAAGTCGTTTGCGTGGGTGGTACAAATGGAAGAGAGATAATGCCTGTCACTCATAGCAGAGTATACCAGCCCCAGGTCCCGGAATACTCTCTATCGTAATCCCAACACACCCACACATGTTGGCTGTGTACGGCATAGGGGCCATTGGCAGCATTGATGAAGGCGCAGGATGTGTCATAAGTAGCCGAACGCACTGCTGGAGTAAAGAGAAAAAACAAAAATCAAGCTTAGAATTTTATTACATTACGGGCCTGGAAAAGTGTAATTTGTATCTAATTTTTTTAATTTTTATTACATTATGGGTACCTAACATTTATTACACGTTATTACATTTATTACATTATGGGTCGTTTTTTATTACATTATGGGTTCGTATTACATTATGGGTCGTTTTTGTATTACATTATGGGTAGGTATTACATTATGGGCATTTATTACAATACGGGTCGTAACAAACGTCGTTATGAAGTATAGATTTTTTTTTATCTTTTGCTTGAACTTCACGCGTTATTAACATAATTGTGTGGTTAAAAAAAATATCAATTTCGTCCTATTTCCATGGGTAATTTATCAACCGACTCTGAACCTAGTTCACTAAATCCGATTTGAACCGAGGTAGAGCTCGGCTAAAATCGAATTTGCCGAACTCTGTTTATATTCCGTATAAAATTGGAACTCACTGGGGATCCTCCACATTTATAAAATTCCTTTACTGGGGATAATTTCTGCCCGCCAGTTGATAGTATTCTGAGCATTTCGTTTTGAAGATAAAGCGTTATAGCCACACTGTCTCAGTCATGCATTTACGAATATCGCAACGTTTATAGTGTGGAGTTATAATATAATAAAGAGTGGAGAAATATAGGATCAGCCTTCGTCTTATCAGTTTCTCATTACAGTGGAGCCCACTTAACAGGATATCTCTTAATTGTATATCCCTGTTAATTGAATATAATTTTCAAACACAAAACCATTTACCATACCTTCAGTACAAATTTGAATTGTTAATTGCATATGGGTTGTAGAGTAAACTCCAGTTAATTGTATGTAAATTTTTGTAATTGTCGAAAAAATTACTGTGACACGCACCAAATTCCCCTTATTTATCAACCTTTTTGACCTCACTACATCCAATACAGGCATTTATTATATTATATCTTGTTTGACAGAGCTCTATGAGCTCTGTCAAACAAGATATAACAGAATAAATGCTCAGTTTACCTCCAGAACAAAGGAAACTGACCAAATCCCTGTTAATTGTACACTCCTGTTAATTGAATAATTTTCACTGGCAAAATGGATATCCAATTAAGAGGATTCTACTGTACTACATTTTGAGTCTAATTTTGTCATCTGAGATTCATTCTGTGATCTGAACAAATTTTTCAGGCCAAATGTTTGAAAAGAATCAGAAGGCGTCTGCATGCATTCTCTGGGGATAATTGGATGTTGTTACATAAGATTGTTACCCCCAGGTTACTGTGATTCTAAAAAGAGTTACTTTGATTTTTTATCACAAAGAACTGCATTAACAAATATCAGACGAGTTAGCGATTAAACATCGCTGTGTACAGAAATTATTTTGTCTGAGAGAATGGAAATGGAATCGATTTTTGTTTTTAGACGTAGGTTCCTTTTAAGAAGTATCTACAGCAACCAATCAATGTTATGGTTACATCATAAGCAGGTACCTATCTAGGTCGCCGGATATTTCCCCATCGGACATTTCCCCATCCGGACATTACCCCATCCCATTTAGGCCGGACATTTCCCCATCGGACATTACCCCAGTCTGCTTAATAGAAAAACGGACAATTCCCCATGCGGATTTTTCACCATCCATTTCTTAATTTTTTGTGGGTCCGTTATTCAATCGAGTTGATTGAAAACAGTGGTGTCTTCATTAAAGTAAATGTCAATGAATGCATCAGTGTTTATCAAATAACTCTATAAGAAGTGTTTATAAGACATTTGTGTTCTGTTTTCGTAGCAGTTTACAGTTAACTTTTTGTTGAGATGATTGATAAACGGTCATGTCTTCACCGAGATGAAATTCAGTGAATATATCACTTTCTATCACACAAGTGGATTGAACAATATGGATGTTTTCATTGCAACTTTAATTATTTGTTCTTTCTGTCAAGCTACTTTTGTTCAACAAATAAGGGCAAATGTCCATCTCCGGTGGGTTAAGTCTAATGGGGGAAATGTCTGTCCTCGATGGGGGAAGGTGTTAATATCGATGGGAAAATGTCCGCCTCTGATAGGGGAATGCTGATGGGGAAATGTCCGCCCTCGATGGGGAATTGTCCCGATGGTGAAATGTCCGGATGGGGAAATGTCCGATGGGGAAATGTCCGCGCACCACCTATTTAGCTAAAACTCACTTGATTTCACATTCATGTGTTCCTGTGATATCTGCCGGTCTCGTATAGCCTTTGCATCTTTGAAAGTAGGTCTATATTGCAGTTATTTAGCAACACTCCATCTGACATTCAGGTGGCCATCGAAAGAGACGATGGGTAAATCACATACATTCTCTTGATCATTATCTAAGTTTTAGTCTGCATAAAACCTGCAAAGAAAAATTTAATAATATATCAAAGGGGGCTTGAACTTGTCCAAATCTATATCCCATATATTTATTTATTTATTTATTTATTTATTTATTTATTTATTTATTTATTTATTTATTTATTTATTGGTTGGTGTTTAAGGTCATATACTTATGCACCAATGGCCTTATCAAGACCGTGACAGTTTTACGGGCGGAGGAAGCCGGAGTACCCGGAGAGAACCACCGAGAAACGACGAGCAGCTGCCAGCTCCCCAACATCGGAACTCCGCACTGCAGCACAGGCAGGGTTAGATTGGTTAAAGACATGATGTACCATCGACGTGCAGTACACCTTAGTACACGGCGTCATCGTGCCCCCCATGTGGGTAATCGGGTTAAGTGCCTTGCCCAAGGACACAACGCGGGGAGTCCGAATCGATCGCTCAGACGGTCACCCATCCAATGATTAACCGGGCTCGACGTTGCTCAACTTCGGTGATCTGACGAGAACCGGTTACCGCAACGCCACCGCGCCTCCATATCCCATATAAGACATGTACAAGTTAACCCTTAACCTAACGAATAAGCCGCATCCGATCGCGTAATTTCCAAATTGAGTTGTTGGAAAAAAAAATTTTTTTTAAACTTTCAACAAAAACATATCATGTGACCCCTTATTGGAACGAGCTCATTGAGCTCGTTCCAATAAGAGGTCACATGGTATGGCTTTGTTGAATTTTGTTGAAAAATTTGAAACAAATAATTAAAATAACTAATTTTAATATCATGCGAATTGGGTAAATGGTTAATACTTCACAGATATAATAATAATCCCTGTAGTTAGCCAAAACAAGTGTGTGGCAGTGCTCAATGCAAATTCCAACAGTGTTGTCTTCCTTCGCAGTGCTCGATATGTATCGAACATAGCGAAAGGAGGCAATACGGCTTGGAGTTTGTATTCGTTGATCCTAAACAGCAGTAACACCCAGTTCAGACGGCGCAAGGGGAGCGCGGTGGCTCAGTAGGTAGAAGTGCAGGCTGCAAGCCGAGAGGTCCTCGGTTCGAATCCCACCTGCGGCAACCGCGTTGTGTCCTTGGGCAAGACACTTCATCTCCTTTGGTCGCGTGGGAGCACGTTGACGCCGTATACTAAGGCGTACTGCACGTCGATGGTACGCATGTCTTCAACCAATCCAACTCTGCCCTGTGCTGCTTTGTCTCATATTTTCAAGTGAAATCAACGTAGTCAGTGTGGCTGTTCTATGATAACGCGTGATATAAAGCGTATGCATTATGGATACAGTAACGTAAACCGACACGATTGACACCCCACCCACTGCCTCTAAATGGTGTGGCCTGAGAACCCAACCGCGGGGACTTATCATGAAACTTATTCGAACTGGGGAGGGTGTGAACGATTAGTGCGACATCAAGAACTCACATAACACGACTTCAAGACGACGCTTGCAAAACAATTTCTTGAATAACCATTTATTTTGATTTTTTACCTCAAAAACATAGCTTATTATCCCTAGGTGGAACGCGCTCGACAAGCTCGTTCCAACAAGAGGTCATAAGCTATGTTTTAGAGACAAAAATTTGAAAAAATAAAATTTGAAAGGCAGTTTTTGTGAAAATGCTGATGGCATATGGCTAGGTAAACGGTTAACCCCTTTGGGTCAACTGGTAGGGGTCTGCATTCGTTACCCGGGGAAGCCCGATCAATATTTTTCAACGTGCCGCCTTAGGGCTGCACGTTGAAAATCTTGATTGGTCTACTAACAAATTCACTAAGCATCTATCTACTCTATGAATTCGGGTTGCATCATGATCTAGGCCCCGAAAGTGGCCTTTCGCGTTCAAATTAACGATTACATAAGCTATTTTTAACAGATACTGCACACTAAGCGATCTGCTAATGGGCGACGGGTTTTCAACGATTTAACAATTTATGATAGATTATATATATATTGCACGACTTGGAGTTGCCTGTGCCAAAGAAGTGGTCCACGAAGGTGAAGAAGGGCCAACGATGTTCCGTGCAATAATTATTTTATTATATCGAACAAAGAGAGGAAGAAGTTTTAATATCCACCACGATTTCTATCCTAAGTACACACCCTATCATCAAGGACTTGCTCAAGACAAATATTTTCATTTTTAGCCCCGACTGTTTACGGTGAAGGCTATAGTAATGAATTTTGTCCGTCCGTCTGTCCGTCTGTTAACATTTAGAGTTTTGGTTAAAGTTTGTGTTTAAAGTTTTTTACTGAAGGTTCAACTGGGTTTTTTTTTTTTTTTTCCTGTTTAGTTGACATTTGGAGTTTTGGTTGAAGTTTGTGGTTAAAATTTTTTATTCAACCTTCAAGTACAGGCTATACCCGGTTGTTCTTGTCTGATCGTCACGAAATTTCATATGCAGGTTTTAGGTCATGTCTACATGAGAAACATCCCTTTTGGTCGTGATCGGTCAACCGGTATGGCTGCCCGAGCCCAAAACCCGAAAACCATTAGCACTGTCTACAGGTCGTATTTATGAAGGAATTTCATTACAACTTCATAGAATGCCTGGTATAATGCCTAGATGAGGACGTCCCCGTTTGGGCATGATCTGTCAACCGTGATGGCTGCCCAAGCCCGAAACCCAAAAACTTTTAGCAGAGTCTGCAGGTCATGTTTAATATAGACGGATTTCATTGTAACTTGATACGATAACTCCGTATGATGTCTGCATGAGAATTTCCCCATTTGGGCGTGATCTATCAACCGCCACGACTGCCCGAGTCCAAAACCCGAAAACCTTTAGCACAGTCTACAGATCATATTTATGGAGGGATTTCATTGTAACTTGATAGGTTGACTTCATATAATGTTCAACATGAGAAAGTCCCCTTTTGGACGTGATTGGGCAACTGTGACGGCTACAGGTGCCCCGAAGCCCGAAAACCTTCAGCACAGTCTACAGGTCATATTTATAAAGGGATTTCATTGTAACTTCGTAGGATCAATCCACATGATGCCCAGATGAGAATGTCCCCTTTTGGTTGCGATCATTCAAGCATGATGGCTGCCCGAACCCGAAGCCCGAAAACCTTTAGCACAGCCTACACGTCATATTTATGGAGGGATTTCACTGTAACTTGATAGGTTGACTTCATATAATGTCTAGATGAGAATGTCCCCTTTTGGGCAACTGTGACGGCAACAGGGGCCCGAAGCCCGAAAACCTTTAGCACAGTCTACAGGTCATTTTTATGGAGGGATTTCATTGTAACTTGATAGGGTTGACTTCATATAATGTCTAGATGAGAACGTCCCCCTTTGGGCAACTGTGACGACAACAGAGGCCCGAAGCCCGAAAACCTTTAGAATATTCCACAAGCCATAATTATGAAGGGATTTCATTGTAGCTTGGTAGGATGACTCCAAGTTTGTGGTTAAAAACCCAGACAAACACCACCACCCCTACCCCCCCCCCCACCCCCATTAGGCTTTTTTTTCCTTCTTTCTCCAATATGCATTTTGAACTATTTACAGACACTACATGCGGAACCTTTTTTTAAACTTACGTACCCCCCCACCCCCCCCCCCCCCGCGGGGGCCAATTAGGCACTTTTTATTTCTTTTATCAAAAATGGCTTGTTTACAGGGTTTTTTTTATCTCCTCCATATGCATTTGTACAGTCACTGCTATTTACAGTCACTGCATACAGAAACTTTTTTTTCCTTTTGTCAAAAATGCTTTTTTACAGTTTTGGTTAAAGTTTGTGTTAAAAATTCAGACAGAAATTATTCCCCCCTCCCCCCCCGCCCCCCCCCCCCCACAATTAGGCTTTTTTTCTTTCCTCAAATATGCATTTTGAACTATTTACAGTCACTACATGCGGAACCTTTTTTAAACTCACGTAACCTCCCCCCCCCCTCCCGGGGGGCCAATTAGGCACTTTTTTTTCTTTTCATCAAAAATGCTTTTTTACAGTTTTGGTTAAAGTTTGTGGTTAAAAACCCAGACAAACACCAGCACCCCCCTACCCCCCCCCCCCCCTCCCCATTAGGCTTTTTTCTGCTTTTCTCCAATATGCATTTTGAACTATTTACAGACACTACATGCTGAACCCTTTTTTTAACTTACGTATCCCTCCCCCCCCCCCCCCCCCCGCCGGGGCCAATTAGGCACTTTTTTTTTCTTTCGTCAAAAAATGCTTGTTTACAGTTTTTTTTTTATTTCCTCCAATATGCATTTTGAACTATTTACAGTCACTGCATACAGAACCTTTTTACCTTTTTTTGCCTTTTGTCAAAAATGCTTTTTTACAGTTTTGGTTAAAGTTTGTGGTTAAAAATCCAGACAGAAATTATCCCCCCGCCCTCCCCCCCCCCCCCCCCCCCCACAATTAGGCTTTTTTTTTTTTCTTTCCTCAAATATGCATTTGAACTATTTACAGTCACTACATGCGGAACCTTTTTTAAACTCACGTAACCCCCCCCCCCCTCCCGGGGGGGGCAATTAGGCACTTTTTTTTTCTTTCGTCAAAAATGCTTTTTTTACAGTTTTGGTTAAAGTTTGTGGTTAAAAACCCAGACAAACACACCACCTCCTACCCCCCCCCCCCCCTCCTCCCCATTAGGCTTTTTTCTGCTTTTTTCCAATATGCATTTTGAACTATTTACAGACACTACATGCTGAACCTTTTTTTAAACTTACGTATCCCTCCCCCCCCCCCCCCCCCGCCGGGGGCCAATTAGGCACTTTTTTTTTCTTTCGTCAAAAATGCTTGTTTACAGTTTTTTTTTATTCCTCCGAATATGCATTTTGAACTATTTACAGTCACTGCATACAGAACCTTTTTACCTTTTTTTTCCTTTTGTCAAAAATGCTTTTTTACAGTTTTGGTTAAAGTTTGTGGTTAAAATCCAGACAGAAATTATCCCCCGCCCTCCCCCCCCCCCCCCCCCCCCACAATTAGGCTTTTTTTTTCTTTCCTCAAATATGCATTTTGAACTAGTTTACAGTCACTACATGCGGAACCTTTTTTAAACTCACGTAACCCCCCCCCCCCCCCCTCCCGGGGGGGGCAATTAGGCACTTTTTTTTTCTTTCGTCAAAAATGCTTTTTTACAGTTTTGGTTAAAGTTTGTGGTTAAAAACCCAGAAAAACACCACCACCCACCCCCAACCCCACCCCTAATGGTGCCAGTTAGGTATTTTTTTTCTCTGCTCAAAATGCATTCTTAATGATTCAGACTGACCACATGTGGAAAAAAAAATGACTCTCGCTAACACACCCCCACTCTCCCCCCACCCCCTCACTCCCACCCCACCTCCTCCTCACCCAGGGCCATTCATACAATATTTTTTCTTTGGTACAAAATGCATTTTTAGCCTGACTTTATAGTCAGCTATAGTCATGACTTTCGTCCGTCCATCTGTCGATCCATCCATCTGTCTGTAAACAATTGGTTTCCGACTGATAACTCCAGTTTGGATTATTTGATTTCAACCAAAGTTGATATGTGTATTTTCCAGCTAGTAATACAGGTCAGGTTTCAATATAGGCCATTCCTGGGACAGTCGGGCTGCATGCGTGACATCACTCTAGTTGAACTTAGCAATTACGAAATTGTATTCCGTCAGTCGAACGACCTAGAATATTGCACGGCTATTTTTAGAAAGTGTATTTTGTGCATGAATAATGTGCGCTTATTTTTAGAACCCACTATAGGTAAAACTTTTGGAAATAGGAATATTTCCTCTCAGCCAATGAGATAAAATGAAAGTCACATGACATATACTACATACAGGGTGATTGCAAGGCAATTTTCGTTTAATGAAAATATCTGAAAACCGCAAGTGAAAACGAAGATTTCCTTGAAGTCGCGAATTACGTAATTCTAGTACCTACTCAAAATACAAAAGATATACGTTTTATCGTAATCATTCTGAGGGTTTTAATTGCAGTTAAAACACCAAACGTCGATATGAATCTAAACTCATTGCGTAATGCACGTCACTTCGGGGGAGCTTGCTTTAATGTCCCTCGTGGTCATAGATGTGTACGATTTGCCTTCCAAGCTACTTCATCCAATTTCCAACATAACAGGTGAAACAAATCCAGTCAGTCCGTCCGCTAAATATTCAGGGAGCGTCACAGTGAACATCTCCCACATATTTATTAGACATTTTCCGCTTTCATATTGTCATAGAAAATAAATACGCAGATTATAGTCAGCATTCGTCTCCATATTTAGCCCAACCCCAGATTTTTTATTGCGCCATGCACCCATAGATCCCGGTTGTTGAAATTGTTAGGTTATGAGCTGAGCATCGTCTGTGTCTTATTCCGTTTATACACTCAGAAAAATCTAGGTTCTCCATGGGTATTCTGAAATACCCGGGCTGGAATACCCGTAACATTGATTTTCAATAGCCTCCCCTTCAATTTGCCCGCCGAGAACCAACGTGCCAGTGTATGATTTAGTGCGCGAGTTGCAGTCCCTGATTCGAACGCCATTTGAAAATGTCGTCCGACACAGTGGCAGATATGGTAGCAGAGTGGCTCCAAAGTATCGGGTTAGGATGAATTAATAGGTGTTTTTAAAGGTTAGCAAGAAGTGTCTGTAATTAATTTCGTAAAGGTGTTGTGTTGTTTCTGCTACACATTCAAACCTGATCATTACAATGACTGACCGAGTAAGGTCAGTGGCATTCATGTGTACTCATTCATGTCGTATTCATGCATACTAATGTGATGAAGAGGAGTCAGCTCAGTTGCATAGCATTCAATTCTGTGACGATCACTTTGCCTCGGAGAAGCTTCGTTTTCAGCTGAGTAGAAAGTTCTATTTTGTTTTCCAAAAACACATCGGTTTGATATTCTTGAGTTCCACAGCTAGCACTGGCACTTAAGGGAACCTTTATATTTGGTATTCTGGTGTATCCAAGAACCCAACCAGTATATTTGGTATTCTGTCAAGCAGTATTTGTGTGGTATTCTGGCGTACCCAAAATGTTCTGGTATCCTATAGTACCAATCTTGGTACTCTGGAGAACCAATATGTGGAATCCTGGAATACAAAATGTCGTTTGGTATTCTGTAGTACATTTATTTTGGTACTCCTGTGGTGACACGTGGGGTACCAAATTTGATACGCTGGAAAACCTGGAATTTTTTAGAGTATATGGCAGCTATAGGGACAATAATGCTATCATTGATTACTATTTATTAATGTTGATTAATACGCGAAGTTAGTTTAACTACACTCTTAAATCAGTTGGGTTTAAAATCAATCCAAAATAACTGGGTTGAGTAATTATGAACCCAACTGGGTTCATATTCACTCAACCCATATGATTTGGGTTCATATTTAACCCAACTGACTTTGGAGTGTGGAAAAATGTTGGACACCCATATTTAAGCTTTACTCTTGGGTGCAAGTAACACAAATTAAAGACTTCATGTTCTATGGCCGTGCTTCATATTATCTTTGACGTTAACCCTTTATCCAACGCACACAATATCAAAATTTATTATTTTAAATATTTTTTTTTTTTAATTTTTCAAAAAAATTTAACAAAACTATATCATGTGACCCCTCATTGGAACGAGCTCAATGAGCCCGTTCCAATGAGGGGTCACATGATATGGTTTTATTGAAATATTTTTAAAAATTGATTTTTTTCAACTGCTCAATTTGCATATTACGCGGGCGGATGCGGGCGATTCGTTAGGTAAAGGGTTAAATTATTTACTCAACGTGGACTTGCCTTGGTACAATTTATGGGAGAGTGCAAGCACTCTCATAAATTGTAACAAAGCAAAGTCATATGAACAAATTTTGGCGATCGAGAGTAACTGAGCACTAAAACAGTTAATACAAACATGCATATATTCATTCAGGGGACGACTTTTTATGGTCATCGACAGATTCTCCGAAAATAAATAATAAAAATAAAATTCTTGCCCCATCCCCCATTTTTTTTTAAAAATCCCATGATACTTTAGATATTGCTTTATGGCCTAAGGTAGCATATAATAAAGTGTTCTTACGTTTTCTGTCGCTTGAAAGGTGGAAATAACAGGAAACTTGAATATAAAAAATGCAAATACCCACAATCGGTCACAATAGAATTAAACCGTAGTGGTTAAAGGGGGTTGCGTTTAAGCATCCAACAATAGAACTAAACTGTACTCTTTCAAAAGCCTGTCGAGAAAATTAAAACATTGGTCGGCTAATCGACGTGTTGTTTTGTTGAAATTCCACCCTCAATTGATCGGGAAAGGCTTTCAAGTTAAGACAACAATGGGACTTGTTTGACGTAGAGCAAACTTTTACTGATAGCTCGTGCCGTGTTATTGTATGTGAATTGATTTATTCTGTGGATAGAAATGTATACCGCATAAAACTTCCTGCAACTAATTATGGTAACCCCTCTACTCTTTGTATTTTTTTTTTCTTGACTCCCAGTGACAATAGACGTGATATCGTATTATAGTGAAAACACGGCCTCCCGTCATCAGACACGTTGGTTTTTTACAACAAAATGTGATGCTGTTTTTCTAAGATTTTGTTCCTTTGCTTTCTACCTGACAAAATGCTTAAAAACAGTGCTAATATTCCTTTCAAAAACCTTTCTTGAGCTTGGCTTATGACCACCACACCACCCTGATAGATCCAAATGGAAAGCGATTTTAAATCTTCTTGTTGGGGTGAAAATCGAAGTTTATCATACACTAGTTACTTAGTACAGGCTTCATGTCTCTTAATTCATATTTCAACGAGATTTGACGAAATTTCATCTAAATTTAACACAAGAGATCATTGGTGAAAAACTCCAGGCAATTTACAGAGAGGGGAAATTGGATTAAATATGACCAAATTATACTTCTTTCAGTGGAACCAAAAGCCTGTCCTGGGCAGGATTATCCGCCAGTAGCATGCAAAAGAGTTAACCCTGCCTTACGACAATGAGCCCCGGTAAAGATTTGTGTCCATCATTTAGGATGTGAAGTTCCAAATCACTGTTGTAAAGGGTCACCTTTTTCGAAGAACTCATTCCATTGGTTGCGTAGCTACCATTGTCAACTCGGCAGCTTGCCGGTTAATCCACAAGAAGCAGAAATCTCAAGTTTGAAACTTTCAATAGCTGTGACTGTTTGTTTATCGGATTTTACGCGAGCGTTCTATCGATGTTGTGGAATGCGATAAAATGAAACAAAACCCTGTTTGAATATCCAATTGTCGCGATATGAAATATTTATGAGGTCCCATAGGATCGTGTCAATGTGTGTAAAGTATAGAAAGTTTAAAAACCCTTGATGGAGAATTGATTTTTTCAAAAACTGATAAGCGATTGCGCAAAAAGCGTCAGGGATATTTTCAAACAATGCTGGGTATTTGCAACGAGCAGAAGGTGTTTTGCGTTGGAGATGAAAAAGTGAGTTGTTACATGTTGTGTTGTATTCCGTCCCTTACAACGTCAAATCATGTCTTTTGGCCATACACCTTTGAAGGATCAAAAATTATCTTCAATGGTTTTAATCAACATGTATTTGCTATTATTATTATTATTATTATTATTTAACTCTTTGTCTTATACGAATAGCAGACGACACTTGCCAAAAAAAAATCTGCAATAACTAAACATTATTATTTTTTGTCTTAAAAACATGGTTTATAACCCACCATTTGAACGAGATCAAGGCCCTTATCCCAATGAAAAGTTATAAGCTAGGTTTGGGGACTAAATTGAAAAATTCCAATCCCACTTTCATATAAGTCGCGCCGTAGCTGGGGAGGGTCATTCTAACCGTTCCAGGACTCTCCTTGACCACCGGACTCTGTGTGTGCATACCACAGAGGACGTTTGTGCGATAATAGGAAAACCGAAACGGGTTCCACCATTTACCCACTCTTTGAGACATTAATACGTTTTGTGAACAGAACTCGACGAAGTAAATAATTTCAAAACAACGGAATTATTCTTCGATGAATTTGGGATTCTGTTCAACTGACAGTGGTACTGTTCCGATTCAGAACGAGTGAGACATAGATATTATCATAACAGTGTGTTGATCCGTGTCGTAGTATCACGTCGAGTTGAGGTGGCCAGATTTTCGGATCACACGAGCTGCCACAGGCAGCGAGTGTGATCCGAAAATCTGGCCACCTCAACGAGACGCGATGCGGCGACACGGATCAACACACTGTTATGACGATATGTTTATCATATGACATTGTTTCGATGTCAAATTCACCCAAATTTGCCATTTTAATTAATATGCGTTGAAAAGCCGGTTACAAAATAGCAGACGAAACAATAACGACTTCCCTAGTTACGAAAACTATTCACGGAAACTCTCGGATATTTCCGTGGGAGTGTGATATGGATTTTTGATTTCCGTAAGAGTGTGATATGGACTTTTGATCCGGAAAAATCTCACCCGGTGTGATACAACAGTTTGGAAAACATCGTCAAACAGTAGTGATATTTTGGGTAAAAATGGCATAGTCATATGATAAAAACCATTACATATCACAATTACAGACAGATTACTCTTTGAACTTGAAATTCTGAATGGCGAATTTTTAGGTGGGGGAGTTCGAGGTTTATTTCGTCTTTCCTAAAATGATGTGAAGAATGTATGGAAAACATAGTTCTCAATTAGTCTCAGTTTATTTTGAGTTAGATTTTTCTCGGCGAGCAAAATAAAATTAGAAAAGTATTGAAAAGCGCCCAGACTGTCTTTGTCAGAAACTAAATTATTTAAACTGTGAGTTTACGGAATGTTATTTTCCCATTGATGTCACTGATACGTGCTGGATGAATCTGCAGGCAATATGCACTGTTGATCAAATAGAATTTTCAATCTAAAATTTAGCCCAAAGGCTTTAAATATGTCAGTCTAGTCTAGTCTAGAAAAACACGGAACTTCCAGTAAAATGTGCTTGTATATGCAATTTGTCTGAATTGATTATGCATTGTTAACAAATATAAAAACAATAGTTAATTGGTTATATCTATAGGTTTAACTGTTAACCTACCGTGAAAAGCAGACGACACTTGCAAACAAAATTATTGAATATCTATATTTTTTTAATTTTTGTTTCAATAATATATCTTATGTTTTTGTTTCAATAATATAGCTTATGACCCCCTCATTGGAACGAGCTCAACGAGCTCGTTCCAACGAGGGGTCATAAGCTATATTATTGAAACAAAAAATGAAAAAATAATGAAATTGAATTGCAATTTTTCTGAATAGCGCTGGCCGGTTTAATAATCACGTTGGGTAAATGGTTAATCTTAAATCGGATACGGAAGGATTGTTACGTGACGCGAATGTAAGTGAAATAATACTCATTTTACGCGAAAGAATAACAATCGTTAAATGCGATATTTCACCATTTTGCAGCAAATGATTTGAACGCAACTTTCCGTGTGGGTTTTCTGAACTTTCGCGTCAAACATGTCCCGTCATGATCAGAGAACCGAACACTATTTCTCGTCAACTCAACCGAATACTGCTGTTATTTCGAAGAAATTCAATCAAAATGTTCGTTATATTCGGTATACATAATTTGTTATAATCTCCTGACAGAATGTTGATAGAAATACAGAGTATCGAAAATATTGAGGTTTCTTTTCTTTCGCCAACATTGTTTTAATGAACTACTGCCGTACTCATATATAAAAAATATAAAACAGTCTAATACCTTAATGATGAGGGTTTTTTTTATTTTTAATATTTCAGCATTGGTTATTTTTAAAAACAATCAATCCGAACAATAAAAATCCACCTTTTAAATGCAATATTTTCTATTTGTCTTCCCATATTACTAGTGTATAAAACAGCTAATTAAGTACAGTACGTGGAGAGTGGATTGTAACTAAATCACCCATGGAGTGAAGTTATCACCGAAAGTATCACTTTCAAATTCTGTACATATGGACAGAAAACGCAAGCAATGTTTCAGCCAATGGACCTCCGGGTTTAACCCGCAGGTCCATTGGCTGGAACTTTGCTTGTGATTGTTATGCTTTGCGACCAATTTGCAATTATTGCTTGGGTGGGATCTCCACTCTGATTTAGTGATAATACGCTCCCCACGTACTGTAGATGCGAATAGCCGAAAGTATACTGCCAGTTATCTTACCTCATTCAATCTCTGAAATATCAGCGTTGATTTAAAAAAAAAACCTCTTTTTTCATGGGGAAATGGAAGTAGAAAGATGAATACGTCTTTTGTTTATTTCTGTCTATTTTCAGAGTTCAGTTTTTGCTTCTTTCTGAAACTCTGTTGTGTTAGATTTTTTACTGGCGGAAAATATTATAATTTAACTTTGAAACGGCGTCAGGCAGCGGTTTTTAATATTTTACATGGACTTGTGCAGGAAAAAAAGTGCTAAACTTTAAAAGAAAATTGATATACTAAAATATCCTTCGAGTCACTGAAGTCATACATTATGGGAAAGCATCTTTTATGACCTTCGTGAATTGATGTGCTATTCAAAACTGATCATTGTTTTTTTTTAATCAAAACCTTTATTATTTTCTCCCTAAAGAGCCGAAGTAAATTATGAGCAGTCTGCCACTCTGATTTTTGCGCATGTGTACTAAGATGGATTGAACAAGTTGCTCAGGGACAAATCAACATTTTTAATATCTCCTCATCCATCCACGACGCTCTTCCATCTACGTACTTGGTTATGCACTTTGAACAAATGCAAATGTTATCGACAGTTTCAGACCCTTCGGGTATGTTACCTTTTATGTAGCCTCTGAAGTCACAACGCACTGCAAATTTAATTCTTTTCTGTTATATTATTCAGTTTATAAAATCAATAAATTCTCGATGTCTAAATACTATTTTTCTTCACATACCATTCGTTTGAAATAGTCTAAAACCGGTCAGCGCCATTCACAAGAATTGTTTATTATCTTTTAAATTTTTGTCTCGAAACCTTAGCTTATGACTGTTCATTGGAACGAGCTCGTCCCAATGAGGGTCATAAGCTATGCTTTTGAGTCCAAAAATGAAAAGATTTAAATATTTAAGACTTTTTTCAAAGGTGGTCTATTGTTCGTGTCAGGTAAATAGTGAATGGACGAACTTGAAAGTGACCGTATGAGCTATTTTGGCAACCCGAGTTCACACGAATGGTTTAATTAATATAGCCTAAGGATAGTTTTTCATGCAAAATGTATATGTTTTATCAACTGTACATATTTTGTGATGCTTGCCCTTAAGAGCTTCCTATTGTGTTGAATGGATTAGAGCGTGACAATTTGTGATTCTTTCTGCTGAAATTAATTAATCTCGAGGTTCTGCTCACGTGGGAGTTCTTGGGTTACTCATAATTACTAAACATTTCAGTTGAAAACACGAAAAAAGTATGGCGAACATATAATAACCGGGTCATCACCTAAATTTATTGGTTTTACGAGCAGCCCAAGAGATTTCCTGTTCCAAATAAAGCAGATCCGACTGCCTGTTTTGCAGTAATGTCTTTAAACGTGAATCAAACGCGATCATGGGTCTCGTTTTCACATTTTTTCGTCGCTAGTCTGTGAAGTATTACACCAAAACAGCCACTTCTGTCCATAAAAAATATCACCATCCTTCTACTGGTTCTTATTCGTGCCGAAAGTAAATACATAATGAAGAATATATACCACGAACCCCATGAGACGTCAGTTTACAGATAAAAGTACTGTCGTGTATATCTTGTGTTTGATAAATGTTTGGTGTACCAATCAGGGATGTGGCCAGAGGGTTTCAGCTGGGGGGGGGGGGGGTGGGGGGGGGGTGGGGGTGGGGGGGGGGGGGGGTGCCACCGGTGTAAATTCCAACTGTGAGTGGTTTCGATAGGTGGTTGCACAACGAATCGCCCGCATCCGCCCACGTAATATGCAAATACAGCTGCTGAAAAATATTATTTTTCGTAAAATTTCAACAAAACCATATCATGTTACCCCTCTTTGAAACGAGCTCGTCGAGCTCGTTCCCAAGAGGGGTCATATGATATGGTTTTGTTGAAATTTTTTTAAAAAAATTTAAAAAATGGTATTTGAAATAATGAATTTTGAAATCATCTGCGTTGGGTAAAGGGTTATAATTTTCACTAGTCCTGAAACGGAAAAAGCATCATTTATAATGTGTCTGGGTCAGAAAATTTACCGAATTAATGTCAGAGTCGAAATTTTAGAGTAGGAAATTTGAAAACTCAAGTTTCCAGTTGGAAATAAAAGATCAAAATTTCTCATCATTAGTCGGCATTTTAATATTTTTCATGAACAATGTTAATTTATTGAATTTCCAACTATTTGATTTTTGACCTCGGAATTTCCAACTATTGAAAAAAATACTCCTAGCTGGGGGGGGGGGTGACCGAAGTACGCTGCCTATTGTCAAGGACCTTGCCCATGACAACCATTTTCACTCTTGAACTTAGGAATAACGAAAGATAATTCCGGAAAAAAATCTTAAAATGGTGCGTTGTTTTCCGCTGGTCGAACATCCTAGAATATCCCACGACTATTATCAGAAAGTGTATGGTGTGCGGGAATGGTGCACGGTTATTTTTAGAATCCTTGATAGGTAAGACTATCGGAAAGAGTATAGCATCTCTCAGCCATCAGAGGAAGGCAAAGTCACGTGAGCTATAATATAACTCGATACACATCGAGTCGCGCGATATCGAGAAATGATAGATTTAGCCTCTCTGCCTTATTGGAGCCTATCATGAAAATACAATAAAAAAATACAATAAAAATACAGCCTCTTTCTTAACTCTGTACCTAACGCGAAAAGAACTCGACACTTCAGTTTTGAGCTTTGTTAGCATATAGGATCATAAGCTGTGGGATTTTTTGTAATTATTATGCTTCAGAAGAGCTGAAACGGTTAACCGATTAATCAGTTAATCAATTATCCACATCTTGATCGATCCAAAAAGTAATTGATCGATTCAACGTTACTTTTGAACTACTGTATTATATGGGTTAACAAAGGAACAAACTTGCTCCAAAACAGGCAAACATTGTCACTCTGACTCACATCAATTATATGAGACAGAGTAAAGCATACAAGTTACTTGCTGACATACTTGTTTACTTGCATGATCATCATACTGTATCAGTGGCTAGAATTGGCCATTCTTAACCCCTTACCCATTGCGGGTAGCAGACGATACTTGCAAATAAATTCATGAATTACTAAAGAAATTTCAATTTTTGTCTCAAAAAACCTAGCTTATGTCCCCCTCATTGGAACGAGCTCAACGAGCTCGTTCCAATGAGGGGTCATAAGCTAGGTTTTTGAGACAAAAATCGAAAACATAATAAATTTGAATGGAGATTTTTGTATATAGGTCTAGTCGGTTTTGTTTGTTACGTTGGTTAAAGGGTTCATGCTGTAAATCATCAACGGCATGACAATTATTCAGATATCTATTTGGACAAGTGATTAATCTGTTAACCAAGGTTAATCCACGTGATTAATCGATCAAGAAAATCCTTTAGCCGTTTCAGCTCTATGCTTCAGACATAAGGACTATCAAACAGTAAGTTAAGACCGGAACGTAAGTAACAATCTAAATAGAGCTCATGCAGGTACAAGACAGTGTTTTATGAAAACTGTGGATGTTTCGCTCTGCTTCGGTTAAATAAAACCAGGAAGCAATTGTTCAATGTAGGATCCCATATAAGTGGATGGAAGAGAAATATACAACCCAAGAATTTTAACATTGTTTGCTTTTTTCTTGTCATTTCCTATAAACCCCTTGACATTAAATGGATTGTAACCCCTTACCCACCTCAACGAAAATATCTGCCCAGCATTATTAAAACAAATCACCATTCAATTTTGTATTACTTTTTTCAACTTTTGCCCCCAAAGCATAGCTTATGCTCGTCATCGGAACGAGGTCGTCGAACTCGTTCCAATGAGGAGCCCTAAGGTATGTTTTTTAGGTAAAATCTGAAACTTTTTATTTATTCCAAAAATATTTTTAACAAGTGGCGGCCTCTAGTCTTGTCAGATGAAGGTTTAATACTTTTCCTAAGAATTGCTACACACATCAGGATCGATATTTCTTTTCTTTACTGCTTACATTTTTCGCTTCCAATACAATATCTTTCAACCCCTCATTGAACGGGCTTGATGTACTTTTTACCTTGAAAGGTCATGGGCTATATGAAGCAAAACTAGCATCACTTGAAAGGCATTTTTAAGCATTAAACGTATCCTTGTTTTATCAAAAACCCATTGGAAATAAGTTTGAAACATACAAATAATTAATTGATTCTTATGCATTTTTTTTCAAATCAGTGAGAGAGGGAGGGTTTTATTTCAAATTTTTCTTTTTCTTTTGCAAAAAGTGAGCAAACATGGAGAGGATTTCGACTGTCTTTTTGCACACAGAAATATAGAAAGTGCATATTTATACAAATAAATTCCTTTTTAATTTGAATAGTAAAACATTCTTCTAAAAACAAGCTGTAGGTACTGCAATTCAAAGACGCCATATTCTTTCGATACTCTTCGTGTTATTATGCCGCCGAGAACCTCTCGGGGGCATTATGTTTTCATCATGTCGCGGTCGTCCGTCGTCTAGGGTCCGTCCGTTAACTTTTGGCTTCCGTCAAATAACTAAAGAACTGCTTATTTGATCAAATCATAATTTTAGGGATAACTTGTGGATGATTAGACAATGCTTCCGTTCGATTTTCATCCAGCTAACCAATTGAATATGGCCGCCATGGCAGCCATATTGAATTTGGTTTCCGTCCAATAATATTTTATTTATTTTTTAACTATGCATTGTTGGTGTCCAGAGGAAGCTTTTTTCGATTTTGGACCATTCAGCTGATCCAAGATGGCCGCCAATGGACAATTCATTATGTCGGCCGCTTTGAATTTGGCTTCCTCCCAATAACTAATGAATACTGACTCGAATCAATTTAAGTTTTTGGATATGCATTATTGGTGTCTGGAGGAAGCTTCCTTTCGATTTTGGTCCAGCTAGCCAATTCAATATGGCTGCCATATCGAATTTGGTTTTCGTCCAGTAACTAATGAATGCTGACTCGAATAATTTATATTTTTAGTTATGCATTGTTGGTGTCTAAAGGAATCTTTCTTTCGATTTTGGACCAGTCAAATGAACAATGATGGTCGCCAGTGGCCAATTTATTATGGCGGCCATCTTGAATTTGGTTTGCGTCTAATAACTAATGAATACTGACTCGAATTAATTTCAGTTTTTGGTTATGCATTATTGGTGTGAAGGGAAGCTTCCTTTTCATTTTGGATCAGCTAGCCAATTCAATATGGCTACCATGGTGGCCATATTGAATTTGGTTTCCGTCCAATAACAAATGAATGCCGACTCAAATCAATTTTTTATGCATTATTGGTATCTAAAGGAAGCTTCCTTTTGATTTGGTTTTGCCCCGAGAGACAACGCGTCCATGTGGTGGCACGTTGGCGCTCTGTACTAAGGCGTACTGCACGTCGATGATGCACTTGTCTTCAACCAATGCTAACCCTACTTGTGCAGAGTTAGTACGTTTGGGAATTTGACAGTTGCTTGCACGGTGGTTGTCTCTGGGTCCTCCGGCGCCCTACATCCGTAAAACTCCGACACGAGGTGACTCTAGTTGTCGAAAGTGTCGTTAAACCTCAGTAAATAAAAAATTAAATTATTGACACTGGACAAACTTGACAAATACTATCAAATATGATATATACGACTTCCCTAAATGTATCGAGCATCCAAAATAAAAACGTCATGTGTGACATAATCATGCAATGGAATGAGTAAATTTCACTTCAAAAGCATTAACTCTTTGATACTTTTGTACGAAATCAAAACAGCGCCTTGATATTTTGTGGTCATTTGTTTTGTTATTATTTTTCGATTTTTTAAAGTTTTATCCTCAATTTTAAAGTTTTAACCTCAATTCCTATTTTCTCCCGAACAGTGCTCAGTGACAACCGTTGAGCCAAATGTTATCGCAGCTTAAAATACTGATATAATCGGGGGCGCGGTGGCTCAGTAGGTAGAGGTGCAGGCTGCAAGCCGAGAGGTCCTCGGTTCGAATCCCACCTGCGGCAACCGCGTTGTGTCCTTGGGTAAGACACTTCACCCCCATTGCCCATGTGGGGGCACGGTGACGTCGTGTACTAAGGCGTACTGCACGTCGATGGTGCACTTGTTTTCAACCAATGCTCACCCTGCTTGTGTGGAGTTAGTATGTTGGGGAACTGACAGTTGCTCGCCGTTGCTCGGTGGTTCTCTCCGGGTACTCCGGCTTCCTCCACACGATAAAAACTGTCGCGGTCATGGTTAGCCATTGTGCAGAAATATGTGACCTTAAACCCCAATAAATACTAAATACTAATATAATCCTACTGTCAATACTTTTTAATTGGTTGAGTGCAAGAAGCCACTACCACGGCTTTCAAAAAATGAGGATACCAGAGCAAAAGCCAACACTTCCCTGGCTTATATTTCATATTCAGTCAAACACAAATAATATTTTGTTTATATAAATTTGTTTTATTACAAATTTTTGGAGAGTGCCTGTAGGCACTCTCCAGTAATCTGTATTAAAACAAGTTTTGAATAACAAATTCAGACAACCCAAAATAATCTAGCCCACAACCAGATAATCACTAATGTGAAAAATATCTTATTATTTGTACTTTCCGACGTTTGTCGTCGCATTTTGAAAAACGTTGAAGAAACTGAATTCCCAGTGACGTTTGAAAGTCAGAATAATTAAAGTCTCAAAGGGTTAAAATATGTTAGCAAAGGTTCTCGAAGTTGAATACGTTTTCAAACGTCGAGGAGGAGAATACCCTAACACCAAAATCTTATCAGGGTTTCTGATAAAATCATTGCATGTTTGCCGCTGTGAACGCAATGGTAAAATATTGTGAACTGAATTAGATAAGCTGAGTGCGATTGCCGGCGGCGACTGCTATGTCTGGGTGGTTCACCGGCGGACTGTTTTAGCCGATACTAAAGTCAGTAATACACAAGGACAATATACTTCGATGTGTGTATTATGGTGTGTGTGAGAGAGAGAGAGTGGAGTGGAATGTGTGTGATTGTATGAAGGTGATCGTGTGTTTGGGTGTTAAGGATACGAGTGTCGAGTGTATGACCGCATTAAAATAGAGACCTATCAGTTTTGCACATGACATCCCAGAGCTCTCGTCTTGTTCCAGACTGGCGCACTATCTGAACTTTCGGGTAAGGCGATACGAATGCCTTGCCATTTTCGCGTGCAAATGTTCTGGCATAAGGCGAGAAGTCCGACTCGGGTCGATGCCACGTGGGCTTAGATATATTAGGCACACTACATGCTCAGAACCCAATCAAATGCCAGTAATTGCATAAAGTGCACCCCCCTTAGATCTTCCATTATATATTGACGTCCCTTTTCCGCACACAAGTTGACCAATATTAAGAGAAGGTTGGGCGGGGCGTACACTTGTTTTAGCGATCCATTATGTGCATGTATGAGTGTCGGTGGTGAGAGTGAGGGAGATAGAGAGAGGGCGAGAGAGTGAGAGAGAGAGAGAGAGAGCTAAAATTGTTCATCTATTGTTTTTGTGGATGCATTGATACGTTCACCACCGTGGCCATGTTGCATATTAGCTTTATTGTTCTTATTTTTATGTATTTAACTGTAATCCCATTCACTTGGGCTACACAGGAGTTGAATAAACAGATAACAGATTGTGTTTTTATGACTATTCGTTTTTCTTATCACTTTTTTACTTATTTTTGAAAATCGATATTTCTATATACATGCTCAAAAGAACGTCTTAAGGTTGATTTCAAAGTAAACATTACAAATAACGTTTTATAATATTATTTTTTGTTTATTATCTATTGTTCTCTAAAAAGCAATTATTACAAGTATACACATTAACCCTTTACCCAACGAATCGCCCGCATCCGCCCGCGTAATATGCAAATTCAGCAGCTGAAAAAATATTATTTTTCGAAAAATTAAAAAAAAAACATATCATGTGAGCCCTCTTTGGAACGAGCTCGCCGAGCTCGTTCCCAAGAGGGGTCACATGATATGGTTTTGTTGAAATTGTTTGAAAAAAATTAAAAAATGATATTTAAAATAATAAATTTTGATATCGTCTGCGTTGGGTAAAGGGTTAATTCCTCTCCACTGACTTATGATTCTTATTCCAGCAAATGACGTCTCTCAAAGTCATCTATTGAATTAAACTTTGAAGTTTGTGAGAAGAACCAAGAAATAAAAATTAATAAAAGATCGCCACGAAGATCTCATTTTGATCTCCCCGATGAGCCCAAGCATAAACGCAGAAAGTTAAATTGGGCTTAAACAAACCAAACTTGGATGTATATAAGTGACATATGCTGCTTGCAAAAAAATCAACATTTTCTGTAGGCCAAAGGCTAACTTTTGGACTCCCAAACGAACCCAAATATGGACGCGGAAACTTACTTCAGCAAGCATGAATGTATATGAGTAGAAGATGTTGCTTAGCTAAAATTAACACATTCCGTACAAAGGTTCTGAAGAAGAAAATTTTGTTTAAGATTTTTGTTTTATCCTTTTAGGACCCCTAAAGGGGCGAGGCAGATCGATTTGAACAAAATTAAACTGTCAGACTATGGGGAACGTGTGTTTCGCCCAGGAGGAAAATATTAAGCCTGTGATACGACGTGACGCAACGCGATACGAAGCGTCATGCGACATAACGCCTCGCCACTTGACATGCATGACATGGGTGACTATTGAATACTTATCTATCGGAGATATAATAAATAAATAACATGGCTGCTGGTGAATCAGTACATTTCAGAATAAAGAGGTTAAACCACCCAATACCGAACTTCTGTTGCAATTTCATTTCATTTCACCAACTTCATTTGACAAAACAGTGTTATATTAGGAGTATTTGTTTGCTTCAATTATTAAGAACACTAATGTGTACATCGGGTGGACGCATTTGAGAAATGATATATAAAATATGATACCTCAACACAACATTATAACTTTTGAGGCTATAAATTTTTTACTAATAAAAAAATACTGAATGACCTGTACTTTTTTTTTAATTCTCTGTGGCTCTCCATTCTTGGAATATTGAAATTTGTCTTGGTGGTGCCGCAGAAATCTTCGTTTGAAACATCCATTCAGTGCCGAAACTAAAATATAATTTAAGAGCTGTAACAGTATATGAAGGATATTAGAGATTTTGAAACATTATTTTTAACAGGCTGTCTTAACCCTTTATCCAACGAATCGCCCGCATCCGCCCGCGTAATATGCAAATTCAGCAGTTGAAAAAATATTATTTTTCAAAACATTTCAACAAAACCATATCATGTGACCCCTCGTTGGAACGAGCTCGTCGAGCTCGTTCCAACGAGGGGTCACATGATATGGTATTGATGAAATTTTTTTCGAAAAATTAAAAAAAAAATGATATTTCAAATAATAAAATTTGATATCGTCTGCTTTGGGTAAAGGGTTAACACTAATAATATAGATTCAACAGCAACTCTCAATAATCGTTTGGCCAAAATAATCAGTTTCGACAAAAGAAAATTGATGATGACAGGTCCATGAAAATTGGAACATGACATTTAAAAGTATTCGAAAGTGTGTGTGTGGGTTAAGATGCCATTTGAATAAATTTTTATTCAATGTGGAAAATTTAATTTTTCTCGACAGTTTCACACCGCACGGAACCCGCGTACACCTTGTGGTTTCCGCAAAAGATTTCAGGTCACTGTTTAAAAAACAGTACATCCCCATTTAGTTAGCAACAGTTACTGTCAATAACCGTTTATTATTTACTTATCTGTTACTCAGCGTGAAATAAAGTTACCAACCATTGTATATCCTTGTTTGACACCCCTTACTATGAGTAAGAAACATCGATGCAGAAAACTTCATATCCTTCCAAAGACAATGAAACACAACAACGCAAAAGGGGTTTTTACCTAACGTAACTGCTACAATCGGCCATTGCTATTCACAAATAATGCTATTCGATTTGTTTTTATTTTATAAACTTTTGCCTGAAGATTATAATATCCCTCAATGGAATAACCTCGTTCAGCTTGTTCCAGTGGGTGTCATAAGCTATGTTTTTCAGGCAAAAAATTTAAAAAATTTGTTTTGCGAGAGTTTTTTACAAGTGTCGTCTGCTATTCGTGATTAAAGAGTTAACTACAAATTTCAGTGAACAAACATCACAACCCAGAAGACGTTTGTTTGTCTTCGTGTAAAAGGGTAATGGGTGATATTCAAGGTTCGTTTCTTTTTTCTGTTTGTTCTCAGTCGCTGTATTAGCTTCCAATCAATTGGAAAATATGAATTCCTGGAACATCAATACATAGAAAATTACCGTATTTTCTCCAAAGGGAGTGGTGTGATTCTGAACAAAGGTTCTGTTGGGAAATGTGTGTGTTTAATGGGAATGCCATTGCGGTATTATTTAATATCATTAATTTAAAAGCAGTTCTTGACAACATACGTGTCCTTTCATGTTGATCCTGTCTGGTATGTTAACATCGCTAGCGTCAATATTCAGTGTAATTTTAGACGTTGCCTATCGGGCACATGTGAAACAGTACGGAGAAACCATCGTTGTAGACAGGTTTAACTGCGACAGAAAGATCGGCGTGACCAAAGACAGGGAGAAAATGAGCAGCTACGCACGTTCGCCATCTTGTCCATTTACACCAAATGCGCTCGTTCATCCAAATTACTCAACGCACAATTAATTCCAAAAGAATAACGCCTTATATCACATTTGGCAGAGCTCTGCGAGCTACAACAAACAAGATTTAAGGAGTTATATTCATTCTATTTATTTATTGGTGTTTAAGGTCACATACTTATGCACAATGGCTAATCATGACCGTGACAGTTGTACGGGTGGAGGAAGCCGGAGTACCGGAGAGAACCACCGAGCAACGACGAGCAGCTGCCGGCTCCCCAACATCGTAACTCCGCACTGCAGCACAGGCAGGGTTAGATTGGTTGAAGACATGTGCACCATCGACGTGCAGCATGCCTTAGTACACGGCGTCATCGTGCCCCCATATTGACAATCGGGGTTAAGTGCCTTGCCCAAGGACACAACGCGGGAGTCCAAATCGATCGCTAAGACGGTCATCCATCCGAGGACTAACCGGGCTCGACGTTGCTAAACTTCGGTGATCTGGCGGGAACCGGTTACCGCAATGCCACCGCGCCCCTATATTCCTACTACTTCGGAAACTGACAAACGGCTGCAGATAGGTTGGTACGTCTTCGGGGTGAAGAGGAACCTCCATGATTAGGAAATCGAGTAGCGGCTTGACACTCTTCGGAATCACCAGGCTAATTTATCTCTTGGACGTTTTGAAAAGAAAAATATTGCAGCCTTAGTCTAGTTAACCTATTGGATAATCCACCTCTGTGGAAACCATCCGATGCTAACAGCCTTTAATAATTTTATTTCATTTTAAACAACTGTATTCAACTGTGCAGTTTCATAACTGGAAAATTGGTCCATTAACTTCCACCACCATGCACTGTATGCACATTAACTTAAATTATGTTTTCATTAAAACCATAACTATTATAAATACTTTTATACGTTTCAAGGTGTTAATATGACAGTCTGGTGATTCACGTATGTTAAATATAACGGATTTCATTTTTTCCTGTATCTCATATAAATGTCTTTGCACCTAAACCACGCCGTAACCCTCTCAAACTCAATCAACTCTCAATCGACTCAGTGTGAGACAAGAATTGTGACATGAAGGCTATTTTACTGTTTATTTATTAGATACGATATCCTTTCCCATAATTGCCCATTATCAAGCTCTGTTGATATGACTTCAAACTCGGCTGATATGACACCGCTCTCGGCCGATGTGAACCAAGCTAGAGTTGTCACCCTTGATGCGCAATCGTCAGTAAAATTGGTGTTATCTGGCAAACAGGAATAGTTTGTGTGTGGTGAGGAATCAATGATGGCAATAAGGCATAGATAGATGAGGAGACAGAAGAAGAGAGTTGTACACAAAATTCCAAGTAAACTAAATTTCAGAGTTGGAAGCGGAGACTCGTCGAAGTGAGAGAAGAGATGATAGTTCAATAATCCGAACATCGCGTCTTCTCCGCTGGAGAAGCCGAGACATTCGGATAGCTGAACTAGAGGAGAAAAATTCGGACTTTATGAAAAGAATGGGAAACAATAGCATTGTCAGAAAAACGTAACAGATCTGAGAACAGTTTCTTATTATTTGTATTGGTTTAATAAATAAAGAAGTTATCACTTGGTTAGTTTCACATCGGCCGAGACATCAGCCCCTTCGGCCTCAGGCTGATATGAAGTTTTCAACGGGTTGATATCTGGTCCTATATGAAACTAACCAAGTAATAACCTCTAAGTCATGAAACTTTAGCAAATGTTACACTTTTGTCCAGAATTACATCTAGGGCTGCACGGTATATCGATAAACCGATATATATAGGTATTCAAACCAATATCGAATGAATACCGGTGTAATTACAAAAATATCGGTTTATTGTCATTATTTATTTACCCGTAATTTAATTTTCAAGATGTCTTGAGTTTTTTAACTGTAGCCCCGAATGAATAATACAGAGTGTCCTTATTGGCAGTGAGTCGTCAGACAAGGTCACACTACGTTTTGGCGTCCCTCAAGGATCGGTGTTGGCCCCCCTACTGTACACTGTCTATGTCTTACCTCTCGGTGACATTATCCGAAGCCATGGCCTTGACGTTCATTTTTACGTAGATGACACACAGTTGTATATTAGTTTTACTCACGCCTTTGAGCCTGATGTACGCAGTAAGATTGAAGTTTGTATTTCAGACATCAAGGCGTGGATGACTAAACACTTTCTTAAATTGAACGATGACAAGACAGAAGTAATATATATAGGTCTACCTCATCAACTTTCAAAAATATCCAAACTGTCCCTCAATATTGGAGGTTCTGCGATAAAACCCAGTAGCTGTGTTCGAAACTTAAGTTATTTAATGGATGAAAATCTGGCCGCTGATGAACATATCAAGCATGTCTCTCGCAGTGCATTTTTTCATCTTAGAGATATTAGCAAAATTCGATCCTTCATTGATACGCAGACGTCACAACAGCTTGTCCACGCCTTTGTTACCAGTCGCCTCGACTACTGCAACTCTCTTCTGATGGGCTCTAAAACATATATTCTTGAAAAGCTACAACACTTCCAAAATTGTGCTGCACGGGTCATAACCAGAACTCAAAAGTACTGCCATATAACACCAGTACTCTCTGAGTTACACTGGCTACTCGTTCATCAAAGAATTCAATTTAAAATTGTCCTTTTGGTGTTTAAGTGTATCTGGGATCTGCACCATTCTACCTGTCCGATCTGATTACTATCCACAAACCACCGAGGTCTCTTAGGTCATCAGGTCAACTCAATCTGGTTCAGCACGTATCTAAATTTACTAGCGCTGCTGATAGGGCCTTTGCGGTTGATGTCCGAAGGCTTTGGAATTCTCTTCCAATCGACACAAAAAAATAGTAAATCACTTGAATCATTCAAGTCTGGTACTAAAACCTACCTTTTTCGAAAGGTATTTCCTTCAGTGGTATTTTAATTTTGGTCATAAACTGACATTACCGAAGCGTGGGTGTGACTGAGTCAGTGGGTATTGCCTCATTACGCGTTAAGTTACACTCACATACTTGTTTTGGTAAAGTTGTAGTTTTGGGGGTTTTTTTGTTTTGTTTTTTTTTTGTTTGTTTGTTTTTTGTCTTTTTGGTTTTTTTATTCTGTTTTATTCAATACCCTTTTTCTTTTAGGCTCTGTCGCTTATCGCCACGATATAGTCTCGATTGCTGATGTGGCGTTGGGCACCAATAAATGGTAATAGTGATCCATGTATCAATGTATCTGTGAGAGAATGTATGTGTATGTGTGTATATGTATGTATGCAATTATTGTACAGCCATTGAGCACCGTGTGTGGATTCTAGGCTTTACAATTATTATTATTATTATTATTATTATTATTATTATTATTATTATTATTATTATTATTATTAAATAATATTATCCCTTTATCCAAGGAATCGTCCGCTTGTGCCCTTGTAATATACAAATTCAGCATTTGAAAAAATAATTTTCAAACATTTCAACAAAATTATATCATGTACCCCACTCTGGAACGAGCCCGTTGAGCTCGTTCCAATGAGGGGATCACATGATATAGTTTTGTTGAAATCTTTGGGGAAAATCTGATAAACTAATTTTGAAAATAATAAATTTTGATATCGTCTGCGTTGGGTAAAGGTTTTTCGAACCGCATCATCAAGGCATGCTAATTCGTTCCGACTGTGATGCCTCGAGTCTCGATTGTGGAACTTGTGTTCATATATCTGAACAGTTTTCGATATACCGGTATTTTTTGAATACCGATACCGGTATTCAGTTGTGAATATCGTGCAGCCCTAATTACACCTCGTTTCGAAGTGTTTCAAAATTCATTAAACATTCCTCTTGTATGGTGCAAGTAAATTTTGTTTGGACTGCATTGGTTATTCAGACAGAATTGTGTGGATTTTTTTTAAAGAAATCACAACTGTTTATTTGAAATAGATCTCGAGTGATTTCTGGTAGATAATAGAAAAATTGCATTTCTAAATGCCATCTTAAATTATTTTATTGTTGGGGTTTTAACCACACTTTCAAAACAGCAAATACCGCCTTAATATGGCCAGTGGGACGTAGATTATACATAATACATAATACGGTGAGAGGTGTCAATACAAGAACGCTGCTGGCGGAGTTTTCATCTGATTTTTGTTGGAAAACTCTGTTAAGTACAAGGGAAGGGGCAAACTTTACTCTGATATACCAACGGGTTTCACCCGTTGCAACAGACCGCTTGAACTTTTAAAAATTGTATATAATTTTGGAGTGGAAGAAAGTTCAAACCGCTGTGTTTTATTAATAATCGATTTTCGTCGCACCGCATTGTTGGTTTTTTTGCTGTACATATTTTATTCAACAAGAAAGTATCATCAAATGTTGTTGGAAGCGTCAACAAATGATATTACCTTTTATGGAATTATAATGTACGTGTCATAAACTTAGAATCATTGAACGGTTTTCTCTTGAGAAGGACATGAAATATTCATATGCCATTGTCTATGTGTGTCATGAAGATTTGTTATCTGTTAGAAAATCATTCAGTCTTGTTTGAGTCTGTGTTTCGATTAGTTAAATGAAAAAGAAACTCCATTCTCCAATCTTATGAATGGAAAGTTGTAATCGTTTAGCATTTGGTGCCCTTGACCGGGTACCAGTCGCTGTTACGGGCCTAATTAGACATTACTTCAACCAGAAGAAAGGTTGTCTTGGCTATTTCAGGCGACATTAAGTTACAGTACACTGCAAAAAATATAGGTTTTCTTTAGAAACAAAACTGGTTCTAATTTTGTCCCTGAGATGGAACCAGTTCTGTTTAAACAGTATTTATTTCAAATCCAATAAATTTATAAAGATTAACATTAAATATTAACAGAATTAAACATAAATTAAGGGGGTTTCAGTCGTAAGTTTAGAGCTTATACGAGGGTGTCTCAAATCATTATTAAGCAAAGGAGATATGAACAGTTGGCATATCGAATCAGTTTTTGTTCTACACAGAACCAAAACTGGTTCGATATGCCAACTGTTCATATCTCCTTTGTTTCAAAATGTTTGGCGACTGCGTTGAATAAGCTCCAAGTTTACTGCTGAATCTACTTCAGTTCATGTAATATTCTGTTAAAATTGAATGGTGATCTTGGTAAATTTATTTCATTTGAAATAAATACTGTTTAAACAGAACTGGTTTCATCTCAGGGACAAAATTAGAACCAGTTTTGGTTCTAAAGAGAACCTATATTTTTTGCAGTGCACATTAAGTTTACGTTAAGAAATTTGTTAAAAATGGAGCTAAAACTGTACATAATTTCTTGACTTGAACGGCCGCAGCCGAGACAAATACAACGAGGAATCTTCTGTTATATCTTAAGGGTAAAGCGTCTGAGTCCCCCCCCCCCCTCACCCCACCCCTCCAACTAAGACTCCATAAGATTGCAATGACGTCAGATAAAGATAATGTTGGCGTAAAGTCTCTCCCTCTCTTCTCTCTCTCGGACTTGAGTGCTGTCACGTGATTGTGACTGTTGCTTGGGTATTCATGGGCCTCGTAAGTATATTTGTCAGTCACTTTGATAAACATCTAGCCCTCTTGCATTGCAAATACACGTTGGCGTCGTTCCAATTTACTACCAGGGCACTATGCTGCAGAGTGTGTGTGTTCTACAGTGTGTCGTATTAGTGGGTAACCTGATAGTGGCTGTTTACACTAATAACCGTAGACTCTTGCACTCTAAAACCAACCGGATTCATATTCACTCAACCCATTTGATGTGGGTTAATTTTAACCCAACTTGATTTAGAGTGAAGGATTCGCCTGTTTATACTGTTAGGACACTGCCAGACCATGGTGTGTTTAAATTAGGTGTGTTTTGAGTAGGGTCGTGTGAATACCAAATCGAATCTCGGCTCCAATCTGGCAGATTATTTCGAATCGAATCGAATCTAACCGTTCATTCAGACAGACAACAATGTGGGCACTGTACCGTCTTTTGGTTGTGGACCATGGGCAAAAATTATCATTCTACACTCGAGTATTAAATTTTCAATTATCGTACCTATTTCAAACTACATATACTACAACCTTTCCAGGAATGTACCAATGTATCATTCTTAACCTTTTACCCAACGAATCGGCCACATCCGCCCGTGTAATATAAAAATTCAGCAGAAAAAATACTATTTCTAAAAAAAAAT
Organism: Pictodentalium vernedei; assembly: GCA_031216915.1. NCBI lineage: Eukaryota > Metazoa > Mollusca > Scaphopoda > Dentaliida > Dentaliidae > Pictodentalium > Pictodentalium vernedei. The sequence goes on along the minus strand of CM062291.1, from coordinate 162,231,754 downwards.
CAACAAAACCATACCATGCGACCCCTCTTTGGAACGAGCTTGTGGAGCTCGCTCCAAAGAGGGGTCACATGATATGGTTTTGTTGAATTTTTTTGAAAAATTTTAAAAATTGATATTTAAAATAATAAATTTTGATATCGTCTGCGTTTGGGTAAAGGGTTAAACTCTTTCTCTGTAATTAGGTCTCCCTTGTCACAGGACAGGAAGAGTTCAAATAAGATACTTTTTCAAATTCAATACGTCGATGAATTCGCTTTTACACTTATAAAGTGCAATCGAAGTTCATCCCATGTTGGATGTGGAACAAATGAAGGAGGAGACTTTTGCAGTTGATTAGATTTTGAGAGCATTTTGGCAATTTGAAATTTTCGAAATATCTGGGCGATTTCGAATCGAAACGAATCGCGAAGTTTCCCGTGGTCCTAGTTTTGACGTCCATTTTGTATAGAAGAGAAGACAGTTCAGTATTCACTTCTATTACGGTCACGGTGCAGATGTGTTCATTTTAGTAGCTGTAAAAGCTTTGCCCTTCTGAAGATTACTTACTACAACTTCCACATACATACTTTGGGCACGGTTAATAAAAAAACGCTGATCTCTTCTCAACACGACTATTTAGCCCGACATTTGAATCTGATTTAGTGATCCAGGCAAATAGTTGTACACTGTCTCTAATCGCTCACAAAAAGAGTTAGATTCCTTGTCCAAATTTGTTAGAATGCATTTATTTGCAAGATATTTCATCAAATGTATTATCAAAATGTTATTTGAAGCGTCAATAATAAGATCTGGTGAAAAATTCATCTTGGTCTAACTCAAGAAATCATTGGTGTAACTCAAGAATCATTGGTGAAAAACCATACAATTTATAAGGGTAACATTTGATTTAAAATATCCAAAATATACTTATTTCAGTGGCAAAAGAAATCCTGTACTGGGCAGGAATATCACCTGCAGCAAACGAGGAGTAAAAACTCTTTGAACTCGTAAGACCGACTTTTCGGTCCAAGGCATAATTTCGTCCCATTTTTGTCTTATAAAAAGAGGTCTATACACAGGGTATTGGTGACAAGATAAAACTGCAGTGTGCAGCCACACGGCTGTAGACTGCCGTTATTATTTTATCCTCCCAGAAAATTGATATTGGACTGACCCATCTCAATGTAAGTGTACACAAAGGCGATACCATTCCAGGAAACGAGGGTTCAAAGGGTTAATACCGACTCCACCCAACACTGAACGAAGGACATGGGCATCAGTAAGGAGGTGTACTTGCCTATGCTCTTTGCGTGTTTTATTTTCGCATCGTAAAACGATTTTATTTGAATTTTCATGCCAGCACATTTTGTCTTATAAAGGGATACATGCAAATGACTGCCTTTTGGCCAAGGCGTTTGGCGTTAAAAGAAAAGGTGTTCGTTTGAGTTACTAATTTCTGTTGTAAAATCTCTGACTGGTCTTCAATATCAGGGCCAGTACACTGCAAAAAATATAGGTTCTCTTTAGAACCAAAACTGGTTCTAATCTTGACCCTGAGATAGAACCAGCTCTGTTTAAACAGTATTTATTTCAAATCAAATAAATTTACCAAGATTAGCGTTCACTTTTAACAGAATATTACATGAACTCAAGTAGATTCAGCACTAAACTTGGAGCTTATTCAACACAGTCGCCAAACATTTTGAAACAAAGGAGATATGAACAGTTGGCATATCGAACCAGTTTTGGTTCTGTATAGAACCAAAACTGGTTCGATATGCCAACTGTTCATATCTCCTTTGCTTAATAATGATTTGAGACAACCTCGTATAAGCTCTAAACTTACGGCTGAAGCCCCCTCAATTTATGTTTAATTCTGTTAATATTTAATGTTAATCTTTATAAATTTATTTGATTTGAAATAAATAATGTTTAAACAGAACTGGTTCCATCTCAGGGACAAGATTAGAACCAGTTTTGGTTCTAAAGAGAACCTATATTTTTTGCAGTGTATATCCTGTTTATAATAGCTCCTTAGTCATTTTCCAAACTGTGAACTTCATCACTGCACCTGATTGGGGAGTTGGTTGAACTTGGGGGGGGGGGGGGGGGGGGGGGGGAGGACAACTCTGGAGACAATGGATTTTTTAAACAAAGAGAATTCGAAAACCGAGATTCTGGAAAACTGCTCATAAAAAGATTAATCTAAATTATATCCGGGCACATTTTAGTTCAAACATTCGGCGTGTGCCTTTCAAGAAGGGATGAGATGGGCTTTTTCCATTTTTCACGCTTGAATGTTCAGTGTATTACAATATATTTCTAACAGATTATATATTAGTATTAGGGTTTTTTTCTTTAATGGGCGGGAGGGGATACGGGTAGCTTTTCTTCTTGTTATTATTAGGTATTTTGATCGGCTTCGAGGATGGTGATATGAACTGGGTGGGTGGAAGAGGAAAAGTATTTGACAAAACACTGGGACCAACAGTGAGGTATGTGTTGGCTGTGCGGAATGTTGGGAGAAAACAGTCAGTAAAGTTATGACAGATTATTTCAAGTTTTAAAGTATGCGGAGATCGGATTACCACTCAGCCGCCCATGGCTCGGGTATTCTTCCCAAACGTGAATTGACTTTACGTACATAAAAATTAGAAACGAAAGAATAGTTGCAGCCAGTGGACTACTGGGTTTATCCCGGTGGTCCTTCGACTGACACTATGCCCCTCGCCCTGCGCATTTACACAATATTTGAGAGGTTTTTCCTGGAGGGAAATAACACATTGTGGATGGGTCAGTGGAAGTCCACTCTTCACATGCTGTGTCTGTACAAACTGAAGATTGGCAGTATATGGCTTAGTTTGGACAAAAAGATATCTGCTGTTCTATTACAAAAATGCCGCATAATGATGGAAAGTTAAATGGATATTTCATTTTTAAATATGAACTGGTCTTCTTTTTCAGAAATACCAACATGAGAGGTAACATTGCCGATGCAGTTTTAGATGAAGCCATCAACAACGTAGCGAAAGCTAATTACATGAAGACTAATCCAAGAACGAGGCTACCGGAATTGAGAGCAGCTCAGTGTAAAATCTACCCAAAACAGGACTCTCGATTGGATCTCCTGTATTCTACAAACAAGCACGGTCGTCTGACACACAGATCTCTACCCGGTCTAAGGTCACTAAGTCTTGACAGTGCCCTACCACATGACTATCCCATATACAAAAGTTATGAGGCTTTAGCTCGGACAAACTACCCTGACGACAGACTACCAAGTGTGCCTCGACGAAAACCTGTCCTTCCTGTAGAAATGAACTCGAAAGAGTTTATTGTTTCATGGCTGATACATGGTTCTGCGCCTATGTCAGAAAGCCATTTCCCTCACGTGACTGGGTACGATATTCCCACGAAAAAGCAGAAAAACTCTAAAGGTAGGCCAAGCAAGAACACAATGCGAAAGGGATGATTCTCTAATATTTTCTTTAGTATTATAACCTATACACACAACATGGGCTCTCTGTGCAGAGTATAAAACCAGTTTGTGTTCCCGTTGAAGAAGTCTACCGTCATGAGGCCAACAGTTGGACTTAGTATTGCTAATCCATGGTTGATACTTGCCAGCAGAAAAACATCATTCCTTTTTTCTTTCAGTATTAGTCAAACACGCTGAAGTCGGGGAACTTTAATTATAGTGTACATTTATGTATGCGAATGTTTTTCAAGAGAAAGTGGAGCAATATCTTCAAATGTGATATATATGCATGTGTATTATATATGTGTTGACCTGTGTGAGAACCATAAGATAAACCACTGAACTCGCTGAGTTAATTGTGTTTTAACCCTTTACCTAACACGAAAAGCAGACGACACTTGCAAACAAAATTCTTGAATAACTATTTTTTGTTCATTTTTTGTCTCAAAAACAGAGGTTATGACCCCTCTTTGGAACGAGCTCGACGAGCTCCTTCCAAAGAGTGGTCATAACCTATGTTTTTGAGACAAAAAAATGAAAAGAATAATGAAAATTAATTGGTGATTTTTGTGAATAGCGCTGGCCGTTTTTGACCGTTACGTTGGGTAAAGGGTTAAGTGTTTACTCTAAAATCAGGTGGGTTAAAAATTAACACCAAATCAACTGGGTTGAGTGAATATAAACCCAATAGTTGATTTGGGTTGATGTTTAATCCAACTGAATTTAGAGTGTGCTTTTGCCCGCTAAGGCCAGTTTCAATAGCCCTGTATATCCCAGATCATTCAAGGAGTTCACAATGGTGAAATGGTATTACACGAAACACGGTTGGAAAGGGCCCTCGCTGCTCCAGCAGCGTATCAGTCTATTAGATAACATCACGTGACCGATGAAAGCTAAGCTACGCGCATTCATAAATATCGTTCTCAATCCAGAAAAGATTATTGCATTAAAAGTACTAAGAAGAAATGTATATGCATGACACCTTACATTCACGGTTGCACATTTTATTTTCTCACTCGCCCAATTCCATACTTGACCATAGGACGCTTCGCGTATTTTGTTCTGGTGAATGAATATTCGTGTGCTGGTGCTTCATATAACGTGCACTTCCTCAAGTTATATGGGACCTAACGTAACCTCCATTTGAGTCCTTATACAAACCTCGCATCACCAAGTACACGTGCGTTGTTGAGCGCTACATCATCACTGCAACAGCGCAAACGCATGCTCACCTCAAGTGCTTTAAAATAAGCAACGTGCCCCAAATTATGCAAAGTAGAATGATTGTATTTTGTGGACAAAAATTCTTGGGTGTTTCCTTTAGAGCTGAAACGGTTAACCGATTAATCGATTAATCAATGATCAATATCTCGATCGATCCAAAAAGTAATTGTTCGATTAACCGTTACTTTTGAACTACTGTATTATATGGGTCAACAAAGGAACAAACTGGCTCCAAAACAGGCAAACATTGTCCACTGAGGTTCGTTTCGGCTTTTAAAATCCAAAGCCCACTAATCTTTTGCAACAACTGTTTTATATTAGAAATTTGGTCGTCGAAACAACCTTGTCTGTGAGTCAGCGGCCACGAGCGTCGTCAAATTTGTCTCCCTTCGCAATGCTCGATAGAATCCAAACTCCAAGCAGTGTTGTCTCTGCTACGCTGGAATTTAGCGTAGCGAAGGGAGGCAACACTGTTTGGAGCTTGGATCGACTCTCGAGTCTTACAAAGGGAGAAAACTGCTTGGCGTTTGTGGCCTTTCGAGTTTCCTCGAATGTGACAACTGCTTGGAGTTTGGTGTTTCGCCTCTCACATTGTCTGAAAAGGATAGGAAAATGTGTCGGCTCAAGTTTGTCACTCCACTCTATTATCATGCACATAATTTCAGCTATGACTTTTTACCTTATAAATATACAGACGTTTACACCCTATCTATGTGTGTAATGACCAGATTCCGCGACCAGATTCATTTTTTGTGCTTTGAGGAGTTTTCGACACAAATTTGAAAAAAAATTTGAATAATTGACAAAACCACAACTTTCGCTATGCGAAAGTACTCTTATATTTCATATATCATATGGAAGCGTTCATAATAATTAAATAAATTAACTTGAAGGCGAGAATTCATTGTTTTTTCTCAGCACCTTTTCACTCCCATCTGGTTAGCCGATCCATCGCAGGAAATTCCGACACAGCAGAAAGTGCAATCTCAGATTCAGATTTTTTTATTTTGCGGTAGAATTATACATGCATAACAGATTTGATTACATGGTTATTATAACAATACATAATGCACAAGTATATACCGCACGGAGATGATATAGGCCAGATTGGCTGTCTACCTGTCACTTCCTTATAATAAATATGTTATGTACTCGACACTGCAAATCGACGTGGAATTGAATATTATTAAGTGTGCAGCCTCACCTTCGACATCCATCACGATTTAGTACTATTTTAAAAATCTGCTTTGCACTCCCGTTGGCTCACTGTGAAAGGAAACGGGACGAGATACGCAGATTGTACTTCAAACTAGGAGAAAGATGTGTATGACGATTGACCTGGTAAAAGAGGCAATAATTTGGGCAAAGGTCTATATAGACCTCGGAATGAGAATGGTGGCGTTGGTGCAAGAAGTATCTACGCATTACAGTCGGGGCAATAAGGATTGTTACATTGGACATTAGCAATATATGATGATAGCAATTTAAATTTGAGTTTTCTTTTGAATTCATTACGGTTAATGAGGTTATGAAATTCGTCACCCAGAACATTCCATAACCTCGGGTACGCAAATACGGGTAGCTTATCCAATGATCTTGTCCGTGTTTTGCTTACCGGTATTTGGCCCGTTTGCCTCGTGTTCATATATGGGTTGTGTAAAATACTGAAGTAATTATTCATGGACTGGGGAAGTATATCTTGTTTCCAGTCGAACATGAAAAGGCATGCCTGTAATATGAACATATCATTCACCTTCAGAATTTTATCTTTTAAGAACAGAGGGTCTGTATGCGAATTAATTTTTTTGTTGTTTATAATTGGGAGTGAACGTTTTTGTAACGTGAAAAGTTTTCTTACTGCTCTTGAAGTGCCCCATATATGAATACCATATACGAGATGACAGTGAACTAATGTGTAATATAGAGTTTTTAGAGTTCGTGTGGTAAAATCTTTTTCACTTTATTTAGTGCGTAATTTGCCCATCTGATTTTAGAGATGATTTTGGATATATGGGCTTGGTAAGATAAATTTTCATCAATGTTTATTCCCCAAAATTTCAAAGTTTGTTCTTCCTCATGGGTACCCACTCTATCTATTTTCTTATTGTTTATAAAAATCTCAGACATTTCGGTATTCCTGTTATTGGGTGTTGGATTGATCAACATATACTTAGTTTTATTCGCATTTAAAACTAACTGGTTGGCCGAGCACCACTCAAATACTTTGTTGAGCTCACCATTAGCACGTGTCGCTAGAAGCTCGACGTTAGAGGACGATCCGAACGTAGAGGTATCATCTGCAAATGAAAGAAGGTTTAATGATGTTGCGGTGTTGATATCGTTAATATATAACAAGAATAATATCGGGCCAAGTATTGATCCTTGTGGAACGCCACACGTTATTTCGGCTAGATCAGATTTTTTGTCCCCGCATTGGACGTATTGGTACCTGTTAGATAGATAGCTCCTAAACCAATTGCTACTTGTTCCCCTTAAATCCATATTTTCCAGTTTACTCAACAAAATATTGTGATTTATAGTGTCAAAGGCCTTAGAGAGATCTAAATACTGCTAAGGTATTGTTTTTGGTGTCTGTTGTTTTCTGAACCTATATGCTTAAGGAGTTGCATCACGGGATGTATAGTTGAGTGAGACTTTCTGAATCCGTATTGATGATGGTAAAGAATGTTGAATGAGTCTAGGTATTTAGTTATTCTATTTGACATTAGTTTTTCTAGTACTTTGGAGAAGGCTGGTAAGATACTGATGGGCCTGTAATTATTGAACTTATGTTCGTCGCCTGCTTTGAAAATTGGAATTACTTTACCTATCTTCATTTTGTCGGGAACTATGCCTTGAGTAAACGAGTTGTTAATTATGTGGGTCAGAGGTTCTGCAATCTTATCAATTGTATGTTTAAGTAGGCATGTTGTCATACCTTCACAATCTTCACTATTTTTAGATTTCATTAACATGGTAACATTTATTATTTCTATCGGTGTTGTGGGTGTTATAAAAAAGTTATGTGGAGAATTGTTATCCATGTAATCTAGAAAATGTTTTGTGGGGTTGGTTATTTTCTCACTCGTAATTTTCCCTATATTTGAGAAGTAATTGTTGAATTCTTGGGCGATCCCATTGGGATTATTTATTTTCTTATTTTCCTCTTTCACAAAGAAGGATGGTAAAGAAGAAACACATTTGGTTCTGTTTATTGTTTCATTTAAAATTTGCCATGTTTTACGTAAATTGTTTTTGTTTTCCGTGAGTATTTCTTTGTAGTACATTGCCTTTCTTTGTTTTTTTATTTTGTTGAATATTCGGCAGTAATTTTTGTATTTATTAATATTCTGTTCTGTTGGCGCTTTTAGTTTTTTATTGTAAAATTTCAGTTTATTACGTGATGAAATTAGGAGTCCTTTGGACATCCACGGATTTTGTTTTATGAATCTTTTACCTAATAGCGTGCGTCTCAGTGGAAATGCTTTTTCGAAAACTGGTGAAAATTTGTTAGAAAATATATCATATGCTAAATTAGAGCAATTAGACTCATATACTGATGAAAAGTCAGTCTGGGATAAAAGTATTTTAAAGTTTGCTATACTGTCTTTATCTAGTCTGCGCCTCAGTGTACTCGTTAGTGTATCTGAAGGTGTTTGGTGAGTCTCTGTATAAAAGGTGGTAAAGTGATCCGACACATCCGTAACAATAATGCCAGAGAGAGATGTACATGTGTTATTTGAAAAAATATGATCAATTAAAGTAGACGAATGGTTAGTTACTCGCGATGGTTTTGTGATGCGCGGCAGAAAGCCCTGGCACATCAAAGTATCAACATAATTGGTGGTATTACTGGGAGTGCCAGCTTTCGGGAGGTCAATATTAAAATCACCCATAATATAAGCTTTTTTATTCTCATTATTTAGTTTATCTACTAACTCATCTAATTTGGACAGAAAGAGATCTATATCTGCTTTCGGTTGAGTATTGGGTCTATATATTACCCCCACTGTTTTAATACATTTATTAAATTGGATTTCAATAAAAAGGTATTCAAAAACGTGTGTGATGAAGGTCATCTTTGATATAAATACCGACACCACCGCGTCCGTCGTCTCCACCAGGCCTTGTGTTTTTAATTAAACTGTGGTAACCGTTTAGCCGGTATGACATATTTGGCGGAATTTGAAAAAATTCAGTAAGACCTATGATGTCAAACTGGTTTTGAGAATCTCGTATTTCACAGAGCAGCTCTTTAAGGGGATCCCAATGAGCTTTGAGACTCTGACAACTGAGATGAAATAGCGAAAATCCCCCCTGTTTAATATTGAAATTTGACCGAATTTCGTTTGGTGAATAGTATTGACAATCATTTTGAAGTCGTTCTATAGGGTCTCCATCTGTGTTTGGATCACATTGTCTCTGATTACAAATATATCTAAAGTCATAGTCATTCTTACTCTGGTTCTCGTCCAGTGTTGTGTTACCCGCCGTCGGTCAACATGTGGCCATCCAGGAGTGCTTGTGGAAAGGTATGTGACTTATATGCTAGGTTAACTGTGATTACATGTAATTGGTGGGGGTCAAGGGTAATGCTGCAAAAAAATTCAACTCGATTAAAAAGGGCCAGTTGCAGTGTCGAGATGCTGGAGACGGCGGAACAAACAAAACATAAAAATCAGGCAAAAACATATGTACAATCATCACTATTTATAATTTGGTACCGTTCCTGTGAGGCGAGGTAGTGTGTAGGGAATAATCTATCAATATAATGGCTTCTTCCAATACATGGAACAGAATATTTATTTGTGCGCATGAAGGGTTGAAACGGCTATCAAAATAAACATGGAAACAATTCAATAGAACCATTCTCACGGACCATTCCCAGAAAACCCCTGCCATTTATAATTATAATTCGATAAATCTTTTTCTTTTTTTGTTTTTTCGGGTGAGTGTGTGTGTGTGGGGGGGGGGGGGGGGGTCAAGAGAATTCAAAAGGGTTTTCCTGATATTTCATGGCTTCGTGAATAGCCTTAGTGAAATATCGTCTCCCGAGTGTGGCAAGGTGCCATCCGCAATGCCTTAGGCACCCTAATCGCACTCGGGGGACGGTATTTTCTCTATTAGTCGAAATTGGACAAGGGTTATCATGCAATTCGATCTGGATAGTCGATGGTGATACATGTGCTTTGAGTTTTTTTGGAAGCATAACTGTTCTTTATTTAAAACAATACAAAGTTATTGATTTAAGAATCCCCAGTTATTGCTAAAATAATGCACAGCTGTTCGTTGCGGTCATTCATTAGGACAGTAGCGAAGGTAAAACTAAAAACTATGTTTATTCAGATATTATGTCAAGCTGGTGCATATATACCAGATGACTTTCGGGCAACTTTGTTTATATCTTCACAATGTCGTAGCTTCGAAATATTCGCCTGCATTAAAGTTTTTTTAATTACAGATTTAAGTAATTTCGCATTGCACTTGACGTCTTACACGTTGCAAACAATGTTTTTACATACTATGTCGAATGCAAACAAATTAGCGGCTGATTGTCCGTTTAACCCTTTACCTAACACGGAAGGCAGACCTCACTTGCAAATAAAATTCTATAAAAACTTTTTTTTCATTTTTTGAGGCAATAAAACATAGCTTATGATCCACCATTGGAACGATCTCGACGAGCTTGTTCCAATGTGTGTGTGTGTGGGGGGGGGGGGGGTCATAAACTACGTTTTCGAGAGAAAAAAATAATTAAATTGAATGGTGATGTTTTTGTGAATAGGCTGGCCGTTTTGGCGTTACGTTAGGTGAAAGGTTAATGTATGCATGACTCCGATGCATAGCATCCTGGATGTACATGTGATCTTTAGTCGGGTGGCTATACCACTAGCACTCGCTCATTTATTTATTTATTGGTGTTTAAGGTCACATACTTATGCACAATGGCTAATCATAACCGTGACATTAATACGGGTGGAAGAAGCCGGAGTACCCTTAGAGAACCACCGAGCAGCTGCCAGCTCCCAAACATCGTAACTCCGCACTGCAGCACAGGCAGGGTTAGATTGGTTGGAGACATGCGCATCATCGACGTGCATTGCGCTTTAGTACACGGCGTCATCGTGCCCCCATGTGGACAATCGGGGTTAAGTGCCTTGCCCAAGGACGCATTGCGCACTCGTTCATACCTTTACGTAGCACAGCGACAACATCCATCCAGCGCTATTCACAAAAGTCGCCATTCAGACTTTATTTTCATTTCAATCTTGGCTCCAAAACATAGTTTGTGATCCTTTATTTTGGAACGAGCTCTTTCCAGTGAGATGTCATTATCCGTTTTAAAGCAAATATAAATGAAAACGTTTACTTGTTGAAGAACATTGTTTGCAAGGGTCGTTTCGTATTTGTGTAAAGTAATGCGTTAAAGAATTCGGCAACGGGGAGGTGATTCTCTATAACGCCACACCAGCAGCCGAGGCTATATCGTGGCTTAGAAAAAGGTAGAATGTAAAACACGCCACAGTCCGTTACGAAGTAAAATGATAGGTGGCAAAGGTTTAACTTCAGCTGTGAAAATAAACTTTTATTTGGTACATATTGGATATCTCTTAACTGAATAACCATATTAATTGAATATAATTCCCCAACACAAAGCCATTTACCATACCTCAAGTACAAATTTGACCTTTAATTGAATATAAGTTATAGAGTAAATTTCTGTTAATTGAATACAAAATCTTGTAACCTGTCGAGAAATTACCCTGACTCTCCCCAGTTTTTCCTATGTTTAAAGATCTATTTGACCTCAGTACATCCAATACAGGCATTTAATCTGTTATATCTTGTTTGACAGAGCTCACGTTCTCGCAGACCCGTAATAATTGTCCACTGAGGTTCGTTTCGGCTTTTAAAATCCAAAGCCCACTTTTGCAACAACTGTTTTATATTAGCTCATGGAGCTCTGTCAATCAAGATATAATAGAATAAATGCTATGTTTATCTCCAGAATATTGGAAAGTGACACAATCCCTGTTAGTTGAATACTCCTGTTAATTGAATAATTTTTATTGGCAAAGTGGCTATTCAATTAACAGGGTTCCACTGTATTCTGATAAAGATGATGTGATCATCAGTAACATGAACTGATCATACTTTATCACCGTCTTTCGTTCCATCTATGTTGATCCTTTTATATGTATTATACTGCAACCTTATGTTTGCATATTTTTGTTTGAACTGCAAATAATTTGTGGGCAGTTTTTGGAGGAAGCAAGTACCAAAATAACAGTAGGCTTTCTAAGATGCCAGGGATGAATATGTGGTCCACGCATCTCTTTTATCGAATCGGATTCAAGTGTGGCGGATTCCGTATGAGGTTTAATTCTAATTCGAAAGAGAGGAATATGTTTCTGGTTTCTGTTTAAAAAAACACAACATTTTGAGGCTCTGAGACAGAATTATAAGTGGGTTTTGATGGCACCAATGAGCTATGAATCTAGTGGTAACATTCTAAATGCCAATTCTAATACAACTATTATGAATTGCATCCGGTGGTCTGAGGTATGACGTTCTCGCAGACCCGTAATAATTGTCCACTGAGGTTCGTTTCGGCTTTTAAAATCCAAAGCCCACTTTTGCAACAACTGTTTTATATTAGAAATTTGTTCATCGAAACAACCTTGTCTGTGAGTAAGCGGGCACGAGCGTCGTCAAATTTGTCTCCCTTCGCAATACTCGATAGAATCCAAACTCCAAGCAGTGTTGTCTCTACTACGCTGAAATTTAGCGTTGCGAGGGGGATGGGGCAACACTGTTTGGAGTTTGGATCGACTCTCGAGTCCAACGAAGGGAGAAAACTATGCAAAAGTACTCTTATACTTCATATGTCATATGGAAGCGTTCATCACGGTTCATGTCGATTAAATACATTAACTTGAAGGCGAGAATTCATTGTTTTTCTCAGCACCTCTTCCAGAGGCGGCGGAGCCAGGGGGCACATTTTGAGGCTCTGAGACAGAATTATAAGCGGGTTTTGATGGCACCAATGAGCCATGAATCTAGTGGTGACATTCTAAATGCCAATTCTAATACAACTAATATGAATTGCATCCGGTGGTCTGAGGTATGACGTTCTCGCAGACCCGTAAACCACACAACCGTAATCCAATTTTGATCATACCGGTGATCTACACAGATGGAGTTGCGGTTGTTTGGTCAACACGCAATCAGTGCTACCAACTGCCCTCAGAAGTTTTACCCTTCTCTGAGAGGGCCTCAGAATATATATAATACTTATACAAATTATCACTCTTTTGAACTTTGAAGAGTTTGTTTAAGAAATAACTGTTGTTTTCCGTCGGTTTATGCGATATAAACCGAAAATATTCAGCACAAGCTTCATAACTCGCGTAGCGAGTTATGATTAAGCTTGTGCTGAAAATTTTCGGTTTATATCGCATAAACTGAAGGAAAACAACAGTTATTTCTTATTTCGCGTAGCGAGTTATGATTTCGCGTAGCTAGTTATGAAAACAACAGTTATTTCTTATTTCGCGTAGCGAGTTATGATTAAGCTTGTGCTGAAAATTTTCGGTTTATATCGCATAAACCGAAGGAAAACAACAGTTATTTCTTATAATTTAATCCGGCTGTAATATTAAAATATAAAAACTATGTGCACGTGAACGAAAAACTTTTAATTTTCGCAAAAGACAACAGTCAAACTCAGGAAAGTGTGCCACAAACAGGTCACGTCAATCATTGTCAATTTGTCAAATTACCGTTTCGTTGGTCCGCCTCAAGCAAAGTTTTGCACTACTTCGGAGTTTTGTTTGTTGTTTTGATTTTCGATCGCAGATGACAGATATTTAGCAAGTAACATAACAATATCATTAAAAACATTTTTTTTTAAATTCCCCCAAAATCGTGTTTGGATGTATGATCTTTTATTCGTCTCCCACTTCGGCATATTTTTTATGTTATTTATTAAATTCAATTGTTCTCGAGAAATTATCATTATATTCTCGCTGACTGGAGGCGATGAAAAATCGATCATTGATCTTTGTTTACAAGCTTGTTATCCATCTATCAGTCTGCCGTTACGCCCTCGCGGTGACAATTGGAATTGAGTGCGCGGGGCTTCCAGAGTCTTCAAAGTTGGATCGGATGTGCGAATGTGTAGACATGATTTGGTTTATACGATTTTGACGACTTTCACGCTGTATGTTTTCAACCAATCAAACGCAGAGGCGGGGCAAATGATTAAATTATTCTTTTGTAAACACGGATGTAATGATCCCCATTGTTTCCCACCTCCTGTTTTGTGATTTATTTTATTTGTTTATTGTGGTTTAACAAGACTTGAGAAGGTCGCTTAATCCCTATTGCCAACGTGTTTGTGGGGGTGGGGGGGGGGGGCACGGTGGCGTTGTGTGCTAAGGCGTACTGTACGTTGATTGTTCCTTCAACCAATGCTTACCCTACTTGTATGGAGTTAGAACCTTGGGCGGGAAGGGTGGCCTGACTGTTGCTCCCCGCTGCTCTGTGCTTCTCTTCGGGTAGTCCGGTTTCCTTCACAAGTAAAACTGTTCGACACGAGATGACCTTAGCTGTAACATTTGTTAAACCCAAAATAAATAAATAAATAAATAAATAAATAAATAAATAAATAAATAAATAGGATAGGATAGGATAGCGCCTAAAATACCATCAGACTACCGTTATTCATTCCTCGTTGCTGCTTACATTTATGGGTTTGAAATTCATCTTGATTCTTTTGTTTTGAGGATGTATTTTCTCTTGACAAGCCAAATAAATCATTCAAATGAGAACGTTACGCGGCAAAAGTTTCCTGATCACAGCACTGAAGCAGAAAACAAAATGAGGAACAATAAGATGAACTGATGTTGCGGAAGCACAGTGAAATTCAGGTACACTTATTTCCAAGTAGCCCTGGACCTATCAGGATTCGAGCCCAGTGATGGAAATGCCATTCATTTTTTTTTATAACTTACTACAGGAAACCCTGTATGTTGACAAATTTACACGCTCTCAAATTTACAAACACTGTAAAAAAAATTCTTCAAAACCATATCATGTGACCTCTCATTGGTACAAGCTCAAAGAGTGTGCTCCAGTGAGGGGTCACGTGATATGGTTTTGCTGAAATTTTTTGAAAACGTTTTAAAAAAAAACTAATCAAAATAATAAATTTTGATATACAGTGTGTTTGATAAAGGGTTAATTCAAATAAATCGCTCTATGATGCAACTATCGCGGCCAGAGGTGACATTTTTAGTAACATTCTAATCTTGCTGATCAAACGTTTACAGGTTATTCGCCGGAGGCGGTGGATCCGGGAGAGGGCAGGTGGCATGCCCCCCCCCCCCCCCCCCTCCCCCTCACATTTCAGATCATACAATTTTCCTCTCCTCACCATTTTTGATGAATAAAGAGTGACACGTAGACACTTTTCACTCGACATTTAATTATTATTGTCATCATTTAACCCTTTACCCAACGAATAGGTCGCATCCGCCCGCGTAATATGCAAATTCAGCCGTTGAAAAAATTTTTTATTTTTCAAACAAATTCAACAAAACCATATCATGTGACCCCTCGTTGGAACGAGCTCGTTCCAACGAGGGGTCACATGATATGGTTTTGTTGAAATTTTTTTAAAATTTGAAAAAATGATATTTAAAATAATCAATTTTGATATCGTCTGCGTTGGGTAAAGGGTTAACTCTTGACCAGACACGAATAGAATACGCCAATATTACCAAAATAATTCTGCAATAACTAACAATTCTCATTTGTGCCTCGAAAACATAGGATATGAACTGTTCAGTGAGAAGCCACAAACTATGTTTTGAGTCAAAAATTGAAAAACAAATTTAGTGCCCACCCACCCCATGCCCTCCCCGCCACTCTCCCAACACAATCACGTGTACTTTCCTTTTAGTTCTGTCGCCTCTGCCGTTCTCCCGCGGAGGGACTATTCGAATAGCCAATAATTTCTTATCTTCCAGATTCTTAACCCTTTACCCAAAGCAGATGATATCAAAATTTATTATTTTAAATATCTTTTTTCTCTCTCTCAAAATTTCAACAAAACCTTATCATTGATCCCTCATTGGAACGAGCTCGTTCCAAAGAGGGGTCACATGATATGATTTTGTTGAATTTTTTTTTAAAATAGTATTTTTTTAGCTGCTGAATTTACATATTACGCGGGTGGATGTGGCCAATTCGTTGGGTAAAGGGTTAAAAAGATTAAGCTACAAAAATAGATTAAGTAACAAAGAAATGTTTGGAAAAAAATCATATTAAATGGATAAACTTTTAATTCAGCTAACACGTAACAGAGAGTCAAAGCTTTAACTGTTACCTCTATATTACTTGACAGACGTAAATTCTGCATCGTCAAACGGCAATCTTATCGAAAACGACGAATTGAAATAGCAAACTACAAAGCCTTTGAGACCCAAAATATGTTTCTGGTGCCAAATGCTGTATTTTCGGTGCCAAATGAATTTTTTAGAGCAATTGGCACCCGACAGCGTGAACACTGAAGCTGACACACAATTACGTCATATGGTGATAGCTTGAAGTCAAGTGTTTTATTGATAACACCCGCTATCGAATTGGAACAAAAACTATTAAAAAACTAGTTCAAACAAGAGGGCAACGCAAAGCGTGGGCCAATGCCCCCGACCCGAAAAAAAAATTTCTATGTCGAAAAAATGTGTGGAAGGAACTCACGCTACACAGATACTGTTCCCCATGATGCTCTATCACAACACCAAACATCATTCAAATCGGAGTAGCAGTGGCTGAGATACAAGGGAAAATGTTGGTACGGGCGGACGGACGGATGGACGGACGGAGGTCTGACGTCGAAAAAGTGAAAAAGTGCCATAACTCTGGACAAAATGTGTGGAAGAATCTCACGCTACACAGGTATCGTTCCCCCACGATGCTCTATCACAACACCAAATATTCAAATCGGAGTAGCAGTGGCTGAGATACAAGGGAAAATGTTGGTACGGACGGACGGATGGACGGACGGAGGTCTCGCGTCGAAAGAGTGAAAAAGGGCCGTAACTCTGGACAAAATGTATGGAAGAATCTCACGCTACACAGGTATCGTTCCCCCATGATGCTCTATCACAACACCAAATATCATTCAAATCGGAGTAGCAGTGGCTGAGATACAAGGAAAAATGTTGGGACGGACGGACGGACGGACGGACGTACGGGTATATATACACTTGTGCAAATTTTGACTCGTGGGGTGTGTTAAGAGTATGAATTGGTGTTGTGGGTAGCACCCTAGCTGGCCGTTATTGTGGGCATTTCTGTCTATTTTGAGGTGGGGTGCAGTGGTCGTTTTTGTCCATCACGTTTGGGGTGCGCAGCAGGGTTCCAGTCTATAGAGAAGTCAGACGTGACGTCACGAGTTGGTTGCCATTGACAGTGTGATGAAAACAAACATATCAGTCATTGCAAACCTGTATTAATATCTCCAAACTAAATAGAGTATAATACAAAATTTCCACAAATAATTTCGAATTTTATCGGCGTTATCTATTTATTTTAGGTTCAGTATGTACCATATCTCTTCACAGCGAAGCAAAATCTCGATAATATACAAAATACGTGTACGGTTTATATTCATTTATTGTCATGCCTGTATAAAAAACGTCCAGCAGGACATGGGGATTTTTGTGAATGATGACTGCTATTTTTCCCGTAATGACAGGGATAAAGACGGAAAGTTCCAGCAGAATGCTGCCTAATGTTCAGTGGTGGCGCCTGATTTCTCCTCATCGGTGGGGAGGGACTAATTTCTAAATGATATTAGGTTTTCCATTAATGCTGTGCCTGTGCGGTGAGGGGGTGTGGGGGGGGGGAGGACTCAATAAGTTTCCTGTTGCTTGCACTAGAAATTCGACTCAGGACCCTTCAAAGCGATATTTTTGAAGTGTTTTTTTCTGTTTCTGCATCTGTTTCTAAATATAATCACAAGAAGTATAATGGCAAGACTACCTGACGTTTACAACGCTGCACGCGGTAGGGGACTTTCACCCCAGGTGTTGGTTGCCGGGTCCTATTTTACAAATAAAATAGAGCTTGCTTACCACGGTGAACCAACAGTGCTCCACTTCACACAGGGAATAGTTAATATTTATCTTTGTACTTCGACAAGACTCACTTTAGAGGCATCACAATGTCAAAATTGCACAAGAAGGAGAGAAAATGTTATTTATTACTCCATCGCATCACTCACTTCGTGGGAAAAACCATTTGGGAAATGGTGGGGCTGCCAAGTATAACATACGGTACGGAAGTGGTACCCCTAAACCAGACGGCCGTAAAGAACTTGGACATCCTGCAGAACGATGCAGGCCGATTGATAAAGGGGTCGAGTAATGCCGCAGCGCTAGAAGCAATCAGGGGTGAGCTTGGGTGGATGAGGATCAAGGAGAGGATAGACCTGTTGAAGCTCGGTTATCTTAATTATTTGGTAAATCTCCCCGACAGCCGATGGTGTAAAGTAATGTTCCTGAGAATTTTCAACTCAAATATCAAAACGGGGTGGATGGTCCAAGTGAGGGAGCTAGTAGAGAACTACTCATTGGAGATCTCGGACCTGGACGTTGGGGCAAACCCGGGTAAAAAAATCGTCAGAGAAAGGGTCATGGAGGATTGTAACCGTAATTGGCGAGAGGGGGTCAAATCAAAGAGGTCTTTGGGTGACCTGCGTGATAAAGAGAAGCCAGGTTTTGAAGAGTACCTTGATGGCACCTTTGGGGGGGGGGGGGGGTCACTGTTGTTCAAGCTGAGGTCGCGATCCCTGGAGCTGAGGAGAAAAATTGGGAAAGACGGTGAAAGGGAGTGCCAGATGTGTAACTTGGACATGGTGGAGACCCTGGAACACTTTCTTCTAGAATGCCCAAAGTATCAGTCTAAAAGAATGAGATTCACTGGGAGTATAATGGGGAAGTGGGATGGGAGAATGAAGGACATGCGGTTAGGGGGAGACTCAAAGGAGAGGGTTAATATGCTAATCGGAGAGCTCGGGAAGAATGGGACAAGGGATATCATCAAGCAGTTCGTTTCCGAGTGTTGGGAGTAGAGGAGACGCGTGGGAATAGGGAGGCAGTTGGGAGTACAGGGGTAACCATGGCCTTCTCACCCGAGAACCGCGACAAATCAGCGGCTGGCCAAAGTGTTATTATTACTCACGTCTAATCAGCAAATCCCTTAGGGTGGGTCACACTACCAACTGAAATACCCCAAAATCTCAAAATGTATCGTGAAATATCACGAAATACACCATTAAAAAGCAAAGTTTATTCTGCCAGCATTCGGTCACTTCTAGATCACTCCCGACTGGCGAATGATCACGGGCATTGGTTCTACATTATACCGGCACTCCTGCGTAGCGACGATGGGGTAGCAGTTGACTTGAAGATCCCAGGTCTATTTTTTGCAGACGATTTGGTGCTAGTGTCAGAAAGCGAAGAGGGACTATCGAAAATGCTGGCAATAGTTGGGAAATATGGGAACAAATGGAGACTCGAACTTAATGAAAGCAAGAGCAAATTTATATCACGGGGTCGCATAGTGGACCCCACTCGAAGGTGGAGAGTGTGTGTGTTTGTGGGGGGGGGGGGGGGTCTATATTGCGAAAGGTAGCAGCCAACTTCTTAATGTAGGAGAGACAGGTGACTACGAGTATTTGGGGGTAAATATAAACATAACAGGAAGAGGCATCTACCGAAGCCACACAAATAAATTGATTCTGAAGGGGAGGTGAATGCTTCACAAAATGGAACTTATAGGGAGAAACAGATTCAATAAGGTTTTCGTGGGGAAAATAATTTGGGAAATGGTGGGCCTGTCAGAATAATATATGGTACAGAAGTGGTACCCCTAAACCAAACGGCTGTAAAGAGATTGGAAACCTGCAGGCCGATGGATAACTGGCTCGAGTAATGCCACGACACAAGAAACCAATCAGGGGAGTGTGGGGGGGGGGGGGGGGGGCCTTGGGTGGATGAGGATCAGGGACAGGATAGACTTATTGGAACTCGGTTGCATGTACCTTAATTATTTGATAAATCTCGCCGCCAGCCGATGGTGTAAAGTAATGCTCTAGAGTATATAGGACTCAAATATAAAGACAGGGTGGATGGTCCAAGTGAGGGAGCTAATAGAGAACTACTCATTAGAGATTTTGGACCAAGAAATAGGGGCAAACCAGGGTAAAACAAATCGTCAGAGAAAGGATGATGGAGGATGGGGGAGTCAGATCAAAGAGGTCTCTGGGTAGCATGGGTGATAAAGAGAAGCCTGGTTTTGAAAAGTACCTTGATGACATCTTTGGGTAGTCACTGTTGTTCCAGCTGAGGTCGCGGTCCCTGAAGCTGAGGGGAAAATGGGGAAAACGGTGAAAAGGAGTGCCAGATGTGTAATTTAGGCGTGGTGGAGACCCTAGAATACTTTCTACTAGAATGCCGAAAATAACAGTCTAAAATAATAAGATTCACTTGGAGTATAATGGGGAAGTGGGATGGGAGAATGAGGGGAGAGTGGTTAGTGTGAGACTCAACGGAGAGGGTTAATATGCTAATCGGAGAGATTGGGATGAATGAATGAGGTAAGGGGTGTTATCAAGCAGTTCGCCTCCGAGTGTTGGGAGGAGAGAAGAAGGGTGGGAAGAGGGAGGCAGTTGGGAGTACAGGGGTAACCAAGGCCTCCTCACCCGAGAACCGCGACAAATCAGCGGCCAGCCAAAGTGTTATTATTATATTACCTGCAATTTAATTATGAGTGTTTGAGGTAACTTCCAGCATCTATGGCTACACTATCAGTATAAAGTCAAGCTTCACCAATGGTAATATCTATACTGACAACCAGGTGCCTTGGTTACCGCATCCTATTGTACCACTAAAACAGAACTTGTGTACAACAATAAACATGCACTGATCCAATTAGTCCAACTTGACTGAACAACTTGAAATCCAGCAAGAAGCCTGGCCTGATACAACATATTTCATGCTACTAAGCCAACATGAAGTCACTCTTCGGGAATTTACAGAGCAACAGTTTTCAGGCACTTCAATTTGGGCATGAATGAAAACATTTTCAAGTCAAGCTTGACATGAAGATTTTGAACCCTTTTAATTAGATATAAAAATATAAACAAGAGGCCCCACGAGGCCTGATTCGCTCATCTTGAACAGAACACAATATAAACAGGGTCCAAGAATGAGTCTATATCAAGCAATCCATCTCCATAGGATACGCTCTCAAACCTTGAATCCCTCAGGAGCGACAAAATAATCCAGGCATCATGCCTCTTCTTCAGTTGATGATAATGTAAAATGTAAAGCTCCCCTATGAAACCGCTTGATACAACCTATCTTAGTAAATCTTAGTTACACACCCCTAGAGGGTACTGAATACAAAAGACACTTTTTTATAGGAAAATAAAATCAATCTAAATCCTTCAAAATGCTTTTTGGAACAGAAAAATCACCTAAAAGCCCCCCCCCCCCCCCCTCTCCTTCAAAACACATTTTGGAACAAAAAATATCATCTGAGCAGGACGAGGGATCATATGGTCATTTTCCGCATAAAATCAATCTAAATCCTCCAAAACTCATTTTGGAGCCAAACATTTTTTTTAAAAATCATCCAGATTGCTCACTACGTTGTTCCAAGTTATCACACGAATGAGCTAAATATTCATACAAATCTATTAAGTTAGGATAACTGTGGATGGAAAAATCAGACAGGAATGGTTACCAAACTTGATCAAGATATTATTGAGATCAACTCATAACAACAAGAGGCTCCAAGGAGCCTTAATCACTCACCAGCCAAAGTGGTGGTTCATCAACACTACAAAGGAATGAAGTCATGAGAGATAAATTTTATGGAACTAGGGCCATGGCTTGAACAAACTTGAATCTTACCCCCCTAAGGATGTTGCATACCAAATATCAAAAGCATTCATCTGCTGGATCTGAAGAAGAAGACTTTTAAAGAAAATTCCTCATTTTGAACTAAGTTATCATTCGGGCTCCCACAGTGAGCCCAAATATGAACCCAGGGACTTGGCTTTAACAAACATGAATCTCACCCCCCCTAAGGATGCTGCATGCCAAATATCCAAAATATCCAAACATTCCGCCTGCTGAATCTGAAGAAGATTTTTGAAGAAAAATTCCTCAAATTGACTAAGTTATAATTCAGGCTCCCATAAGGAGCCCAAATATGAACCCAGGGACTTGGTTTTAAAAAAAGTTGAATCCCCCCCCCCCCCCCAAGGATGCTACACACCACTTATCAAAACATTCCGACTGCTGGATCTGAAGAAGAAGATTTTTTAAGAAAATTCCTCATTTCAAAGTAATTCAAGCTCCCACAGTGAGCCCAAATATGGACCTAGAGACATGGCTTGAACAAACTTGAATCCCCCCCCCCCCCCCCTCCCCCGTAAGAATGCTGCATACCAAATATCAAAACATTCCGACTGCTGGATCTGAAGAAGAAGATTTTTAAAGAAAATTCCTCATTTTGAACTAAGTTATAATTCGGGCTACCACAGTGAGCCCAAATATGAACCCAGGGACTTGGCTTGAACAAATTTGAATCTGACCCCATTAAGCATGCTGCATACCCAATATCAAAAGATTCTGCCTGCTGGATCTTGAGAAGAAGATTTTAAAGAAATTTGCCTGAAATGCACTAAGTTCAAATTGGGCTCCTATACTGAGACCAAATATGAACCCAGGGGCCGATTTGAACAAACTTGAATCAGATCCACCCCACAATGTTGCATACCAAATATCAAAAGATTCTGCCTGCTGGATCTGGAGAAGAAGATTTTTTAAGAAATTTGTCTGAAATGCACTAAGTTCAAATTCGAGCTTTTATAGTGAGCCCAAATATGAATCCAGGGGGGCTGATTTGAACAAACTTGAATCAGATCCACCCCACAAGGTTGCATCCCAAATATCGAAAGATTCTGCCTGCTGGATCTTGAGAAGATTTTTTAAGAAATTTGCCTAAAATGCACTAAGTTCGAATTCAGGCTTCTATACTGAACCCAAATATAAATCCAGAGGGCCAATTTGAACAAAGTTGAATCAGATCCACCCCACAATGTTGCATACCAAATATCAAAAGATTCTGCCTGCTGGATCTGGAGAAGAAGATTTTTTAAGAAATTTGCCTGAAATGCACTAAGTTCGAATTCGGACTTCTATACTGAGCCCAAATGTGAATTCAGGGGGTGAATTTGAACAAACTTGAATCAGATCCACCCCACAATGTTGCATACCAAATATCAAAAGATTCAGCCTGCTGGATCTGGAGAAGTAGTTTTTTTAAGAAATTTGCCTGAAATGCACTAAGTTCGAATTCAGGCTTCTATAATGAGCCTAAATGTGAATCCAGGGGGCCAATTTGAACAAACTTGAATCAGATCCACCCCACAATGTTGCATACCAAATATCAAAAGATTCTGCCTGCTGGATCTGGAGAAGAAGATTTTTTAAGAAATTTGCCTGAAATGCACTAAGTTCGAATTCGGACTTCTATACTGAGCCCAAATGTGAATCCAGGGGGTGAATTTGAACAAACTTGAATCAGATCCACCCCATAATGTTGCATACCAAATATCAAAAGATTCTGCTTGCTGGATCTGGAGAAGAAGATTTTTTAAGAAATTTGCCTGAAATGTACTAAGTTTGAATTTGGGCTTCTATACTGAACCCAAATGTGAATCCAGGGGGCCGATTTGAACAAACTTCAATCAGATCCACCCCACAATGTTGCATACCAAATATCAAAAGATTCTGACTGCTGGATCTGGAGAAGAGGATTTTTTAAGAAATTTGCCTGAAATGCACTAAGTTTGAATTTGGGCTTCTATAGTGAGCCCAAATATGAATCCAGGGGGGGGGGGGGGGGGGGGCGATTTGAATAAACGTGAATCAGATCCATACCAAGATGCTGCATACCAAGTATCAAAAGATTCTGCCCACTGGTTCTGGAGAAGATTTTTTAATAATTTTTCTATAATTCATACGGTGATATCAGAGTTATGCACCATACAGAGCCCCCAAGGGACGTGGCCATTTCATTTGAACAACTTGAATTGACATATGGTAATGAACATCCATACCAAGTTTCTAGCAAATCGACCTAGCGGTTTCAGAGGATAAGTCGTTTGAAAAATGTTCCCGATGCCGGACGGACGACGGACGGAAAGTGATAAGTTTAGCTCCCTTCGGTGAGCTAAAAATCAGCCAGATTGGTCAATGGTCAATGTTTGTTCCGAGTTTTCATACTAACAAACTCAAAATTCATGAAAATCCATTAACTAAGGGGCATAATTCTGCCAAGAAATTTTGATCAAGGTGAAATTCTTGATTAGCTCTGTCCAACTTGGCCAAATAACTCAGATTACCAAGTATCATGAGAATCCATCCAGCCATTCTTGAGTTATGGCTGTCAACGCCATACAACAGCATATGCCTGCCAACCTAGCCAAACTATAAGTAGAGGTTTAGAAGAGAAAAAACTGAATTAAAAATAGCAGCCAGCCACATTTAAAAACAAGAGGCTCCCACAGGGCCAGAATGCTCATCTGATAAGTCATGCCTACCTCATTTACATTGTCAGAATGGATTTATGATGATCATATAAAATTTGCATGTCTAAGTTTTTCCATCATTAATTACTTCAGTACAACAGACACATACATTTAATTATTTATTGGTGTCAGCATCTCTGGGCTATATGATGACTCAACATAAGCATAAAATGATGTTTTGCTAATTGTTTATGCCCATGTTGCCCACTGAATGAGGGACTGCATCCCAGCGGTTTAGGTTACCAGGACCTATTCTACTAGTAAAACATAATTTGTTCACCTCAGTAAATGAGCACCGATTCATTTCCCAGGGTTCCCATGAAGAACAATACAATAAGGGCAGGAAATCCTGATGAGCTCATTTCTGTCAGGTGTAATATGAGATACTTTTTGCTGACATTTTTTAAAACTTAAAAAAAAAAACAGGCCAAGTTTGACTGAAAACAGAATTAAAGGGTGACATGTTTTCTGACTTCAACACCACCCAACACCCCTCATCTGGTGAACTCAACCAAATACCATTCAAGTTGCATCCCTGAAACAAATAAAATTTGGGGCTCCTTCCAAAGTGTCAGTGAGCTTGTTCCTGTGAGGTCTGATATGATATGTCTCTGTTGATTTCTTTTGGAAATGTTATTAAAAAAATTGGCCAAGGAAGACTGAAAAGAGAATATATTGGGTCAAGCGTTATTTTCTGACTCCACCACCACTCCAACACCCTCCTCTGGTGATCCTGAAAACCAGTCAAGTTGCATGCCTTGAAGAAATGTAATTTGGTGCACCTTCCAATGCTAAATAGCAAATACATTGAAGCCCACTTAACTGGTTCTCTCTTAATTGAATACCCCTGTTAACTGAATAATGTTTACAAACACAAATTCATTTACCATACCTTCAGTACAAATTTGACCTGTTAATTGCTTACAGGTTATGGAGCAGATTCCTGTTAACTGAATAAAAAATACTGCAATATGTTGAGAAATTGCTCTGATAAACAACAAATTTCCCTTGTTTATGGAGCTTTTTGCCTCAGTACGTCCAATACAGTCATTCATTGTATTATATATTGTTTGACAGAGATCACAGAGCTCTGTCAAGCAATATATAATTGAATAAATGCCCAGTTTATCTGTAAAATACAAGAAAGTAACCAGTTGGCTATTCAAGTAACCAAGTGGCTATTCAAGCAACAGAGTTCCACTGTACCAAAAGATTTGACTGAATGGTTTAGTAGAAAAAGTTCTCCAAACACTTGGAATACTTCATGCTAACTTGGAATCATTCATAGTGCACCCCATAATGTTGGCCGACATTCTCCTTAAGTCACAGACATTTGCACCCCACGTTATTCAGCTCCTTCTATACAATATGCTACCTTGGAATCATTCATTGTGCAACCCATAATGTTGGCCAACATTCCCCAAAAGTTACAGACATCTGCACCAACATGTTATTCAGCTCATAATACAAACACACTAACTTGGAATCATTCATTGTGGGGGTATGGTGGCTCAGTAGGCAGAGGTGCAGGCTGCAAGCCGAGAGGTCCTCGGTTTGAATCCCACCTGCGGCAATCATGTTATGTCCTTGAGCAAGACACTTCACCCCCACTGCCCATGTAGGGCATGGTGGCGTTGTGTGCTAAGGCGTACTGCACATCGATGGTGCACTTGTCTTCAACCAATGCTAATCCTGCTTGTGTGGAGTTAGTATGTTGGGGAGCTGACAGTTGCTCGCCAGTGCTCGGTGGTTCTCTCTGGGTACTCCAGCTTCCTCCACCCGTAAAACCGTCATGGTTATGATTAGCCATTGTGCAGAAATATGTGACCTTAAACACCAATAAATAAATAATCATTCATTGTGCACCCCATAATGTTGACCGACATTCCCCTTGAGTTACAGACATCTGCACCCCATGTTATTCTGCTTCCCTTAAGATATAATTGAATAAATGCCCAATTTATCTGTAGAATATAGGAAAGTAACCAAGTGGCTATTCCAGTAACAGGAGTTCCACTGTATCAAAAGATTTGACTGAATGGTTTAGTAGAAAAAGTTCTCCAAACACTAGGGATACTTCACGTCATTCTTGAACTCTTTAACCCCTACTCCTGTAGCCCTGTAAATGCAGGTAAATAAGATTTTGTGAAAATCATTTTCTTGTGCCTTAGATTGTCAAAAAGTAATTATTTGGTCAGTCAAAATCCATTAGAGTCAAGCTAGTATGCCAAACTCTCTATAATTAATGAATGCCTATGGAGAATGAGAATATGGGTTTGGAAAAAAATATTTATATATAGATGTTTAATGTCAGCATCTGAGCTATATCATGACATGACATAAGTATCTGTTTGTTGGTGGTTAACGTCACATAGTTATGCACCATGGCTAATCGTGACACAACATGGAGATGAAGTCAAGCTTAGACAATCGTTAATCAACATGTTTCCCATTTTAGAGGACCATGACATAAGTATAAAGACAAGTTTTGTGAATCATTTATGTTTATGTTACCCATTTACTGAGGGATTGCACCCAAGCAGCATTGGTTACCAGGTCCTATTTCACTGGTGGAGGAAAACAAATCTACCTCAGCAGACATGATGACCTTCACTTCCCGGTTGTCCTCGGGTGGGGTGGGTTGGTGTGATTGGGTGGGTGAGTGCATTTGAGAAAACTGAGATTAAAAAATGTAATTTACCTTTACCTGAGTTTTCAATTTAAGTTTTTTTTACTTCAGGAAACTTTGAGAAAAACTATTTTGTTATTTATTAGTGTTTATTAAGGTAATTGACAGCAGTTGTCACTATATATGACTACACAATGAAAAAATCTTTTTAAAATAATTTACAGTAAGCTATGAAAATGCTTCAACCTAGATAAAACTTTTGAAAACTTAAAAGTTGTAAAGCCCTATCATTCAATGACATGCTGGATTACCACTTTAAGTAACCTGAGTTGCCTACAAAAGATGGGTTTTTTTTATTTTATTTACAGCACTGTCTGTATTTGAGTGAAAAGTTAAGCATCTTGTATTGGAATAGGGATCAAATGATAAATAGACTCAACTTGTCCCCAGTTGAATGCTAA
The DNA here is from genome assembly GCA_031216915.1 of Pictodentalium vernedei. Lineage (NCBI taxonomy): Eukaryota > Metazoa > Mollusca > Scaphopoda > Dentaliida > Dentaliidae > Pictodentalium > Pictodentalium vernedei. Next base: position 162,204,305 of record CM062291.1, on the reverse strand, counting down.
ATTTATGAAACATATGGGTTAAATTAAGCATGTACCTCTCCAGAGGCTCGCTCCAACTATATTTTACTGAACTCATTCTGTGAGTCTCACTGTAAATTCAGGACTTGGAGACTCTTTACTAAGCCTTCTTACTACATGGGTTGATATAAATGGTACCACAATTTCCTTTTTATAGCATGAAGCCAATACTAACAACCTAGCACTGTGCAAAGATTTTATAATTCTATCCAAAAATAATTAATTTCCTTCAAAAGAAGGCATAACTGAATGTAAGAAACATAAAATGTTCCACATATTTTACATCTGGCAACTATAAAAGATGGCAAAATCGTGTTCTCAACTAAAATAAAATTTTCCACAGACACCAAATGAAAGTGTCAATGATACTTGTCTGTGTGTTATGTTTGATGAAAAAGATAATGTTTAATTTTTATGAAGGGATTATGAAATAACAAAAGAATTGTGATAATAGGGAATATGTTAAGTTTTGTTAACTGTATACTATGTTTACAATAAAAATAATATGAGGTGTAGACTGTACTAAAGAATTGAGGGGTGGGTTAATAATGTGGCCCTCACAGTTAATGTATGTGGCCTCACAGTTAATGTATGTGGCCTCACAGTTAATATATATCAACGAAAGTTACCAATTTACAGTGAAATTATTTGAAAACGAGTCTCCTCTAGACATCAAACAGAGTCTTCCTACAAAGTTACAATGAAATCCCTCCATATTAAATATGACCTGCAGACTGTGATAAAAGTTTTGGGGTTTTTGGCTTGGGCAGCCATCACGGTTGACCAATTGTGACCAAAAGGGGATGTTCTCATCTAGACATGACTCCAAACCTGCATATCAAATTAAGTGACGATCGGATGAGAACTACAGAGTGTAGCCTGTGCTAAAGGAAAATGTGAACAGACTTACAGACTCACAAAATTGTTATCTTAAAATAAGCTTGCAATGTTTCATGTTCAAGTTTATTCTAAGATAATAAGCCTGCACAAGCTAACTTTCAAATGTACATGAAACATTGCAAACTCAATTGTTAGCTTGTGCAAGCACGCAGTGTTACCTTATGCATGCTTGCCAAGCCTTTTGTTCATTTATTGGTGTTTACGATTACTTTTAGCTGCATAGGCTAATATGACAACAACAACAACACAAGTATAATGTATAGCTTAGTGCAAGCTAACTCGGAAAGGTTTCCACAGGCTTCTATATTTAGCTTGCATTGTTAGTTTGCTATTTATGATTTATTAGTGGTGATCAGCAAATTAATAACTAAGTTCATATCTTGGCGATAAAATAGTTTTGCTGTTAAAGACACTTTTGTTAAAATCCAAAGACACATTATGATGAATGAAGAGAAAAGACTAATTACACAGAAACATTACAATACTTATAGTGATTATAATGTGAGGTCAGCCTGTGTTTAGGGAATGCTGAAGATAAAAATATGGTAAAAAATGAAATTGCAAGACTGTAAAAGTTCAATAGGCTTGCAATATCAGTGTTAGCCTGCACATGCTTGCAGTGTGAGCTTGAAAAACTGCTGAGCTCATTACAAGTTTCCCACAAGCTTACTCTACTGCCTTCTTTCCAAATAAAAAAAAAATCATTGATAATTCTTTCATGTAAACAACAAGAGGCCACATGGGGCCTTAATCAGTCACCTAACAAATTAGATCAAAGAAGTATTTTAGGTCACATTCAGCTAGTCATGGCTCATCAACACTACAGTGGCAAGAAGTCATAACAACATTCTGGTGTCCATGTCAGTGATTATTGTCATAGGTCTTTCCGACTGGATCCAACTCTACCAACTGCAGACATGCACTACAAAACTTCAAAGAGATGTTATGCCACTGCAGTTTGAAAGACATTATTGATGGAAAAACACTAGGGCTTGGATTTGAACAAACTTGAATCTGCCTGAATATTGTTTACCAAATATCAAAGGATTCAAAATGGTTGATCTAACGAGGATGGTTAAAGACTGTTCCTCATATTGCCCTATGATAATAAGTTGAAGTTTGGGGTCTCACAAGATGCCCAAATAGGAATTCAGAGAATTGATTTGAACAAACCTGATTGTGACCAGCTATGAATGATGTACACAAAATATCGAAAAATTTTCACTTGTAAACTTGAAGATTTTTGAGGAATTTTCATCATACAGCACTAAATCCGGGCACCAACAGGGAGCCCAAATATCAGCACAGTGACTTGATTTGAACAAACTTAAATCTAAGCCACCCTAGATATGTTGATACCAAATACGATGAAAGGAGTCTGACTTGCGGATCTGAAGCTTTTTAAAGAAATTTCCTTATATTGTATTAGTTGAAGTTGAAATTTGGGCTCCAATAGAAAGCCTAAATATTTATCAAGAGCCCCAATTTAAAACAAGTTAAATCCCCCTCCCCACCCAAGAGATGCTGTATACCAAATATTAAAATTGTCAGTGGTGGATCTAAAGAAGAAGAGTTTTAAATATTCCTCATTATGTCGTATTGCTAAATTAAATTTCTGGCTCCAACAGAGAGCCCTAAAATTAACACTGGGACACGATTTGAACAAAATGGAATCTGCCTCCCCCTTGAGATGTTGTATACCAAATATTAAAAGATTTTCACTGGTGGAACTGAACAAAATTAAGGAAAATCAGAACAGCAATTTATTTGCAATCCATCCTCCATGTACTGCAAGGAAGATTTACATGAAGACAAGCAACTGCAGACCTACACTCAAATAGTGTAATTACCATGGGTGGTAAACACCCTCCTCACGTTACAGTTACATTTTGCAGCCAGCAGTAGAAGCCCACCTTGAATAACTTTGACCACTGAACTCAATCAATAACATGTTATTGAAAGAGTTGACAATTTCCCTCTCAGTTCGCTGCTAGTCTACTTCGAAGCAGTTAGTCACACTGCAGCTCATACAATTCATGTTCGTACGAAGCTGATTAAGCCCAGCCTTTCAAGCCTCCCATTGGGACAGTTCTGGTACCTGAACTTCAGAGTAAAGCCCACATATGGACTTCCAGTACTCAACCAGTTAAAGTCATTGCCCACTTTAAATGGAGGACATCCACTACAGGCATTGGATACAGGGTGCTATTATACCAGTAAAATATAATTTGCATTTCCCGAATTTTCATTTAACATCCTATGTAAAGATGGAACAATCAAGAAAAGTTTTAAATGTGCTCATATTTTACTGTATGGTATGTACATGTGCAGTCTATAACAAAGTGTACTATTCGGTAATATTATTTTCAAAATGTGAGTAATGCGATATATATCAATATACAATATATGCAAACTTGGAATAATTCAATCTGCAACCTACATTTATGGCTGACATTCCCTGTAAGTTAGACATCTGCACCCCACATTATTCAGCACCTACTATAATACAACATGCTACCTTGGAATCATTCATTGTGCACTCCATAATGCTGGCTGACATACCCCTTAAGTTACAGACATCTACACCACACGTTATTCAGCTCCTACTATACAATATGCTAACTTGAAATCATCCACTGTGCAACCCATAATGTTGGTCAACATTCCCCGTAAGTTACAGACAGCTGCACACCATGTTATTCACCTCCTACTATACAACATGCTAACTTGGAATCATTCATCGTGCAACCCATAATGTTGGCCAACATTCCCCGTAAGTTACAGACATCTGTATCCTACATTATTCAGCTCTTACTATATAACATTCTAATAGGAATCATCCATCGTGCAACCCATAATGTTGGTCGACATTTCCTGTAAGTTACAGACATCTGTACCCTGACATATTCAGCTCCTCATGGTATTTGATGACTGGATTTGCATCGCAAAATGCTGTACAAAAATGTCCAAATGCTAACCATTTTTCCTTCATATTCACCTTATATTCACTATTTGTCATCACTTTTTGAAACCAAGATGAAAACTGCGAACCAAGTTTTTTTTTTAAAAAAAATACCCTGCTCCTACTACAATGTATACAACATGCTAACTTGGAATCATTCATCCAGCAACCAATAATGTTAACAACGAAAAATGTAATGTACATGTAACAGCCATTAAGATGGTTTTCTCTCCCCTTAAGTTTGCCCAACTTCAACACGCTTGCTCTGCCTTATCTATGTCTCACTTAAGCCCATTATTTCAAAATCCTCCCCCTCCATCATTGTTTTGATTTCACTAACTTTTTTATGGCAATTCTGGATATTGCAATATTCTAATTGAAGGAAGCGTGATTTCTTTGACCTTCCTGATATGTTGTTAATGTCCTAGGTGTGTCCCTCTGTTATGCATATGTGTATGTTTATGACTCGATCAGTTTATGCTCCCCATGTTTCAGCTCCTCCTACAGAGCAACCTATAACAAAGTGTACCATTTGGCAACATTACATGTATGGTGTTAATAATGCCAAAATATTGCCTCATTTTTGCAGTCCTTCGATTTTGGAAAATGATGGAGAGTGATATTCAGCTCATCTGACATTTATTTATTTATTGGTGTTTAAGGTCACATACTTATAAACAATGACTAATCGTGACTGTGACAGTTTTATGGGTGGAGGAAGACAGACAACCCAGACAGAACCACCGAGCATTGACGAGCAGCTGTCAGCTCCTCAACATTCTAACTCTGTTCAAGCTCCACTCAAGAAGGGTTACAGCGGTTGAAGGCATGTGCACCATCGACATGCAGTACGCATTAGTACACGGCATCATCGTGCCCCACGTTGGCAATCGAGATAAAGTGCCTGCCCAAGGACACAAGATGGGTCGTCCCATACGGGAAGTCCAACAGTCTACCACTGAGCCACCGTGCTCCCCATCTGACATTTAACCCCCGTGCTGGATTCAGGTGTGTTTTCCTACCAGTAACCAGTTTGGACATCTAAACTGGCCCCCCCCCTCCACCAAAAAAAAAAAATAAAAAAACATTTTCTTCATCAACAGTTCAATGAAAGCACACACAAAATTGCCTGATTCATGACACTATGGCTTTTGAGATTTCATCATCCCAAATAAACCAGTGGAACTTTATTTTGGGGTTGTTTTTATCAAAATTGCCATGAATATGCTATAAAAAAAAATCTTGAAATTTAAAAATCCATTCTCAAAAAATTGTTCAAATTTATTTTTTGGTAAAGTTTAAAATGCTGACTCAGAGGCCCCTAGATTTGCTCTTGAGGCATCCAATTTTCCAAATATTCCTGGTGGAGGCCCCCACCAACAGGAAGGGGCAACCCCTTCCTGTACCCTCTTCCACCCCAGGCCTGCAACCAGCATGCTATCCTTTTACAACCAATGTAAACTTAAAAAATAATTATTAAAAGGTTTATGTTTGATATTTTACCCTAGTTAAAAAAATTTATAAATTTGCCTCCTTACAGCAAGAAGGCTTTGCAATGCTTTAGCATTAGCATTGCAATGTCTTGTTGCACTCAAGGGACAAAATACACCACCACCCATTTTCTTCCATACATTAGAACACAAACTTTTGATGGCAGAGAAATAATTGCAGAAATAAACAAGAGGGATGTTACATCCCAACGCTCACCTACATTCGCGCTTGATAATGTCGTTCCAATGTAACATGTCTAATATTTAGTTAATATAAATCATTAACTAGGCATCAAATGATTAATGTGGTTTATGTGATGGCTTTGGAAAGTCTATATTTCTGCATTTATTATATATCAATTCAACATAGAATCATTGGATATAAAAGCATTTTTTTCTTTTAGAAATGTTTATGATTAAGAATATGAATCGTGAGGCCAGATATTAAATCATAAATAAGAATTAGAAAAGGCTTTCATAAATCACTGAAATTGTAATTGAAGTACATTCATTGGTTAAAGAGGAGATGCAGAAAAACATTTGTTCAAGAAAGTGACTATAAGCCCAACAAAAAAATACATCACATCAACAACTAAAATAAGCCTTAATGTTACTAGTAACAAGTATGAGAAAGTAATAAATAAAAAAAAAAAGTTAAAAAAATTTTTTTTGGAGAAAGTGAATATAAGTCCCCAAAATACCCCTCAAATTCCTCAAATATGCATGTAATAAGGGCGCAATGTTACCGCAATGTAGTTCAGTAACCCATGCATACAATATCAATTGCCTGGAAAGACACATAGAAACAGAACTCACCTTAACACCTCACCTTAACACAAACTTTTAGAACTTAAAATTGAGTAAGTCAGAGAAAAACGTGAACATTGTGACTGAAAAAAAGAAAAGAAATCAGTTAAATTTCTGCATACAGTAGGATTAATACCTACAGTTGTTATTGAAATGAGAAAATAAACAGTAATGAGAGGTGAAGGCACCACAATCTGCACAAAAGCTGACTTTAACGCAAATTCTAACAACACCTAAATGCTAATTCTTACAAGTTTTGGCAGAAAATCAGCCTCAAATTCCTCAAATATGCATGTAATGAGGGTTAAATATTACTGCAATGGAGTTCAGTAACCCAAGTGTAGAATATTAATCGCCTGGAAAGACACATAGAAACACAACTCACCTAAACACAAAGTTTTACAACTTAAAATTTACTAAGTCCGAGAAAAACATGAAACTTTTGACTGAAAAAAAAAAAAATTTCTGTTAAATTTCTGCATACAGTAGGGTTAATACCCACAGTTGTTATTGAAATATGAAAATCAACAGTAATGAGAAGTTAAAGCAGCACAATCTGCACAAAAGCTGACTTTAACGCAAATTCTTACAACACCAAATCGCAAATTCTTACAACAACTTTTGGCAGAAAATTTTAGGTGAAATTTGGAAAAAAGTCGTAGTATCAGGGTTAAAAACTGTTCTGATAGTCCCCTGCAACCTACATATGCAATATCAAAGGCCTGAGCCCACTGATCTTTGAGAACTCACCTTAACACCTCATCTTAACACAAACTTTTAGAACTTAAAATTTACTAAGTCCGAGAAAAACATGAAAATTTTGAATGAAAAAAAAGAAAATTTCCGTTAAATTTCTGCATATAGTCGGGTTAATACCTACAGTTGTTATTGAAATATGAAAATAAACAGTAATGAGAAGTTAAAGAACCACAATCTACACAAAAGCTGACTTTAACGCAAATTCTTACAACACCTAAATGCTAATTCTTACAACAAGTTTTGGCAGAAAATCAGCCTCAAATTCCTCAAATATGCATGTAATGAGGGTTAAATATTACTGTAATGGAGTTCAGTAACCCAAGTGTAGAATATTAATCACCTGGAAAGACACATAGAAACACAACTCACTTAAACACCAAGTTTTACAACTTAAAATTTACTAAGTCCGAGAAAAACATGAAAATTTTGACTGAAAAAAATGAAAATTTCCGTTAAATTTCTGCATACAGTAGGGATAATACCTACAGTTGTTATTGAAATATGAAAATCAACAGTAATGAGAAGTTAAAGCAGCACAATCTGCACAAAAGCTGACTTTAACGCAAATTCTTACAACACCTAAACGCAAATTCTTACAACAACTTTTGGCAGGAAATTTCAGGTGAAATTTGGAAAAAAGTCATAGTATCAGGGTTAAATACTGTTCTGATAGTCCCCTACAACCTACATATGCAATATAAAAGGCCTGAGCCCACTGATGTTTGAGAAATTAACCTTAACATTAAATATTACAATATTGGACACGCCGGACGCTGACGCCCGAGGTTATGACAATAGCTCACCACATCTTACAGATGTAGGTGAGCTAAAAATAAAAGAAAAATAAAATGCTCACCCACATGAAATTTACAAATAATGGCCTGAGAAATAGAAGATCTACTTTGTGTGGCCTTATCTATACTTATTCAACTCAACAAAATAACAAAAATAAATGTTCGGAACTTGTCACATACAGTCACAATATATATGTGGGCATGGTAGTTCAAAATAAAAATGGTGTTCTCACTCATCCTGACCTTGACATTTTGCCCCAACAGTCCACCTTTCTCATTGTATAAACAAAACCCATAAGATAAAGATAATGTATAAAACAAATTAACAGCATTTACTGATTTATATGGGAGCGCGGTGGCTCAATAGGTAAAGGTGCAGGCTGGGTTCGAATCCCACCTGTGGCAACCGCGTTGTGTCCATGGGCAAGGCACTTCATCTCCATTGCCCACGTGGGGGCATGGTGGCGTTGTGTACTAAGGTGTACTGCACATCGATGGTGCACTTGTCTTCAACCAATGTTAACCCAACTTGTGTGGCGTTAGTGTGTTGGGGAGCTGACAGTTACTCACTGTTGCTTGGTAGTTCTCTCCGGGTACTCCGGCTTCCTCCACCCGTAAAACTGTCACGTTCATGATTAGCCATTGTGCATAAATATGTGACCTTAAACACCAATAAATAAATAATACTGAGGTATATGTTGGATGTTGGTTCAAACATTAAGGCAAGTAACTGACCATATATACTCAGCCTGTTGTGAAGAAGATTTCACACACATCCGCAATATTGAAAATCATGATGTGGCATTGCCGTTTGTCTGACTTGTTTGTGGGTTGACCCTCTATTTACAAACCTGCTGCACTAATCCACACAAGTTATAAATTGGGCTTTAAAAAATCATTTTTCAAAAACATTCTACAAAAACATTTCAGGCAACATCTCAATGGCACAAATTTACTGTGCTCATTACAATGAATAGTGACATGTTTGTATGGATGTTTGTTTGTAAAAAATTGGAAAAAAAAAACAAGTTTACAAGTTTAATAGATTAGCAAAAGTCTTTTCAATGGTTGCGGGTGGTTCCTTAGATTTTACCCCGATACTGTAACAATTAGTCACCATAACCAGTGACGTGGACCCACATCCCTCCCATCCCCCCGCCCCCTCCAAAAAAATAAATACAAAAATAATGAAAGTGTCAATGACACTGTAGCTTAACTTGACTGTGTGTTGTGTTTGATGAAAAGGATAATGTTCAATGTTTATGAAAGGATTATGAAATAAGACAAGAATTGTGAAAATTGGGAATATGTTAATTTCAGTTCCCTGGATGCTATGTTTTCAATAAAAAATAATTTGAGGTGCAGACTGTACTAAAGAAGTGAGGGGTTGCTTAATGTGGCCCTCACAGTTAATGTATGTCAACCAAAATTACCAAGTTACAGTGAAATTATTCAAAAACGAGTTATCCTATCAAGTTACAATGAAATCCCTTCATAAATTATGCCTGAAGACTGTGCTAAAGGTTCTCGGGCTTTGCTCTGTGTAGCCATCATGGCTGACCGATCGCAACCAAAAGGAGACGTCCTCATGTAGTCATTACACAGTAACACTGAGTCATCCTCTCAAGTTACAATGAAATCCCTTCATATATACAGACTGTAGACTGTGCTAAATGTTTTGGGTTTTTGGCTTGGGCAGCCGTCACAGTCAACAGATCATCACCAAAATGGGACTTTCTCATCTAGATATAAAACAGTCATCCCACCAAGTTACCATGAAATCTCTCCATAAATATGACCTGTAGACTGTGCTGAAGTTTCTTGGGTTTTCACCTCAGGCAGCTGTCACGTTTGACGTATCGCGACCAAAAGGGGACGTTCTCATCTAAACATGACCTCAAACGTGCATATGAAATTTTGTGACAATCAGATAAGAACTACGGGAGTGTAGCCTGTGATAAAGGAAAATGTGAAGTGACTCACAGACTTCTGCATGTGTGATGGCAATAGCTTATCTTGACTTTGTCAAGTAAGCTAAAAATGAAATGGAAACATAAAATGAATTTGGGACCAGTATCACCGACGACACTTTCAAAGTCATCAGTGACCCATTCGTTCAGTTCTTCACCATACATGCATTCAATCTGGGTTTTTTTTCTATATTTTTTAAACCCAAAATCAATACGTTGTCACAGCTAATGAATTGTGCATGGACCAGCTCGTCTGGGGACGGAATGACTGGGGTCATATCGTCTGGGTTGAGGAAACGACAGATCATCTGGGGATGGATCATCTTTGGGCGGGATTGACCTGTTTCCAAATGTCCAAAGGTATTTTATGAATAACACAACACAGTGACACCTCGGAAAATTGCAGAGGTGTGAAAAATCACACATGCAGTGTGGCTACCCCTCAATGTTCAGATTCCTCCCATTCAAATCTGTAGTAAAATTCCCCAACAAGTTTAAATGGCAACTCAAAACACGGGCAAGCTTTCACCCTTATCACTGGCTGCATTTGGTAGTACACATATTTCCTTACATTTGTGTTTATTGATCCAAACTGTGTTTTATTCTTTATTTATTGAGACTAGACACTGCGAAGAGTCAAGCATCGCTTCGATATCGTCCATGTTTTTGTGCAACCAGAGTTGCTGCCCGAAAAGAATATTGATGCGGAAACGATAACTCCTAGTAAAATTACCCGGTAATGATCATAATCGACCTCCTCTCCCCGAATGTGATTACAAGTATGCCTGTTTCCGCATCGATCTTTGTTCAGATGCAACTTCGGGTTATTATTGTTATGCTGTCTCAGCCTGAACCCCCATTTTCCAGAGGACGAGGCAATTTAACAATTACCTTCATATTCTGTGTAACACTATCAGGAAAATTTCCCCCTTTGATTTTTCATATCACTTCTTGACATATTTTATTCTCATTTCGGTAATTACCCATTCGTAATATTACACGGATTTAGGCAACTCATTAACCAAGTATTCATCTTGTCATTGTTGCGAAATTAAAATCATCTGCAACGTATATCACTCAATTCCCTACCCTGTTTAAAAAAAAAAACTATTTTATATCTTCCACGTCTTAACATGTTGTAATTCTCAAGAAACCGTCAATTTGTTCTGCCTCATATTTTGCTCTGGTCAGATTCAGTTACATGTATAAAATAAACGTGCTCTCACATTTCGGCATTTATTATCACGTAACTACTGTATCCCATATCATTATTCTACAGAATTTCATCTTAGCCATGCGTCAAGGTTCTATTATCTTCATATGATCGTTGATCAAAATGTTTATAACATATATTTTGATTTATTCAAGTTTGAAGCGAGTGCCATTTCAGATTTTCTCCGTGTTTACAATTACAGTTTGGAATCGGGTTTTCCAATGTAGGTGCTACAATTTCATTGGCTGGCCTTTTACTATAAATACCGAGACTTCTGCTCCGTACGGGACCCACCAAAATAAGTTACAGTTTGTTTTGCTACATTTCACCTACTCTGACACGGTGCAAGGTGGAGGGGGTTGAATTAGAAGAGAATTATAAATATGACTGCGGTGAGTCGTCTGATTATGTAGTAATGTTTGTATTCAATAGGCTAGAAAGTTAGGTGGATGGGCCCTGCCTCATCAGTTATCTAAGTTTTTAACCCATTTTGCAAGAAACTACATTTGAACGTCAGCTCCATAAATTGTATAACTTAAGCATAAAAATGGAACAGTATTCATTTTAACCCTTAACATGAAAAGGAGACGACACTCCTCAACAAAATTCTTGAATAACTATTTTTTTCATTTTTTTTTCAAAAATGAAAAAAATAATGAAAATTAATTGGTGATTTTTGTGAATAGCGCCAGCTGGTCGATTTTTTCCGTTACTTCGGGTAAAGGGTTAATTTTACAGATTTATCTTTACATTCTCCAAAGACAAGAAATTTTAACTGTTGGAGCTTCTTCATTTTATCTAGGACATTTCTTCTCAGTTATAACCCGAAATGGTAACAGGGCCTTTTCATAAATTTCTCCCTCACATTGTGATGCAGAAATTTAAGGCATATCACTGTGGGGGCACGATGACGCCGCGTACTAAGGCGTACTGCACGTCGATGGTACGCATGTCTTCAACCAATCTAACCCTGCCTGTGCTGCAGTGCGGAGTTACGATGTTGGGGAGCTGGCAGCTGCTCGTCGTTGCTCGGTGGTTCTCTCCGGGTACTCCGGCTTCCTCCACCCGTAAAACTGTTACGGTCGTGATTAGTCATTGTGCATAAATATGTGACCTTAAACATCAATAAATATTAAATAATAATAAGGGATATCACTTGTCACCGCGATCCTTTGTATACCAGATATAACTAACCCTTCCGATCAAACTTAGCAAGACAAGTTAACGACGCGTATAGGCCTGCCCGTATTCTATCAATATAGGAGAAATCCTCTCCCACAGGTTACTCCTCCCTCAGTTGAGGCCTGCTGGAGAATATTTCTTCCATATTGGCGGATATCACCCTATGTAACAGTGTATCCGAGAATACAGATAAACCTAGAAGTCGTGTCACGAATAGTGCGTTTATCTAGGCTTAATTGCGCGTTGGAATTGCGCGCAATTGCCATATCGAATGGCATCCAAAGCACGGCAGGTTCTCCTGGTACCTCATAGCAAACACATGCAATGTTTCTGCCAATGGACCTCCGGGTTACCCGGAGGTCCATTGGCTGAAACATTGCCTGTGCACAGGCCATATGTACAGAATATAATAGCTTTAATTGGGCCATAACGCGCACATTAACGCGCATATCAACGTGCTATTTGTGCGCATTTCATGACAGGACTTCTAGTTTTAACTGTAGCTGTCCTCTATTAGCTCTATTATCTCTTATGTAAATTTGGTCATTCTTATTATATTCAGGTGAGTTCTCCTCATCTCTTTCAGTTGAAGACTCACCTTTACACAGTACTGATAGAGTGTTTCCCCCATATAGGAGATATTGAAGCCCGAGGGTGGAATTTCTCCAATAATACCAGCACCCATATGGGAGAAACATAACCCAAATTTAACTGGGGTTATGTTGCTCCTTTATTTGTGAAAATTTGTCTTGCCACATCCTGTAGTTTGTACAAGTCGAATGTCATTCTATCATTCATTTATAACGAGATATTATTTATCAACTGTGTTCAAGATAAACATAATGGCTTAAAGTAATTTATCATTAATAAAAATAAGTTAAGTTTTCCAGTGTCTTCATTTAAAAACATGCTTTATTGGTAATTGCCACCTTGGTTACAGCTCCTGCTTCATCCATCCACTTTCATTATCCAGTATTACCCCCCCCCCCCCCCCCTCATTCACCCCAAAGGATGAAATGTAACCATACTCCATCTATAGATTTCGTCATTCACTAGTCTTGCCCATTAGTGTCTGCTTTCCTACCCTTATAAAAAAGTACCATGGTAAACCATGGTAAATCACAAAATACCCTGGTAATACCATGGTAATACCATGGTATTACTAGGGTATTTTGGGATTTACCATGGTACTTTTTTTATAAAGGTACTACTCCCAGGCCTTATTACTGCCTACCCAAGGGCATGCGATCTTAGCAACCTCGGGGTGAGATCATATTAGTACTAGAACTTGTGAAGCGGGCCATTATTAATTGGCTGAGCCAGGGGCGTCATGCTAGAGAAAAATCTGGGAGAGAGGGGGGAGCGGATCGATAACACCTTCTAAGCGGAGCGTCACCATTGTTTGGCGCGTAGCGTGCCCAAAAAATTTGGCAAAAATGCCTCCCATGTTGCCGGAAATGGCACTTCCCAGGCCTTCACCGAAAATATGTGGGGAGAACTCCCCCCCCCCCCCCCCCCCCCCCCCGTGCACCGTTGGCATGACGCCACTGGGCTAATCGCTCATTGTTGTACTAGTGACTACACTAGACTACGCCTTCCCATGATGGTTTAGAAGGTATCACAGGGCCTTAAATAAGCACGGGTGGTGTCGGGCTCCTGACTATAAAATTGTTCTTTTTAAAATTTTAATCTTATGGCGCAGCTTATGTTAAGCTGACTTTCTCGGACGCAACATTATTTTATAGCCAATACAGGCGTCTAATGACAATAACTGACATGGACGATATCGAAGCGATGGTTGACGCTTCGACGGGTTCAGACTTGAAAGGGACTCGGGAGGAATCTAAATGTAGATGGGTAGCCACTACGTTCAGATCGCTGAACTACTAATGTGAAAGATTTAGGAGTGTGGTTTTTTTCCAAAGCTAAGAAATAGTTGCTCACATGTTTTTAATTTATTTCCCGGTGCTAATCGTAACCCTGTTGTTTATTCAAAGCCCATGGGTAAAAGTTAAAACCCAACATGTTCAAAATAAGGATGCCGTACGGAAGCAAGCAAAAGTCAAAAGGCCTGTAGAAAATCTCAATTCGCGAATCTCTGACATGATTCGATTCGAACTAAAATTCTCGATTCCCAGGGCCCTAGATTTAACTATTGTTACGGCCCCGTGAAAATGAAAGCACTGAGTTGATTTGTTCTCACTGAAGCCTGTGGTTTCACTGCTTCTGCAACACTCGACAATTCAGGCAGGTTGCAGTGCCGCGAAATTAGGCAAAATAAATTACGCATGCTTGCATAACTTCATCTGGATGTATCGAAAAATGAAAGACTCGGACGTCTCAGGCGTTAAGACTGGATTTTTACACGCAAAATTCAACTCATTTCGTTTAAATGGTAACTTACTTTAAATTTACGTTTCGAACTCTTCCAAGTTCCATAGATGATTGGCATGAAAACTGCGGGTAAGAAAAATAAATCATTATGATAAAACTGGTTCCCTCTCAAGACAAAAAGAGAAACGCGTACACTGCCAACTTATGGGATGTAATAGAATCGAGAGATTTGATTGGTTGGTTCAGGATGGCTGTCAATTTTAGACGATCAGCGGGAGGCTTTGTCCGTTCGGTGATTGGCCGTCCAAGAACGGACGGAAAATGTGTGTCCGAAACACTGTGGGGTGCAAGAGACCTTTTTGTTTTAAAACCTCAGAAATATCTTCTGGACTCGTTTGTGAAGGTGTACTTCCGAGTTGCACCCCATAAGTGCTAAAAATCCCCACAAGTCTGACGCCTACTGGAAACACAACTCATAAGTGTACTCTCGTGAGGGCGGACGGACGGACGGACGGACGGAGGTCTCTCGTCGAAAAAGTGAAAAAGGGCCATAACTCTGGACAAAATGGGTGGAAGAAACTGACGCTACACAGGATTCGTTCCCCCAGGATGCTCTATCACAACACCAAATATCATACAAATCGGAGTAGCAGTGGCTGACATGCTAGGGAAAATGTTTGTCCCGACGGACGCAGGTCCCCAGTAGATACACCTTCGACTTTTCAAGCCGAGGGCATAATAAGACTGTTCGATTGAACTCGTAAAACCTATTGTATAACTCAGCGAATGGGGTTATATTGGTCGGCGTACAAGCAATGCAAAAGCTGGTTTGCCGAATCAGAACGTTGCCGAGTCCAACAGCTGCTCGCCGCAGCTCGATTATGTCTCTGGGTACTCCTGCTTCCTCCACCCGTAAAACTGTCAGACACGATACCAACCCGAGTACTGAAGTTGTGGTTAGACCCCAAAACACAGACAATCAATGTATTTTCTGATCCGCGGCCACTAGCATTCTTCTGTCAGATGACAGTTTTTGGGCATGGAGCAGACTGGACGCTACACCGCTTCCGGGAATTTCTTCCCCGCAAGTTTTGTGATGAGTTTGGAGTTCTCTCCCTTAGACCGCAAAATGAAAATTGATACAAACTGTCGTCTGGTGGGAACAGCTTGAAACGATTTGCCGAGACAATATTCTACAGTTGAAACAAATTTCATTTGCCGTGTAGTGTTTTTCTTCGCTTTTCTTCATTTTTTTCGTTTTCAGAGTTCATTTAAAAATTTTAGTTATTCAAGAATTTGTTTTTGAAAGTGTCGATTTCTATTCGTGTTAAGTAAAGAGGGTAAAACATGAATATTAAAATTTGGTTGCTTTTTTGCAACAAAGGTCATTACCACGTTTTCAATACTGGTTTTAAAAGGTGGCGTTTTGTGCTCGGCTGAGGATAAACGTTTGTTTATTATGGTTCATTTGTAAATAATACAGTAAATCAAATATTTCATACCGCACCGAACTTCTGTAATTACAGCTAACACTTGGCGACTTTTAGAGCTCCAAACACTTGTATTTTAATCGAACATTTCGATCAAGGTTCGCTCCGTTGTGTGAATGGTATTGTTCAAGATTGATTTGGTTAAATTCCTTGTTGCGTTACGAGATATTTTGACATTAGCGTGCATCGTGCAGGGGGTTGAACACAGTGGCGGCGTCAAAGGGGGCCTCGGGGATCCGGGCCCATCTCCCTCACTTTTCCCTCGCTCCCCCCCCCCCTCAAAATCAAACTTCAAATTACTAGCTGACCGTGGTTTTCCCACCCAATATCACACCCGCAAACGGCACACAACAATACACATCATGTCAGGTGTTGTAGAAAATGCGCAGATATCGCTCCCAGGGCGTCCAAATATGAAATTTTCTCCAGGGGAGATCCCCCAGAACCCCCCCCCCCCCCCATATATACTTAGCACCCCTACCCCCCACCCCACCCCCACCCCCCACCCCCCCCCCCCCCAAAAAAAAAAAATAATTGAAATCCTGGCTCCGCTACTGGTTGAATGGCAATTGTTAGGAGCGTCTTATGAGTCTTCGAGTATTGCGCGTGACTGTAGAGGCGTGGCACGTTTATGTACTATGCCTGGAATATTTTTCGAAAGAGACCACGAGAAAGGCAAATTAATCTTTCCAATTCTCCACCACTTTGACTGCACAAATCCTTGATGATAACGAACACTTCCACCAGAGAAATACCTCAGCTCCGTTCCGCTTCGACCAGTATAAATCTACTGATCCCGTTCCATCCACTTCGCTGTTACTACGAGGCCATATACGGTACGTTACACGAATAAGAAATGTGTTACTCTATGGGGACAGATTTTTTTAAAGTCAGACAAAATTCCTATTCCTTTCAATAACAGAATTCGCGGCCCCCTTATACCATCATGGCAGAAAGGCTGAAAATCTATCAATGTGCACTGACGTGACTGGTAGAAAATTGTATGAGTGTTGTGCACGAAACAAATGAAGGAAACAAGAGAAACGCGACTGGCATAATCTCGTTTAATCGACGAGATCACAAATCATGTAACTTTGAAGCATGACGCTCAATGTAATACCGATGGGCAGTACTGCGTTGCCATGAGGCATTGGAAGGAGGGCAACTAGATACCCCCGAGATTGTGCATGTTGTGGCAGCTAATGTAATTATAGGTTATGTTATATTGATCTTCAAAACATTCCTAGACAGTGTAGTTTACCCCGTTATCCACCGTAACGGTCAAAACCGGCCAGCGCTATTCTCAAAAATCGCCAATTAATTTTCATTATTTTTTAAATTTTTGTCTCAAAAACATAGGTTATGACCCCTCGTTGGAACGAGCTCGTCGAGCTCGTTCCAACGAGGGGCCATAACCTTTGTTTTTGAGACAAAAAAATGAAACAATTTAGTTATTCAAGAATTCTTTTGGAAAGTGTCGTCTGTTTTTCATGTTAGGTAAGGGTTAAAGGTGTATTTTAAGATTTCTCCGTGAACGGCTGAGGACCCACGCCAATGGGAGGATGCCACCAACTTCCATGCATGGCCCCGACACGGACCTTCAGTCTTCAGAATATGTCTACATCGTTATATTGATCCCAAAATGCTCCTCGACAGCGCAGTTTGGGAGCGTATCTTCAAAGATTCCTCCGAGGATGCCTCCGACTCACATCAATGGTAAGGAACCAAACATCTCTATGTCTTCGGTTTTCGTTGTATACTGCTAGCATATCGTGCAGGACCCCCCCCCCCCCCCTCCCAAGAATAAAAAAGATAAAAAAGCAATCAAATTACAACTGAAAAGAAAAGATTCCTGCGTCCCCAACCCATCCAATATAAGCTCACACACGCCTGCTGACTGAGAACTTTAATCGGAGCAGAGAGTATGAAGGCGATGGAACAGAATATAGAGAAGTGACCAAGGATTGAAACGGTAGGAGTATGTTCGACGTCAGTGGAAAGATATGTATTAAATTCATAAACAAATATTTGGAAAGACCATCTTTATACACTCAAAAATTAGTTGGGTTGAACATCGACCCGAATCAACTGGGTTGAGTGAATATGAACCCATTTGGGTGAGGAGAACTGAAGAAAGATTTCTGCGGTGTACATGTTAACTCTTAAACTGACGTTAAGGAAGTATCTGGTGCAAAATGCAAAAACAAAACACCATTCAAATTTCAGCGTTTTAAAACTGTTTGCCTCCAAAACGTAGCCTGTGGGCACTCGTTGCAGCGAGCTCGTCCAACTCGTTTCAGCACCGGTAATAAGCTATGTATCTGAGGCAAAAAATATTTGGTTTTGTGGTAGTGTTCGCTCTTGTTGTGTTAGGTGAAAGGTTAACGGTTGTAAAAGTGTGAAAAAGGTTGGTATATATACCCACAAAGGTATTATCTTTTTTCTGTTTTATTGGAGTTTAACGACACTTTCAGCATCAAGGGTCACATCGTGTCTTGCTGTTTTACGGGTGGGGGTGAGCGAAGTACCCCAGAAAACTAACTATGAGCAAGCAAGTTAGCAGCGGTTGAAGGAAATGCACTATTGACGTGCAGTACGCCTTAGTACACAGCGCCTCCTTGCCTTCACGTGTGATTGACAGGCTGCTGTGGGCCGATAGTTGATTGTCGCAAAAGTTACCCATTTTCGATGTGTATTTAGACCGTTGTTGTTTAAGTGTCTTGCCCAAAGACACAAAGCTGTTATCGCTTGTTGAGATCGAACTGCATGTGTACCTTTAGGTTTGAAGTCCAATACTCTAAGCACTCCGTCACCGCGCTCCCACAGAGATATTTTAGATTTGGAAAGAATTGCGCTTTTGCGTACCTACACGGGTCTACACAGGCCTACCTCTTAAACTAACCCATTGCACATAGGCCAAACACTAAAATTTCAACTTGCATATTTTCCCACAATGCAATAAGGAATTTAATCGATCTAATCTTGTTTGACAGAGCCCGTCGAGCTGTGTCGAACGGGATTGAATTAACTCTTTCAACACGAGAGGCCGCTTTTCCGGTCCAGGAACACGATATGTCATAATACGTGTGTGGTAGAACAATTAATATTTTCAACGTGCAGCCTTCAGGCTGCACATTGAAAATATTAATTGCTCTACCCACAAATAATGGATATGGACTCTTCCAATTTCTGCCATTTAACTGACATTGAAGATACCACCAGTGTTGAAAGGGTTAAGTAAATTATTAGTGGCATTATGAGAAAAAATTGGAACTTAACATTTTTGTATTATGACATCAGTGTGCAGAGGGCAAAGACTGCCACGCGCTCAGACAAGATCCAGTAAAATCACCTAGATAATAAAACAATTGAATATAACGTTCGAAATTATGGATATATTTATTTATTGGTGTTTAAGGTCACATATTTCTGCACAATGGCTAACCATGACCGTGACAGTTTTACGGGTGGAGGAAGCCGGAGTACCCGGAGAGAACCACCGAGCAACGGCGAGCAACTGTCAACTCCCCAACATACCAACTCCACACAAGCAGGGTTAGCATTGGTTGAAGACAGGTGCACCATCGACGTGCAGTACGCCTTAGTACACAGCGTCACCGTGCCCCGACGTGGGCAATGGGGGTGAAGTGTCTTGCCCAAGGACACAACGGGGTTGCCGCAGGTGGGATTCGAACCGAGGACCTCTCGGCTTGCAGTCTGCACCTCTACCAACTGAGCCACCGCGCCCCCGGAATTATGGATATATGGTGTTCTAGCAGTATTGCTTTCTGTTAACCCTTTACCTAACGTGAAAAGCAGACGACACTTGCAAAAAAAAATTCTTGAATAACTAATTTTTTCATTTTTTGTCTCAAAAACATAGGTTATGACCCCTCGTTGGAACGAGCTCGACAAGCTCGTTCCAACGAGGGGTCATAACCTATGTTTTTGAGACAAAAAATGAAAAAAATAGTGAAAATTAATTGGCGATTTTTGAGAATAGCGCTGGCCGGTTTTGGCCGTTACGTTGGGTAAAGGGTTAAGTGCACCGGGTTTGTCGATTCTCGATACAAATCTGCCTGTACCAAACCCCGTTCTAGTACTGACACGGTTCGGGAGTCTCGTAACCGGTTAGTCGTTCAGTTACAACCGATCCATTACCGATTAACTGCCTGCTACTTTGAATTAGAAAATATGCACATGCTGGTATATTGAACAGCGATACTGTCGTCAGGACCAAGATGGAAATACTTTTTTGTGGATTCAGACAATGCGAAAAACACCGAATTTTGCATATTAAATCGTATTATGCGTACTTCCCATTGTTTGAATGCACTAGTAAAAAAGATTACCAAAATTCTGTCTCTAGTGCGCGGTTAACCATTATTGAACCCTTTTCAAAACGTAAGGGCCGAAACCAACTATCGCTATTCACAAAAATCACCATTCAAGATTTTCATTATTTTCTACATTTTTTCTCCAAAAGGCAGCTTATGACCCTCATTGGAACGAACTCATTGAGGGGTCTTACACTATGTTTTTTGACCGAAAAATGAAAAAAATAGTTATTCAAAAATTGTGCCAGTGTCGTCCTCCTTTCGTGTTAGGAAAAGGGTTAATCGAATAATCGATTCAAGACTACCCAATTCTATCTAACCCTTCACCCTATGATTCTATTTGTTCCTCTACTGACCATGTCTTTATAGAAAACAAAACAATGAAAAGGGTGAAGGAGATGACGGGTCGTTACCCGCCAGGGACTGGAAATGTTCTTGATAGGGAGGAAGCATAGAACAGAGGCCCTTTCGTCTGGAACAGATGCTGGTAAACAGTTAAAATGAAACTAGATGTCATAAGGGTTGTTAGATGATCTGCAAGCAAGAACACGTATACTAAAAAGCATTCCAAAGAATATATATAGATGGCACATTTCGAATATACCCATAGTAGCTTGGCGTACCAAATGTTCACCACGAGTGGTGAACATTTGGTACACCAAGCTACTTTGGGTATATTTTATTTATACCATGATTGTCAGATTATTAAGAGTCGCTTTTATTTTTTCTCGATTTTACTGAGCACCAGACGTACATACGAGCGAATCTGTTTTTGTTTACACGAGCATCGGTGGGCGGTACTTCCTCTGTCAATTTTATCGCCGAAACGAAATGAAAAAAAGAAACTGAGCCTTTTTCGTTTTAATAACATAATAACATACTATTTCGGGGGCGCGGTGGCTCAGTAGGTAGATGTGCAGGCTGCAAGCCGAGAGGTCATCGGTTCGAATCCCACCTGCGGTAACCGCGTTGTGTCCTTGGGCAAGACACTTCACCCCCATTGCCCATGTGGGGGCACGGTGACGTCGTGTACTAAGGCGTACTGCACGTTGATGGCGCACTTGTCTTCAACCAATGCTAACCCTGCTTGTGTGGAGTTAGTATGTTGGGGAGCTGACAGTTGCTCGCCGTTGCTCAGTGGTTTTCTCCGGGTGCTCCGGCTTCCTCCACCAGTAAGTAAAACTGTCATGGTCATGATTAGCCATTGTGCAGAAATATGTGACCTTAAACCCCAATAAATAATAAATAACATACTATTTCGATTTATGCATGCTTTATTAACATGAGACAATGCATGTTTGTTAATTTTTGACACCTTATGAGGTAACCCATTTAAAAACGTAATAAATAATTGCCACTTTCATTTCACTCTTCGCGAGGCGACGTGCGATAAAATTAGACAAGTTTGCTTTCAGGTCGACGTCACCAAAGGTCAACGGGGATGTAGTTCTACTACAGGAGTAAATTTTTACTATTGAAATCCAATTGCTGGCGTGTTCATCACGGTTGGTGTGTAAAGCTAAAATTTATGTCATAAGTTTTTCATATACAGTAGAATAGGTAATCATGGTATAAATTAATATTCAGACTGGAGCTAGGCTTTTTAGAACCAAGAATAACTGTATGCACGAAGGGAAGTGGGGGGAGTTGGCAACGACTGTCCTAGTTAGGACAAGGGGATGACCCCAAACCCCAGACAACGGTCTTCAAATATCCCACTCCCCCCTCCCACCCCCCACACCGAAAAGAACTGGCTAGGGTACCCATGCTATGGAATTCTGGCTATGCGCCTGCGTTCAAATCAAGAATATTAAGTTGGAGGGTTTGTCGGCCCAAACTATTTTTAGGTCAAGAATTCTGTCGTCTTCTATTTGTGTTTGGGTAAACCTGCGAAAGGGTTAAGTAATAGCTAAATGGTATGGTTCTGATAAATAAAAGGAGTGGACATTTCCCGTCCTTGGTGTTAGATGGGGTTCCTTACACAAACTCCCCACTGGAATGTATAGTACAATGTAGTTAGTCCTTCCCGATCCTGATAACTATTTTCTGTCCCGTCAGTCCCGTCGTCAGTGGCATCGGGAACTTTAAAGTTTTCTTTTAATCGTGCCTTACGCGGGACTTACTTCCAGTGTTCGCCAATGCAATGGAAAACGTTTCCTCGGAGGAGTACCCCCAACTTCCAAACATGTAGTACTTTGTCGAGAGTGTGTCAGAAGAAAGAGTGTTGCAACAATATTGTAGTGAAAAACATATACAGTGATAAACAGGAGGTCGAGTGAGTGAACATGAAAACTACCGATGTTTTGTCTTCTCTTTGCGCGAATGTACATGGTGAGACATTCCTATTTTAAAATTGCAAGAAATTTGGATATTACTTAAATGCCACTTTCCACCCAAAGACAGTTTCAATTAATAATGTTAGCAGTGTGATCAAAACCACCACCGTCCACCAATTAGTTAATGAATATATGCCTACTTACAAAGAGCTCATGTAATAAATTTATTGTTTTCATTTCCAAATTATCCCCTTTCCTCTCAGAAATGTGATAAGCTGCAAAGTGTTTAAGGACGCGATATGTGTCTTCACTGTTCCTGCTAAGCTAACGTTCCTGCTAAGCTAACATTCGGGCTATCTTTTGTTTTCAAAGACACTACAAGAAAATGGCTGATCGAGTCCCTGGAGACACAGTTTATTGGTAACCTAAAATTGTATACACGGTTTCAGTTTATTCAACATCTGGAATTAACCAACACCGAACGTACCGTATTTGGTCACTAACAAACTATTTAATAACAGGCTTGCTGACTAAGTCTTCTATTTCCTGAATTAGCAAAAAAGATAAATAGATGAATAAACAAATGGGTGATCATTCTGATTGTTAGCTGCAGGGACGCAGCTAGATGTTTCCGATAAGGGGGGTGTAAGGTAGTGAATTTCAAAGTAGGGGAGGGACCGGGAGGGGGAACCCCCTCCCGGTCCCTCCCCCAGTTGAAAATTCGCTATCGAGAAAGATTTTGAAAATGAAGCCATGAAAGGGGGCATAAAAATGATTCTAGTAACGGAAATGCCAACACATTTATTTGTAGAATTATCAGGTTATTATTATTTGGTATTCTTCTGGGAATTGAATATGTGCTAAACAAATGTCGAAGCTTAGAACTTTAACAATAAATCAGATCTTATGCAGGAATGATCAATTTTCCATGTTTTATCATTTTGTAACTGTGAATGACGGAATTAACTCAGGATAACGATTTTACATGATGTGATTTTCTTGAAGTGCAGTTCGAGGGTTTTTATTTATTACGATAAGTAAACGTACTATACAAATCTCGTACCGATTGACGTCATGTATACTTATGAAGCTCGATATTGCGTACACTGTAGTTGTAAAAAGTAACAGTTAGAATTTTTGCCGATTTGAAACCGAATTGGAATTTTGGGAAGTAAAGGAGACATCAGCATCACCAAAGCTCTAAAATCCAGATAGATGGAATTTCCAACCACTCATGACTTGCCCTCCGAATTTCCATCTATAGAAATTTTTTTCCAGAATTGGGGGGGGGGGGGCACACCCCTCCACACCCCCTGTTGCCACGTCCCTGGTTAGCTGTGTATATATTTGAACAGGCTACGTGTGGTTTAAACACAGCTTGAACGTGACGTTTTAAATCCATTGAAATTCTCAGACGTTTGCTGGAGACAGAATATGGTATAGCAGAAGTAAAATAATTGAATGAGAGTTACCTACCTTGGGGGAATGACAGTCCGAAGTGGACGAATACCCGAAACTAAGCAAACTTAGCAACTTTAAAAGATTTATTTATTAGACGTGATTTTCTTTCCCAGAACTGTCCATTAATCGAGTTCGGCTAATATAATTTCAAACTCGGCTGATATGACCCCGATCTCTGTCGGTATCAACTAAACTGGGGTTGTCTCGTATGATGAGGAACAAGACACAGCCATTCTGATTAAAACGAAATCATTCAGTGTTATTTGTGGAAGGCAGGCAATCGGTAAAATTGGCCGTTACCAGGCAAAACGTTGGTGTTTTTGTATGGTGGGAAATTAATGATGGCAATAATAAATAAGGATCAGGCGATGCAGAGAAGGAATAAGAAGAGAATTATACACATAATTTAACGCTAACTAAGATTCAGAGTCGTAAACGGAGATTCGTCGAAGTGGGAAAAGAGATAGTTCAGCTGTCCGAACGACACGGCTTCACAAGTGAAGCCACGATGTTCGGTTAGCAGAACGCGGAGAAGAGGAATCTTCGGTCTTAACCCTTTACCTAATATGAAAAGCAGACGACACTTACAAACAAAATTCTTGAATAACTAATTTTTTCATTTTTTGTCTCAAAACATAGGTTATGACCCCTCATTGGAACGAGCTCGACGAGCTCGTTCCAATGAGGGGTCATAACCTATGTTTTTGAGACAAAAAATAATGAAAAGTAATTGGCGATTTCTGTGAATAGCGCTGGCCGGTTTTGACCGTTACGTTGGGTAAAGGGTTAAAGAAAAGAATGGCAAACAATAACACTGTCAGAAAACTGTAACAGATCTGAGACATTTTGTAATTGTCTTGGTTAGTTTCATATCAAAGCAGCTTTAAAAGATATATTGTTTTCAAAATTTATGAAGACTTCTGTACAATTCAAAGTCATTGCTGAATATTCCAGAGACAAAATTAGTGCTATTTAATTTCATTAAGTTGGGGGCAAATTGAACTTTTGATTTGCTTGTATGAAATTATGAAAATGACCGGTACCCTCATTCTTTACAATTTTTCTCTCCTTTATTCGACTTGATTCCTCGTCAGTTTAGGAAGAAAACACTGTCAGAGGTAGGGTAGATGGGGGCTACAGACCTCCGGTCGGGGATGTTTAGCCCTCTTATTGGGAGAACTGCGTCTTTTATTGTTGGCTTGTCGGAGAAGACCCTTGTACTCCTCTCCTTGTCGTGGAGCATATAGGGGGCCGGGGTCACCCCAAAAATTATGAAAATGACCGGTACCCTCATTCTTTACAATTTTTCTCTCCTTTATTCGACTTTATCCCTCGTCAGTTTAGGAAGAAAACACTGTCAGAGGCAGGGGAGTTGGGGGCTACAGACCTCCGGTCGGTGATATTTAGCCCTCTTATTGGGGGAACTGCGTCTTTTATTGTTGGCTTGTCGGGGAAGAGCCTTGTACTCCTCTCCTTGTCATGGGAAGACGCTTGTACTCCTCTCCTTGTCGTGGAGCATATGCACCCCTCCCCTCTCCCCCTTTGTCGGAGAAATTCTGACGCCGTACCTGGCCTGATGGACTTTACTTTACAGGGATATTTGAAAGCCCATATTGAAATTATCGTATTTATTCATGTAAGCCTTATAATGGTTGCCTGTGTGAAAAAACTTACTACTGTTGTACCTCAGTCAACAAACGGAGCGGGCAGACTTTTCACGCGAGGCACTTCATCATATTAAGGGAAATAACTCGTGCTATGTGTTTGATCAGCAGCTATTTTACGTCCCTTGGTGTGCGTAATAAGTCAAGTGTGAAAATATTGATTTTTTGACAGGTGAGCAATGATAATTTGGACAACTGAAAGGTAAACCGAGTGTAAAAGAAAGAAAACTTTTCATCTAATTATCTCATGTCAGAAAACACTCGTATATATAATGCTTAAGTGTCACCTGTCGAAGTGAAAAAATACTTTATGTACCCTTAAGTTGTGATTGACAAGCTGTTGTGGGCCGATAGTTGATTGTCCCAAAAAGTTACCCATTTTCGATGTGTATTTAGAGCATTGTTGTTTTGAGTAAACAGATGGTGTTATATGGGTACGAGAGCGTGATCTGACAGTGTCGTGCTTGTTTTAACATTTATATGAACGTACACTCACTCTTAAACTCTGTCTTTCTTTTATTGGCCAGAATTTAACAGTAATCTCACTATTCCCCTTTGAAGGTGATAACAGATAAGGCCACAAAAATATGTGTGTTTTCCTCCCTACCCTATTTTTGAGCCCGATCCTAAACTTTTTATTGAGGTCTCAGTTAAAAGAAATCAGCACATGCAGCTATAGACCAAACATGGCCTGGAAGTCCGTAATATAATTTTTGGGTTTGGTACGTACCAAACCCAAAAATTATATTGCGGACTTTCAGGCCATGTTTGGACTAATAATAGAGATGGGCAATATACTGAAAAACCGAACCGATGCCGATATCATGGGGATACCGAAAAACCGAACCAAACCAATCTTTGAACACTGAAACCATCGGTATTTTCAGTTTGCCCTACTTTCGCTCATTTATAAGGCCTTGTTAAGGATTGATAGCAGTTGAAGTGTTCATTTTCATGAAAGAAGTGACTGATTTTCTTTTTCAGTTTTGTTGTGCCTTAATGTCCTGAACAGTTGAAGTGAATTCGCAGTGATTTCTTGCCAAGTCTTGGCTAGAAATCACTGACCAGATGGTATTTCTACTGTCATCAGGCCCACCTAAAGATGATATCTTCAAAACACATTCTAAGATTAGACACATTATGTAGGCCTTGAAATGTTAAGGCGTGTTTAGAACAAGGCACCAACTTAACGTAGATATGATTTGTATTGGCAAAAGCATGACAATGTTGAGCTCATTAGCAGTGGCATGTGTAGCACTATGATAGAATGATACAAGGACAACATATTCTGTATTTTTCTGACATGGATTCATTCCCCTTTCGTACTATCTGTAAATCTCAAGCCACAAACCGAATACCGAGCCGATACCGCGGTATGCCCACAAAAAAATACCAAAACCGATACCGAACTCAAAATTCCAATACTGCCCATCTCTAACTAATAATGCAGCTATTGGTTTTTAGCATAATTTTTTTATGGTTTCACAACAATGTCATTCTGTTTATATTTGATTCCAATTCAAATATTCAGCATTTGTTTGTGGATAGAGGGCATACAGCCTTCCTTGAATACAAATTTATGCTGGAAAGTGATTAACCCTCAGATTAATTATATGATAGTAACTACTGTATATACATGTACACAGCTGCAGATGACTTCTCAACAGTGTTTCTACTTTCTACATCATTGTTGGCTGCTTGTACAGGAAACCCGGTGAATTCGACCCACAGTACATTGTAATTTCGAGCCAGGTGAATTTGACCTAAAAAGGTGAATTCATTGCCCTTTGGTGAATTCAACCTAAAGTTATTTTGCCTCACCAAAGTGATTTTGAGCCATTTCTGTGAATTCGACCCAATCTACAAAAAAAAATAACTGAACGGATGGAAAATTCCAGTGACCTTTATTTTTTGACAGAAATAATGTATGAAATTTATTTATTTATTTATTTATTTATTGGTGTTTAAGGTCACATATTTCTACACAATGGCTAACCATGACCGTGACAGTTTTATGGGTGGAGGAAGCCGGAGTACCCGGAGAGAACCACCGAGCAACGGCGAGCAACTGTCAGCTCCCCAACATACCAACTCCACACAAGCAGGGTTAGCATTGGTTGAAGACAGGTGCACCATCGACGTGTAGTACGCCTTAGTACACAGCGTCACCATGCCCCCACGTGGGCAATGGGAGTGAAGTGTCTTGCCCAAGGACACAACACGGTTGCCGCAGGTGGGATTCGAACCGAGGACCCCTCGGCTTGCAGTCTGCACCTCTACCAACTGAGCCACCACGCCCCTCAATGTATGAAATAGAATTTTGTATAATTTCACATGAGTTTTTCATGGTACATGATGTACAACCTATACAAGTTGATGGTTTGACCCAACGCTGGAGATCACATTAAGGCCCTTAATTTGGCATTAAAACATTTCAATTTCGTATCTCTAGATATGCAAAAATGGAAGAAACAGGTGACTTGGGAGGGTGGGGGTCAAACAATTTAACATACACATACAGGTGGATTAACAAAGTAGACAAAAGCAAACATACATGTGGATTGGTATACAAAGCAGACATACATGTATATTAACACTTCAATTATCATTCTTCCAGAGCATTAAAGTGAACATTTTTTAACAATTGCCTGGTTGAAATTTCCTTATTTATGTATTGTTCCATAGACTGAAAATCTTTTGCTGTGTTTCTCTGTACTTAGCTTTCTGCTCACATTTCAGTTTATTTTCAGACACTAAACCTTCGTGACTTGTCATGGCCTTTCAGGATTCCCACAGTTAAAACATTGGTCCAACATTTTTTTTTTAATTTTTGTTGAAGAGACAACAAACAACAACAAATCCAATGGTTTTTGCAAGCTGCAAGGATGGTGTTAGGCAAGCCTCTTTCGACCCTATTTTACTGTAAATTGTTTAACTTATTTAACCATTAGAGTTGAAATAGTTAAAAGGTTTTCTTGATCAATTAATCACATGGATAAACCTTGGTTAACTGATTAATCACTTGCCCTTATAGGTAGCTGAATAACTTCCATACCGTTGATGATTTATAGCATAAACCCTTTACCCAACGTAAAGGGCAAAATTGGCCAGCTCTACATACAAAAATCTCCATTCCGATTTTGTTATGTTTTCAATTTTTGTCTCAAAAATATAGCTTATGATCCCTCACTGGAATGAGCTCGTTGAGCTCATTCCAATGAGGGTTCATATGCTATGTTTTTGAGACAAAAATTGAAAATTTTTAGTAATTCAAGAATCTATTTTGCAAGTGTCGTCTGCTACCCACATTGGGTAAAGGTTAACTTTAGGGCTGTCGCGACTATCATTTTTTGTAATGGACTAATCGTGACCAGTAATCGACGGTTAGTCGATTAATAGTTGCTTCCCATGATTTTTTAGCAAATCATTCTTCTGTTCGTAAAACTCTGAAAATGACAATGGCACCAGTGCGTTCAGACGAAGTGGGGTTGTGGGAACAACAAATTGGTCCCGACTGAAGCTACATGTAGTCCAATCTTGGACCCACAGTCCGTAATATAATTTTTGGGGTTGGTATGTCCTGTAGGACGTACCAACCCCCAAAATAACATTACTGACTGCGGGTCCAAGTTTGAACTAGATTGAAGTCGATGAATTAAAATGAATTTACCAAAGAACGTTCCTGCATATGTTTCCTTTCTGCAATAAGTTTCTCGAAATTTTGAACATTGAGATCTATGCATTCCCTCGTCAGTTGTTAAAATTGGATCTTAGTCTGAAGTTCCGAACTTTGAGAAGTGATCTGATGTTCTGACTTTCGTCATAATTTTGTCACTTCCGCACTTTGGGTTTTCCAATGGGTGCATTCGTGTGTACAAGACTGGAGAAATTCAGAAGAATCTATTCTTCTCGAGTAACTGTGAGTGTTCTTTCTTACACAGTCAGTGACAGTCGTACAGTCTTCCGGATATGAATGTTAACTATGGTTAGATATTTAAAGTTATTCACCTTCATTGATCATTCACCCCACAAAACAATGCAATTTAGCCCCGACGCGTAGTAGACGTGTACCACCTTGAAAATGAACGAAGATCGACTAAAAATAAAAAACGTCGACTACTTCAATAGTCGACGGTTAGTCAACTAATCGAATAATCGCGACAGCCCTAGTTAACTTATGAATGACCAGTTCCAGCTACTGATACAGTATACTGATCATGCAAGTGAACAAGTATGTCATCATGTAGCTTGCATGCTTTACTCTGTCTCATATAATTGATGTGATCCATTGTGACAATGTTTGCCTGTTTTGGAGCAAGTTTGTTCCTTTGTTAACCCAGAATATACAGTAGTTCAAAAGTAACGGCTAATCGATCAATTACTTTTTTGATCGATCAAGACATTGATCATTGGTTAATTAATTAATTGGTTAACTGTTTGAACTCTATTAACTATGTCTGGGTGCAGCCAATGTGATCAATGGAAAGAAATGAAATGGTTTCATGCGCCTAAGGCGTGCAGGGACGTTGTGGGGGCAAGCCCCTTTCAACCCTCTGTGACTGTTGAGATCTGGAAGCTACGTGTCTAGGCGTATGGAAGGACGAAAAGGATCGAGTACTCCACAGATGTCTTAGGCACGATGATCAGGAAGAGTGTTGGGTTGTCTTTGTGTAGGTCATTGACTGAACCCTTGGGTGAGGACCAGAGCGAGAGAGGGGTCCCCTCACAAAGATGCTACCTCTCCCCGAGGGTGCTGTGGTGTTTTTTTGGGCAAGTATAGTCTGCCACTTTGAAGATAAATCATGAAGCGATGGTGGGCCATCATTGGCAAGTATAATCTGCCTCAGGTTGTTTTAATCAATTTTTTGGCTATACGGTTGGATGTGTTTTTGGATAGACGACAACAAGCGCCCCTTTCGGGGACCACCCAGAGAAAGACCCAAACTTCCCTGGTTTGAGGACATGCCTGCATTAGAACCTATTTAGCTGGTTCAAAAATACGCGCAACAGATGCTTACAAAAAGGGGTAGAAGCAGGGCGCAGGACCAACGCTCGCCTCCCTGGAGGTTGGTGACCACTTCTAGGGATGGAGCGGAGGATGTTCAGAGCCTATAGCGGTTACTGTGTTCCATATCGGTTATAGTTTCCATAGTGGTTATTGGGGTGCTGGCGATCAAAAGGAAAGCTCTTGGTGTACCTGCTAAAAGAAAAAGGCAGAATTAGTTGATTTTTAAGACAGACAAAAATATATGATTGCATTTTTTGGATGGTTGTCGATCACTGGGAGCAGCTAGTACAATACTTTTGTTCAATGTTCAGTTTATGATTTCCCGGAATATTTTTTCAGCTATGAATTGGAGGGAGGGGGCAGGCCTTTACCAAAGTACCACACCCGGGGGTGTTTCCTGCCCTTACCTTCTCCTGATTTAGTTGAGTCGGCGAAGACGGCTCTTCCTGGTAGAAGATCATGGCTGGGCCGTTATTACTGCCTGTATGTTCGCCTTCTCTTGCCCAGTATTTGTTTATTTTTAGAGATTGAATTTTAGTGATTTAGTTGAATCGGTGAAGACAACTCTTCCTGGTAGAAGTTCACAGCTGAGCCGTTATTACTGCCTGTATGTTCACCTTCTTTTTCCCAGTATTTGTTAATTATTAGACATCAAATTTTAGTGATTTTAGTTGAGTCAGTGAAGACAGCTCTTCCTGGTAAAAGGTTTTTACTGCCTGTTTACTCGCCTTCTCCTCTTAGGTATCTTCCGTTCGAAATAGGGGGGAGGAGGGCAGGCCTTAACAAAAGAGCCACACTGGGGGTGTTTCATGCCCTAACCTCCACAGTCTGGTTCCTACTTACACGGTTGTTACCTTAAATTTTTGCATTTTGGGGTTTTTGTCGGCTTTCACAAATTACCTGTGGTTCTGATATTAGTTGGCTGTCGACTAACCAGTTGTCATTTTTCGTGGCTAGGGAGGACAGGCGGTCCTTTATGGTTAGGATTACGGCTCTGTCGTGGAGTGTTTTGATAGGTGGATCCCAGGGAGCACGGAACGCGACCCTGAGCACATGATTTTGGACCTTCTGGAGTCTCCCCATATTTGTTTGATTTAGGTCTGTTAGGATGATAGCCCCATACTCGAGTACAGGGCATACAAAGGCTTTGTGTAGTTTATGTAGAATAGTCTGGTTGGCTCCCCATGATGTACACTTTAGCATTTTTAGTAAACTAATACGTTTGGTTGCTTTGCTGGCAATATCGTTGGTGTGTTTATTGAAGGATAGGTTTTGGTCGATGGTAATGCCAAGGAATTTCGCCTCTCTGCATTCAGGGAGGACTTTGTCCAGTAGTTTTAGGTCAAAGTCACGGTTATTTTTCTTACGGGTGAACGTGATTCTTTGCGTTTTACTGGCATTCAGCTTGATTCTCCATTTGCACACCATTGCTCTTGGTCGTCAAGAGCACATTGAAGGAGTTTTTGAAGTAGATTGGCAGTATTATTAGAGTCCCACAGAGCCTTATCTATCGTCCGCAAATTGTGAGATTTGAATGCGATCCTCAGAGATTTTAAGATCATTGATGTAGATGATGTATAGGAGGGGTTGAGGACGGATCCTTGGGGGTGCCTGCTTTCAGGGGGACGCTGTTGGACATTTCGTTGTTTACTCTGATTTTTATTATCCCCGCATTTTAAAAAATGTGGGGATATTGTCGTGCTCTCCGTCTGTACGTCCGTACGTCCGGTTTTGTAATTCGAAATGCTGTAACTTTCTACAGTTGTTCAATAGGGTCTGTGCATTCCAAAAATAGCACTTTTAACGTTTTGCACCACCTGGGGCTTCTGTGGAGCCACTTGAAAACTGCACTAATTTTTCACTTTTCTTTCGAATAATCCCAACCTATGTAATTCAGAGTTCTATAACTGCACTAGGGTGTTGCTAAATGATCTGTAGATGTGCACGAAGGTTTCAGATTTTTCAGGTGCCACGTGGCTGTGTCACCATTGCCACTTTCGTGTTTTCTTAGACCGTTTCCGGCAAAAGGCTCCTAGGGTATGTACATTGTAATTCGAAATGCTAAAACTATGCTTAAATGTTTCAGTGGGGTCTGTAGATGTGCACAAAGGTTTCAGATTTTTCAGCTGCCAAGTGGCTGTGCCACTGTTGCCACTTTCATGTTTTCTTGGACCATTTCCGACGAAAGGCTCCAAGAGTATGTAATTCGAAATGCTAAAAGCATGCTCAGATGTTGCAGTAGGGTCTGTAGATGCGCACGAAGGTTTCGTATTTTTTGGGTGCCACGTGGCTGTGCTATTGTTGCCACTTTCGTGTTTTCTTAGACCGTTTCCAGCGAAAGGCTCCTGGAGTATGTAATTCGAAACGCTAAAACCATGCTCAAATGTTGCAGTAGGGTCTGCAGATGCGCACAAAGGTTTCAGATTTTTCAGCTGCGACGTGGATGTGCCACCGTTGCCGCTTTCGTGTTTTCTTAGACCCTTTCCGGTGAAAGGCTTCTAGGGTATGTAATTCGAAATGCTAAAACCATGCTCAAATGTTTCAGTGGGGTCTGTAGATGCGCACGAAGGTTTCAGATTTTTCAGCTGCCAAGTGGCTGTTCCACCGTTGCCACTTTCGTGTTTTCTTAGATCGTTTTCGACAAAAGGCTCCTAGGGTATGTAATTCGAAATCCTAAAACCATGCTCAAATGTTGCAGTAGGGTCTGTAGATGCGCACGAAGGTTTCAGATTTTTTGGGTGCCACGTGCCTGTGCTACTGTTGCCACTTTTGTGTTTTCTTAGACCGTTTCCAGCGAAAGGCTCCTAGGGTATGTAATTCTAAATGCTAAAACCATGCTCAAATGGTGCAGTTGGGTCTGTAGATGCGCACGAAGATTTCAGATTTTTCAGCTGCCAAGTGGCTATGCCACTGTTGCCACTTTCGCGTTTTGTTAGACCATTTCCGGCGAAAGGCTCCTAGGGTATGTAATTCAAAATCCTAAAACCACGCTCAAATGTTGCAGTAGGTTCTGTAGATGTGCCCAAAGGTTTCGGATTTTTTGGGTGCCACGTGGCTGTGCCACTGTTGCCACTTTTGTGTTTTCTTAGACCGTTTCTAGCGAAAGACTCCTAGGGTATGTAATTCAAAACGCTAAAACCATGCTCAAATGTTGCAGTATGGTCTGTAGATGCGCACGAAGGTTTCGGATTTTTCAGGTGCCACGTGGCTGTGCCACTGTTGCCACTTTCATGTTTTCTTAGACCGTTTCCGACGAAAGGCTCCTAGAGTATGTAATTCAAAATGCTAAAAGCATGCTCAGAGGTTGCAGTAGGGTCTGTAGATGTGCACGAAGGTTTCTGATTTTTTGGGTGCCACGTGGCTGTGCTACTGTTGCCACTTTCGTGTTTTCTTAGACCGTTTCCAGCGAAAGGCTCCCAGGGTATGTAATTTGAAACACTAAAACCGTGCTCAAATGTTGCAGTGGGGTCTGTAGATGTTGCACGAAGGTTTCGGATTCTTCAGATGCCATGTGGCTGTGCCACCGTTGCCACTTTTGTGTTTTCTTAGACCCTTTCCGGCAAAAGGCTACTAGGGTATGTAATTCGAAATGCTAAAACCATGCTCAAATGTTGCAGTAGGGTCTGTAGATGCGCACAAAGGTTTCAGATTTTTCATGTGCCATGTGGTGGTGCCACCGTTGCCACTTTCGTGTTTTCTTAGGCTGTTTCTGGCAAAAGGCTCCTAGAGTGTATAATTTGAAACGCTAAAACCATGCTCAGATGTTGCAGTATGGTCTGTAGAGTGTAGATGCAGACAAAGGTTTCGGATTTTTGGGTGCCACATGGCTGTGTCACCGTTGCCACTTTTGTGTTCTATTAGACCGTTTCCGGCGAAAGGCTCCTAGGGTATGTAATTCGAAATCCTAAAACCATGCTCAAATGTTGCAGTAGGGTCTGTAGATGCGCACAAAGGTTTCGGATTTTGCAGGTGCCATGTGGCTGTGTCACCGTAGCCACTTTCGTGTTTGCTTTGACCATTTCCGGCAAAAGGCTCCTGGGTATGTAATTCGAAATGCTAAAACCATGCTTAAATGTTGCAGTAGGGTCTGTAGATGCGCACAAAGGTTTAGGATTTTTCAGGTGCCACGTGGCTGTGCCTCCATTGCCACTTTCATGTTTTTTTATATCGTTTCCGGAGAAAAGATCCTAGAGTATTGAATTCGAAACGCTAAAACCATGCTCAGATGTTACAATAGGGTCTGTAGATGCGCACGAAGGTTTTGGATCTTTCGGGTGCCACGTTGCTGTGCCATCGTTGCCACTTTTGTGTTTTCTTAGACCGTTTCTGGAGAAAAGCTCCTATAGTATGTAATTTGAAATGTTAAAACTATGCTCAGATGTTGAAGTAGGATCTGTAGATGTGCACGAAGGTTTCTGATTTTTCGGGTGCCACTTGGCTGTGCCACTGTTGCCACTTCCGTGTTTTCTTAGAACGTTTCCGGCGAAAGGCTCCCAGGGTACATATATGTAATTCGAAACGCTAAAACCATGCTCAAATGTTGCAGTGGTGTCTGTAGTTGCGTACGAAGCTGTGTCACCTGTGCCACTCAATATGATTTTAGTGTGTCATATAATACATTTCATCTTTGTATTAAGCATTCATACAAAGTCAAGGATGCAAATGCGGGGATACACCATAGTGTGCTTTGCACACAAATGACACCGTCTAGTTTTGTTAAGGAAGGAAGAGAGAAATCTAAGCAGTTTCATGGGGGGTTTCATTTAAGAAAGTTGGAGGCGCATTCCGTTGTGCCAAACAGAATGTAACGCTTTTTTGACGTCTAATAGGACTGTCACGCCTATTTGCTGGTTATTGATTGCATTTTTCATTAGATTGACTAGGCGGTAGACATGCTCAATGCCTTCTTTATGGTTTCTATATGCTCTTTGCCATCTGTTGAAAAAAAGGTGCCCCCTCAGTCGATTGGTAAGGATTCTTTCGATTACCTTAGCAATGCAACTGAGAAGGCTGATTGGGCAGTAGCTGGCTGGATCAGAGAGGTCTTTGTCTGGTTTCGGTATCATGATACCAATGGATGTTTTCCAGCATTTTGGAAAGTAGCCATGGGTGAGGCATGCATTGAATAGGTTGTTGAGTTTGTCAATTAGGAAGTTTGGGCTCTGTTTCAGAATTTTGTATAGGGAGTTTGGGCTCTGTTTCAGAATTTTGTAACTGACTTCATCCTCGCCAGGCGATGAAGAATTTTTGCATTTTTTTATGATATTGATGATTTCATCATTAGTGATGGGGGTGACGAGGTCGTCATCATCCCCTTCTGGGTCGGTATCAAATTTAGGGTCACGGTAGATATCCAGGTGTTCATTGATGAAATCATCAATGGCGTTAATGATGGCATCATCGTTATCAGGGCCTTGGTATGGGCGATGGGTTTTTCTAAGGAGGTTGGCGAAAGTGTCAGCTTTGTCTTTGTCGGTACGCATGAAGGAGCCATCTTCCTTTTTAAGGGGTTTGGCTGCTGCTTTGTTGCCTTTGTTTTTTTGACCAGTGAGTGTTTTGAACAAGTTCCAGAATTGTTTGGCATCCCTGACCTCATTTAGATTGGCTTGGGTGGACTCCTTTGAAGTTGGGACAGGAGGGGGACTCTAATCTGCATGATTTGGTGAGGTGATTGCCTCCACACTTCATACAGGTTAGGGTTCCTCTACATTTGTTGGCTATGTGTCCGAACTTCTGACACTTGTGACACTGTACCGGAGAAGGAGTACTTCTCTGTTGCATGCCACCTTCTGTTAATATTTATTCCATTGGCTAGGATTTTTAATTTGGTTTCCTGATTGGGGCATATGGCTTTGATTTTACAGGTCGCGTTGCCGGTGGCCTTGGACATGAATCTTTCCCATTCACAATTCTGTAACCCCTGATGTATGAGTTCCCTGGGCATATCAGGGTGAATCCTGGTGATTACCACTATAAATCCAGGGGGGTTGTTGCCTTTGTTGTTATTTTTGGCTCACCAACGTTAGTTGTGTGAGCCTATGGCATAGCCCTCATGTCGGCGTCGGCGTCAGCGTCGGCGTCCGCTCTCAAATATTTTGAACTTTTGTGTACAGGTTTTGATTTTTTGGCTTTTCAAATTTTTTTTTAGTTTCAGCATATTGCTATAGTGGTTCACTATAACATTTAACTCTTTTCCAGGGTATTTTGTCGTAATTTTAACCCTTTGAATCAAATTTTAGACTTATTTTGATGTTTGCGTGCAGGTTTTGATGTTTTTTTTTTCCTTTCTTTCAAGTGGAGATTTACCTTGCAGCATATGTCCATGCTTTCTATTGTATGTAAACATGCATCTTAGGGCTATGTTTGTATTATTTAACCCTTTTCCTGCTGAATTACTTCAATTTTGGACTTTTATGTACAGCTTTCGGACTTAGGCTTACAGCTTCTTACTTTTATGTACAGGTTGTGATAAAAAAAAACAATTTCAAGTGATGTTGACCTCACTGCATATTGCAGTGGTGGTTATTATAACATTGATATCTTTCCAGTGCATTTTTAAAATTTGTTTAACCCTATGAATAGATTTTTAGACTTATTTTGACGTTTGTGTGCAGGTATTCATAGGTTTTTTTTTTTCCTTTCTTCCAAGTGTACAGTTTCTGCATATTGCTATGGTGGTTCACTATAACATTTAACTCTTTTCCAGGGTATTTTGTCTTAATTTTAACCCTTTGAATCAAATTTTAGACTTATTTTGATGTTTGCGTGCAGGTTTTGATGTTTTTTTTTCCTTTCTTCCAAGTGGAGATTTACCTTGCAGCATATGTCCATGCTTTCTATTGTATGTAAACATGCATCTTAGGGCTATGTTTGTATTATTTAACCCTTTTCCTGCTGAATTACTTCAATTTTGGACTTTTATGTACAGCTTTTGGACTTAGGCTTAGAGTTTCTTACTTTTATGTACAGGTTGTGATAAAAAAAAACAATTTCAAGTGAGGTTGACCTCACTGCATATTGCAGTGGTTGTTATTATAACATTGATATCTTTCCAGTGCATTTTTAAAAAAATGTTAACCCTTTGAATAGATTTTTAGACTAATTTTGACGTTTGCGTGCAGGTTTTCATGGGGTTTTTTTTTTCCTTTCTTCCAAGTGTAGAGTTTCTGCATATTGCTATGGTGGTTCACTATAACATTTAACTCTTTTCCAGGGTATTTTGTCTTAATTTTAACCCTTTGAATCAAATTTTAGACTTATTTTGATGTTTGCGTGCAGGTTTTGATGGGTTTTTTTTCCTTTCTCCCAAGTGGAGATTTACCTTGCAGCATATCTCCATGCTTCTTAGGGGTTATTATTATATTATTTAACCCTTTAGCTGCTTATTTTCTTTAATTTTGGACTTTTGTGTGCAGGTTTTGAACTTTTTTTTTTACTCCAGCCACCCGTTTACATTGGCCACCTGTTGGTGAGCCACGGGGTACTGATACCCCCTCTAGTTACCCTTGTCCTGACTGGTAGCACTGGTGGGGGTGGGTGGGTTCCGCTTCAGCTTCCTCTTATGGTCGTTGGAGTTTTGGTGATTATTGTTTCGATTGTTGATGTTATTTGCAACTGCCTTACTCCAGGGTTTCTTCATGAGAGGTGGAAAGCTGGAGGTAGTTTTCTGAGCTGAGACTAGTTCGGAGCCTGAACCAGAGGTGGGAGCAGAGATGTCAGAGGGGGAGGAGGGGCAGTTCCTCACTTTGTTGGTCTGTCTATCAACCGTGTGAATGAACCTCTCCTCATCCACCAACTCCTGTGTTTCCGCCTCTGGTTCTAAACTAAGTTTCTTTTTTTTGTTGGGTGTTTTTGGCTGTGGTGGTGGTGCTAACCCAATCATCTAGTGAATTATTCTGACTGACACCTAGACCTTTCTGGGAGGCCAGCATTTCTATGATGTCCTTGTCAGGACAGAAAGCCTTACTATTCAATGGATCAGTGGGATCCAGTAATCCCATTTCCTCTGAGGTTGTTGACGTCCAATGCGCCCATTGCACCCACCTCTTGAGTTCCTTTGATCCCCCCCCCCCCCCCCCCCCCCACCCACCTCAGCATACGTTTTGTACCCCGTGGCACCCTTGGTCTCTTCCATATCAGCCTGTTTTTGCTTAACAGGTGTGGTTGAAATTTGAGTCTCAGGGATTTTGTGGACCTCTGCCACTACCTGAATCTCCCTGACAGGTGAAACAGGTGTTGGTGAAACAACAGATGTGAGAACAGAAGAGTCAACCTGTAGCTCTCCCGCTGAAGCTGAGAGCAAAACAAATGATGCAGAAGAAGCCAAGAGAGATGCCGCTTTTCGAAATGGAGGACCTGGCAAACCAGCTGGCACAGCTCAGAAAGGCAACAGCCGCATTACAATCTAACTTCACCATGGCAACAACCATGACAACAACACAAACTCACCACTTACCCACTACCAAAAGTCTGCCACCATAGAAGAAAAGGAAGATGCAAAAGAAGTAAGAAGCAAGAAGTAAGCGAGCCAACCACCAAAGAACACCGCCAATCACATCCACTTATGGGATGCAATGCACGTGGCATCCCCAAGTGCTGATTTTATTCTGTCTGTCTTATCGGCAAAAAATGGGCATATTTTTATGAAGTAATGATTTTTTTTCGTAAGAACAAAGCATATACCAGGTATCTGTAAATTAATTTTTGTAGTGGGTCAAAATCACTATAGTAGTAAGTGGATCAAAATCTCTTTTTTGGGTCGAAACCACTTTGGGTCGAATTCACTTTCTTAAGTCGAATTCACTTCAGGTTGAATTTGCACTGGGTCGAATTCACTGGTATTCTTGTACAGGCAACCAACAATGATATAAAAGCACTGTCAGAATAAATACAGCCTACCAGTAGAGTTCTTTAGAAAGAATGCACTTTGGATAACTTTTTCAGTGCAATATAAAAGGTGAATGTTAATCTGTAAGCAACAGTAAACTGAGAAAATGATCTTGAATCTTGAACTATCCATATCATTGGTTTGATGAGACAGGAACAAAGGGTGCCTTGCCTATTCTTGCCAAAAATATGAGAGGAAGAGTACTTTCTGAAAACTCCTATCATAATGGCCCATGGCAACTATGTTCATAAACTGGTCCTGGAGAGGACATGCATTTTGGACACTTCTGTGGACCAATTTTGCATTGTGTCACATAAAACCTAATTTCAAATGTTATTTACACACATCATGTGGTGGTAGTTGAAGAGATGAGGGGGTAATTTTCACTGAGATGTCTCTAGGTTTGGAAATATTCTAGGATCCTGGAGAGGACAGTTTTGGATAGAAAATTTGAAGCTAATGTTTGAGAATCCAGTATGGTTAAGCGTGAACCCTTTGATACTTCTTTTTTCAGTTTACAGCAATGTACTGCATTGGAGAGGGTCAAAATGGATGATGTACCTTCATAATATTCATGCAATTACCCTTTTATTTTTATGAAGTGGTCCAGAATTTGTTTGGATGGAAATCACTCTTCTCCCAAAGCCTCTCAATATCTCAGGAACCGATCGAGTTAGGCATCTGAAATTTTTTCACATGGCAGACTGGTCATGTCTCTAAAAATAAATATCAGAAATGACAATCATTCTTGGAAAATACATGTTTAATCCTAATTTGAAAATTTAGGAAAATGGTATGTCCGTGAAAAAATGCTTCAAATCAGGGATGAATGAGGAATATCGAAAAATGGTGAAGAGCAGCTGTCCAATATAATTTCTGTAGATTTCCTAGGAACCAAAATATCAATTAGATAAGAATCCAGCATTAATACAGACATCATCTATTTTTTATAAAGCAAAAACTCTATTCAGGTAAAAATCAACCTTTAATGTGAAAGCACCCAAAAATTGCCCTCCCATGGAAAGTGACCAGTCCACGGTGTTGTACCATAACATAGAATCTTACAAATATAAATATACTTGTGTTATAAAAATCACCTTTGAAAAATATTTCAACCCCAAACCAGTTAATATTGAGCATCTGTGATCACTTCTACTCTAACTCCAATTGACTTTCTACACATTAATGCAGTCCTTTAGATTGCTCTAATTTGGGGCCATCACAAACATGCCAAAGCAGCTGCTGTTTAGCCGCATAAAAGAAACTTTTTTGCAATCTGGCTGTCTGAAATACCATCTCCTGGTTTCTCTGGGTTGTGTTGGTGACTCAGAGTATCTATTACCGCAAGCCTGTTGATTTGAGGTGACCGACCATTTGAGTCAAGTGGAGGTTACCTGAAATGAAAAACACACGAACGAAAAACAGGTTGCACCAAACTGTCCCCAGGTCATGCAAAATTTTCACCAAATTGAATGATCTAGTACAAATGAATGGCAGAATGATGTTGAGCATCAACCATTCATTAGCTGCACAGGTGTTTGCATCTGCCTGAAGCATCGCTGCTCTATTGGCCAATTATTGGCCAACAGAGCAGCTTTACTTCAGGCAGATGCAAACACCTATGCTGATGCTTGGTTGATGCTCAAAATCATTTTAAATTGTTGATCATCTTAAGATGTAGCATAGATACAAAATCAGGAAATGGCAATAATTCAAGTGTCTGCCACAAAGAGTGATTATGGATTCCATGATATTGCTATTCTGCAGCATGCTGGCCCCATGCCAAGATTAGGCTATAATTGCAACTAATTTGTATCTGAATTGCTGGAACACAGCTTCATTATTCTTCTTAAGGTCTAAGGATTCATCTTTATTCATCAGGATATTGCCCAAAGAAGCAAGAACTTGGTTATGATACAACATTTCATATATTGGCATAGTGGCGATACATATACATGTATCTTTAGGTTACCCAATAGGTTACCTGAATCAAGTGCAGAGGAATGAACAAGAAGTTACCAAAGCTCAGACCAGGTGAACGGTAAATGGGTTACGCAAATTTTTGAAAATAGCAGGCCTGTTACCGGTAACCCAATGTGGCGTTATTCCAGTTTTGATCACTTTTTACTGCAATAGAACAGGTGCCCCAACAAAGCGGTCTCTGGGTATCTCTGGGTTAACTCGAAATGGAATTATGACTGCATTGACAGTTATTTCTAGACAATTTTTGGTTGCCTATATAGGTAGCCAGGGCTTATACATTATTTCATCTCAATTTGGGAGAATCCATTTGGATTCTTGCGGATATGGTTGCGAGAATCCATACTAGGGCTGTCACAATTTTTTAATTTAGGAATCGATTAATCATCGCAAATAATCAATAATAATTGATGAATCGTACCTAAATGACCCCCCCACCTCTCCCTTTCTTTGAAGTTGTTAAAAATGAAGTTCAAGTCAGTTGACCTACCTCAAGTAAACAACAAAGACAATCCACTTTTAGGTACATTCAAAGCTTTGATGTTCTGAACTTTTGAACCGTCAGTGTAATATTCAAGACCGGTCGTCATTTGCGAATTTCGCAATTATGCTGACTTTTCAAATGTTCAAAAGAGCAAAGCTTTGAATGTACCTAAAAGACAAATGCTTCTAATGTCTTCTGTACCTTTTAACTTTAGAAACGATAGTTTTTTCATCAATTTTTTTTTAATTATTAAACTTCCAAAACGGGGTAAAATTCACAAATTCTTCGACAACGAAAAATACTAATCGATTTCGGTGTGTCCGATCAACAATCGATTAATCGTGACAGCCCCAATCCATATCTACTATGAGAGTCCCAACGTCACATGAGGCCATCATGGTTGAATGTATGTTGTATATTGATAACATATTTTAACCCTTTACCCAATACAGCTTTTTAATTTTAAAACATAAACTGAATTTGATAATT
This sequence comes from Pictodentalium vernedei, assembly GCA_031216915.1. Lineage (NCBI taxonomy): Eukaryota > Metazoa > Mollusca > Scaphopoda > Dentaliida > Dentaliidae > Pictodentalium > Pictodentalium vernedei. The sequence continues at coordinate 162,161,800 of CM062291.1, read as the reverse complement.
GTTTTAAAATATAAATAATATTTACCAATAAAATCTTACAAATATGGATGTCACTGGAACCAGCTCATTGAGCTGGTTCCAATGACAACCATATTTGTACAATTGTATTGACCATAGAATGTTAAAATCATTTTTCCACCACCTATAAATCGCTTCAGTACCACTACGTGCACTCCTCCTTAAAAACCCTGGAAAAAAAGCTTTTTTGTGAATATTGCATCCAACAATGTTTTCGTCTTTGGTAGTCCCTGTGGGAACCCAGGGAAGTGAAGCAGTGCTTGTTTACTGTGGTAAACAAGCTATGTTTTACTGGTAAAATAGGATCTGTTAACTAATGCCTGAGGTGGAATTCCTCGAAAATGGACAACATGGGTATAAACAATTGTCTGGACTTGACTTTATATCCATGTTGTAGTCATGATTAGCCATTGTGCAGAAGTATGTGACATTAAACACCAATAAATAAAATAAATATGTCTTGGAGTGTTTTTACATTTGCAAATATATTTATACTCTAGGGAAATAATGTGTTTTCCAGTCATATCATCATCCTGACATCTTCTTCAATATGCATAAAAAGGGCAACCTGTGACATAAAATCTGCAAGGAACAATTATTCCAAATAACCAACCATTCCGTTTCTCATCACTCCTTGAAAACTCTTGAACTTTGTGGTCCAGTATCACGGAAAGACTTATAATTCTTTTCCTAATACTCAAAGAAACTCCTTGACTTTGATTCCAAAATATGTGTTGGAACCCTGATTGAACTTATTCCCTTTAGGGGTCTTAAGCTATGATTTGGAGGCAAAAAATGAACGTTTTGAGTTCTTCAAAAAATATGTTTATCTGTGTTGTCTTCTATTTGTGTGAAATAAAGTCGTCATAAAGAGTTAACCCTTTTCCTCAAGAATCTGCCACATCTGCCCACGTAACATGAAAAAAAAGGGAAGCACTGGCAAAGTGAGACCAGTTCTCGTCAGATCACCAAAGTTAAGCAGTGTCGAGCATGGTTAATCCTTGGATGTGTGACCACTGAGCGATTGATTCGGGTGCTTCCCATTGTAATGGCTGGTTTGTGATCAGTGTAGTTTGAGTGTGTGACTCTGTGAAGTTGAATCTTGTGCCAGCTGTCGACGTTTCGGATGTTCACCAGTACTACGTACCTAGGTGTAAAATAGGGGCCCATTGAGGTGCTTGCCTTGCATACCCATCAGTGGAGCAACGGCAGTATTCTCTGTTGAGTTGAGCTGAGCTGAGTGTCATGTGTACACCTGTGATACATGGTAATAATGTAAGTCAGAGAGCACTGTGGTGAATTCTAGACATTAACCTTGCAGTATTATTATTATTATTATTATTATTATTATTATTATTATTATTATTATTATTATTTTTCAAAACATTTCAACAAAATAGGAAATAGATTTTGTTGAACTTTGACTCATGTCAGTTAGCACAATACATCTATTTTCTCCCAAGTGACTTTTTCAGATGTATGCAACATAAATAATTCATTGATTTGATAGTATCTTTTTTATGTATTCATAGGATGCTATAAAATGTTGCTAATGTCAGATTAAGCTAGGAAATCCAATATCCAAATTCCCTAGTGTAAAGATCTCAACTTTATTTACATCATTCCAGTCAAATAATTAGATTTGATCACTTTGCTGTATAGCTCTCTACCTTGAAGACCATTTTTAACTCATTATCTTACAGTACGTGGAGAGTGGATTGTAACTAAATCACCTGCGGAGTGGAGTAATCACCTAGAGTATCACTTTCAAATTCTGTACTTATGGACAAAAACACAAGCAATGTTTCAGCCAATGGACCTCTGGGTTTAACCCGGAGGTCCATTGGCTGGAACTTTGCTTATGATGGTTATGCTTAGCAACAAATTTGCAAGTATTGCTCGGGTGGAATCTCCACTCTGTGGGTGATTTAATGATAATACACTCTCCACGTACTGTACTTGCTGAGTTGCCAAAGAAACAACAATAGAACGTATTTATCATTATCTTACCTGTCATGCACACTTTCGTAATAACTGTCAAGTTTTGTCATAGCTCCCACTTTTGTTATAATAATTGCCAGGTTTTGTCAGAGTCTACCACTTTTGTAATAAAATCTCCAGGTTTTGTCATAAACCAAGGTCACAAGTTTTTTTGTAATAACAATAAAAAGATCTCACCAAGACATTTCTGATTGTCACTCGCATCAAAAAACTGTTAACCCTTTACCTAACATGAAAAGCAGATGACACCTGCAAAAAAAATTCTTGAATAACTAATTTTTTTAATTTTTTGTCTCAAAAACATAGGTTATGACTCCTTGACAAGCTCGTTCCAAGGAGGGGTCATAACCTATGTTTTTGAGACACAAAATTAAAAAATAATGAAAATTAATTGGCAATTAATTTTTTAGAATAGCGCTGGCCGGGTTTGGCTGTTACGTTGGGTAAAGGGTTAATGGTTGAGGGCTAGATTATTTTCTGTGGTCTGCATTTGTTATTCAAAATTTGCCTCTATAACAAATTATTGGAGAGTGCCCACAGACGCTCTCCAGTAATTTGTAATAGAACAAATTTGTATGAACAAAATATTATTTGCATTTAACTGAATATGAAACATGAACAAGGAAGACATTGACTTTTGCTTTGGTACCCTCATTTTTTGAAAGACCTGATAGTGGCTTCTTGCACTCAAACAGTTAATCCTTAATACAATGAACCCACATAATGCTTTTCACCATCATGTTGTTGCCAACGGTGGTACTCGATTATAGGTCATGAGATTGTATTTAGTGTTTATGGTTGTCTGGTGTTGTAGTATAGTACAGATGATATGTACCCTTGTTGGTGTACTGTTGGTCATTGGTACTGCTTACTCACCTTTCGCCTTTTACTGTCCTCTGATTACTATGGGTAGTATATAATGGTCTGTCATGTGTTGTTGTGGGGTATGTTTGGTTGCCTTGATTAGTAGCATAGTATGGGTGGTCTATACCCATTTTGGTACATTTTAGTCTTGGGAACTTCCATTAACCTATCTTGAGCCATATACTGTACCACCCTGTGGGTTTTATGCTATTCCCTTACAATTCAAGTGTTCTGGCGCATGCAACAGTATTTTGTAGCAGATGTTGGTGTAATAGTTGTTTTGTAATTAAGGTTGTTGGTGTAGAAGTTGTTGATGTATATGTACTTGTTTTTGGTGCTGTGTAGATTAGTGTGGTAGTTGTTTAGTGTTGTAGTAGTTAGTGTAGTAGTTATTTAGTTTAGTGGTAGATATAGTAAAGGTTTGTGTTGCGGTGGTTGGGTTGTAGAACCAGTCCCCAAAATTCCTCATACCACATCTGTCTTCAGTATACAAAATTTCCTAAACCACTATCTACATGAAGCCTTTAGTCTAGGAGCTAGATAGACCTTGAACACTATATTCTAGGAGAGGATAGTTGCTAGGAGCTATATAGAATCATGAAGTCTCTTCTACTCTACTGGAGCACTGTTGAGAAACTGCATAACACCCACAAGGCTAAAATGACCAAATGAGTACAAACCACCCATACTGTATTACCATTCAAGATGATCTACCATACCCTACACCATCTCATACTGCCCAAAGCAACCAGGCAATGTTAAAAGGCTTAAGGTGAATAAGTAGCAGCAAGGGCTCATAGAACACCAACAGGGGTACACACCATCCATACTATACTACCATATTTGACTACCATGCACACCCAACAATATCATATGACCTAGAATTACATACACGTACAACCCAAGGCAACGACATGATGGTCGGAAATCTACATTTGTAAGTTGGTTCAATCGCCAAAAAACTCTCAGATCCTGGTGCCGATTGATGAGCAGTTCACAATTGCACACAGCCTCCTCATCCTCAACAGTACCTGCAGATGACAATTTCGAGGAGGTCACAACACCTTTAAATGAGAGAAGTCTCTCACAATCTTCATTAAGAATGTGTTTTTTACTTTTTTCTGTGAAGAGAATCCCGAACTACTGGTGGTTAACTTTGCAGAGTCGCTGGTTTGAGTGCCCCTTGCTCCTTCATGTTGCTTTGTGGCATAACTGGCATTTATGCTATATCATCTTCTGCAATCCATTTGTCAAGCTTTGTCTGCATAACACCTTCCTTGTCCTTAAAGAGAACAGTTTTATACCACAGATCAATAGAAGTAGTAATGACTAGGAGTTTATTGTTTCTCTGTACGAAAATCATTTGATAAGAAACTTTCTCAGTTTTTCTGTCATTGTCTGTATGCCTTTTTCATCATTGTGGCTAGAAAGCACACTGTTAAGTAACTTAACTGTAAAGACGGAATTACTTCTGAGTAGATAGCCTCCATCTTGGACATTTCCTCAGTTATCTCATCGAATCTCTGCAGTGTTCTGAGCAAGGTTTGGGTGAGAGACCACTGGTTACTAGGCATCACTAGAACTTCGTGATCCAAGGTATATTCAACCAGAGCAAGCCATTGCTCCATGATCTATTCCAACATGTAATATGTGCTGTTCCACCCACTAGTTACATGTACATCTTGAATTATGTTATGTTAAGGCAGTCCGTGTTTCTTCTGTATTGCAAGCAAATCGTGGTTGGCCAATGATGAATGTTTGAAATGGCTGGCTATTTTGTGACAAATTGCAAGCATTTATATGACAGCTAGCTGAGAATTAATGGCATCATAAATCACCAGTTGTGAGGTGTGTATGAACAACCAGTGTGTCCGATACCAGTTAGTTCACAGCCAGCCATTGTGTTTGCCGCATTGTCCCATATGATGGTCAAAACTTTTTCCTTTGGAATGTGTGCATTATTTTCTCTGATATGGCTCCTGTGTGGCTCCCTGGGAAAGAGGAAGCATTCAATGAACAGCTTTTCCTGTCAAATGAGTTACTAAGCCAGTGTCCAATCAAGCTCATCAACAAATTGGAACCACAAGATGTTGACCAGATGTCTGTGGTTAAACTTATGGAAGACATCTGCATCAACTCCTCTTTCAGTTTCTCAGTTACTTTGTTGAAAATGTCTGGAACAATTTTCTGACTAAGATGTTTTCCAGAAGGCAGTTGGTACCAGGGTTCCAATGCTGACACAAAACTCTCAGTCCTTCTCGTTGGGTCACAGAGAAGAGCTCATGATCAACCGACATCATTTCTGCAAGCTTTTGATTCATTTTAATTGTCCTTTGTCTTTGGGTGACCAGGTTGTCATTTTATTTACAACTTCTGTCGGTTTGAGTTGGTGAACTCATTTCATTTCTGATGTTGTTGATGGGACTGTTCCCTCTAACTCCTGAAGTTTCCACTTTTTCTCTTCCACTTGCTCTGCTTCTGTCGATTCCAGAATTTTGAATTCTGTAGGATGGCAAGACTTTGATTTTGGAGATTCAAAGTTGTGTAAGCCTTTGATTTTGTACCCCCTCTTGAAATTTTTGCATTGCAGCATTTGCAAGTTGCATTCGGGTCGGCCAGGTTTTCTGTTTTAAAAAAGTATCTTGTTCGTTTTTTTTGGTCTTTCCATTATGATCGATAATTTAACAATTTAATAATATATTTTTAAAAGCACAATGATAAAAGTTTATGACTCATGTTGATGAAAGGTGGTTCTGATGATTCAGAGAAGTTGATTGGAACTAAATTGGTTCAACCATTAAAATAACTTGTCACATTGATTGGCAGGAATCATGACTTATCTAATCTCAGTGATTGATCTGATCTTTGCCACATGTCATGAAATATTACATCAGCAGAAACAAGTTTACAGCGTGGCATCTTTGATCATTGATCAAAGACATCAGCTGTTAATTTATTTACGCTTACGTCGCATTTTTATTTTGATACACAGTGACACACTCTTGACGTCAGCGAACCAATCAACCTGACTGTACTGTAAAATTAACCCTATTCTGTGCATTCTTGAACATAGTACTCCTTTTGGTTGTGACTATCTGACATCGGCACTCACAATCGGCCAATTGTGCACTCAATCATCTCGTGGATGGCAGTCAGAAATCCTTATTGGTTTGTCACTACATGTACTTGTTCCAGGTCTTCACCATTAGTATTGTTTCTTCTTGAGTTAAAGTTGACTAAAGAAGGGTTCTTAGTTTTCTGCTGTCAAACCAAAATTCTATTTATAGAAAACACCACAAATAGGAATGTATGGGATCTCAAGGTTACAGAGTCTTCTGTCTGCAGTGTTGCATACATTCAGTGTTGCATGATTGATGCAGATTATTTCTCCCCAACAAATTCTGAGGTTTTTAAATTGAAACACTGCAAAACTTTAAAAACAATTTTTAACCCCTTTATACCTAACATGAAAAGTGTCCTCATGGAGAGGTATCACCTCCAGTGTACGCCAGGGGTCCATTCTTGGGCTTCTGTTGTTTCTTGTATATATTAAGGATATAACACTAGACTTAACTAGTAGCATTCGTCTGTTTGTGGATGATACTACTTTGTATTTGATAGTGGATAGTCCTGATCAGGCATCAGACATATTGAATAAGGATCTAGGCAGAATTGAACATCGGGCACAAACTTGGTTAGTGGAATTTAATCCCTCGAAAACTGAAACTATGATTATATCCAGGAAAAAAGACACTTCAAATCACCCCTCCCTCCGTATGGCCAATGTCCCGATCAAAGAGGTTACAGACCACAAACATCTTAGTGTGATTCTTAACTCAAGCTGTACGTGGGATAACCATATTGACCACATTTGCACCAAAGCCTGGTCCCGTTTAGACTTAATTAGGAAGAACAAATTTACTTTAGACCGCAAAACATTAGAGAAAATATATTTTGCATTCGTGAGACCTTTACTTGAAAATGTCGACACGGTGTGGGCAAACTGTAGCGACACCAATTCAACGAAAATTGAAAACATTCAGATTGCAGCCGCTCGTATTGTTTCCGGTGCTACACTAAGCACCAGCAAAGAACTCATATATGTAGAAACTGGGCGGGAGAAACTCCAAATGTGTTGAGACAAACATAAATTGATACAATATTTCAAAATGTACCACAACATTGTGCCGAGTTACATTTCCTGCAGAATCCCACATCCAATCCACATGACTCAAACCCACAGACTTCGTGACAAAGGTAACCTACGAGTTCCCTATTGTCGGACGAAAAACTACCAAACATCTTTCTTCCCATCGACAACTAAAGGGGTGGAATGATCTGCCTATTGGTGTTAGAGATAATTGTTCTTTGGTGGATTTCAAAACATTTTTAAACGTGAATAGTTGCAGACCACCACCGTTCTTTTTTAATTTGTCATCTAGAAAGGCACAAATATACCACTGTAGACTAAGGCTCAGATGTTGTAATCTTAATGAACATCTCTTTAACAATCATCTAGCTGACTCGCCTCTTTGTCTCTGTGGTGAGCGTGAGACCGTTGATCACTATTTGTTAACATGCCCTCTATATAATCGAATATGCTTTGAGACCATAGCTCAACTTCCTTACCTAACTGACTGCAATGCATTATTGTATGGGTCTGAACTCTACAGTGCTGATAAAATATTCGAAACTGTACAGAAGTACATTCTCAGGTCCAGAAGGTTTAACTGACTGCAATGAAACTGAGTATCCATTCCTCTTGTTTATATATTATACGTTTTGCCTATATGTCTGGGTTTACTGCATGCATGGCAGGCACATGCACGCGCTTATGTATGTATGCATACGTGTGTACATGTAAGTGCATGTTTTTGCACATGTATGTGTGCACGTGGGTGGAATGGGCCAGGCATGTCAAGGCAAACTATATAATTGTCTAATGTTTTAAACGAATACATGCTTCTTAAAGTCGTGTCTATCTGTTGATGGTCCTGTATTCACTCCCGTGCACAGCAATTCCTGCATCACGCTTAAGCTGGTGATTACTGACAAGAACACCATACACCACATTATTCTCCATTATCAGTTCAACTCCAACATCCTCCTTCCTAGGTAATAATCTCAGATAAGATTCTTGCCCAACCATTTCCATCGTGGTTCTATTAGCATTCGGCTCACAGGCATCCCTGTCACCACTCCCCTGGTCAGTAACTAGGAAACAAACTATGCTTTTCCCCCGTTTTTTTCCTGGGGCATTTTATCTTACATCGTCATTCGGGTTAGTGTGACAACCGCTGCCTGTATGAGACCCGCGCACGGGCGACGTCCTCACGTGCGAGACAATGCATTGTTGGAGGTAAAAGTTTCATTTCTGGGAGGTAAGTGTGCAGTGGGGGTGGCTTGCTTGTGGTTTTTGAGTGGTCTGCGTTGGTGTTACTGTTGACTTACATGTATATAAATACTCAGGCTACAATCCTGTGCTTGTAACTCATAAGAAACATTCATTTCAAGCCGACTTCAGCTTCACTTTCCTTCAGTTATCTCCTTCAAGCTGTCCGCTTAACCTACCAGACGGCTGCAGACTGCAGTTGGTAATATATCAGCAATGCCCCACGTATTGACCTCCAATAATGATACTGAAATGTGAGAAATTCTGTCTTGGACAGAAAAGCTGGCTGGCCTTGTGAGCTCAAAAGGGGTTAATAGCTTTCTCTAGCCTACCTTGATGTCTTATTCCTCTGCCTGTGAGTAATAAAAATCAACGGTAAGCCTAACAGGTAGTGGAATATATTAGGAATTTTATTGAGCATGGAAATGGTTTGGGGGCTCATTGACTCATATAACCCTCTGCTGCTTGGATATCGATTCTTAGAACAGACTTATCTCTTATTATAGCCCAGTAATTATTCTTTGCCTAGGAAGTTGGTTCCAATATTCCATAGTTATAAATTCAATCTTTCATATTTTCTTTTCTTTCCATTTGTTCTCCCAGTTGTCCTTTCAAAATAGAAAATGGTCCACAAGCTATCAAGGTTTGACTGATTAGAATTTTCTCATCGTCTTCTCATTGTTATTTGTAACTGTTGTGTGAGTGGAGACGGTCACCTATAAGCTGTTAGTTTACTGTCGAATCCACACCGTAGATTATTGTTAGAAATTGTATATAGTGAAGAAATTTTGAAATAAATATTGTTTAAACTAACATGAAAAGCAGACAACACTTGCAAAAAAAATTCTTGAATTACTAATTTTTGTCATTTTTTTGTCTCAAAAACATAGGATATGACCCCTCTTTGGAACGAGCTTGATGAGCTCGTTCCAAAGAGGGGGTCATAACCTATGCTTTTGAGACAAAAAATGAAAAATATAATGAAAATAATTGGCGACTTTTGTGAATAGCGCTGGCCGGTTTTGGCCATTACGTTGGATAAAGGGTTAAACACTTTAATTTGTGCACATTTACATTATTTGTGCAGAGCGCTTACTGTCGCTATTTGGGAGAATTTAATTGTGAATCATTACATGTACATTGCCATCGTTCTAAAACAACATGCAATTTATCCTTGTTGAAATTGTGTTTTGCTTCCACATCATGAATAAATCGTTCATTGGTTGTTCAGTTTGATTGCAGTTTTTTATTATTATTCCCTCAGTAATGAGGCATCTTAAATCTGGGTTGTCCCTTCATCCGTTAGTCCATCCATCTGTCACTCTGTCTGTGTCTGTCCAACTTTATTTGTTCCGTCCGAAGCCATAACTCTATAATGCTTTGGTGGATTTCCATGAAACTTTACACAAGGTTAAAGACCAATGGAAAGTCTTTTGCACAGTGACAAACATCAAGGTCACAGGAATGGGAAAACTTAATTTCCTCGCAGACTGTATTTGTTTGTCCGGAGCCATAAGTCTATAATGCTTGGATGGGAAAGTTGTCATCTGCTTACTCACTTTTGTTATTTACAATCCCTGTGTTCAGTCATTCATTGTTTAAGAGGTTAATCTATATCAGTTAAATAAGGGTACTCTAAAACACTTTTGAGATTGTAGAACACAAGCTATGAAATAAATGATTTGAATAGATGAGTTTTAAGCTGTTTCTTGTGAGTAAACCATTTATCCAAGAAAGTTGTTGCTTTTAACTCACCTGGCCTAAAAGGCCACGTGAGCTCATCACATGGCACCTGTTGTCGTCCATCATCTGTCGGCCGTAAACTTTCACATTTACAACTTCTTCTCTGCAACCGCTGAGCCGGGGTGAACCAAACTTGGCAGGAATGGTCTATGGGAGTTCCTCTACAAACGATCATCATTTTGTTCATGTTGGATTAAAAACATGGTTTCAGAGGCATTCTTTGATTCTGGTTGGTGGATTTTCTAAAATCTTCTCCTCGGAAACTGCAAGGCCAAATGTTTTGAAACTTCTCATTTAATGTTGATCGGGTTACAAACATGGCTGCAATTGCGTCTTATAGTTACTATAGAAACCCTGTGGGAAATCACATTTTCATCTTCTTCTCTGGAACTACTGAGCCAACGTGAATCAAACCTGGCAGGAATAGTCTATGGCAGGTCCTCTACAAATGATCTTTATTTTGTTCCTGTGCATTGAAAATCATGGCCGCCAGAGGCCTTCTTTGATTCTGGTTGGTGGATTTTGAAAAATCTTCTCTGAAACCACAGGGCCAAATGTTTTGAAACTTCGCATGGTCGATGACTGGGACCCCATCTACCAACTATCTTCATTTAATGTTGATCGGGTTACAAACATGGCCACAATTGCAGCTTATAGTTTCTACAGAAACCCTATGGGAAATCACATTTTCATCTTCTCTGGGAGTGCAGTGGCATTGCGGAAACCGGTTCTCGTCAGATCACCGAAGTTAAGCAACGTCGAGCCCAGTTAATCCTTGGATGGGTGACCTTCTGAGTGATCGATTCGGACTCCCACGTTGTGTCCTTGGGCAAGGCACTTCACCCTGATTGTCCACATGAGGGCATGATGACGCCGTGTACTAAGGCATACTGCACGTCCATGGTATGCATGTCTTCAAACAATCAAACCCTGCCTGTGCTGTAGTGCGGAGTTACGATGTTGGGTAGCTGGCAGCTGCTCAGTGGTTCTCTCCGGGTACTCAGGCTTACTCCACCCGTAAAACTGTCACCGATACGATATGACCTTGGCTGTTAAGGTGTCGTTAAACCCTAATAAATATATAAATAAACAAATAACTGAGCCGATGTGAACCACAACTTGACAGGAATGGTCTATGAGAAGATGGAAATACGTGACTGCCAGAGGCTATATTCTAATGGTTAACCCAATGCCTTTCCTGTGTGCATGAAGATCGGTACTGTCAGCAAAATACTTGTTTTTTTGAGAATCTGGTAAGGGTTGGTTCCAGTTTTCCCCACTGAGAACTGGGAAAAATCACAAAAATATTGTGTATACAGTACAAGTCAAAATAAGTTGTAGCATAATCACAATAAACTAAGTATACTACTGCTCCTGCACTGATATGATCAGAAACTGACATCATTTTCTGGAAAGCTATCAGTGAGAGCTTTCCAGAAAATGATGTCAGCTCCTGGTCTTATCAGTGTAGGAAAAGAAAGATACATAGTTTATAGTGGTTATCCTACAACTTATTTTGACTTGTTCTGTAAGCAAGTTTGCAGCTATACATGTAATTATGTTAATATTACTCTCATGTTTCTTATTAGAAATACTGATGAGAGAGCTGACCAGTCCATTATGATATCATTTATGATATGACAAATTATTTGAATAAAATGTTGTGTTTCCTTTAACCCTTTACCTTTCCAAAGCTATTTGAAAGAGAGTACTGTCTGAAAAAAATGTAATTTTCAAAATATTTAACCTTCTTTTACTGGATTTTTATTGAAACAAAATTCATAAATGTGTGGATTTTCAAGAAATCTTCTCCTTTGAAACTACAAGGCCAAATGTTTTGAAACTTCCCATCACTGAAGACTGGACCACCCTCTAACAATAATCCTCATTTAATGTTGATGGGGTTGCAAACATGGCTGCAGTTATGGCTTATAGTTACTATAGAAACCCTATGGGAAATAACATTTTCATCTGCTTCTCTGGAAGTACTGAACCGATGTGAACCAAATGTGACAGGAATGGTCTATGGGAGGGTACTCTACAAACGATCCTCATTTTGTTCCCGTCAGATGAAAAAACATGGCTGCCAAAGGTATTCTTTGATTCTAGTTCGTGGATTTTCAAAAATCTTCTCTGAAACTGCAAGGCCAATTGTTTTGAAACTTCACATAAATGATGACTGGGACCCCTCTACCAATGATCCTCATGTAATCTTGATTGGGTTGCAAATATGGCTGCAATTGCAGATTATAGTTACGATAGAAACCCTATGAGAAATCACATTTTCATCTTCTTCTCTGGAACTACTGAGCCAATGTGAACCAAACTTGGCAGGCATGGTCTATGAGAGGTTCTCTACAACTGTTATTAATTTTATTCCTGTTGGATGAAAAAGGTGTCCTCCAGAGGCATTCTTTGATTCTGATTGGCTGGCTTTGAAACCTCTTCTCCTCTGAAACTGCAAGGTCAAATGTTTTGAAACTTCACATGATTGAGGACTGGGACACCTACCAATGATCCTCATGTAATGCTGCAAATATGGCCACAAGTGCAACTCATAGTTACCTTGGAAACCCTATGGGAAATCACATTTTATATGTAGTTCTGCCAGGTGAGCGATTACTGGCTCTTTAGAGCCTCTAGTTTTAATTAACTAAATTCCATTCATGGGGGAACATTTTTATCTCTATTCTCCAATAAAACCATTCAGATATCGCTGCCAAAAGAACTTACACATTACAGTACAAGTCGAAATAAGTTGTAACATAATTGCAATAAATAATAACTGCTGCTTGTGCACTAATAAGACCAGAATCCAACATCATTTTCTGGAAAGCTCTACGTGAGAACTTTTCAGAAAATGATGTTAGTTTCTGGTCTTATCAGTGCAGGAAGAGAAAGATACATAGTTAAAAGCAGTTATCCTACAATTTTATTTTGACTTGTACTGTATGCCAATTCAAGTGACTTCCATATGTGTATGGTTCTGTTGAGAAACTTCCAACATATTAGTGACTGTATTGGCCTTATGGAAATTGGGCCATAGTTTAGGGGCATCCTTGGCCGGGCGGTCACCATTGTGTTCGGCTTCTTGAAACAAAATCATGTTTCTAAGTTGTGCCTTTTTGATTTAATTGGCTAAAGTTCATGTTTGACTTGTTTGTTATAATAATAACAATAATAATGATGGGGTTGTTCTATTTTTTAGCTCATCTTGACAAAGTCAAGCTGAGCTAATCTCATCGCTCTCCGTCCGTCGTCTGCCGTCAGTCGTCTGTAGTCCGTCGTCTGTCGTCCGTCGTCTGTCAACACCATGTTTTGGTCTTCTCCTCCAAAGCCACTGGGCCAATTCAAGTGAAAGTTTGTGTGAGTGATGGTCCCAAAGGGGCATTTCATTTTTGTTCAACTCAGCATGCCCAGCCCCATAGGGAGGGAGTGGGGGAAAATGCTCCAAAATATTTAAAAATCTTCTCAAGAACCAGTGTGTACAATGACTTGATATTTACTATGGAGCTTCCATATGAGGTGTAGAATCAAGTTTGTTCAAACGAAGTTCGTGAAGTAATATTTGGCTTTGTAATAGGAGGGGTAAGATTTTTGGCCCCGCCCGAAATTTCTATTTTCTGAACCAATGGTCCTGTATGAACCAAATTTGGTTTGTGGTAGTATTGGGTCATAAGTACTTGACCCATGTAAAAAAAAAATTCACACATCCCCACGGGAACCCTGGGAGCTAAAAATAGAAATATTTTCAAACACCCATATTTCCCAAACCCCACGGAACAGAGAGCTTTTATTTGGTATGAAGTATCCTTATGACCAGTAGAATTGAATGGTAAAAAAAAATTGCCATCGGTTATGTTAGGGTGTTCTGTAATGGTCTTCGAAAAAATGCTGAGACAGCATATTTGCAGAAATTTAAAAAAATCTTTTCTCCAGAACCAATCATCAGAATCTTTTGATATTTGGTATACAGCATTCATAGGGGGAGGGGGGGGGGGGGGGGGGGCAGATAAAAGTTTGTTGAAATAAAGCTCATTGGTTCATATTTGGGCTCTCTACAGGAGCCCGAAGTTTTAACATAGGATAATATGGGGAATATTCTTTAAAAATCTTCTTCAGAACCACCAGTCAGCATCTTTTAATATTTGGTATACATCATTGTTATGAGGGTCAGATTCTAGATTGTTCAAACCAAGTCCCTAGGTTAATATTTGGTCTTCCTACTGTGGCCGCTTAATATCAAAGAGAAAAGCCATGTTGCCAACTCGCTGTGGGTGGCAGGATTTCAATGACGTGCAATGCAATTCACCAGCAATAAGATGATTTATTACTTCAATGTATACAAACATGACATCCCAATCCCGCAAGAAAGACCCTGTTCTGTGGCATTTCTGGAGACCATTTATCATGTATTATCTCAATGTCAGACAGGAAGATTTTACTATGGGTCTAACACTATGGGTCTAACACATTGAGAAATCTTCACTATACGGATTTGCCAATTATCAAAATTAGAATACAGGTTATTTATTTCCTTCAAAAATCTTTTCAGCAGGCAAGAAATAGTCTCAATCACTCTCAATGCATCAAAATTTGGGAAATATTCCCAGACTCCCGTTCACTGGAGAGGACATCCTCCTCCTATATCCTCCTCAAACTCAGGCCTTTGTCCTTCGGGATATGCCTTTGGCATATCGTGTTATGACTCTGAATTTGCTATTCTCCCCAAAATTCACTGTGCACCTCCCCCAAATTTGAAATCCTGACTCTGCCACTGTAACCATTGCCCTTTTATCCCATCCATTCATTTGTGTTGCTATTTTAGTCACTGCCATTTTCATCATCACCATTTTTGTCACCACCATTTTTATCACTCCTATTTCACCGCTACCATTTTTTCTGGGTACACCAAAAATGAGCCACTGCATCCTCCAAGTAAAATAATTTGATTTTAGTCAATCAATCAATCAATCTTTACAAATGTATTGTACGATTACACCATTATGGTCAAGTGTACAGTAGATAATACAATAACATAATCTTTGTTTACAAAACAAGGTTTCAATAATAATTTATGCATATTGCCATTGAGTGTATGCACACATGCATACTCCACCCAGACACACAAACCCACACCCACCAACACACACACCCAAATATATATATATGTGTGAAATTCCCTGTTACCCAATTCTTCATCATCATTATTTATTGGACATTGCTGTCAACTTGGGGCTGCCAGACTCCCTTTTTATACGGCCGCTCATATGAGCGGGCCGTATTATGGTATGGCAATGTCCATCCGTCCGTCAGTCCATTAGCTTTTGTTTGTCCACATAATAACTTAAAAACAATACATCCAACAGATACTATTTTTTTATGGTTGAATAGTCATGACTAGCAGATGGGTCCTTTCGATAACCAGCATTCTGACATATCCAATATGGCCACCACGGCAGCCATCTTGGATTTTCAGGAGCTTTTGATTGTCCACGCGATAACTTGCTGCTTTTTATGATTGATTAAGGTATAGCGGAACTAAATATTGAAATTAGAGTGAACAACCTTAAAATGTTGCACTCGGAAATGATGCAGTCTCTAAAAATAAACAGCCTTGGGAAAATATATTGTTTCAATAAACGTTTGAAACATTCTGTTGACATCTTGCATTATTGTTGAATATTCCTGATAAAAAAGAGGGTGATTTGATGACTTTTGGACTTAAAAAATACAATTTACTTTTTGTGTGTTTTTGTAGGGAATTCCCTGAAAAATGTGTGCACGTGACCGGTACTTCCCTTTGTGTCAGTTTTTCTCTCTTATTTGTTGCATGACTCCCTGTTTTCAGATCAGAAAAAGTTGTCGGAAGGGCTACACTTGACAGAGATATTTGAATGCCAAAATTAAAGTGATGCGATCATATTTTTTTCCTCCTGAACGTTATAATGGTCGCCTGTTATTTAGTTGTGTGATACCTTAATCATGACTAGAGGATGGTTCCTTTCGATAACCAGCATTCTGGCATATCCAAGATGGCCACCATGGCAGCCATCTTGGATTTTTAGGGACTTTTGATTGTCCATTTGATAATCCAACAGTTTCTGTTGGTTGATTAGTCATGACTAGAGGATGGTTCCTTTCGATAACCAGCATCATTGTCCATCCGTCCGTCCATCCATTTGTCTGTCTGTCGGTCCATCCATCTGTCCATTAACTTTTGTTTGCCCATGTGATAACTTGAAAACAATACATCCAACAGATACTGTTTTTTTATGGTTGATTAGTCATGACTAGAGGATGATTCCTTTCAATAACCAGCATAAATGTCTGCCCATCCGTCTGTCTGCCCGTCCTTTGCTTTTGTTTGTCCATGCGATTACGTGAAAACAATATATCAAACAGTTACTATTTTTTTATGGTTGATTAGTCATGACTAGAGGATGGTTCCTTTCGATAACCAGCATTCTGGCATATTCAATATGGCCACCACGGCAGCCATCTTGGATTTTCAGGGACTTTTGATTGTCCACTTGCTAACTTGAAAACTATAGATCCAACAGTTGCAGCTTTTTTATGGTTGATTAATCATGACTAGAGGATGGTTCCTTTCGATAACCAGCATTCTGGCATATCCAAGATGGCCACCAAGGCAGCCATCTTGGATTTTTATGGACTTTTGATTGTCCATTTGAAAATCCAACAGATACTTTTTTTTATGGTTGATTAGTCATGACTAGAGGATGGTTCCTTTTGATAACCAGCATCATTATCCGTCCGTCCATCCATTTTGTCTGTCTGTCTGTCTGTCTGTCTGTCCGTCCGTCCGTCCGTCCGTCCGTCCGTCCGTCCGTCCGTCCGTCCGTCCGTCCGTCCGTCCATCTGTTAACTTTTGTTTGCCCACGTGATAACTTGAAAACAATACATTCAACAGATACTGTTTTTTTTATGGTTGATTAGTCATTACTAGAGGATGGTTCCTTTCAATAACCAGCATCCATGTCCATCCATCCATCTGTCTGTCCATCCGTTAACTTTTATTTGTCCATGCTATAACTTGAAAACAATACATCCAGTAGATACTGTTTTTTTATGGTTGATTAGTCATGACTAGAGAATGGTTCCTTTCGATAACCAGCATTTTGGCATGTCCAATATGGCTGCCATGGCAACCATCTGGGAGTTTGGGTGACTTTTGATTCTCCACGCAATAACTTGAAAACAATAGATTCATCTTTAATGGGTCATAAGCCAGGAATGTACAATTATTTTTGAAGGAATTATTGACCTTTTGTTCAACAAAAAATTTCTTCAGAAGTGTAATTTCTTCATAGGCGGCCGCATATTGATCCACTGCCTGGCGGTGCACTTATTCTGTAACCCATGGTACACAAAATGTGCCACATTATTCATAGATTTTGTATCATCACACTTAAGAATGAGCTTGAGTTTCTGTGTGTCATCATTACTGTTATGGAAACTTTCGCCCATCCCTAAGTGCATTAACAAATTCTCTTGCTCGTTATTAAGTAAACGACAGTAAAGTAGAAAGTGTGTTTCGTCATCTACCACCGTCTTACATTGCCAGTATAGCCTTTGATTTTTGGGTACATGGTGGTATCTACCTCGTTCAGTCCCTAAGCTATGACAGCTGAGACTGAGTTTAGATAATGCTTGTCGATGTTTCAGGATTATGCATTTCTCAAGGTAAGGTTCTAATATATAATTTTCTTTGAATGTACGGTACGTCCTCAGTTTTTTTTAACCACTCCATCTTTTGTCGTCATATAAGTCAGCATTGATGGAATCCAAAAAGAAGGAGTTAATAGTTTGTCTTTCAAGTGGGCATAGGTTTAATGCATTTGGTGCGACAAGTTTGCGGCACTGTTTTTGTGTCTGGCTCCAAGAGTTGTGGTCGTCTCTTCCTAGTAGGTCGCAGGTTGCCATTGCCACCTTGAATAATCGATCCGATGCCAGATTGTCGATATGAGCCAAGCCGCTCGCCTGTTTTGGCAAGTTTAATAACTGTTTACAGAATCTGTCTTGGGTTTGTTCATAAGCAACATTTTTAAGATGTGTGAGGATGTTGAAATTCGAGTCACGTGCAAGTGCCTTGTCTTTAGCTTTAGCAATTTTTGTAATAATCTCGGGAAACCAAAATTCTGATCCATATGTCATGATTGGGTTGATCAGACTCGTCATCACTTTTAATCCCGTTTTCGGTGGTATCTGTTGGATAGGCATGGAGCGGAAGATAGCAAACGAAGCGTTTGCTGCTTTCCTGCCCAAACTGTCCCTTCCTGTCAATTTTCAGCCCAAGATATGTGTATTCTACCTCAGCAATAGTAGTGTCATTGTATCTCAGATTCAGTTGGTGCAGTGTACATTTATTTTTAGAGAATGTTATTGCCTTTGTTTTGTCAACATTTTGTTTTAATCTCCACTTTTTGTTATATGAGCATAGTCGATCAAGGTTTTCTTGTAGACCCTCTTATGATGTTGCCAGTAAAATGAGATCGTCCGTGAACAGTAGGCATGGGACTTTGGAGTGGCATAGAGAAGGGTTAGTACTAAGGCCCATAAGTTGTTCAGGTAGGTCATTTATGAATATATTGAAGAGTGTTGGGCTTAAATTAGCCCCCTGTTTAGTAGACAGGTATTTACCAAATTCACTTAGTTCAAAAACTAACTAAAATGAAAATATTTATATTGCAGACTTCAAGTTATTTAATTTGTTGCAATCTGTAGAGTAATAAACTAGCTGTACATGTTTTTTATCTGTATAATCTCTTTCTAGTTGCAGGTAATTAATACCCTGATGATTTCTGTGTAACAAGAGAATGGAATAACACATGTCAATACAGTGATGGGATCTGCAATATTGAAAGAACCTGTCATCATCAATGATTGATCATAATGCATCATTGGAGATGTTAATTACCAATAGTAATGATAAGAAACATTAAATATTGAATACTGCAATTATACAGGCTTAATATGCAGGATCTACACTAATGCAGTACAGGTTTGTGAGAATTTTGTTTATTTATGGGGTACATGGAGAGTGGGTTATCAGAAAAACACTCATGGGGTGGAAAAAACACCCATGGAGTGGAACTTTCCGGACCCTGCTTATCTCTAATTTTAGGTTGAATCATAGCTCCAAGCAAATCGGCAAACGATTTATTTTGAATCAAATTATTTCTTGAATTGAATCTCAGTGCTTTTTAAATTGTGAAGCATGTGGACATTGTACCTTCTTACAATTGAGTTTTTGGAATGTGGTAATTATTGTCGATCTCCTCTCAGAGATTGTATTTTCAGTTATTGGACGCAAACCCATGTGGTATAGATTTCAACAACTCGTTTGCGGTCTTGGTGAGTGATTACAATAAGGAATATCACAGAAACGGAGTTAATGTCATTTCCTGAATGGAACCTTCTTCAACTCCTTTTCTATCATCAGGTTTCCTGAACAGGACCCCCCCCCCCTCCTCCACCCCTCCTGAACAGGAGACCTGATGATAGAAAAAGAGTTCAAAGAAGAGATACTTGATAAGATTTTGAGAACATCTCGACGATTTGAAAATTTACGAAATACCACATCTGAATCAAATCAAATTGAATCGTTAAGGCAATTTTGGATCACACTGAATTTCAAAGCTACACAGGGCTCTAGGAATTTCCACTCAATGAATAAGGTATGTGTATACATTTTGTGAAAATCATGAAATGCACACAATAAGTCAATCTCCAGGTTGAACTGGTCAGAGCTGGAGTTATTGTAGATATAGAGTTCAGTACTGAGTTAGCCTTATCAGAGGAGTTATTGGGTGGGTGGAAACACCACTCTATGGGTGTTTTAGTCGTGATCCGGTCTCTGTGTACTGTCATTAAAGAAAGCACTTTCAGTTGCATGGCCCATTTGCTTTTGAAAATTATTCTGTTAATACTGGAATATTCAGCTAAGCAGAATTTGCCATTTTCCTACATTCTATTGATAAATTGAATATATTGTTACAGAGGTCTGTCAAACAAAATAATATCATAAATTGCATGTAAATTCTTACACTGTTCATACTGAAGCCAAAGGAATCTGCAAAACAAAATGAATTGAGGGTTTGTCAGTATATTTTTTGATAGATCACATTATTAGCTCCAACAAGCAGCTCTGTACGTGTATATGGCAATGTCAGTCGGTCGGTTGGTCTGTGACTAACAAGTTTTGTAACTTTCTAAATTCTTGGAGGAATGACATCATAGTTGGATAAGATAAGATAAGATAAATTTTATTGCACAACCACAACATGAATGGGTATGGCACATAATATAGAGATACATATAAGTTGCAATATGCTAGAAATAAATCAAGGAGACATTTCCTGTCCACGCCTTTCTTTACATGCACGCACGCACCCGCACCCTCGCCCCCACGCACTGATACTCGTGGGGGGGGAGGGAGATATTTTTCACGGCATTGTCAGGTGAGTGGAGCAATTACACGTGATCCCTGTTGGAGAAAATCGCAGATAAAAGGTGTCCAAGGGCATATGTCACATCAATTTCTTATCAACCTACCTCAATTGTTTACAACAGGCTTGCACTACAGTGGAAGACCCTAACTCGGATAAAATACTCTCTATTTTAATCTTTCCCAAGATTTGGGAAAGAAAAGTGGTGTAAAAACACCACGAAAAAATAAGCCAAAACTGGGCCGAGCGCCATCGGCGCACACCCAGTATGGGACGCTCTTCCATAGTACAAATCCCTGACTTACGTCACAGTGCGCAATGCATCAATTTGTCATTCTTTTTCTATCCGAGGCACGAGCAGGATGTGTTTCCACCATATGCATTATGAAACAGTGATAATTCAACTCGTGGATAATGGTTTTCCTGTGACTGGAATTATGGATCTGAAGATCGTATAATAACAGGACTGTGTTTTATATACTCTCGTTTATATTTTCAACCACATTCTCATTGTTTATTAATTACTATTCCGTTTTCGCGAATGTTTTGCGACATCGTGTCATCGCGATTCGACAATGAATTTTTTCGGTTGATAAAAATTTTTATTGGAGTCGGTGTCGGCCGTCTGGGTTCTGCCACCTTCTCTCGTAGTTGAGGGTGTTCTTCTACTTTCTGTTTCTGTTGAGTTCACCTTTTTCTTCTACTGCTCTCACCTCTGTTCTTTCCAGTTCGGTTCCTTTAGGGCAATTCCTTTTGCCCTCACCATTGGTGCGTTCTCGTGTCCGTTTCGTCCGCACACGCGGGTGGTGTGGAATGCAGTCGTTTCGGGAGCCTCCCGACTCGACCACGTCTGATGTGAGTTTACCCCCTCCATGGGGGATGTGCAGCTCCCCCCAGAATGGGGGGGGGGTGCACTGTCGTTTTGGGGCCCCCCGACTCGACCACGTCTGGTGTGAGTTTGACCCCCTCCGTGGGGGATGTGCAGCTCCTCCCACTCCCGCGGGGGGTTGTGAACGCTTTCGTTCCTGGTCGCACGATTCGACCACGTCTGATGAGAATTGCTCCTCCTCTGTGGGGGATGTGCAGCTCCTCCCACACCAGCGGGGGGTGGGGACCGCTTTCGTTTCGGGGCTTCCCGATTCGACCATGTCTGGTGAGAGTTATTCCCCTTCCGTGGGGAATGTGCAGTGTTTTACCGTGGTGGATACTGCGGGAGCTGTTGGTTTTCTGGTGTAGAGATGCCTGGTTCCGGGACTATGCGCCCTCTCCAGTCGACATCTGAGGCTGTCACTAGGGTTGTGACTCCTCCTTTGGAGGCCGAGCTTGGTGGCTCTCTCCGCTTTTCCGCCAGTTCCAACAGCTCCCGTCGTATCTGCTGCTACTGCTGTTCCATCTACAACGTCATTGGGCACCGTTTTTAGCCGGCCTCGGCTTCTCCCTGCCAGGGTCTGCAGGGATGTCTGTAATATGGTTGTGGGTTTTCGGCCTCAGCCTTCCCAGACTTCCACTCGGCGAAGTCAAATGGGACTGCCGACTGAACCCCATACTGTGTCCTCTCAGCCATTGAGCACAGTAGTTTTATACCTGCAGTGGTCTGCTGCGGTGTCTGATTGTGTAGACGTGGGGGTATCGGCCTCAGTCTTCCCTGACTTCAACACGGCGAAGTTGGAAGTGGCTGCCAGCCGGACCCTCTCCTGTGGTCTCTGCGCTGCCGAGCACCACAGTTGTCATTGGATTCGGTTGTTCTTAGTGGGACACTATGAACTCCGTGGCGTTTCCGTCCCTCATTCTGGCCACACGACCAGTTTTGGGGGTCCAACGTCTTTTGTGCAGCCTGGACCTTCTGCCCTGCAGAGGTCAGCGGTGACTCTCATGAGTTCCTGCTATGTTGATCCTCGGGGTGTGTCACACCCCTATACACGTCTGGCTTCAGACGTTTTCGGCTGCTGCCCGTCGTCCCATGTCGGGTCTTTTGGAGGATCGTGACCCTTCGCTGGTTCAGAGGGTCAGCGGTGAAGCCACTTTGCCGGTTCGTTCCCCTGTCGAACCGGCCAGTACGGGCAGTGAGCTTAGGGAGGCCCTCTCCTTACTCACTCAGGTTCTGTCAACGAGCCTTCCTGTTGCTTCCAGCGAGGCAGCGAGTGGTTTCCAGGCGCCTCCTGTGGCGCCGCCTCCCGGGATTAGAAACAGGCCGCTTTCTGATCCCCTGGTGTTCCGACACCATGGGAGGCGTTGGCTGGTTTGCCCACGATGGGCTATGTGTCTTCCGACTCAGGGGAAGAGTCAGACATGCTTGATGTCGAGAGCCAGCAGTCTTCGGACTTGGGGGCAGCTCTTGATTTCGTGTTTGGGTTCCTTCCGGATCTCAAACCATCTATCCAGTCGACAGTGTCAGCCAGGCCGCGATCATCGGTCGCGCGCCAACAGTCGATGGAGCAACCTGCTTCTGGGCGTCTTCGACCGTGCCCTTCGGTACAGTTGGTTGAAGCCTTTTCAGCCTTGGACTCCAAGCTAAGTTCCAAGGCTATGAAGGCTCCGTTCACCAGGGTTGACACCTTTTTGCCTCCGGTGCGTTATCGTTCCTACGATTCCGCCAATCTGTCGGTCTACCAGACTTTGACGGTTTTGGATCAGGACTCCAATTCCCTCGGGCTTTCCAAGTCCAAGTCTGCCGTCATTCCGATGACGACTCTGGAGTCCACATTGGGCTTATCGAGAGAGATGCTTGGTATGCTTTCTCTCTCCGATCACGTCGTCTCAGCTTTTGCTGCTTATCTGCCTTCAGATAAGATTGACGAGGTACAGGCTCCTTTGCGTGTGCTGTCCAAGGCGCTCATGCATCTTACTCACGCGCATGCCTGTAACACAGCTAATCTGGAATTAGTTCGAAGGGACTCTGTGCGGGACACAGGCCGATCCCTTCCTGAGGAGCAGTACACTGCTCGTCGATCTGCTTTTTTGACAGGTCCGCAACTTTTCCATGATTCTGTGTTGACGGTCCGGGATGACGTCCTACGTCATTCCAACGATCAGCTGCTGTTTCTTCAGCTTGATCAGCCTTCTAGGGTAGGCACGGGCCATTCCAAGCCTAACAAGTACCCTCTGCTTCCTCTGCGAAGCAAAAGGGGCTGATCCTTCTGCCATCGCTTCTACTTCTTACTCAAGGGGTAAGGGTAAGCGTCGGCAGTCTTGAGGGAACTCCCAGGATTCTTCATTCAGTAGAGGTGTTTTCTCCTCTCGCGAGCCTCGTCGGGGTTCGCAATGAAGGTCCTCACCTCGACTCGTCCCAGGTTGGAGGAAGGATAGCAGAGTTCGCAGACCGTGGGCCACCATCACATCCGATCCTTGGATGTTAGATGTTGTTTGGTCCGGGCTGCGAATATCCTTCCGACGGCACTCCACTCTGTCTGGGGTGCCTTTTTCCAACCACAGTTCCTTCAGACATTTTACGTCTGGAACTTTTGTCCACGGAGATAGACTATCTCCTGACAAAGGGGGCGATTGAGGTCATCAAGAACATTAGGTCAGTGGGTTTCTATTCCCGCCTGTTCTTGTTGCCGAAGAAGGATGGCCGACTCCGACCGGTTCTCGATCTGAGTTTCCTGAACCAGTCTATCATTGCTCCCAAGTTCAGCATGGAGACTTTCAGGTCGGTCCTCCGTTCAATTCACCAGGGAGATTTCGCTTCCAGCTTCGACCTGCGAGACGCTTACTTTCACGTTCCGATTCATTCGGCGTTACGGAAGTATCTCAGGTTCATTTTTCTGGGGCGAGTTTACCAGTTCAAGGCCATGCCTTTCGGCCTCCACCTGGTTCCTTGGTCTTTCACCAGACTGAAGTCGCATGTGATAGCTTTCCATCGCATACAGTCCAGGGTGACTACTTCGGCATATCTGGACGATATCCTCCAGGGGCATTCCAATGCTGCCTTCCTGGAGTCGGATGTGGCCACTCTGTTGAGCTTGCTCATGTCGCTACGTTTCAGAGTCAACGAGGAGAAGTCGGACCTGGTCCCTTCTCGGTCGTTTTATCATCTGGGGATGGCTTTCCGCACACAATTCAATTTGGTGGCGGTTCCCCAGGCCAAGGCTGTGAATCTCTCAGCTTTTGCTTCGACTCTGTCCCAGTCCACATCCGTGACGGCTCGGAGTTTTCTCCGGCTAATGGGTCTCTGCTGTTTGGTGACGGATCTCATTCCTCTAGGTCGGCTGCATGTCAGACCTCTCCAACACTTTCTGCTCAGTCGTTGGAGGCCGAATGTAGATTTTCTGGATCTGGTGCTTCAGTTTCCAGACTATCTTTATCCTCACCTTCTCCTCTGGGCGGATGTCCAGTGGCTTTTGCAGGGTGTTCCGTTGGACTTCCCCACGTCCGATCGCGTTCTGTCGGCAGATGCCAGCGATCTCGGATGGGGTGCGACGTTGGCTCCTCTAGGTCTTTCCATTCACGGGATGGTGGACCAGGATCATGCAGCTCTACACATCAACCAGATGGAGCTTCTTGCTCTTCTGCGTTTCAGGCAGTGGATCCCTCACCTATCTAATCGCCAGGTCCTTCTGTTGTCCGACCATTCGACGGTGGTTGCTTACATTCGGAACCAGGGCGGCACGCACTCTGTTCCAATGTACAATTGGCTTGGGATCTTATACTGCTCGCTCAGGATGTCCGCGCCAGGGTGGCTGTTCGTCACATTCCCGGTCGCCTGAACGTCCTAGCCGACTCCCTGTCCCGTCGGGGCAGGGTCATTTCCACCAGGTGGATGCTCCACATGGCGGGTTCCATCGATCTCTTGTGACTAGTTGGAACCATCAGGTGGACACTTTCGTGTCCCCATGTCCAGATGCTCTGGCTTTTGCCGTGGACACTCTGGCCCTCCTTTGGGATGGTCTTGTCGGCTACACCTTCCTACCAGTTCCGATTCTGCCTCACCCAGATATGAACCTGCAGTCGTCGAATCCTTTCAATCACACCCGTCGCTTCGGTGGGTGTGGATCATTCTGCTCCGCTCTCTGTTAGCGGCGGTTCCGGCATGTCTCCCTCTACCTCGCGACTTTCTTTGCCAAAATCACCCGGGAGGTTTTCAAGTTGACCCGACTTCATTGTGCCTTTGCACATGTCTTTTATCGGGTCCTGTTTCCTCCGTAGTGGTTTTTCGAGACACGCAGTGGAGTTGCTTTTCTTCAAGGAGGCACTCACTCCGCTGGTTTAGCCTCTGTGGCTAAGTGGAAGGTTCTTCTGTCGATGTAGTGTGATCACTCTGTTGCTTCTGTCACTCCTTCGATCACACTGCTTGCGGAGTTTTCTGGTATATGTTTGTTTCTGGGGGTCTCCAGCTATGTGAACTTGTCCATGCTTCGGAGACATTTTTTCCTATGTGATACCGCATTGTTTCGACACTCATCCTTGCCTCTCCAAGCTTGTTCAGCTCTTTTCCTTGAAAAGGCCTAGGACTTTGCAGTTTACTCCAAGATGGTCACTTTCTTGGGCGCTGCTCTGCTTGGGGGTGGGGGGCGTTCACGCCTTTATCCTGGATGAATATGCGTTTTCCCACATGCCAGATCTCTCCTGCATCCATTTCTTGATGGACTTGTCTTGCTATTCGTGCAGCTTCCGCTCGTCTAGCTACTGGTGATTGTATTACCAATTGTTTTTTCTGCCAGGAGGTGCGTGCATTGTCTTCCTCTTTTAATAACTCTGTCATGTTGTCGGATGACTGATGTTATACTGGCAGCCTTCTGGAGAAATGCTACATTCTCCTTTTCTCTGCGACAGTTGCAGGAGCCGACAGAGACCCTTGGGGCCCTCTTTCTTCGGCTCAGGATGTTGTCTATCCAAGCTTTTCAGCTTTTTTCAGGGTCGGTTCCAGCTTTGTGCTGTTACTGCCCTTTCTGTCTGTGCGTCGCACTTCACCATACGCGTCATCTTTCATTGGCTTTTCTAATGTTTGTGATGCTATGGTTTGATAGGCCTAGGGATCTCTTCCTCTGTCCATGGTCCCAGTGCTATTGAGTTATGTGTGGGTTGGTTATGTGATTCCCTCCAGCCTTTTGTCTATTCAGCCTGTTGTAAACAATTGAGGTAGGTTGATAAGAAGTATAAATTTTATAGTAAATTTCCTTTCTTATTATACCTACCAAAATTGTTTACATGGAGGCCCTCCCGTCTTCTTATTCGGGTCAGAATCCTTCCTCCCCGCTGATCACATAACTCCTGTGTTGTTCGGTATCAAAAGAATGACAAATTGATGCATTGCGCACTGTGACGGAAGTCAGGGATTTGTACTATGGAAGAGCGTCCCATACTGGGTGTGCGCCGATGGCGCTCGGCCCAGTTTTGGCTTATTTTTTCGTGGTGTTTTTACACCACTTTTCTTTCCCAAATCTTGGGAAAGATTAAAATAGAGAGTATTTTATCCGAGTTAGGGTCTTCCACTGTAGTGCAAGCCTGTTGTAAACAATTTCGGTAGGTATAATAAGAAAGGAAATTTACTATAAAATTTATACTTCTTGACAGTTGAAAAGCCACCTAACTTTGTCACGAGTACTGAGATGGGTGTAAGCTGCGTATTGTTTGCATGCTGTCTTGGCAAGTTGCTGGCGTACTTCTTTGTGCTTAGAGCAGACGAAGAGCGCGTGCATTTCGTCTTCAACAAGGTTTAGCTCACATTGTTTACAGTATTGGTGTTCGCGCGGGACAGGTTTGGGCCTATTGTATCGACCGCGTTCGATTTCCAATTCATGTGTACTTATTCTAAATTTTGTGACACATTTTCTATATTTCAAGTCGAGGATGTCTAAGTACCATTCACGTGCATAGCCATTCTTGATAGAATAGTAAAACTGTAGCTTGGAATGGTCTGATCTTATTTTTTCTAAAGCGCAATCATCTTTCCATGTCTGGGCATACATATCCTGGAAACGCGTCCTTAAATGCCCGATAAAGTTTGCTGGAGTGGTCGAAGGATCCACCCAGACATTTCGGAATCCGGCCTTTGAAAGGATATTTTCTATTTTAGAGATACCCGAATGTCCGATTACATGTAGTTCATCATAAGCTCGAGACAAAAGACGATTATCATTACTTTTTGCCTGAAGCCAGCTATTTACAAATCGACACTGTACTTCAGTGTATAGTGGATATCTCCCAAGCTCTGCCATGACTGCTGCATTGGAGGCTTTTGAATGAACTTGCAAAACATATTTACAGAATTTGAGTTGGACTGTTTCAATTTGGTGCTGGGCATTCCGCGATATTTGGTCACCCCATGCTTCACACCCATAGAGGAGTATCGGCTTTACTAATGCGTCGAATAACTTTTCGCGAACACGCAAATTATCATTCGACACAGATCGGAAAATACTTTGCAGTTGGAAGTTCGCTTTCAGTGCTTTAGATCTCAGATTAGTAATACCACTTGTGTAACTACCTGACGATGCCAAGATAACAGCTAAATAGTTGTAGGATGATATCATTGTCAGCTGCTCATTGTTGAAATGAAACACGTCCGTCGATGTTCTGCCGGTTTTATTGAAAACCATCGCCTTTGTCTTATTTTTATTTACAGTCAGTCTCCACCTGGCGCAATAGTCGGAAAGTGCATCTAAAGATTTTTGTAGACCTGCTGATGACGTTGAAATCAGAACAAGGTCATCTGCGTAAGAAAGGCATGGTATGACAAACTCTTGGAGGGTCGGAAAGTTATCGTGACAAACATTTTTCTTAATATACTCTGGAGTATCTTCAAAAAGGTTGAACAGCAGGGGACAGAGATTTTTCCCTTGCATTACCCCTACCGAAGTGGTAAATTTTCCCGAAAATCTACCCCCAGCTTTAACACATAGTGAGCTAGAGGTACACATCTGTTTGATAGATGAGTAGAAACAGCCGCCTACACCATTTTGTAAAAGTTTAAGGAGTAGCCCTGGCCTCCATACCCTGTCAAAAGCCTTTTGAAAATCCACAAAACAGGCATATAACTTTTTTTTGCTATGAAATGCTTTATTGATTAATGCCTTAATAACCACGTGATGATCCGAAGTTTTATAATTTTTCCGAAAACCAGCCTGACAGTCATTTGGTATCCCTTTATCTTTTAAAACAGTTGTTAGCCGTTCGTTTAATATACTGGTGTATAATTTCCCTATATTACTGATAATGGTGATTCCGCGAAACATATCTGGTGAGTCGGCACGTGCAGTCTTCGGGAAAGACACAATAAATCCCTCTGACCATACAGGTGGGAACTCGCCATTACGTAAGACAGTATTGAAAAGTTTTGTCACCACGGGAGCAATAACGGATTTGACACATTTTATCATTTCGTTTTTAATTCCATCCAGGCCTTCTGACTTGCCACTCTTTAGTTTCGAGATCGCCCGCAGTGTTTCAGTGTCGGTAATCACAAAGTCTAAAGAGTTTTTGATTCCTGATGATTACTCTAGCTGAGATAGCCTGGAGCAGATCTGTGTTTTGAAACTCTCATTAAACGTAGCACTGGGAATCGGGTTTCCCAACGATTCGTAATGTTTTTTCCAAGAATCTGTAGGTATATTGTTCGACAAATCTGACGCGTTGGAAATATCATCCTGTAATTTAGACACAGTATCCCAAAATTGTTTGGGGTTTGTAGCGTGTAAATTGTCTAATTGGTGAATGATTTCCTCTTTGTATTGCCTTTTTCTCTGCCTTAAAACTTTTACATATTTGTGTTTGAAGGCATAATACCTCCCGTGGACTATGAGGACTGTGTTGAATTTTATAAATAAATGGTGTTGGTGAAGCAGTTGCTTTTTCATTTCATAACAAGATTTGTCATACGATGGTTTTGGGGGAGCCCGTTTCCTGGCGGACCGCTTGCCGGCTCTTCTACGGCGAAGGGACATATTGGCACAGTGATTGATTACTGCCGATACCTCCCCCAAAATATCCGCTGACTTTGCAAAATCTTTTTTGATTAACGCATTTAATTTTGTCATGTTTTCCGGTGTGTGAAATGATTTAGTGAATCTTTCTTTAGCACTGTCATCCCAAATAAATGTAGAAGGCAGTGGAAAAGAATTATTCTGTTCACTTACAATTTTAGGTTCAGCTTTTAAAATATACCACAGTTGTGAGTGATCGGAGTAAAGATTTAATTCATTAACTCTAAAGATGGGTATACTTTGAAGGAGAGCTTCAGTGGCTATAACATAGTCCACAACTGAGCTGCCATTGTATTGGTATGATGTGTACTGGCCAAATGTGTCACCTGCCCTCCTGCCATTTAGGATTCTTATTCCAGCCTGTATGCACAAATCTAGCAACTTCCTCCCTTGGGTATCTATCCTCCCTTTATCTTTGCTATTGCGCCTGCTACAGTCGTCCGGGGTGTAGTCTGGGTACAGCGGCAAAGATGGGGTGTTGCAATCCCCAAGAGTAAAATCTAGTTCATCTTTCGTTCTACAGTTCAAATCACCCTGCAGGATTATGTCACCCAGAGAGCTATAATGAGATATTTCCTTACCAACAATTTGAAGTGAATCGAACTGGGTACCAGGCTGGAATAGGGATGATGACGCCGGCATACAGTACGCCTCACACAGGTAAATATCTTTTTTCAGTCTGAAGAATTCTTTGTCCAGTTTAAGCCAAAGAACATCCTCGCTTTTAGAGGGTATGGCTTTAACACCTGGGATCAGCGAATTTCGGACACAAAAACGAGTACCACCTCTTCTATGATTTGCACGACAGCTGGAGAAGATTTTATAACCGTCTATAAAGACAGGGCTATCCCTGTCAGTCCAAGTCTCTACTAGCCCAATTATGTCAAACTTATTGATATAATTGATAAATTCACTATTCCTGAATTTATTATTCCCGACACTGTCCTTATAGCCATGAATGTTCCATGAGCTTATTTTGAGTTCTCGAATGTCCTTTTTTGAGTTAGCCATCTAATAAATGTAATACTCGATACAATTATTAAAGATATGGACCTGAGTTATTCTTCGTACTTTGAATTGATTGTAACATTTCTAGAAGCGGGGTAATATGAGCAAATAATTCATTTGCTGTAAAGTTTTGAGTTTTGTGAGTTATTTCATTTGTTGGAATCTCATTCCAGGATCACTTCGGTTATAATTTGAAGACAGTCTCTTCTTCTGGTGAGAATTTGAGTGTGCTTGTTGAAATGTAGTTACAGAGTGTCTATTCCTAGGTACAGAGTTTCTATTTTTGGCCACGGAAGGTGCCATAGGTAAATGTAAATATCTCTTTATACAGGAAGCTAATCTGCAGAGTCCTCTATTATTCAAGTGGACATTATCAAAGAAGAAATCTCTGTTGAATGATCCGTTTCTGTCTACACTAACCCCTGCTATGTCACAGAAGTGAAGACGTTTGTCAGCCTCACACATTCCTTGTATTTGATTGTTCACGCAAGACACTTTACAATTTGCTTCCTCCGAGTCCAATCTGGGAAGCAAGCCACAGAGAGTTATACGTGCCTCTGGAAAAGTTGTTTTACATTTACCCACCAGTTCCACGAAATGCTGACCAATTTCCTCCGCAGTTTGAGAAGTGTCAATAAGACTTGTGCAGTAAACCGCATGACAGACTGGCGAGCACCCTGTGGCTCGCATCTTGCAAGAAGATTAATCAAACCGCCTATTCCCCCCGATTCGTAATGTACCCAAGTGTCTTTTCTATGATCTAACCGATTTCCGCCTATACGTCTAGCAATAGAGTTTGTCAGTATCAGGTTCCTTCTCTGGGGCATCTGCACAGTTGTCTTTTCTACATCGCCATCCATTGTCTGTGATGTACATGTACTTGTTGGCATGGTGATTTCACTCGCTGAGTCCGTATCATTGGAATGTTTTTCAGTGCACTCAATGGGGGTGTGCGTAATTACTTGTGACAGTCTTGGATTTCGAGATTGCTCTCTTTGAGCTGAGCTACATGTATTTCTCTTTGGGTTGTTTTTAACTTGAGAATTTTTTTGCACTGATGTGTGAAGAATTTCACTGTTCTCTAATCCCAAATCCGACGGAATAGATAGAAAGTCATTGACAGTGCTTCGTAACTCTTCGAATTCCTCTCTGGACACAACTTTTATTGAATTCACACAAACATTTGTCCCGTCCACTAAATTATACTATTGGAACATACTATGCAGATTGTCATAATCCTGGCAAAGGTCAGATGTGGAACGTTCCACTATCGATAATTTGCTTGTCAACTCTTCAACTTTAATCGCCATCTCATCTATATTGTTTGTTGAGGCAAATTGTTTATCCGAGCCTTCCTTGAGGCTGGACACTTCAAGTTGTAATGAGCACACGATATTCTCTAGCAAACTAATAGAGTGTTCAAGCTTGTCTGCATTAAATGCTTTCCTCTTTACTGTTTTTTCGGCTTTCATTAACAGCCTTTTTTTAACAACCAACGGTATTTTAGGGGTTTCCTTGTCGATAAGCCCCACTTTGATTCCGTTATGCCCCGAGGGCGAACGTGGGAGGGTGTCACATTCAATAGCCTCCTGCTGTGGAGAGGTGATCACTATCGACACATCTGTTTGACATAGAGGATTTTCAACACCTTTTTTAATCCGTTCAAAGTACAAATCTCTCCATTTAACACAATTCTCAATGCCTTGAACAACCACTGTACCTGTCTTATATAAGTTAATTGTTACAAATTTCACATTAGGTGGATTCAAACGAAAAAGCGACAACTGAATTTCCATCTTCTGGACTTTTCTCTCTTCTATTTTAAATTTATCGGCACAAACCTGTTTTATGTTTGTTATCCAATTTTTCAGGCGGTCGGGAGTTGTGAAGAATTCTACATCACAGGCTTTTCCTATCCATTTTCCAATTTCATTCTGAACATGCTGCGTGTGGACTATAGGGACTTCTAATTCATGTGGCTTCAATTTCCTAGTTTTTGGTTTTGTAGATTTTTGCCTATCAATTTTAGTGCACACTTCCAAGTCCCGGAACGCTTCTTCATACTGAAGTCCGGTGAACGATTGTCCATCGAATTTCGCCGTGGCTGAGTGTCTTTTCTGTTCCACTGGGCTCGCCATCTTGAATTACGAAACAGCAAGACAGATCAATCGCGAGATGAATTTCCTTAAAGAATCGCTTTTTTTCCGTTAAGATTCTAATTCATAAAAACACAGACGTATCATGTTATCTCTTCAGTGATCATTTCATACACTTTGTGTACTTAGTCGTAACTATGCGTCCATATTTTCAAGAAACTATGAAGAGCACATTTTCTGTTTACTTGCAGAGATCACGTGGTATCACGTTGGTATACATGTATCTTATTGAAGTCTATCCTGATGTTCAATGCAGGCAAGCCAGAAAATAAGCAGACTGTCATCTGCAAAATGAGGTCCCCAGAGGGTGAATTAAGTGATGCTACCCTGCATAGCAGTGTAGCATCACTAAATTTACCCTCTGTGAACCTCATTCTGAATTGGGGTCTCAAAACTAAACAGAAAGAGGTACCCAGAGGATAAATTGGCCCACTGTATGGGTAGCATCATCAAATTCACCCTCAGGGGACCTCATAGTCAGACTCCTGATTTTCAGGCCTGAATGCATGTATTCTTTGGAGTATTTTTGTCAGAGTTTTTTTCCCTTTATGGACTTGGAATTTGTTTCATTTTTTCCATCCATCACATCTTATATCTAAACTTTCAAATTTTTTCATTATGTTAACTCTTGAAATGTGCAGTTTAACTTCTTAGTTTATACAATCAAACCAATTTTTTCAAATCATTAAATATTTTCATTTTTTGCCTTAAAAAATAGCTTATAGCCCCTAATTGAAACGAGTGTAACACACTCACTCCATTGAGGGTCATAATCTTTGGTTTAGTTTAGAGGCAAAATTTGAACAAAACAATAAATTTGAATGGCATTTTTTTTTGTTTAGCAATGGCTGAATATGTTACACTAGATATCCCTTTAAAGACCCAATGCACATGGTACAGTATCAAAATTTATTTTAAATATTATTTTGTTGATCTGTCTGCTGTCCATTCATCTGACCATCCATCGGTCCATCCACATCTATGGTACATTGTTTGTCTGGCTTACTCCTCTCACAGTTTTCAAACTAGAACTTTTTTTATTTAACAGGATGTTTATACATATAACAGAGGTGTGAATATTGTAAGGATTTTGATTTGGTTCGATATTTCATAACATTACAGGTTGTTGAACATATTCAATTTTTTTGTAGAATCTCACCTGTATGGTACATGGTTTGTCCGGCTAACTCTTCTCACAGTTTTGAAGTTAGGACCTTTTTATTACACAGGATGTTTATACATATACCAGAGGTGTACACATTGTCAGAATTTTGATTTGTTTCAATATTTCACAAAATTACAGGTTGTTGAACTTATTCAATTATTTTGTAGAATTTCACCTGAATGGTACATGGTTTGTCTGGCTAACTCCTGAGGAGTCCTTTCACAGTTTAAAGCTAGGACCTTTTTATTTTACAGGGTATTTATGCATGTACCAAAGGTGTGCCTATTGCCAGGAATTTGATTTTCGTTCAATTTTTTCACAAAATAATGGGTTGTTGAACTTTTTGTGAAATTTTGAATATAGGATACATGATTTGTCCAGCTAACACCTTCCACAATACATATGTAAATTAAAGTAAATGGTAGAACTTGCAGGGGCATCATTCATATGTGTCTTACAGACACAGCACATGTAAGAGTAACAAACTGTTTGCTCTTTAACCTCCTATGTCCATGTGCTGTACAGGGGGGCATGCTTCATTCTAGTTCTTTTTGTCTTCACACCTTCCCTATTTTGGGCACATCTGTAAATGGTGTGAAATTGGGTTAATCTGAAGGTGTGGATAAAGAGATATAGAATTAACAGGACTAGTTTGTACTTAAAAATAAAGATGTGGTAATGATTTGGTGATTAAAAACTGTTACCAGTTACAGAACAGCCGATAAGAAAGTATACCATCAGGAAATACTTTCTCCTTAATAACTCCAGATTAATGCCTCATTATTGCCAAATTGCATCAGCAATCTGGCCATCATGAGGCAATAATCTAGTGTTATGAATATAATATTCTTGAAGTTTATAAGCTGTTGAATGTGTAAAAAATGTTTTCCCCTTGAATTTCTTCAGGTAATCATATGTTCATTGTTAGGGTTGTTTGTATTGAAACTTCAGTTCATTTCTCTTTCAGTGATAATCCACTCTCCGAGTGCTCTATCCTTGGTCCAGAAATGAGCAATAACCCTTTACCTAACATAGCAGCCAAAGACAGCTAGAAAATTAACAAGAATAAACCTTCCACAGCCTAAAATATCTCGGAAGTTTCTCAATAAAACCATACAAATATGGATGTCCTTAGAACGAACTCATCAAGCTGGTTCTAATGATATCCATATTTGTATGGTTTTATTGAAAAATTGTGAAATTTGTTTTCGAAAAATGTAAAATTTAATTTATTATTTAAAAATACTGTGTTAGGTAAAGGATTAAAGTGAAATGATTTTTTCCAAAAATGCATTGCAAATGATTTTTGGCTTCACAGATACACGCATTTGAGACAGCATATTTGTAACCATTAAAATGAGACTATTTGGGCACCACAGATTTTAGTTCCAAATATGGTAATTTTCATTTTGTTATCACCTGTATCTCCACCAGACGAGTGTCAGCAGAGCTTTTCTGGTAATGACTTGTCATCGTCAGTCCGTGATCCGTCTGTCGTCAACATTTTGTTTGTCCGGGCCTTAACTTCTTAACCACTGAATATTTTTTTATGAAACTTTATAACAATTTGTATTATTAAAAGATGGTGTGTTGCAAAGTGTCATTTTGTATGTGTCCCTCAAGGTCAAGGCCCTATGTTAAGGTGACAGAAAAACTTTTGACATTTCACTATCACTTTTGTCTGGTCCATATAATTTGATATGATTGACAGATCTTATTTATAGTTGGTACAATTCTTGCTTGTGAGTCAAGGGTGAGTTGTGACTTTGATCCAAGATCATTTCATCAAGGTCAAGATCACAACAGCCAAACTTTGATATTGTTATACAGTCCTTGTCTGGTCCATATAACTTATTATGATTGACAGATCTTATTCATATTCAGTACCATTATTGCTCATGACTCAAAGGTGTGTTGCAACTTTGATCCAAGATCATATCATCAAGGTCAAAGTCGCAGACAGCAAAACTTTGATATTGTTATAAGCCCTTGTCCGGTCCACATAACATGGTATGATTGACAATTTTTATTCATAATTGGTACAATTATTGCTCATGACTCAATCCAAGGTCATATCATCAAGTTCAAAGTCACCAACAGCAAAACTTTGATATTGTTATACAGCCCTTGTCAGGTCTGTATTATTGAATATACGTGACAGATCTTGTTCATCCTTCACACAGTTGTTACCCATAACCTAACATTGTGTCATGACCTTTGACCCTTTGTCATATCATAAAGGTCAAGGTCACAAGCAGTAACACTTGGATTCTTGTCTTGTACTTAGCTTTTCCTAACAGCAGTGACCCTGTGTGGAGCTGTCTAGGCCTCTTGTTATGTCCATGTTTTGAAGAAGTGGGGCCATATTGTTGTCGCATTGTTTGTCCATATATCATTCTGTCAGTCCGTCTGGCCATTTGTTGATATGTCCATGCAAAATTTTTGGGTGCAACTCCTCTTACATGAAGTTACATCCCTGAATTGATTTCACTGTAGCTTCACATGCATGATTACAAACAAGTGAACATGGGTGTACATCCACATGTTCAATCGGAGATGATTGCAGTTATTTCCCCTTGAACTGAAAGAGATTTAATATACTGGTAGATATTCTGATGGCATTCTTATGTGTGCACTTCTACATTTATGAACTTATTTTGTAAAAACATTTCAAAGATGACTACTAACCTAACAACTAAACAATTGGTCAAACGTATAATTTTGGAAATTTGAAGTTGCATTGATTTTACCATTTGTCTCCCTGTGAACTTAGATTTAATACCGGACCGGTTTCTGTGTGAAATTCTTCAATGTGCAAGTCTTTCTACTTAGTGGATTCGATTTTGATGAAACTTTTTTTTACATGATGAGTGCATCAAGATACCATCTACAATGCTTTACCCATTACTTAACATGAATTGCGGTCGACAACTTTAAAAAAAAAACTTTATCCTTTCTTATCAACCTACCGTACAATTGTTTACTACAGGCTTGCACTCAGTGGAAGAACCTAACTCGGATAAAATACTCTCTATTTTAATCTTTCCCAAGAGATTTGGGAAAGAAAAGTGGTGTAAAAACACCACGAAAAAATAAGCCAAAACTGGGTCGAGCGCCATCGGTGCACACCCAGTAAGGGACGCTCTTCTCTTAGTACAATTCCATGACTTCCGTTAAACATTGTGCAAGCAGTAATATCAAAACCATTCTTCTTTTATCCGTGCAACGTGGTTGACGTGTTGCCATCTTTGCTTTATGATACAGTCATAATTCGACTCGTCAGTAATGGTTTTTCTGTGCTGTGACTGGATTATGGATCTGAAGATCGTATACATGTAATAACAGGACTGTGTTTTATATATTCTTGTTAATATTTTCAACCACATTCTCATTGTATATTATTTATTATTCCGTTTTCGCGAATGTTTTTTCGACATCATGTCAACGCGGTTTTACA
Source organism: Pictodentalium vernedei (assembly GCA_031216915.1). Classification (NCBI taxonomy): domain Eukaryota; kingdom Metazoa; phylum Mollusca; class Scaphopoda; order Dentaliida; family Dentaliidae; genus Pictodentalium; species Pictodentalium vernedei. Next base: position 162,124,603 of record CM062291.1, on the reverse strand, counting down.
ATGAAATTTTTCGGTTGATAAATTTAAATTGTTATTGGAGTTAGGTGTAAATGAGGGACTGTCTGGACAGGATTTCTTCACTCTGTTGAGGGCTAAATTTCTGTTTTTTCGGTCCCTGTCGGCCGTCTGGGTTCTGTCATGTACCCACCGTTTTTTTTCTGCCACCTTCTCTCGCAGTTGAGGGATTTCTTCTACTTTCTGTATCTATTGAGTTCACCTCCTTTGGTGCATTCTCGTGGCTGTTTCTCCTGCACCCACGGTGGGTGTGGAACACTGTCGTTTCGGGGCCTCCCGACGCGACCACGAATGATGGGAATCTTACCCCCTCCTTGGGGGATGTGCAGCTCCTCCCACACCTGCAGTGGGTGGGGAACGCTGTAATTTCGGGGCCTCCCGACTCGATCACGACTGGTGAGAATTACTCCCCTCCATGGGGGATGTGCAGCTCCTCTCACACCAGCGGGGGAGTGGGGAACACTGTCGTTTCAGGGCCTCCCAACTGGTGAGAGTTATTCCCCGTCCGTGGGGGATGTGCATTTTTTTTTTTACCGTGGTGGATACTGCGGGAACTGTGGTGAAGAGTTTGCCTGGTTCCAGGACTATGCGCCCTCTCCAGTCGACATCTGAGACTGCCACTAGGGTTGTGACAAGTTCCTTTGGAGGCCGAGCTAGGTGGCTCTCTCCCCTTTTCCACCAGTTGCAACAGCTCCCATCGTATCTGCTGCTACTGCTGTTCCATCTACAACGTCATCGGGCACCGTTTTTAGCTGGCCTCGGCTTATCCCTGCAAGGGTCTGCAGGGATGTCTGTATTGTGGTTGTGGAGTATCGGCCTCAGCCTTCCCCGACTTCAACTCGGCGAAGTCGGAAGTGGCTGCTGACTGAACCCCCTGCTGTGTCCTCTCAGCCGTTGAGCACAGCAGTTTTACACCTGCAGTGGTCTGCAGCGGTGTCTGGTAGTGTAGATGTGGGGAGCCTCAGCCTTCCCTGACTTCAACTCGGCAAAGTTGGAAGTGGCTGCAGGCGGGTCCCTCTACTGTGGTCTCTCTGCCTTCGAGTACCACAGTTTTGTCATTGGTGTTTTCCGTCCACTCATTCTGGTCACACAGCCAGTTTTGTGGGACCAATGCCTTCTGTGCAGCCTGGACCTTCTGGCCCGCAGAGGTCCGCAGCAACTCTCCTGAGTTGCCGCTATGTTGATCCTCGGGGTGTGTCATACCTCTATACATGTCTGCCCTCAGAAGTTTCGGCTGCCGCCCGTTGCCCCGCTTTGGGTGTATTGGAGGATCGTGACCCTTTGCTGGGTAAGAGGGTCAGGTGTGAAGCCACTTTGCTGGTTCGTTCCCATGTCGAACCGGCTGGTACAAGCAGTGAGCTTTGGGAGGCCCTCTCCTTACTCACTCAGGTTCTGTCTAAGAGCCTTTCCGTTCCTTCCAGCTAGGCAGCGAGGGGTTTCCAGGCGCCCTCTATGGCGCAGCCTCTCGGGATTGGAAACAGGCCACTTTCTGATCCCCCTGGTGTGCCTACACCATGGGAGGCATCGGCTGGTTTGCCCACGATGGGCTATGTGTCTTCTGACTCCAGGGAGGAATCAGACATCCTTGATGTCGAAGTCAGCAGTCTTCTGACTTGGGGGCAGCTCTTGACTTTGTGTTTGGGTTCCTTCCGGATCTCAAACCATCAAACCAGCCGACAGTGTCAGCCAGGTCACGATCATCAGTCGGGCGCCTACAGCCTGTGGAGCAACCTGCTTCTGGGCATCTTCGACTGTGCCAGTCAGTACAGGTGGTTGAAGCATTTTCAGCCTTGGACTCTAAGCTGAGTTCCAAGGCTATGAAGGCTTCGTTCTTCACCAGGGTTGACACCTTTTTGCCTCCGGTGCATTATCGTTACTACGATTTCGCCAATCCGTCAGTCTGTCAGACTTTGACGGTTTTGGATCAGGACTCCAATTCCCTCAGGCTTTCCAAGCCCAAGTCTGCCATCATTCCTATGACGACTCTGGACTCCATGTTGGGCTTATTGAGAGGAATGCGGGGTATGCTTTCTCTCTCCGATCGCATCGTCTCTGCCTTAGCTGCCTATCTGCCTCCAGATAGGTTCGACGATCTACAGGCTCCTTTGCGTGTGCTGTCCTAGGTGTTGATGCAGCTTACTCACACGCATGCCTGTGACACGGCTATTTTGGAACTAGTTCGAAGGGATTTTGTGCAGGTCACAGGCCGATCCCTTCCTGGGGGCAGTGCGCTGCTCTTTGATCTGCTTTAGCAGGTCCACTACTGTTCCATGGGTTCTGTGTCGACAGTCCGGGATGACGTTCTATGTCATTCCAACGATCAGCTGCTGCTTTGTCAGCTTGATCAGCCTTCTAGGGGAGTCAGGGACCATTCAAAGCCTAACAAGTACCCTTCTGCTTCCCCTGCAAAGAAAAGGGCTGATCTTTCTGCCACTGCTTCTACTTCTTTCTCACGGGGTAAGGGTAAGCATTGGCAGGCTAGAGGGAAGTCTCAGGATTCTTCATTCAGTAGAGGAGGTGGTTTCTCTTCTCGCGGGCCTCTTCAGAGCTTGAATTGAAGGTCCTCACCTTGATTCGTCCCAGGTTGGTGGAAGTATAGCAGAGTTTGCAGACTGTTGGGCCACCATCACATCCGATCCTTGGGTGTTAGATGTTGTTCAGCCCGGGCTGTGAATATCCTTCCGAAGGCACCCCACTCTGTCCAGAGTGCCTCTTCCAACCACAGTTCCTTCAGACATTTTACGTCGGGAGCTTTTGTCCACGGAGATAGACAATCGCCTGGCCAAGGGGGCATTCGAGCTCATCAAGAACATTCAGTCAGTGGGGTTTTATTCCCACCTGTTCTTGGTGCCAAAGAAGGACGGCCGACTCCGACCATTCTGAAACAGTCTATCATTGCTCTCAAGTTCAGCATGGAGACTTTCAGGTCGGTCTGCCGTTCCATTCACCAGGGCGATTTTGCTTCCAGCATCGACCTTACTTTCATGGGATGTGGGACCAGGATCGAGCATCTCTACACATCAACCAGAAGGAGCTTCTTGCTCTTCTGAGTTTCAGGCAGTGGATCACTCCCCTGTCGAATCGTCTGGTCCTTCTGTTGTTCAACAATTCGACAGTGGTTGTTTACATTCGAAACCAGGGCGGCACGCACTCGGTTCCAATGTACGAATTGGCTCGGGATCTTCTACTGCTCGCTCAGGATGTCAATGCCGGGGTGGTTGTTCGTCACATTTCCGGTCGTCTGAACGTCCTAGCCGACTTCTTGTCCCGACGGGGCAGGTTCTTTTCCACCGAGTGGATGCTCCACATGGCGTGTTCCATCGATCTCTTTGCGACTCGTTGGAACCATCGGATGGACACTTTCATGTCCCTGTGTCCAGATGCTCTGGCTTTCGCCATGGGTGCTCTGGCCCTCCTTTGGGATGGTCTTGTCGGCTATGTCTTCCTGCCGGTTCCGATTCTGCCTCAGGTTCTAGCCCAGATATGAACCTGCTGTCATCGAATCCTTTCAATCACACCCCTATCGTCCCGGTGGGTGTGGATCAGTCTGCTCTGCTCTCTGTTAGCGGCTGTTCCGGCATGTCTCCCTCTATGTCGCGACTTTCTTTGCCAAAGTCGTCCGAGGAGGTTTCAAGTTGAACCGACTTCATTGTGCCTTCGCGCATGTCTTTTATCAGGTCCTGTCTCCTCCGTAGTGGTTTTTAGAGACAAGCAGTGGAGTTGCTTTTCTAATTCAAGGAGGCACTCACTCCACTGGTTTAGCCTCTGTGGCTAAGTAGAAGGTTCTTCTGTTGATGGTGTGCGATCACTCTGTTGCTTCTGTCACTCCTTCGATCACACCGCTTGCAGAGTTTCTGGTATATGTTTGTTTCTGGGGGTCTCCAGCAATGGGTACAAGTCCATCCTTTCATATGTGGTACCGCATTGTTTTGACACTCATTCTTGCCTCTCCAAGCTTGTTCAGCTCTTTTCCTTGAAAAGGCCTAGGACTTTACTCCAAGATGGACACTTTCTTGGGCGCTGTTCTGCTTGGGGGAGGGGGGGGGTTGCGCTTTTATCCTGGATGGATATGCATTTTCTCACATCTCAGATCTCTCCTGCATCCGTTTCTTGATGGATTTGTCTTGCTATTCGTGCAGCTTCCGCTCGTCTCGCTACTGGTGATTTTATTACCAATTGTTTTTTCTTCTACGAGGTACATGCATTGTCTTCCTCTCGGGGCTTTTACTAACTCCGTCATGTTGTCGGATGTTATTCTGGCAGCGTACTTCTCCATTTATCTGCAACAGTTGCAGGAGCTGACAGAGGACCTTTGTCCTACGTGCCCTATTTCTTCGGCTCAGGCTGTTGTCTATCCCAGCCAATCAGCTTTTTACAGGGTCAGTTCCAGCTCTGTGCTGTTACTGCCCTTTCTGTCTGTGTGTCGCACTTCACTATACACCTCATCTTTCATTGTCTTTTACTAATGTTTGTGATGCTGAGGTTTGATAGGCCTAGGGATCTCTTCCTCTGACCATGGTTCCAGTGCAGTTGAGTTATGTGTGGGTTTGTTATGTGATTCCCTCCATCCTATTGTCTATTCAGCCTGTAGTAAACAATTGTAAGGTAGTTTGATAAGAAATATAAATTTTATAGTAAATTTGCTTTCTTATTATACCTACCGCAATTGTTTACATGGAAGCCATCCCATCTTCTTATTTGGGTAAGAATCCTTCCTCCCCACTGATCACATACCTCCTATGTTGGAAGACTCAGAAGAATGGTTTTGATTACTGCTTGCACACTGGTTAACAGAAGTCATGGAATTGCACTAAGAAAAGAGTGGCCCTTACTGGGTGTGCGCCGATGGTGTTCGACCCAGTTTTGGCTTATTTTTTCGTGGTGTTTTTACACCACTTTTCTTTCCCAAATCTCTTGGGAAAGATTAAAATAGACAGTATTTTATCCGAGTTAGGTTCTTCCACTGTAGTGCAAGCCTGTAGTAAACAATTGCGGTAGGTATAATAAGAAAGGAAATTTACTATAAAATTTACATTTTTTGTAATGCACCATTACATGTGCAGATAACACAGAAACAAAAGCTGAATACATGTAAATACCTAGCCTCGCTTTCCACCCTGTCTTTCCTCATCTTTAAGATTAGTATTCAGTTTTTAAGTGATCAATATTTTTTCTCTGCTTTAAATCACTGTAACATGTGGCCTGTCAAATAAAAATGAAATGTCAGTGTTTTAATGTTTTCTTGCCTGCAATTATACCTCTGTCTTGAATAAATGATAATGATAAAAATCAGTATTTTATAATAACCACATGAAAATGTCAAACAAACATTTTGAACCTGATTACATTGCCTACAGACATTTTGCACAAGATCTAATTCTTCTAACCATCCACTTACAGGGACAGTTTTCAAAATTTATTTCAGTAAGTACGTTTTCATTCCATAAATGAAATGTGGACATTTTCTCTTAACTCTTGGAAACCCGAAGTTGAGTAAGCTTGGCCAGGATGTAATGTAATAGATGCTCTAGCACAGACAGTCTGGATAACACGTATAAAGTATGAGCAGTTCTTTCAAGTCGCACATGCCATCTGCCTGAACAGACACATAAGTCTTGAACAGTATGTGATTTCAATAAATTCACTTTTTTCTCTCCTGGGCTTGTACCAGTGAAAATCAGGATCATACAACAATATTATGTTCCAATAAGAGTAAAATCCTTGCCCTCTGATTGGATGAGAGCTGGCATAGTTTCTTTTATGTTGTCGGCTCCAGTGTCAAATGTTACCATCTGACGTCACAACGCGAAATATTTGAAATGACGTCGCCCGTTTCGTAATTGTTTCATCAATGGAGTGACTAGCAAGCCACTTCATTTTTATTGATTTTTCACACATGTAGCAGACAGGGTTCGGAATGAAGTGTTGTTTAAATTACAAACAAATTTACAATTTGAACTAAGATGCAATGAGTTTATCTGATTTATTGATTTTTATTCACTGCTGTCGTGGGGTACATGAGAGGTTTATTTACTAAACTTGTGATCGTTAAAAGTTGCCTTGAACAAGGCAACTTTTAACAATCTCAAGTTCAGTAAATAAGCCTCTCGTGTTTCACAATGTAAGTTTTGGGCTTTGGGTAAGGTCATACTGGAACATATTCGTTCTTGTGATAAATTGACAGTAACATGGTCTGAGGTTTGCGGCACGGTGTGTATTTTCAACATTGATGCTTCGCCTCTCATTTGAACATAAGCCCCGAGCCACAAACCTCAAGACCATGTTACCGTCAATTCATCACAGTAACTTATGAAGTTAGAGGGCATTTAGTTGGCAGATACAGTGTCTCATGAGGCAATCCTAATATTGTTCTAAATGATCCTCATTGACTATATCTGCCAACTAAATGTCCCATAATGTTATTTATTATGCCAGTCCCTGAAGTGTTTGCAAATCATTTCATGTTTTTGTCACATTTTCCTGTCATTCATTTGTTTACAAAAGCAAACAAGTAGAGATGTAATGCAGGAGGTTTACTCCAGCATCACATTGACTGCCAAGGAAATTATTGATTATTACACCTAACATTTTGAGGTGCATTTACAATTCTGCCTGCTTTCCAACACTTTGAACTGAAAACAAATTCTCTAAAGTACTCATTAGCTGAATTCAATGAAGCAAAATGGCAGACAGTGACTGACAATTAATATACTGTCAGTGTCGGTATATTGAATCAAGACAGGGGCCCTGTTGGCAATTATTGTCAGTGTATTCCTCAGTCTTCGGTCACTGGTTATGACTGTTCATTAGTTAAGCTCTTCGGCTGGCATAATAATGTTTGCTATTTGAGTCTACAGTACCAGTTAATTTTATATTGAGCAGATGACAATGAACAGATAACATTGACAGGATAAAAACTTAAGATGAGTTTTTTTTTTGCTTAACTTGACAAAGTCAAGATAAACTATTGCCATCACGTGTGTGGAAGTCTGTTAGTCTGGGAGTCTGTTCACATTTTCCTTTAGCACAGGCTGCACCCCGTAGTTCTTGTCCGATGAATGCGAAATTTCATATGCAGGTTTGGGGTCATGTCTAGATGAGAAAGTCCCCTTTTGGTCATGATCAGTGAACCATGATGGCTGCCTGAGCCCCAAACCCAAAAACGTTTAGCACAGTCTACAGGTTGTATTTATAAAGGGATTTCATGGTAACTTGGTAGGATGACTCTGTACAATATCCAGATGAGAACGTCCTCTTTTGGTCATGATCTGTCAACCATGACAGCTGCAGAGCCTGAAACCCAAAAACTTTTACCACAGTCTGCAGGTTATATTTAATATGGAGGGATTTCATTGTAACTTGGTACGATGACTCTGTATGATGTCTAGATGAGAACTTCCCCATTTGGTTGCGATCTGTCAGCCGTGACAACTGCCTGAGCCCAAAACCCGAAAACCTTTAATACAGTCTACAAGTCACATTTATGGAGGGATTTCATTGTTACTTGGTAGGTTGACTTCATATAATGTCTAGATGAGAACGTCCCCTTTCGGTCGTGATTGGTCAACTGTGATGGCTACAGGGGCCCGAAGCCCAAAAACCTTTAGCACAGTCTACAGGTTATATTTATGAAGGATTTCATTGTAACGTGGTAGGATGACTCCAGATAATGTCTAGATGAGAACGTCTTCTTTTGGTCGCGATCATTCAGCCGTGATGGCTGCACAAGCCCAAAACCCCAAAACATTTAGCACAGTTTATAGGTCATATTTATGGAGGGATTTCATTGTAACTTGGTAGGTTGACTCAGTATGATGTCTAGATGATAAGGTCCCCCTTTGCTTGTGATTGGTCAACTTTGACGGCTACAGGGGCCCGAAGCCGAAAAACCTTTAGCACCATCTACAGGTCATATTTTTTAAGGGATTTCATTGTAACTTGGTAGGATGACTCCAGACAATGCCCAGGTGAGAACGTCCCCTTTTGGTCGCGATCATTCAATCATGATGGCTGCCTGAGCCAAAAACCCGAAAAACTTTAGCACAGACTACAGGTTGTATTTATGAAGGGATTTCATTGTAACTTGGTAGGATGACTCAGTATAATGTCTACATGAAGACATCCCCTTTTGGTTGTGATCCATCAACCGTGGTGGCTACACAGGCCCAAAGCCCAAAAACCTTCAGCACAGTCTACAGGCCGTATTTATGAAGGGATTTCATTGTAAGTTGATAGGATGACTCGTTTTGGAATAATTTCACTGTAACTTGGTAACTTTGGTTGACATACATCAACTATTAGGGCCACATACATTAACTGTGAGGGCCTCATTAACCCACCCCTCAATTCTTTACTGCAGTCTACACCTCATATTATTTTTATTGAAAACTTAGCATACAGAGAACAGAAATTAACATATTCCCAGTTATCTCAGTTCTTGTCTTATTTCATAATCCTTTCATAAACATTGAACATTATCCTTTTCATCAAACATAACACACAGACAAGTTAAGCTACAGTGTCATTGACACTCATTTGTAAACCCAACCAGGATGCACAGAGTGTTTTGCTTCACAGTCACTCACTCAAAGGTTCTCATGGTAACCCTGGGAAGTACATGTATTGCAGTTCTCGACTACTGTAGTAAAAAGTTATGTTTTACTTGTATAATAGGACCTGGTCACTGATGCCTGTGGTGAAAGTCCACGAAGTGAGTAGAATCAGTATAAATCATTGGCTAAGGCCCCACAAAGTAGATCTTCTGTTTTCAGGCCATTTTTTGTAAAATTGTATTTGTGCAGGTGTTTTTTTTCCAATTTTGTTTTTAGCTCAACTTGACAACGTCAAGTATCAGCTATTGGGATGGGTTACGACATGTCTATCCCTCTATCCATCTATCTGTCCATTCCTCTGTCCATCCACATTTCCTTTAGCACACCCTACAGGCCGCAAGTCTCACCCGATCAGTTCCAAATTTCATATGTGCCTTTGGGGCAATGTCTAAATGGGAGCTACTGCATTTTTTTGGTATTTTGCTGAAAAACATGGCCACTAGTGGCCATCTTAGAATTGGCTTATAAATTATCAACAATTGCATTGGTGCACATCTCTCTCCCAATCCGTTTCAAATTTCATATGTAGCTTTGGTGTCATATCTAGATGGGAGATATCAAATGTTTCTGAATTTCGTTGAAAAACATGGCCACCAGCAGCCATCTTAGATTTGGCAGATAAATTGTCAACAATTACATTAGCACAACTTTCAGGCCACTTTTCTCATCCAATCTTTTTCAAATTCTATATGTAGCTTTGGTGTCCTATCCAGTTGGAAGCTATTGAATTTTTCAGAATTTTCATTGAAAAACATGGCCGCTAGCAGCCCTCTTGGATTTGGCATATAAATTGTCAACAATTCCATTAGCACACCCTATATAGAGCCCTGCGAAGCTTCGAGTATTCGATTCGATGTCGACATCGCTTTGGTATTCGTATATCGATCTCGAATAGTTTGCCGATTCGTTAGTCAAACGAAGCATCGAGGAAAATGAATCAGTGTTCGACAATGTACATTTTGAGTTTTTAGAACGGGAAATTAAACGTGCGTTTTGTGACTTTTGCAAATTGGAGCTGTTTTAACTTGTAGACTGTTCACGCCCCATCTATACAACCGAAATATCCAGCTATGGGCCTAAGCCCCGCTCCCAGTCCCAGAATCTTCTAACACAATAATGGGGGCATGTCGCCTGGAGCGCTTCCATTATTATGTTAGAAAACTGCGGGAGGAAAATCTCTAGTTTCTTTGCATTGTTCGGCGTTGGTACTTGGAAGTTGGAATGAAGTAAAGGCAATTTGTGTGAATGAGCACTGCGTCAATATTCGAGTTAGATAATGCAGAAACTAACACAGTTTAACGTCTTCGCTGCTTTTGATGTATACTGAGTTTCTACAAGACCCGAATCCTGATAATACAAAAACAACCAAACATTACAGTAATGGGGTTCCTATAAGATGTACATGTATTTAGCCAGGCTAACGTACGTGAAGTTAGCAGCTGTAGCCGACTTCAACCCATGGGAATTAATGTGCCACTTGTATTACATTTGTGCTTTTAATTCTCATGTTTCAATTTAGTGTTTTTTCTCAAATGTTTCTGGGCAGTAACACCTTAATTTCTGTCCATATTTATGTCTTGAATTTATTGTCGGGCCAAGTGAACATCTGAATGGCCATTCAACGAGAAAGAAAATTAAAACAACGCCAAGTGGTCAAGTTACGTCAGCTCTCTCTTCTCGCAGTGCTTTCCGGACATTTCAGCACAAGATAATGCCAGTTATAGTTATTTCTCGAGTTTATCCCGATTCGATTCGAGATTCGATTCGATGTCGACATCAGTCCAGATTCGATTCGAGATTCGATTCGAACATAAATTTCCCGATTCGCAGGGCCATAACCCTATAGGCCACATCTCTCACCACATTTTTTTCAAATTTCATATGTTGCTTTGGTTTGATGTTTTTTCTGTAGAAGCTTGATTAAATGACTTGGCATTACTGGAGTTTTCTATTTAGTTCAGTCCCTTCTTGGGCAAGTTGAGCTGCAGTGTCATTGACACTTTCATTTATTTTTGTAATTATTTCTTAGCCATCAAAAGTCCATGTTCTTGGTTTATGTTTTAGGCCTCATAATCTACAGAATAGCTTGGGTGGTGGTGCATTTTGTGACATTTTTGTCCCTTGAGTGCAAGAAGGCTTTGCAGTGCTAAAGCTTTGCAAAGCCTTCTTGCACTCAAGTTGCAAGTTTATCAGTTTTATTAACATGGGTAAAATATCCGGCGTAAACCATTTAATTTTTATTTTTTTATGTTTGCGTTGGTCATAAAAGGAAGGAGAGCAGCCAAAAGGACCATGCAGGAGAGCCTGAGAAACAGATTTTTAACTTTTTTAGGCCTAAACTCTCTTTATAATTGTGTTATGGTCATGACATAACCATATATACTGAGAGTAGCTTTAAATGCTAAAAAAACAAACAAATATAAACTCACATCCCTCATTTGGCTTGTGGAAATAAGTGGAGGCTTTTTTTGGTTTTACCAAGAATATTTTTGCGTGTCTAAAGAGACCAAATTTGGGACCTTTTCCCCATGGTATCTGAGCATGACTTTTCCCAATTCGAACCACAGATTTCCCAAGCTCACTCAAACAAGAATTTATTTCACAATTGGTGTCTGGAAGTGAGTGGTCAAAAGCCTTCAGAAACCCAATAATTCCCAACTTAACAAAGGATAGAAAGTGTCTGAACCAAGGGCAAACAGCAGGTTCTTTCACACTTAAAGGCCTTCATATGATTCTAACTTTGAACAGTATTTACTGCAACAAAACAAGGGGTCCCTAAGGCCGTCTTTAGATACGCACTTGCAAGTTACATTTTGAGAATAAACACAGTCTAAGAACTTTATCACTGTTGTTTCTAGGCAAGTCTTGGCTTTTTCCCCAATTTTATTAGCCCTGGAAACTTTCCCAAAAATGGCAGTAAAATCCTTGCTTTCTGATTGAGCATCCACTTTGTGTCCACTATTAGATGGGATTGATTATTTATGCAATCTTGATTGCATTTAACAACCTTGTTACCAAAATTGTTGTACATGAGTGCTAAATTTTGTGCATTAAATTATATTTTGAGCTATTAGTTGGTGATTTGGGTGGAAATATTTGGTTGACATATTGCACAAATATGAAAAAAGGAAAAAATAATCCAGTTTGAATTGCAGCATATTTTCATTTACAGCTTTGAACAAAACCCTATATCTTTGTTAGGAAAAGTGTTATTCATAAAATTTTATAATAGAATGTGGGCCTGGCAATTTAATCAGCAACAGGAGTTATTTTATTGCTCCAGTAAATTACAGTAAAAAATAGAGAACAGAAAGGTCTTTGATAATAATTAAATACTCTCATGTTTCAGTATGATGCATGTTTGATATGATATGCCTCATGTATAAATTACACAGTTGTATTTACATGTTCACTAACCAGAAGCATATTACTAATTGGGTTGGTTTCATTACTTGTGATGGTAGAGAATCTGAACAATCAGTCAGCCTTATGCTACAATTCTAATTAACTTTTTCCCATGTCATAACTCCTTATAATGTGATAGTTTTAATGTTTTAGCCTTTTCAACCAATTTTGAGGCTGATAGCGTGGTTGGGAACTCTACTTCAAGGCTGAAAATTCATGTAAGAATCAAACTCTATTCCCACCAATGATACTAGCAATGAAAATAATGAGAATTAATTCTGTTACTTGTAAAATGTTCATTTGATTCTTATCTGACATTCTGAAACTGCCTTTAAAGGGTTGAAGAATTCTTCTTACTTTTTGCAACCTTATACAGTATGATCACCATGGATTGGTCACTTTCCATGGGTTGGCAATATTTCCACAGACACAATAATATTAAATTCCAAACACTAATTATAGGATAATCATCAAAAATTTAATCAGTGAAGCACAAACTCAGTGCTTTTAAAATTAATTAAAATTTTGCTGATGATGACTTTTATTACCTGGTAAATGCACATGTGGGCATCACTGCCCACGCATGGATTTTTATCAGTACATGACTATACTGTAATGTACATGTGACACTTGACTTAATAGTGGTTTCTCTTGAGGTTTCGGCTGTCTATAGCGGCAGCCAAGACTTCACTGGAAACCTCTACCAAGGTGTTGAAACTTCCATCAGAAAACCACCAAAAATGCCTGTATGTGCATGTAATACCAAAATTGGAACTAGGCCCATAAAGGTTAACAGATTAACTCCAAGTAAATATATAAAAGTGAAGTTTGTTATTTGCAGTGAAATATCTATAGGAGCCAATACTATAAAACTGATGCCATTGTACTTTCCAGAATTGTATTTTTTACTTGTGAATATAAATTTTACTGGAATGAATAATTGGCATGTTAAAAGACGTGGCAATTTACCTTTTAGTAAATTGCCACATCTTTGAAAATGCCAATGATTCATTCGGACATTTTACCGCCATATACAGAAAATACAATACTTCAAAATACGATCGTAAAAGTTTTATAGTTTTGCCCCCTGGTTGCACTCACAAGGGTATAACAATACTCTCAAATTCAAAATTATTTTAGAACTGAAAATTGCAGCAGGAGTTCACGAGAATCAGAACAAATTCTTGCAGTTCCAGACAAATTTTAAGGCCTGATTCTCCATGGATGTATTCATGCATGTATCTGTAGATAAGATTTGGGTATAAAAGGTATTGACCCCTCAATTTTCTTCTCTTTTTTTCTGCATTGCTTATTTTTACCCTTGGAAGCTTTTGCAAAATATAGTTTAAAATTTAAAAAAATGCAATTTGCCTCTTGCTACATTATATTGTGAGATGATATCAAATCAGAAGTTACCACCACAAGTTTTCAGCATAAATTGAGAAGTTGAAAAATAATTATTTTTGATAACATTTTTTTTTTGGGGGGGGGGGGGGGGTGGGGGGGGGGCGGGGGAGGAGTAGCAGAAATGTATTTTATGACATTCAAAGGGTGCCTCACTTGTTGCAGTTTGGTGAGATGATGAGATTAGGGGATGACAGGTAGATAGGGAATGAGAGGAAGATAGTCACAAGATCATGTCATTCCTCACAGTATACATCTTCGTGTGATTTTATACCTATTTTTTCTCTTTTTGTTTTTTATACGCCCATTTTATAAAAACAGTTGTATTATGTTATGGCGTTGGTGTCCATCCATTCATCCATCCGTCCATCTGTCCAGAATTGTTTTCCGGATTTTTTGTTACGAATGGACATATTGAGAAAATTTTGGTATACAGCTTTGTTATGGATACTTGCAGATCAGGTTCGAATTTTGTTCCACTCAGTTGATTTTTGGTGGAGTTACTGTCCTTGAACTTAGTTACCGTTTTCTAGACTTTTTTTCATTATGGACTGACATATTGAGAATTTTTTTTATAGCTTTGTTATGGATACTTACAGATCAAGTTTTGAATTTCGTTCCACTCTGTTGATTTTTGATGGAGTTACTGCGCTTGAACCTAGAATTTTTAAAGTTTTCTGGATTTTTTTCATTTTCTGGTCTTGAATAAATATAATTAACAAAAATGGAGAAACTGACCATAAAGTTCAATTGGAACATGAATAATGTTTTATAATTTCTGGAAGTGCGAGCATATTATGCTCCGTCCAACAGTGTCCCCTGTTTTTTTGTATGTGTTGTAAATTTTTAGCTCAACTTTGACGTAGTCAAATTTGAGGTTTTGTCATAGCCCTTTGTCCGACCGTCTTCATGTCTGTCCGTCCATCAACAATTCTATATGGTTCAGGCTAGAGGCCATATTTTGAACCGATCTTTACAAAACTTCTTGGGTACCTTTGTTATCACCGTGGGATGAGCACGATTGTTTTTTGTTGCAGTCCGAAATTCAAGATGGCCACTGGCAGCCATTTTGTGCCAAAATTAGTACAATCAGTTTTTTTGTACAGAACTTCTGTATGAAAGTTCTGATTTGAATAAATTTCTGTTTGAATGTTTAGTAACATGGAATACATCACATATAATATTTGTTTTTTCTCGTTTAGAAATTATGCAAATCAGATGAACTTTGATTTATTCAGTGCTACTTATACTCAGTAAGTGCACATGTCAATACGGCCCAGGCTAGGGGGCTGTATTTAAGAACCGATCTTCACGAAACTCGGGATGAGAACGAGTGTTTTTGGGTATGTTCCGAAATTCAAGTTGCTGCCAGTTGCCATTTTATACCAAAATTAGGTGCAATCAGTTTTTTGTACAGAACTTCTATATGATGGTTCTGATTTGAATAAATTTTTGTATGAATGTTTAGTAACATGAAATACATCACATATAATTCGGGTTTTTTTCTCGTGCACAAATTATGCAAATTAGATGAACTTTGATTTATTCAGTGCAACTTATACACAGTCAGTACACATGTCAATATGACTTGTGCTTGAGGCTGTATTCATGAACCAATCTTCACGAAACTTCTTGGGTACCTTTGTTATCACCTTGGGAAAAGAACAAGTGTTTTTGGGTGCGGTCCAAAATTTCAAGATGACCCATTAGACAAACTTTGATTTATTCAGTGCTACTTATACACAGTAAGTGCACATTTCAATACGACTCTGGCAAGAGGCATCTAACTGTCATCCACCTTTACAATATTTTACCAGTACATTTGTCACAGGCTATGGTCAGTATTAATGAACAGACCTTCACAATACTTTACATGTACCTTTTCTATCAGGTCATTACTTAGATGTATGTCATTGCTGTGTCACATACTATACATGTACATGTCTTACACAAGTTGAGCTACAGTGTCACTGACACTTTCATTTTTAACATTTTGTGATCGATTCATACAGAATCCATAAAAAATATTTAGTGCTTATTACTTTGTGAGTTTCATATCGGCTGAAAAATCAGCTCGAGATAGCCTCATATCAGCCTAAGACTGAATGTCAAAGGCTGATGTGACGTTACTGATGGCTGATATGAAACTAAACAAGTAATAACCTCTTGACTTACAATACATAAACAAGTAATTACAAAATGTTCTCAGATTTTGGACAGTTTTCTGACAGTGTTTTTGTTTGCCATTCTTTTCACAAAGTCTGATGTTTCCTCTTCACCTAGTTCAGCTATCTGAACATTGCACTTTTCCCACTGGGGAAGCTGTGATGTTCAGAAGGCTGAACTATCACTTCTCCCGCTTTGAATAATCTCTGCTTATGCAGTGTGCAAAATTTGATGAGAACCCTCGTTTTGTTCACGTGGTGGTTATGCATATTTAAATCTATGCGAACGGATGACCAGTTAGCCAAACATTACATCTTGAATGATAAAGTCTGAGTAATTTAACTGGTAGAGTGCTAAGTTTGTTCTCAGCTCAAGATTTGTTCACACATTTTTGTCTTGTTACAATTAATGGGAGAGTGCCTATAAGCACTCTCCCATTAATTGTAACAATGCAAATCAATGGAGATGAAGTAATTTTACCTGCAAGATAATATCAAAGACACCCACAGAAATGAAGTCTTTAGATTTAGGCACCTACAGTTCAGAATAAAGCCCAAATATGGGCTTCTAGCACTCTGTAATGATAAAAAGGCAGTTTCCCAAGAATTTTTATGTAGCCAAGCATTCGGTTAGCCATCTCCAAACCACGTGAACGGTCAGTTGGTTAGAGTAATTTTTGAAATTTTGCACACGGCTTATGACTTTGAATCTTAGTTTCCATTGAATTTTCTGTACAATTCTCTTCTTTCTTCTCTTTCATCATCCAAACCTCATTCAGTTCCTTCATTAACTGGTTGAGGGCTAGATTATTTTGGGTGATCTGAATTTGTTATGTAAAATTTGTTTCATTATCAATTATTGGAGAGTGCCCATAGACACTCACCAATAATTTGTAATAGAATAAATTTATATAAATAAAAAAATATTGTTTGCATTTGACTAAATATGAAATACAAGCATGGAAAATGTTTACTTTTACTCTAGTACCCTTATTTTTAGCTCAACTTGAAAAAGTCAAGATAAGCTATTGGCATCATGTGTGGGGAAGTCTGTTAGTCGGTGAGTCAGTTCACATTTTCTTTGTCACAAGCTACACCAGTACTTCTTGTCCAGTCATCACGAAATTTCATATGTAGGTTCGAGGTCATGTCTAGATGAGAACATCCCCTTTTGGTCCCGATTGGTCAACTGTGATGGCTGTGAGAGCCCCAAAACCCCAAAAACTTCAGCACAGTCTACATGTTGAATTAATGAGGGGATTTCATTGTAGCTTGGAAGGATGACTCTGTATTATGTCTAGATGAGAATGTCCTCTTTTGGTCACAATCAGTCAACCATGATGGCTGAGAGAGCCCGAAACCCAAAAACCTTTAGCACAATCTACAGGTCGTATTTATGAAGGGAGTTAATTTTAACTTGGTAGGATTACTCTGTATAAAGTCTAGATGAGAACGTTGGTTGTGATGGTTACGAGAGCCAGAAACCTGAAAACCTTTAGCACAGTCTACATGTCGTCATATTTATTCAGTCATCTGTGATGGCCACAGGGGCACGTTACCTCGATTCCTTTAGCACAGTCTACAGCTTGCATTTATAAAGGTAAAGGGATTTCATTGGAAATTTATAGGTTTTACTCAGTGTAACTTCTAGATGAGAACATCCTATTTTGGCTGTGATCGATCAACTGTTACAGCCGCAGAGGCACATGACCTAGGTTTGTTTAGTACAGTCTAACTTAACTCCTTGAATGTTATAGTGGTAATTTACTCCCCACGTACTGATATGATATCGTTTAAAAAAATTCTTATGCAGAAGCCATGATTTCACACTCTACCAGCTATTTGCTGTCTTTTCTGTTGACCATGCACCAATAGTTCCTTTTCATTTTAATCCTTTACTCAATGAAGCGGGACAGATGCCCAAGTGGAATTTACAATTGAACTAACAAATTCTTCTGTCGTGTGTTGGGTGAAGGGTTAAGCTCTAGCCCAATATCTGTAACTTAAAATTGATTACCAACAACATATTTTCATCTTATACTGTACAAATTTCTACACTTACAGGCTAAATACTCAGAAAGACATTGTAAATAGAATGTGTGGTATTTTCTTCCTATCTTCTTATTGATAAATTAGTTTAATTTACTCTTGATTTTCCAAACAAACAGTGTTTTGATAAGGCACAGAAAAATTTGCATTAACATGTCTGTGTTGTGGTAAACACTTTTGTGTGCATAAAAATTAGAACTCTGGGTGTAGAGTATATTATGCGGGTGTACTTGTGTTCTTTCTTAGTCCAGGCGCTACCGGTATTGTCTTTGTTAAAACTACTTTCATGGAACATGACACTGTACATCTTCATACATAAACATTATTGTGAGATTGGACATGCATGATATTATATAGCTTGTAAGTGTTCTATTATATTTAATTGTTTAACCATTTGAATGGGAGTGTGGTGGCTGGTGGTCAAAACTGGAAATCGGCAGACTGTCATCTGCAGAATGAGGTCCCCAGAGGGGGAATTTGGTGATGCTACCCTGCTGTGCAGGGTAGCATCACTAAATTTACCCTCTGTAAACCTCAATCTGAATCAGGGTCTCAGGACAAAACAGAAACAAGTACCCAGAGTATAAATTGGGGGATTCTAACTCACTGTATGGGATAGCATCAGCAAATTCACCCTTGACAGATTGCTTATTTCCAGGCTTGCTGGTGGTTAAGGAATTGGACATCAAACCGAAAGTCCACGGTTCGATACTGACCAGGAGTAAATGCGGTGTGTCCTTGGGCGAAACACTTAATCCTGATTGCCCACGCAATGGTGGCATTGTGTACTAAGGCGACCTGCACATCGAATGTGCACTTGTCTTCAACCAATGCTAACCCTGCTCGTGTTGAGTTAGTACGTTGGGGAGTATGACAGTTGCTCACTGTTGCTCGTTAGGTGGTTCTCTCTGGGTACGCTGACTTCCTCCACCTGTAAAACTCTCTGACATGAGGTGACCCTGGCTATCGAAAGTATCGTTAAATCCTAATAAATAAATAACCCTTTGAATTCAAAAGGCTGCTTTTCAACCTAGGAAGATGATGCATGATCATTTCATTAAGTGGAAGGCTGTTAATGAATGTTTGGGATAGACCAATCAATATTTTCATTGTGCAGCCCCAAGGCTGCATGTTGACAATATTTTTGTCTTTCCCTAAATAATGAATATGGACTCTTCCAATTGCTGCCATTGAACTGACTTGGAAGATACCACCATGGTTCAAAGGGTTAATAATTTAAATGCACTATGTTGCACTTGTCTTGCGTTGACAGAAATAAAAGCACTGTCTAAAAGATTGCCTTATTGTGAATCCCTAAACTGTGTGACCGTTTTGTCTCTGGTAATCAGTGTGAACATAGTAACGTATAAAACAATTGTGACAAAACTGAAATTTCCAATTGCTGCATTGAACTGACATGGAAGATACCACCAATTTCAAAGGGTTAATGACAAACTTAATTCTCTTCCAGAACAGTTTTACCCTCTTTCTGGCGATGCCTGCAATAGCACTGGGCAGTTTAGCAAGCCTGGTATTCTTAAAAATGTAGGAGGGCTAAAAATCGCTCCTCTTGCATGGCCTAGGAGAGCGATTAGCTCTCCTCAAGCTTATAAAAGCTAAGAGTGGCAAAGTGAAGTTTTACTTTTAATGAATTCTACCAAGTGGGCTTTGTATTTCGTGCTGCTAACAAGGTAGTCTCTGAGATGGCGACACTGCCCCTCCCACACCGCCTGGCCTCTGCAAGCTAACATAACATGTGGGATGCTAATAAGCTGTTATGGTTTGTGTATGTTCAAGAACTGTACCAGTAGTGCAGGTGCAATATGGTTTGACCCGGAAAAAATTTGGGACAAGCTGATTTTGGTGTCCTTCGATGCAGAATTTATCTGGGAACAACATATCCAAAATCCACAAAAATCCGCTTTGGGGAAAATTTTTTATGCAAGATGGCCACAAGAAGGGGTTTCATAGAAAAATAAATCTTTAGTGGCGTCTATTTCTCAATAGTCTTGATATTTTGTGTGAGATCTGGAGAAGTTTTGTGCATCATTCGTACTTTAAGCACTTAATGCCAATCCTATTAAGTGGAAAAATGAATGAGAAAATTCACAATTGTTAGGGAAATGGTCCCCAAAATACCATTTTCTTCAATTTTCACACCCATATGAAGTTGAGTCTGAATAGAACAGAAAAAACAAGCTATAATTCTGCTGCCAATGTTTTTCATAACTCCCATGATGGCGAAGAATGATAACGATCAACTTTCTTCGCAATGATTAAATCCCGAGATGAGATCTGACCGAAATCATGCCGGTGTTCCTCAAGGCACTCAGCTGTCACCAGTTTCATCTCCAATCTCAACTGGCTTGGTGTTTAGGCAATTCTCCCCTTGACAGTCTCCAAACAGAGACACATATGATTGCATTCTTTCTACAAGAGCATATATTCGTTCTGTTGAGGTGTTTGGAGGTCATTTTGCATTTGCAATGTATCAATTTCAGAAGAGCTTCAGGTGCTGCATCCAGGTCAGTCATCACGGCTATCAACTTATTTTCAAGAATTTCCCAGCCCATTTCTGAGGATCTAGGATGTCAACATCTAATTGCTTCCATTCCACCGTTTGTAGATGGACTCACAGGCTGTGAAAGTATGCTGCACGTTCAGTTGGAGGTAGTTTCTGAGGTTCGATTCCTGTCTTGCTGGAAGTGACCATTGTCATGAACTTTGAGTATCTCAAGCCATTCAATGTGTCTGACTGCTTGCCAGAGTATACAGCATTACAAACAGTTCAGCGCCGATTCTTCCGATTTCTGCTTGAGATACGTCGCTGTCGTGC
The DNA here is from genome assembly GCA_031216915.1 of Pictodentalium vernedei. NCBI lineage: Eukaryota > Metazoa > Mollusca > Scaphopoda > Dentaliida > Dentaliidae > Pictodentalium > Pictodentalium vernedei. Next base: position 162,104,117 of record CM062291.1, on the reverse strand, counting down.
ATTGTTGCTGATATCTTCTGAATCTCCCTTGACTTTTCTAACCTCGTGAGAAGCTGTATTTTCCCATGTCCAAACGTTGCCGAAGTAACATCACACCCACACCATGCATGTATGAACAGGAGGTGTTGCCTAGTTGTTTCTCTGATCTTCGCTATTATATCTGCGATCTTCCATGCCTCCCCACCCCTATGTGACTTCTGTGCTTCTGATTGGAAATAAACATCAGCCAAAGTATGATTGCAATGGTGAACGGATAGCACTAGTACATCAGTATCATCTGCGGCAGTGACAACTGAATTCCCTTGAGATGAAAGTTTGATGGCACTTTCAACAATCAGGGTATCAGCATCTCCCGCACTGCAGTTAACAGTATGTCCACCCGCTCTCAGTAATGTGGACAGCAATCTTATGAACTGCATTTTGTTATTCTCGTTCGACAAGAACTGTTCCTGGTTCTTGTGAGCAGTCATGGTGTCTCTCAAACGGATATAAGCACCCACGTTGACAGCTCTCCTTCTATGGTCGTGACTCTTCGTGTTTGGTTGCTGTCCATAACCATTGAAGACGACACAGCAATTCTGTCCATATTTGTTGGCCACATCTCCAACATACTGATGGGCTACTTCCGAGTAGTTAGCCTTCACCTTCCATTTGACTCTGTGGAGGAGAGCCCCTCCATCAAGCATGTACACGGAATCAGATGGCGGCTTCGAAAGTGCTACTCGATCTGTTATTGCAGCTGCTAGGTCTGCCTTGTTTGTTTTTCCGAGAAAGAAGTCTTTGAAGAGGGCTGTTGGCATCACAGTCAGTTCGTACTCGAACTGTGCCACGTTGCACTCCCTCTGAGCAATAGCTATCAATCGAGTGAACATAGCTGATGGGTCAATTGATACCCTCTGGTTATCCAACTTCACCCCGGGGTTAAATGGTCTAAAGTGCGAATTTGATCTCTCCTTTTGATGGAAGCATCAGAAACAACAACATTGTCTAGTTTAGAGTGTATCTCCGCCCCTACCGACTTGGTATTGTCGCAGTTAATACCATCACCCAAGGAATCTGACAATCCAGAGGACAGGGAGCGCAATCTTTCATTCTCATTGAAAGGATCATACAAGTCAAACCACTCTAGTATTTTTATCATGTCGGTGTTGTCTCGTTTACGACAAGAAGTGCCCATGTCTACATGTTGTTCACTGGTACTGAGTTTCATGTCAGTCAGCATTGTCATAGCTTCATGTATTTCAGCGCATTTATGCATGGTGTAAATCCACTCCTGACGCACTGATTCGGTCGCCCCACGACCTCGCGTTAGTCCACCTCTACTTTTAATTGAGCTCATGAGGACTTGTTCAATCACAAGGGCACTTGAATGGCCTGCCCAAACCCTGGAACTCATATAGCATGGAAACCATCAAAGAAGTACCTATCATACAACCAATCATTATTGTTTTGTCCTAGTCAGTTCTAGCTCAGTGTACTCTCTGTGTGGTTTAGTCAACAGATGTCAGATCTAAGACTAATTTTTTAAAATAGCCCCCATATGTAAGACCAATTTAAAGCCCTGGCAGTGATACAAGTTCATTTTTCACCCCAATTTTCCATATTTGTTGCTATTATTTTTCTTAAAATTAAGTATTGATACTATAACAAATGTGTACCCGTGGGGATCCCGCGAAATGAAGCAAGGTAGAATAGGACCCAGTAACCAATGCTTGGGTAAAAGTCCTCTGAGTATAAATGATTGTATGAACTTGAGTGTTGCGATCATGATTAGCCATTGTGAAGAAATATATGAGCTTGAACAACAATAAACAAATATAACAAATGTTTTAACCATCACTTGAATTTATGCCCTAGTGGACTGAGAACATTTTTAAGAGTACATACCTCTAGGTCTGTTATTAGTGTGCCTCGATAGGCAAATGTAGTTCTCTGTTAACATTCCCATCGTATTGTTGACTTAGATGACTTCTTTTTTGTGTAGCTAAACCCTAAGTTGCACAACTTCTGGCATCCTCGTTTAGTCTTGATTATCTCCATTATGATTTTGTAGCAATATGCAGTTTACCTCCATATTTATAGAAAAGTATGTTTTTAAAGATATCTCTGAACTTCCATCAAAGAGGATTGAAGGTGAGAAGTGAATTGTTCGAAAAACACTTGATCAAGGCTCATACTTTGAGGTTTGATGTTAAATTCATGGTTTCATGGTAAAGGAGTTGTTGAATAAACATCTTGATCAAGTCTCATACTTTGAAGCTTGATGAATAAACACACATTCAGGTTGTTTGTGTCTTGAAAACATATACTGTATTTAAGATAATTACAAAGCCATTACGTTTTTACAAAATCATATTCAACATATTGAATAATTTAATAATTAATGTAATAAAATAGATAAAAAGCAACTAGATGAATAAAAGTTAAATAATAGGGGGCGAAATGTCCGTTTTGACATTAAGCAGTGGGCGAATTGTCCGGGGTGCGAAACATCCGGAGGGGAATCGTCCGGGGCAAAACGTCCTACACCCTTCTTGGGGAGCTCAAGCATCATTTGCAGATAAACCTGCAACTCTTAGCATAGTTTACATGTCGTGGCAGCGAAGAGGTTCAACATATTACTGACAGCAATAAGATGGAGATTCCAATCGCCAAGGCATTCACCTCTGAGGAACATTTTCAGTGTCTGGACATATTCTACATATTGTATCCATAGCTTAGCAGTGCACGGTTGTTCAGCCAGTTGTACTTTGTAAGTGTTTACCCTTACGAGAGCTGCTGAGTTTGCAACATCGGAAAGAGCTATCAAGCTGTCCAGCACATTATCATACAACTCCTTGACACTATCTAAATCTTCCCTGTTTATAGATTTCTGTCCACTCCCGACACTACATGAACTTCTCGGAGCAGCATCAGGTTCAGCCATTTCTTATCAACTAACCTCAATTGTTTACTACAGGCTTGAACTACAGTGGAAGAACCTAACTCGGATAAAATACTGTCTATTTTAATCTTTCCCAAGATTTGGGAAAGAAAAGTGGTGTAAAAACACCATGAAAAAATAAGCCAAAACTGGGTCGAGTGCCATAAACAATTTCGGTAGGTATAATAAGAAAGGAAATTTACTATAAAATTTATACTTCTGAGCTAGTAAGGGATGTGCACGGGTGTTATGGACTGTGATGATACACTACACTTTGTATACACTGTGTGTTAGTGGGTAGAAAAAAACTGGATTCACACAAATCCATGTCCTCACGTTTGCAAACGTTGGAATGCTGGTTTTGGAAAATTGATCGAAATTTGCTCTTACACCACCATCAGTATAAATGCTATAAAAAATTTTCCCCAAAGCGGATTTTTGCGGATTTTGGATATGTTCTTCGGGAGACATTCCTCATGAAAATGACACAAAAATCAGCTTGTCCCAAATTTTTTCTGGGTACGACCACTTTACTTGGTTCAATGCCTGTACTACAGTACATACCAGGTACCCTGATTGCCATGCACCAGACTTGGTAAGATAAATTATTAAGGCTAAGACAAGGCAGTATTCATCTTGAAACTGTAACCCATGTTTGTGAGGTGGTTGTTTGTCCTGCTGGATGCAACTTGTTCTGCCATTGCCCTGCGAATGGATAACTCAAGAATTTTTTTGATTTTTTGGTGTTATTAGCTCGCCTGACTTTCAGTCAGGGGAGCTATAGTGATCACTCACCATCTGTCATCCAGCGTCCGTCATCCGTGAACAGTGTGTTTGCATCTTCTCCCAAACCGCTGAACCAATTTAATTGATATTTGAGATAATAGTTTGTTATGACATCGCATTTTGATTTTGTTCAAATCAAGTTGCCTCACGCCTTGATAGTGCCACGCCCAAAAAGTGTGCTTAAATCTTATAAAATCTTCTCATGAACCAGCAGTAGCAGAGACTTGATGTCTGGTGTGCAGCTTCCTTTTGAGGTGTAGACTCAGATTTGTTCAAGAGAAGTTCGAGGAGCTCTATTTGCCTTAGTTATGGGAGGGGCAAAAATTTTTACCCTGCCCAAAATTTCTATATTCCAAACCGAGAGGCAGATTTGAACCAAATTTGATATGAGGGCTTATTGGGTCATAAGTACTTAATTTATGCAAAAAACATTTTTCCTGTTGCCCCATGGAAACTGCAGGAGCTAAAAATAGAAAAAAATTAAAACACCCATATTTCCAAAACTACACGGCACTGAGAATTCTTATTTGGTGTGAAGCTTCCTTAGGACTAACAGAATGGAATGGTCCAAAAAAATTGTTATCGGTTTTATCTTGGGGTACTTTTTTGGGACTTTGAAAAAGTGCAGAGTCAGCATTTTTTAACACTGTGGGTAATGGGAAAAACATTTAAGACTACTTTTCTCCCAAACCACTGCTCCAAAAGCTTTCAGATTTCACATATAACATCTTTGGAAGATTGTTTCACACGTTTATTGAAATCAAATCCCTGGATCCATATTTGGGCTCTCTATGGGAACCCAAATGTTTAAATTAGTGCATTATGAGGAATATTGTTTAAAAATCTTCTTCTTCAGATCTCCCAATCAGAATTTTTTGATATTTGGTATGCAGCATCCTTAGGGAGGTGAGATTCAAGTTTGTTCAAGCCAAGTCCCTGGGTTCATATTTGGGCTCACTATGGGAGCCCGAACTATAACTTAGTTCAAAATGAGGAATTTTCTTTAAAAAATCTTCTTCAGATCCTTCAGTTCGATTGTTTTGATATTTGGTATGCAGCATTCTTGGGGGGGGGGGGGGGGGGGGGGGGGGGGGGAGGGGGGGGTGAAATTCAAGTTTGTTCAAGCCATGTCCCTAGGTTCATATTTGGGCTCACTGTGAGAACTCGAATTGTGACTTAGTTCAAAATGAGGAATTTTCTTTAAAAATCTTCTACAGATCCAGCAGTCAGAATGTTTTGATATTTGGTATGAAGCATCCTTAGGGGGGGGAGGGGGGGAGGGTGAGATTCAAGTTTGTTGAGGCCAAGTCCCTGGGTTCATATTTGGGCTCCCTGTGGGAGCCTGAATTATAACTTAGTTGAATATGAGGAATATTTCTTTAAAAATCTTATTCTTCAGATCCAGCAGTCGGAATGTTTTGATATTTGGTATGCGGCATCCTTAGAGGGTTGAGATTCAAGTTTGTTGAAGCCAAGTCCCTGTGGGAGCCCGAATTATAACTTAGTTCAATACAAGGAATATTTCTTTAAAAATCTTCTTCTTCAGATTCAGCAGTTGGAAATTATTGATATTTGGCATGCAGCATCCTTAGGGGGGTAAGATTCAAGTTTGTTCAAGGCAAGTCCCTGGGTTGATATTTGAGCTCCCTGTGGGAGACCGAATTATAACTTAGTTCAATATGAGGAATATTCTTCAAAAATCTTCTTCACATCCACCAGTCAGAATCTTTTGATATTTGGTATACAGCATCCCACTGGAGGTAAGATTCAAGTTTGTTCAAGCCAAGTCCCTGGGTTCATATTTAGGCTCCCTGTGGGAGCCCGAATTATTACTTAGTTCAATATGAGGAATATTCTTTAAAAATCTTTTTTTTTTACATCCACTGGTCAGAATCTTTGGATATTTGGTATAAGCTTTTCTCAGGAGGGGCAGATGCAACTTGTTGAAATCAATTCCCTGGGTTGATATTTATGCTGCCATATCAGGTGAGTGTCCTCAGACCCCCTGGGGCCTCGTGTTTTGTTTTTTGTTTGTTTTTGGTGGGGGGGGGGGGGGGGGGGGGGGTGGGGACACCCTCCTCCACTCCCAGGATTTATGCCCCTGACTTCTGCCATACTGAAACCTAAACCCACACCCCTAGCACATTACCAGTTTTTTTTCACACTTAGTCGCGCTCAGCGCAGGTAAATCAGGGTGGCACAGAATCTAAGAGAGATCATTTTATTATCCACCTTCAAGCATCTGGGAGCATGGTGGCTGAGTTGTTAGAGCTTTGAACTTCAAATGCCAGCTTCTGCCTGTCAAAAGTGCCATTTAGCCCCAATAAATAAATAATAAATAAATAAATGAATAAAAAACCTTCAAACATCTAATATCATTCAATGATGATATGTACATGTACCATGTTAGTGATATACAAAATCCTATGATATCACTGATGGTATTGAGGGCACAAATCAAACTCTGACCTCTTTACTGAATAATGCTGTGTGGTATTGTTATTTTTCAGGAAAATACCTTGGTTTTGATATGGTATTCGGTACGTGCACAGAACACTGAAAGTAGTCTCAAACTGACCCAATTTCCCAACATGCAACCATATAGTAACTTAATAGGTTCCGCGCTGACATCTCATGAACTTGATGAGTTAATTCAACTGTGATAACTGATTAGTCTAGCAAGTTATCTAATGAATCACTCGATTCAGTGTGAACCAACTCACTGAATCGAGTGTTTCATTACATAACTTGCTAAGCTAATCAGTTGGCCTCCATGTCCTTTGTACCATGCCCTCCCCAAGTCAAGTTGTATAAATAAGTAATATTTTCATTTCCTGCTTTTACTCTTAAAGCTTCAGATTCATTTTTAGCTTACCTTGACAAGGTCAAGCAAATCTATTGTCATTCCATGTGGAAATGTCTGCAAGTCTGTTAAGTCTATATGTCAGCTCACAGTTCTTTTCTAATCATCATCATACTTCACATGCATGATCAGATTCATGCCTAGATGAGATCATCCCATTATGGTCATTGTCGGCTGCCCACAATGGCTGCCACAGCAGCCATCTTGGATTTCTTCAGCACAGACTACAGGTCACATTTAACTCTTAACCAGCTGAGTATTTTCAAGATATTTTTCATTAAATCTAGTCATGGCTGCTGTGAAGCAGCCATGACTAGATTTGATAAAAAAATCCTTTTAATTTAAAGGGAGATAATTTGATTAAATATTATATTTGCTTCAGTGACAAGAGAAATACTGTTCTGGGCAGGAATAACTGCCAGCAGCATGAAAGGAGTTAAGCTTCAATTTTCTTGAAATAATTGTTCAGGTTCATGTGTAGATGAGAACATCCCATTATTGTCATGGTCAGCTGCCGTCTTGGATTTCTTCAGCACAGGCTGCAGGTTACATTTTTTCATCAAATTTCATTGAACCCCGGCAAGGTGATTCAGTGTTATGAGGAGATGAGAACGTTATATTTTGGTCCCGGCTGGCTCCCCACAATGGATGCCACAGCAGCTGTCTGCATTTCTTCAGCACAGCCTGCTGGTCACATGCATCAGTTTTATTGAAACTCGGCAGGGTGACTTCATAAGATGAGTAGATGACAACAACAACCTATTCTGGTCACGGATGGTCAAGCACAATGGCCACCATGGCAGCCATCTTGAATTTCTTCAAAACACCCTTCAGGTTGCATTTACATAGCAGTTTCAAGAAAATTGACAGGATGACTCAGTTTTATGAGTAGATGAGATCATGCAAGGTTGGTCATCGTTGACCACACGCAATGGCTACCCCCCTGCAATGGCCACCAAAGCAGCCATCTTGTTTTACTTCATCAGAGCCAACAGGTTGCATTTATCTTCTTATTATACCCCCCGCAAACAAAGTTTGGGGGGGGGGGGGGTATACAGGAATCACCCTGTCCGTCTGTCCGTCCATCCTGCCATCTGTCTGTCCGTCTGTCCGTCTGTCCATCCTTATAAGCGCAACTCCTCCTAAACCATTTGAAGAATTTTCATGAAACTTTACGCAATGGAAGAACTCCATATGAAGATGTGCATGAAGCAATATAATTCCGTTCTGACATTTCCAAGGGGAGATAATCTAACTTATACATTTCAGGCACGGGGTATCACTTTGTGAGCTTGCTCACAGTACCTCTAGTATTATTCTGGTCTTCTTGCTGCTTTTTGCATGTTGATAGACAAGTCACCAGTACTTGGCCATCTTTGTTTTTCAGGTTATTGGGGCATTGGATGTGTCGCTGTGTTTTCAAAGTGGATCACAATCATATTTCAAGCATGGTATGACCTATGGACCAGGAACCAACACCAAATGAGCCGAAACGTAATATTGGTTCAAAATATGGTTCAAAGTCACCAAGGTCACCCAGGGGTCATTGAGTGCATTTTCCAGTATTGCTGAAAATCACATTTTATTATCCCCTTATTCATTCTTGAAGTTAAGTGGGGAAGGGACCAAAAATTTTGAAGCTAGGTCATGCTCATATCTCAAGCATGGTATAACTTGATGAGTTAATTCAACTGTGATAACTGATTAGTCTAGCAAGTTATCTAATGAATTACTTGATTCAGTGTGAACCATCACACTGAATCGAGTGTTTCATTAAATAACTTGCTAAGCTAATCAGTTGGCCTGACCTGGGACCAACACCAATTGTGTCGAAACTCGATGTGGGGTTGAAAATATGGTTCAGAGTCTCTGGTCATTCAGCATTCGTTGAGTGCAACCTTTAGTATTGCTGGAAATAACATTTTAGGGACCTATTAATGCATTCTCGGAGTTCATACATGTATTTTTACATCAAAAAGTTGATGGAACACAATATTTTGAAAGTGGGTCACGCTCATATCTGAAGCATGGTATGACCTATGGACCAACCCAAATGAGTAGAAACTCAGTGGAGGTTCAAAATATGGATCAAGGTCACTAAGGTCATCCAGGGGATATTGAATGTACTTTCAGAATTGCTGGAAATCACATTTGATGACCCCCCTCCCCCCCCCCCCCCCCCCCCCCAATACATTCCCCAAATTCATGCATATATTTTCACACTCAGAAAAGTAGGTGGACCAAAACTTTTAAATGTGGGTCATATCTCAAAGCATGCTCAAAGCGTGGTATGACCTTTGGATCTGGAACAACACCAAATGAGTTGAAACTTGATGGATGTTCAAGGTATGGGTCCAGAACACTGAGGTCATTGAGGAGTCATTGTGTGCAGTATTTATAGAATTGCTGGGAATCATATTTGATGAACTACTTATGCATTCCTAAAGGTCATACATGTATCTGTAAACTCAAAAAGTGGGTGGGGTAAACATTTTGAAAGTGGGTCACGTTCATATCTCAACTATGGTTTGACCTATCGACCAATACCAAAGTTGAAACTCAAAGGAGGTTTAAAATATGGTTCATGGTCACTGAGGTCACCCAGGGTTCACTGAGTGCATTTTTAATTATTGCTGGAACCCTCGAATGCATTCCTAATCCCAAAGTTGATGCATGCATTTCATCACCCACAAACATTTTGAAAGCAACTCACTTTCAAAATTTTTGGCCTCCTTCCACATTGTAGAGCATGGTATAATCTAAGGCTAAAAAAACAGAGCCATCAATTTTGAAAGATGGTCATGTGGGTATCTCAATCAAGCCTGAAAATAAGCAGACTGCCATCTGTAAAATGAGGTCCCCAGAGGGTGAATTTGGTGATGCTACCCTGCACAGCAGGGTAGCATCACAAAATTTACCCTCTATGAACCTCAGTCTGAATCAAGGTCTGAAGCCAAAACAGAAAGATGTACCTAGAGGATAAATTGGCCCACTGTATGGGGTAGCATCAGCAAATTCACCCTCTGGGAACCCCATTTTGCAAATGACAGGTTACTTATATTCAGGCTTGATCTCAAGCATAGCATGACATTATCAACTTGAAACCTTTGAAAATAAAGTTGAAACTCATTGAAGGTTCAAAATATGTGCCAAAGGTTTTCCATGTCAGTCTGTGGTTATTAACTGCATATTGCAGGGATCTTGGTAATCACAATTTAGACCCTTTTTAAAGTTTTTTTTTATTTCTGATAGATAACAAAACATCAATAAGTATGTCACAATTTATTTGAATACAACATTAGTAAGATAATTACAACTTATATCCCATAAATGCACCATAAAGTCAAGGTAAGCCATAGTGTCATTGACACTTTCATTTTGATAATAACTGTTGTATATATATTATGCAGCTACTTAATAGTGTTTCTACATCATTTTTGGCTGCCTGCACAGGCAGCCATCAGTGATGCAAAAACATTGTCAAGATAATTGCAGTCTACCGAAAGAGTTTTTATGGAAGAATATTCTTGGGGCAACTTTTTTCTAAGCAGTATAGAAGCAGTGGTTTGTGGCTGTATAGGGACCCAAGGGTTAAGAACATACATGTAGGTTGTAACCACTCATCCAAATGTGCTCATCGATGGCTGTTAAATGTACAAGTTGATGTACTGGCATGTCAGAATAAAGCCCAAATCTGGGCTTCCAGCACTCTACCCTTTAATGAAAGAACACCAATAATCAGCTGTGATATAGTGTGCTGTTAATATCTACCTTGGCACTAGAAAAGTTAATTTGGAAATACATTTGTAAAAAGTTGAAACAGCTCATGATCACGGTAATAAGTCCCAGCGGCTGGCTGTAATTTCATCTTTTAATTGCTTAGTCTTGGCATGCATGTAATATGCATTTATGCAACCATGCAGAGTGCAGTTATATACTGCCTTTTGTTACAAACATAATACATATTTCCTGGATTGTGTGTTCTCACATTTTTACAACTAGGTGATGAAGTTTAGTTGAAGGTACACGTATATTTTTTTACATATATTTCTTCAGTTTTATCAAATTAACTCTGGGTAAGCTACATGTACTGTTTTTTGTCCATCCATTCTCCATTATGAACACATTACAAGCATGTACAAATTAGAAAAAGTTACCCGAAAAAGGATTACCTCATCTTGATTCAGGCAACCCATTCTCTTGGGCCAGACTTTTTAAACATGGTTAGTACGGTACCTCTGATACGTTTCTCATTATTTGTGTAAAATCTGAGTTGAGAAATCCAGAGTTTTATAGATTATTATTTCTTAGTTCCTTTGAATTAAGCCAGTGTGCTGGAAAGGGATCCCTTTCCAACAGTGCATTATATCTCAGCTTTTAGGCATAAAAAGATTTATCGTCATTATGAAAAAGACCACATTTATGGAATTAACAAATGAAAGCCAAAAGGATGCAGTTTCAAAAGCTGTCCCACTATTTGTCTGAGGTTTCAAGGGATGGAGCAGTTTTTATCACTGCAGTTCCAAACATTTCTGGTCCTGCTGCTCTCATATTTTACAAAAACATCTTTGATATGCTTTCAATCAGGTCAGGTTTCATGTATTGTATTCAGAGGTGAATTAGGACCTCATATTTCTGCATTTAATCTGGTGGGAAAAATGTAATCTCAAAAATCTTTTCTGACATGCTGTTTCTTATCAACCTACCTTACAATTGTTCACTACAGGCTTGCACTGCAGTGGAAGACTCTAACTCGGAAAAAGTACTCTCTATTTTGATCTTTCCCAAGCGATTTGGGAAAGAAAAGTGGTGCAAAGCACCAAGAAAAAATAAGCCAAAACTGGGTCGAGCACCACCGGCGCACACTCAGTAGGTGGCGCTCGACCCAGTAGGGGAATTCTTCTGTTAGAACAAATCCACAGCTTCCGGAAACCAGTGCACAGGCAGTAACTAATGAATCATTATTTTTTCATCCACCTATGTGGCAAGACGTCCATATTTGCTTTAAGAAACTTGTTGATAATGGTTACTTGTGACTGGAATTATAGATCTGAGGATCGTATAATAACAGGAATGTGTTTTATATATTCTCATTATTATTTTCAACCACATTTTTTGGTCCCTGTCGGCCGTCTGGGTTCAGTTGTGTTCCCGCCAGTCCTTTATTTTCTGCCACCTTACTCTCGTTGTTGGGGGTGTTCTACTTTCTACATCTGTTGAGTTCACCTTTTTCTTCTACTGCTCTCACTTCTGTTATGCCCAGGACTGTTCCTTGAGGGCCATACCTTTTGCCCATGCTTGTGGTGCATTCTCGTGGCTGTTCCTCCAGCACCCGGGGGGAGGGGGGGGAGGGGGAATGCTGTTGTTCGGGGCCTCTCGACACGACAACGTCTGGTGAGAGTTATGCTCCCTCCATGGGGGATGTGCAGTCATTTCTGTTCTGTGGTGGATACTGCTGGAGCTGTTGAGTTGTCTGGTGAAGAGATGCCTGGTTCTGGGACTATGGTCCCTCTCCAATCGACATCTGAGGCTGTCACTAGGGTTGTGACTCCTCCTTTGGAGCCGAGCACGGTTGCTCTCTCCCCTTTTCCCCTTTTCCACCAGTTTCAACAGCTCCTGTCATATCTGCTGCTACTGCTGTTCCGTCTGCAACGTCATCGGTCACTGTTTCAGCCAGCCTCGACTTATCCCTGCAGTGGTCTGCAGCGATGTCTGATAGTGTGGACGTGGGGTATCGGCCTCAGCCTTTTATTTCTTCAACTCAGCGAAGTCGGAAGGGTCTGCTGACCAAACCCTCTGCTGTGACCTCTCAGCCATTGAGTATAGCAATTTTATCCCTGCAGGGGTCTGCAGAGATCTCTTGTAGTGTGGACGTGGGGTATTGACCTCAGCCTTCCCTAATTGTTTTCTTCTAAACCATATCGTTTATGCCCCAACCCCGCAAAGGAATGAGCTCACTGAGATCATTTCAGTGATGGGTCATAAGCTCTTTTTTAGTTGGAACTTGCAAAGCTTTGAATTTCTATTTGATGAGAAATCATCACAATGATTCAATTAAATATTTTTCTAGCTGCAATGATTCAGAAATTTGTGAATTGTCAGTATACACTCAAAATCTTTAAGTAGGATTGTCTGATTGGCTCCCCAGGACGTGCCTCGAATCATTTTTAGAAGATTAATTAATATGTTTTGTGGCTTTGGTGGTGATATCATTGGTGTGTTTTTTGAAAGATAAGTTTTGGTCAGTCCTTATGCTAAGGAATTTTGCTTCAGTGCACTCTGGGAGGACTTGTCCAGAAGTTTAAGGTCAAAATCACGTTTTTTTCTTCCTTACGGGTATCATGAAGCCAGTTGCTGATTTCTGGCATTTTGGGAAATAGACATGGGGTGAGGCAAGCATTGTAGAGGGTTCTAAGCCTAGTTATTAGAGAATCTGGGCTTTGTTTTAGGATTTTGTAGCTAATCTCGTCCTCTCCAAGTGAGGAAGAGTTTTTGCACATTTTTATGATATTGATGATTTCGTTGTTAGTGATGAGGGAGACAAAGTCATCATTGTCCCCTACTTTTGGGTCAGTGTCAAAATTAGGGTCGTGGTAAACCTGTTAATGTTTTAAAAGTGATCCAGAATATTTTGGCTTCCCTGACCTCATTGAGGTTAGCTGTGGCTTTTTCCACATTTTTGGACATATTTCATTATGTCTCCCCTTCCCAGAAGGGAGACATATTGTTTTAGTGCATTTTCTTCTTCTTCTTCTTCTTCTTCTTCTCTTCTTCTTCTTCTTCTCATACAAACTTTGTCCGGGCCATAACTTTTTTGTCTTTTGACCTACACCTTAGATACTTGGCATGTGGATGTATCACCATGAGCCGGTGTGCAGTGTACCATAGTGACCTTCATGTGACCTTGACCTTTGACCTGAAGGTCAGATTTATGTGTTTCTTTAAGGGAAACATCACACAAACATTGTCCGGGCCATAACTTTTTTGTCTTTTGACCTACACCTTAGATACTTGGCATGTGGATGTATCACCATGAACCGGTGTGCAGTGTACCATAGTGACCTTCATGTGACCTTGACCTTTGACCTGAAGGTCAGATTTATGCGCTTTTTAAAGGTAAACTGTCTGGACCAGAACTTTTTTGTATTTCGAGTCAGGCTTTAGATATTTGACATGTGGATGTATCACCATGAGCCGGTGTGTAGCGTACCATTGTGACCTTCATGTGACCTTGACCTTTGATCTGAAGGTCAGATTTGTGCTTTTTTCAAGAAAACTTTGTCCGGACCAAAACTTGTTTGTCTTTTGAGCCAGACCTTAGATATTTGGCACGTGGATGTATCACCATGAGCCGGTGTGTCACATACCATTGTGACCTTCATGTGACCTTGACCTCAAGGTAAAATTTATGTACTTCAAATAGGGAGTAATTGTCCAGACCAGAATTTTTTTGTTTTTTTACCTAGGACTTGGTTATTTGACATGTGGATGTGTCACCATGAGACCGCATGTCGTGACCTTCATGTGACCTTGACCTCAAGGTCAAATTTATGTACTTCAAATAGGGAATAATTATCCAGACCAGAACTTTTTTGTTTTTTGACCTAGGACTTAGATATTTGACATGTGGATGTATCGCAATTAGACCGCATGTCACATGTAATCATGACCTTCATGTGACCTTGACCTCAAGGTCAAATTTATGTACTTTAAATAGGGAGTAATTGTCCAGACCAGATTTTTTTTTTTGGACATGTGGATGTGTCACCATGAAACCGCATGTCCGCTACCGTGATGAACTGCATGTGACCTTGACCTCTGACCTCAAAAGGAAGGGGAGACATATGTTTTAGTGTGCTAAAACACTTTCTAGTTTAAGAATGAGTTGAATAGTTCTTGTAAGCCTGTGCATTGGGCTTGGAGTTCAGTTGCATTTGAGGGGGAGCTGTAGGGGAATTTGACATTGATGATATTGCGGTAAAGATCCCAGTTTATTTTTTAAGGTTCCTGTGGAAGGTGGGGGTCTAGGATGTCGGATTGGGATAACGGGTTGCTACTGATGTAAGTTGCAGAGTTGTCATTCATAATCACGCCTAGGTTATGTGTTTTGGTGATTTCGAGTAGGGCTTCACCGTTGGGGCCAGTGTTTTGACAGCCAAAGTATTGATGTTTTAGCATTGAAGTCTCCAGGGAGGATACAGTTTTTGTATTTTCTCAGGAAGAATCCAAAACATTTTCGGAGACAATCTTGCTGGGGTCATTGTAATAACAACCACTTGCGATGTTTTTATTATCGGCTGTGATTTTGGTTGCGATCACCTCAGCATCGAGGTGATCTGTTTTTATAGTTTTGTATTGGATGTTCTGCTTTATTAGTAGAGCAATGCCACCACCTTTGGTGAGCTGTCAGTCGCTTTGAATAATGCTGAATCTGCTGAGAGAGAAGTTTTTATCTTTGCTTAGCCAACTTTCGCAAATACCGACCATGTCTATATGTTTGATGTATCACCTCATTTGGATTTTTTTATTATTAACGCTCCTGGCGTTCCACACGCCTATTTGTAGTTCATCCATGTTTAAGGTTGGTAGAAGGAAAGAATTAATGATAGCAATAAGTAAGGATTGGGTGGATAAAGTTAAGAAAGAAGAGAGTTGTACACAAAATTCAATGTAAAGTAAGATCCAGAGTCGTAAGGGGAGAATCGTCGAATTTGGGAGAAGAGGTCATTCTGGTTTCTGAGCGTCATTGTTTCCCCAGTGAGGAAGCCAAGAGGTTTGGATAGCTGAAGTAAGTTAGATGAAACTTCAGATTTTGTGAAAAGAATAAGAAATAATAAAATTGTAAGAAAATTTTAACAGATCTGAGAACATTTTGTAATTATTTGTTTTGGTTTAATAATGGCGTTATTACTTGGTTAGTTTCATATCGGTTGAAATATCTACCGAAGGTTACTTCATATCAGCCTGAGCTTTTCGGTCAAATGCTGATATGAAGTAACATCAGGCTGATATCTCAGCCGATATGAAATTAACCAAGCAACAACCTCTAATTAATGCAGTGGAGCCCACTTAATTGGATATCTCTTTACTGAATAACCCTTTTAATTAAATACATGTATAATTTCCCAACACAAAACCATTTACCATACCTCCAGTACAAATTTGACCTATAGGTTATAGAGTAAACTCCTGTTAATTGAATAAAAAATATTGTAAGCTGTCAAGAAATTACCCTGACTCTCCTGAGTTTTCCTTTGTTTATAGACCTATTTGGCCTCAGTAAATCCAATACAGGCATTTAATCGATTATATCTTGTTTGACAGAGCTCATGGAGCTCTGTCAAACAAGATATAATAGAATAAATGCTAAGTTTATCTCCAGAATACAGGAAAGTGATACATCCCAATTAATTGAATACTCCTGTTAATTGAATAATTTTCATTGGTAAAGTGGCTATTCAATTAACAGGGTTGTACTGTACTAGTTCTGTTATAGAGCATTGGTATGGAAGAGTCTGATTGTCACTCTATAAACAATAAATTGTAACACACCAAATCTATGTTTACAAAATATTATTTGCTTTTGAATGAAAATAAACCGAATTCAGAAATACAATTTCTTATAGCATTGATCATTTTTCAATAGTGCCCTGATAGTGGCCTTCAGGACTAGGGCATTGGGAAATTTTCAAGCCTCAATAAACAAACAGTCAATTAAATGAATAAGAAAATAAATAAGTTCACTCACAATGCTAGAAACAAAAATCGAGCTCATTTGAATAATGAGTCCTAAGGTATGCATTGGGAGCAAAAACTGAAATTTTGAAGTTAAATATTTTGTAAAAAGTGATGTAAGTAATTTGGTCTTCTTTTTTAGAAAAAGCAGTGTCATAGGAATGAGTTTTACTTGAGTGGGGAGGAGGAGGTGCAGTTGTAAGGTGATAATGGCTGGAAGCCATCATTGACTGCCAAAGGCAGTCATTGGGTAGAGCACACAAGGGTGTCACCTCCAGTAGGCAGGGAAAAGTTTTTAAATTTGGATATTAAACTGGCAGAAGACACTGCATGTAATTGGGTCTGGCAGTTCTTTCCATATTTGGTTCTTAGCCTCCACTCTCCTGTTTGTGTTTAGGAGGGGCCAGGGTCCCCTGTCTCCCCTCTTCTATAACTTGAAGTAAAGAGTTAAACAGGTGCTTCGCCATTGAGGTGACAATGTCAGTATAATGAGATCTGGATGGAGTCCATGAAAAAGGTCATCAGTCTCTATAGAGATTATTGTGAAGTTATAAAGGAATGTGTATAGCCTGGAGATATATAGATAATAACCAGCCAATAATTGAATGCATGTGGGGGATATGCTTACAACAAGCTGTTACTTTAATTGACAGATTTGTTAAAAGGTTGGCAGAAGAGGTGTTTTTTATCAATGGATAGGTAATGGCAAGCAGTTTGCTGTGAGTAATTAGAGATTGTTGGTAACTTTTTGTTGTTTATATTTTCTTCATAGCTACACTGTGTGTGTGTACATGGACTCACAGATTTTCTTCTCGGTGCTTGAACTTTGGTTAACCTTTCATTTATTGTTGCCAATAATTACCAAGCATTCATTTTTTTTCCCCAATACATCCTTAATGAAAATGTTTTTGCAATTGCTTCCTGGGAAATCATGAACAAACTCAGACGCATAAATGACTGATGTAGCCATAGCATGGACAAGTCTGTCAAATTTATTATTAATAATTAATATTATTTAATTTATTGCAGTTTAACCACACTTTCATGCTTTATGTGTTATGTGCTTTATGTCCCAAACAAATTCCCAAATGGAGCCTTCATGATATGAATTTTCCAAATTGCATGGGCCTCTAACCCTTTCCCTCAGAGGGCAGAAATCCCTGTATACATTTTTTGGAAGAAGCCCACACATGCTTTTCATTAATTTCAAGCATCAAAATGTTGCCCATAACCCAACTAGGAATTTAACCAATTCAGTCTTGTTTGACAAATCTTGATGCACTCTGTCAAACAAACTTGGATTTGTCAACTTCATAGTTGCATTATGGGAAAAATTTGTTGCTTGAAATTTTGATATTTTGACCTCCTTGTACAGGGGGTTTTCTCTTCAACTAATCTTGAAAATCAAAATCTCAAACCACACTTAAACCACATAACTCAGTGGACAAACCTGCCCAATGCCATTCACAAAAATCCCCATTTATTTTTTTTTTTTTTTGGTCTTCAAAATATATAGTTTATGGTCATTCTTAATGTGGAGTTATCAGCTGTGTTTTGCAGGCAAGATATGATGGTAGTTTCAGTTAATTTAGAATATTTTCTTAAAGTGTTTTAATAAGATGTGTGTATGACTTGAATATTTGACACTAAGATCTATGATAACATAATAAAAACATTCAGTGCTAAAAAAACTGTTCATCTTCACCTAAATATACAGACCGATTTTTAGCATCTTTGCAATTGAAATATACTCAAATTAATTGGAGTATGCAATTAACATGAATTTGGTGATTTTTCCATATTCTGTTAAATGAGCATTTATTCTATTAAATCTTGTTTGACAGAGCTCAGCTTATGGAACTCTGTCAAACAAGATATAACAGAATAAATGCCTGTATTGGATATACTGAAGCCAAATCGGCCTATAAAGATAGGGAATTTAGTGGTAGTCATGGTAATTCATTGATGTCTTACAACATTTTTATTTATCCCCCCCCCCCCCCAATAATTTTGGGAGAATATAGCTCTGGCACTGTCCGTCTGTCTTTCCATCTATAGATGGAGTTGGTTTCCGCTCTTTAACTAAAATTCCCCTTGGCCAACTGAAACCAAACTTGGCATGTGGGTTAGGTATGATGAGAAGAATCCTATTCATTTTGGGATCATTATGCCAAAGGTCAAGGTCACATTGACAGCAATTTAATTTTTTATCAGAGTTGGTTTCAGCTGTGTAATTATAATTCTGCTTGACTGACTGATTCCAAACTTGGCATGTGGGTTAGGCATGATGAGAGGAAGAACCCTATTTATTTTGAGGTCATTGTGCTGAAAGTTAAGGTCACAGTGACCTTGAACTTAAACATTTACCAGAGTTGACTTCTCTAATCAAAATATTTTGATGCCTGATTGAAACTAGACTTGGCTTATGGTTTGAGCATGATAAAGGAAGAACCCTATTTACTTTGGTGTTAATGTGTTGAAGGTAAAGGTCACATTGACCTTGAACTTAAAGTTTTATCGGTCTGAGTGGGTTTCCGCTCTCTAATTAAAATGTTGTTTACCTGATCGAAACCAAACTTGGCATGTAGATTGGCCAAATTGAGAGGAAGAACCCTATGTATTTTTAGGTCAATGTGCCAAAGGTCAAGTTCACAGTGACCTTGAAATTAAAATTTTATCAGTCACAGCTGGTTTCGGATCTCTTAATTATTGAAATTATGTATTCCCAATCAAAACTTCACATGTGGGTTGAGCACGATGAGAGGAAGAACCCTACATATTTTTAGGTAATTGTGCCAAAGGTCAAGGTCACAGTGACCTTGAACTTAGAATTTTATCAGTCCCGATCAAAACCAAATTTGACATGTGTATCAGGCATGATGAGATGTAGAACCCTATATATTTCTTAGGTCATTGTGCCAAAAGGTCAAGGTCACAGTGACCTTGAAATTAAAATTTATCAGTAAGGGCTGGTTTCCACACTCTAATTGCAATTATGCATTCCTGAGAGAAACCTAACTTGGCATGTGGGTTGGGCATGATGAGAGGAAAAACTCTATTTATTTTGAGGTCATTGTGCCAAAGGTCAATGTCACAGTGACCTTCAGCTTGAAAATTGTTTCCAGGGTTTTAAAATTTTTACATGGTTGCTTTCTGCTCTCCAACAATTAAAATTCTACTTAACTGTGGTTTGTTACCACTCTCTTTTTTTGCATTTTTGCCTAACCAATCATAAGGAAACTTGATGATTAGGTTGCTTATGTGAAGAGGATAAAACCTGTTCATTTTGGGCTGGTTGTGCCAGGGAACAAGGTTACAATGACTTTAAAAGTAGAAATTTAGTTTCTTGTGTCAGTTAGTTTCATTTAGTTAGTTTACTGTGTCAGGGGACAAAGTCCCAGTGACTTGAAGGAGAAATTTAGTTCCCTAGCTAAAATTGTCTAACTGATATGCTTTTAGCTAATCTCAGGTCCACTCATATTTATAAATGATGATACTTGTCCCGATTTATCTAATCTCAGGTCCACTCATGTTCATAAATTTATACTTGTTCTGTTTTAATAAGATGTGTGTATGACTTGAATATTTGACACTAAGATCTATGATAACATAATAAAAACATTCAGTGCTAAAAAAACTGTTCATCTTCACCTAAATATACAGACCGATTGGACCACAGACTACAAAGATATCTCTATCAGTTCCCATCAAATACAGATAATTTTATCTGTATTATTTGAGTAAATACTAACAACAGTGGCTGTGTTCATTTAATGTTATATATTACCCAGGTTACTGCATCAGGGTGATATTTCAAGGGGATTGGCCACCCCTGGCAGCTGCCTCCAGTTTATTTAGTTTGCTCTATAACCTATTTGCATTTACAAGTCAGATTTGCATTGAAGATATGGTAAATGGGTTGGTGTTTAGAAATTATATTCAGTCAACAGGGTTATTCAAATTGTAGATAGGAGACGGCTTAAAATAAGCTCAGGCTTGCTGCCGAATCCTGTCAATATCTCAATTTTCCATTATTCAATTATGCTTAACTTGTATTGATGTTCCTATTATTAAGTTGTATATCTCCTTATTGTATATGTTTTGCATGTGTTTATTTTTTACTCTTTGAATAAATACTGTTTAAACTAAATTGTAGATATATAATTAACTGGTTTAGTGCTAAAAGCGACTATCATGGCTCTGTTGAAAAGTGCTGAAAAGCCACTTTATTGCCTTTACACAGTATGCATTAGCTTGTTTTGCTTCGATAAAATTTTGTTATACCCCCACAAAACAAAGTTTAGGAGGGGGGTGGTGGATATAGGAGTCAACTTGTCTGTCGTTGTCGGTCCGTTGCACATGTAAACTTGTGGAGCGAATTACTTCCACAATTTTAGCTGCATTTTCATGAAACTTCACAAAAATGATCAACATGATGAGGGGAAGTGCGCGACATAATATTTTTCCCACTCAGTTTCAAGATGGCCAACTGATGGCCATATTGGATTTTGTTTTTTACTAAACTTGTGGAGTGAACTACTTCCACAGTTTTAGCTGCATTTTCATGAAATTTCACAAAAACTATCAATCAACATGATGAGGGGAAGTGCGTGACATAATATTTTCCCCGCTCAGTTTCAAGATGGCCAACTGGTGGCCATATTGGATTTTTTTTTACTTAGAAAAATTGAATGCCCTTTTTCAGTCACCCACACTAGGTGGTATGACACGGTGGGGGTATACCGGGCAACAGACCATCTCTAGTTACAATTTATTGGAGAGTGCCAACAGGTACTCGCCAATAAATGGTAATAAAACAATTATTTGTGAACAACATCTTGCTAAACTATGGCTCCCCCTGTTGGTAGCATGACATCTTTGAAAAAAATACCTTTGTTACAAATCACATTTGAAAAATAAAATAATTTATCACTCGACCAGTTAAGTGGTTCACTCTGTATGGAGCAAAGGGTGGAACCCTACAAGTTGCCATTTTGTGAAATCAGGGCTGAATCATTGTACGTACTTCATCACTTTATATTTGGAATTGATTTGCATGCTGATACAAAAAGTTGGCACTGAAAGAGTTTCGTGTTGGATATTAAGTTCAGACTACATGAACTTGAATATTCTTTTGGGATATTTGTTGTCACAAAATGACATGCTTGGTTGTTCTTCCAAAATTTTGATATACCACCTGCCCTTGTACTGTTATATAATTTAAATAGCTTTGTGGTGATAAAATCTTCATTTCTTCAAAAGGCAAGGAAGACTGCTTTCTGTAATTTAATTATGATGAGGTACATTGTTAAGGGTAGCCTTTGGATATTTATTTTTAATTTTGCATGCTTTTACTGAGGTCATCTGTAAATGAACCATTGCAAAATTCAGAAAAATGACTAAATTGTGAAACCTGAATATTTTTTTTCTCCACTGCTGAGTTTTACTCAGCCAACAATCCCTCTTGGAATTCCAGGAAGATATTCAGTGCTTTTGTGGAGTGGAGTTTTACTCGGCCAACAATCCCCCTTGGAATTCCAGGAAGATATTCAGTGCTTGTGTATTGTGACAGACAAGTTCTGATTTACCAGTGTGATAACACCTTCTTATCAGAATCCTGGAAATGTTCAAATCCTTGTTGAATGAATATTTCTATCAATTGACTATTTTTCATTAGCAGGATTCCACTATATCTAATCCTTAGTTTGTCTCTGTTTCAGAGATCACGTCATGTACATGCACATGTTGTTGTGAAATTCTTTTTATAGCAGTGAATACAAATTTGAAAAAATTCATTTTTCTGGTTTGAGAAAATAGTTTTGAACTCTTGTGTTTCACAGCTTGATAATTTCAAAGTGTAAAATTACTTGAACTGAAAGCTGTTGAATTGCTATTGGAGTGAATTTTTCCCAACAATTTAATCTCTTAGTTGATATAATTAGCAGGGTAATACAATTGAAATTAGTTCGTAATTTTTTTTAAAAATTCACATCATATTATTAAATCAGTCTGTCAGTTTTACTATGATACTTCATTGGGTACACCTCAGTAGGTGGTTTGCCTTAAATAGTACTAAAAGTTTTTCCCACAGTTGTTGTAAAGTTTTGTGTGTCCATTTGATGTCCTGTTAACAGTTGGTATAAGTATGATATTTGTATACATGTATATAACTATATTTACTGTCTCATTGAGGGTATGTTTGAAGGTCAGCTTCTGAAAATTTCAGAACACTTCAAGAAAGCAAGAATAGCATCATATTAACTCTTTCAACACTGGTTGTATCTTCCATGCTAATTAAATGGCAGAAATTCGAAGAGTCCGTATCCATTATTTGGGGGTAGTGCAATTAATATTTTCAGTGTGCAGCCTTCAGGCTGCACACTGAAAATATTAATTGTTCTACCACACACATTCATTTAGTGGCCATCCTACTTAATGAAATTATGACGCATCGTGTTCCTGGACCGGAAAAGTGACCTCTCATGTTGAAAGAGTTAAGGCAGGTTTGAAATGTGGAAAACCTTAGAGTGGAATTAAAGATTTATGTTAAAGTGTCATTCCAAGTTTACTCACCCTTCAGTGTCTTGCTGAGATATTGTGTACAGGCAGACAGACAGACAGGTGATTCTGATCACTGTACTCTCACTTCTAATATTTCACAGGGGTGGTGATAGACTTGTATTGTGCTTTTGTCAATGGAAATTGCATTTCTTAAAGTTCATGCCAGATGCAGAATCAATTCTTACAAATGATTCTTGCAAGGAAAGGAATGAGAATCAACTTTGATTCTCACAAAATGTTCATTTGATTCTTTGCACTGATTCTGAGAGTACATGTATCCTTAAGACATGGAGAATTATGCCAGTTTTAAACTTCCTAATAATATTAGGTAACTCTTTGACTTTTCACTGTTGTCTAATGAAGTCTTCCCCTGTGAAATTTTTATAAACAGTTCATGAATTGTTCATAAATTGTCCATGAACAGTTAGTTGTTCATGAACTGTTCCTGAAATGTTCCTGACTAGTTCATGCACAGTTCGTGAACATTAAATCGCAGGTTTGTTCATGAAATTGTTCCTCAACTGTTCCTGAACTAAAGTTCATGAACAGTCCTTGAATTAAAATGTTCATGAACTGTTCATGAACCCTTGTTCATGAAATGTTCAACACTTTATGAACTGTTCAGGAACAGTTCTGGAACTGTTCCTGAACAGTTCAGAGAGCTAAATTCTATGAATTGTTCTTGAATGCTTGTCAGTTAGTTGTTCATGAATTTAACAAAGTTCAAATTGGGAATTTATTTATTTATTTATTTATCATTATACATTATATTCAGTATCAGATGAGCTGGATGAGCCAGTATAACTGTTTAATGGTTGTATAACCCATATTAGGTACCCCATGATACCCCGAGTGTCTTTTTATTGGTTCTTTAATGGCATGGACAGACATGAAGTCAATTTTCATGTACCGGTACAATTTTTCAAAAAATAATACCAAAAAACAAAATTTGCAATCACCCAGAAAAAATTTGATTTTGGCCTCTCTGACCATCCACCCACCCCGGCATCCGAGCTGAGTGTATTAAATTTTTTTGTATATATCAGTTTTCAGTTCTTAAATAATTTACAGTTGGAGAGTTCTGTTATACCCTTGTCAGTACTACCAAAAAATATTCCATCGTAACCAACAAACCTCATATTTATTTTTTTTAAAAGAGTTTAGCCCTCATGGGACTACATGTACTTCCACGTTTGGTGAGTTTTCTTGTCTAACATGCAGAACATATTCAAACAAGCAGGTATTCTTTCATTGGTCTTGCCAATAGAAGTTACAGTACCTTGGCAGTGGTTTCTTGTGAAGTCTTGGCTGCCTACATAATTATGTAGCCAAGACTTCACTAGGCATCACTGCAAAGTCAAGCTGTTTTTAGCTAATGAGTGGGCATAAAATAAGAATTGTCTAGGCCTTTAATTGATTCTGATTCTCGCATAAATTTTAAGCCCATGGATGATGTGTGCAGTCTACTAGTTATGTATCACATGTCTCAATGCAACAAAGTACAAACATCCCTCCAGAGGATTGAAGGTTAATAAAGTTATTAGTTATTAATAAATTCATTTCCTCTATCTAAATTGATTATTATAACCATTATTGTACTATGTTCATCCATTATTAGTGTATTTTCCACCTGTCAACTGATATCTGAGTTTATTTGAGTGGACAGTTAAGAGAAGATAAATTATAGGTAACCGTAATCTGTCATGCCTGACTATGTTTTTCATGAGTCATTGTGTGTCTAAATGTCGCATAAAATCATGATACTAAGGAGGCCTATTATATCTCACCTATGAATAATGGTTTGTCTATAGCAAATAAGGGGCTCCATATTCAATAAAGTGTTTTATTAAAGTGTGCAGCTGTCATATGTTTGTTGGAGGTGATCTTTTTATGTCTATCCTTGCAGTCATTTGAGGTTTGTGTATTTATTGTGTTTTGTTTTGTTCATTCAGTAGAGCAGTAGGTATGGCACAACAATAACTGCATGTAAGTGTCAGATGGGTTTGTTGTAATTTATTGAATTGGTGTTTTATGTCATGTTAAGAAGGTAGTGAGAATAAGCTATAGGTTATATCCGTGTACCTGTAATGAATCATGTCAGCATCATGTACATTTTAACACTTTGAGCACTGCTATACCCATGGAATCTTGGGGAGAGGAGCTGTGCTTGTCTACTGTGGTAAACAAGTTCTGCTTTAAACAAGCTATTAATTGAAAATAGAATATGTTTTCATTTTTGCAATTCAGTAAAAAAAAACTTTCCACAATCCTTTCCAATAAAGGGTCATAAGCTGAGTTTAAATGCTTTTTATGTGTACCCATACTATGTATGGTACATGTAATGCCGGCATCTGGGGTGACCATCCGTCGTTCGTCCATCCTTTGTCCATCCGTCTGTCCGTCCATCTGTTCCTCCGGCATCCGTATCCATTTCTTTGGCATTCGATAACTTGAAAAATATTGCTTGGATTGTCAAGTTACTTTATATTTGTGTTCAGGTTACTGATGTGCCGATCTGTATAGTTTTTGGTGTAAATCGGATAATTTGATCCTGAGATATTAACCCTTTATCCTTCAAATTGAAAATTCCTCCAATCCCTTTGGCATTCGATAACTTGAAAAATATTGCTTGGATTGTCTAGTTACTTTATATTTGTGTTCAGGTTACTGATTTGCCGAGCTGTATAGTTTTTGGTGCAAATCTTCCGATTTGATCCCGAGATATTAACCCTTTATCCTTCAAATTGAAAATTCCTCCAATCCCTTTGGCATTCGATCACTTGAAAAATATTGCTTGGATTGTCAAGTTACTTTATATTTGTGTTCAGGTTACTGATGTGCTGAGCTGTATAGTTTTTGGTGTAAAACTGTCATTTTGATCCTGAGATATTAACCCTTCATCCTTCAAATTGAAAATTTCTCCAATCCCTTTGGCATTCGATAACTTGGAAAATATTGCTTGGATTGTCAAGTTACTTTATATTTGTGTTCAGGTTACTGATGTGCCAAGCTGTATAGTTTTTGGTGTAAATCTGATAATTTGATCCCGAGATATTAACCCTTCATCCTTCAAATTGAAAATTCCTCCAATCCCTTTTGCATTCGATAACTTGAAAAATATTGCTTGGATTGTCAAGTTACTTTATATTTGTGTTCAGGTTACTGATGTGCCGAGCTGTATAGTTTTTGGTGTAAATCAGATAATTTGATCCTGAGATATTAACCCTTTATCCTTCAAATTAAAAATTCCTCCAATCCCTTTGGCATTCGATAACCTGAAAATATTGCTTGGATTGTCTAGTTACTTTATATTTGTGTTCAGGTTACCGATGTGCCGAGCTGTATAGTTTTTGGTGTAAATCTGATGATTTGATCCCGAGATATTAACCCTTTATCCTTCAAATTGGAATTAACCCTTTATCCTTCAAATTGAAAATTCCTCCAGTCCCTTTGGCATTCGATAACTTGAAAAATATTGCTTGCATTGTCAAGTTACTTTATATTTGTGTTCAGGTTACTGATGTGCTGAGCTGTATAGTTTTTGGTGTAAAACTGTCATTTTGATCCTGAGATATTAACCCTTCATCCTTCAAATTGAAAATTTCTCCAATCCCTTTGGCATTCGATAACTTGGAAAATATTGCTTGGATTGTCAAGTTACTTTATATTTGTTTTCAGGTTACTGATGTGCCAAGCTGTATAGTTTTTGGTGTAAATCTGAAAATTTGATCCCGAGATATTAACCCTTTATCCTTCAAATTGAAAATTCCTCCAATCCCTTTGGCATTCGATAACTTGGAAAATATTGCTTGGATTGTCAAGTTACTTTATAATTGTGTTCAGGTTACTGATGTGCCGAGCTGTATAGTTTTTGGTGTAAATCTGATAATTTGATCCCGAGATATTAACCCTTTATCCTTCAAATTGAAAATTCCTCCAATCCCTTTGGCATTCGATAGCTTGAAAAATATTACTTGGATTGTCAAGTTACTTTATATTTGTGTTCAGGTTACTGATGTGCCTAGCTGTATAGTTTTTGGTGTAAATCAGATAATTTGATCCTGAGATATTAACCCTTTATCCTTCAAATTGAAAATTCCTCCAATCCCTTTGGCATTCGATAACTTGGAAAATATTGCTTGGATTGTCTAGTTACTTTATATTTGTGTTCAGGTTACTGATGTGCCGAGCTGTATAGTTTTTGGTGTAAATCTGATGATTTGATCCCGAGATATTAACCCTTTATCCTTCAAATTGAAAATTCCTCCAATCCCTTTGGCATTCGATAACTTTAAAAATATTACTTGGATTGTCAAGTTACTTTATATTTGTGTTCAGGTTACTGATGTGCCGAGCTGTATAGTTTTTTGTGTAAATCTGTTATTTTGATCCTGAGATATTAACACTTTATCCTTCAAATTGAAAATTCATCCAATCCCTTTGGTATTCGATAACTTGAAAAATATTGCTTGGATTGTCAAGTTACTTTATATTTGTGTTCAGGTTACTGATGTGCCGAGCTGTATAGTTTTTGGTGTAACTGATAATTTAATCCTGAGATATTGACCCTTTATCCTTCAAATTGAAAATTCCTCCATTCCCTTTGGCATTCGATAACTTGAAAAATATTGCTTGGATTGTCAAGTTACTTTATATTTGTGTTCAGGTTACTGATGTGCTGAGCTGTATAGTTTTTGGTGTAAAACTGTCATTTTGATCCTGAGATATTAACCCTTCATCCTTCAAATTGAAAATTTCTCCAATCCCTTTGGCATTCGATAACTTGGAAAATATTGCTTGGATTGTCAAGTTACTTTATATTTGTGTTCAGGTTACTGATGTGCCAAGCTGTATAGTTTTTGGTGTAAATCTGATAATTTGATCCCGAGATATTAACCCTTCATCCTTCAAATTGAAAATTCCTCCAATCCCTTTTGCATTCGATAACTTGAAAAATATAAGCTGTATAGTTTTTGGTGTAAATCTGTTATTTTGATCCTGAGATATCAACCCTTTATCCTTCAAATTGAAAATTCCTCCAGTGCCTTTGGCATGAGATAACTCAGAAAATATCAATCCGATTGTCATGTTAATTTATATATTTATTCAGGTTACTTATGTGCTGTGCTGTATAGTTTTTTATGTAAATCTGATTATTTTCTCCGGAGATATTAACCCTTTATCCATCAAATTAGACACTCCTCCAATCCATTTCTTTATGTACCCATACCTTGTATGGTGTACATAATGTCAGCATCCGTGGTGGCCCTCAGTCATACAGCTTTCTACTAGTTGCGCGTATGGGTACACATCTGACGATTTCATCGGCCTATTTTTGAGAATATTATATTACTTGGTGGTTTTTGCCATTACATTGAGTAAAGAGTTGCCTGAGATGAGATTTAAATGGAGGCAGTATGAATACAGTGATATTTATTACTCCATTAATAAAGGATATTTTTTTACAACCGGAAAGTGTGAATAACCCTGTGCAATGCACAGGGTTAGTCACACTTTCAGGTTATAAAAGAATGGTAATGGCCATATAACACAGTACTACATGAATATGTATATGCATTAAGGCTCATTGCATTGATGTTGCCCACCACCAGAAGTTGTGTCATGAATAAGGTTGGAATGCCTGTCTACAAGGTCAAGGTCACAGACTTAGTTCAAGTTCATGTACCCATATCCAAATATATACAAGTCGTGTTCGGCTTAGAACTTTTGATGACCTCAAGGTCACAGACTTAGTTCAAGTTTTCATACCCATATCCAGATACACAAATCGTGTCCGACTCAGAACTTTTGATGGCCTGGAAGGATATTAATGATACTTGGTATTAATGTTGACCACCACCAGAGGATGGGTCTCGAGTATGGTTGGACTGCTTGCCTACAAGGTCAAGGCCACAGACTTACTTCAATTTCACATAAACATATACAAATATACACAAGTCGTGTCTGGCTTAGAACTTTTGTTAGCCTTGAAGGATATTAATGCTGCTTGGTATTAATGTTGCCCACCATTAGAGGTTTATAAGGTCACAGTCACAGACTCAGTTCATGTTTACATACCCCCAAATCCAAATCCAACTATAAGTCGTTTCCGTCTCAGAACTTTTGATGGCTTTGAAGGATATTAATGATCCTTGGTATTATCATTGCACACTATCAGAGAGTGTGTCACAAGTACATCTATCCATTTCAATAAGGAACAATATTCTTGAATGTTGCCCACCATTAGAGGTTGGTTGGAATGCCTGTTTATAAGGTCACAATCACAGACTCAGTTCATGTTTACATACCACCAAATCCAAATCCAACTATAAGTCGTTTCCGTCTCAAGAACTTTTGATGGCTTTGAAGGATATTAATGATCCTTGGTATTATCATTGCACACTATCAGAGAGTGTGTCACAAGTACATCTATCCATTTCAATAAGGAACAATATCCTTGAAAACCATACTTGAAAAGTTCAATTATATTTTTGTTCATTTTGTTATGAAGTTCAAATATTATCAAAACTCAACTGAGGGTGACTGGTAACCAATGCCTGGAGTGGAAATCCTCTAAAATGGACAACATGAATATAATAAACGATTGGCTGGACTGGTCTTTTTATGCATGTCGTTCTCAATTAGCCATTCTGCAGAAATATGTGACCTTCACCCTCTGCACACTGACGTCGAAGTATCAAAATTTCAAGATGCAAAATTTTCCCATAATGCAACAAGGAATTTCACTAATTCAGTCTTGCTTGACAGAGCTCAATGAGCTCTGTCATATAAGACTGAATTGGTTAAATTCCAAACTGCATTATGGGGAAAATTTGCTAGTTGAAATTTTGATACTTCAATGTCAGTGTGCAGAGGGTTAAACACCATTAAATTAGTAAATAAATAAATCTTTATTCAAAGTCTTGAATGATTTTGTATGACATCTGCTTTAACCCTTTACCCAACGTAACGGCCAAAACCGGCCAGCGCTATTCTCAAAAATCGCCAATTAATTTTCAAAATATTTTCATTTTTTGTCTCAAAAACATAGGTTATGACCCCTCGTTGGAACGAGCTCGTCGAGCTCGTTCCAACGAGGGGTCATAACCTATGTTTTTGAGACAAAAAATGAAAGTATTTAGTTATTCAAGAATTTTTTTTGCAAGTGTCGTCTGCTTTTCATGTTAGGTAAAGGGTTAAACAGAGAGAACTGAATGGAATAGCACAGTCAAGTCTATCTAAGATGATACATGTACTTATAACTAAACAGGTCTATTTAACACTCATTACAATTTAAATACACTCAACTGCTCAACCCTGACATCACAAATATTGCCAATTCAAGGCTCCAATGGAACTTTGAGGACTTTCTAGGCCAAATAGCTTGAGTTGATTGATCGCCAAAAAAAAAAAATCCTTTTACTCATGAAAGTTCTCAAATCTATCTATCTATTGGAATTTAATGACACTTTCAACAGACAGGGTTACCTCGAGTCAAACAGTTTTATGGGTGGAGGAAGCCAGAGTACCTGGTGAGAACCACTGAGCTATGGCGAGCAACTGTCAGCCTCCCCAATGTACTAACTTCACACATGCGGGGTTAGACAGGTGCACCATCGATGTACAGTATGCCTTAGTACACAGTGCCACCGTGCCCCCCCCCCCCCCCCCCCCCCCACATGGGCAATCAGGATTAAGTGCTTTGCCCAAGGACACAAAGCAGTTATCCCTGATGGGGATCGAACCGTGGACCTCTTGGTTTTGAAGTTCAATGGTGTAATCACTGAGCCACCATGCTCCCCGATTTCCAAAAACAGTGTCTCAAAAAGTCATTCTGATGTGATACATGTTTAACATGTTTAACTTCATGCATGCTGCCTGCGGATATCCCTGCCCAGGACAGGAAATCTCTTGACATTTTTTTTACTGGGGCCTAATGACACTTTTGACCAGAGTCACCCACCTTGTGTCGGACAGTTTTATGGGTGGGGAAGCCAGAGTACCCGGAAAGAACCACTAAACAGTGGTGAGCAATTGTCAGACTCTCCAATATACTAATCCCACAGAAGCAGGATTAGCATTGGTTGAAGACAAGTGCACCATCGACATGTAGTACGCCTTAATACACAGTGCCACCATGCCCCCCACATATCTCTTGACTTTGAAATAAGTAAAATTTGAGAATATTTAACCAATTTTTCCCCTTTAAACTATATGCTCTTCTCCACCAATTATTTCTTGAGTCAACTTTTCATGAATGTTTCATCAAATCTTGCCATGTTACATGACCAGAGGTCCTTGTTAAGACTGATGAAGGCAGGGCCTAAAATCCTTTAATTTGGCTATTATTGTTGAAAATACCTTGAATAGCCTTGAATTTTATCAGTCCTTGCCTGCAGGAACCCTATTATGGTATCCAGACAATATCCCCTTAAACAAAATCCCCCACAGAGTGAAATCTCCTTTGGATGAAAAGCCCCAGCAGAACATCCCTTTTGGATAAAATTCCCTCACTTTGATTTTCATCGACAGGCAGCTAAAACAGAATTTTTGTCAAAAAACTGACTCAAACTGGCTCCTATTGCATGTGGAGGTCCATTTACATGATCATCCACATTGGATATGAGCCTTATCAAGTCTAGACTCAGACATGACATTAGACCAAGAATGGGGTCTGAATTTGTTTCAATATAAAAATTTATCATCGTATTCAGGTTTTTAAAACTGCAAATCAGATCACACTGCCATAGGTTTTCAGAGAATTGCCATTGTAAGTTGTAAGCTGTTTGGAGGCTTTGCTTAATATTGATGGGGGAGTTGTTTGAACACTTTCTGGGGTATGATATTCACTTGGTACCTGAATCCAATTTGAATCTGATTGGCGTTTTGTTAGGGCCAACACTTAATGACACAAAAGCTTGGCTTTGATTGCCAGGCTCTTCAACACTCCAAATGAAAAAGTCAGGATCGTCATCACCTTCTGTTTGTGAATGTGTGTTAACTTCATTGACATTAAACTATTGTTTTACACCAGAACAGCACACCGATGCAAAATAGTTCCACTTTCTGCATTTATTACACATTTTCCCCTTTGCTGGGTAGGTTTGGTTTTTTCCATGACCACGACCACAGTTCCAACACTAGGATGCCTGTGAATGTGTGCTGGACTGTTGACCTTTGTTGCAGACATTGACAGTATTACAGTTTGGATTGGCAGATTTAACTTATGTATGCTGTGAGTGTTTTTTTTTCTGACCGACAGAATGAACTTCATGGCGTATTTCCTCATTGAAATTATTCATGGACTTCAACTGTTCTTGAGCATACTGAAAGTTTTGACAAATTTGTATAGCTTTGTCTAGAGTTAATTGAGCACCCTGGTTAACCAATTTTTAGCTTAACTTGACATAGTCAAGATAAGCTATTGCCATCACACGTGCGGAACTCTGTTAGTCTGTTAGTCTGTGAGTCTGTGACATCTGTTCACATTTTCCTTTAGCACGGGCTACACCCCGCAGTTCTTGTCTGATCATCACGAAATTTCATATGCAGGTTTGGGGTCATGTCTAGATGAGAACATCCCCTTTTGGTCGCGATCGGGCAACTGGTATGGCTCCCCGAGCCCAAAACCCGAAAACCATTAGCACAGTCTACAGGTCGTATTTATGAAGGGATTTCATTGTAACTTGGTAGGATGCCTCTGTATAATGCCTAGATGAGAACGTCCCCTTTTGGGCATGATCTATTAACCGTGATGGCTGCCCAAGCCGAAACCCAAAAACTTTTAGCACAGTCTGCAGGTCATGTTTAATGTGGAGGGATTTCATCGTAACCTGGTAGGATGACTCCTTATGATGTCTAGATGAGAATTTCCCCATTTGGGCATGATCTGCCAACCGTGACAACTGTCCGAGCCCGAAACCCGAAAACCTTTAGCACAGTCTACAGGTCATGTTTATTGAAGAATTTCATTGTAAGTTGGTGGGTTGACTTCATACAATGTCTAGATAGAAAGACCCCTTTTGGACGTGATTGGGAAACTGTGACGGCTACAGGAGCCCGAAGCCTGAAAACCTTTAGCACAGTCTAGAGGTCATATTTATGAAGGGATTTCATTGTAACTTGGCAGGATGACTCCAAATAATGTCTAGATGAGAACGTCCCATTTTGATCACGATCATGTAGCCTTGATGGGTGCCCGAGCCCAAAAACCTTTAGCATAGGCAAAAGGTCATATTTATGGAAGGATTTCATTGTAACCTGTTAGGTTGATTCCATATAATGCCTAGATGATGACATCCCCTTTCGGTCGTGATTGGTCAGTTGTGATGGCTACAAGTGCCCGAAGCCCAAAAACCTTGAGCACAGTCTACAGGTCATATTTATGAAGGGATTTCATTTTAACTTCTTAGGATCACTCCAGATGATGCTCAGATGAGATTGTCCCCTATGGTTGCGATCATTCACCCATGATGGCAGCCCAAGCCCGAAGCCTGAAAACCTTTAGCACAGTCTACAGGTCATATTTATGAAGGAATTTCGTTGTAACTTGGTAAGTTAACTTCATATAATGTCTAGATGAGAACGTCCCCTTTTGGACATGATTGGGCAACTGTGACGGCTAAAGGTGCCCGAAGCCCGAAAACCTTTAGCACAGTCTACAGGTCATATTTATGAGGGGATTTCATTGTAACTTGGTAGGATGACTCCAAATAATGTCTAGATGAGAACGTCCCCTTTTGATCGTGATCATTTAGCCTTTATGGATGCCCGAGCCCAAAGACCTTTAGAATAGGTAAAAGGTCATATTTATGGAAGGATTTTATTGTAAGCTATTAGGTTGACTCCATATAATGCCTAGATGATGACATCCCCTTTCGGTCGTGATTGGTCAGTTGTGATGGCTGCAAGTGCCCGAAGCCTGAAAACCTTGAGCACAGTCCACAGGTCATATTTTTGAAGGGATTTCATTGTAACTTCTTAGGATCACTCCAGATGATGCTCAGATGAGATTGTCCCCTATGGTTGCGATCATTCAACCATGATGGCTGCCCGAGCCCGAAGCCCGAAAACCTTTAGCACAGTCTACAGGTAATATTTATGAAGGGATTTCATTGAAACTTGGTAGGTTAACTTCATATAATGTCTAGATGAGAACGTCCCCTTTTGGACATGATTGGGCAACTGTGAAGGCTAAAGGTGCCCGAAGCCCGAAAACCTTTAGCACAGTCTACAGGTTATATTTATGAGGGGATTTCATTGTAACTTGGTAGGATGACTCCAAATAATGTCTAGATGAGAACGTCCCCTTTTGATCACGATCATTCAGCCTTTATGGATGCCCGAGCCCAAAAACCTTTAGCATAGGTAAAAGGTCATATTTATGGAAGGATTTCATTGTAACCTATTAGGTTGACTCCATATAATGCCTAGATGATGACATCCCCTTTTGGTCATGATTGGTCATCTGTGATGGCTACAAGTGCCCGAAGCCCCAAAACCTTGAGCACAGTCTACAGGTCATATTTATGAAGGGATTTCATTGTAACTTTATAGGATCACTGGAGATGTTGCCCAGATGAGATTGTCCCCTTTGGTTGCGATCATTCAACCATGATGGCTGCCCGAGCCCGAAGCCCGAAAACCTTAAGCACAGTCTTCAGATCATATTTATGAAGGGATTTCATTGTAACTTGGTAGGTTGACTTCATATAATGTCTGGATGAGAACATCCCCTTTTGGACATGATTGGGCAACTTTGATGGCTAAAGGTGCCCGAAGCCCGAAAACCTTTAGCACTGTCTACAGGTCATATTTATGAAGGGATTTCATTGTAACTTGGTAGGTTGACTCCAAATAATGTCTAGATGAGAACGTCCCATTTTTGCCGTGATCATTCATCCTTGATGGGTGCCCGAGCCCAAAAACCTTTAGCATAGGCAAAAGGTTAGATTTATAGAAGGTTTTCATTGTAACATTGTTAGGTTGACTCCATATAATGCCTAGATAATGACATCCCCTTTTGGTCGCGATTGGTCAACTGTGATGGCTACAGGTGCCCAAAGCCCGAAAACCGTGAGCACAGTCTACAGGTCATATTTATGAAGGGATTTCATTGTAACTTCACAGGATCACTCCAGATGATGCCCAGATGAGATTGTGATCATTCAACCATGATGGCTGCCCGAGCCCAAAGCCAGAAGCCCGAAAACCTTTAGCACAGTCTTCAGGTCATATTTATGAACGGATTTCAATGTATCTTGGTAGGTTGACGTCATATAATGTCTAGATGAGAACGTCCCCTTTTGGACACGATTGGGCAACTGTGATGGCTTCAGGGGTCCAAAGCCCGAAAACCTTTAACAGTCTACAGGTCATAATTGTGAAGGGATTTTATTGTAGCTTGGTAGGATGACTCCAAATAGTGTCCAGATGAGAACGTCCCCTTTTGTTCACGGTCATTCAGCCTTGATGGCTGCCCAAGCCCAAAAACCTTTAGCATGTCTGTAGGTCATATTTATGGAAGGATTTCATTGTAACTTGTTAGGTTGACACCATATAATGCCTAAATGATGACATCCC
This sequence comes from Pictodentalium vernedei, assembly GCA_031216915.1. Classification (NCBI taxonomy): domain Eukaryota; kingdom Metazoa; phylum Mollusca; class Scaphopoda; order Dentaliida; family Dentaliidae; genus Pictodentalium; species Pictodentalium vernedei. The sequence continues at coordinate 162,068,667 of CM062291.1, read as the reverse complement.
CTTTTGGTCATGGTTGGTCAACTGTGATGGCTGCAGGTGCCTGAAGCCCGAAAATCTTGAGCACAGTCTACAGGTCATATTTATGAAGGGATTTCATTGTAACTTCATAGGATCACTGCAGATGATGTCCTGATGAGAATGTTTCCTTTTGGTTGCGATCATTCAACTATGATGGCTGCCCAAGCCTAAAGCCCGAAAACCTTTAGCACAGTCTTCAGATCATATTTATGAAGGGATTTCATTGTAACTTGGTTGTTTGACTTCATGTAATGTCTAGATGAGAACAGCCCCTTTTGGACACCATTAGGCAACTGTGTAACTTGATAGGATGACTCATTTTGGAATAATTTCACTGTAACTTGGTAACTTTTGTTGATATACGTTAACTGTGAGGGCCACATATATTAACTGTGAGGTCATATTAACCCACCCCGCAGATCTTTAGTACAGTGTACACCTCATATTATTTTTATCATAAACATAGCATACAGGGAACAGAAATGAACATATTCCCAATTATCACAATTCTTGTCTTATTTCATAATCCTTTCATAAACATTGAACATTATCCTTTTCATCAAACACAACACACAAGTTAAGCTACAGTGTCATTGACACTTTCATTTATGAACTTTCATTGATGAAATGCCAAATACAACATGATCTCTGATCATCTCATCATAATCATGAAAGGCACAGTCACATGCAATTATTTTCAAACAGGTGAGGTACTATTCAGTAGAATTGCTACCTTGCATCTGGTTATTAAATTTATATCGTGCAAAAATGGGGTTCATTTGGGTTGTACATATTCTTTGTACTTGTTATAATAAATCTGCAAGCGTTTTGAATGATCTGCAGAAAGTGTCCAGATATTAAATATTTTGAACCTTTGGCGCCATCCCAAAGAAGCAAATAACTGCACTGAGTCTCCTCATCTTTCCTCTTAAGAGGCCCCTTGAACATAAGATCTACATATTGCTGAAATTTATTCCAAATATCTGGAAGGTTCCATGCTTCCTAATCCATACATTGGGGTGACTTACCGGCCAACTCCATCCCATGCTCTGCGCACACACTCATACATTTTCAAATCAAAATCGCATCCAGTCAAAGGAAGTTAACTGCAAGTATTGTCAAGTTAAAATGTTACATCAGGTTCATAGGGTTGAAGAAGATGCTACTACATGTATGCTACATGTAGTAAGTTTTACAATAAACAATAACCTGAAATAATGTTCAATTTTGTCTCTGACACCAAATGTGAATTACAGTTTTACTTTTGTTTGTGTGAGGGGACTGAGAGTGGGACATTTTTGGTTGGTGATTGTGAAAAATGATGCCCAAGTGCCATTAATAAAGAGTCCCATATTCGGCCCCAAAAGACACCGCAAAGAATCCCCACATCAATATATGTATTATAGCTATAGATCAATTAATATTTTCAATTTGCTGTGGTTATCAAAGTGATAAAAAATAAAATAAATATGGTAAAAAAATTAAAAGTACCAGTGACATTTAAAATTATTTGTTTTTAAATTCCTGAAAGTTTATTTAATATCCAAGCTCAAATTCATGGTGCCTTATGATGTCCTCAAAATATGGGCATGTCCCTAAAATTTCACAGTTGACAGGAAAAATTAAATTTGTGATAGAAATATCATCTGGGAAACATAATTTGTTATTATCATACACAAAGGGACATCTTGAACCCTATTCTCCCAAGAAATTGATGTTCAGTTATGAATCTCTTTGTTTCTAATGACCTTGGATATCTGTAACTTTATATCAAAGTGACATTGACCTAATTTGGAGGCATTTCACAAAACCAAGTGCATTTGGCCCAAGTGATTTCAGACTTATTTAAAAATAATTTTCAGACCTCCACCAAGGGAATTTCAAGCCCCTTGCTGTAATTCAAGGACTTTCAGAGTACTGAAAAGTGGGCTGACTTTGGAGGCATTGGACACTTTGGAGAATGGTTGGTTGCATCAATGGATCCAGTGCCACCCCTCCCTCCCCCTTTCAACCGATCTCAGTGTCCCCAAATTCAGTCATTCTGAATGCCTGCTAAATGCTTGTAGGATTTTTGTCAACCTTCAACATTTTTTGTTGGGCCTTTGTCTTCACCCCACTTTGGCCAATGTTTTCTTTTCAAGTGATTAAAAGTAATGAGAGGGCTTATGTTTGATTTATTTATTTGATTTATTGGTTTACTTTATGGTATACATAATACAAAAAAGAAGAATAAATGAATTTATAAAATTAAACAACAAAGAAAAGTATATTCAATAACAAATTGTATGCGAAATGTTAACTTTCTTGCTCCTGAATAACCTTTTATGACAAAAATGTGATATGCCTTACAACAATAAATCCCTATTGAAAAATAGAAGCTTCTGTGCAAATATTATGCTCTAGGAAGTAGATGAGTTCAAGTTAAAATGTTGAGGGCATTCATTTTAATGCTTTTTTATCTTGATGCTCCAAATTGACTGTTAATATTTTGTGACTTCCTTCTTACAATAATCTGTTTTGATGTTGGCAGATTAAAATATCTAGTTCTAAAGTATGAAGAAAGTATTTATAATGTTTGATGTGAAACAAATATTAGTGGGTAAGGGTTGTTTTCAGCAGTCTTCTCAAGTCTAGATACAGTGTTACCTCATACCTAGTACATGTTGAAAAATGAAAGTATGAGAATTTTCTGAAAATTAAAACAAACAGTATGATTTTTTATTCTCCCAGACAAAAGCTTTTCTTTCCCCTCTTTGGAATGAGGTTGACATGTTTGTCCTAATCAGGATTATTAGTATAGTTTTTGAAACAAGTAACACTAGTTGCTATACTTGTTTTCATGACATGCTAGTTGCTATACTTGACATGACATGCTAGTTGCTATACTTGTTGTCATGACATGCTAGTTGCTATACTTGTTGTCATGACATGCTAGTTGCTATACTTGTTGTCATGACATGCTAGTTGCTATACTTGTTGTCATGACATGCTAGTTGCTATACTTGTTGTCATGACACGCTAGTTGCTATACTTGTTGTCATGACATGCTAGTTGCTATACTTGTTGTCATGACATGCTAGTTGCTATATTTGTTGTCATGACAGGAGTGTCGTGATATGGTAATGTCACACCTTGATATGAATCATGGTGTCTCTCTCAGTAGGATAATTGTATTGCAGTTTCCATGTAAAAATTTATTAGAACTTTACAGCTTGGCAGTAGACCAGTTAGAATTTTCAGTGATATATTATATTCAGAAAGATCAGAAATTTAACCAATTCAGTATTGTTTGACAGAGCTCATTGTGCTCTGTCAAACAAGATTGAATTAGTTAAATTCCAAGTTGCATTATCGCAAAAATTTGCAGCTGAAAATTTTGAAATTTCAACATCATTGGGCAAGGAGTTAAGGATAGAGCATAACATTCATTTATTTATTGGTGTTGAAGGTCACATACTTATGCACAATGGCTAATTGTGACCGAGACAGTTTTACGTGTGGAGGAAGCCAGACTACCCGGAGAGAACCACCGAGCATCGACGAGCAACTGTCAGCTCCTCAACATTCTAACTCGGTTCAAGCTCCACTCAAGCAGGGTTTACTGCAGTTGAAGACATGTGCACCACTGACATGCAGTATGCCTTAGTACACATTGTCATCATGCCCCCATGTAGGCAACCAGGATAAAGTGCCTTGCCCATTGGATGCAATGCCGGTCGTCCCAGATGGGGATCAAACTCTGGATCTCTAGCATAGAAGTCCAACAGTCTACCACTGAGCGACCGCTCTCTCTACATAACATTCATGACAACACAAGTATCATGGTATGTATTCTGGAAAAATATGACCATTTGAAAACTTTTTGGTTGTTTTTTTTTGGTGGGGGGTGGGAGGGGTTCTGCTTGTCTGATTCCATCAAGGCACATGAACGTGCTTGTTGCATAATTGTACAACTGAAAATGAGTGGCAAAATGTTCATGTTTAGTTGCTGTACAGCCACATTAAAATTATTAGCTTCCAGTTATTTTCTGTTCAGGAAGACAGTCTGTATTTTATTATTTCTATTGACACTTTAATGCATTTTTTGTCAAAATGGTGATAGTTTGACAGCTAGTAAATGAACATTATGGGTTTTTTTGTGTGTCCCACACTTTTCATCCATTTTGCAATTGAATAGGCATTGACAAATTCTAATGTTCATTTGTTTTTAAATGATGTACAGCACGAAACGGAAGTATGTTGTAGGATACTACAGGAAAATGATTGGCTCCCCAAGGAAATTCCAAAAAGTTTAGCATTGCTTGTTTACTCTGTTAATCCTTTACCCAACTTAACGGCCCAAACCGGCCAGCGCTATTCTCAAAAATCACCAATTAATTTTCATTATTTTTTTTCTCAAAAACATAGATTATGACCTCTCGTTTGAACGAGCTCGTCGAGCTCGTTCCAATGAGGGGTCATAACCTATGTTTTTGAGACAAAAAATGAAAAAAAATTAGTTATTCAAGAATGTTTTTGGCAAGTGTAGTCTGCTTTTCATGTTAGGTAAAGGGTTAAAGAAGTTCTGCTTTCCCAGTAACTACTAATGCCTAGGGTGGAAGTTCTTTAAAGTGGGCTGCGCAGCTAGGTATAAACAATCGGATTGACTTGACTTTATACTTATCTTATTGTCATAGTATAGCTTTACATGTAGATAGATAGATGTTGTTCCACAAAGTGAGCAGCACAGGTATAAACAATTTGCTTAAACTTGACTTGTGGTGTGGCCATGATGTAGATTTAGGTGGATTCTGGAAGTGTCCTTGAACTCCAAGAATTAATCATCATAATAAATAACTCACATTTTTCTTCTGCTGGTAATATCCAACACTCATCACAAATTTCTTAGGATGTTCTCAGGGTGAAAAAGAAAGAAAACCTCCCAAGAAATGCCGTCAAGTGCTGGCTTTATCAAAGGAGGAAAAATTGCATCAGAATTTGGTTGTTTTTAACCTACAGCTTTTTTTCATATGATACTGTGCAGTGACATAGTTTTCATAACAATTACACGGGGATATGCTTGAATACCTACAAATATCAAATTGGCATTATAAATTCACCCAGGTCTGAGTGTTTCATAAATATTGCCCTTTAAACTTTCATGATATTCTTTCAAGTAGTTGCTATATAAGTGCCCTAGACTTGTGTTAGTATGTCGCAATTAGATTACGTTCTAATCTCCAAAAGTTTTGTCTCAAAAACGTAACTTAATGTGGCCCCCTCATTGGAACAAGCTTGTGGAGCTCGTTCTAATGAGGGGTCATAAGTTATGTTTTTAATGCAAAAAGCCTGTTTTTTGTGATCACAGTACTGTTGCTTATGATCCCTCTTTGCTCATTGCATTGCAGAGTGGTGATCAGCTGTGTTTTTGAGGCAAAAAAATGAAAACTAAATAAACTTTGAATAGAGTTCTTTGCAACTAGTGTTGGATAGTTATGGACATTACAGTACCTTAACACTTTACCTAACAAATCATCTGCCTGTGTAATTTACAAATCAAAGATCTCAAAGAGCTCATTCTAACAGTGCTGGAAATGAACAAAATTGACAGGTACTGTTTTAAGCTCCCGTGAAATCAGAGACGGGAGTACATTGCACCCGTAAAATGTTGGTATATGAATTTTGAGGGAATACTTTCATAAAACGCCAGAAACTTTAAATGTATGAGGACTTGCTGAACTATGAGAGTAATTTCCCATTACCCACAGGGTACAGCTTTCTCAAAACAACACTCATTTACATGCCCAAACAGTATATTAGTGTTCCTCAATATTTTTAAACATGTGCATTTTTTAGCTCCCTTAAAATAGAAAATGTGAATGCTGATGAGAGTGATTGCACTGACACCCGTCTCATCTCCAGGACTGATTCTGATGAATGATCACATGATATGGTTTTGTTGACATTTTTGAAAAAATTGAAAGAAAAATGATGAAAATAATAAATTTTAATATTGTGTACATTGAGTAAAGGATTAACCCTTTGACCTCTGATGTCAAAGAATCAGAATTTCATGTATGCAAATTTTCCCACAATGCAACTAGGAGTTCAACCAATTTAATTTTGTTTGACAGAGCTCATTGAGCTCTGTCAAACAAGATTGAATTGGTTAAATTCCTAGTTGCATTATGGGAAAAATCTGCAGGTTGAAGTTTTGATATTTTGACAATGGAGGGCAGGTGGTTAAGATTAATCGAACATAAGGAAAGTAACAAGGATAGTATACAGAAATATTAATCTTCTTATCTAACTATTAATCTCTCTTTACCATGCACTATTACTTATTGATAACATATTACACTTTTGATATTGATATAATAATATTAATCACATCATTTATATCCTATCTAAAGAAAGATTAATTCAGGTAATATACAGTATAAATCATAATTATTTGTTGATTGTTTACTCCTCAGTTTACAAACTCTGCACAAAATCCCATCAAGTGACCCGGAGGTCCATTGGCAGAAACATTGCCTGTGTTTGCTATGAGTAACCAGGAGAACCTGTCATGTTTTGTTGGATGCCATGTGATGTGGCAATTGCATGCAATTCCTATGTGCAATTAAACCTAGATAAGCGCACAGTTCGGGACAGGACTTTTAGTTTTAACTGTAAGCAAGTTCTGCTTTACTGATAAAATACAATCTGGACCCATTGCCTGGGGTAGAAGTCCTCTTATACAGCATAGGTATAAATGTTTGTCTAAACTTGATTGCGGTCATGATATAGCCAAAGATGCTGAATGTGACCTTAAACACCAATAAATAAATATAATGCATGGTATAATTTAACCCTTTAATTAATATAACAGCCAAAATCTTCCTGCGTTATTTGCAAAAATTTTCTTTCAAACTTTACTATTTTTTTCAATTTTTGCCTCAAAAACATTGTTCCAATTGTTGGTGGTAGATACATTTTCCTGGCAAAATATGCAACATTCTAGTTGTGCAAGAAAGCTTTTTTGCAAGTGTCATTTACTTTATTCATTTTAGAACCTATTGTTGAGTGACAACCTCTTAATTTCTGCTAACCATACAAAACCCTTTCCAGACAAACTCAGAATCTCATCAGAGGTCAGACAAGAGCAACCCAGACAAAAACTTTTCGCCTGTCAAAAGCTTCTCTGTCTCTGTGGATGGAAGGCCCTGTTTCATCTCTTCAGCTCTATATTTGTATGTAAACAATGAAAAATAAACAAAAACTACATATGTGAGAAAGCAAGCAATTCATTGGTGGTTCTCTTATCTGGACTCTGAAGAAAAGAAAGTTCAAAAGTTAATTTGTTCAGCTTAATGTTCGTTTGCGCAAAAAATAAATTATTGGAGAATGCTTTTGAGGGACTTGTCCAATAAATAACCGATATGGCTTCAGTTCTTCAGAACTGAAGTTCTTCAAGTACAGTGCTCTTAACCTACCGAGTACCGGTATTTTCTTGAATACATTAAAAATTCTAAAACAAATCATGGATTCTGTGAAACAGCCTTATTTAAATTTATTAAAATCCAGTGAAAATCCTCATCACAAAACTAGTGATACAAGTCTAAAGGAATTTACTTGGATCATATTGGTTGAACTAATTGAATTAACCCTTAAAGGCCTAATTCTGACTTTCATCTCCTTTTACTGAAATAAAAGAAGTGCTCCAACATATGGCCTTTAGGTACACTTGCAAGTTACAATTTAAGTGCCTTGGCAGTAAAAGCAGCCAAGACTTACCATCAAACAACTGCAAATCCACAGGCTGTAGACGGCAAAAGTGCTGTCAGAATATTCTAAAATGTTCAGACTTTCAAAAGTTAAATAAACTACTGTCAGTCAAAAAAGAGTTTTGTGGTTCATTGGTTAGCACATGCAGGGTCGTACATGTTATGGAAAGGTATGGAAAGTCTTGGAAAACAGCAAATTGATTTTCAAGCCCCTGGAAAAGTATATATAATTGGGGTGGGTTTTTGAAAAGTTATGGAAAATGAGAAGATATATGCATCAGGGGGTATTTCTCCTGCCTTATGTGACCATTCAGAAAATATTTGTACTCCTAATTTTTAGGGTTCCCCCAAAATTGTTACTTGAATCATTGGTGTTAGGAGCTTCTTCTCACTTAAAAGCTTGGTGGTTTGTATACATTTTTTGCCACTTTGATAGTGTACATCTGGTGGCCTTGCAGTTGTTTCTAGGCAAGTCTTGGCTGCCTATACTGGCAGCCAAGACTTGCCTAGAAACAACTGTCAAGGTACTTTGAATGTAACTTATAAGATTACCTGTAGCCTCAATGGTCGAGCCTCAGTTTAATTGCAATACAAAGAGATCAGAGTTGAAATTGGGCCATTCAGGGTTAAAAGAGTTGTCAAGGGGAGGGGTGGGGTTGGGGGATAGAATTATATACTGAGTTACATTTAACCTTTGGGATTATGGAAATTTGATGTCAAAATTATGGTAAAGTTATGGAAAACCAAATTAACTAGTCTGTGTGAACCCTGGTGCATGGGTCATTAGATTAAAAGGTTAAAGGTTTGATCCTGTGTCATCTCTGTTGGGTGTTTGGGCAATATACATAATCGCAATTGCCCAAAGGAGACCACAATAGTGCAGTGTGCTAGCCTGTACAGACTGTTAATGATACACTTGCATCAACCATTGCTAACACTAGTAGCCAGATTGGTAATTTGGAATGTCTTACAAAAAGGTGCTCCACCTACTCAGTGGTTTTCTCCAGTTACTCTGGCTTTATTCATCCATAAAACTGTTTGACATGATATGATTCTGGCTGTTGGAAGAGATATTAAATCTCAAACAATCTGGAGAGAAAAGCTGTTGTAATGTTTTGAAATATTCACCGACAGCATGAAAAGAGTTAATGCTATATGTTAGGCACATAATCCTTTTCCAAATAACAAAGGCATTTAATTTATCATTGGGGACAGTTAAAGCCTGGATATAATCTATTTGCCAGTTTATTAATGAATTATTCAGGGTATTATGCTCAGACTGTATGTTGTAACCTGACAAGAAAAAAAGTTAAACTTTGTTGGCCAGAAGGTGTAAAACTCTATGCAGGTTATGTTTTATCTGGGTCATGTTTTGGGTCATGTTTGATAAACCTCTTAGTTGCTGTTGAAAATCCATTCCCCTCACATTACATCTCTTAGATTTAAGAAGGAACCATCTTATGAAGTTTATGCACCCTGCTAGTAGGTAATGACTTAGCACTATGTAGCTGTTTTGTTTAGGGTTTGTATATAGAAATGTTTTTTTTCTCCTCTTCTTTTTTTCCAACCATGCCCCCTGTGTGAGTTAGATTCATTCACCTCCAATTTACTCAGCAGTTTAACAAGTATTATATTTTTACGGTACCATGAGAAATAAGTTGTGGGATATAACCAAGACATCATTTCTTACTCCTTTTCTTTCTTTGATAAAATCAACTCCCTGATATTTATTCTTGAAAACATCTCTTAATCTTTTAGAATCAGTATGGGAAGAATTTGTAAGCAGAAAATGATCTTTGAAATTCCAGTCTTTTGAAAATGCTTGATATATGGAATTTCTTGGAAAAATTAAGGGAAGTTTTTAAAATTAAACTAAAGTAATTGTTTAGTTCAATTTTACTTTATTTTATTTTTTTTTATTGGGGTTTAACAACATTTTTGACAGTCAGAGTGATCTTGTGTCGGACAGTTTTACAGATGGAGGAAGTCGGAGTACCCGGAGAGAACCATTGAGCACCGGTGAGCAACTCTCAGACTCCCCAATGTACTAACTCCACACAAGCCGGGTTAGCATTGGTTGAAGACAAGTGCTCCATCAACATGCAGTATGCCTTAGTACCCAGCACCACCTTCCCCCCAATTTGATTGAAATGTGTTGTTATAATCAGTGTGTTTTGGGCTTTGTTTTTTTTTATCTGCAGAATTAATGCCTGTTTTTGACATTGATGTTTGATAAGCTCTCTGAGAGAGCTTCACAAGGATCATTGTTAGGTGCAGGTATTAACTCCTTGCATGTTGCTGCCCAAGACAGGAAATATCTTACCATTAAAATAAGCAAAATTTGCGGATATTTAATGAGATTTTCCCCTGTAAATTGTATAGACTTTAGACCCATGGTTTCTCAATCCAAATTTTCAGGACTTTTTTATCAAATCTAGTCATGGCTGCTTCAGAGCAGCCATGACTAGATTTGATGAAAAATATATTAAAATTACTCAGGGGGTTAAGGGTTAAAGGTGTGCAAAACATGCATAAGAATTATCAATTGTTATATATATAAACTCATTTACAATGATTTTAGTTGAAGATGCAGTGAAGTTATTGAAAATTCCCCAGAAAAGACTGAATGAACATCCTGGATTTTTTTCTACCTGACATGGGAGAGTTTTGTTCAATTATCAGTTAACATATATCAGCCTGTGTTTGTTACTCTCCCACAGAAATTCATAATGGCCCCATCTGTGTAAATTGTTTTCCTTCCTTTCAGCCACTAGTCAGGCCATCTGTCTGTTCAGATGTCCACGTGTCATCCCATGCTTCTTTCTGACTCATGCTTTACATCTTTATGTAAGTTTGTGCCTAGCCATTTGCTAAAAATGCACTGACACAATGTTTGGGAGTGGGGGAGTTACCCTACTGTTTGTCATAGGATTAGTGGCAGTGGCAGGATTTTGATGGGGTGGGGGGGGGGGGGCTGCTAAGTAAGATATGGGGGTCTAAGGTCGAGATGCTGCAGGCCTGACCTGGGGAGGGTATGAGGGGTGGTCCCCCTCCCATTGGCAGGATCGGGGGATCTCTCCCATGAAAAATGTTCATATTTTGACGACCTGGGAGTGACATCTGAGTGTTTCTACAACACCGGATTTGGTCTTCAAAGAAAATGCATGTTAGACATTGTAATAACGATTAACGGGACATGATGTGTATTGTTGTGTGCCGTTTGTGGGTGTGATATTGGGTGCGAAAACCATGGTCAGATAGCAATTCGCAGGTTGATTGGGTGGGGGTGGCGAGAGAAAAGGGGTGGGGGAGGATCTGGGCCTCCATGAGATACAGGGGGATACAGGATTTTTCAACAATATAGATATTAGAGTCCATCTCCTTGTATTGCTCCTATCCTTGGTCTTTTAATTGAGTCGTTACTGCTTCATGAGAGTCCATCTCTCGGGTGGCATTAAATAATCTACTCTCACAACCTCAGATGCAGTCTGCAAATGGTACTTGGTGTGTCTTTAGCTCACCTGATTGAAAGTCAGAGTGGTCTATACTTTAATGATCACTCTTCATCTGTTGTGAAGGTCATATTTGAGCTGTATTCACCCAAACTGCTGGACTGATTCCAATAAAATTTCATGTAAATGATGGCTGGGTGGGGCAATTCAGTTTAGTTAAAACTGATATGTTGGCTCCCATGGTGTAGAGGAAAACTGCCTTGAATTTTAAAAAATCTTAAGATCTGGTGAATGTGATAACTTCATATATGATATTCAGCTTCCTTTTGAGGTGTACAGTATAAAGTTTGTTCAAGGGAAGTTTGAGGGGCAATATTTTCCAATGTAGTGGGGGGGGGGGGGGAGGGGGGGCCAAGGTTTTGGTTGGGCTGCACCCAAAACTTATATTTTGAGAACCGATGGGCTGATTGGGAACCCTAGGAGCTAATAATAGAAAAATTTTCAAATTCACATATTTCCAAAACTGCACAGAACAGAGAACTGTTTAGTATGACGCTTCCTCAGGACCACTACAATCAAATGGGTGAAAAATTGCAATCGCTTGTGTCAGAGGGTACCCAATGTTGAATTAAAAAATGCTGAGTCAGCATATTTTCAAGACTAAGAAAAATCTTCTTCTCCAGAAGCACCAGTTGGAATGTTTTGATATTTGATATACAACATTCTTAGGAGGATTGGAATCAAGTTTGTTCAAACCAAGTAAAATGATTGGTTGATATTTGGGCTCCCTGTGGGAGCTAGAATTTTTACTTGTTGCAATATGTGAAAAAGTCTTTAAAAATCTTCCTGTTCTTATCCACCAGTCAGAATCATTTGACATTTAGTATACAGCATCCGTATGGGGGTCAGATTCAAATTTGTTCAAATCAAGTCCCCGTCATTGGATTTGGAATCGTTATGGGAACCCAGACATTACCTTGGTATAATATAAGGAATATTCTCTAAAAAATCTTCTTCAGATCATCACCTGTCAGTATCTCATAATATTTAGTATACAGCATCCTTATGAGGACCAGATTTCAGTTGTTCAAATCAAGTCCCTGGGTCTATATTTGGGCTTCTTTTACAAACTCGAATTTTAACTTGGTGCAATATAAGGAAAATTCTTTAAAAATCTTCTTTAGATCCACCAAACAATCTTTTTTATATTTGTTATACACCAATCTTAGGGGGATCAAATTCAATTTTGTTCAAATCAGCTCCCTGGGTTGGCTCCTTATGGGAGCCCAAAATTTTAACTTGGTGCTATATGAGGAATTTTATTTGAAAATCTTCTTCCAACCCACCCACCAGTTAGAATCTATTGATAGTTGGTATACTGCATCTTTATGATGGTCAGATTCAAGTTTATTCAAATCAAGTCCCTACGTTTATAACTGGCTCCTTTTCAGAGATCAAATTTTAACTTGGAGCATGCAAAATGAGGAAAATTCTTTAAAAATCTTCCTATTCGGATCCACTAATCAAAATCTTTTGAGATTTGTTTTTCAGCACCCTTAGGGGGTTCAGATTTCAATTTGTTAACATCAAGTCTCGGAGTTCATATCTGGGAGCCCTATATTTTAACTTTGTGCATTTAAGGAATATTCTTTGAAAATCTTCTTCCAATGAACCAGTCGTAATCTTTTGTTATTTAGAATACAACATCCTTATGGGTGTCAGATTTATATTTCTTCAGATCAGGTCTGTGCGTTCATATTAGGGCTTCCTGTGACAGCCTGTAGTTTAATTTTGTTAAATATGAGGAAAATTCATTAAAAATTGTCTTCTTCAGATCCACAAGTCAGAATCACTGGATATTTTTGGTATGCAGCATCCTTATGGGTATCAGATTTATATTTCTTCAAATCAGGTCTGGGGGGTTCATGTCTGAATTTTAACTTGCTGCAATGTGAGTATAATGTTTTTAAAATCTTCTTCATTCACCAGTCAGAATCTGTGGAATCCTTCGTGAGATCAGATTTAAGTTTATTCGAATCAAGTTCTTACTTATCAGACCTTCAGTCATTTTAACCCCTTTACTCTGTATTCTGTGGAAATATTGTAATTCTCTGTTTCTATGAAATATTTGTAATATTAAGGTAATTTCCTTGAGGGAATCCTGAGATGTTTGGCAATGCTTGTTCTCTGAAACCACTGCCCCAGGCAGTGGTGAAAAATAATAGTAAATAAGTGACAAATATTTGTTAAAAAATCCTTAATCCTTTTCTTAACCCTTTACCCAACGCAGACGATATCAAAATTTTTTATTTTAAATATCATATTTTTAAATTTTTCAAAAATTTTCAACAAAACCATATCATGTGACCCCACATTGGAATGAGCTCAATGAGCTCGTTCCAATGAGGGGTCACATGATATGGTTTTGTTGAAATATTTTGAAAAATTTAATTTTTTCAACTGCTCAATTTGCATATCACGCGGGCGGATGCAGGCGATTCGTTAGGTAAAGGGTTAATGAATCATTCAAATCTGTGTGCATTATTTATAAATTAAAAAAAAAATTTCTTAAAAATTTAACAACAAACCATATCATGTGTCCCCCTCATTGGAACAAGCTTGTTCCACTGTGGGGGTCACATGATTGGTTTTGTTGAAATTTTTTGAAAAATTGGAAAAGACAGTAATTAAAATAATAAATTTGATAAATTTGATAATGTTTGGATATTGGGCAAAGGGTTAAATCACCTTGTCAGGTGTGTACTGAAGGCACCTGGGGTCTCTTGTTTTAGTAATAATAATAATAACAATAATAATAAAAATATTAATAATAACAATAGTTTCTTGCCCAACCACACAAATAGGTATGGCATGTTACAACTAATACATAATATATAGCAAAAACATGGAAAGAAAGCATTCAAGGTTACACCCACATGAGTTCACCCAAACCCAAACATACAGGACTTTCATGCAAATGCATGACACACCCAACACACATGACTTGCACACACACATGCATACAAACACCCAAACACACATGCAAACAAACATGCATGATATTGCATGCTCACCCCAAACACCTACCTGCCCCAACACAACACACACACCCTCACTAATACCATCATATACATGTTTGCAAACTGCTTTTTTATTAGGGCCCTGCAAATCAGACTTTTCCGGTTTGAATCAAATGCAAATCAAATCTCATGTTTAAGGTTCAATTTCAAACTGAATTCAAATAAAATCGGACAGTCAGTTGGTATATATGGTCAGAGATTTTTGAATGCAGCTTTAATGATTCAAAATAGTCGTACACATGGGGAAGATAGTCAGGTTTTATGATGCAGATAGCATGGTAAGAGGAAGTGATTGGTAGTTGTATAACCATATGGAATACATCGGCGGAACTAAATTGTGGCCAATACTGTCCTCGTTTATGCAAACAAAGGTTTGTCAGAGGAAACTTTGCTTGTCAGAACACTCAGAACAGTACAACTAATACATGCGCATGAATTCTGACATAACTTATGCTCAGTTGCTCCAAATGATTTTATTCGTACCTGGCTACTGACTTTTAAAAAAAATAAAACCACCTGACAGCTCTGTCTGACCAGTTAACCATAATATTCTTGATATTAACTCTTTGAATCCTGGTGGTATCTTCCATGTCAGTTCAATCGCAGCAGTTTGAAGACTCTGTTTTTATTATTTGGGGGTAGCCCTCAGAGCTGCACTTTGAAAATATTGCTTGGTCTCCCCTACACATCCACTTAGAGGTCATCATACTATATGAAATTATGACATATGTTCCTGGACCAGAAAAGTGGCCTCTTGGGTTCAAAGGGTTTACGTAGTTGGCAAGAAATAATGACCACATATAATGATAATCACACAAAGAAAGGACATAAGTTTCTGTCATCTTCATCACGATATTCGATTTTAGTATTAGGCTGTCAGGTCTTCAAAAATCAAATCAAATTGGACAAAAGATTTGAAATTTTAATCGATCCAAAGATTTGCAGGGCCCTAATTTTTATGCCCCCGACAGATTATCCCTGGAGCATTATGTTCTCACCATGTCCGTCAGTTGTCTGGCGTCTGTCGTCCATCCGTTAACTTTTGGTTTCCATCAAATAACTAAAGACCTGCTTATTTGATTAAATCATTATTTTTGGGGTTACTTGTGGATGTCCAGACAATGCTTCCTTTCGATTTTGGTCCAGCTAGCCAATGCAATATGGCCGCCATAGCAGCCCATATTGAATTTGGTTTCTATCCAATAATTAATGAATGCTCACTCGAATCATTTGTATCTTTACCTGCATTGCCAGTGGCAGAGAAGGTCTAGTAACCGCTCGACTCCGTCCATTCGTCAGTCAGTCCATCCGAAACACTTCTTCCGTCAAAGTTTTCTTGGCTTCTATGAAAGGGAATGATTTTATATTTGGTCTGCTGCTTCATAATGATGACTTGTATTGTGTATCTAATTTTCAGATCTGCCGTGCAGCCACTTCCTGTTTGCCGATACTTTGAAGTCTGTTCATCTCTGTAATCAGTTGCATGCAGCGACACAGGTCCAGACCCGGTATTGGTCTTGGCTTGTTTAATTATTCATTGTTGGTGTCTAGAGTAAGCTGAACCAAGATCAATTCATTATTGTGGCCATCTTGAATTTGGTTCCCGCCTAATACCTAATGAATAGTGGCTTGAATCAATTTCATTTTTAGCTCAACTTGACATAGTCAAGATAAGCTATTGCCATCACGCGTGCAGAAGTCTGTTAGTCTGTGAGCCTGTGGGTCTGTGATGTCTGTTCACATTTTCCTTTAGCACGGACTACACCCCACAGTTCTTGTCTGATCATCACGAAATTTCATATGCACGTTTGGGGTCATGTCTAGATGAGAACGTCCCCTTTTGGTTGCGATCGGGCAACCTGTATGGCTGCCCAAGCCCAAAACCCGAAAACCATTAGCACAGTCTACAGGTCGTATTTATGAAGGGATTTCATTGTAACTTGGTAGGATGCCTCTGTATAATGCCTAGATGAGAACATCCCCTTTTGGGCATGATCTATCAACCGTGATGGCTGCCCAAGCCCGAAATCCAAAAACTTTTAGCACAGTCTGCAGGTCATGTTTAATGTGGAGGGATTTCATTGTAACTTGGTAGGATGACTCCTTATGATGTCTAGATGAGAATTTCCCCATTTGGGCATGATCTGCCAGCCGTGATGACTGCCCGAGCCCAAAACCCGAAAACCTTTAGCACAGTCTACAGGTCATATTTATTGAGGAATTTCATTGTAACTTGGTGGGTTGACTTCATACAATGTCTAGATGAGAAAGTCCCCTTTTTGATTGGGCAACTGTGACGGCTACAGGGGCCCGAAGCCCGAAAACCTTTAGCACAGTCTAGAGGTCATATTTATGAAGGGATTTCATTGTAACTTGGTAGGATGACTCCAAATAATGTCTAGATGAGAACGTCCCATTTTGATCGCGATCATTCAGCCTTGATGGGAGCCCGACCCCAAAAACCTTTAGCATAGGTAAAAGGTCATATTTATGGAAGGATTTCATTGTAACCAATTAGGTTGACTCCATATAATGCCTAGATGATGACATCCTCTTTTGGTCGTGATTGGTCAGCTGTGATGGCTACAAGTGCCCGAATCCCAAAAACCTTGAGCACAGTCTACAGGTCATATTTATGAAGGGATTTCATTGTAACTTTGAAGGATCACACCAGATGATGCCCAGATGAGATTGTCCTCTTTGGTTGCGATCATTCAACCATGATGGCTGCCCGAGCCCGAAGCCCGAAAACCTTAAGCACAGTCTACAGGTCATATTTATGAAGGGATTTCATTGTAACTTGGTAGGTTGACTTCATATAATGTCTAGATGAGAACGTCCCCTTTTGGACATGATTGGGCAACTTTGACGGCTAAAGGTGCCCGAAGCCTGAAAACCTTTATCACTGTCTACAGGTCATATTTATGAAGGGATTTCATTGTAACTTGGTAGGATGACTCCAAATAATGTCTAGATGAGAACGTCCCATCTTGGTCATGATCATTCAGCCTTGATGGGTGCCCGAGCCCAAAAACCTTTAGCATAGGCAAAAGGTTATATTTATAGAAGGATTTCATTGTAACCTGTTAGGTTGACTCCATATAATGCCTAGATGATGACATCCCCTTTTGGTCGTGATTGGTCAACTGTGATGGCTACAGGTGCCCGAAGCCCGAAAACCTTGAGCACAGTCTACAGGTCATATTTATGAAAGGATTTCATTGTAACTTCGCAGGATCACTCCAGATGATGCCCAGATGAGATTGTCCCCTTTGGTTGCGATCATGCCCCAAAACCTTTAGCACAGTCTACAGGTCATATTTATGAAGGGATTGACTTCATATAATGTCTAGATGAGAATGCCCCCTTTTGGACACAATTGGGCAACTGTGATGGCTTCAGGGGCCCAAAGCCCGAAAACCTTTAGAACAGTCTACAGGTCATAATTATGAAGGGATTTCATTGTAGCTTGGTAGGATGACTCCAAATAGTGTCCAGATGAGAATGTCCCCTTTTGGTCACGAACATTCAGCCTTGATGGCTGCCCGAGTCCAAAAACCTTTAGCATGTCTGTAGGTCGTATTTATGGAAGGATTTCATTGTAACTTGTTAGGTTGACTCCATATAATGCCTAGATGATGACATCCCCTTTTGGTCGTGGTTGGTCAACTGTGATGGCTACAGGTTCCTGAAGCCCGAAAATCTTGAGCACAGTCTACAGGTCATATTTATGAAGGGATTTCATTGTAACTTCATAGGATCACTCCAGATGATGTCCAGATGAGAATGTCCCCTTTTGGTTGTGATCATTCAACCATGATGGCTGCCCAAGCCTAAAGCCCGAAAACGTTTAGCACAGTCTTCAGATCATATTTATGAAGGGATTTCATTGTAACTTGGTAGGTTGACTTCATGTAATGTCTAGATGAGAACAGCCGCTTTTGAACACCATTAGGCAACTGTGTTGACTACAGGGGCCAAAAGCCCGAAAATCTGTAGCACAGTCTTCAGGTGATATTTATGAAGGGATTTCATTGTACCTTTGGTAGGATGACTCTAAATAATGTCTAGATGAGAACGTCCCCTTTTGGTCGCAATCATTCAGCCTTGATAGCTGCCCGAACCCAAAACCTTTAGCATAGTCTATTGGTCATATTTATGGAAGGACTTCATTGTAACCCTTAAGTTTGACTCCATATAATGACTAGATGATGACATCCCCTTTTGTCGTGATTGGTCAACTGTGACGGCTTCAGGGGCCCGAAGCCCAAAAACCTTGAGCACAGTCTACAGGTGATATTTATGAAGTGATTTCATTGTAACTTTGTAGGATCACTCGAGATGATGCCCAGATGAGAATGTTCCCTTTTGGTTGCGATCATTCAACCATGACGGCTGCCAGAGCCCAAAGCCCAAAAACCTTTAGCACAGTCTACAGGTCATATTTATTAAGGGATTTCATTGTAACTTGGTAGGTTGACTTCATATAATGTCTAGATGAGAACGTCCCCTTTGGACGCAATTGGGAAACTGACGGCTACAGGGGCCCGAAGCCTGAAAACCTTTAGCACAGTGTACAGGCCATATTTATGAAGGGATTTAAATGTAACTTGATAGGATGTCTCGTTTTGGAATAATTTCACTGTAACTTGGTTACTTTTGTTGATATACATTGACTGTGAGGGTCACATACATTAACTGTGAGGTCATATTAACCCACCTCTCAGCTCTTTAGTACAGTGTACACCTCATATTATTTTTATCATAAACATAGCATACAGGGAACAGAAATGAACATATTCCCACTTATCACAATTCTTATCTTATTTCATAATCCTTTCATAAACATTGAACATTATCTTTTTCATCAAACACAACACACAAGTTAAGCTACAGTGTCATTGACACTTTCATTTGGTTATGCATTATTGGTGTCTAGAGGAAGCTTCCTTTCAATTTTGGATCAGCTAGCCAATTCAGCCAATTTAATATGGCCACCATGGTGGCCATATTGAGTTTGGTTTCCATCCAATAACTAATCAGTGCTGGCTCGAATCATTTTTTTTTTGAATTATGCATTGTTCCTTTCAATGTTGGACCAGTTTGCGGATGAGCTTGCCAATTTGATATGGCCACCATGGTAGCCATATTGAATTTGGATTCCGACCAATAACTAATGAATGCTGACTCGAATCATTTTTATTTTTGAATTACGCATTGTTGCTGTCTAGAGGAAGCTTCCTTTCAATGTTGGACCAGTCTGCTGAACCAAGATGGCAGCCAGTGGCCAATTCATGATGGCTTCCATCTTGCCATCATCCAATACCAAATGAATACTGACTCGAATCAGATTCATTTTTAGCTCAACTTTGACGAAGTCAAATTTGAGCTATTGTCATGGCCCGTCGTCCGTCCGTCCGTCCGTCCGTCAGTCCGTCCGTCTGTCCGTACGTCAACAATTGGCTATGGCTCGGGCTAGAGGTCGTATTTATGAACCGATCTTTACGAAACTTCTTGTGTACCTTTGTTATGACCCTGTGACGGGAACGAGTCTTTTTAGGTGTGGTCCGAAATTCAAGATGGCTGCTAGCGGCCATTTTGTACCGATGATGCAAAAATCAGTTTTTTGTACAGAACTTCTGTATGAAAGTTCTGATTTGAATAAAGTTTTGTATAAATGTTTAGTACCATGGGATACATCACATATAATACGGGTTTTTTTCTCGTGCGTAAATTATGCAAATTAGACTGACTTTGATTTATTTAGTGTTACTTTCAGAGCTGTAAGTGCCAAGCTGCTATGGCTCGGGCTAGAGGCCGTATTTATGATCCGATCTTTACGAAACTTCTTGGGTACCTTTGTTATGACCGTGGGACGAGAACGAGTGTTTTTGGGTGCGGTCCGAAATTCAAGATGGCTGCCAGCCGCCATTTTATACTGATGATGCAGAAATCTGTTTTTTGTACAGAACTTCCATATGAAAGCTCTGATTTGAATAATTTTTTGTATGAATGTTTAGTACCATGGGATACATCACATATGATACGGGTTTTTTTCTCGTGCGTAAATTGTGCAAATTAGAGTAATTTTGATGTTTTTTGGTGTTACTTTCAGCACTGTAAGTGCAAATGCCAGTACGGCTCGGGCTAGAGGCCGTATTTATGAACCGATCTTTACGAAACTTCTTGGGTACCTTTGGTATCACCGTGGGACGAGAACGAGTGTTTTTGGGTCCGGTCCGAAATTCAAGATGGCCAATGGCAGCCATTTTGTACAAAATTAGGTGCAATCAGATTTTTGCACAGAACTTCCATATGAAAGTGCTGATTTGAATAATTTTTTGTGTGAATGTTTAGTACCATGGGATACATCACATATAATACAGGTTTTTTTCTCGTGCAGAAATTATGCAAATTAGATGAACTTTGATTTTTTCAGTGCGACTTACATACAGTAAGTACACATGTCAATACGGCTCAGACTAGAGTCTGTATTTATGAACTGATCTTCACGAAATGTCTTGGGTACCTTTGTTATCACCTTGGGATGAGAACGAGTGTTTCTGGGTGCGGTCTAAAATTCAAGATGGCTGCCAGTGGCCATTTTGTACCGAAATTAGGTGTAATCAGTTTTTGTACACAACTTCTATACATCTCAGACTAGAGGCCATATTTATGAACCAATCTTTACGAAACTTCTTGGGTACCTTTGTTATCACAGTGGGATGAGAGCGAGTGTTTTTGGGTTTGGTCCGAAATTCAAGATGGTCACCAGCAGCCATTTTGTACCAAAATTAGTGCAATCAGTCTTTTGTACAGAACTTCTGTATGAAAGTTCTGATTTGAATAAATTTTTGTATGAATGTTTAGTAACATGGAATACATCACATATTGTAAGGGGTTTTTTTTCGTGCAGAAATTATGCAAATTAGATGAACTTTGATTTATTCAGTGCTACTTAAACAATGTAAGCACACATGTCAATACGGCTCAGGGTAGAGGCTGTATTTATGAACCGATCTTCACAAAACTTATTGGGTACCTTTGTTGTCACCTTGGGACAAGAATGAGTGTTTCTGGGTACGGTCCAAAATTCAAGATGGCTGCCAGTGGCCATTTTGTACCGAAATTAGGTCCAATCAGTTTTTTATCACAAGTTCTATACAGCTCGTATTTATGAACTGATCTTCACAAAACTTTTTGGGTACCTTTGTTTTCACCTTGGGACAGGAACGATTGTGTTTTGGGGTGCCTTAGTTATCACTGTGCTATGAGAACAAATATTTTGGGGTTCCGTCAGACCCACTCTGGGACTCAAAGATTTCTTTTCTAGTTTAGCATCTGACTGTCACCCACCTTTACAATACTTTACCTATACATTTGTTACAACGGTCAGTATTTATGTACAGACCGTTACAATACTTTATATGTACCTTTGTTATCAGGTCATTACCTAGATGTTTGTCATTGCTGTGACGCATACTATAAATGTACATGTCTTTGTCTTGACAAGTTGAGCTACAGTGTCATTGACACTTTCATTTGGTTATTAGCTCAACTTGACAAAGTCAAGCTGAGCTATTGCCATCACTTCTCGTCCGCCGGCATACGTACGTACGTACGTATGTTAGTACGTACATCCACAATTTCCTTTGGCACACCTCAGGTCGCATTTATGATCAGGTTACTTTGAAACTTGGTATGCTTGTTTGGGGTGACCTCAAGATGGGAGCTATCGATTTTCTTCAATTTCCGTCAAAAAATGTTGCCGCGGCCAACATTCTTAGAACTTAGTTTATTCAAACCACAATATTTCCCTTTGGCACACCCTACAGGGCACATTTATGATTTGATTGCTTTGAAACCTGGCATGCTTATTTAGGGTGACCTCTAGATGGGAGCTATCGATTTTCTTCAATTTCCGGCAAAAAATGTTGCCACGGCCAACGTTCGTAGAACTAAGCTTAGTCAGACCTCAATATTTCCCTTTGGCACACCCTACAGGACACATTTATGACCAGATTGCTTTGAAACCTGGTATCCTTGTTTGGGGAGACCTCTAGATGGGAGCTATCGATTTTCTTCAATTTGTGTCAAAAAATGTTGCCGCGGCCAATGTTCTTAGAACTTAGTTTAGTCAGAAGACTCAATATTTCCCTTTGGCACACCCTACAGGGTACATTTATGATCGGATTGCTTTGAAACCTGGCATGCTTGTTTGGGGTGACCTGTAGATGGGAGCTATCGATTTTCTTCAATTTCCGTCAAAAAATGTTGCTGCGGCCGACGTTTTCAGAACTCAGTTTAGTCAGACCACTATATTTCCCTTTGGCACACCCTACAGGGCACATTTATTATTGATTGCTTTGAAACCTGGTATGCTTGTTTGGGGAGACCTCTAGATGTTAGCTATTGATTTTCTTCAATTTCCGTCAAAAAATGTTGCCGCGGCCAACGTTCTTAGAACTTAGTTTAGTCAGAAGACTGAATATTTCCCTTTGGCCAACCCTACAGGGCACATTTATGATCAGATTGCTTTAAAACCTGGCATGCTTGTTTGGGGTGACCTCTAAATGGGAGCTATCGATTTTCTTAAATTTCCATCAAAAAATGTTGCCGCAGCCAACATTCTTAGAACTTAGTTTAGTCAGACCACAATATTTTCCTTTGGCTCATCCTACAAGGCACATTTATGATTAGATTGCTTTGAAACCTGGTATGCTTATTTACGGTGACATCTAGATGGGAGCTATCGATTTTCTTCCATTTCCGTCAAAAAATGTTGCCACGGCCAACTTTCTTAGAATTTAGTCTAGTCAGACCACAATATTTCCCTTTTGTACACCGTACAGGGCACATTTATGATCGGATTGCTTTGAAACCTGGCATGCTTGTTTGGGGAGGCCTCTAGATGGGAGCTATCGATTTTCTTTGGTTTCTGTAAAAAAATGTTGCCACTGGCAAAAAAAATGACATTGGTACCAATGATCTTCAATTTCGCCATTTCATTTATAACTTACCAAGTTCAAGTTTGTCAAGTTGAGCTACAGTGTCATTGACACTTTCATGTTTCATTGGTGTCCCAAGGAAGCTTCCTTTCGATTTTAGATCAGATAACCAATTCAATAGGGCCATCATGGCAGCCATCTTTAATTTGGTTTCCGTCCAATAACTTATGAATGCTGATTCAAATCAATTTAATTTTTTTGTGATGCATTGTTGGTATCTAGAGGAAGCTTCCTTTTAATTTTGGTTATATCCCCGAGAGACTTACATACTCTTTTATGCCACCGTCCGGGGGCATATGCCACTCTTTGCATTGCTCTTTTTATCCACTGAAATAATACCTACACATAAACACTAATTCTTAGGAAAACCCTCAAGGAGATCTTCCAAAGGATCATAGTCAGGTGCAAGCAATATTTTGTTTTGGAATATATGCAGGACTTTCAAAACTCACTCATCATTCACACGACATTTGATCTGGTAAATTTGGAAATATTACCAGACCCGGAGAGAATTTACTACTCCAGGAAAAAGACTTAAGCAGCAGTTGAACTCTATAACTTGGTGTATTTTTATTTTTGTTTAAAATTGTTCCACACATCTTTTGGGAATTTTGTGGATACGTTAACTTTTCATTCAAAGAACTAAAAATACTCAATAAATGTATGTTTTTCCAAAGACACAATGGCTTGATTTTTTATAAAGACACTTTTAGTAGCTTAATATTTGGTGAGGTTCTTTCAATTTTTGTCGGACTGGGTGAAAAATTGACCTAATTGGAACCTGGGACACTCATAGTAGGTTTGGAATGTCACAACCATTTTTGCGAGGATCCGAATGGATTCTCCCAAATTTTGATGAAATACAAGCCCTGGGCATATGTCACATCTCAGTTGGTCATACAAATAGATGGCTGTAATATCCGATTATGGCAGTTAGGCCTAAAAAAGTTAAAAATCTGTTTCTCAGGCCCACCTGCATTGTCATTTTGGCTGCCACATGCTCTTGTTTTATAGCCAATGCAGACTTAAAAAAATAAAAATGAAATGGTTTATGTCTGATAGTTTACCCAAATTAATAAAATTGATAATATTTGTCCCTTGAGTGCAACAAGGCTTTGCTATGCTTTAGCATTGCAAAGCCTTGTTGCACTCAAGGGATGAAATACACCACCACCCAAGCTATTCTGTCAAGTATGAGGCCTAAAATATAACACAAACCAAGAATATGAACTTTTCATGGCAAAGAAATAATTACAAAAATAAAATAAAAAACTGCCCACCCACATGCAGTTTTACAAAAAATGGCCTCGAGAAACAGAAGATCTACTTTGTGGGGCCTTATATGAACATTTCACAGTGCAGTACAATGTTAATTAAATAAGAATTTGCATCATAACTGTTCCATGTATATTTTATATATCCAGCAATAAATTTCCCATATGTTGATTAATTGAAAGTTAAGCCTCAGGAAAGTAGAATTCTCATATGCTATGTTCCAGACCAGTTTCGACTGTTAGTCTCTTCAGTGGATTGATTTGCGTTTGATTTTGATCCGGTGTGTGACCGCTTTATATACCATATGTTGGCGGCCTCAGTGGCCTTGACTAGGGCACTTTCATATTATACGGCCTCAACAGCCTTGACTGGAGCACTTTCATATTATAACGGCCTCAACAGCCTTGATTAGGGCACTTTCATATTATAGGATATATACAATGCACACGCTACAACCACTCAGCCTCAACAGCCTTGACTGGGGCACTTTCATATTATACTTATAATCCCAACTGACTAACATTCCAACTTCATCAACAAGAAATGCTTGCAAAGAAGGCAGGACTATTTTATCACTCAGGTTTACAACACCCCACCCCAAAGTTGGTCCTCTTTGAGATACCCCTGAAGTTGATTGAAATATTTCCCCTGTGGGAACCCTAGAAAGTGAAGCAGTCCTTGTTTACTGTGGTATACAAGTGCAGTGAAAATAGGACCCGGGAACCAATGCTTGGTATGGAATTCCTTTAAAATGGACAGCAGGGTATAAACGATTGAATGAATTTGAATTTATATCCATGTTGCGGTCACGATTAGCCATTGGGGGCATGGTGGCTCAGTTGGTAGAGGTGCAGGCTGCAAGCCGAGAGGTTCTTGGTTCGAATCCCACCTGCGGCAACCGCGTTGTGTCTTTGGGCATGACGCTGTGTACTGGGGTGTACTGCACGTCGATGGTGTGCATGTCTTCAACCAATCTAACCCTGCATGTGCTGCGGTGCAGAGTTCAGAGTTATGATGTTGGAGAGCTGACAGCTGCTCGTCGTTGCTCGGTGGTTCTCTCCGGGTACTCCGGCTTCCTCCACTCGTAAAACTGTCACGGTCACGATTAGCCATTGTGCATAAGTATGTGACCTTAAACACCAATAAATAAATAAATAATTAGCCATTGTGCAGAAATATGTGACCTTAACCCTTTACCTAACATGAAAAGCAAACAACACTTGCCAAAAAAATTCTTGAATAACTATTTTTTGTCTCAAAAACATTGGTTATGACCCCTCGTTCGAATGAGCTCGTTCCAATGAGGGGTCATAACCTATGTTTTTGAGACCAAAAATGAAAATTATTTGCCGATTTTTGAGAATAGCACCGGTTTTGGCCGTTACGTTAGGTGAAGGGTTAAATACCAATAAATAAATTGAAATAATGATAGATGAAGGTCAAGGAAAGTTCATGAAAATTTCTCAGAAATGTCCTTCAAGGTTTTTGTGTTTTTTCAGTGAACTACACAAACCCTGTCCCTGTATAGTGATAAATATTATAGAGAAAATAAACAAGTAGCAAGTAAATGATGAATAATTTGTTTTACTGCCACAGACCAACTGGTTAACCCTTTACCCAAAGCACACAATACCAAAATTTATTATTTTAAGTATCATTTTTTCAAATTTTTCAAAATATTTTAACAAAACCATATCATGTGACCCCTTGTTGGAATGAGATTGTTCCAACGAGGGGGTCACATGATAAGGTTTTGTTGAAATTTTTTGAAAAATAATATTTTTTCAACTGCTGAATTTGCATATTACACGGGCGGATGCGGGCGATTCGTTAGGTAAAGTGCCAAAGCACACAATATCAAAATTTATTATTTTAAATATTATTTTTCCAAATTTTTCAATAAATTTAATCAAAATGATGTCATGTGACCCCCTCATTGAAACGATCTAGATGAGCTCATTCCAAGGAAGAGTCACATGATATGGTTTTGTTGACATTTTTTGAAAAATAATCTTTTTTCAACTGCTCAATTTATAAATTACATGGGTGGGTGCTGCTGATTCATTGGGTAAAGTGTTAAATGATTGTTAGAATTAACAGGATGATAATGTTGTCTCTAATGACTATGCAAAATCAATTCAGGTCCTAGACAGTTATTAGTATTGTGTGATATTCAATATAGATTGAATAATGTGTGCCTATTTACATTCTGATATACATAATATATTTCCTATAACCCAGTAATCTAACACCCACTTTATCAGAAAGATCAAATTTCTGATGTTTGCACTTAGCTCTTTGTCCCTTTCCTTTCAGGGGTCACATGCAGTAGTGTTTGGTTTTGTTTTGGGGTTTTTTTGCCATCCATGAGTACATGTACATTTATCATTCTTTTTATTCAACTATTATGCATTCATCTGTCTTATCATGTTCACATTCACACTTTGAATACCAATTGATCACACCAGTTACCACACTCTTGATACAATGGAACTTCCAGCAAAAATACAGAGACTCCTGATGGCTTTGAATGCAAGCCAGAAAATAAGCAGACTGTCATCTGCAATATGAGGTCCCTAGAGGGTGAATTTAGTGATGCTACCCTGCATAGCAGGGTAGCATCACTAAATTTACCCTCTGTGAACCTCAATCTGAATCAGGGTCTCAAAACTAAACATAAAGAGGTACCCAGAGGATAAATTGGCTCACTGTGTGGGATAGCATCATCAAATTCACCCTCTGGGGACCTCATTCTGCAAATGTCAGGCTGCTTATTTTCAGGCCTGTTTTAATGTCTCACATCCTCTTTCTTGATATCTCCTTTCACTGTTAGTCATGACACAACCATCAGTGAGGTAGCTCCTTTATTGAGAGAGGACCTTTCACACTGGTCCTCACCCCGAACAAGTGTAGACCAATGACTTCTGCAGGTGAAAATAAAAAAGGGAAGTAGAAAAGCCTGTAAATGAAGTGACAGGAGATCTGTGGATTGGAAGCTTTTTTTGCCAAGAGGAAGGTGAAGGATGTAGAGAGGTGGCAGAAAAAAGGCAGGCACCACTTTCCCACCTCACCCCTTGGTTCAACTGATCCAGTCAAACCTCTCCCCAGTGGTGTCAATTGATGTGGAGAGATCCATGGCAACCAAAGCAGAATGGAAGTTCTTTCCAATTACCGACTCCTTACTCACTGCTTTCTTCTGACTCCATAAAGCTTTGATTTTCTCCACAAGAGTTTGTCCAAGGATATGATGCCAGGAAAAGATTAGGGAATTCATCAAAGAGACAGGAGAGAAAACAAAATGCCCACACACTTGAGTCATAAAAATTAAAAGAGTCTCCAATGAGGACGAAACAACTCCACCTTCGTATGCAGCTGCCACCACTGGGCCTTACCAACAACAACCAAAAGTCCACTCCAACAAGATTAGGGATCTATCTCTCCCACCTCCTCTCCTCTTCCTCAATCAGATATTTTTCAGCAACTTCTAATTATACAGTGATCAGGGTGGAAAGGGGCTAAACTTTGTTGTGACAGTGGTTTTTAGCAATCATCCAGTTAATGAGAAGTATAAAAACCACATGTATGGGCTAGATAAGACTATAGGCCTTCTTGAATTCACTTCATGCATCCGTAGCTTTTGTTCTATCATCTGTTGCAGTGAAACAGACATGTCTAAATTCTATGGTCTTTAAATTTTGTTCATGGATGTCTTTGAAGGTGCTGTGTGCAAGTCTTCCTCATTCACATACAAGAGGTTGGTAACAGACTTTTCATTTTTTTGCTTTGTTTCCTGAATGGTACCTGTAAAATAAGATGGTATATCTTGTTTATAAATTATTATTAACTTTCTGTTTCTCAGATATAAAGAGAATCTGAGGTTGTTTTACTTTGATTACATCAGCGTGTGTGAACCTGAGAGGCTTAAGTTTTGTTTCTACATTACTGGTTCTTTGCAAGTGTTTTTTCTCTTTAATTTCATTCTCTCTTTGCAAATAAGCTTCAGCTCACTAAAGCCAAACTCTGTGGATGTCTACAGATACTAGTTCCTGTCAGTCATTTTGACTGTGAGTAAATTTATACATGTGTACTGTGATTAGTTTCTGAACAAATGTAAAACCTTTATGTACCTTTGCTAGGGTTGTTTTGGTTGGTTGGTTTTGTATCGCAATATGCGATACACGGTTAGTAAGCTGTGACACAATATCATAACATTAATTCACATCTCACAAGTGCAAGATGGATCATCTCCAACTTCACATTTTAGGAAGAAACATGTCTGAAACCAGTCGGAAAACATATCAAACTGACAAAAATGGAGAGGTACACATCATATGTATTATTATTCTGAATATCCTGGCATTTGACTTTCCCTATTTCAGATGTCCACAGGATAAGAAGACTTGTTGTAAAGTGTTTGAGGTGAACACAGGAGTACATTGGCACCTAAGTAACCCTCAAAACTTTACATATGTCTGTAAAGTGTCACAGAGGTGGCAGGTTTTCATTTTTGGTTGAGTTGTGTTAACAACTGAGACCTATGGTTTGGCGATGGTCAGTGTGTATCTGGGCAGGCATCCTTATCTTATCGCCGAAATGAAATGGGAAAAGAAACTCACAAATCACAGGACCTTTTTCATTTTAATAACATACTACTTCGAGTTATGGATGCTTTATTAACATGAGACAATGCATGTTTGTTAATTTTTGGTATCTTATGAGGTAAACTCATTTAAAAACGTAATAAATTGCTGCTTTCATTTCTCTATTCATGAGGCAACGAGCTATAAATTTAGACAAGTTTCATTCAGGTTGAGGTCACCAAAGGTTTACTTGGATGTAGTTCCACTGCAGGTGTAAATTTTAACTAGTGAAATCCCATTGCTGGCGTATTCACCACAGACACAAGTGTTCACCATAGTTTGGTGTGTAAAGCTAAAATTTATGCCATAGGTTTTTTATATGTTGTAGAATAGGTAATCATGGTATAAAATAGTGTTTTCAACATATGATACATTATCAAACTTTACAGTACATTTCCTTGCCCTGTAAAACTTTGAAATTTGATTTGATTTGATTCAAAATCATCCCTGTAATTTGATTTGATTTGATTGGGTTCGAGTCATACCGATTCAAAATTTTTTTTAAGCATCAAGATGTTCTTAAAATCACACCCATGTCTCTTCTTGAAGTCTTGTTCTATTATCAGGTCTCCTGTACAGGAGACCAAATCATAAAAGAAGGGTTCCAGGAGATTTGACCTGACGATAGAAAAAGGGTTCAAGGAGATTTCTGCTTTGACTCTGTTCTGGAATATGCATATTGACTTGCCAAAACAGATGAGTCACAGCATACACAATACTTGAGTGGAGACTGGCACTCTTTCAACACGAGAGACCGCTTTTCCGATCCAGCAACAGGATACATCATAATTTCCTTAAGTAAGATGGCTACTAATTGAATGTGTATGGTAGAATAATTAATATTTTCAATGTGCAGCCTTCAAATAATGGATATGGACTCTTCCAGTTTCTGCCATTTAACTGGCCTGGAAGATACCACCAGTGTTCAAAGGGTTAATTGTTATAAGAAGGTGCAATACTTACAACTTGAAAGGATGTGGGATTCAATTCAATTTGAGATTTAATTTGATTTGAAATTTTGTGTCTGATATGATTCAGAGTTTGATTCATCCTGAAAGTTAAGATTCTCACGGCTCTACTATATACATCTTACATGTATTTAGTGTCATTTGACAGTTGACAACCTACTGTCAGGAGAACTATCTTCAATCTTAATTTCTGAAGTACAAAAGAAACTTTAGGAACAAACAAGCAAATTTTAAATTTAGGAAACACTGGATAGTCTACAATTGTGGGAACTCCGGGAGTGGGAGAGCATAGCTTTTTACTGAGATAAGCAAGTTCTGTATTACTGGTAAAATAGGGCTCAGTAACTCGTGCCTGGGGTGGAAGTCCTCTAAAGTTGGCAGCATAGGTGTAAACAATTTGCTAATCTTGACTTTACACTTTTGCTGTGATCATGTTGTAGCCACAGTTTCTGAAAATGCCAATAAATAAGTATACGTTGTGGTCATGAAATTTAAATGTGCTTGTTGGGTCCACAAGTTGCCACTGGCCCACCAAGTGAGTACAAAGATAGATAACATGCTTATTGGTGGCCTAGGGAGTGCAGTGGCTCAGTGGTAGACTGTTGGCCTTCTATGCTAGAGGTCCTGAGTTCGATCCCTGTCCGGGACGACCTGTGTTGTGTCCATGGGCAAAGCACTTTATCCCGGTTGCCAACAAGGGGGCATGATGACACTGTGTACTAAGGCGTACTGCACTCGATGGTGCACATGTCTTCAACCGCTGTAACCCTGCTTGAGCGGAGCTTGAACAGAGTTAGAATGTTGAGGAGCTGACAGTTGCTCATCGATGCTCAGTGGTTCTCTCCGGGTACTCCGGCTTCCTCCACCCGTAAAACTGTCACGATTAGCCATTGTGCCTAAGTATGTGACCTTAAACACCAATAAATAAATAATAAATAAATATTGGTGGCCCAGTATAAATTAACCCAGTGCGTACTGCTCGCTGATAGGTTTCAAGCCTTTAGATTAGTCCAAATTCATAGTACTTAACTATGTCCCCAAAATATGTCCATGACTCCCCCCACCCCACACCCTCCAAAAAAAGAAAAATTTTGTGAGTTGTATGGAGGAAATACTCAACAAAAAATAAGAAAATTTGTGATATAAACAACATCTGGGACACATAATTTATTTTTGCCAAATGCACATGGGAACTCCTGGCACGGTTCTCTTTGAATTCGAATTTGGTTCTGGAAGCCTGTCTTTGGGCTTTACTCTGAAATACAGGTACCACAACTTAACCCTTTACCCAACGAATCGGCCGCATCCGCCCACGTAATATGCAAACTCAGCAGTTGAAAAAATATAATTTCTCAAAAAACTTTAACAAAACCATATCATGTGACCCCTCGTTGGAACGAGGTCGTCGAGCTCGTTCCAACGAGGGATCACATGATATGGTTTTGTTGAAATTTTTTGAAAAATTTGAAAAAATGATATTTAAAATAATGAATTTTGATATCGTCTGCATTGGGTAAAGGGTTAAAGGCCTCATATTCAGTGGATGTGCTTTGCTTTATCTTTGAAGTGAAATTATTTAGTCTGTTAGGATTTGCCTTGTTACAATTTATGGGAGAGTGCCTATTGGCACTCTCCCATAAGTTATAACAAGGCAAACATATGTGAACAAATTCTGATGACCAAAAATAATTTAGCACTCTACCAAGAGAATAAATATCTCATTGGGATCTGGTGACTTTGGATCTCTGCATCTTCATTTCAAAGGGACATTGGTCCAGTTTGGTGACTTGACCAAAGATCTGAATTTGGCCCAAGTGATTTTCAGACCCATCCAAATTAATTTTCTGACCTCAAAGGAATTTCAAGTCTGTTGGTGTAACTGAAGGATTTTCAGCTCCCTGAAAATTGGCCAGGTATGGAGGCATTTGACAGAGTCGCTCTGTTGGTCGAGTGCCTCTAAAAATCAGCCCATCGCAGATGTCCCCAAATTCAGCCAATCAGAAGATATTCACTGTTCAAATATATAACAGAGTTTTATCAGCAGAAGTAAAGATCCTTCAGGATAATATGTATTTTAGAATAAATCACAACTCTAAAACAGTTAATATTGTGATGGCAACAGTACAGCATTGGAATCACTGCCAAAATGCATGAACAATACGAGTATATATGTTACAGTATTTTTTAATTGTTTGGAGCTTAACACAGTGGGAGTTTGCTACACAATGTTGACAGTTATAAAGCAAGATTTATTGGCTTGAAAATATATGTTAGAGGATTTACCTACGGGTAGAAACTTTATTACATATCACATGTACATCAAGTGCTCATTCAACAGAATGTGGTCATGTGTGACCACGTTAAACACACTAAACTATTTACTAATACCCCTTGGCAGATATATCATTCGGTTATATATATTATATTTTAAATAAGGTAGGATTATACTCTCAATTGGATCATTAATGCATGTGGCAGGTGAGTGAAAAAAGCAGGTATTCATTATTTTTTTACATGGCTTTTATTGTTTCCGTTATGTGACATCTTGAAATACATGTACTGTGTACATCTTCTTTTCAAGTTTTGTACACAGGTGTTCTGATGGAAAGTTTGAAAATGATATTTAAATGTGCTTTTAATTGATTCAGTGCTTCCTTAAGATATAATTAAGTTGAAGAATGTTACAAGATGTAGAATACTTTTTCATCCATTTCATGGCTGTTACTTATCTTGTATAATGTTCAACAAAACTTATGTACTTGTTACTTTTAACTCTGCACACTGACGTCAAAATATAAAAAATTCAGGTCATAAAGTTTGCTCATAATGCAACTAGGAATTTAATCAATTTAACTTTTAACCCGCTGAGTATTTTCAAGATATTTTTCATCAAATCTAGTCATGGCTGCTATGAAGCAGCCATGACAAGATTTGATGAAAAATTAATCTAAGTACAACACAAGAAATCATTGTTGAAAAATCCATTCAATTTAAAGGGGGAAAATGTGATTAACCCCTAGCACGCTGGTAGTGCAACAGAATTTTCTCCAATCACTCTGTTTTTCTCTTGTGATGTCTTCCCATCCCAGAAGGGAGACATATTGTTTTAGTGCAGATTCTTCTTCTTCTTCTTCTTCTTCTTCTTTTTCTTCTTCTCATACAAACTTTGTCCTGAGCATTACTTTTTTGTCTTATGACCTAGACCTTAGATATTTGTCATGTGGATGTATCACCTTGAGCTGGTGTGTCGTGTACCATAGTGACCTTCATGTGACCTTGACCTTTGACCTGAAGGTCAGATTTATGTGCTTTTTTAAGGGAAACTTTGTCCGGACCAGAACTTTTTTGTCTTTTGATCTAGACCTTAGATATTTGGCATGATGGTCAATATTATTCATGTATATATAATTTGCAGTGCATTAAATAGAAAGGAAGGGGAGAAATATATTTTAGTGTGCTAAAACAGTTTCTAGTTTAACTATGGATTTAACGAAATATATCTGGTTTGACAGAGCTCACTGAGCTCTGTCAAACAAGTTATATTTGGTTAAATATCAAACTGCATTATAGGAAAGATTAGCTGCTGAAAACTTTGTCATTTTGACATCAGAGTGCAGAGGGTTAAATGTTCCCAAATTATATTGATTTCAATGATAAGAGAAACCCTGGGAAGGAATATCCACCAGCATTTGCAAAGAGTTAATCTTGTTTTTCAGAGCTCAGCTTACAAGATTAAATTGGTTAAATTCCTAGTTGCATTATGGGAAATATTGGCTGCTTGAAGTATTTGGTATTTTGACATCAGTGTACAGGAGGTTCCATGTTGAGATAATGTGTTGTGACATACAGTACACACATGGTGATTTAGTACTTTGTGGTCCAGCAAGTAATCAACTCTTCCACAAGCCATTAGTAACAATACCCACTAATTAATGTGGCTGGGCAGTATATGCAGTAAGATAAACAGTTACCAAAATTAATGGAATTACAGAGATGCCTGAGGGAGCTCTCTCTGACGTAACTGTTACTTTTGATAAAATCTTCCTTAATTTGGTTGAAATATATATCAACGACTGTCAAGAGTTATCCTGATATTGAAGTAAAGTATATGTACCTGTTTTCGTAAATAAATTGGAGAATATGCTTTTTATCAGAGCCAAAGAGAAAATGAGGATCCACATTTGATCATCAGTTTTGGATTGAAAATGTACCTTAATGTATCCTTTTGTGGGGGGAGGGGGATATCAGTATGCCTATTTGACAGGTGATAATTAGTTAATTGCTTTATGTAATAAAAGGTGTCATGATATCTCTGGGCTCATACTTTCACTTCCTCCTTTGAAATAATGGTTACATATGTTATTGATAACCCGACTGCAATCATCAATGCAAAACACAACATCGCTTCCCACTGAGTTTGTGTTAATAAAACATGTGATTAATCCATTTCAAAACAAATTCATCACCAAACAAACAATTTAGATCAATATTAAATACTCAATGTGTTTCCATAACTGACTAACAAATGTCTGGACAATTAACCCTTACAGTGATCAGTCAACCAAAATTGTTAGTATAGATTTGAATTTAATAATACCTTGATCTTCATGTACAGTTAATAATTCTATTGTTTGTTTTTACGCCCCTCCCCCAAAGACTCAACCAAAATCAGTGAACAGTGTTTAATCATTTGAGTAAAGCACATGAAACTGTCTGTCTAACAGAGTTAATTCACACCTCGACGTGCTTGTTCCAAAGAGGGATCATAACCCATGTTTTGGAGACAAAAAATGAAAATATAATGAAAATTAATTGGAGATTTTTTAGAATAGCGCTGACCGTTTTTGGCTGTTACGTTGGGTAAAGGGTTAATGGTAAAACTTGTTTATAGGGAAGTCAAAGGGGCAATAGAAATTAGTTCGCTATAACCGATGTTTGTTATATCCGACTCACGGGAAAAGGACATAAAAATAAAGAATATAAAGCTGGAAACGTAGTATATTCTTGGTATAAAACATATTCAACAACTTTTACACATTTTTTGGTATCATTTTTTGCTCAACTTGACAAAGTCAAGCTGAGTTATTGCCATCACTTCTCGTCCGTTGACGTACGTACGTCCACAATTTCCTTTGGCACACCTCACAGGTCGATTTATGATCAGATCGCTTTGAAACTTGTTTGTACGCTTGTTTGGGGTGACTCTAGATTGGAGCTATCGATTTTCTTCAAGTTCGGTCAAAAAATATTGCTGCTGGCAACGTTCTTAGAACTTAGTTTAGTCAGACCTCAATATTTCCCTTTGGCACACCCTACAGGGCACATTTATGATCAGATCGCTTTGAAACTTGGTATGCTTGTTTGGGGTGACCTCTAGATGGGAGCTATCGATTTTCTTCTATCTCTGTCAAAAAATGTTGCCGCTGGCAATGACCTTTGAACTTAGTTTAGTCAGGCATCAATATATTCCTTTGCCATGCCCTACAGGGCACATTTATGATCAGAATGGTTTGAAACTTGGTATGTTTGTTTGGGGTTGAAAAAAGATTGTGTCATGTAACATCATTCTTTATCAGCTTATTATTAGTGGCTCTGCATTGAATTGAAGCATTTAATGCCTTTGTGTTCTAAAAACTAAACTATTAATTTGCTTTCTCTTAGTCGCAGAAAATCATGGATATTCTTTGCATTTCAGTCCTGAGAAATCAATGAAGCTCATTAAAATTTATTTGGGAAAAATCCCCTCACAGGAAAACCAGGATGTGGAACATTGCTTAATACCATGGTAAACAAGTTCTGTTCGCTGGTATAATAGGACCCATTGTTACCATTGGTTGAGGTGTAAGTCCTCTATAAAGTGGGCAGCACTTGCATAAACAGTTAGCCAAATTTGACTGTATGATTGTAATGTGGTCACAATTTTATACAATGATAGATGCTGAAAGTGACCTTAATAACACTAAATAATCGTGGACATTCATGTACTTTTGTTGAACTTGAAGGTGCAAGAAACCAACGTCAGTGATTTTGTTACAATTTAATGAAGAGGTCTTATAGGCTCTCTCCAGTAAATTATAACAAATCGGATCCATAATTTAAAAATCGCGACAGCGACCCTGTAGCTGCGACGGGTGGTTAGTCACAAAATTTCTAAGTTCCTCAAGGGCCATAACTCCAAGAAAAATATTTGGAACAACACAAGCATTGAACAGTGGCTAGACATCAATAAGATACACTTACATGCCAAATATAAAGTCATTCCATGAAGTATTTAAAAAATTATTGAGTTTTGAAACTCGTTGGTCGCAGACAGACCGACTGACCGACAACTCCAAGAAAAATATTTGGAACAACACATGCATTGAACAGTGGCTAGACATCAATAAGATACACTTACATGCCAAATATAAAGTCATTCCATCAAGTATTTCAAAAGTTATTGAGTTTTGAAACTCGTTGGTCACAGAGAAACTCGTTGGTCACAGACAGACCGACTGACCGACAGACTGACAGACAGACCAACAGACAGACCGATATTGCAACTTATAGAGCTGCTAGTCGCAGCTAATAAAAATATTATTTGGATGTAGCTGAACATAAAGCACAGCTATAGCCTTTATTGCAATACAGTGGCACCCTGTTAACCCTTTACCTAGCACAGTATTTTTAGCTGTGACTAGCAGCTCTATAAGTGGCAATGTCAGTCTGTCGGTCAGTCTGTCTGTGACCAACGAGTTTCAAAACTCAATAACTTTTGAAATACTTGATGGAATGGCTTTATATTTGGCATGTAAGTGTATCTTATTGATGTCTAGCCACTGTTCAATGCATGTGTTGTTCCAAATATTTTTCTTGGAGTTATGGCCCTTGATGAACTTAGAATTTTGTGAGATTGCACCACCCGTCACAGCTACAGCGTCGATGTCGCGATTTTTAAAAAATAAATTAAATTTCACATTTTTAGCTCAACTTTGGCGAAGCCAAATTTGAGCTTTTGTCATGGCCTGTCATCCGTCTGTTCGTCTGTCCGTACATCAACAATTGGATATGGCTTGGGCTAGAGGCCGTATTTATGAACCGATCTTTACGAAACTTCGTGGGTACCTTTGTTATGACCGTGGGACGAGAACGAGTGTTTTTGGGTGCGGTCTGAAATTCAAGATGGCTGCCAGCTGCCATTTTGTACCGACGATGCAGAAATCTGTTTTTTGTACAGAACTTCCATATGAAAGCTCTGATTTGAATAATTTTTTGTTTGAATGTTTAGTACCATGGGATACATCACATATAATACGGGGTTTTTTCTCGTGCAAAAATTAGACTAATTTTGATGTTTTTTGGGGTTACTTTCAGCACTGTAACTGCAAATGCCAATATGGCTCGGGCTAGAGGCCGTATTTATGAACCGATCTTTATGAAACTTCTTGGTTAACTTTGGTATCACCGTGGGACGAGAACGAGTGTTTTTGGGTCCGGTCCGAAATTCAAGATACCCGATGGCAGCCATTTTGTACAAAATTAGGTGCAATCAGATTTTTGCACAGAACTTCCATATGAAAGCGCTGATTTGAATAATGTTTTGTGTGAATGTTTAGTACCATGGGATGCATCACATATAATACAGGCTTTTTTCTCGTGCAGAAATTATGCAAATTAGATGAACTTTGATTTTTTCAGTGCGACTTACACACAGTAAGTACACATGTCAATACGGCTCAGACTAGAGTCTGTATTTATGAACTGATCTTCACGAAATGTCTTGGGTACCTTTGTTATCACCTTGGGGCGAGAACGAGTGTTTCTGGGTGCGGTCTAAAATTCAAGATGGCT
Source organism: Pictodentalium vernedei (assembly GCA_031216915.1). Taxonomy (NCBI): domain Eukaryota; kingdom Metazoa; phylum Mollusca; class Scaphopoda; order Dentaliida; family Dentaliidae; genus Pictodentalium; species Pictodentalium vernedei. Next base: position 162,030,648 of record CM062291.1, on the reverse strand, counting down.
GCCAGTGGCCATTTTGTACCGAAATTAGGTCTAATCAGTTTTTTGTACACAACTTCTATACAGCTCAGACTAGAGGCCATATTTATGAACCAATCTTTACGAAACTTCTTGGGTACATTTGTTATCACCGTGGGATGAGAGCGATTGTTTTTGGATGTGGTCCAAAATTCAAGATGGCCACCAGCAGCCATTTTGTACCAAAATTAGTGCAATCAGTCTTTTGTACAGAACTTCTGTATGAAAGTTCTGATTTGAATAAATTTTTGTTTGAATGTTTAGAAACATGGAATACATCACATATTGTAAGGGGTTTTTTTTCGTGCAGAAATTATGCAAATTAGATTAACTTTGATTTATTCAGTGCTACTTACACAATATAAGCACACATGTCAATACGGCTCAGGGTAGAGGCTGTATTTATGAACCGATCTTCACAAAACTTCTTGGGTACCTTTGTTGTCCCCCGACCCTTCGGGGGACTATTGTAATCAGCAGTGTCCGTCCATCCGTGCGTCCGTCCGTCCGTCACACCCTTGTCCGGATGATAACTTTAGTTTGGATGATTTTACTGAAACTAAATTTGGTATGTGTCTTACTTGGGTGGAAATGCAGGTCAAGTTCGAAAATGGGCACGCTCCACTGATTTCTACTGGACTTATTCCCCTTTTTCGACTTAAAAAATACAGTTTTTGTGTTGTCCGGATGATAACTTTAGTTAGGATCATTTGATTGAAACGAAATTTAGTATGCCGCTTATTTGGGTGGAAATGCAGGTTAAGTTCGAAAATGGGCACTCTCCACTGATTTTTACTGGATTTATTCTCCTTTTTCGACTTAGAAAATACGGTTTTTGTGTTGTCCGGATGATAACTTTACTTTGGATCATTTGATTGAAACGAAACTAAGTATGTGGTTTAATTGGTTGGAAATACAGGTCAAGTAAAAAAATGGCCATGCTCTGCGAACAAATTGCATCCTAACAGCTCCCTTGAATTTGCCATCTTGGTCGGGGGACCGGGGGCATTGCCCTTGTTATCACCTTGGGATGAGAATGAGTGTTTCTGGGTACGGTCCAAAATTCAAGATGGCTGCCAGTGGCCATTTTGTACCGAAATTAGGTCCAATCAGTTTTTTGTCACAAGTTCTATACAGCTCGTATTTATGAACTGATCTTCACAAAACTTCTTGGGTACTTTTGTTTTCACCTTGGGACAGGAACGAGTATGTTTTGGGGTGCCTTTGTTATCACTGTGCTATGAGAACAAATATTTTGGGGTTCAGTCAGACCCACTCTGGGACTCAAAGATTTTTTTCTAGTTTAGCATCTGACTGTCACCCACCTTTACAATACTTTACCTATACAGTTGTTACAGGCAACGGTCAGTATTTATGTACAGACCGTTACAATACTTTATATGTACCTTTGTTATCAGGTCATTACCTAGATGTTTGTCATTGCTGTGTCACATACTATACATGTACATGTCTTTGTCTTGACAAGTTGAGCTACAGTGTCATTGACACTTTCATTTTAAAACAAATTTCACAATTTTTCAATAAAGCCATACAAATATGGAGATCCTTAGAACCAGCTCGACGAGCTGGTTCTAAGGATATCCATGTTTGTGTGGTTTTATTGAGAAACTTCCAAGATACGTTAGGCTCTGGTAGGCTTATTCTGGTATTTTCTGGCATTTTCCCACTGTGTTAGGTAAAGGGTTAAGGTAAAGGGTTAATTGAATAATCACTCAGCCAGTAAAAAATTAACAGGTGTATTCAGTCAATAGGAATTTTTCATTTTTAGCTCAACTTTGACAAAGTCAAATTTTTAGCTCAACTTTGACATAGTCAAATTTGTGGTTATGCCATGGCCTGTCATCTGTCTGTCTGCGTCCGTCTGTCTGCTGTCAACAGTTCAATACGGCTCGGGCTAGAGGCCGTATTTATGAACCGATCTTTATGAAAATTCTTGGGTACCTTTGTTATCATCATGGGACAAGAACGAGTGTTTTTGGATGCAGTCCGAAATTCAAGATGGCCACCAGCAGCCATTTTGTACCAAAATTAGTACAGTCAGTCTTTTGTACAGAACTTCTGTATGAAAGTTCTGATTTGAATAAATTTGTGTATGAATGTTTAGTAACATGGAATACATGACATATAATACGGGTTTTTTTCTCATGCAGAAATTATGCAAATAAGATGAACTTTGATTTATTCAGTGCAACTGACACACATTAAGTACACATGTCAATACGGCTCGGGCTAGGGGCTGTATTTATGTACCGATCTTCACCAAACTTCTTGGGTACCGTTGTTATCACCTTGGGACGAGAACGAGCATGTCTTTGGTTGCGGCCCAAAATTCAAGATGGCTGCTGGCGTCCATTTTGTACCTAAATTAGGTGCAATCAGTTTTTTGTACAGAACTTCTATATGAAGGTTCTGATTTGAATAAATGTTTGTAAGAATGTTTAGTAACATGGAATACATGACATATAATACGGGTTTTTTTCCTGTGCATAAATTATGCAAATTAGATGAACTTGGATTTATTCAGTGCAGTTTACATGCAGTAAGTACACATGTCAATATGACTCGGGTTAGAGGCTGTATTTATGAACCGATCTTCACGAAACTTCTTGGGTACCTTTGTTATCACCTTGGGACGAGAACGAGTGTTTTTTGGGTGAGGTCCGAAACTTCAAGATGGCCATAAGCGGCCAATTAGACAAACTTTGATTTGTTCAGTGCTACTTATAAACAGTAAGTGCCCATTTCAATATGGCTCTGACTAAAGGCATCTTACTGTCACCCACCCTTACAATACTTTACCTGTACAAGCTAGGGTCAGTATTTATGTACAGACTTTTACAATACTTTACATGTACCTTTGTTATCAGGTCATTACCTAGATGTGTGTCATTGCTGTGTCACATACTATACATGTGCATGTCTTACACAAATTGAGCTACAGTGTCATTGACACTTTCATTTTAAAACAAATTTCACAATTTTTATGTGTACCCATACCATGTATGGTACACATAATGCTGGCATCCAGGGTGGCCATCCGTCGTTCGTCCATCCTTTGTCCGTTTGTCTATCCGTCCGTCTGTCCGTCCGGCGTCCGTATCCATTTCTTTGTCATTCGATAACTTGAGAAATATTGCTTGGATTGTCAAGTTACTTTATATTTGTGTTCAGGTTACTGATGTGCCAAGCTGTATAGTTTTGGGTGTAAATCTGATAATTTGATCCTGAGATATTAACCCTTTATCCTTCAAATTGAAAATTCCTCCAATCCCTTTGGCATTCGATAACTTGAAAAATATTGCTTGGATTGTCTAGTTACTTTACATTTGTGTTCAGGTTACTGATTTGCCGAGCTGTACAGTTTTTGGTGTAAATCTGATGATTTGTTACCGAGATATTAACCCTTTATCCTTCAAATTGAAAAATCCTCCAATCCTTTTGGCATTCGATAACTTGAAAAATATTGCTTGGATTGTCAAGTTATTTTATATTTGTGTTCAGGTTACTGATGTGCCGAGCTGTATAGTTTTTGGTGTAAATCTGTTATTTTGATCCTGAGATATTAACCCTTTATCCTTCAAATTGAAAATTCCTCCAATCCCTTTGGCATTCGATAACTTGAAAAATATTGCTTGGATTGTCAAGTTACTCTATATTTGTGTTCAGGTTACTCATGTGCCGAGCTGTATAGTTTTTGGTGTAAATCTGATAATTTATTCCTGAGATATTAACCCTTTATCCTTCAAATTGAAAATTCCTCCAATCCCTTTGGCATTCGATAACTTGAAAAATATTGCTTGGATTGTCAAGTTACTTTATATTTGTGTTCAGGTTACTGATGTGCCAAGCTGTATAGTTTTAGGTGTAAATTAGATAATTTAATCCTGACATATTAACCCTTTATCCTTCAAATTGAAAATTCCTCCAAACCCTTTGGCATTCGATAACTTGAAAAATATTGCTTGGATTGTCATGTTACTTTATATTTGTGTTCAGGTTACTGATGTACCGAGCTGTATAGTTTTTGGTGTAAATCTGTTATTTTGATCCTGAGATATTAACCCTTTATCCTTCAAATTGAAAATTCCTCCAATCCCTTTGGCATTCGATAACTTGAAAAATATTGCTTGGATTGTCAAGTTACTTTATATTTGTGTTCAGGTTACTGATGTGCCGAGCTGTATAGTTTTTGGTGTAAATCTGATAATATGATCCTGAGATATTAAACCTTTATCTTTCAAATTGAAAATTCCTCCAATCCCTTTGGCATGAGATAACTCAAAAAATATCAATCTGATTGTCATGTTACTTTATATATTTATTCAGGTTACTGATGTGCTGTGTTGTATAGTTTTTTTTATGTAAATCTGATAATTTGATCCAGAGATATTAACCCTTTATCCATCAAATTAGACACTCCTCCAATCCATTTCTATATGTACCCATATGTATGGTGTACATAATGTCGGCATCTGTGGTGGCCCTCTGTCATACAGCTTTCTACTAGTTGCGCTTATGGGTACACATTTGATGATTTCATCGGCCTATTTTTCAATAAAGCCATACAAATATGGATATCCTTAGAACCAGCTCAATGAGCTGGTTCTATGGATATCCATATTTGTATGGTTTTATTGAAAAACTTCCAAGATATGTGGTAGGCTTATTCTGGTAATTCTCTGGCTGTTTTTTCCACTGTGTTAGGTAAAGGGTTAATTGAATAATCACTCAGCCAGTAAAAAATTAACAGGTGTATTCAGTCAACAGGAATTTTTCATTTTTAGCTCAACTTGACAAAGTCAAGCTGAGCTGTTGCCATTACTTCTCGTACGTACGTACGTACACAATTTCATTTGGCACACCTCACAGGTCGCATTTATTATCAGATCACTTTGAAACTTGGTATGCTTGTTTGGGGTGACATCTAGATGGAAGCTATCGATTTTCTTCAATTTCCGTCGAAAAATGTTGCCGCGGACAACGTTCTTAGAACTTAGTTTAGTCAGACCTCAATATTTCCCTTTGGCACACCCTACAGGACACATTTTTGATCGGATTCCTTTGAAACCAGGCATGCTTATTTGGGGTCACCTCTAGATGGGAGCTGTCGATTTTCTTCCATTGCCGTCAAAAGATGTTGCCGCTGGCAACGACCTTTGAACTTAGTTTAGTCAAGCATCAATATATTCCTTTGGCACATCGTACAGGGCACATTTTTGATCAGATCAGTTTGAAACTTGGTATGCTTGTTTGGGGTTACCTCTAGATGGGAGCTATCGATTTTCTTCGATATTTGCCAAGAAATGTTGCCACTGGCTAACGACCTTTGATGAACTTAGTGCAGTTATGCATCAAAATTTCTCTTTGGCACACCCTGCAGGGCACATTTATTATCGGATCGCTTTGAAACTTGGTATGCTTTTTTGGGGTGACCTCTAGATGGGAGCTATTGATTTTCTTCCTTTTCCATCAAAAAATGTTGCCATCGGCAAGGTTCTTAGAACTTAGTTTAGGCAGACCTCAATATTTCCCTTTGGCACACCCTACAGGGCACATTTATGATCGAATTGCTTTGAAATCTGGCATGCTTGTTTGGAGTGACCTTTAGATGGGAGCCATTGATTTTCTTTCATTTCCATCAAAAAATGTTGCCGCTGGCAATGACCTTTGAACTTAGTTTAGTCAGGCATCAATATATTCCTTTGGCATGCCCTACAGGGCACATTTATGATCAGATCAGTTTGAAACTTTGTATGCTTGTTTGGTGTTACCTCTAGATGGAAGCTATCGATTTTCTTCCATTTCCATCAAAAAATGTTGCCGCTGGCAACGACCTTTGAATTTAGTTTAGTCAAACATCAATATATTCCTTTGGCATGCCCTATAGGGCACATTTATGCCTGGAAAGGTTTGAAACTTGATATGCTTGTTTGGGGTTATCTCTAGATGGAAGCTATTGATTTTCTTCAGTTTCTGTCAAAAAATGTTGCCACTGGCAATAACCTTTGATGAACTTCATGCAGTTATGCATCAATATTTCCCTTTGGCACAGCCTGCAGTGCACATTTTTGACCAGATTGCTTGGAAACTTGGTGTGCTTGTTTGGGTGACCTCTAGATGGGAGCTATCAATTTTTCTCCATTTTTGGCAAAAATAATTGCCATTGGCAACGATCTCTGATGAACTTAATAAAAACTTAGTGCAGTTATGCATCAGTATTTCCCTTTGACACACCCTGAAGGGCACGTTTATGATTGGATCACTTGGAAACTGGGTGCGTTTGTGTGGGGTGATATTTATATGGCAGTTATCGATTTTCTTCCATTTCTGTCAAAAAATGTTGCCGCTGGCAACGGCCTTTGGACTTAGTTTAGTCAGGCTTCAGTATTTCCCTTTGGCACACCCTTTTATGGCACATTTATGATCAGATCACTTCGAAACTTGGTATGTGTGAGCTATTGATTTTTTTTCATTTCCATAAAACATTATTGTCGTTATCACCAGCCTCTGAACTTACTGCATTTGTGCAGCAACTTATCCCTTTTGCACTCTCTGCTAGGTATATTTATTAAGTTTCATAAAAAAGTGAGAAACAGACATTGCCACAAGCAATGACCTTCAAACTTCTTCATCTTCCTTTGGCATGCCTCAGAGGGTGCATTCATAATCAGGTTGTTTTGAAACTTTGTATGCTTATGCAGAGTGACAAAAGATAGGAGCTATTGATTTTCTTTTCATTTCCATCAAAAACTGTTGTAAGCAACAATCTTTGAATTTATTACATTTGTGCATCAACATTCTTCTTTGACATGGCCCACAGGCCACATTTATCATAGGATTGTTTTTGAACTTGGTGTGCTCATTAGGCAAGACCTCTAGATAAGAGCTATTGATTAGCATTCATTTCTGTGAAAAAGTTGCTGTTTACAATAACCTCTGAACTTACTGCATTTGTGTATCAACATTCTTCCTTTAGCCAGTCTTACAGTTTACATTTAAAAATCCTTGGATTACTTTGACGTTGTGCACACACAATGCTGTTATGTTGAAATTTCACCAAATAACATTGGTACCAATGATCTTCAATTTTGCCATTTCACTTGTAACTTACCAAGTTAGTTTGTCAAGTTGAACTACAGTGTCATTGACACTTTCATTTGTATTCAAATGATAAACTGAGTATTTATTCTGTTGTAACTTGTTTGAAGTAGCTCATGGAGCTCTGTCAAACAAAATTTAACAGATTATTTATTGGTGTTTTCCCTGCACGTTGATGTCAAAGTACCAACATTTCAAGCAGCAAAGCTTTCCCATGATGCAACTAGGAATTTAGTTAGTTCAGTCTTGTTTGACAGAGGTCTGTCAAACAAGATAGAATTTGTTAAATTCTTTGTTGTATTGTGGGAAAAAATGCTTCTTGAATTAAATATATTTCCACATAATACAAGTATGAAGTCAACTTTAACCAGTTGTTTATACCAAATACATATATTTGATGTACTGAGTCAGATAGGTCTGCAACCGTTGGAAATTCAGTATTTGTGAGAGTAATTTTTTCATTTATAAGAGCTCACTTTTTCACTTATAAGCATTGTTTGTTTGTTTTGGTTTAGTGACACTTTCAACAGTTATTATAAACAATATGTCAAAACTTTACTGAAGGTATGGTAGATAGTGTAGAGTTTGGAGTTTATATGCAATTAACTTGGTTATTTAGGTTATTTAACTCTTTTAGTCCCCATACAGCTGTCACTTTTATATTACTTCAAAAAAGTTGCCTCCAAGTGTTCTTCTTCCTTGAGAACTCAGCTGGTAGGTTTATTTATCTTTGCATTGTTTTTGCATCATTGTTGGCTGCCTGTACAGGCAGCCAACAATGATGTAGAAACATTAAGTCATCTGCAGTTGTGAGCATGTTTATATAGTAGTAATTATCAAAGAAATTAGGGGTGCAGTGGCATTGCGGTAACCGGTTCTCGTCAGATCACCAAAGTTAAGCAACGTCGAGCCCGGTTAGTTCTTGGATGGGTGACCATATGAGCTATCGATTCAGACTCCCACATTGTGTCCTTGGGCAAGGCACTTAACCCCGATTATCCACATGGGGGCACGATGACTGCGTGTACTAAGGTACAGTGCACGTCGATGGTGCGCATGTCTTCAACCTATCTAACCATGCCTGTGCTGCAGTGCGGAGTTACGATGTTGGGGAGCTGGCAGCTGCTCGTTGTTGCGCGGTTGTTCTCTGCAGGCACTCTGGCTTCCTCCACCCGTAAAACTCAGCGACACGATTATGACCGTGGATGTTAAAGTGCAGTTAAACCTTAATAGATAAATAAAAAAATTAAAGAAATTAATCTGAGGATTTAAGGGTAAATTAAGATATTTTTAATTAAGTTGGATGTACAGCACTTTTTAATAGTTTCCTGATGGTGGTTCTCAATGCTGAAACAGTTAACTATGTCATACAGTTGATGTTATTTTGTATGGCGAAAATGACATTTAAGTTGTGCAATCATGGAACTTATTGTTTCATTTTTTTTCCTTGCTGGCTCTTGAAGAACAGCAACATGTGTCTCTGATTGTGTATGTTTGCATCTATCTTTAAAATGGCATATGTTTTCATTTCAGTCTGACCTGTGAAAATGTAGAGACCAGGAATAAAACAGATGTCTGAAGTCAGCCAGAAATAACAGCTTAGGATTATATGGGATTCCTGAGAACATGTTTGCTAGATTTGAAAACAGCTGACTGGATTTAAATATTTTTTCTTGGCTTTACTGGTCTGTATTCAGATGCTTTGAAAGAAGAAATCTTGTTCAGGATGGCAATACAGTTTACATCAATGACTAAGAGACCAGGTCGCCTGTTAGACAAGGGACCAAATTATTTCCGTCAACAGAGCAACTCTGGTATTTTTGGTATGTATGCTTAATTTTACTTGTTTTTTTCTGCCACTGATGAACTACTTGGCTAGACACAACTCCAAAGGTAAAGAGAATTTTCCTGAGTAGGTTTGCTAATTTTCTTGTTGGCACACCTGTTCCTAGGCAACAAAATTAAGCAATAAGTCATATAGGATGTGGATAGTGGATCATCACTAAACTCTTTTAGAGTGGAATTTACAACATAAAGAATATCCCAACAACACCTGGTGTTTAAATCGAAATTTAAAAAATAAGTTTGGGGGTGTGTTGGCTCAGTAGGTAAAGGTGCAGGCTGCAAGCCGAGAGGTCCTCGCTTTGAATCCCACCTGCAGCAACAGTACTCTGTCCTTGGGCAAGACACTTCACCCACATTGCCCACGTGGGGGCATGGTGGTGCTGTGTACTAAGGCGTACTGTATGTTGATGATCCATTTGTCTTCAACCAGTGCTAACCCTGCTTGTGTGGAGTTAGTATGTTGGGAGCTGATAGTTTCTTGCCATTACACAGTGGTTCTCTCCGGGTACAACTGTCATGGTCATAATTAGCCATGCAGAAATGTATGACCTTAAAAACCAGTAAATAAATAAATATAAAAAATAAGTTCAGTACATAAGGTCTGGACCTAGCATTAGCTCGGTCCAGACCTAATTTACTCGATGGGTTTTTTAAATGTAGATATAATCTGGGGATGAGTTGAAAATGACCCTTTACCTAACAATTCTATTTACCATATAATAAAAAAAAACACAAAAGACACTTAAATGGTATGAGAAAAAAGTAGCAGATTCAATCATGCCTGTGATTACATTACTTGAGATCAGTTCGAATCCCACCTGCGGCAACCCCGATGTGTCCTTGGGCAAGACACTTCACCCCCATTACCCACGTGGGGGCACGGTGGCATTGTGTACAAACGCATTCTGCATGTCGATGGTGCACTTGTCTTCAACCAATGCTAACCCTGCTTGTGTGGAGTTAGTATGTTGGATGTTGGGGAGCTGACAGTTGCTCGCTATTGCTCGGTGGTTCTCTCCAGGTCCTCTGGCTTCCTCCACCCATAAAACTGTCGTGGTTATGATTAGCTATTGTGCGACCTTAAACACAAATAAATAAATAAATTGATTGAGATGCATTGTTTGTCCACTCTGTCCATGTCAGGAAATAGTCCCAAACTCCCAGTAAAGAATAAATTTAATGACATTTAATGACTCAAATTTAATAAACATCAGCTGTTGTCACAGACAACAAATGTTTATCATTCCTCATCCCTTGAGTCTGAATCTACAATTATTCTCCATCACTTAATGGACCATGCATTACCATTTTTAATAAATGCAAGGATGTGTGTGTGAGAATTGTATGGTGGGTGTGGGTTAGTCATTGAATGTGTGACTGTTGGAGTATGAGAGAGAGGATTATGGAAGGTGGGTGAGGGGTGTTTGTGTATGCAACTTGCCTGTCAGATTCATCTTAGCCAGAGTTTGAATCAAGTAGATTGGGAAAGGGGCCATTTTCTTGGTTTGGGGAAAATTATTCATCCGGAAGCTCTTTTTCCATAGAGCATACAGGTTAAAATGGGTATCACTGTATTAGAATTAACTATCAGAAGAGCACAATGGCTATGTAACCTGATTATATAGTATACGTTTGTAATGATAGTGTTTTGTGCCAGAATTGAGAATTTTATAGCATGTACCCGTTTGGGAATGGGACCTTATTTCAGCCCTAAAAAGTGCCTTGATAAAACCATGGCATTGCATGACCCACAGAAGTACATGTAGAAACCATGCTGTTCCCTTTATATCAATTTTTGTTGAGACTTCTTCAATTATTTGAGTTGTTTTGGCGGGTACTTTAAGGTCATGGGGAGTTGAGAAGTATCAATATCCAACTGTATTTTTCATCTCCCTCAGTGCCAAAGAGCATATCCCAGAATCCATTCAGATGATCTCTTTTCTTCTGTGCCATGGGAATAATTTTACCTTGTATACGGTATGCACAGGGTAATTGTGCAATTCTGGAGTTTGAAACATGCCCTTTGAGGGAAATTCGGGCATCTGTAATTGACTGATAAATATATATATTCTCAGACAGCTGATGAAGTTGAAAGTTATTGTACCATATATTCCTCTATGCATGCAAATAAATTATCATTTCAATGAGAATAGACCATGAACAGTCCCAAATGGACTGGGCATTGATAAGGTGGCGAGACTTACATTCAAGCCAGGGTCAAGAAGTCAGCCTCTGGGTGTTGACTGTGCTACTACCAAAAACATAAATCTCCCACCTCTCAAAATGTATAAACAACGTATTCCGTGACAATGGCATCAACGAAATCATAGAACAATATGATGGTCTCAAACTAGTAAAAATCAGGGAATCATACACTGATCTAAGCATTGTCAATTTTTAGGAAGGCTTCAGCACAACCCATCATTTTTTACCCCACTTACTTGGACTTATCCCACAAGATAGAATGAACCCATATAGAATTTTAACAGGAATGCATTTGTTGTGACATTTCATTGGAATTAGCTTAAACCTATGTACACTGATATCAAAATTTCATGCTGCACACTTTTCCCATAATATATCTTGGAATTTAACCATCTCAATCTTGTTTGACTGAGCACAATGAGATCCATCAAACAAGATAGAACCCATGGGGTTGAGGGTAAGGAGCTAGGTGGTTGGTGCAGAGGGCCATGGTTTCCCAAAATATTTGCTCCCTCCCCCACCCCCACCCCAAAAAAAAAACCTTGGCCCCAATGCAAGTTTCACATAACATGCAGTCCCTGAAATAGTTTACAATATAGGGCTACACACACTATAGATGCCTCAGATTCTCTCTAAGATTTGCAAACAAATTTCAGGCAGAGGCACAGTCTGAACTAGGACCCTGCAGTCATTACCTCTCCTTCCACTTCCCTTCAGGGAAGTTGGGGGAGGGAGTGATGATTTGCATTGTCCTGGTTAGGACTAAGGGAGGCCCCCCACAATGGCCTTTTGAATATCATGATTGCACCCCCCCCCCCCCCCAAAAAAAAAAATGGCTTGGGCTCCCCTATTACAGGATCATGGCTACTTGCATGGATAAACCTGGTTAAATTTTTACCTGCGTCGCCATCGGCGAAGCAGGTCTAGTAACCGCTCGACTCCGTCCGTCCGTCCGAAACACTTTTTCCGTCAAAGTTTTCTTGGCTTCTATGAAAGGGAATGATTTTATATTTGGTCTGCTGCTTCATAATGATGAGTTGTATCGTGTAAGCAATTTTCAGATCTTCCGTGCAGCCACTTCCTGTTTGCCGATACTTTGAAATTTTACTGTACCCACTGAACATTGAAATTTTCCATCAAGGGTTTCTCGGCTTCTATGCAAGGGATTGATTTTATATTTGGTCTGCTGCTTCATATGATGAGTTGTATCGTGTAAGCAATTTTCAGATCTGCCCTGCAGCCACTTCCTGTTTGCTGATACTTTGAAATCTTACTGTACCCCTGAATATTGAAATTTTCCGTCAAGGTTTTCTCAGCTTCTATGCAAGGGATTGATTTTATATTTGGTCTGCTGCTTCATAATGATGAGTTGTATCGTGTAAGCAATTTTCAGATCTGCCGTGCAGCCACTTCCTGTTTGCCGATACTTTGAAGTTTTACTGTACCCACTGAACATTGAAATTTTTCGTCAAACTTTTCTCGGCTTCTATGCAAGGGATTGATTTTATATTTCATCTGGAGCCTGATAATGATCAGTTGTATCGTGTATGCAATTTTCAGATCTGCCGTGCAGCCACTTCCTGTTTGCTGATTCAATTGCATGCAGTGACGCAGGTCCAGACCCGGTATTGGTCTTGTTAGTGGTGTTATTGGACAATTTGCTTACAGCCAGGAAATTGGCCAAAATAAGCCTACCACAGGCTAAAATATCTTACAAATGTCTCGATAAAACCATACCAATATGGATATCATTAAAACCGGCTCATCAAGCCGGTTCTAATGATATCAATATTTGTATGGTTTTATTGAAAAATTGTGCGACTTTTTTTCAAAAAATGCCAAATTTAATTTATTTTTTAAAAAAGCAGTGTTAGGTAAAAGGTTAATGATGACATTTGGGTATTTTAACATCAGTGTACAGGGGGTTAGTAAGCCTATTCCAGTGATATATCACAGCAAGTGTGATTTAAAACGTAGACAGTGGTATGATATATAAAATTCTGGAGGACACTTGTGATTTAGAATCCGTGCCGCCGAGAGAAAATATGGGTCCCAGGGGGGGATCAATTAAATGGTACCCCCCTGGGCCCTCTTGTTTCAAACCCAACTTACCAAGGACCCATGAAAATATTCACCCTTTCCCTGACCGATATCTATTATGACTCAATTGCCTCTCAAAGACTAAATTGGGTTACACAAGAGAATGGTAAGAAGGGATATATATATCGAAGCGGGACGTCTATATAACCGAATTACAGAACAGCATATTGTGGGCAGATTGACCCTCGATATATCTAATAACTAAGACAGTTCTTGAAAGGAATATATGCTTACTAGTGAATTCGGGGGCCCGTGGCCCGCCTGTCGATTCACACACAATGAGCATTGAAAAAAGCTCACGAACTAGCTGTCTCGGGTGACGCGTCTTCGTCCTCGCAGATCCTGGGGTTACTACCCCGGCTCTCCCCCCTCTCGATGGCCCTGATTAGAGTAAATAACAACCATTGCAATTTCTTTAACTTACACTTTTACATTTTGTTCCTTGAGTGCATCAAGATGCAGTCTGTAATGCTTTAGCTTTGCAGATGGCACCTTGTTGCTCTGATGGAACAGAATTATATGTATTGAATATGAAATCTATGACAACATTATTAAGAAGCCTGAAAACTTGCATTGTTAGGGGACAATACAACATTTTTTTCTAACCAAGCCACATGGTGCTATTCACACTGTTTAACCCTTTACCTAACCTGAAAAGCAGACGACACTTGCAAAAATAATTCTTGAATAACTAATTTTTTTCATTTTTTGTCTCAAAAACATAGGTTATGACCCCTCGTTGGAACGAGCTCGTTCCAACGAGGGGTCATAACCTATGTTTTTGAGACAAAAAATGAAAAAAATAATGAAAATTAATTGGCGATTTTTGAGAATAGCACTGGCCGGTTTTGGCCGTTACGTTGGGTAAAGGGTTAACCCTTAACCATCTGAGTATTTTCAAAGTATTTTTCATCAAAACCAGTCATGGTTGTACTGAAGCAGCCATAACTAAATGTGATGAAAAATTAATCTCTATTTAACCCTTTACCTAACATGAAAAGCAGATGACACTTGTAACCAAAATTCTTGAATAACTATTTTTTTTCATTGTTTGTCTCAAAAACATGGGTTATGACCCCCTCATTGGAACGAGCTCATTCTGAAAAGGGGTCATAACCTATGTTTTTGAGACAAAAAGTAATAAAAATCAATTGGTGATTTTTTTGTGAATCGTACTGGCCAGTTTGGTCTGTTACGTTGGGTAAAGGGTTAACACAAGAAATCATTGGTGAAAAAGATCCATTCCACTTATAGTGGGGAAATTTGATTGCATATGCACAATTTATACTTGATTCAGAGGCAAGAGAAACCCTGTGCTGGGTGGGAATATCAACCAGCAGCATGCAAAGAGTTAACTAAATTTGCCACTAAAAATTTCTGGGCTTCTCATTCTGGCTGCAACTATATAATATAGAGTATGACTTGTGCATTGGTTTGTTGTTGGTTATTGTAATTCTAAAGTTAAATAATTAGAACTGAAAGAGATGATCTACTGTGTGCTGATAAGATGGCAGGCATGTGTTGAACACTAGGTTTTATTTAAAAAGTCAGTTGAAGTAATCTTTTGCCATGTGTCTGAGTTTTAGCATTGTGCTAAAAAAACAGAAATACACCTCTACCATCCATCTTCTTTCTTCAGCATGAGATCTCATTAAGAGATCATCTGAGTGCAATTATTATCTCTTTCATGATGAAATTATAAAAGCTACCAGGTGTGCAATACCATGCAATCTGTTATACAACTGTTTCATTTCTGTGCTAATTTTCCAAATGAACTGAAATGGGGATTATTAGTCGTAGCATCAGTATTGTTAGTTTTGTTAGGTATTGTTTTTATTATAAATTATTGGACTGTGACTGCAGACAGTCTCCAATTAACTGTGATGAAAAAAATCCCTCCTCCATCCAGGATCCCGTGGGAATAGGAGCAGCGCTTGTTTACTGCTGTAAAATAGGTAATACTTTTAGAATAACACAAAGTAACCAATACCTGGGGTAAGGGTAGGCTATAGTCTCCAGAATGTACTACAGTATAATCCTCTTAATTGAATATCCATTTTGCCAGTGAAAATTATTCAATTAACAGGAGTATACAATTAACAGGGATTTGGTCAGTTTCCTGTGTTCTGGAAGGAAACTATGCATTTATTCTATTATATCTTGTTTGACAGAGCTCATAGAGCTCTGTCAAACAAGATATAATAGAATAAATGCCTGTATTGGATGTAGTTAGGCCAAAAAGGTTGATAAATAAGGGGAATTTGGTGCGTGTCACAATGATTTTAGCTGCGACTAGCAGCTCTATAAGAGGCAATGTCGGTCGGTCTGTCTGTCTGTCGGTCGGTCGGTCTTTCTGTGAGCAACGAGTTTCAAAACTCAATAACTTTTGAAATACTTGATGGAATGACTTTATATTTGGCATGTAAGTGTATCTTATTGATGTCTAGCCACTATTCAATGCATGTGTTGTTCCAAATATTTTTCTTGGAGTTATGGCCCTTGATGAACTTAGAATTTTGTGAAATTGCACCACCCGTCACAGCTACGGCGTCGATGTCGGGATTTTTTTGACATATTACAAAAATTTATATACAATTAACAGGAGTTTACTCTACAACCCATATGCAATTAACAGATCAAATTTGTACTGAAGGTATGGTAAATGTTTTGTGTTTGAAAATTATATTCAATTAACAGGGATATACAATTAAGAGATATCCAATTAAGTGGGCTCCACTGTATAAACAATATTATAAGTTATTGTGATAAAATGATGGTAACATGGTCTGAGGCTTGTGGATTGGAGCGCATGTTCAACCGAGGAGCATCAAAGTTGAACATACACTCTGAGCCAAACCTCAGACCATGTTACCATCAATTCATCACAATAATGTATATGCTCAAAACCCACATTGCGAAATAAACAAGGCAATTTAAATGAACAAGGCAACTTAAACAATAACAAATTTAGTAAATAAATCTCGCATGTACCCCCACAATATCACTAGAAAACAAAAAATCAATAACTAAGATAAAGGTCAAAGTTACTCCATCTCATTTCAAATCATGAACAAGTTCATGGTTTAAACTGAGATGGAGTAAACTTGACCCTCGTATAAGTGGGCTGTGGGTATACATTAATAGAATGATCACTGGCCTTGAAAAAGATGATCTTATTTTTGAATCTCCTCCCATTGTTGCCATCTTTTCAAATATTTCACTTGGTGACATCAAATGGTAATATATGCCACTGGAGCCGTAAACCTAGAAAACACTAGGTGAGCTCTTGTCTAGTCAGAGGATGAGGATTTTAGTCTTGTTAAAACATTATTGTCTTGATACTTGTGTTGCAGATATAGCCTTAAATGATGACAGTGGCCTTGAACACCAAAAAATCAATTAATCAATAAAAAGAATTATCTCCCTGAACCAGAATGTCAAAACTTCTCCTTCATCTGTGATTCTCTTCAACTTTAGTGGAACAATAAACAGTTTCTGTTATATCTTGTTTGACAGAGCTGGCCGAGTGCTGTCAGACAAAATATGTATTAGGGAATCCTTCACAGGAGACAGACAGAAGTACAGTTGCACCTGGCAGCACTCGCAGATTGTAAGTAACCAGCACAAATTATCACCATGCAAAAAATTTGGAGCACTTGTGTATCTCTGAATAGCTTACAAGGACCTACCAGAGAAAAGCAACAGAGCATACTGGTCCTGGACTTGAGAAGTTGGTACTGTCTTCCTAGCTTTTATCGTCTGCCAAAATGTTGGAGGGGGATTTTGGAGTGGGATCTGCCTGTCCATCAATCCATCTGTCTTGCCATATGAGGCTAAAATGGTTTACTTGGCTACTAAGTGACAAAAAGTGGATGTTGTATTTTCAAGGATTTTATGTTGGGGTTAGGATAAAGGAAAGGGTTTGAGTATGTAAGCTGAAAGGGTTAGGGATTGCTTAATGAAATTTGGTGTGGTTAGGTAAAGTTGTGATGTTTTTCACTGATGTTTCAGCAATCCAGTTGTTTTGAGATCAGTAGTGTAAAACTAATAATTAAGCACTCTTGATTTTTTGGCCAGTATGTGATTTCTTATACTAGTCATTCAACACAAATATGAAATGATAGGTTCAATTCGTTGAAATTGTCTGGAAGTTTTTACGAATTTTGGTGAATGCACTTTGCACTAGTTAGAAACCCACATTGCAAGAACATTTTGCACTTGCAAAAAAAAATGATCTGGTGAAGGACTGATAAAGGTTTGGGTTTTATTTCTGATACTTTTGAGGCTATCCAGGCCGAGGCTGCTGATGGTGGGTGTCTGAATTAGGAAAGAAGGTTGTGGTTACTAACCCTTAACAGTAAGGGACATCTAAAGTGGGCATTATGCTTTTAAGCCTTTGCCTAAAACAAAAGGCAGACGACACAAACAAAATTCTTCAGTAACTAAACTTCTTCATTTTTTGCATCACAATCGTAGCTTATGACCCCACATTGGAACAAGCTCAATGAGCTTGTTACAATGTGAGGGTCATAAGCTATGTTTTTGAGACAGAAATTTTTTACAAATAATGAAACTTGAATGGTGATTTTTGGCTGGTTTGGGCCACTATGTTGGGAAAGTGGTTAAACAGCTAACCGGATCACAATCCTGCTGGGCTTACCATTTGGCTGTTATTTCAATAAATGCATAGAGAATTATATTTACGGATTTGATACACTCGTTTTATTCATAGTGACATAATCAACTATATTTCAAAATGATGGTAGACACTGTCAACTGGTGAAGAACATCTTGATCAATCAAAAAGGTAATTGATCGATTAACCATTAATTTTGAACTACTGTTTTTTATGGGTTAACAAAGGAACAAATTTACTCCAAAACAGGCAAACATTGTCACACTGACTCACATCAATTATATGAAACAGAGTAAAGCATGCAAGTTACCTGCTGGCATACTTGTTCACTTGCATGATCATTATACTGTATCAGTAGCTAGAAATGGCCATTCTTAACCCTTTACCCAATGCAGATAGCAGACGATACTTGCAAAATCAATTCTTGAATTACTAAAAAATTTTCAATTTTTGTTCCAAATACATGGCTTATGACCCTTCATTGGAACAAGCTCAGTGAGCTTGTTCCAATGAGGGGTCGTACAGTATGTTTTTTAGACAAAAATTGAAAACAATAAAATTTGAATGGAGATGTTTGTATATGGCGCTGGTTGGTTTTGTTTGTTACGTTGGGTTAAAGGTTAATGCTGTAAATCATCAATGGTAAGGCAATTATTCAACTACATTTTAGGGCAAGTGATTAATCAGTTAACCAAGGTTAATCCATGTGATCAATCGATCAAGAAAGCCCTTTAACTGTTTCAGCTCCAGTGAAGAAGAAGATAAGTCACTTGAACATTTAACACATCTAAATAAGAAATTGAAATAACAATTGACCACACTATTCTACTTAATCGCAATCTGAAATGGACCAAATTGTACTTGAGCTGGACAAACTACTGTGGACAAACTATTTGGAAATTGATGTTATGAAATCATTCCATCTTTCATCATAATTAATCCAGCATTTACATTTGTAGAGCAAAAGTGGGAGGCTGTCATAAAGGGGCAGGTTGATGAAAGTTTCAGACATGGATACTAACATGGCATGCCGCAGGTGTACCACAAAGTCTAGAACATTGGGTTGGGAGAGGGTGTGTGTCCCATTGGTGAGCACCCCGAGGTCTCATCTGGGAGAGCTTCCCAAAAAATGATGTCAAGGCTTGGAATTATCAACAGTGGGAAGTAGGATGAAAATTTACTTGTGATAGTCTAACAACTTATATCAGTTGCTACATATAATTTTCCGATGAGAGGTCTTAACATAGGGTAAGTTGCCCTCTTTGTCCCTCCTCCTCCCCCGACAAACTTCGGGCCTGCACATTTAACTCAAGCCACAGAAGATGTACATGATGATAATCTGGAATTTGCACTCGTAGCTACATGAGTGATGGCTGATAACATAAATTTCACCACAATGATGCAGAAATCTGACATATAAAGCTATCAAATTTGCTATGTAAATTTCATAGGAATACATGATAAATATTACTTACCAGCCAGGAGCAGTATATTTATATAATATCAGTAGTTTATGTGTTATATGTTTACTTCCTCTAGGATATGATATAGAGTACTAACATAAGTTATGTTTCTTTTTATCTACACTAAAAATTTAAACAGAGAATTACTGGAGTGATAAAAGAGATCAAAAGTACATCTTATTGATTCACACCTGTTACTTCAGAAGGCACAGGTACATTTTACTTCCAAAGTAAAATGAAAGACTGATGAGATTCTGTCAACCTGAGTATCAGCCTTTCTGTTCACAGTGAGAATTTTCATCTCGTATTTACTATAATTCAAACCGAATCGAATATTTACTTTCAAATCTAATTTCGAATCGAATTTCAAATTTTCGCAGCCGCATAATTCTCACTGCACCTCTGCAAGGATTTGTGTGAAAACAATTGAGTCAATTTAACCCTTTACCTAACATTAGCAGCTGTAAATTAACCACAATATAAGGCTAACATGACTTGAAATATCATGACACTTTGTCAATAAAATTGTACAAATATGGCAGTCATTGGAAACGGCTCAATGAGCCGGTTCCAGTGACATCCATATTTGTAAGGTTTTACTGGTAAACACTGTTTATTTTTTTAAAACTTATCAAATTCAGTTTATGTTTTAAAACTTAAAAAGCTGTGTTGGGTAAAGGGTTAATGTGTTATCAGTATACAACAGGGGTTCAACCATGGTGGTCTCATGGATCTGGGGACACTCATACTGTAACAGAACAGCTTTTTTTTTTGGTTGGGGGTGGGGAAGCATGATATTTGGAAAGCCTTCTGATTTTACCCCCTCCCCCACTTCCCTGAAGGGAGGAGGTGGTAAAGACTGCAGGGTCCTAGTTATGACTAGACCCCCATCTCCTCTCCCCCCCAGGAAATTTTGAAAAATTCAAAGCACTAAGAGTGAATCTGAAGCATTTGTAGCCTGTGTAGCCCTATATTGTAGACCATTTTAGGACTCTGTGTTAGGTCAAACTTGAATTGTGCCAATGTTTTTGGGAGGAGGCAGAGAAAAGCCACCCTCCTCCCCTGGCTGTGCAATTGCCTGTTCCAACACAGACTGATCCCTGGCATAACTCATGTTCTGTGCCAAAGCATACAGCATAAGTACAGTTTCAGCTCATGGACCTCAATGTAATCCACTTGTCCACTGAATGAAACTCAACCTGTGCTCCTTGGGGTGAGTTTCTGGATTTAGTTTTGGTTCTTATTCAGTGAAAGTAGTTGTAATTTAATTGATTATTTTTTCAAAAATGAAGTAACTTAATTATAATTGTGATTTTATCAAGTAATGATAGTATAATTAATTGCAATTGTCATTAATTGCTGCCAGGCATAACTTCTTATGCATTTACATAGAAGCCTTGCTGTCATGGTGGAATCTTTCTTACAGTTTATAACCATTTCAAATTTACCCGACAAATGTTACATTTATATTAATATTCAACAGATTTTTTTTTCTCTGGAATGATTTAGATAACATCATTCTTACAAGTAGCCATACACTGTATTCCTAAAAATGAAATTAATGTTCATTTCTTACTTTCATTGGAACCATATTGTTTTTGAACAGTGTTAAACACAAAATTTCTGATAAACAAATTTTCAAAAAAATGAATTATTTAACAACACATTACCAAGAGGAGAAATACAAGAAAAGTTTGTTTTTATTTTTTATTCCACTGATGCGATCATTTGACAGTGATTTATGGACTACATTTTTAGAGAGCTTTCCGGGAATTGCTGTGAGGAGCAGATATGATCAGTCACCAAAAAATTTAGTTCTGCTACAGTATTTCCAAGTATAGAGAAATCCTGTTAATTGAATAGCCACTTTTCCACTAAAAATTATTCCATTAACATGAGTATTTAATTAACAGGGAGATGGTTACTTTTCTGTATTCTAGAGAAATTGGATGTTCCGAGTCCAGAAAGGTCTGTAAACAAAGGGAATTCTGTGATTGTCAGGGTAATTACTCAACATATTACCAGATTTGTTATTCAATTAACAGGAATTTTCTCTATAACATACGTGCAGGCAGTTAAATTTGTCTTGAAGGTATGCAAAATGGTTTTGTGTTTGTAAATAAAGATGTATCGAATTAAGTGGGTTCTTCTGGACCAGACAAGTAAAGTAGTGTGATTTATTTTGTGGAGAGTCCTACCATTTTGCTTTATGTTGTGAGGAAAAAGGGTTAAGAGCCATGTGCATGATTCAACAAAGCCAGGCCTCCTACGTGACTGTATAAGTTATTGCAAATGAAACTTGTAAAGGATGGATGCTTGAAAATGTCTGATGTTGACATGACATCCATCAAATGAAAATGAGAAAGCCTCATCAACAGGATTTCAGGAGAGATTGTTGTCACAGTAATGTCTGTTGTCTGAGCTGCAGTTAATAAATAGGTTGTGAGGTAATCAAATAATGATTTATCCTAGCCTACAGATTGGATATAAAAGTGAAATAATTCAATACACCTCAACAGGCTTGCATTTATTGTGTAATTATGACTTGATTATTATCATAGCCCTTATTTTGGTTAACTCTTTACTTAATACAAGCCAGTAATACTTGCATCTGGTTAACTCTTTACCGAATGCAAGCCGATAACACTTGCAAAAAACACTTAATGCCTAAAGGTCTAATTTAACCCTTAACCCAACAAATCGGTCACATCCGCCCACGTAATATGCAAATTCAGCAGCTGAAAAAATATTATTTTTTGAAAAATTTCAACAAAACCATATCATGTGACCCCTCTTTGGAACGAGCTTGTTGAGCTCATTCCAGTGAGAGGTCACATGATATGGTTTTGTTGAAATTTTTTGAAAAATTTAAAAAAGTGATATTTAAAATAATAAATTTTGATATCGTCTGCGTTGAGTAAAGGGTTATAATGCCTAAAGGACATTGAGATCATTTCCATTGCAACAAAAGAGATGCCCCAATATACAGTCTCACTGAGCCCGTCATAATGGGACCCTGGCTGTTGAAAGTGTTACCAAGCTCCAATAAACAAATAAACATATTCAGAACAATGAGAAGACAACAATTGCCCTAAGAAATCTTAAACCCTAAAACAGGGTTTCTGGTAGGGTAAAAATGTTGGGGGTGGTAACTTTGGGAAAATGGGGCAACCAAGAGTCATAGCTACCACAGGCTGACCATGGTTTGGCCCATGGTATGAAAATTTTAAATTCTGGGGTCCCAAAACCCCCATTTCGTTGCATCTGAGGGATATTTTGAGGTTTTTCTCCGTGATATTTATGTAGGTTTTCACATTCCGAGAGCCGGTAATTGCGGAAGAATAAGGACCAATGAGGAGAAATTCAGGTGAAAAATCATTCATACAGATTATTTACCGACAATACCGGTCCATTGTGGCAGATCCAGTTCAACAACAATTGCATTACGGGGGTGTCAACAATCGTGATATGTCGCAACAGTCTACTCAGAAGCGATCACACGGAAATCCAAAAGCATGCAGTTGTGACTGATTGACTTGAAGTTTGCTGACGCTCTCATACACTGTCGCATGCCCGCACGTGGTTTTTGCACCCTCGGAGAGTGTCATTGATTGATCTCTGACCGACATTCAAGTATAATTTTACAATGTGTTTCCTGCTTCTGTTTGTTGTAACTTGAGATTATTACCATCGAATGCATTGCGTTGGTAGCATGAGAGTTTTATTTCACGTTTTCCCCGATGTGAAACTTCTTGTAGCAATATATATCAACTATGGAATGCACAGTTAGGGGAATTTAGAGCTAGGGGAATGGGGCCATTCAGGGGATCCCAGGTCACCCTAGCGGAAACCCTGCCTAAAAAACTAATTCCGACTTTGATCACTTTCACTGCAATAGATCAGGAACTCCAATATACATTCTAAGTTGGAATTTGCAAGCTGCATTCCAAGTTCCTTGGTTGTTGTTTCTAGGCATAGTCTTGGGTGCATACATAGGCAGCCAAGACATGCCAAGGAACAATTGCAAAGCCTCCGGATGTGGACTATGATAGTGTAGCAAAGAGGTGAAAAAATCTCTGTGCCTTTAACCCCTTGCACATTGGTATAGCTAAATTTCAGGCTGCAAATCTTTCCCCTCATGCAACTAGAAATGTAATCAGTTCAGTCTTGTTTGACAGAGCTCTTCGAGCCATGTCAAACAGGAGTGAATTGGTTAAATTCCTAATTGCATTAGGGGAAAAATGGCATCTTGAAATTTTGGTATTTTGACATCAGAGTGCACGGTGTTAAGGGTTGAAATAACCTAACATGCTAGTTCAAATGAGAGCTTAAGTGATTACTTTTTGTCAAAATTCAAGTTTGGTCAAATCGAGTCCTTGGTTAATAATTAGGCTCCCTGTAGGAGCCTGCATTTTAACTTAGTGAAATATGAGGAAATTTCTTTAAAAATCTTCTTCTTCAGATCCACCAGTCAGAATGCTTTCATATTTGGTATCCAACATCTCTAGGGGGGTCAGATTCAGGTTTGTTCAAATCGGTCCCTGAGTTAGTATTTGGGCTCTGTATTGGAACCCAAAGTTTAACTTGGTGCAATTTGAGGAGATGTCTTTAAAAATCTTCTTCTTCAGATCCACCAGTCAAAATCCTTTCATATATGGTATACAACATCTCTAGGTTGGTTAGACTCAAGTGTGTTCAAATCAGGTCCCTGTGGTAATATTTGGGTTCCCTAAGGGAACCTGTATTTTAACTTAGTGCATTATGGTGAAATTTCTTTAAAAATCTTCTTCTTCAGATCCACCAGTTAGAATCCTTTCATATTTGGCATGCATCATCTCTAGGTTGGTTAGACTCAAATTTGTTCAAATCAGGTCCCTGGGGTAATATTTGGGTTCCCTATGGGAACCTGTATTTTAACTTTGTGCATTATGGGGAAATTTCTATAAAAATCTTCTTCTTCAGATTCACAATTTAGAATCCTTTCATATTTGGTATACAACATCTTTAGGGGGGTAAGATTCAAGTTTGTTCAAATCATGTCCATGGGTTAGTATTTGGACTCTCTACGGAAGCCCGAATTTTAACTTAGTGCAATATGAAGGAATTTCTTTAAAAATCTTCTCCAGAACCATCGATTAGAATCTATTGATATTTGGTATACAACATGTGGAGGGGGGGGGGGGGGGTGTTCATATTCAAGGTTGTTCAGATTGGGTCCCTGGGTTAATATTTTTGGGTGCTCTATTGTGGGGGGGAGGGCGGTTGCGGTGACATAACAACCTTTGGATGTTTGGCAGTGGTTGCCTACAGCTAATGGAATTGGAAGCAGTCAGGAAGACCTATGATAATCATCTGACATGGACACCAGAGTTATGAATAATTTCATGACCGCCTTCATTCCACTGTAGCGTTCATGAACTATGACCAGCTGAATGTGACCCAAATTACATCTTTGAACCACTTTGTCAGGTGAGCAATTAAAGCCCCTTGGGGCCTCTTGTTTTCTATTCAGTGCAGGTACACGGATTTGTAGGGTTGGTACCCTCATGGGAGGGGAAGAACCCTATCCTTTTTCAGGTTTGTCCACCAAAAGTCAAGGTAGTGTTACTAAAAATAACACTTTTTTTGTTTCCAGACAATTCGTTTAGTTCTATTTATCACAGCTCAACCAAACTTACCTTATTCATTTTGGACATGGTAGCCACAAGTTCAATTGCCACATTTCTGTTACTATAAATAGAACTTAGTCCTAAATTGGATTTTGGCTGTAACTTTTGTTTTATTTGTGGCACCTTCACCAAATTTACAGATTAGTTACCCCTATGGGAGAGAAAGAATTCTATATCAATCTTTCATCAACCAAAGGTCAAGGTCATTATTAGTAAAAATAACACTTTTGTGTTGTAGGTGATAACTTTTGTTATACTTATCATAGTCAACCAAACTTGCAGGAAATAGTCGTACAGTGGAGCTCACTTAATTGGATATCTCGTAACTGAATAACCCTGTTAATTGAATATAATTTCCTAACACAAAACCATTTACCATACCTCCAGTACAAATTTCACCTGTTAATTCAATATAGGTTATAGAGTAAACTCCTGTTAATTGAATAAAAAATCTTGTAACCTGATAAGTAATTACCCTGACTCTCCCCAGTTTTCCCTTTTTTATAGACCTATTTGGCCTCAGTACATCCAATACAGGCATTTAATCTATTATATCTTGTGTGACAGAGTTCATGGAGCTCTGTCAACAAGATATAATAGAATAAATACTAGGTTTATCTCTAGAATACAGGAAAGTGACACAATCCCTGTTGATTGAATACTCCTGTTAACTGAATAATTTTCATATACAAAGTGGCTATTCAATTAACAGGATTCCACTGTATATGGAAAGTGAAGAACACTATTAATTTTGGACACCTATGCTGCAGGGTCAACGGTCACGTGGCTGTTACTATAAATAAAACTTTGTCAAAAACTGGATAACTTTTGTTTTATATGTCACATAGTCACTAGATTTACAGATTAGGTACTTCTATGGGAGAGAAAGAATCTTAGTAATTTTGTTGTCAGCAATTGAAAATGCAATGGTCACAGGACTGTTACTACAAATAGAACTTGATAAATACACAGAATGACACACAGGTGTGAATGGATTAATCAATATGGCATGAGAGCCAGTGCAGAAGGATAGAACGAGAGGCTTCAGTCCTCAAGTTTTATCCTTCCGTGATGACACAAGTGGCATATTGATTAACCCATTCACACACGCTTGCCATTCTGTGTTTATTACGCTCTTTCACGTCTATAAAACAATTGTTAACCCTTTACCTAACATGGAAAGCAGACGACACTTGCAAAAAAAATTCTTGAATAACTAATTTTTTTTCATTTTTTGTCTCAAAAACATAGGTTATGACCCTTCGTTGGAACGAGCTCGACGAGCTCGTTCCAACGAGGGGTCATAACCTATGTTTTTGAGACAAAAAATGAAAAAATAATGAAAATTAATTAGCGATTTTTGAGAATAGCGCTGGCCGGTTTTGGCCGTTACGTTGGGTAAAGGGTTAAAAGGAGGACACTCAGCAATTCATTTGACAACTATCAACAAAAAGAACACATTTTATCGCCAACCAAATTTGCAAGGGGAACCCGTGTTACTATTTCGTCCCCTGAATTCCTGTGTGTTCTGTGTGCCTATTGGCACATAGAACACATTGGAACTCAGGGGACGGTTTTTCAGCTATCGCTAGAGATTCAAATTGTAATTGCCTTGCACAATTTGTAGAAAATTCCAGTGAAATTCCGCTTCAGTTTAAAAACCGTCTGTCAATGATTTCTGTTCCGCACATATGTGTGGAACAGATTTTCATTTTCTGCATGGTTTAGTGTTGCTGTAGATGGGTATTTCATTGAACAGGTGTGTAATAAAAAACTTTCTGTGCAATAACCATTGTTCTACATTAAACCATACCACAAACCTTACAGGGTTGGTTGGTACCCTCATAGAAGAATACAAACCCTATTGATTTTTATATAGCCGCCAGTTAGTGTTCAAGGTCACTGTTACTAAAAATAGTACTTTTGGGTTTTCTGGCATGGCACTGTTACAATAAATAATTGTAGCATTTCAAAAAAATATTTTCACAACTTGACTTCTGCTGCATCTGTGATCCACTCCTTGTTTTTTTTTAAATACTGAACTAACTAACAACTGCGACAAATAAAAAATGATAGAATTCTTACTTATTTAATGTGTAGAAGTTATCTGCCGACATTTTGAAAAATGATTGAAGAATGGGGAAATCTCTCAACTTGTAGCTTGTAAGATGGATCTGTACATTTTCATATTCTCTCCAGCACCAATTAATGAACACAAACTTCATATTCAACAAAATAACTTTAAATTTCATTTTTTTTGTCTCACAAACACATCTTGTGCCTCCCCCCTCCTTCCACCCTCCCCATTGAAATGAACTCCACATCATTCCAATGATGGATTATAAGTGTTTTGGAAGGAAAAATTAATAAAATATAAAAGGTGTTTTTTTTTGTAAAGAGATCTGGCCATAATGAAGGGTTAACTGGAAGAGTGCCTGTGTGGGAACCTTGGGTAGAGGAGCAGTGCTTGTTTACTGCAGCAGACAAGTTCTTTATAATAATATTTTTTTTCTAGAGCGTAAAACCACAAATAGTGCTCTAAAACGCTTGACAGAAATAAATACACTTTTCTGAAATAAAGAGTCACATCTGTTTTGGTTGCGTCTTACAGCAGTTCAGGAGAATGCTTCAGTGAATAGGAAAGTTTTAAGATTTCTTTTGAAGACATCGAGAGTTTCTGAAATTTTGACACTAATTGGCAGGGAATTCCACAATCTGGGACCCACGATGGAGAACACACGATCATGAGCCTGATTAGATCTGCTAAAAGGTACACCTAGTTGAATTTGTTTTTTAGATCTGAGACTGCGTGATGGTTTATATACAGTGAGGAGCTCTTGCAGGTAAACTGGAGCCAGTTTGTGGATACATTTGAATACAAAGATCAATATTTTGAAATCAATTCTCTGTTTAACTGGAAGCCAGTGTAGTTGTCTTAAAACAGGTGGTATGTGTTCAGAGCATTTGGTACCAGTAATTATCCTAGCAGCAGTGTTCTGAAGTTTTTGAAGCTTCTGAATCAGGCACTGGAACAGCCCCACTGACACTGAATTACAATAGTCTAGTTGTGAGGTGATGAAGGAGTGCACAAGTTTTTCAAGTGCTGACTGGTTAAGATAAGGTCGCAGTCTTCCAACATTACGAGGCTGCCAGTAGCATTTTTGACCCCCGATATCACTAAGAATTCAGTTTTAGAGTCATTCATTTTCAGTGTAAAGTCTATCATCCATTCCCGCACAAGATTTATGCAAGTTTCCATGTTATTGACTGCGGTGAATGAGTCACTTGGAACAGATGGGTTGAATGTGATGTACAGTTGGGTGTCGTCTGCATACAGATGATATGATATGCCATGCTTTTTAAGAAGGCGACCCAGAGAAGAAGTGTACAAAGTAAACAAGAGTGGTCCAAGAACTAAGCCCTGAGGAACACCACACTTTAACGTCCTGCTTTCTGAACCGATCTTATTGATATATATTTGTTGACTGCGACCTTCTAGATATGATGCAAACCACGATAAGACAGTTCCACATATGCCATGCTGTGTCAATGTCTGCATGAGAATTCCATGGTCGACTGTGTCAAATGCTGCTGACAAATCCAAGAGAACAAGCAGTACAGCCTTACCCTCAGGCACTGATTTAACAATGTCATTGTTGACTCGCAGTAAAGCTGTTTCTGTACTGTGGTTGCCTTCTTTGCAGACTGGAAGGGCTCTAAAAGATCATTTTCATGCAGATGATTTTTGAGTTGTAAAGCAACAACTCATTCCAACAATTTAGACAGGAAAGAGAGGTTCAATACTGGTCGATAATTCTTCAGGTTGTCAGGATCAAGAGATGGTGTCTTGATGAGTGGTGTAACAGGTGCTTTTTTCAATGGGTTTGGAACAAACCCCTCATGTAGGGATGCAGATGTAATAGATGTTATGGCTGGCAGAAGATAATCAATTGTCTCTTTCAAAAGAAATGTTGGAATTTGATCTAGATCATTGGATTTATTGGATGATGATAAAATCATTTTTCGAATGTCGTCTTCTGAGACAGAGTGAAAATTAGAAAAATCACTTTTTATGTCAAGATGATCAAACTCTGGTGGTTCACATGATGGTATATTATCCAGAATTACTTGAATTTTTCCAGAATTTCTTCAGTATTCAGATGATCTGGGAGAATGACTTTTTGTTCTTTACCAAGGAGACTATTGTTTAGCGAGAACAGCCCCCTTGTATTAGATGACTCCTCTATAAGCGAATTGTAGTACTCCCGCTTCGCCTTTTTGATGATCTTATTAGTTTTATTTCTTTGGTTGCAGAACATCTGCCGGAGAGACTCAAGCTTCGTTTTATTGTAAAGACGCTCAAGTCTGCGACGCTGTTGTTTAGCAGCTCTAACATCTTCTGTAAACCGCTCCACTTTTTCCCTATAAGTTATAATTGTTGACTTGGGTGGTGCATGTTCAGCCATGATGCCCTTAAGAGTTTCTTCAAATAAAGATAGCAATTGCTCAGATGATTCATGACTACTACAAAAATAGTTTGAATGCAGAATTGATGAACTGATATCCATTTTCAAGGCATCAATATTTATGGATTTATATTTTCGATAAGTAATTTTCTTGGGAGGAATTTTTGAAGTTGCTAGTGTCAATTCGGCCAAGACTGCATAGTGATCAGACAATGCTGGATCTGTGACATGGACATTTTGTACTGACGTGCTGTTACTTTGACGAACAAGAATTAGATCCAAGGTGTGTCCTCTCTTGTGGGTCGGTTTTGAGACCAGTTGTGAATAGCCATATGATTCAAACAAATTTGTGAATTGCTCGGCAAAAGTGTCTTTTAAATTGTCAACATGGATGTTGAAATCACCAGCAATAGATATATCACATCCATACAAGGCATAGAAGGACAGACATTCTGAAAATTCATTTAGAAACTGTGCTGATGTAAGTTTGTTCCTTTTTGATGGTGGTGGTCGGTAAACTACAAGTAATCGAAGTGAATGGTTGCTCGACATGAGGCAGTCTATCATTTCAAAAGATGGCGGAGATTTGTATAAATCAGGATGCTGTTTTATGGTTAAGGCATCACTGTGGATGACTGCTACACCGCCACCTCGACTTTATACTGGTAAAATAGGGTACAGAACTCAGACCTGGAGTGAAAGTTCTCTAAAATGGGTAGCATAGTTATAAACAGTTGGCTAAAATTGACTTCATTCCTTTGTTGCAGTCATGATATAGTCAAAGATGCTGAAAATAACCCTAACCCTTTACCTAACGAATCGCTCGCATCCGCCCGCGTAATATGCAAATTCAGCAGTTGAAAAAATATTTTATTTAAGAAGATTTCAACAAAACCATATCATGTGACCCCTCGTTGGAATGCGCTCATCGAGCTCGTTCCAACGAGGGGTTCATGATATGGTTTTGTTGAAATTTTTTGAAAAATTTAAAAAAATGAGATTTAAAATAATAAATTTTGATATCGTCTACGTTTGGTAAAGGGTTAAACACCATTTTATAAATCAATAAATTACTGGAAAAGGTCTAGATATTTGTGAAGCTTGAATTTCATCAATTACTGTTTTGTTAAACTTTATTGGGGGGTACCAGGATTGCTCTCCAATAAATTGCAACAGAACAAATACAAATGAATGAAATATAATTTGCTTCTAGCTTTAGAGGATTTGATAGAAATATAACAAGATTAATGCTAAATAAAGACAACATATGGATTTCTAGCCCCCATACCTGAATTAAGGATAATTAATATTCTGAGTAACTGTTTGTGTCATAGAATAAGAAATTCTTTCATGGGATGATAACATTTGCTGGGCTACCCACTATCACCCACTGATATCTGGTTATCAAGATTATAATTTTTTTTACCACACTGCAGTATCCCACCCACACACACATTAAATGCTCAGTCCAAACAGTGTAAAATGTCATTCAGCAACAAGAAATCTGTCACTGTGCCAAATTCTTGACAGTTCATGTGCTACTGGCAAAATTGTTGATCATCATAAATGCTGGTATTTATTTTTGTAACCCTTTAGTGCACAGTTCAGAAATATGCTGTTGATTTTAACCATTTGAACCCTGGTGGTATCTTCCATGTCAGTCCAATGGCAGGAATTGGAAGAGTCCATATTCATTATTTGAGTAGACCAATTAATATTTTCAACATGCAGCCATGGGGCTGCACATTAAAAATATTAATTGGTCTACCACATACATTCATTCAGCAGCCATCCTACTTAACTGGTAGAGTGCTAAATTATTTTATGGGCTTTATTTTGAAGTGCCGGTACCTAAAGTTGAAGGCTTCATATTCTGTAGATGTCTGTCTTATTTCTTGGAAGTAAATTTATTTCATCTCCATTTCTTTGCCTTGTTACAATTTATGGGAGAGTGCCTGTAGGCACTCTCCCATAAATTGTGACAAGGCAAATCTAGACAAATAAACTCACTTCGAAGATAATATGAAGCATATCCACTGAGTATGAGGCCCTTATATTAAGTCCCTGCACATCAGAGTAAAGCCCAAATATGGGCTTCCAGCACTCTACCAGTTAAATGTTCCCGGGCCAGAAAGGCAACCTCTCTGTCTAAAGGGTTAATGTTTTATGTGAATTATTTTTTTGTTGCATTCTTGCAACCTTAAAAATTGTTTGCAACCATTTATTTAAATGAACCTTTTAGTGTCAGTATTTTACTGTTTGTTCTCATGTCAAATACCAATGTTTACAGGTCCTGCTTTTACCCATAATTATGGAATTTAACCACTGAAATCTTGTTTGACAGGTGGAGCTCAAGAGACTCAGTCAAACAAGATACTCTTGGTTGAGTATTTGGTCATTTATAAAGCCATTTGCCCCAATTTTTTTTCAGGCGTTATGTCCTGTAGATTGTTTTCTAGTTTGAATTTCTAACTTGCAGGCTGTGTCAGCACAATAATTTGATCGTTAACCAATTTGTACCAAATTTGGTATGTGGGTTCTACTCGAGAATGTCTTGGATGAGTTCAAAAACCATTTCTTTGTGAGTTTTTTTTTACTTATGCCTCTCAGATTGGTTTCTTGTTCGAAATTTCCAACTTGCAGGCTGTTTCAGTATGATAACTTGAACGAACTTGATATTTTAAACAAATTTTGTCGGAGGGTTCCACTCAAGAATGTCTTGGATGAGTTCGAAAACCGGTCCTGCTCAAAAACATTTTCTGGAGCTATGCCCCTTAAATTGTTTTCTTTTTTGAATTTCTGACTTGCAGGCTCTTTTAGAATGATAAACTTGAATAAACATTATACAGTGTTTACCAAATTTGATCTGTGAGTTGTACTCAAGAATGTCTTGGATGAGTTCGAAAAGCAGTCCTACCCAAGTGTTTTTACAGGAATTATGCCTCTTGTTTTCATTTTCATGTTTGAATTTCCAACTTGCAGCCTAAGCATCATCTGATTTTTACCAAATTTGGTATGTGGGTTCTACTTGTGAATGTCTTGGATGAGTTCGAAAACCAGTGCTGGCCATTGGTTTTTTTTCAAATTTTCAGCCCCCTTGATTAGTTAAAACATTATTTTATTTCCATAGTTACATAATTACATTAACATTATTTAATGAAACTGAAACTACATTAAAAACAAAGGTATAACTAGAGAAGTGGTGGGGGGGGGGGGGGAGGGGGGCACGGTGGCTCACTAGGTAGAGGTGCAGGCTGCAAGCTCAGAGGTAATCGGTTCGAATCCCACCTGTGGCAACCACGTTGTGTCCTTGGGTAAGACACTTCACTCCTATTGCCCACATGGGGGAACGGTGGTGTTTTGTACTAAGGCGTACTGCACGTCGATGGTGCACCTGTCTTCAACCAATGCTAACCCTGCTTGTGTGGAGTTAGTATGTTGGGGAGCTGACAGTTGCTCGCCATTGATCAGTGGTTCTCTCCAGATACTCTGGCTTCCTCCACCCATAAAACTGTTGTGGTCATGATTAGCCATTGTGCAAAAATATGTGACCTTAAACACCAATAAATAAATAAATATAACTAGAGAAAATGGATTCAGCAGCAAGCATAAAGCTTATATAAGCTGTCACCATATAACACATCAAACACATGTGAATATATTTATGGTGAGTAAGGCCTATAATGTTCCAATATAAACATAGGTTCAAACTAGATATGAGGGAAATAAATTTGATACACAACTGTACAAAGAAATGATTGTTTTCTTGTTTGAATTTCCATCTTGTTCTCTTTGAATTTCCGACTTGTGGGCAGTGTTAGCATGATAACTTGAACAAACATTATCCATTTTTTATCAAATTTATCCTATGCCTCTTAGATTGTTTCCTAGATTCAGTAGTTTCAGGTGCTGCACACATTCTTTTATAGCTACCACAACTCGATCTAGAAACTCTGAAAGACCATGTTTTATGCATCTGAGTGTCCATCCCTCTGCCCATATGAACATTTCTCCTTGCAGCTTGGATATGGATAATCAAATTTTTTGTCCATCAGTATGCAGATAGACAATGCGGCATGGAAGAAAGGATCTCCGTGAAGCTGGCTTCTCTCTACATTTTCTTTCCAGAGATATGGCCCTGTTGGACGTAGAAAATAGTGGTAATGCATCAGAAGCATATGAACACTCTTGATGCTTCATGTTGCATTTGATGTTCATTATGTTGATTGTCAACTGCATGGTTTTTGTTTCAGTGAAAAATTGTTCATATATGCTTAAAAGAGGTAAAAATAATTTGAAAGTATGTTAGAGAATCAGTTGATCTATTTTTCTGAAATTACAAGGGGTAATGATTGAAAAGCATAAACATTTACTTCCCCACCTTTTTGAATCAAATCCCTTGTTTCGTCCCTCAGACAAGTATGTAAACATATTATTTTATATTCTTTAAAGTTAAGTGTTCCTACTGTTGCATGCATTGGGTTGTGGAGTCCCACTTTCTTTATGTTCATACTGTCTCGCATTGTTATTGATTTTTTAAGTGTTCTCTGTTGGATCAAGGATAATCATTGGAAATAAATAGAAAAATAATAGAAAAATCACTTGATGCAAAAGAATAGACCCAGTCTGTTACAGCATGCAATCAGAAAATATATAGCAATTCAGTTCCCAGTGAAGTATATATTTGACTGATTAATTTTATGCTTTGTGGTCATGCTATCGTAACACATCCACTCTCAAGACTTCTCATTTTCAACAAAGATTCATTTGTGAGTAGCTTTTACCCATAGAGACTTCCCTCATTCACTCCCACAAACATGAATATGCACAAATCTGCCCACCACTGGTGAAGAACCCTTGCCACTACCCACCCCCCCCCCCCCCCCTCAATAAACAAAAATGCTGCCCCTGGTGCTAGAAGCCCAGTTGTGGGCTCTACTGTAAAGATCTCATATCATGCTTAAACTGTTTTTTTAAATTGTCGTTGGTTAGAGCATTGGACTTGAAATCGAAAGGTTGATGGTTAGGTCCTGACCTGCATCATCCATCAGCTGGCCTTCGACATCTGTTATTCTGTATCATATCTTAACTTTTCATTTCAGTTCGGGTTTCTTTGGACAACATCAGGAGTCAGATCAGTTATACTTAGAACACATTTTCTTTGGGTGACCCAAATTTTCATTTGTTCAACTGAATTTGCTGTTCCTGTTTGGATGTTAGCTCCACCACGATGCCTAAAATTCTTTCAAAACCTTATTGTGAACTGGTGACTGCAGTGGTATGATACAGGGTATGCAGTCTCTTCAAGCTTTTCTGTATTCCAAGTTAGTGGGTTGAATTTGGGTTTGCCCTGAGAGTGCAACACTTTATGTTCCCACCCAAATTTGAAGTTTTCAGAAGCACTATTTTGTTTAGAACCATATTTGGTTAACAGTATCACTACTGGGTGATATGTACTTTCCGTCATGAGAAAAATCTTGCCTTGCCATTTGAGAACCCTAGAAAGTGGAACAGTACTTGCTTATTAATGTTAACAAGTTTTGTTTTAACCCTTTACCCAACGAATCGCCCACATCCACCCGCATAATATGCAGATTTAGCAGCTGAAAAAATATTATTTTTCGATGAAAAAATATTATTTTTCAAAAAATTTCAACAAAACCGAATCATGTGACCCCTCTTTGGAACAAACTCGTCGAGCTCATTCCAAAGAGGGGTCACATGATAAGGTTTTGTTGAAATTTTTGGAAAAAATTTAAAAAATGGTATTTAAAATAATAAATTTTGATATCGTCTGTGTTGGGTAAAGAGTTAACTGGTAACATGGGACTTTACCTAACACAGTATTTTTAAAAAATAAATTAAATTTCACATTTTACGAAAACAATCCATATTTGTATGGTTCTATTGAGAAACTTCCGAGATATTTTAGGCTGTGGTAGGCTCATTCTGGTTAATTTTCTGGCCGTTTTTGACCGCTATGTTAGGTAAAGGGCTAAAGTGGGCAGTATATGCTTGAACAATCTGCTACACCAATAAATAAATAAATTAGTAGAGAATCACAACTTTTTACTTTACCCTTTGCTTTATGCCTTAAATATATCAGTGTGGAAAATCAGTATTTTTTCCTCAAAACTCACCTGTCTTAATGCTGACTCATCTAAAAGAGTCATTAACTCTTTACCCAACACAGTAGAAGATGACACTTAACCCTTTACCTGATGAATCAGCCAGGAGCGCTGTGTCTCAGTGATAGACTGTTGGACTTCTATACTAGAGGTCCCAAGTTCGCTCCTCGTCCGGGATGACCCGCGTTGTGTCCTTGGGCAAGGCACTTTATCCTGATTGCCTACATGGGGGCACGATGACACTGTGTACTAAGGCTGTAACCCAGCTTGAGTAGTGCTTGAACAGTGTTAGAATGTTGAGGAGCTGACAGTTGCTCGGTGGTTCTCTCTGGGTACTCCAGCTTCCTCCACCCATAAAACTGTCACAGTCACGATTAGCCAATGTGCATAAGTATGTGACCTTAAACACCAATAAATAAATAAATAAATAATAAATCAGCCCGATCCACCCATTTAATTTGTGAAATGAGCCATTGGAAAACAATTATTTTTCTAAAAATTTCAACAAAACCATATCACATGATACCTCATTGGAACGAGCTCGTCAATTTTGAAAAATTGGAACAGATAAAAATTTAAAATAATAAATTTTGATATTGTCTACCATGAAGGGTTAATTGCAAAGTTTTCTCATGATTAACTATAAATATTCACTTCTGCAACAAAAACAAAGTTTATGACACGCTCGATGAGCTTGTTTCAATGAGGGATTATAATCTGTGTTTTGGAGCCAAAAACTTGTTTTCTAAAAATTTGAATTGCAATTTTGAGGAGTATCACTGTCTTGACCCCATTATGTTTGGCCTGTGGTTAACCCACTGCACACTGATGTCAAAGGATCGAAATTTCAAGTCGCAAATAATTCCCATGGTGTAATGGAATTCAACCATTCAACTCAATGAGCTTTGTCAAAAAAGATTGAATTGGTTAAATTCTTGGGTAAATTATGTGACAAAATTGCTTACTGAAATTTAATATTCAACTCCATTGTAAAAGGGTTAACAAATAAATCTCTTCAGAGATTTTTTCCTATGTCTCACAGTGGATCTGTGTGAAGAATCATCAGACCTCAACTGGAACATCTTATGTATGGAGCATATTAAAGACTCTTATGACCAACTAATAGTTTTCTGAGACTTCCACTAAGCTCTCAGTGATGTCAGTGATAATTGAATTAGTGGGAAGAAGATTTAGTCAGTTTCTGTTTAATGGTTTCTCATTGCACTGTCTCAAGATGTTAGGAATGAAATGATATATTTGGTATATATTTTACTCAAAGTTTGCTAAGCACCAAGTATATCCAACTACCTGTTTTACGTTTTAGTTGAAATATTGTTATGAAAAGTGTATATATTTTATATTTAATTATATCTTTAATGATTTGGGCCATTCATATTGTGCCTGGCAGTGGTTCTGGGACAGCTGAATGCAAATACATGGTCTTCTCGATCGGAGACCACCTTCGTGCAACCTTGCCCGGATAGTCTGCATCGAAACATTTACCCCGGATACTTTCTGAAGGTCACTGCAAAGCTGGGTTGCTGTGTCAAAGCAGTTCCTACGGGCCTGAATGACCAAACACCAGTCTTCAGCTGCAGATGTTGCCCTGTCTCTGCCACCACCATGTTATCTGACTAGTGTGCCATACTGCTGAAATCTTGCCCAGGCTCTGGTTATCATCGTATGGTGCACACCAAGGGCTTCACCAACCTGACGATGGGTAGCCCCCTGTTCCACCATCCCAACAGCCCACCACATTTCTGCTTCAGACAAATGTCTTCTTACATTTGCATTTGCCATATTCAATCATTGAATCACAAGGTTTTGTGTTGAAATGAAGACTGAATACCCTACACATCTCATGTACATGAACACAGTACACGAAAACATCATGGAAATCAAGGGGTACATGCTTTCCATGACTGTCACGAAAAGTCGGCCTGTCAAGAGAGCTAATGTAAACACTGGGAACCATCTCAATACATTCCTCAATCATATCTACCAAAAATATCGCAAATGTGTCACAAGAAAATTTCACAATGATGTGTCAAATATGAGGTGCTTAGCAAACTTTGAGTAGTATATATATTTATTTGGAACTCCTCAGAATTCTGGGAAGTAGAGTAGTGCTCATTCACTTTAGTTAACTCTTTACCTAACATGAAGAACAAATGACACATGTGAACAAAATTTTTGATTAACTAATTTTTTAGCTTAACTTGACAAAGTCAAGATAAGCTATTGCCATCACGCGTGCGGAAGTTTGTTAGTCTGTCAGTCTGTTCACATTTTCCTTTAGTACAGGCTACACCCTCTAGTTCTTGTCAGATCATCACAAAATTTCATATGCAGGTTTGAGATCATGTGTAAATGAGAACGACCCCTTTTGGTCGAGATCGGTCAACCATGATGGCTGCCTGAGCCCAAAAGCCTTTAGCACAGTATACAGGTCGTATTTATGAAGGGATTTCATTGTAGCTTGGTAGGTTGACTCTGTATAATGTCTGGATGAGAACGTCCCCTTTTGGTCTTTTTCTGTCGATCGTGATGGCTGCCCAAGCCCAAAACCCCCAAAACTTTTAGCACAGTCTGCAGGTCATACTTAATATGGAGGGATTTCATTGTAACTTTTTAGGATGACTCCGTATGATGTCTAGATGAGAACTTTCCCATTTGATCATGATCTGTCAACTGTGACGGCTGCCCAAGCCCAAAACCCAAAAACTTTTAGCACAATGTACAGGTCGTTCTTATGGGGGGGATTTCATTGTAACTTGGTAGGATGACTCCATATAATGTCTAGATGGGAGCATCCCATTTTGGGCGTGATTGGTCTACTGTGATGGCTACAGGGGCCCAAAGCCCAAAAACCTATAGCACAGTCTACAGGTCATATTTATGAAGGGATTCCATTGTAGCTTGGTAGGATGACTCCATATAATGTCTAGATGGGAACATCCTGTTTTGGGCATGATTGGTCTACTGTGATGGCTACAAGGGCCCGTAGCCCAAAAACCTATAGCACAGTCTACAGGTCGTATTTATGAAGGGATTTCATTGTAGCTTGGTAGGATGACTCCATATAATGTCTAGATGGGAACATCCCATTTTGGTTGCGATCATTCAACCATGACAGCTGCACGAGCCCAAAACCCAAACACCTTTATCACAGACCATAGGTCATATTTATGAAGGGATTTGGTAGGATGACTCAGTATAATGACTAGATGAGAACGTTCCCTTTTGGCTGCGATCAGTCAACAGTAATAGCTACATAGACCCAAAGCCCGAAAACCTTTAGCACAGTCTACAGGTCATGTATATGAAGGGATTTCATTGTAACTTGATAGGAACATTCGTTTTGGAATAATTTCACAGTAACTTGGTAACTTTGGTTGACAGGGCCACATTAACCCACCCCTCAATTCTTTTTAGTACAGTCTGCACCTCAAATTATTTTTATTGAAAACATAGCATACAGGGAACAGAAATTAACTTATTCAATTATCAGAATTCTTGTCTTATTTCATAATCCTTTCATAAACATTGAACATTATCCTTTTCATCAAACACAACACACAGTCAAGTTAAGCTACAATGTCATTGACACTTTCATTCAAATAAGCTTTTTGCAGCAAAATCAAATTTATTTGTGTATGGTACAATGCATGAAATGCAACTTCAGTGGAGCAATTGTAAGTCAATCAGATGATTCTCCATGGAATGCACAAGTGACAAGACAGTGAGTAGCATTATTGGCCATTGAAGTGTGTTGAATTTTGTTGTTTACGTACCAATTCTCAAAAAGTGAAGTTTGATTAGTTTGAAGTTTTGGAGTGCTACAGATTATAATTCATGGTGCATTGTTCACATTGTCGTGCACACATTGTATTATTTGGCCGATTTCTACGAACAGATCTGAACCCTTCACAGCAAACACATGATACCACCATATGTTATTTTATTTTTTTCCCCCAGTTCCTAAGAACTTTCAACAAAACTATGTATGTGACCCTTTATTGGAACAAGCTCAATTTGTATATTACGCGGCAGGTGCAGCCAATTCGTTAGGTAAGATTAATTGCTCACTTGGTGGAAGAGACATGATGTTATCTACTCGGAAAAAATTAAAATTGTAGGTGCAATAGCACGCAAGAGTGACAACTCGCCTCAAAATTGAAAGACTGTATCAGGGTGTGGGTGTCCTATGAACATTCCCCCCACTCCTGCTAAGTTTGAAATTCTTCCTTTGCCCCTGCCTAAAACCAAATCTTATGACCACTCATTGAAATGATCTCACTGAGCTTGTTCCAGTGAGGGATCATAAGCTATGTTTTGGAGGCAAAAATTGAAAAAAATGTTAAAATGTGACTACTGACAGGTCTTATATTTCATCTAAAATTGGGAGAATCCATATGCATTCTCGAGAAAATGTTTGCGAGAATCCATACCTGCTATGAGACCACCATGGTTGAACCCCTGTTGAAAACTGATAATACACGTTAACCCTTTACTCAACACAGCTTTTTACTTTTTAAAACATAAACTGAATTTGATAATATTTTAAGTAATAAACAATATTTACTAATAAAACCTTCACAAATATGGATGTCATTGGAACTGGCTCATTGAACCGGTTCCAATGATAGCCATATTTGTACAATTTTAGTGATAAAGTGTAAAGGATATTTCAGGTAATGTTAGCCTTGTATTGGATAATTTGCTGCCCTATGTTAGGTAAAGGGTTAAATTGACTCAACTCTTTTCATGCAAAACCTAGCAGAGGTGCAGCAAGCCTCTACATGGATTCTCACTGGTTTTGTTGCATGCGTGAATCCATTTTCAGATTCTCGTCAAAATGTAAGCTCTGGCTGATGTTGGGTGGCCTTTGGGCCATTGTGTTAACTGGTAGAGTGCTACATTATTTTTCAAAGGTGATTTGTAACACAAGTATTTTTTTTTAAAGAAATGCCATGCTACCAGCAAGGGGAGCCTTAGTTTAGCAAGATGTTTTTCATAAAAGTTTTATTGCCATTTATTGGAGAGTGCCTGTTGGCACTCTCCAATAAATGGTAACAAAACAATTTTAAACAAACATTTTTTCTTCTGCTGCAAAGCAAACAACAAGCGGACCTGTACAGCGTAAAGCCACTATAGTGGCTTTCAGCACTTTTCAATAGAGCCCTGATAGTGGCTTCTAGCACTCAACCAGTTAAGTAAAAGAGTTAAACCAATATGAACATTGTGGATTTTGTGGAACTCCATTTTAATATGCAGGTGTTATTCTAAGGATAATTTTAAATTCACCACTGAGATAATGGATCAAGAGTGACAACCTTCCAAGAATCCCTGAAGGTTTGGCTTCAGATCAACAGTGAAAAGAAAAAAGAAAGAAGCAGGAATAAGAAGGAAGCGCTCACTGTGTGATTTATTTCATCTGGTAGAATATCTTTGTCAATTTTTATACTAGAATATTCATGATTCAGTTCAATCAATTCTGTAAAGCAAAGCTTTGGAATAATGATGGAAATTGTGATTCTCGCATTGAAAAATGAAGAGTTTTCCCTTGAAATTAGCTCTGTGACAATTTAACAAATATTGATGTTAAATGTAGAATAAGGAACTTGTAGCTGATATTGTTTCCTGAGGCTTAAGTAATATGTATTGACTCCTGTATACCAGTGATCTTGTGTTGAGATTGTTGATTATAGAAGATTTGCTGATGTATCTAATTGATGGACTGCTGTAATTTCTTGCACACAATGTGAGTTGTTCATACTGTTGGATAGAACTATGGTCCTAGAAGTTTGATCTTATTTCCAATTTATGCTTCACTTACTTCATTGCATGGATTCTTTTCACTAGATGTAGAAGTGTGTCTAGGAATTCTGTCAATTGGATGCCTGCTAATTGATGGGGTAACTGTTTTGGAATCATCTTGGATGTTTGCAAAATCAATGGTGAGTGTGGTCCTTCATTAACCCTTACAATATAAAATGCAATTGTTTTAGAATTGTTACAGAAAATAGATAGACGTTTTTCTTTGTTTCGAGGAAAGATCTAGATTCTTATTTTACCCTTTTCACACTGATGAACTCTGTCAAACAAGATTGATTATATTCCTTGTTGCATTATGGAAAAAAATTGCTGCCTGAAATTTTGGTATTTTGATTTTGACATCATTGTTCACAATGATATCAAAATACCAAAATTTTAAGCAGCAATTTTTCTTCCATTGTTATTGTATATTGGAATGATAAATTTGCCCACCATTAACTTTAACCTAAAAAGACCAGCAAATGATACCTGTTTTAAAATGCCTAGGAATTTCATGTTTTTCTTTCAAAACATAGCTTATGGTCCCAGATTGGAACAAGATCGACATAGTTTTATTGTTGAGGCAACTTAACTCTTTGCCTGCTGCAGGCAGATTTCCTGTCCTGTACAAAAATGCCTACTCAGCGATGAGCAATTGACTAGGGGATGCACTTTAACCCTTTACCTAACATGAAAAGCAGACGACACTTGCAAAAAAAATTCTTGAATAACTAATTTTTTTCATTTTTTGTCTCAAAAACATAGGTTATGACCCCTCGTTGGAACGAGCTCGATGAGCTCGTTCCAGCGAGGGGTCATAACCTATGTTTTTGAGACAAAAAATGAAAATATTTTGAAAATTAATTGGCGATATTTGAGAATAGCGCTGGCCGGTTTTGGCCGTTACGTTGGGTAAAGGGTTAATGTATCAAAACACTATCTCATGTCAATCAGCAAAAGCAAAACACTGCTATCATATCACTACATCCTGGATAGTTGCATTCTAGACCAAGTGAAGGACAACCCATATGTTGGAGTCACAATTATCGGTAGTGATAACTTAAATTGGTCAACCCATAGGAGATTGGTAGGATGGCAGCCATCTTGAATACTGACTTGAATCAATTTCAGTTTTGGGTTATGCATTATTGGTGGCTAGAGGAAGCTTCCTTTCGATTTAGTTCCAGCTAGCCAGTTCAATATGGCCACCATGGTGGCCATATTGAATTTGGTTTCCATCCAATAACTAATGAATGCTGACTCGAATCATTTTTAGTTTTTAATTATGCATTGTTTGTGTCTAGAGGAAGCTTCCTTTCGATTTTGGACCAGTCAGCTGAACCAAAATGACCTCCAGTGGCCAATTCATTACGGCTTCCATGGTGATCATCTTGAATTTGGTTTCAGTCCCAATAACTAATGAATACTGACTCGAATCAATTTCAATTTCTGGTTATGCATTATTGATGTCTAGAGGAAGCTTCCTTTTGATTTTGGATCAACTAGTCAATTCATTATGGGTGCCATGGTGGCCATATTGAATTTGGTTTCCGTTCAATAACTAATGAATGCTTCTTTTTTTTGGGATGCATTATTGGTGTCTTGAGGAAGCATCCTTTTGATTTGGTTATGCCCCTGAGAGACTTAACTTCTCTTTTATGACACCATCAGGGCATATGCCATGCTTTGCATTGCTCTTGTTGTTATATATTGACATTGTTTTGCAAGTTACTGATGTCAACACAGATTTCTTTAAGTGTCTGGAGAACTGAGGTGGGTGGGTGGTTTGGGAGGGAGGGGGAAGGGACATTTTGTTGACAAAACTAATATGCATTGGGACACAGCTTTGGGAAATCTGCAACTACCCAGCTTGAAAAATCACTATATTTTGCGAGTATCGATATCAACCAATTATTGAAGATGAGCAATCTGAATGGTACACCATCACTCAGAGGGTCATGTCATCTTTATTGATTTTGGGATATGATTCATGTGGTTCCAATCAATTCCCTGGTATATGTATCACATGTCCATATACTGCAGATTTTTTAAATAAATTTTGGTTATTTAATTATCAAAAAAAGTGGAATATCCAGGAAAGCTCTAATCGGAATTTAGGGGAATTTTAACATAATATGCCAGGGCTAAAAACCTAACTGGCGAAAATTGAGCTTCACCATGTTCGTTTTCCCAGAATCTTTATTTTTTTATGCCCCCGCCAATTTTGGCAGGAGCATTAAGTGCTACCCTTATATGTTTGCATACATACGTATGTACATCTGAAAGTCATTTCCTCACAATAACTTTAGTTTGACAGAATGAAATGAAACAAAATTTTGTACATAGGTTTATAACCACATAATACAGGTTGGGATTGATTATGGGCTTGGTCCAATATTTTTTGGCAGAGTTATGGCCCTTTTCTGACTTAGAAAACATGTTGATATTGGTTTCCGGACAATAACTTTAGTTTGTCTTAATAAAATAAAACAAAATTTTATACACAGGTTTATAACCACAGAGTACAGATTGGGATTGATTGTGGTCATGGTCTGATATTTTTTTGGCAGAGTTATTTTCCAACTTAGAAAACATGTTGATATTGGTTTCCAGATGATAACTTTAGTTTGACTATGTCAAGGTGGTAGTTTGGATTTTCGATTTTGTTGTTTAAAGATGTATATATTTTCGATAATCTTTCTCACTCAGGCTAAATGTAAAGCATAAAGATAGGTATATGATGGACCTCCGAAAACCGATTTGTCACTTAAACAGACCAGCAATAATTCAAGCACTGCTAATTAAGCATGAAATTTAATGTCCATTATTGCGCATTTGTCGAATGCCACATGGG
The DNA here is from genome assembly GCA_031216915.1 of Pictodentalium vernedei. Classification (NCBI taxonomy): domain Eukaryota; kingdom Metazoa; phylum Mollusca; class Scaphopoda; order Dentaliida; family Dentaliidae; genus Pictodentalium; species Pictodentalium vernedei. The sequence continues at coordinate 161,986,331 of CM062291.1, read as the reverse complement.
CTATCTGATAAAGATTAAAAGAGAGAGAGACAGTGTTCTCCTGCAAGTCATTATCTGTGTAATTATGGCCAGTTAATAGGAAATTGTGGTGAAAACAGTACATCACACATGTTCTGGCCACACACCCATATTACGCAACTAGCCTGTCACCAAAATGACAGGATATGCCGAAATGCATGTCTTTCAAAGAAGCTTAAAAGCAAGTATTAAATTAAGATAGATCTAAGCGGCCAAGTTCAAGAGAAGCAATTAAACTGAGAATTAATGTTCTGGCCACCTAAATAAAAATCGGGGAATTTGTTGAAAACTTCATTCCAGTCTGAAGGTGTGTAAGGCTGTGGGTCGTTGCGAGTAGGTCACAGGAGAAGATATGGGGATGTCCCATGCTATAAGTTAGAGGAGGTGCCGTATCGATGTGAAAGAGTATAGGCATGTTGTGATGTAGGGGAGCCACAGAGCTCATATTTAGAATAGGAGCAGTCGCAGGCCAAGTCAGTGGCCATATATGAGAATAGGATTAGAAACACGAAGTACGAGCTCAGTGAGCTATTTACATTTAGGTAAACGGCATTACCTGTTTTAGAAGGCAAGCCGTACGTAGGCAGTGTAGGCTTTGCCGGTATGAACATTATTCTGAGATAAACGTAGGGGAGAGTTTAACCCCATTGTTGGCGACTGCTTGAGTGAAAAGTGTCCAGTAAAGTGGCAATAAGCTAGTGGCTGTGCGACGGCAGTGGAAGGGTGACATTCCGTCACTTGTTAGAGGAAAGGCGGGAGCGCGGTGTCTCAGTGGTAGACTGTTGGACTTCTATGCTAGAGGTCCCGAGTTTGATCCCTGTCCAGGATGACCTGCGTTGTATCCTTGGGCAAGGTACTTTATCCCGGTTGCCTACATGGGGGCACGATGATGCCGTGTACTAAGGCATACTTCACGTCGATGGTGCACATGTCTTCAACCGCTGTAACCCTGCTTGAGCGGAGCTTGAACAAAGTTAGAATGTTGAGGAGCTGACAATTGCTCGTCGTTGCTCGGTGGTTCTCTCCAGGTACTCCGGCTTCCACCACCCGTAAAACTGTCTCGGTCATGGTTCGTCATTGTGCATAAATATGTGACCTTAAACCCCAATAATTAACTAAATAAATGTTAGAGGAAAGGCGACATAGTAAACTGACAATACGTTAGCGGCAGTGCGTCGGCAGTCGTAGAGTAACATTCCGTCACATGTTGAGTAAAAATATCCAGTAAAGTGACAATATTATAATCTTTATTGTCTTTCATCCAAAAACATTGGCATATGACAAAGATACAAATGAATATATATATATATAAATATATATAGGACACACAGCACTCAGTAATACACATGATATTAAACACAAACATTTAACTTCATCACGCTTATAAACAAAAGTTGAGGAATTACTCAAACCCTATGACATATATACACTTTTGTGCACTTTTGATAGGCATCGAATGTGAAGATCATGATGCTTTTTGTGATTTCATAATCGAACATGCTGATTAGATCTGTGAACGAGACTGGGTCGTTAAGATTAAAGTCGCTCGCCACTATGCCTCGCAATTTATCAAAGAGCAAATCTCGTTCACCATTATACAAAGAGCAGTTTTGATAAAAGTGGAGTTCATCCTCCAATTTGTCTGGACAGAGTGGACAATAATGTTTCTCCCTCGGGACAGGAGGCCTTTTGTATCTTCCGACTTCAATATTTAGACGATGGGCACTGATACGCATGTGGGTAAATGACCTTTTGACGTCTCTATCGATATCAATAAGTAGGTAGTTCTCGAATTTGAAATCTTTTTTAATTGTTTTGTAGAATTGGAGTTTTGGCGAAGCTGCAATTTTATTGTTCCACCAAGTAGTATATCTCTCTTTTAATTTTTTTGTGGATGGAATGGATCAGATTTTTTAATTGAAAGTAGTCATGTTGTGCCAAACATGATCAAAATTTAATGAGGTGAGGATATTTTTCAACCCCGAGATCCACTTGGATTTACCATTATCCAATGCTTCGAGCAAACACACATGTGCTATCGAGCTGTGGTGTATCTCCAGGAGGTGTAGCCAGTATTTGATAGTCATTTTGATTATGAATATGTCCACAGGGAACACTCCCAGTTCACCCCTGACTGCGAGAACACTCGTGTATTTGTTCACACCGAGGATTCCTTTACAAAACCTAGCCTGCAGTTTGTCAAATTTGTTTTTGTCAAATTTGTCACAAATATCAGTACCGTACCGACCCGTCAGTAAGCCCAGGGGGCACGTGAAAAAAATTGTTAGAAAAATTGGGGGTGGGCTTATTTACGGAGAAAACCAATTGTAAAGTGAACTAAGGGTCCCTACGAGTAGCTACTGGTCGCAGATTACGATGTTCAGTAGGTCAATTTGAGTGACTGATTACCCCGTTTGTTTTGGTAAATGTTATTTTTAAAAGAAATATAATAAAAATGCACATACATTTCTGAGTTGTTTATTTCCTTGTTTCAGATCCATTATTCCATTTGTTCAAAAATAAAAATTAATGGAGAAAATGACAAAAATAATATTTACAAATCGGGACAAAATAAGCTGAAACTGACGAAAACTCACATGGTCGATTTAGAACTATTTTTTAGGCTGACTCGGTGTCAGTGCATGATATTGTTGACTTTTCGAGGGTAAAATATAAAATAAAATACATTTTATATTTCTAGTACTGATACGTTTATCAGTGCTGGAAATATAACATGTATTTTATTTCATGAATAATGTTTCAAAATTATGACAACTTGATGCGAAACCTTGAATACATGTACTGGGTAATGAAACTGTAAGTGAAAGATTGGAAATCACGTGGCATTTCTATTTTTAAAATTATAAACAAATGCTTGCGAAAGAATGAAAACATTGAATAACCGTGGTAATTTCGTCCGATGCTTGAGTGATTGAATCCCCTAAAAATTGAATGATTAAAGATAAATAATACAGAATTCTTTGACACAACCAAGGGATACTTTATTATTTTCCTTAAAAAATCAGTTTTTAGTTTTTTTAATGATTCGAGCGTTCGTCATCTGTGCTCCATCCTCGCAACATGAAACATAAATAAAAGCACATGGGCGTGCTTATAAAAAAACAAGCTATATTTAATTGGACCGCCGTGGTGTGAATTGAGACTCCCCATTGTTAATACAAAAATGGCTTCACATGTGTGTTGTTTTCAAACAGCTTTTCAATTCATATTTGACAAAGTGGATATTAAAATGAAGGTACGAGGTTACATTTATTTTTTTTGAAGCGCCTTTTTAATATATGACTGCTTCAGATAACCAAACAACTCCTTTTCCAACAATTTAAAACCCAATACCTGGGTGGCCATATCGCCTGGAATAATTAATTATGAACTGGGAATTTCCCGTTCATTTCTAAATATAAAGGATCAGAGCAGAGTGGATAAACAAAATTGACAACACAAAATATGTTTCGGGACTTTTAATCCAGCTGCAATGAAAAAATAAAGCAACACGTCGATATGATTATAAAATTTTATTTAGGGCGCAATGTTGTTGTGGTAAATGAATAAAATGAAAATATCAGCAAAATAATTAACATTCTATTTTGATTGGTAACTTGGGAAATCCCCGTCGTTGGTTCAACTTACCGGTTCGTGTTTCACATGTGTACCTGAAAAATAATCCTGGAAAATCTGTGGTGGGCTTATTTTGGGGTGTCTTCCAATTAAATACGTTTTTCTGAAAGTTGGAGGTGGGCTTATCCTCGGAAGTGGGCTAACTGACGGGTCTGTACGGTATTAGCATTCAGCTTGCTTAGGTTTATGGTTCGGATCCCCCAGACCTTGCAACGGTAGGTCAAAATTGGTCGTATTAAAGTTTCAAAAAGTTTAATTGAAATGTCTGCAGGTATATCCCCTAATGGAATTTTTAAATATATGGCTTTAAGGCTTTTTTTGTACAGTTGGTCAAAGTCGATCTTTCCAGATGCATTGATATGGGTTCCAAGGTATTTATATTGTTGGCATGTGTCTATTTGATGACCTTTGTAAGTGAAGGGGGTATTAAGCTTTCGTCCTGCTTTATTAAATATCATGGCCTTTGTTTTTTCAGTGTTAAGTGTCATATACCACTTATCCAGATAGTCTCCAAGTTTGTTTAAGCCTCTTTGCAGACCATTCTGAGTTTCTGATAGGATGACGAGGTCATCCGCATACATTAAACAACTCAATTTATGTTTGTGAATAGTTACAGGGTCACACTCCACGTCAAAAATTTCTGGGAGGTCATTCAAATATAGATTAAACAATTTTGGACTGAGTACACAGCCCTGTTTAACCCCTACATTCGTATCAAAACTTTCAGTTATGCCATCTTGTAATTTAACACAAAACTTAACTTCCCTGTACATGTTTTGTATAGATTTTAAGAATTGTCCACCTATTCCATATTGCTGCAATTTCCGGAAAATCCCCTCTCTCCATACAGTGTCAAAAGCCTTCCGCAAATCGACAAAACAAGCAAATACTTTTTTGTCGGAGTGCAAGTATTTTTCGACAATGTGGTTTAGAGAGAATGGATGGTCGGTTGTCCCACATTTTGGTTGAAAGCCTATTTGGCAAGGGTTAATAATATTGTTAGATTCGAGATACTCAAGGAGTCTGTTGTCTAACACTTTGCAAAATAGTTTACTTAAACAGCTTGAAATGGCAATACCGCAGTAATTAGAAGTGTCTTCCACTGAACTGCTTTTATGTAGTGGCCTAATCAAATTAATGCGCCACGCCTCCAGGTATTTGCAATTTTTCAGAATGTTGTTGAATAGCTTCTGTTAACATTCTGCTATGAATGGCATCGAGCATTTTATCATTTCATTGGAAATTCGATCTAAACTACTGGAATTATTATGTTTGAGAGATGACACTGCTTTTTGTAATTCAGGTAGTGTTATTGTGGCATCTGGAGATGGACAGTCCATGTTAATTTCAGTGGCAGGTCCATTGTGTTCATGCGAGAACATCAGCTTTTTAAAATGGTCTAACCATTTTTGAGGCGGAATGATATTTGATTTGGTCTCAGGCTCATTGTCAGATTCCTTCAGATCAGCCAGCATTTTCCAGAATGTTGATGGGTCGTTCGTGTGAGAGTTCGATAAATTCTCAATTAATGTGGACTTAAACTTCCTATGTTTTTGCCGTATGAGTTTTTTGTAGGCTTTTTTAGCTGCATAATAAGTAATCAGGGCTTCCTTACTATGGAATGACCTAACGTCCCTTGCTGATTTCATCATTGTCTTTCTGTATTCTCTACAATCCTGATCAAACCATTTTTTAACTCGGCCAGTTTTACTATTTTTTTTATGGCGTTTGAGTGGTGCATTGGGTTCCTTTGCACCTCCAGTCAATGCTGACTGTAGTCGTTCAAAAAATTGGAAATTTTATGTTTGAATTGTAGAGAATTGAGGTTTGATGAGTATTGAAGAGATGTCAGTTCATTCCATTTAACCCTTTTGGGGGCTTCTTTTAGTGGAATATTCGTTATCTTTTTTATGGATTTCTGTATTTTAATCGAAACGGAGATCTGACAATGGTCGGATAGACTACAAAAATCATTGACCTCAAAGTTTAAAATTTGAGAGATTAGTCCGCAACTAGCGGCACACCAGTCAACAACCAATGAACCGTTGTAGCGATGACAAGTGAATTCTCCAAGGGAATCTCCTAGCGTTCTTCCATTGAGGAGTTTTAAACCTGTGGCTAGACATAAGTCTAATAATTGCTTCCCATGCTCATTTGTTCGCGATAAGTTTTTGGAGTTTCAGGTTAAACATGTTTTGTCTTTGCCGTATTGGTTGGGTAGAGCGATAAAACGACCAGTGTCGTGTTCTATATAATCGTTGTCATTTGGGTGTATTCTAGCATTGAGATCACCGAGGAGAATCACTTGTCCTTTGGAAGTATATTTACTGATATTAGTTTCTATAATATCAAATGGGTTTGGCTTTTTGTCACTTTTATAGACAGTTGAGTTTACCAATGGCAACTAGGCAGCGTAGATATAAATATCTTCTGTTAGGCAAAAGAATTCCTTTTTAATCTTAAACCAAATGTAATCGCAAGAGGTGTCTGCTTCAAACGCAATGCCCTTTTTCAATTCCTGGCGAATAAAAACCGCTGTTCCACCTTGTTTCTTTCTATTTTGGGTGTGGTCCTTACCTCTAATTACATTAAAACCAGGTAAGTTCAGACCATCATCGCCTTTTTTACAATGCGTTTCTCCCAGGCATATGATATAAGAGTTTAACACCCTTTTAAACCTATCATCTAAAAGCTTGCATTTTCTGGAGTTGTTAACCCGTTCATAAAGCCTATTGATGTTATAGTAACTGATTTTCAGCTTATGATTAATAAGTTGCTTCATAAAGTGAAATTCAAACAACTATGTTTAAATAGCAAATAAGTAATCGGATTAGAACCACTAATGAACCAAGAAGTTAGTGGCCATGCGATGGCAGTGAAAGAGTGAAGTGAAGAGGCGACCAAAGAACAAACACCAGTGACAACAGAGAATGCAAGCCCGCAAGTGACTCAAAAACTGTGTGGGTAGGGGGTGATTGATGTTTTGATATTCATATTCATTGGATTCCATGTAAGTCACAAATTACCATATTTATTTATATGTATATGTATTAAAATTGTTGTTTTCAGTGAACTCCTGAACCACCCCATCAAAAGTGAAACAGACGGGTTTGTCATGGTGAGACATACGTTCGCACATGGATTCAGGCAACACTCCTTGAGTTTTGGCTGAATATGCGGCGTGAATCTATTTCTTCCAGCAGCAACAAAGCCCCGGTTTCCGACATCTGGCGAGGATCTTCCTAAAAGGTAACAATTGGAAAGCTCAAAATCAACAGGATCACTCAATGACAATTTTAATACATGCTTAAGTTATAATGTTCATGCAAGTTGCCTCATTGAAATTTTAATAGTTTTCATAACTTGTGTAGGGGTTAACCATTGGTTAACTTAGCTTTTAAATTTGATCAGCAAATTTAAAATAACAGTGGTGGAAATTCTCGCGTAATAATAGGACGCAGTGTAGGATAGGGAATAATTAACCCTTTAACTCGAAACAAAATTATGTGTGAAATTTTAAGTAATAAATTTCAATAATGGATACCCCAAGTTTGGAACAGTTAATTAGTATGGGTGAGCGGTTGAGCTTTGCAGGTAATGAATTGCAAAAATTTGTGAGAGATGAGCAAAAGCGTATGGCGAAGAAATGGCTGCCGAGTCAGAGCATCAGGTTGTGCTAGAGCGCGAAAGAGCTGAAAGGGGAGAGAGAGAGGCAACACTAAGAGCTGCAGAGCGAGAGAAAGAAATTCAGGTTGAGTGCGAAAGAGCTGAGAGAGAATCCGTGTTAGAGCGAGAAAGAGATGAAAGGGAAGCTGCGTTAAATTGTGAAAGGGCACGTGAGAAGGCTTAAAGGGCACGTGAGGAGGCTGAAAGGGTATGTGAGGAGGCTGAAAAGCAACATGAGAGGGAAATGGAAATTTTAAGGGCTAGGGCCCAGTTACCCAGAGCTAATGGTAGACAGGGTGGAGAAAGTCCCGTGGGAAACATGAGGGCACCTTATCCCCAGTTACCAAAGTTCAATGAACAGACTGATGACATTGACACTTACTTACAGAGGTTTGAAAGGTTTGCTTCGAGTCAGGATTAGCCTAATGCCTGGAGGATCAGTCTTAGTCTACTGCAGGTGGGCAAGGCTCTACAAGTATATGTGAGCATGCCCCCTGACCAAGCTAATGACTACGGTGAGCTGAAAAAGGCTATACTCAAGAGGTACCAGCTCACTGAGGAGGGTTTCAGGACAAAATTCCGAGAATGTAAGGCTGAGAAGGGTGAAAGTGTGTACCAGTTTGTGTCAAGGGCCCCAAGATATTTCGACAGAAGGGTCAAACTATCTGAATAGAAGAGTAATTTCCCTCCCTGAAGGACTTACTTATCAGGGAGCAGTTTATGTCATCGTGTGCCCCCGAGATGGCATTGTTTGTTAAGGAAAGGAAGCCAAGTAGCATGGAGGAAATGACTAGGGTGGCTGAGCAGTATTTGGAGACTCATAGGGGAGGTCTGACTCAGGGTAGGTCGGGCAGGAATGAGAGTAACGTGGTTGCAATGGCACCCGTTAGGAATTCAAGCCTCGAGCCAGAAGGTTTCAGGAGGAATCAAAGAGGGTCAGGGCTCCGGGACACAACTTGTTTTGTATGCAACAAGAAAGGGCACCTAGCCAGAGACTGTTGGAAAAGGATGGTCACGGGGAGACAAAACAGAGTCCCCCAAAGAACTGGAGTGAAGGACCCAGCCCCGATTGGTAATGGAAGGAGGAGTAATGCGATACAGCCTGGAGAGAAATGGCAGAAGGCAGACAGTGACATTTTGCCAAACAACTGGGCCAGAGAGAAGCCCACAGCACCGAGCACTCGAGGCTGGGCAGCTCAGGCTGGAAGGAGAGCAGGTATATTGCCCATTATTAGTGGATTGTGTGAGGGATACCCCACCCTTGGTAAAAAGGAGGAGATGCTCGTGTACCCAGAGTATGTGGGTGTCCGAGAAGTCTGTATGCTACGGGACACAGGGTGCAGTAGCGCTGTGGTAAAGAGGAAATGAAACAAAATTTTATACATAGGTTTATAAAATACAAAATACAGGTTGTAATTGATTGTGGGCTTGGTCCGTTATTTTTTGGCAGAGTTATGGCCCATTTTTGACTGAGAAAACGTTGAAATTGGTTTCTGGGCGATAACTTTAGTTTGACTGAATGGAATGAAACAAACTTTTGTACACTGGTTTATAACCAGTTACCACATAATACACGTTGGGATTGATTGTGGTCTTGGTGTGATATTTTGGGGTAGAGTTATGGCCTTTTTTTTTCATAACCCCACCCCCCCCCCCCTAACCCCTCTCCCCCCCCCCCCAAGAACCTCTCCGGGCATTATGTTTTCACCATGTCCGTCCAGTGTCTGGCACCTGGCGTCCGTCCGTTAAGTTTTGGTTTCCACCAAATAACTAAAGTACCGCTTATTTGATCAAATCATAATTTTAGGGGTAATTTGTGGATGACTAGACAATGCTTCCTTTCGATTTTGGTCCAGCGAGGCAATTCAATATAACCACCATGGCAGCCATATTGCTAGTGAATAGCTAGTGAATGCTGACTCAGATCATTTGTATTTTTATATGCCCATTTGTAATGGTTTGAGCTGAGTTAAATTTGTCATGTGGATTTAGTTTTACAAACTACAGGATGGGTTCGATTTCCGTTTCTAGTGGCCCATTTGCAGTAGAGTTATGGCCCTTTATTTATAAGAATTTATCCCAAGTTCTTGTTTCTGGACAATAACTTAAGATGTTAAACACGGAATGGAAAGAAATTCGGTTTGTGGATTTATTACAACAAAATACAGGATGAGATTCATTTTCGGTTTTGAAAGCCCATTTGCAGTAGACTTATGGCCCTTTGTTTATGAAAATTTAGCCCAATTTTTTCGTTTCCGGATAATAACTTCAGTTATAATGGATTGAATGGAAAGAAATTTGATTTATATGGCCATTTGAAAAATTATGTGAATGATTTCACCATCCGTCTGTCTGTCCGTCCACCCGTGGACACATTTCATTTCAGACGATAACTTTACTTGTAATGGTTTGAGCTGAGTTAAATTTGGCATTTGGCTGAGTCAAATTTGGCATGTAGATTTAGTGTAACAAAATACAGGATGGGTTCGATTTCCATTTTTAGTGACCCATTTGCAGTAGAGTTATGGCCCTTTATGGGAATTTAGCCCAAGTTCTCATTTCTGGATGATAACTTAAGATGTTATACACGGAATGGAAAGAAGTTTGGTATGGGGGTTTATTACAACAAAATACAGGATGAGGTTCATTTCGGGATTTGAAAGCCCATTTGCAATAGAGTTATGCCCTTTGTTTATTAGAATTTAGCCCAATTTTTGGTTTTCTGATAATAACTTTAGTTATTATGGATTGAATAGAAAGAAATTTGGTTTATACGCCCAGTTGAAAATTGGGACATATTATGTGAATGGTCTCACCGTCCGTCCATCTGTCTGTCTGTGCATCCGTCTGTCAGTGGACACATTTCGTTTCCAGATGATAACTTTAGTTGTAATGGTTTGAGCTGAGTTTAATTTGGCATGTGGATTTAGTAGAAAAAAATACAGGATGGGTTTGATTTCTGTTTCTTGTGGCTCATTTGCAGTAGAGTTTTGGACCTTTATTTATGGGAATTTAGCCCAATTTCTCGTTTTCGGACAATAACTTAAGATGTTATACATGGAATGGAAATAAATTTGGTATGTGGGTTATTTCAACTTAGAACGGGCATATTTTGCCATGCCTGGCAGTGCTCTTGTTTAATTATGCATTGTTGGTGTCTAGAGAAAGCTTCCTTTCAATTTTTCTGATCCAAGATGGCCACCACTGACCAATTCATTATGACTTCCATGGCGGCTGTCTCGAATTTGGTTTCCATCCAATAATTAATGAATACTGACTCGAATCAATTTCAGTTTTTAGTTATGCATTGGGGTCTAGAGGAAGCTTCCTTTTGATTTTGGTCTAGCTTGCCAATTGAATCTGTTTATTTATTTATTTGGTGTTTAAGGTCACATATTTCTACACAATGGCTAATCATGACCCTGACAGTTTTACGGGTGGAGGAAGCCGGAGTACCTGGAGAGAACCACTGAGCAACTGTCAGCTCCCCAACATACCAGCTCCACACAAGCAGGGTTAGCATTGGTTGAAGACAAGTGCTCCATCGACATACAGTACGCCTTAGTACATAATGCCACCATGCCCCCACATGGGGAATTGGGGTGAAGTATCTTGCCCAAGGACACAACATGGTTGCCACAGGTGGGGTTCGAACTGAAGACCTCTCGGCTTGCAACCTGCACCTCTACCTACTGAGCCACTGCACCCCCTCCATATTGAATTTGTTTTCCATCCAATAACTAATGAATGCCGTCCAATAACTGATGAATGCTGACTCGAATCATTTTTATTTTTTAATTATGCATTGTTGGTGTCTAGAGGAAGCTTCCTTTCAATTTTGGACCAGTCAGCTGAACCATGATGGCCACCAGTGGCCAATTCATTATGGCTTCCATGGTAGCCATCTTGAATTTGGTTTCCGACCAATAACTAATGAATACTGTCTCTAATCAATTTCAATTTTTGGTTATGCATTGTTGTCTAGAGGCAGCTTCCTTTTGATATTGGATCAGCTAGCCAATTCAGTATGACCACCATGGTGGCCATATTGAATTTGGGTTCCGTCCAATAACTAATGAATGCTGACTCAAATCATTTTTTTTTTTTGATGCATTATTGGTGATTTGGTTATGCCCCTGGGAGACTTACCTACCCTTTTATGACACCATCAGGTGCATATGCCATGCTTTGCATTGCTCCTGTCAGACTTGTTGATATTGGTTTCCGGAGGATAACTTTAGTTTGTCTGAACGAAATGAAAGAAAATTTTATTCATTGGTTTATTACCACATAATACAGATTGGGATTGATAGTGGGCTTGGTCCAATATTTTTTGGCAGAGTTATTGCCATTTTCCAAAATCCACAGTAACTTTTTTTACACTGTTGTTAACCACGGTGTAAAAACAAGAACAGACAATAGCAGGCTATATGGCTAAAAAAGTACCCATTTTTAATTATTAATTCATACCTTCTGCTCAGTTATGTTAGAATATTTATCTTACTAGTTCGGAAATCCACTTGTTGGTAATGACCAATTTATCTTATCATCTTATCTTATCATATTCTTCCCATGTATTTTGACAACCATTCAGTGTCTATGAATTGATTTTTTATGAATGAAAATCATGATGACGTCAAGGTATCACATTCTTGAGTTGTGCATGATGTAATCTCTATTCAGTGTTCCACATGTACTTGAACCGCCCAAGTTTATAGTAGTGTTTCAGCTGTGTGTTTCTTTGTTTTATTTTTCAGCTTTACCGCATGGTGGGTCTATATAAAAATATCATTATGGCAAGAATTGTTATAGTCTACTTTATTTCACTGAGTTTGTGATTTATTTGTCATGTAAAATTTTTCTGTTATCAAAATGATGACTGACGTGTGTAATCAGTTTGCGATGAGTGTAAGTTGAACATTCTCTTTCTGAATCGAATGATCGTACGTGCTCACAGATGTTACTGTGGCTGATACAAATTTTTATTTCCAAATGAAACAAAATACTGTGTTTTGATTGGCTGAGAGGTAAGGTATAACTTGCAATCCACAGTAACTTTTTTTTACACTGTTTTTAACCACACTGTAAAAACAAGAACACACAATAGCAGGCTATGTGGCTAAAAAAGTACCCATTTTTAATTATTAATTCATACCTTCTGCTCAGTTATGTTAGAATAAAAATAAAAATACAGGAAATTTAATATTTATGTGCAGTAAAATATTACAGATATGGATATCATTGGAACTGGCTCATTGAGCCAGTTCCAATGACATCCATATTTGTCTGGTTTTATTAAGAAACTTACAAAGTATAAATTTTCTGTCAGTTTTTGCCAACAAAGTATTAAGTACACCAAATTTCTTGGAAATTAATCTGTTAGTCTTGTGTTTTCTAGGGTGTATGGGAGTTTACACCAGTCTGGGAACTCATACACCCTTCGGCTTCATCTCAGGGTGTATGAGCTCCCAAACTGGCGTAAATTCCCATACACCCTGATAAACACAAGGATAACTAATAGTATTAGTTTAGATGATTTACCTTGTATCAGAGGAAAAAAGTGATTGATTATAAGATAAAATCTCAACCCACCGGTGTAAGTGTGTCACAATACATTTACAAAAGAGACCTCTATTTTTATCACAGTAATGTATGGGTTGAATGCAGAGTAAAAATTAGACTGCACTTTGCTTGCAAAACGTATGTGTTTTCATAAAACGAAAGTTATTTGTTTGTTGAAAACCCTTCAATGGTTCTTTCAGTGGCAATCTTCTCTATGTTTATCATACATCCTGTTAGTTTAGGATATTAACCCCCTGCACACTGATGTCGAAATATCTAAAGTTCAGGGTGCAAATATTTCCCATAATGCAACTAGAAATTTAACCAATTCAATCTTGTTTGACAGAGCTCAATGAGCTCTGTCAAACAAGATTGAATTGGTTAAATTCCCAGTTGCATTATGGGAAAAATGGCTACTTCAAATCTGGATATTTTGACATCCGTGTGCAGGGGGGTAATTATAGACCCCAGGAAACCTGATGAATTACTTCCACTCTATGACTGTGTCAAAATCAGGACTATCATGGCCAGTGTAGCATTTGAACTTCTGTCAGGAATGCATAATGAAAGAAAACAATGCCACTTCTTGTGTTGATGTTCAAATTCATTAGACTGTTTTTTTTTAAGGGTTCACCACCGTTGTAGAAGGAATCTCACTGGATACTAAGAATTCTCTAAATTACACCTTTCTCATACTGTAGACATATTTCATGTGATGGTTGTTAATGAATAAATTTTTACCATCTTAACCCTAAAGGTATGAATGAACATTGTTAATCATTTCAGCAGTTTCTAGCTCACATGGTGGAGCACAGTGGCTCAGTGGTTACAGTATTGGACTTCAAACCAAAAGGTTCATGATTCGATCCTCATCAGGGGTAACTGCGTTGTGTCCTTGGGCAAGGCACTTAATCCCAATTGCCAACGTGGGGGCATGGTGGCATTGTGTACTGAGGCATACTGCATGTCGATGGTGCACTTGTCTTCAACCAATCCTAACCCTGCTTGTGCAGTGTGCAAAATTTCAAAAATGACTCTAACCGACTGACCGTTCACGATGTTCGGAGATACTGAACCGAACGCTCGGGTACATAAAAATTCTTGGGAAACTGCCTTTTTATCATTAACAAGTATTCATATATTGTGTGGAATTGAAATATATTTTGCCTCTCAAGGCAAAAGTCTAAAAAACTTTAAAGACACAAAAAAAGCTGGTGAAGTTCTAGAAGCCCATATTTGGTTTTTATTCTGAACTGTAGGTACATAAAGTTAAAGGCTTCTTAATCTGTGGATGTCCTTCATATTATCTTCGAAGTAAAATTACTTCATCTCCATCGATTTGCATTGTTACAATTAATGGGAGGATTGCCTATAGGCATTCTCCCATTAATTATACCCCCGCTTCGAAGAAGTGGGGGCTATATAGGAATCGCACTGTACGTCCGTATCCGTCCGTACGTCTTTCCGGACATGAAATTCTTGTGTGCGCAACTCCTCCTACATTTATCAATCAATTTGGACAAAACTTTTCAGACATCATCACTACTAAGTGAACATGCGCATATTCCAAGATTTTTGATCTGCGACAATTTTAACCAGGTTTTCTCCCTTTGACTTAGATTTATTGTGTCTTCCATCCGAACAAATTCTTGTGTGCGCAACTCCTCCTACATTAATGAACCGATTTTGATGAAACCTTTCAAACATCATCTCTACTAAGTGAACATGTGCATATTCCAAACTTTTTGATCTGCGACAATTTTAACCAGGTTATCTCTCTTGAACTTTGATTTAATGTGGGTTTCTACATGAAATTCTTGTGTGCGCAACTCCTCCTACATTTATCAATCAATTTGGACAAAACTTTTCAGACATCATCACTACTAAGTGAACATGCGCATATTCCAAGATTTTTGATCTGTGACAATTTTAACCAGGTTATCTCCCTTTGACTTAGATTTATTATGTCTTTCTGTTCGAACAAATTCTTGTGTGCGCAACTCCTCCTACATTAATGAACCGATTTTGATGAAACCTTTCAAACATCATCTCTACTAAGTGAACATGTGCATATTCCAAACCTTTTGATCTGCGACAATTTTAACCAGGTTATCTCTCTTGAACTTTGATTTAATATGGGTTTCGGCATGAAATTCTTGTGTGCGCAACTCCTCCTACATTTATCAATCAATTTGGACGAAAGTTTACAGACATCATCACTACTAAGTGAACATGTGCATATTCCAAAATTTTTTAGCTGTGGCAATTTTAACTAGGTTATCTCCCTTTAACTTAGATTTATTATGGGTTTCTACATGAAATTCTTGTGCGTGCAACTCCTCCTACATTTATCAATCAATTTGGACAAAACTTTTCAGACATCATCACTACTAAGTGAACATGCGCATATTCCAAGATTTTTGATCTGCGACAATTTTAACCAGGTTATCGCCCTTTGACTTAGATTTATTATGTTTTTCCGTTCGAACAAATTCTTGTGTGCGCAACTCCTCCTACATTAATGAACCGATTTTGATGAAACCTTTCAAACATCATCTCTACTAAGTGAACATGTGCATATTCCAAACTTTTTGATCTGCGACAATTTTAACCAGGTTATCTCTCTTGAACTTTGATTTAATATGGGTTTCTGCATGAAATTCTTGTGTGTGCAACTCCTCCTACATTTATCAATCAATTTGGACAAAAGTTTACAGACATCATCACTACTAAGTAAACATGCGCATATTCCAAAATTTTTGAGCTGTGGCAATTTTAACTAGGTTATCTCCCTTTAACTTAGATTTATTATGGGTTTCTACATGAAATTCTTGTGCGTGCAACTCCTCCTACATTTATCAATCAATTTTGACGAAACCTTTCAAACATTATCACAACTAAGTGAACATACGCATATTCCCAAATTTTTGATCTGCGACAATTTTAACCAGGTTATCTCCCTTTAACTTGGATTTATTATGGGTTTTCAAATGAGATTCTTGTGTGTGCAACTCCTCCTACATTAATGAACCGATTTTGAATACATGTTGCACATTGTAAATGTGTTTTTCCAAATGTAAACCATATATGTGTGGGCTCTTTAAGTATTCAGTGCTGTTCTCTGGAAGGCCACATGCAAATACAAATTTCAACAACAAAAAATGATCTTTATGTATACATTTCCTTATGGCCTTCGCCTACATGATCAGAAGTGCATTCCTCTAAAAACCCAAAGCGGGGGTATTAATCACCTTCAGTGATAGTTCTAGTTGTAACAAGACAAAAATGAGTGAACAAGTCTTGAGAAAAAATGTAGCACTCTACCAGTTAAGTTACTCTTACTTTACCATTCAAGATACAACTTTTGGCTAACCGGTCATCCATCCACGATTTAAATTTGCATTACCACTCCGCGAATGAAAGGAGCATTCTTGCCAAATTTGCACACTGCTTGTGCGGAGTAAGTATGTTGGGTAGTCTGACAGTTGCTCACAGCTGCTTGGTGGTTCTCTCCAGGTACTTTGGCTTACTCCACCCATAAAACTGTCTGACATGAGGTGGCCCTGGCTGTCAGAAGTGTCATTAAACCCCAGTAAAACAAACAAGCTAACCCACATGGACTGGTAGCAATGCCTAATAAAAACAAACTCATATTCTGTAGAAGGTTAAGATTACTTTTTCTCAGGTTGCTGAGACTCATTTCTTTAATTTGAGCAGGTGTATTGGTAGTTATCTCCAGTACACAGTTCCACCCTTTACCTAATGGATTGACCACATTCCCCCTCGTTATTTACAAATTGAGCAGTTAAAAAAAACATTCAACAAAACCTTTTCATGAAACCCCTCATTGGAACAAGCTCAAGGAGCTTGTCCCAATGAGGGGTCACATGATATGGATCTGTTGAAATTTTTTGAAAAATTTGTAAAAACAATTATTAAATAACAAATTTTGATATCATGTGCATTGGGTAAAGGGTTAAAATTCTCATAAGAACAGAAAAATACCTTAAAATAATAGACATCAGAGAATATTTTTTGTTGCATGACCTTGAAAGTTAATAAATATTGGTCATCCATTGACCATTGTGAGATTTGAGACTAGATCACCTATCATTTCATGTGTGGCTAGCTGCCACTATCGAGTAATCTGTCAGTTAGCCATTCAGAGATGTTGATTATTAATTAGACCTAATTATCCTAAAAATTTCTCTGCCAAATGGATCATCTGTTTCTAAATATTACTCATTCCTGACAAACTTGAAATTCATTAAAAAGTGTACATGCATTAACTGGGGATGGGATCATTGCATATACACAGTTGTTGGAAGTAATTTTCATCAGGAATTCCTGTAACTGGGTAAGTGATTTACGAAGTGTTATGGGTTGTTCTTAGATGGAATCTATAGAGTAAATAATACCAGGGTCTATCCAAAGGTTGTGATTCAGTGCTGAAACTGGGATACCTACACATCCCATGGGAACTCCGGGAAGTGAAACAGTGCTTGTTTACTGTTGTAGGACACATTGATCAATGTTTGGGGTGGAAATCCTCTAAAATGTGCAACATGGGTATAAAAGATTGACTAAACTTGGCTTTATCTCCATTTTGTGGTCATGATAAGCCATTGTGCAGAAATATGTGACCTTAAATACCAATAAATAAATAAACAGGCACCCGACGTGTGTGTGTGTGTGTGGGGGGGGGGGGGGGGGGGGAGGGGGGGTCAACTTTTTTTTCAGGGATACTATTTATTTATTTATTTATTTATTTATTTATTTATTTATTTATTTATTTATTTATTTATTTATTGGGGTTTAAGGTCACATATTTTTGCACAATGGCTAATCATGACCATGACAGTTTTACAGGTGGAGGAAGCTGGAGTACCTGGAGAGAACCACCGAGCAATGGCGAGCAACTGTCAGCTCCCCAACATACTAACTCCACACAAGCAGGGTTAGCATTGGTTGAAGACAAGTGCACCATCGACATGCAGGACGCCTTAGTACATGACGTCACTGTGCCCCCACATGGGCAATGGGGGTGAAGTGTCTTGCCCAAGGACACAAAGCGGTTGCCACAGGTGGGATTTGAACCGAGGACCTCTCGGCTTGCAGCCTGCAACTCTACCTACTGAGCCACCACGCCCCTCTTTAGGGATACTAATATAGTATGTTACAGGCACACCCTAAAGTAAGTACAAAAAACATCAAATTGTGGAAAATGTGCTTCTATTGGTGAGGTGTGAGAATTGAAATTTGTAGAACTGCAGCATAAGTAAACAGTGCCCTTCAGTGCAATTCTGTTAATTGAATAAGCCATTTCTAGTGGAAAATATTCAGGAGTTTTCAATAAACAGGCATTTGAATATTTTCCTCTATGCTTGTTGTACAGTGAGTAAAGTACATTCTGTACCACAGTGAGTGTGGTACATTCTGTTATACAGTGGAACCTTGTTAATTGAATAGCCACTTTGCCAATGAAAATTATTCAGTTAACAAGAGTATTCAATTAACAGAGATTGTGTCACTTTCCTGTATTCTAGAGATAAACTTAGCATTTATTCTATTATATCTTGTTTGACAGAGCTCCATGAGCTCTGTCAAACAAGATATAATAGATTTAATGCCTGTATTGGATGTACTGAGGCCCAATAGGTCTATAAACAAAGGAAAACTGGGGAGAGTCAGGGTAATTTCTCAACAGGTTGCAAGATTTTTTATTCAATTAACAGGAGTTAACTCTATAACCTATATTCAATTAACAGATCAAATTTGTACTGGAGGTATGGTAAATGGTTTTGTGTTGTGAAATTGTAATCAACTGACAGGGTTATTCAGTTAAAAGATATCCAATTAAGTGGGTGCCACTGTACCTTGTTTGGAGCTTTGTAAAACAAGATATATTAGACTATATGTCCAAACTTGATGGACTGAGTTTAAATTGGTCAATAAACATACAGAAAATTTTTGTCAAAGTAATTCTTTGATAGATGACAATTTCTTTTTATATTCAGTTACTCAGGGGTTTGTTCTATTACCTATGCAGTTAATAGGTAACATTTGTACTGAAAGTATGCACTCCGTCTGTCTGTCTGTCTGTCTGTCCATCCGTCCGTCCATCCATCCATCTTTCTGTCCTGTTACCACCTGTATCTCAGAGATGCTTTGGCACTTTTGTTTCAAATTTTCAGATTTGATGGGGCATTAGGAAAAAATTATGCCCGTCAATTTTTTCCCCTAAAAAAATTCAAGATGGCCGACTGGCAGTCATTTTTGTTGGAAATTGCATGTAATTTGTTTTATGCTCAGAACTTCTGAATGACATTTCCGTTTTCAATAATTTTTGGTATGGAGGTCTAACATCATAAGATAAATAACATATCATATGTTTTTTTTTTCGTCCATGAATTATGCAAATTAGATTTACTTAACCTTTTTCTCGTGTAATATTTTTGTGCGTATTATGTTGTGTACTGTTACCACCTGTATCTCAGAGATGCTTTAATGTTTTTGTTTCAAATTTTCAATTTTTGATGGGGCATTAGGAAAAATTGATGCACGTCAATTTTTTTCCGAAAAAGAATTTAAGATGGCCGACTGGCAGCCATTTTTGTTGGAAATTGCATGTAATTCATTATACGTACAGAACTTCTGAACGATATTTCTGATTTCAATAATTTTTGGGGAGGTGGACGGTGAGTCAACCCCTGGCCAGCTTCTTGTGTGGTGTGGTTCATTTTTCTGATGAAAAAATGATTGTTAAATAAAAACACTTTTTATATTGGAAGTTCGTATTTGTTCACATGTATTTGTTTGTCACAATTTATTGTAGAGTGATTAAGCACTCTTCAAAGAACTTGTAACTTCTTAAATTTATATGAACAAAATTGAGGTAATACAGAAAATCAGTTTCTATACCCCAAATGAGAGGTATGGCTCATTGTTGCCATGACTTCGATGTTATAAATCTGTATTCTGCAGTCAGATTATGTTCAAGTTTTGTTTATAATGATGCTGTCAGTGAGTATGGGTGTAAGAGATAACTGCACCCACATTTAAATGGTAGAGTGCCAGAAGAGTGTCATGGCTCTACTGGAAAGTGCTTGAGAGCCACTTTGGTGGCCTCACATTGTATACATTAGCTTGTTGTTTTCTCAATTGTAGAATGACAATTGTTTAGATAGAATTGCTTTGTTTTAACAGGGCAATTATTTTGAACAGACTCTTGCTGAACAAAGGCTTCCATTGCTGGTAGCATGGTATCGTTGAAGAAAAATACTCGCATTACAAATCACCTTTGAAAAATAATTTAGCACTCCACCAGATAACATGAAATGATTACCTCATTTTTTTTAGCTTTTTCGCATGTGTTAACTTCTCAGCATTTCTAATTTCTTATCCCAAATCCAAATGTATGACATCCAAACCCTCCGAATAACAGGCTAAAAAATCAGTATGAATAATTTTAAGCCCCTAGCTGCCAATATGTTTTAATTCTAAATGAACAGAGTTTGAATTCACAGCATATGAAGCATTATTAACCCTCTGCATTCTGATGTCGAAATGGCAAAGTTTTTAGTGGCATATATTTCACAAAATGCAGTTTGATATTTAACCAAATATACCTTGTTTCACAAGGCTCAGTGTGCTCTGTCAAACAAGTCACAATTGGTAAAATTCACAGGCAAAAAATAGAAAACAAAGTGAAAGATAAAAATTATGTTGCATCACCAATGTGCTATGGGTTAATCAGGGTTTGGGGAGTGCAGTGGCTTACTGGTTAGCACATTGGATTTCAGATCAAAGGGTCAGTGGTTCAATCCTGACTCACATCATCTGCAATGTGACCTTGAGCAAGACACTTTTATCTTGATTTCCTAAGTAGGAGCATGATGGCATTGTGTATTAACCCTTTACCTAACATGAAAAGCAGATGACACTTGCGCAAAAAATTCTTGAATAACTAATTTTTTTCATTTTTGTCTCAAAAACATAGGTCATGACCTGTCATTGGAACAAGCTCAATGAGCTCGTTCCAACGAGGGTGACATAACCTATGTTTTTTAGACGAAAAATGGAAAAATAATGAAAAATAATTCGCGATTTTTTAAAATAGCACTGGCTGGTTTGGGCCATTACATTGGGTAAAGGGTTAAAGTGTACAGTTCATTGTTGGTGAACTTACCCTCAACCAATGCTAACCCTGCTTGTGCCAGGATAGTGAGTTTCACAGTCCAATGGTTACTAGCCATTGCAGTGGTTACTTTGGCTTGCTCCATCTGTAAAACTGCATGGAAATTCTATTTTTAAGTGAATTCAGACTATAAGAAATATGCAGAATGTAATTTGTGCAAATCTTGCATAAAGTACATGGTCAGGCCTGAGTACTAAACGCAAGATTTGTGTATGTTAGACTTGGTCAGGCCTGAGTATTTCATGGGATTTTCGAATTGTCTGTCTCCACTAATACACACCACTCTCAAAATTCCATGGGTTCCATGGAAAGTGAAACCATGGAGTGTTGAGACAAAATTTCCATGGTTTTATCATTTTTAGCTCAACTTTGGCAAAGCCAAATTTGAGGTATTGTCATGGCCTGTCATCTGTCCTTCCGCCCATCCGTCTGTCTGTCCATTGTGCCGTCAACATGGCTCGGTCTAGAGGCCGTATTTATGAACCGATCTTTACGAAACTTCTTGGGTACCTTTGTTATCACCGTGGGACGAGAACGAGTGTTTTGGGGTCTGGTCCAAAATTCAAGATGGCCGCTGGCAGCCATTTTGTACAAAATTAGGTGCAATCAGATTTTTGCGCAGAACTTCCATATGAAAGCTCTGATTTGAATAATTTTTTGTATGAATGTTTAGTACCATGGGGTACATCACATATAATACAGGTTTTTTTCTTGTGCATAAATTATGCAATTTAGACTAACTTTGATTTATTTAGTGTTACTTTCAGCACTGTAAGTGCAAATGCCAATACGGCTCGGGCTAGAGGCCGTATTTATGAACCCATCTTTACGAAACTTCTTGGGTACCTTTGCTATCACCATGGGATGAGAAAGAGTGTTTTGGGTCCGGTCTGAAATTCAAGATGGCCACTGGCAGCCATTTTGTAAAAAATTAGGGGCAATCAGATTTTTGCGCAGAACTTCCATATGAAAGCTCTGATTTGAATAATTGTTTGTATGCATGTTAGTACTATGGGATACATCACATATAATACAGGTTTTTTTTCTCGTGTGTAAATTATGCAAATTAGACTAACTTTGATTTATTTAGTGTTACTTTCAGCACTGTAAGTGCAAATGCCAATACGGCTCGGGCTAGAGGCTGTATTTATGAACCGATCTTTACGAAACTTCTTGGGTACCTTTGTTATCACCGTGGGACGAGAACAAGTGTTTTGGGGTCCGGTCTGAAATTCAAGATGGCAGCTGGCAGCCATTTTGTACAAAATTTTGTGCAATCAGTTTTTTGCTCAGAACTTCTATATGAAAGCTCTGATTTGAATAAATTTTTGTGTGAATGTTTACTAACATGGAATGCAACACATTTAATACTTATGTCCTATTCTTTTGACCATTGCAGTCACTTTGTAATTGATTTACTATGGTTGACGTTGTCACAACAAAACTCCTTTTTCTCTTATTCATTTTTGTTGACTTGGTCACAACAAATACTGATTCCTGTCATATTCATTATAGTTGACCTGGTCACAGCAAATACTAATTCCTGTCATATTCAAAGTTGAGCTACAGTGTCATTAAAATAGTTAAAAACAGACATCAGCCAGAAAAGCAATTCCATGGAGTTCCATGGAATTCCATGGAACACACATGCAGGGATGAGGATGCTGGAAAAAATTAATTTGTTATTGTCATGGAAAGGTGAGAACATGTGCCATATTTCCTGTCAAGACGTTTGCAGAGAGATATGAATTGTTACTTATAATATTCAGCTAATGGCTTCCTTCAGTACCATTTTTGTCCTCTGCCTGTAACCTGAAAAGAAAAGCCCTATTGGCTGCCCACTCACCATTGCTCAATTGAGGGCAGTTCACTGAGAAACAAGGGATCTGAGTGCAGTGCTTGTAAACATAGAAACATTAACTTATGCAGATGTTTAACAATTACTAATTTCTGAATCAAAAGTTTCCAAGTACAAAATTTTCATGCTTAATTAATGATTTCCATGGTTTTCCAGGGTGAAAATTTGCAAAGAGTTTTTAAAGTCATTGCAAATTGTAACAGAAAATTTCTAAGTACAAACATTCCAAGGTTTTCTATGGTGATTTCCATGGTAATTTCCATGGTTTGGGCAGAAAAGAACCATGGAATTCCATGTTGATTTTCTAAGTTTTCCATGGTCTGCCATGATTGTTATATAAATTTCATTGTTTTCCATGGATTTCCATGGAATTCCATAATAACCATACAGCATGGAACTTTGAGAGTGGGGCATACAGAACATCACAATGTGTGAATGCAATCGCGCAAAGTGCCTGTGTAGAATGAGAGGCACAGCCTGGAATTCTATCCTTCAGTAATGGCATGATTTCCATGTTGACGAATGCATTCACACATCATGGCATTCTGTGTTTATTACATGCTGAAATGACATAGAATCAAATAATTTAAAAATTTGCTCTTATTTGTAGAATTTGACAGTTTGGACATCTGCTTGAAATAAAAACAAAAACAAGACCGAGGTGCGATTGACAAACATGTGTGACAGACCGATACATAAACAGAAAAATTTAAATATAAATTGTGTCCAAATAGGTTATTTATTCATATTTTAAAGAAATTAGCTTCTGTTATCTGAGAGATATTCATTTGAGAGTCAGAACTTGAGTGTTATAAAATCAAGCTAGAAAATAAGCAGACTGTCATCAGCAAATTGAAGTCACCAGAGGGTGAATTTAGTGATGCTACCCTGCACAGCAGGGTAGCTTCACTACATTTACCCTCTGTGAACCTCAATCTGAATCAGGGTTTCCAAACTAAACAGAAAGAGGTACCCAGAGGATAAATTGGCTCACTGTGTGGGATAGCATCATCAAGTTCACCCTCTGTGGACCTCATTCTGCAAATGTCAGACTGCTTATTTTCAGTCCTGTATAAAATCGCTCCCTATTTATAGAATAAGTTCAATTTCATTAATTTTGTTGGATTTGAACAAAAACAAATTACTCATTGACATTTGATTTATCAGCCGTCAGTGCAGCTTCCGAATTGATTTGGGTCAGAATGCAATGTTCCGGTTGGTCAATTACAAAAATTGGCGGAGTTTAGTTCTTTCGATGGATCCACAACATCAGGTTGAAAAATGGTCTGTCAAAGGAAATCTGTATGGAACATGTGTTCCATACAGATTTGTAAATATGGAACTAGAGAAAAATAATAGGCATGTAATAAAAAATATTTCCATCTGGTCCTGACTATATTATTGTGGTTCATCACCACCAGATAACCCATGGCAGTTGGAATTTTGTGATAGTGTAGAAACTTATTCCTTTTATCTACTTTGACAAAATTGATGTGCTGAGAAATGGGTTGTTCAGTCTTGCAGATTCTGTATTTATATGCATTTATTTCCTCCCCTTTTATTTTGTCTTTCTTACTCTATTGCCATTGTACCAATAAGCAAAGCTATGCTGAGACAAAGTGTATAAAAGTGTTCCAAGTGAAAATATCATGGATTGTCTGATCAGTGCCATATATCCTGTTGAAAGAATTGGATGTATCATTCACTGAAGGGTATAAACAGAAGCTGTATGTGGACCAACTGAGTAAAGCTTCAGGCCACTTTGTATTAAAAAGTTGCTGACACTAGTACAACTGTATTTGGACACTATCCATCACGATGTAACATCAGATAATTAACATTCTTTAGCCTGTGGCTGTAAACTTATAAAGTCATATGATGTCCCAATATACTTGAATAATATATGTCACATAATATATGTCATATCAGTTAGAACAATTTATTTACACTCTTAAACCTTTACCTTACAAACAGGATATCAGAATTTATTATTTTTGTTTTTTTTTTAATTTTTCAAAAAAGTTCAACAAAACCCTATCATGTAACCCTGCATTAGAAGAAGCACAATGAGCTCATTGCAATGAGAATCACATGATATGGTTTTGTTGAAATTTTTTTAACAATATATCTTTTTTCAACTCCTTAATTTTTCGCTCAGCCTGACAAAATGTCAGCGGAGCTTTTTCTAATGCTATGTTGTCTGTCCTCCGTCTGTCCATCTATAGAGCCATCCATCTGGCCATCCATCATCAACATTTTGTGCCAAAATTTCTTAAACCACAGAATATTTTTTAACAAAACTTTGTAATCATATGTATTGTCACTAGACAGTGTGTCACCAGTCATAGTGAGGTCTGTCTCCTCAAGGTGAAGGACACTGGCCCCATAGATCAAGTAACAGTCAAGAAAACTTTGATATTTTACTATCATTTGTGTCCGTCCATATAATTTGAACTAATTGGCAGTTCTTGTTCATACTTGGTACAATTATTGCTCAGTGGTGTGTTGCGACTTTGATGCAAGGTCATATCATCAAGGTCAAGGTCAGAGACATCAAAACATTGATATTGTTATACAGCCCTTGTCAGGTCTATATAACTTGGCATGCTTGACAGATCTTATTCATACTTGGTACAATTATTGCTCATAACTCAAAGGTCTATCATGACTTTGATCCAAGGTCATATCATCAAGGTCAAGTTCACAGACAGCAAAACTTTTATATTATTATACATCCATGCCTGGTCTGTATAATTGAATCTATGTGACAGATCTTGTTTATACTTCACACAATTGTTACCAATAACCTACTGTTGTGTCATGACCTTAACCCATTGTCATATCATGAAGGTTAAAGTCACAAGCAGTGACACTTGGATTCTTGTCTTGTATTTAGCTTCCTCTAAAAGGAGTGACCATGGGCAGAGCTGTTTTGGCTGAGAGGCCTCTTGTTAAATTAGCCAATTTGTTAGGTATAGGGTTAATGTACAATACCAGTGAATTATTTCAACTGCTCATTGTCCTGTATTTTAAAAGATTTTTAGGTAATGATCTCCAATGCTAATGTGATCTTACAATGTGTTAGGCATAATAACTATGTTCATTCATTCATAGTGGATATCATAATTTTCTTACTCACCACTATAAATTGTGTGAAAACCCCAAGTTAATTTCTCTGTTATTTGTTGCAATTGAAAATCTGTCATTGATTTTTGGAAAGTACTCCTTAGAAACTTTCTGTGAATCACTCAAAATTGTTTGCATTACTAATGTTTAAAAATCAAGAAAGAAATTTCATTGCCCAAACAACAGCTGCATTCATCTGGTACAGCACATGTCACAAAGAAAGTCAAATCTTAACTTCTCAAGATGAATGTACAATTTGTCTATAATTTGTCTTAATCTTACTTTATTGCAATTCTGACCAGATGGAAGATGATCTCCCTTGGATCTGATTGTAGGCTGTAGCAAAGTACAAAATAAACAGAAAGCTGTTTTTCTTGCTCCATTTAAAGTAAAGACTATACTACTGTAATTTTGCTGAGGATCAGTCCTACTAGTCTACATATTTGTATGTAAAAGACAGAGGTGTACATTTTTATGTCTGTTTATCTGTTCATTGGGGTTTAATGACTCTTTAACTGGTTGAGTGCTGGAAGCCACTATCATGGCTTTAAAGAAAAGTGAGGGTACCATACTAAAGTCTTTATATTCTTTTCTCCAGTTTCATATTCTGTCACCTACTTATGCAGTTTTGTTCATTAAAATTTGCTTTATTATAAATTATTGGAGAGTGCCTATAGGCACTCTCCAATAATTTATAATAAAGCAAGTTTTAATGAACAAATTCTGTCTTCTAAAAATAATCTAGTGCTCAACCAGTTAAACAACCTATGTCATATAATGTCAGATGATTTTATGGGTGGAGAAAGCCACTGCATCCGGATGGATATAACCACTTAGCAATGATGAGATACTGTTGGACTTGATGAGAGCATAAAACAGAACAAAGGTGTACATGTTGCATACTGCATGCTATATCTAAATATAACTTGACACCCATCAAGTTGATGGGTATTGATAAATAGACAGAACCGCACAAGCATTTGAATGGGTTATTGTTTATCACATGACTTTGGTTAGGCGCAAGAATACCATGAGAGGCGAAGCGAGAGGCAAAGCATGGTATTCTTGTGGCCAACCAAACTCGTGCGATAAGCTTGTGCGGTTCTGTATTTAATACACATCTTCACAAATTTTTAAAACAGGCCTTTTACGGTAATACTAAGTAAGAATTAACCTATCCTTCGTGGACTTAAAGGAAATAAAATACGACAAAAATCCAAATTAATCTTCACAAGCAGGAGACCAGTCTTATTGTCATTTTGAACGCTGATGGAATTTTCATCAATAGTTTCAACTTGTAAACTGTAATGCATTGCCACTTCGATCAATGAAACACTGTCCATCTGAAATACAATTTACTGTCTTTTTATGCCTTGCTTTTACAGCACGAATTGTGAATGGTTGATGTGATCCCCACGAAAACGGTACCATACTTTCACAACAAACAATAGGTGTAAATTTGGAAAATACTCAATGAGAAATTATAAAAAAAACTCACATGTTTATCTGACTTCCAAATTCCATGCATCTGTTGTTACTCGACTGATTGACAGGTTAAGATTTTGGGCAAGATTGCAGTAGTCATTGTCAATCAATTCATCCCACAAAAATGAAATTTATATCCTTATTGTCTAAGAGAAATGATTGTATTGTTCACACTGCCTTCTCAAAATTTATTAAAGTTTATGTTATAGACTTTAACAGGGGTACAGAATTCATATGGATTCCAGTGAATAACAACAGATAATTTGCGATTTTGGTGTCCTAGAAACTTGCTTGTGCCACGTCATTCATGACGTCACTCACAGACGCTTTCATATTCTGCCTACATTGTTCTTTAGTTTGAACAGCTTCTCAGTCATTGCCATTTCATATTTTAACCCATCAGATTATTTAATCAGTATTCAGCAGGCCTATTGTTCACGTTAAGAAAAGAAATTAGAAAGTTACTTCTGATGATTCATCGGTATAAAGGACATGAGTTTCTAAGGAGAAAATAGAAACTCAGATACTATAGACTGCTAACATCCACTTTACAACATCAAAATAATGACCCATTGTATCAAAATGTGTCCATGTATACCCAGACTTATGACTGGTTTCATTTTTACATTAATAAGTGCAAAAATCTGTATCCCACACGCATGCAAAAAGGCCACACAAAGTAGATCTTCTGTTTCTCAGGCCATTATTTGTAAAATTGCATGCGGGCGAGCGGTTTTTTATTTTATTTTTTATTTCAGTAATTACTTCTTTGCCATCAAGTTCATGTTCTTGGTTCAAGCTTTAGGCCTCATAATCTACAGAATAGCATGGGTGGTGGTGTATTTCATCCCTTGAGCGCAAGAAGGCTTTGCAATGCTAAAGCATTGCAAAGCCTTCTTGCACTCAAGGGACAAATTCATCAATTTTTTCAACTTGGGTAAAATATCAGACATAAACCATTTAATTTTTATTTTTTTAAAGTTTAAATTGGTTATAAAAAGAGAGCATGCGACAGCCAAAAGGACCATACGAGAGGGCCTGAGAAACAGACTATTTATTTTTTTAGGCCTAAAAGTTTATTTTTATCACACATCCTAGAATGTTGTAAACAAACCTTAATTTTAAATGGGTGTGTAATAAATATGTTTTGGTGTTTGCATTATTTTTTAAGGGACATAAAACAAATCCCCCATTCTGTGAAAAACTATTGAAAAGGCTCACATATATTGATAGCTGAAAAAAATGTATAGGATACAGAATCCATTGTGGTCCTTGGAAAACCTTAAAAGTCTTTGGATTGAAAAATGTGTATTCAAGGTCTTTAAAGTACCTGAAATTTGTGCATTACCCTTGAAAGTCCCTGATTTTTATGGATGGTTCAAAGTTTTAACTCATACACAGCCTTGGAAATGAGAGAGATGTTATTTAACATCAAATAGTATAAAGACTAGTGTCCAAACAGTTGTTTTTTGTCAGGTGCAGACGACACTTGGTTTAAAAAATGATTGCTCAAGTTATAGGACTTCTCTTGTTTACTATACGTCATATACAGATTACTACAATAGTCAGTTGATTTGTGTTTTATTCTGTCGAGTTGATGAGATGAGATTGGCCAGATCAAATGAGATGCCACAGGCATCGAGTTTGATCTGGCCAGTCTCATCTCGTCAATGAGACAGAATACAACAACACAGATCAGTTGACGGTCGTAGTAATTTGTGTATTATATGACAATTAGTATTTTAAACTGATCACAACAATATATTAGCCAAATAACCATTAACAATTTATGAAATTGGGGAATTCCAAATGCATAGTAATATGGAATGCTCGTGAAAATGGTTGTTAATTGTGTTATTTTGCAATTGTTCAGCACAGCATTTTCAAATAGACCTGCACTTGAATGTTTGTCAACGGAGTTTAATGGGGAGATGCAATCTATATTTGTCACTTGGCAATGGACCTCGAGTACGTTCGATTCGCTATAATATTGTAACCGATTCTCATTTCTCTTTCAATCGCTTGCTGTGAAATGCGCAATTGTTTTTATTGAGTTCTGAAAGTGATCATAGAAAAGCAGTGTTTTCTCATATGATATTAATGAACGACTCAAGATCGAACGCACACATTACAGAATTCCCTGATGTATTTGTGGAATTTACCAATTTATTTATAGGTCACTGGCAGAAATAGTTCATTCACGTGCACCTCGTTTGAGACCAGAGCTGTAGGTTAACCGAAACCGAACCGAGGTTTTAAGTTTTTTTTAAAAACCGAAACCGTCGATATCCCGTAATCTAAGGTTTTTCGTTTTTTATTAAATACTCTCTTGCTGCAGAAATTCACAGAATGTAGCCATCCCAGAGTAGTGACAGTACCCAGACACTGCCAATGGCAGTGTCTGGGTACTCTCACTACTCTGGCAAGGCTACATTCTGTGAATTTCCGACATTTCAGTTCAGTTGTGTTTGCAGCTTTCCTCAAGTTGCGTGTAGGTGTCAGACCTCGAAAAATGGCCAAGCACGATAAAAGTTCTGTATATTTAGGTAATTATTATATTGGCCTTCCTGATTCTTCATGTATTATAGCTTATTTCGGGCATTCATTGAGTTTCACTCAATTTCACTGCCATTCAGTTATGACTCCGGACATAAGAATGAGTTTTATTGAATTTTATTTGGCCTCATGAACTAACCAAAAACCGAACCGAACCAAGGTTTTACTCCACCTGAAAAACCAAAACCGAACAAAAAATTTAAAAACCTACAGCTCTTTTTGAGACAGGCATGATAATGATCTGGAAAACTTTACACTCTTGTTTTCAGGAGAGCTGGATTTGATGGGCAAACTACAGTGGTATTGAGGGGCTATTTGTGGTAGTCATACAATAAACATCAGTACCTGATTACAGTATTGAAGATGATCAGAACAGACTTGTCCTTAGGCTTCTAGGTGTTAACCCTTCACCCAATGCACATATCAAAATTTGTTATTTTGATATTTTTTTTTTTTCAATGTTTTCAAAAATTTCAACAAAACCATATCCCCCCCCCCCCCCCCCACACCCCCATTGGAACAAGCTCGTTCCAATGAGGGGTCACACAACATGGTTTTGTTGAATTTTTTTTTTAATACTTTTTCTCAACTATTCAATTTGTAAATTACATTGGCCGATTCGGCTGATTTGTTAGGTTAAAGGTTTGACTTATCTCTCTATTCTTAATCAGAAGTGTTGCTGAAAACTACTGGTATATGTGTACAGCTTGAAAGACTAAAAAATTTGCTAAATGGCCTTGAAACTGATTTAAATGGTCTTTGAAAGTCCTTCAGTTGACCTTATCCTCAAAACAATGAACTCTGATTAATGAACCATCCACATGTAGTTAAATCCGATAAACAATGGAATAATTTTTTATTGCAGGTGCCTCAAGCTTTTATTGACCAAGCAAATATTAAAATTAATGCATTTCCACTCTGTAAATACCAAATCACTGTTTTTGTAAGAGATGTCAGCTCAGCTTGACTGCAGAATCATAGATATTTTGTTTTATGTATTTCAGTATGGTGGTAGAATATCCACCCTCAACAGTGTGTGCAATTATCAATGTATAACAATATTTCGTTTGACTTGAAACTGTAGATTTCTCTGCCTGGAAGGTCAAATTGATTGAATTTCAATTATTTAGTGGAATCGACTTGGTTTTTAGCTGCTTTATCAATCACAGTGAACCATTTTCTATTGCAGCATCTCATAGAATCAGTGCTGTGGAACTGCTGGAAGCCACCAAACCTCAGTATGTAAAGAGCAGCAATGTGCTAGATCATCGATTAAAATCATCTAAAACACTAGACTTCCTTAATCTACGAGCCTGGTGAGCTATATTTAGTTTAAAGCTTATAACCCAGCTATGTAATATTCTGTATTTATTATATATAACTGATTGAGTGCTGGAACACCATATCACAGCTGGGCATTTTTTGTTTTAGTTTTCTGCATGGGCGGCGGAACGATTTTCAAAGTGAGGGGTCTGGATTGGGCAATGGATGGTTGTGGGTATGACAGGCCGACCATGGTTCGGCCCGTGGTACAAAAATTTTAAATTCCAGGGTCCCAAAGCCCCCATTTCCATGCATCTGAGTGGATAATTTGAGATTTTTCAGATGTATTTGAAAGATTTCACACTTTGAGAGCCGTTAAAAAAACGTTGGTAAAGCATACAGGTGAGGTCTATTTAGCTGATAAATAGACCTCACCTGTATGCTTTACCAGATGTTAACAGCAATTATACTGTCTGGATTATCTTGTCTGGATTTGGTACTTTTATGTCTGTAAGATTACGATTTATTAAAGTTAACCAATTTTTTAACAGACTGTATACATTTAGCGTTTGTTACCACTTACTGCAAAAAATGATCCAAAATCCATCGAAACTGAACCAGTACGAGAGAAACATAGCTGGCAAAAATTTGGGGGAGGCTCTGGATCCGCCCCTCGTTTCACCAGTCATTGGTTGTGTTAAAATATATGCATACAAAAAAACATGACCCGGCAAAAAAAGTGGTTGGGCAGCTCCCCCCCCCCCCCCCCCCCGCCCCCAGGTTCCACAGCCCCTGTTCTGGTTCAGTTCCAATTTTTGCAGCAAACTGGAAAGCTGTGCTACAAGATCCAGCAAAAACTTGCCAAACGGTTTTACTATGTTTGTGTATAAACTGATGAAACTATCTTACTGGGAGGGAACGGTATTAATGGCCAGTATGGACTCTTGTCACTTAGTCTATCCTGCAAAGTGCCCATCTGGGATGACATGCGTTGTGTCCTTGGGCAAGGCACTTTATCCCGGTTGCCTACATGGGGGCACGATGACGCCATGTACTAAGGCGTACTGCACGTCGATGGTGCACATGTCTTCAACCGCTGTAACCCTGCTTGAGTGGAGCTTGAACAGAGTTAGAATTTTGAGGAGCTGACAGTTACACATCGTTGTTCGTTTGTTCTCTCCACCAAGTACTCCGGCTTCCTCCATCCGTAAAACTGTCACGGTCACGATTAGCCATTGTGCATAAGTATGTGACCTTAAACATCAATAAATAAATAAATAAATATCCTGCAAAGTGGCAAATACTTCACATTCTCATTGTCACATTTTCTCTTTTATTGAATCATCCACTGGAGAAAATGTGACACTGAGTACACAACATAGATTAGATAAACTTTATTCATTTGTTACCCTAATTTATGTTTTTTCTGTCTCAATAGGCTTAACAACTGATCTCATAGAACCCCTAAGAATGATCAAAAGGAAGTTTGACTGAACTCAAATTTTTTTTATTTTTTTTCATTTTTTGCCTCAAATACATAGCTTATAGGGCTGGCATGTTTTTAAAATTTCATGATTGACTATTGAAGAAGAATTATCGATTAACCCTTTACCCAACGCAGACGATATCAAAATTTATTATTTTAAATATCATTTTTGAAGTTTTTCAAAAAATTTCAACAAAACCCTATCATGTGACCCCTCGTTGGAATGAGCTCGTTCCAACGAGGGGTCACATGATATGGTTTTGTTGACATTTTTTGAAAAATAATATTTTTTCAACTGCTAAATTTGCATATTACGTGGGCGGATACGGCCGATTCATTGGGTAAAGGGTTAAAGTCTATATAATCATACTGCGTGACATCTAGAAACAACTATATAAAAAACAGTATTTTTGGTCATCAGTTCCCTGGGCTGGACATTCTTTCATGCAGGCATGTTGCACGCCAACTGCTCTCCAGGGACAATTCACACTCCTGACCATCTCAGGCTTGGACCTGAGGTGGTCAAGAGTTTAACAATAGCTGCATTGAGATTTAAGAATACAATTGCTCTCCTTGGCAAACTGAGAACAGACAGGGATTTTTTTAGTGGTGAGTGGTGTCAGAAAAAGTATTGCAGATTTTTTCCAAGTTAAGGAGCTCAAAGAATTCTATTTTCAATTAATAGCTTGTTGTGAATATTCTTTGGCCCATTCAGGAGCTCAGTGTTGTAAGTGTTAAATAGTTAAGTCCTGGAAGCCCATAATTCGGCTTTAGTCTTAAGTACAGGTACCTAAACTTAAAGGCTTCTTAAACTGTGGATGTGCTTCATATTACCATTCAAGAGAAATTAAATAGTCTGTGTGGGTTTGCCTTGCTGGTTCATAAGCTGTGGTTTAGAGGCAAAAATAAATTTTGATTGTCAGTATTTCTTGACTGTGCTGGTCGAATATGACTGTCACATAAGGAAAATGGCAAAAAGATCACAACAAAAAAAAGTAGAATTTTGTAGGACAGAAAGGCAGGCTTATTTTATTTTTATGCTCCTGCCTCTTAGTCCATCCGTAGTCTGCGCATCCGTGTGACTTCTTGATTTTCAGATGATAATATGAGTATGCATTTTGAATTTTTTGAACTTTCACATACTGAAAAAAATGACAAAATACAGATCAATTTCTCATTTGGCCATATTCACATCCTCTGTTCTCGAGTCATTCCCCTTTTGTTAGAGAAAGATGATTAATTTTATGCTTTCTGCATAACTTAAGTTTGCTTTCACAATTTTTTTTTAAGCTTTCACGTATTGAGATGGTTAAAAATGATATATTTTATGGTTCACAGACAATAATTTAAGGTTACCTTCACCAGTTTACTGATTTTTTAAAAACCTCAAGTAAAATTTTGTTTCTAATGACAAAATACAGCTCAAGTTTGGATTTGGTCATATTCACATGTTCTGTTCCAGAGTTACTGACTTTGTGAAAAATAGTACAAGTTATGGTTTCTGGACAATAACTCAGGTTTGACTCCATCAGTTTTATGTGCACTATGGACATCTTTGGTGGTCTGCTTTATGGTCAGACTGAGTGGAAAATGAATAAGGGGATGGGTATCTATGAAAATGGGCTTAGGGCAAAGTCATCCTTGGTCGTATTCTATTTTTATACCCCCAGAGGGGGTATATAGGATTCGCCTTGTCTGTCCACCCATCCCTCTGTCCGTCCGTCCCAAAATTCAATCATAACTTTTAAAGTACTTGGTTGAGTGACTTGATATTTGGTATGCAAGTGTACAAGTGAAATGCAGGTGTTGTGCGAGATTTTATTTCCAGAGTCATTGCCTTTTATAGACTTTGAATTTGTCCGCCTTGAAATTAATTCATGTATACCTTGTAGAGTACTCAATGGAATGACTTCATATTGGTGTGCAAGTCTATCCTATTGATGTCTACCCACAGTACAAAGCATATGGTATGCTGTGTATTATTGCAGGAGTTATTGCATTTTATCTACTTTGATTTTGTTTGTCCATCCATCCCAAAATTCAGTCATGAATAACTTGTAAAGTACTTAGCTGAGTGACTTGAGATTTGATATGCAAGTGTATCCTATTGCTGTATACCCATAGTGAAATTCAGGTGTTATACAAGAGTTGATTTCCAGAGTCATTGCCCTTTATGGACTTAGAATTTGTCTGCCTTGAATAATTTGTAGAGTATTATTCATGAATAATTTGTAGAGTACTCAATGGAATGACTTCATATTTGGTGTGCAAGTCTATCCTATTGATGCCTACCCACAGTACAAGGTATATGTACTATTGTAGTAGTTATTGCATTTTATGGACTTTGATTTTGTCCATCCCAAAATTCAATCATGAATAACTTGTTTGATTAAGGGTACCTTCATTGTGTAATCAACTCCTCAGACAATTTCTAATGCAGAGAGTTGAAACATTAGGATATGGTTAACATATGCACCACATACATAAAGTTTGCTGAAAAACATTTTTTTCACAGAATTATCAAGTCGTCATTCTCACATTTTGTAAAGAAGTGACACTTAATAGTTCTCATGATATATGCCCCAATGGTCTGTAATGTGTCACAGGTCTGTCATTTGTCATCCTGCAATGTCACCCTGTAATAAATGTTTCATTTTTGTAATGCTACCCATGGTATTGCAGGTGGGGGTATATGCCACCTTCGACTTGCACAAGTTTTTTTTTTTGATTTTTGTCAGCAGGATGCTTCCAGTCAGTCAAAACAATTTTGTGTAAAAATAAATATTTTCATTTGTTGCATCAAAAACTTTGCATATGACAAGCTTGTTCCAATGAGTAGTCATTCCTAGGCCTGTCATGATTAATCAAGAAGTTGACTAATCATCGTAAACACTCATAATAGACTACAATTTCAAAGTCGGCAATTATGGGTTTACATCACTCCTTTACTGATGAATTATTAGTTATTACTCTCCTCCCTATCATGCTGGTAAGAAGTGTCAAAGGCTGTACGATATCAAAATACATTGTAATTGATATGGGAAAGAAGTATAAAGATGCAACACATGACAACAGGGCTGGCATTCAAGAAAGTATGGGAGTACAAATAATTGCCCTTCTCGGTTTTCCAAGGAGTGCAATTGCCTTCTTCAGTCTCAATGCAGCTATTATTAGACTTTTGACCACCTCAGGTCCAAACCTGA
Source organism: Pictodentalium vernedei (assembly GCA_031216915.1). NCBI lineage: Eukaryota > Metazoa > Mollusca > Scaphopoda > Dentaliida > Dentaliidae > Pictodentalium > Pictodentalium vernedei. The sequence goes on along the minus strand of CM062291.1, from coordinate 161,950,275 downwards.
GCCAAGGCTCAGGTTTGGGCCTGAGATGGTCAGGAGTCTGAATTTTCCCTGGAGAGCAGTTGGCATGCAACATGCCTGCATTAGGCCCTTGTGAATCAGGGGTTTTAGCTCTTATCGAATCTCAAGCCAAATCACCTTTGTGATATCGAATCAAGCCGAATCTCAAACCTTGATACCAGTAAAGCATGGACGTTCTGAACTGTTAGTGTTATTAATAAACGAATCACCCAAGCTTACTGAGTCAGCTTCGTTCATAAAGAAACGCTTGTTGTGAGTAATGCAGTTTTATGTTGAGAATCACACCCATCAATACAGCATACATCTTACAGCATTCTAGTAACCAGATTAACAACCGCAATGGGCTGTTTTGTTCTTTCTGCATACAAAATTCATCAACGAGTCACTTGGTGTCAGGTGCGGAGTCACAGGTAGCTTTCCCCCGAGCAGATGAGATTGATGATGTCGCAATATTTGGCAAGAGAAATGTAATAGGGTGAATGACCTGTGAACTTAGTGTGCAGTAAAAAGAAAAGACTATAGCCTGAATTAATGGAATGAAGGGTGTTACCACTAGCGAAGCAAGTTGCCATTAAGCCATTCCAGAGCTACTGAAACCAAGTTGTTGTGTTATTCAAAGTGAATTTAGTTTATTCTGACTTCAGATTTGAGCATATAATCTTATGCTACTCCCCGTTCACTTTTTGTTGTGTGAAAATAACTTACTGATTTTCCTTTTAAGGAATCCAACACCCCACCCCTAACCCCTCGCAGGTTCAGATATCTCAAATCCATGTCAAAGGTGTCGTGCCAAACTTTGGTGGTGGTATCGAATCAAGTCAAATCTCGAACGTTTTGCAGGGTCCTAGGCTGCATGCCTAAAGAATGTCCGGCCCAGGGAACTAATGACCATAAATACTGTTTTCTATATAATTGTTTCTAGATGTCACAAAGTATGATTATGTTGACTTTAACCCTTTACCCAACGCAGACGATATCAAAATTTATTATTTTAAATATCATTTTTTTTTTAATTTTTCCAAAAATTTGAACAAAACCATATCATGTGACCCCTCGTTGGAACGAGCTCGACGAGCTCGTTCCAACGAGGGGTCACATGATATGGTTTTGTTGAAATATTTTGACAAATAATATTTTTTCAACTGCTGAATTTGCATATTACGTGGGCGGATGTGAGCAGTTCGTTAGGTAAAGGGTTAATCGATTTTTCTTCTTGAAAAGTCAGTTATGAAATTTCATAATCATGCCAGCCCTGGACATTCCAATAAGCTATGTATCTGAGGTAAAAAATGGAAGAAAAAAAAAATTTGAGAGGCGATTTGTGTTAAGTAAAGGGTTAAAAGATTGTGAACCATTCTATCTTTGTTACCTCATCAACCATTTTATGTCCAATGGTAATAAATGATATACAAAAAGATAAGGTTTGGTTTAATATTTTCATCACAGATGGATATGTCAGTTGGAAGATGCAAAGAAGAACAATCTTCCTAATAAATCAATTCTTTCTCACTTGGAACATCTCTCATTTGCTAGTTATCCAGACAATATCTGACATGATTATTATAAATTTTTTCTGTTGTGACTTCTGACATGTCAGCTTATGTATAGGATCATTCACTGTGCTGAGTTTTTTGTTGCCTCTAATAGAGCTTTGAAGTATAGATGAAGGAGGAATTGTGATAATTTGTTTACAGCTCTACTCGGAATAAATATATCTTGTGGTATACAAAATACAGTGGATTCCATACTGGTTCAAAGTAGAGCTGAGAAGTTTCGATTTTCAGATTTAGTTTTGGTTACGGTTTGGTTTCAGGTAAAAAATGCGGTTTTGGTGTGGTTTTTGTTTGTTAACTGGTAAAGTGCTGAGTTTTTTCTGACAACAAATCAAAGCTCATCATATACTGCTCTGTTATAGTGCCTTATAGGCACTATTCAATTAAATGTCAGAGAGCAAGGTATTGTATAAAAAATCTGATTCATATCGGGGACAATAAAGGATTCCTCAGGTAGAATGTAGCTACAGACAGTTATTGCCTGTCACTTTTAGTAAAGCCCAAAATAGGGCTTCCGGCACTCTACCAGTTAAGAACAGGTAGAAATAATACTTCAGGCTCCTTAACTTGGAAAAAGTCTGCAGTTGTTTGTATGACACCACTCACCATAAAAGCTGTATTAGATTCAGTCTAAATTGACTTTGATCATTCTTAGAGGTTCTAGGAGATCAGTTACTAAGCCTATTCAGTCGAGGGTGTGGTGGCTCAGTAGATAGAGGTTCAGGCTGCAAGGCGAGAGGTCCTCGGTTTGAATCCCACCTGCAGCAAGCGCGTTTTTTCTATTCATAGGCACTATACTATAAATTGTAACAGTAATTTTTTATGAATAATTACGAAAATAATCCAGAACTCTACCAATTAAAAGGTATTGCTGTTGTGGTACTGTTATAACAAAAGCAATCTTTTTCACAATCAGGTCATGATCCAGTTACTTCTCACTTCTGCCATTGCAAGTGGGTCGAGATATCGTAAATAAAATACGGAGAAATCTAGATCACATTAAAAACAACAAACAAAAAGAACATTTCAGATTCAATGTTTACGTACTTCTTTTTTGCCAGTTGAGAATTTATAGTGTTGCGGATAGGTAAGTGGAAAGACAATTTGTGACCAAACGACATTCTCGGGTTGCTTTTCTGCTCACAGTACTGTAATTAGCTCAACTTTGGCGAAGCCAAATTTGAGCTTTTGTCATGACCCGTAGTCCATCGTCCGTCTGGCTGTCTGTCCGTCTGGCCATCTCTCCGTCTGTCCGTACTTCAACAATTGGATACGGCTCGGGCTAGAGGCCGCATTTATGAACCGATCTTTACGAAACTTCTTGGGTACCTTTGTTATGACCGTGGGATGAGAACGTGTGTTTTTGGGTGCGGTCCAAAATTCAAGATGGCTGCCAGCCACCATTTTGTACCGACGATGCAGAAATCTGTTTTTTTGTACAGAACTTCCATATGAAAGCTCTGATTTGAATAATTTTTTGTATGAATGTTTAGTACCATGGGATACATCACATATAATACGTTTTTTTTTCTCGTGCGTAAATAATGCAAATTAGACTAACTTTGATGTTTTTTAGTGTTACTTTCAGCACTATAAGTGCAAATGCCAATACGGCTCGGGCTAGAGGCCGTATTTATGAACCAATCTACGAAACTTCTTGGGTACCTTTGGTATCACCGTGGGACGAGAACGAGTGTTTTTGGGTCCGGTCCAAAATTCAAGATGGCCGATGGCAGCCATTTTGTACAAAATTAGGTGCAATCAGATTTTTGCACAGAACTTCCATATGAAAGCGCTGATTTGAATCATTTTTTGAGTGAATGTTTAGTACCATGGGATACATCACATATAATACAGTTTTTTTTCATGTGCAGAAATTATGCAAATTAGATGAACTTTGATTTTTTCAGTGCTACTTACACACAGTAAGTACACATGTCAATACGGCTCAGGCTAGAGTCTGTATTTTTGAACCGATCTTCACGGAACGTCTTGGGTTATCACCTTGGGATGAGAACGAGTGTTTCTGGGTGCAGTCTAAAATTCAAGATGGCTGCCAGTGGCCATTTTGTACCGAAATTAGGTCTAATCAGTTTTTTGTACACAACTTCTATACGGCTCAGGCTAGAGGGCATATTTATGAACCAATCTTTAAGAAACTTCTTGGGTACCTTTGTTATCACCGTGGGATGAGAACGAGTGTTTTTGGGTGTGGTCCAAAATTCAAGATGGCCACCAGCAGCCATTTTGTACCAAAATTAGTGCAATCAGTCTTTTGTACAGAACTTCTGTATGAAAGTTCTGATTTGAATAAATTTTTGTATGAATGTTTATAAACATGGAATACATCACATATAGTACAGGTTTTTTTCTCGTGCAGAAATTATACAAATTAAATGAACTTTGATTTATTCAGTGCTGCTTATACACTGTAAGTGCACATGTCAATACGGCTCGGGCTAGAGGCTGTATTTATGAACCGATCATCACAAAACTTCTTGGGTACCTTTGTTATTACCTTGGGACGAGAACGAGTGTTTCTGGGTGCGGTCCAAAATTCAAGATGGCTGTCAGTGGCCATTTTGTACCGAAATTAGGTCCAATCAGTTTTTGTCACAACTTCTATACAGCTCGTATTTTGGAACTGATCTTCACGAAACTTCTTGGGTTCCTTTGTTTTCACCTTGGGACAGGAACGAGTGTGTTTTGGGGTGCCTTTGTTGTCACTGTGCTATGAGAACAAATATTTTAGGGTTCAGTCAGACCCACTCTGGGACTCAAATATTTCTTTTCTAGTTTAGCATCTGACTGTCACCCACCTTTACAATACTTTACCTATACATTTGTTACAGGCTACGGTCAGTATTTATGAACAGACCGTTGCAATACTTTATATGTACCTTTGTTATCAGGTCATTACCGAGATGTTTGTCATTGCAGTGTGACATACTATACATGTACATGTCTTAACAAGTTGAGCTACAGTGTCATTGACACTTTCATTTTTTTTTAAAATGTTATAATCAGAAATTTGTGTATATGACCACAGACTTGGATGATAGAAATAATTTTTCCAGTGGGGACCACATAAATTAGAACAGTGCTTGTGAACTCCCTTGCACGCTGATTTCAAAATACAGAAAGTTCAAGTGGCAATTTTTCCCATAATGCAGCTTGGAATTCAACCAATTCAATCTTGTTCGACAGAGCATAATGTTTTGAAAATATTTGTTTTTTCAACTGCTAAATTTGTAAACTACACGTACAGATGCAGATGATTTGTTAGGTCAAGAGTTATACTCCAAGTTGTGTTATGGGAAAAAAAATTGCAGCACAAACTTTCAATTCAACATCAGTGTGCTGTGCATTAATTATGATAGAAATATTCTTTTCTCAGATAATTGCACATGTTAACTAGACTTTATGATTCTGGAGAATCATGTCTTTTCCCGATGAGATTCCATGATTTTTGATGACCCCACAGTGTCTGATGAATTGTTTTTAACTGTCTCACTGAAGTCCCTTCATTGATGTTATGAGAAAGGTGAAGATAGTAATCTCAAATGACAGAGTTTGATAAAAAGTTGTTTAGGTAAAAACCATCATTAACGGTGGAGTGGTTTAATGTCATTATCGTCGTCCAACAAGTCAATGACCAACAAAAGGAGTTATGTTTGTTTGACACATACCCACTGAGTGCTGTGTCAATTTAAAAATGGTTCATTTTATCTCAAATGTATCCCAAATATTGATGTCTGGCAGCTTTTAGAGGGTTAACAAGTGCTAACAGGAATATTTATTCATGCAACTTGTAATGTCAAACCAAGAACTGTGAATGGCCATTTTTTCTTTAAAATCTACAAGATGTTTTCTGAGAAATCCAGGGAGAAGATGAATCTTAAGCTTTTGATGGGTATCATTGTTTATCCAGCCCAAAACAGGTTAAGTGTTGTTTTTTGAATACTCTTATTACTTCCAAAAATAATTCTCAGTGAATTCTACTTCCACTTATTTTGATCTCTCCTCCCAATTTTGGGTGCTGTGGGTACGCAAACACAGCCCATTTTATCAACATTTTGATGTTTGAGAACCTGCATAGGGTTAACAAATGCTTACAGGAATATTTTGTACATGCAACTTGTAATGTCACACTAAGATCTAAGAATGGCCATTTTTTCTTGAAAATCTATGGGATGTTTTTAAAGAAATCCTCAGATAACACAAATTTTTAACCTTTTGACGGGTATCTCTCTGTAACCAGCTCTAAAGGGTTAATGCTTGGTTTTGTGAATACCTTTATTTCTTACAAAAATGATCGATGGTGAATTCCACTTCCAATGAAGGAGGTTATGTTTATCTCGTAGGTACACATTTGGTGTTATGGTTGCCCAAGAAGAGCCCATTTTCTCCAAATGTCTATGCTTGGCAGCCTCTGGAGGGTTAACAATTTTGTTCATGCTTGTAATGTCACTCGAAGACCTGTGAATGGTCAATTGTTCTTGAAATTTTTTTGGGAGAAATCCACAGAAAACTGGAATTTTAAGCTTTTAAGGGGTATATTTCCTTAACCAGTCAAAAATGGGTTAAGACCTCGATTTTTGAATACATTTACTACTTATAAAAATGTTTCCCTGTCAGTTTTGCGTCCGGTAAAAGAAGTTATGTTTCTCTGTTGCATTCCCTTTTGATGTTGTTGTTGTTCAAAAACAGACTATTTGTTTCAAAATTTTGACATTTAGCAGCCCATGGAGGGTTAACAAATGCTTACCTGAATAATTTATCCAATCAACTGGTAATGTGACACCATGACCTATCAATGGCCATTTTCTCTTGAAAACACTACCAGATGTTTGTAAAGAAATCCAGAGAAAACATAAATTTTTAAGCCTTTGATGGGTATCACTATTAACAACCACAAAAGGGGTTAACGCTTGGTTTTTTGAATAGCCTTATTACTTACAAAAATGGTCCTCGGTGAATTCCACTTCCAACAAAGGAGATTATGTGTATATCTCAGGTACACATTGGGTGCTGTGTGTATCTGAAAACAGCCCATTTCAACAAAATTACGATGCTTGGCAGTCTGTAGAGGGTTAATAAACGCTCACCGGAATATTTTGTCCATGCATCTTATAATGTCACACAAAGACCTGCGAGTAGTCAATTTTTCTTGAGAACCTACAGGATGTATTTAGAGAAATCCACAGAAAATGGGAATTTTAAGATTTTAAGGGGTCTCTCTCTTTAGCCTGCCCAAAATGGGTTAAGACTTCGACTTTTGAATACCCTTACTACTTACAAAAATGTTTCCATATAGATTGTGCGCTCGATAAAAGAAGGCACTTTTCTTTGTGGCGTACCCATTGGGTGCTGTTGGCATCCAAAAACAGTCCATTTTATCACAATTTTGACTTTTAGCAGCCCATGGAGGGTTAACAAATGCTCAATGCAGTATTTTGTCCACGCAACTTCTATTGTCACACCAAGGCCTGGGAGTGACAAATTTTTCTTGAAAATCTACAAGACTCATTTACAGAAATCCACGGAAAACACGATTTTTATTAGCTTTATGAGGGTATTGCTGTTTAACCAGCTCAAAATGGGTTAACGCTTGGTTTTCTGAACACCCTTATTACTGACAAAAATGATCCCTGGTGAATTCTACTCCCAATAGAGGAAGTTATGTTTATCTCTCGTGTATTGTTTGGGTGCAGTGGGGGCCTGAAACCGGCCTATTTCATCAAAATTTCGATGTTTGGCAGCCTGTGGAGGGTTACCATATGCATCGCCTGATATGTCGTGTGTATCAAAGGGTGTGTCACAGACAGTTCTAGCAAAGGACGAATGTATAAAAAAAATCTACAAGATGTGTTTCGAGAAAGTGCCGATAAACCCCAATTTTGGTAGTTTTTTGCCAATTCTGACGAAATAAGGGTTAAATCGAAAATTTCGCTTTGGTACATTTTTAGATTTTTTGCACCTCTATGCGTGTGCAAAATTTCGTGAAAATCGGTTCGAAAATGGCTTCTGAATCGTACGGACAAAATGTGTGGAAAAAAAAACAACCCCCGCCTCCCCCCCCCCCCCCCCCCCCAAAAAAATAATAATAATACGTAGAAAAACAATAGTCTTTTCCAGAGGGAAAAGCCTAACTAATGTCTAAGGTGTGAGTTCTCTGTACCAGACAACTATGATATGAACAATCAGCTAACCTTGACTGTATACTTGTCTTTAGCTCATGATACAGACATAGATATTGAGTGGTTTTTCACTTTTGTTAAAATCCACCACCAACAACTATGTTTGTTTCACCATTCTCTGTTTTATCCAAAAGAATAACCTCCATGAACAATAAGTGTCTTTGTCCCTATATCCCAATACATTCTGTCTTCTGATTGGTCAGGATGCCTAGGACAAATAGCCATGGCACCTAACATCCAAAGTATATGAGAGCGTGCAGCATCCAGGGTATAATGGCAAGCGAAACATCGGGGGTATATGGTCTGATTTAAAGTTTTACCTTTTATAAAAATCAAACCAAGAAACCTGAAAATAGTCATAAATATCATCAGATTTCTGACAATTCAGTCATATTTTGCTGTTATAAATTAAATAGTCGCATAACTGAATCAAACAACTTGAGAAAATTAAAATAAGAGCAAATCTGTCAACAAGTATTCAGCTTCCGATGTGTTTACGTTTCCAATAACAACCCAAGGGATGTAACTCTATCTGTTGTCTCATGCATTTGTAAAAACAAAACAATTTTTTACGAATTTTGCCCGACTGATTGCAGAGTGTGAGAAACGCATCCACAAATTTGTTTACACTATGTTTCTACTGTGTTTCAAACGGGACAAAAATGTTACCTCTGTCAACATGTATGGAATATGGAGATTTAATACCTGGATGTCTCATTTAACTGGTAGAGTGCTAAGTTATTTTTGGTCATCAAAGTTTGTTTTTGTGATGTGTCTTTGCCTTGTTACAATTTATGGGAGAGTGCCAAGAGGCACTCTCCCATGAATTGTAACAATGCAAACCCATATAGACTAAGTAATTTCACTTCTAAGATAATATGAAGCAAATCCACAGAATATGAGACCTTTAGGCTGCTGTATCTGCTCTTCATATTAAAGCCTTGATAGTGGCTTCTAGCACTCTACCAGTTAAACACCTTGCTTGTGGCTCGGTGGTTAAAATCAAACATCCAGGTATTAAATCTCCATATACCGTACATGTTGGCAGAGATAACTAATAATAACCAAGCATTCTTAAAGAATGACTGGATATTCTTTTAAATAATGCACAGTTATTGTTCCATTGTGAACATTCAACCTGACCTGACCAAGGTTTGGACTCAAATTTCTCTGTGAAACACCTGTGCTCATTATGCTATTGTCTTTGATGGGTTATTCCAGTTGATAAATCAATGGTCAAAAACTATTCTTATTTTCAATTTTTCACTCACACTATAATAAGGCTGAAAAAAAGTGTTGATTCTCAGGCAATCCTTCATTAAATTTGGATATTTTTACTTCCTTTCAGTGTCTTCCAATATTAGTACAAACTCAGAAAGACCCAAAAGTTTTTACATTTTTTGATTGATGCATATTTATTTACTTGTGTCTCCAATAATGTTTGGTATGTTAGAATTTATGGGAGAGTGCCTACATATTCCTATAAATTGTTATGAGGCAAATCCCCACAGATTAAATACCTTTACTTCAAAGATAATATGAAGAGAATCGAAAGAATATGAAGTCTTTGAATAGCAGTACCTACAGTTTGGTTTTACTGGAATGAATTTATTTGTATACATATGCACTTTCTATATTTCTGTGTGTAAAAAGACACCTGAAATCCCCTCCCTGTTTGGTCACTTTGTGCAAAAGAAAAATGAAAAATAAAACCCTCACTCCCTCACTAATTTGAAAAAAAAATTGCCTGAAAATCAATTAATTTATTTTCTGTGGCCTAAAATTATTTCATTTTTTTTCAAATCAAAATATCAATTTAATGTAAAGTGTGTTTTAAGTCAGATAATACACTTGACCCAGGATATTTTTCCTGGTCAAATACCTTATTCTTTACAGAATGATCTGAAAACTGGGGAGAGGCAGGGTAAATTCTTGACAGGTTACAAGATTTTTTACTCAATGAACTGGAGTTTACTCTATAAACTATATTGAATTAACAGGTCAAATTTGTACTGGAGGTATGGTAAATGGTTTTGTGTTGAGAAATTATATTCAGTTGACAGGGTTATTCAGTTAAAAGATATCAAATTGAGTGGGCTCAACTGTAATATGGATGGAGTGAAAGAAGGAGAGAAAAAAACGTCTTTTACAGTATATTTCAGCTGGCACTGTAAACTGTTGTGAGTATGGTGGTCTGTTGGTTAGCACATTGGACTTTATATTAAAAGGTCATTGATTTGAGCTTGACCTGCATCATATGTGTTGTTTCCTTCGGCAATACACTTAATCCTGATAATGTGATTACCCAAGTGGGACCACAGTGGCACCATGTATCAAAGCATTAGCACACCATTAGTTCACTTGGCTTCAACTACTGCTAAGCTTGCTTCTGCTGGATTAGTAAGTTGGAAAGTCTGACAGTTATTCCCCACTGCTCAGTTTGTTCTCTCTAGGTACTCCAGCCTCCTCTAGTCATAACAAACTGACATGGTATGACCCTTGCTGTTGAAAGTGCCATAAACCACAACAAATGAACAGTTATTATCAAGATTTTATATCATGAGTGTCATGGCCTCAAATTAAAATGTTTCTTTTTCTTTATAACATTATCATAGTTACAGAAATTTCAAGTAGACGCTTTCTTTACCCTTTGGACTCTAGTGGTATCTTCCATGCCAGTTCAACAGCAGCAATTAGAAGAGTCCATATTCATTATTTGGGGTAGACCAATCAATATTTTCAACGTGCAACCTTGGGGCCCAAGGCTGCATGTTGAAAATATTGATTGGTCTACCACACACATTTACTGAACAGCCATCCTTTTTAATGACGTTATGATGTATCATGTTCCTGGCCGGAAAAGGGGTCGCTAGGGTTCAAAGGGTTAAGCTGTATACCAGTATTAGTTCAATGAACTTGAATGGGTGGGAACAGCAGAGCAGAAACCATAAAACAGTGCAGTAATACAAAAGTGTAAGACAACATGAAATTCTGAGTTTGCCCATCAAGGGAAATAACCCCAGAGGACTGTCCCAAGTCAAGTCTGATGTAAAGAAAATTCTCTTGGTTATGACTAACATGGAACTTTTTGGTCTTTGCTCGTTTCAGAAATGAGTCATGAGGTAAGATTTGAAGGAATAAAACTGAAAAAAATGCGTACAGTTGGTTGTTAAATAAATTGTCAACAGTAATATATATCTAACCAAACAATGTTTATTTTTGAAAATAAGTTCTGTTTTGCAAAATTTATTGAAAAACTTGTTCATGCTCTACCTTACACATTATAAAAATATGCACAGGACAATTCACAATAATCAACATTGATAAATAAATAAATAATTAATATTAATAATATCCCATATTGTTTCAAAATTCTGTAATATTATTTTTATTTGTATCATGCTTAGTGAAGTATAGGCAACATTTTGTTCTTGTAAATGGACCTGTCCCAATAAATTTTTATGAACCCTGGTGATACCATTTCCCCATGGAAACCTAATTAAGTGGAGTAGTGTTTTTTTACTGTGGTAAAAAAGATCTGTTTTACTGGTAAAATGGGACTAGGTGGCCAATGCCTGGAATGGAAGTACTCTATGGTAGGCTGCTCAGGTAAAAATGAATAATAAACTTGATTTCAGACTTGTGTTGTGGTCATGATACAGCCATAGATGCTGACAGTGAATTTTATTTTTTACCTATCACAACTAGAAGAGAACACTTTTTTGCCCCCAAAACATAGCTTATGACTACTCATTGGAATGAGCCTTGTTGAGCTCATTCTAGTGAGGGGCCATTACTATGTTTTTGGGGCAAAAATTGGAAAAATAATGAAATTCGAAGGGAAACTTTGGTGAATGGTACCAGTTGCATATGGCTGTTCAAGTTTGGGAAATTATTAATAAGTGAATGAATAAAATTTTAAGATACCTTCTAGCTAAGACCATAAAAAATAAATACCTAGATTATCATCAGATTTTTTTTAAAATTGGACCAAGAAGGAGGATTTTATTTTTTAATATTTATTCTCAGGGGATCATGGGGTGACCAAAAAAAGTGTTTTCCTGTATGCTTTAAACAAACAATATGTGTTAACCCTTAAAAGTGTCCTTGGGCAATGCACTTAATACTGTTTACCCACATGGGGGTGCGGTAGTGCTGTGTACTAAGGCGTATTGCACGTCAATGGTGCACTTGTCTTCAACCAGTGCTAACCCTGCTTGTGTGGAGTTAGTACATTAGGGAGTCTGGCTGTTGCTCGGTGGTTTTCTCTGGGTACTTCGGCTTTCTCCACCCATAAAACTGTCCGACACGAGGTTCCCCTGGCTGTTGTAAGTGTTATTAAACCTCAATAAATAAAAAAATAAATAAATAACCCGTAAAAAGCTAAATTTGAATTGATCACTTTTACTGCAACAGAACAGGTGCTCTAACATGCCATCTATGGGTAAATTCTAAGTATTATTATAAGTATATAAGCAGTCAAGACTTGCATAGAAACAACTGTAAAGCCACCGGATAGGGGGAGTGATGGCTCAGTAGGGAGAGGTGCAGGCTGCAAGCCGAGAGGTCCACGGTTCGAATCCCACCTGTGGCGACTGCATTGTGTCCTTGGGCAAGACACTTCACCCCCATTGCCGTGGGGGCACAGTGATGTTGTGTACTAACGCGTACTGCACGTTGATGGTGCATGTGTCTTCAACCAATGCTAACCCTCCTTGTGTGGAGTTAGTATGTTGGGGAGCTGATGGTTGCTTACCATTGCTCAGTGGTTCTCTCCAGGTAGGTACTCCAGCTTCCTCCACCCGTAAAATTGTTGTGGTCTTGATTAACCATTGTGCAGAAATATATGACCTTTAAACACCAATAAATAAATAAATAAATAAAGCCACCGGATGGAGACTGTCAGAGTGGAGCAAAAATGTATACAAATCTGCAGTCCTTGGAGGGTTAATGCGATAAAAGCATAATAACCCTTTACACAACATAACAGCCAAAACCGGCCAGTGCTATTCTAAAAAAATCGCCAATTAATTTTCATTATTTTTTTCATTTTTTGTCTCAAAAACATAGGTTATGACCCCTCATTGGAATGAGCTCATTGAGATTGTTCCAATGAGGGGTCATAACCTATGGCTTTGAGACAAAAAATGAAAAAAATTAGTTATTTAAGAAATTTGTTTTGCAAGTGTTCTCTTCTTTTTATGTTAGGTAAAGAGTTAATAAGCCAGACCGATTCAACTATTAGGGTTTTTCGGTGCATGAAGCCAATAAAAAACTATGAGAGGGGCCTAAATATGGAACGGGTGCTGATGATAATTGAGATATGCATTTTTTATGGCCTAATCTGGATATATCGGTGTTTTGATAGCATGGTTTGAAATAAATATTCACATTTTAAAGTCGCACTTGATTCATCTCTGAAATAATTTACCGAATCATTGTAATGCTTCCCATAGGCAGAATTCATTATTGTAATCCGTAAAATGAATTACAGATGGAAAGAGTAAGCATTCACAAACTAACACATTGGCCAAATAGACTCCTCAGTGCAGTGGTAGGGGGCGCAGTGGCTCCGTAGGTAGAGGTGCAGGCTGCAAGCCGAGAGGTCCTCGGTTCGAATCCCACCTGCGGCAACCGCGTTGTGTCCTTGGGCAAGACACTTCACCCCGCTTGCATACATGGGAGCACGATGACGCTGTATACTAAGGCGTACTGCACGTCAATGGTGCACATGTCTTCAACCAATCTAACACTGCCTGTGCCGCGGTGCAGAGTTCAGAGTTATGATGTTGGGGTGCTGACAGCTGCTCGTCGTTGCTCGGTGGTTCTCTCCGGGTACTCCGGCTTCCTCCACCCGTAAAACTGTCACCGACATGATATGACCCTGGCTGTTAATGTGTCGTTAAACCCAAATAAAAAAAAAAAAAAAAAGTGCAGTGGTACCATCTCAACTGGACATTTATTTTATATAAAATCTTGAGAAATATTTTTATTATATGCTAAACGAAGAAGATTGCAGAAAGATAGAAATTGTAACCCCCACTGTGAAGATATAGAAATTTTCTCTTTCACGGTATCATTCAAAATGACGGCTTCAAAGCATCACTTCAAAGTGAATACGAGTCCAATTATCACTGGAAATGATTAATTTGTTCTAAAAATGTTTATTGAAAAGAAAGTCTAGTGTTTTTGAATGGATACCGATCATTTCCAGCAATAATTCAACACGTATTCACCTTTAATTGATGCATGAAACCCACTAGTCCAGACAAGGCCTGAAAGTCTGTAATATAAGTTTTGGTTGTGTACGTCCTTTGAAAGGACGTACCAAACCAAAAACTTATATTACAGACTTTCAGGCCATGTTTGGACTAGAAATCCGCCAGATGAATCAGATTGCAGGATGCTGTCTGTTCCGATTATCGATCAAATCACTTCTGCGAATCAATGATTCAGTGCACTGTTTACTTTCATGCATCAATTCAAGGTTGGAATGAGTGAAGTTATCAGATTCTTATAAAAAGCATATAATAAAAAGAAAATCTAGTGTTTTTGAGTAGAAGTGCTCGCGAAAAATAAACATTTGTCTCAGTCACTCATGAGATAATTTTCTGTATCCACTCAAAAACACTAGATATCCTCAATTAAATAATTTTCAAACACCAATCATAAAGGGATGCTTTATTAGATCCAATGCTATGATGTGGTGCCTTTATAACTCACAGCTATGGTTCAACCATTAAAATTTACAGTTTATTTAATGAAGTGCCCACCCCCATACCCTGGTATGTATGACCTATAGGACTCACAGCTAGTGGTTCAACCAATGGAAAATTCCAGTTCATTCACAAACTGTCCTTAACTTATTTGTTTTCCCACAGCCTAAACATAACAGCCCTTCCCATAATTAGGTCAGTTGACCACTCCAGTGACCTGTTCCCAACCTGTGATCTGAATGTGTGACGTTGTACATTTATGACTCACATATAAAAGTTCAACCAATGGAAATTTACAGCTGACACAGTGAACCACCCATACCTTATTTCTTTTCCCACAACCAAAACATAACTGCTCTTCCCCTAAGGTCAGATGGCCACGGCACTCCAGTGACCTGTTTCCACCTTGTGACTGGATGTGTTAGGAATGTGTGACATCATGGTGGTGAGATTCATACATGACAGGGTGTATAATGGTATGAAAGAATTTGGAAGTTTGTATTTGGTGACCTCGGTGGCAGTGGGGTTGGCTCTGAGTCACACCCCAGACCTGTTCAGCTTATCCGGAACTAATTAACATTCCATTGGAGCTATAATTAAGCATCCCTTCATCACACCAAACCATCTACATGTACCATAGCTTTAGTATAAATTTTACTTTTTAACTGCATTTAGTTTGTTGGATAAAATTGATTGAGAATTATTGTTGCTGATCATTAACTAACCCTTTACCTAACATGAAAAGCAGACGACACTTGCAAAAAAAATTCTTGAATAACTCATTTTTTTCTCAAAAACATAGGTTATGACCCCTCATTGGAATGAGCTTGATGAGCTCGTTCCAATGAGGGGTCATAACCTATGTTTTTGAGACAAAAAATGAAAAAGTAATGAAAATTAATTGGCGCTTTTTGAGTCTAGCGCTGGCCGGTTTTGGCAGTTACATTAGGATATTCTGAAGGCCTCTAAATTCTCTGGATTTGTAGACGTGTGGTTTGTTTCTTCCAACATAGTCATTTAACCCTCAACACATGGATGTCAACTTTTGAACTTACCAATTTTTCCAATAATGCAACTTGGAATTTAAATAATTCAGTCGTGTTGGACAGAGCTTATTGAGCTCTGTCAGACAAGATTGAATTGGTTACATTTGTAGATGCATTATGGGAAATATTTTCTGCTTGAAATTTTGTTATTTTGACATCTCAGTGTGCAGGAGATTAATCTGTCTTATCTTTTTTGATAGCGTTCAGTGATGTACCTTGTTTTTTACTTTATCTTTGTTGATTTTATTTCAGTTCAAAGCCTCCAACTTCACTAGAAAAGTCAAGATCAAAGTCAGAATATGACCTTTCAAAACTACATGAAATTCAGCGTTCTGAAGGAGACCATGATGCAGTCAGTGACAGTAATGATGAACTTGATGGTCAGTTAGAGGATAAATCTTCTAAAAAGTCAATTAACCAAAGTGAACATAAAGTTGACTCACCCACAGAAAAACGCAACAAAACCACATACAGTTTCCGGACGAATAGTGGTAAAAGTATGGCTTCGAACATGCAGAATTCTGATAGCTCGGGGCTGTTCTCATCACAAACTACATCCTCTTCTGAGAGGACTCTGCATTTAAGTGACAGACGCCCCAGTGTTCCTTCTTGTGATAAAACAGAACTAAAACCCACAGACAGACCAAAAAGTATGATGGAGAGATCAACTCAGGATTATCTTATTCGACATTCTCATCACATTAATCGATCTCAGTCTGATCTTCATAGACAGCATTCACGGAATAGCTCTGATATGTCAGATTTAAGTTCTCGGGTATCAAGGGCAAGTACAGAACTGGAAAGATTTTTCAATGAAATGGGATTGGACAAGAGTGTGCTAGATCCAATGGGTCACGGACAAGATGTGCAGTCTTCAGATATGGATTTGTATGATACAATAAGTGCCTCATTGGATTCTCCTGATGTACGAAGTGTATGTAGTGAGCTGTCTCAAAGTGATAGGGAGCATTTTGAAAGTGAACTGGCTGAGAAGTCACCTTCCCATAGTTCTGTTGTTGAAAGAAATGCAAGAATTATCAAATGGCTGTGCAATGTTAGGAAAGCAAAGGCTCCACCAACAGGAACATAATTACTAACCTATTAACCTTCTGCACAGTGATGTCAAAATATCACGCCACAATTTGTTCCCATAATGCAACTTGCAATTTAACCAATTCGTTCTTGTTTGACAGAGCTCATTGAACAAGACTGAATTGGTAAACTTCCTAGTTGCATTGCGGGAAAGATTTGCTGGTTGAAATTTCGGAATTTTGACATCTGTCAGAGTGTATATGGTTAAAATATACCCCAAAATGTCTGCGTTTCAGTTGACAAAGCCATTCAATTTTGTATGCACAAATGTTTTATTGTTGAAATGATTCATCAATTAACCCTTTACGCAATGAATCGGCCACATCTGAGCATATAATATGCAAATTCAACATTTGAAAAAAAAAAATTGTAAACAAAAATTCAGCATTAAAACAGAATATCATGTGACCACTCAATGGAACGAGCTTGTCAAGCTCGTTCCAATGAGTTGTATGTAATATGGCCTTTTTAAAAAAAATTGAAAAATATGAAAAAATAATATTTAAAAAAATAAATCTTGATATTGTATGCATTGCGTAAAGGGTTAATCAACAATTATAGGGTTAGTCAATAAAATCCCCCTCGACTAGTTGTTAACATTATGATTCCACTCTTCTACTGAATCGTACAGTATGGCCGCCGTGGATTGGTCACTTTCCACGGATGGGCAGTATTTCCACAGACGCAATAACATTAGATTGCAAACACTAATGATAGGAATAGTTATCAAAAATTTAATTAATGAAGCACCGGGTACAACCCAGTGCTTCATTAATTAAAATTTTGCTGATGATGATTTTCGGTACCTTGTAAATGCATGCATGAAAATCATTGCCCACGTGTGGATTTCAACCAGTCCATGGCGACTGAACTGTAGAAACACAATCAAATATAAATATTTTTGAGAATATGTCTCTTGAGTGTCAAAGTCAATGAGAATTTCTCAGCATCTTATGGCATCAATGTGAATTACTTCTCGATGCAGCTTGGATGATAATGTCCACTGAAAGTGAATGCTGAATTACTGTGTGTCTACTTGTATTTGAAATTATTTTGCAAAATTGCAGTCAGTCTCGGCTAAATTGGGTAATTTAACAATGACACATGGCAATGGTTGAATGAAAAGAATGAATATGTAATGTTTAATATTTTTTTCATTTATTTTTGTCAGAATATGGTATTCAGTTGAAAGTAGAATTTTAAAAACTCATTAAAGTAACCTGATTTCATTACAACATTGAAATCAACACAGATATTTGGTGTGACAATCATAGTAATCAAAAAGGAGTGTGGAAATTTTGTATGCATGTGGGCGACTTTTACACTGACAAGGTTAGGCAAATGTTTTGACAGTATTTGAAAATGAAGGGACTCTATGTAGTAGAGGTGACTTGCCAACTCAAACATTTCCTAGTCGTTTCAACACTTTTGTGTTCCATTCTCAACTTGATGAAATGGATTGTTTGGAGACGCTGATTTCAGATTATATGCATGAACATAAATGTGTCTCCACAGAACCCTGAGAAATGAAGCAGTCCTTGTTTATTGTGCTAAACAAGCTCTGTTTTACTGGTAAAATAGGATCCAGTCACCGATGCCTAGGGTGGAAGTCCTCTAAAAGGAACAACATCAGTATAAACCATTGGCTAAACTTGACTTTATATCCATGTTGCTGTCATGATTAGCCAATGTGCAGAAATATGTGACTTTAAACACCAATAAATAAATAGATAACTTAAGTGTGAATTGGACTTTCACAGTAACCAGTCATGAATCTCAGATTCACACGTATTCTCACTTTCAGACTCATTAATTAACCCTTTACCTAACATAAAGCCATATCTCGAATCACTTTTTACAAAAAAACTTTTTTTGGTCAGTTTTGCCTGAAAAACACAGCTCATACCCCTCCATGAATCTTACTCACTAAGCTTGTTCCGTTGAGGGATCATAATGTTTGGGAGTTTTTTTTAACCCTTTACCTATCACGAAAAGCAGACGACACTTGCAAATAAAATTCTTGAAGCACTAATTTTTTTTATTCTTTGCTGCAAAAACATACCTTATGACCCCTCTTTGGAACAAGCTTGTTGAGCTCATTCCAATGAGGGGTCATAAGCTATGTTTTTGTGACAAAAAATGAAAAAATAATAAAAATTGAATGAAAAATTTTGTGAATAGCGCTTGCCAGTTTCGGCCGTTACGTTGGGTAAAGGGTTAAGAAAAAAAAAAACATTGTTAGAAATTAATCAAAAGTCTTGTTTGGTAAATGTTAACTAGTTTATTCATTTATTAAATCAGAACTAGAGATTTCTGCTGATTGATTAAAAAAAACATGTGGGAACTTCACTATATGGAATTTATTAGTTTTGTCAACTGTACTGTACAACACAATTTACCACATTTCAGAATTTTGTTCCTTCATTTGCAATGCAAGGAAAGTGGATTGCTAAAACACAATACATGAAGTTTTCATGTAATATCTAATTACAATTTCTAAGAAAAAGTACCAAGAAGCACTTGCAGCCTTTCAGCTCATTGACTTCCAGGCACAACCCATTGGTGCACAAATGGCTAGCCACCTAACTGGTTAGGAAAGTTGTGAATCTAGTTATCCTCAATATCGATGTCCATCAGCATTCCATGGGCAAAATCTTTTATGTTTACAATGGTGGCCTTTCAATTTTTTCCCCATTATTCCAGTGCATGAAAGTTCTGTTGAACGAGTGTACTCTTAGACCTATGAAATGTACCAGCCCCAGTCAGAGTTGTTTGTTGCTTGTTCCTTTAGTGGCTTTGTATCAGAAGACTGATCTCAATTAGTTCACTGACATTCTGAATGGTGTCTGTGAGTACTAACAGAAAGTATTCCATAGTGCATATACAAATGAACATTGTTAAGTGCTGCTCGATAACGTTCATTTGTATATGCGCTACAAAATAGTTTCTGCGACCCTGCTCACAAATCCTGACTTTCAGTGTCATAGTCATTGTAAGAATGGTCCTTGATAACCAGCTATTAACCATTTATGAGAATGATTCATCTATTGCAGATCTAATTGGAAGACTTTAGAGCTAACCATAAAACTGACTTAGTTTCAGTATCTATTAAAAAGAAATAAAACCTTTACCACATGAATGCAAATATTACACCAACTTTCTATTGAAAGTAATTAGGTCAGAAATTTTGAGCAAGTGTTGTTTCAGTTTTAACACACTGCAATAATTCAGGAATGGAGAAACACAATGTATCCTCATTTTAACAGAATGCATAAGTTTGTGTCCCTCCATAACAAACACCTCATGAATAGAAGTATGAAATCTGTACAAGATGGTCTTAAAAATTAGAATTAGAAATGGACAATATACTGAAAAACTAAACCCATACTGATATCATGGGGTTCCGAAAATCTGAACCGAACCAATCATTGAATATTGAAACCATCTGTATTTTCAACTTTTCCTGCATTCGCTTTTATAAGACCATGTTGAGGCTTGATAGCAGTTGAAATGTTCATTTTTTATGAAAGAAGTGACTGATTTTATTTTCAGTTTTGCTTACCCTAAAGGGCCTGGGTATTTGTCTTGAATTGCAACTAGACTACAACCTATACATGTCCAGTTGCTTAATAGTGATTTCTAGATACATCTTGGCTGCCTGTTAAGGCAGCCAAGATGTATCTATAAATCACTGCCCAGGTGATTTGTCTATTGTCAGTAGGAACTCCTAATGATGGCTTCTTAAGGGCATATGCTCTGAGTTCGCAAAAGCCTGAAACACATGTAGGTTAAGGTGCATTTGGAACATGTCAAGTCCCAAAATTACTGTAGATATGATTTGTATTGGCAAAAGAATGCCAATGTTGAGCTCATTGGCAGTGGAATTTGTGGCGATGTGGTAGAATGATACGTGAGCAACTTATTCTGTATTTTCCTGTGAATTTCCCTTTGGTACTATCAACAAATCTCTGTCAAGTGAGAAACCGAATACCAAAACGATACCAAACTCAAAATTCTAATGGGAACCCCATGAAGTGTAGCAATGCTGATGCAAACACGTTATGTTGTACTTGTAAAATACGATCTGGTAGCCGGTGCCTGATTCCTCTAAAGTGGGTAGCTTTAGTATAAACTGTTGACTAAATATGACTGTATACTTTTGTTGTGGTCATGATATAGCCATGGATACCGAAAATGATCTTAAAGAACAGGATGCAATACTATAAAACGTTTACAGTTGTATTCACTGGAGTTGTATTTACTACCTGTGAATATATATGACTGAAGTTATGCATTAGCATTTCAAAAGATGTGGCAATTTACCAACTGGTAAATTGATTCATTTCAGTGACTCATTCCAATCATTCATTGTCATAAATAGAATGCACTGGCTCCAGTTAATGAATAAATAAATAAATATACAGCTGTAAATTGTAGGACATTTGGAAAAGAGAGTTCATAATTCTGTGATAATACCTGGTCTTGGTATTTTTAGCTCACCTGACTGAAAGTCAGGATGAACTTTTGTGATCACTCACCGTCTGTTGTCCGTGAACATGGTGTTTGCACCTGCTCCTCCTAAACCACTGAACCAATTTTAGTTAAATTCAAGGTGCTTGCTTGTTCTGACATCGCATTTGGTTTTTGTTCAAATCAACTTGCCCAGCCCATAGGGAGGTGGTGAGGGAAAATGCTGGGGGGGGGGGGAAGCAAAGGGGTCAGATACAAGTTGGTTAATATGAAGCCCCTTGGTTCATATTTGGGCCCAATACCGAAGCCTGAATTTTTAACTTGGGGTAATATTGGGAGTAATCTTTAAAATCTTCTTCTTCAGAACCACCAGTCAAAATCTTTTGTTTGGTATGCATCATTGTCATGAGGGTCAGATTCAAGATTGCTCAAATCAAGTCCCTCAGTTAATATTTGGGCTTCCTATGGAAGTGCAATATCAAATAGGAGTTATTGCAAGGGAAGATACTCCATGTCATGGGTGTGTTGCAGTAACCCACTGATCTCTTCAGTAGAAATAAAAAAAATATAGTTTTTTTTAAATCTAATCAATTCATTATTGAATCTGTTGATATTGAGAATAAAGTTTGGTGACCTTTGACTTTTTTGTTGATGTGGTGTGGTATGACACATTGATGGAACTTTAGGGCTTGGATAACCTTGTCCAACAGTGTGTCACCTTTCTCCATATAATTATGTTGATGTGAGAAAATCAAAAACGGAATGTTGTTTATTAAACAGAAGTTTATCACATGATTGTCATTTATTTCAGATTATATAATGCATGTAATATCATCATGTGCAAAGACATTACAGCACTTTTTTATGATTTCAGAATGCTGCAATTAAATATCAATTCTTTTGCTGAAATATCCATCTGCATTATTTTAATGTTACTTATATTTATTGGTGTTTAAGGTCACATACTTATGCACAATGGCTAATCGTGACCGTGACAGTTTTACGAGTGGAGGAAGCCAGAGTACCTGGAAAGAACCACCGAGCATCGACGAGCAACTGTCAGCTCCTCAACATTCTAACTCTGTTCAAGCCCCGCTCAAGCAGGGTTACAGCGGTTGAAGACATGTGCACCATTGACGTGCAGTATGCCTTAGTACACGGCGTCATCGTGCCCCCATGTAGGCAACTGGGATAAAGTGCCTTTCACAAGGACAAAACGCAGGTCGTCCCGGACAGGGATCGAACTTGGGACCTCTAGCACAGAAGACCAACAGTCTACCACTAAGCCACCCCGCTCCCTTAATGTTACTTACAGATTCATATGAAAACACTTATCTAAAATTCTTTCTAATTTACAGTTTATAAACATCATCCAATAAATTTGATTACAAGTGAATTTAGTGGATGAAGTTGACCATTTCTACATAAAACAGGAACTCATTTAAGATTGGGCCTTCATGATATTACAATATTAATACCAAGTTTATTTTAACGATACTACGATATGATTGAATACAGAATCGTGTTGGAATGTACAAACATTCAAAAGTAGTTGACAAATGTTTGTACATTTCAACCCTATAACATACCTGAAACTTTCACATCAAAACATAATATCAACCTTGTTTATTTACCTGAAAAAGTGTTGGGAAAAAATTGATTGTTCAGCTATTTCACTTTTGTCTTTACTATATTTTATAATGCTGTTGTTATGAATTTGAAAGCTCACACAAAGCAAGAGGGTCAAAATGCCTTTAGGAATTTGAATCCATTGCACATAGAAATGTGAAAACGATGATTGAATGTGAAACTTTAGTCTATGTACCCTACTTTAGGATAGTGGTGTACATATATGAATATTTCACATTTAATCAGTATCTTTGTATTTTTTGGATCAAGGATTGAAATTCCTGTGTGAAAAATAACTCATGAATACGTACCACATCTATTTATATGATGATTACCTATTGTACTATATATGAAAAGTCTATGACATAAATTTTAACTTTACACACCAACTGTGGTGAACATGCCAGCAATGGGATTTCATTCGTTAAATTTTACACCTACAGTGGAACGACATCCAAGTTGACCTTTGGTGATGTCGACCTGAATGCAAACTTGTCTAAATTTATAGCACGTCACCTTGCGAAGAGTGAAATGAAAGTGGCAATTATTTATTACGTTTTTAAATGAGTTTACCACATAAAACACCAAAAATTAACAAACATGCATTGTCTCATGTTAATAAAGCATCCATAACTCGAAATAGTATGTTATTATGTTATTAAAATGAAAAAGATCCTATTTCGTTTTGGTGATAAAACTGACAGCGGAAGTATCGGCTATCGATGCTTATGTAAACAAAAACAAATTTGCACGTATGTACGGCTGCTGCTCAGTAAAGTAGAGAAAAAATAATAGCGACTCTTAATAATCTGCCGATCATGGTATAAATAAAATATACCCAAAGTAGCATGGTGTACCAAATGTTCACCACTCGTGGTGAAGTGGTGTTAACTGCACGCCAAAGGCCCACGGTTAACACCACTTCACCACTTGTGGTGAACATTTGGTTCACCAAGCTACTATGGGTATATTCTATATATATTCTTATAAACAAACGCAGGAATACAAGTACAATTCTCAGATTAGGTACACATGCAATGTTGTACTCATTTGCATCCCGTTCTTGGCATCTTTAGAGTATGCTTCATACATTATATTTATTAATCATCTGCACTCTGATGTCAGGAGACCAACATTTCAACCTTCAAGTTTTCCCCATAATGCATCTTGGAATTTAAGCAATTCGTTTTTGTTTGACAGAGCTCTGTCAAACAAGATTGAATTGGTTAAATTGGCAGTTGCAGCGTGGAGAAAATTTACTGCTCAAATGACATCAGCATGCAGAGGGTTAATGTGGTGAATTCCCCCACAAATTCTCCATTCATTAGATTCCTCTGGACCTAACATCTGGTGCTTTGAGGCAGAGGGAAAGGAAGTCTACCTCAGCTATTTTGAGGTCACCAAAATCATAATTTGGGATGAGTAAACAGACTAAATTCATGTCTTTATCCTCAATAATAGCTTTGCTGACACTAGATGAATCATTTCTATATTTGCTACACACTCTTCAGCAATTCCTGTGTAAATTGTGTTTGTTGGTTGTGTCTTTGTTTGGAATTGTCTACCACTTATTTCTCATGGAAAAAAATTCTGTTGATGAATGTTTGCTGGAGATGATTAGTGTGTCATTACAGTACAGTCGCCGTGGACTGGTCACTTTCTACATGTGGGCAATATTTCCACGGACACAATATTAGATTCCAAACACTAATTACAGGAATAATCATCAAAAATCTAATTAATGAAGCACCGGGTACAACCTGGTGCTTCATTAATTAAAATTTTGCTGATGATGATTTTTACTACCTGGTAAAACACATGCGTGGACATAACTGCCCACTGTGAATTACGACCAATCCACGGTGACTGTACTGTAACTGCTGTTCCATCCATAGGCCAGATGTTCAAAGTGGTCCTTGCCATGTGGGGGCCAAAGAAAATCCTCCTTGTCATTTTGGTTATGTTTATGGGTGCAAGGCCTGTTGGAAAGATTGGCTCAGTATCATTATGTTCCATTTAATCTTGTTCATGGTGAACTTCAACTTTCTTACAGCAGCTGTATGTGTTATAGTAATTTCATTTTGTTGGGTGTTTCCAGGTAACCATAAAGGAAGAATGGAATTCATGTAAACTCAGATTAATCAAATATTTTTTTATCATATGGCCCCCAAACATTCTAATAAGTGGCACAAGACATCAGTGGAAATAAAAGAAAATGAAATACCATTGATGATACTGTTCAGTAATGCAGCCCAGTTATGTTTTATTCTCTGCACATTGATGTCGATTAAAAATAGATACATAGAGTTCAGGTTTTCCATCCTCACCCATGCAGCAACCAGCAAGTACTTCAAATTAATGCCATAAGATGCCAATAAATTCTAATTTAAATTTGATGCACAAGAGCCCCGTGGAAACCCCGGGAAGTGAAACAGTGTTTTTTTTTACTGCCAAAATAGGACCCAGTCACCAATGCTTGGGATGGAAGTCCTCTAAAATGGGCAACACGGGTTTAAACGATTGACCAATCTTGCCCTTATCTCCATGTTGTGGTCATGATTAGCCATTGTGCGGAATATGTCACCCTAAACAACAATAAATAAATGAATAGATGCACAAGGGAGGTTTTCTCAAACATTCTCATAATTGATTCTCTTGCCCTGAGAGTGGTATATTAAGTGTTAATGACTTTATGGATTGACTACAACTGTTAATTGCATCAATTTACCTTTTACACACTGATGTCAAAATATCAAACTGCAAATTCTTCCCATAATGCAACTAGGAATTTAACCAATTCAATCTTCTTTGACTGTGTTCCGTGCAATGTTAACAGGTTGAGCGCTGGAAGCCACTATCAGGGCTTTCACAGAAATGAGAGTATGAGATCAAAAGCCAACATTTTCCATGCACATGTTTCATATTCAGTCAAACACAAATAATACTTTGTTTATATAAATTTGTTTTATTACAAATTATTG
The DNA here is from genome assembly GCA_031216915.1 of Pictodentalium vernedei. NCBI lineage: Eukaryota > Metazoa > Mollusca > Scaphopoda > Dentaliida > Dentaliidae > Pictodentalium > Pictodentalium vernedei. The sequence goes on along the minus strand of CM062291.1, from coordinate 161,924,570 downwards.
GAGAGTGTCTGTGGGCATTTTAGGACCCAATCACCAATGCTTGGGAGGTGCAAACCCTCTCTAAAATGGGCATCATGGCTTATTAACACTCACCCCTGGTCTTGAGTTGATACTCATGTTGTGGTCATGATTAGCCACTGTGCAAAAATATGTGACCTTAAACACCAATAAATAAATAAATAATTTGTAATAAAACAAATTTTGATAAACTAGTCGAGAGTGATTTTACTGACTGACTACAACTGTTAATTTGAAACTGAAAATTTTTCCTATTATGCAACTGGGAATTTAACAAATTCAATCTTGTTTGTCGGAGTTTACTGGAAAAAGTTTCGGCTGCTGCCTGAAATTTTCAGTATTTTGACATCAGTGGGCAGAGGATTAAAATGTTTCAATGTCATGCACTCTGAAAGCAATATTAGTTTAACCCTTTACCCAACGCAGACAGTATCAAAATTTATTATTTTAAATATCATTTTTTCCAATTTTTAAACAATTTCAACAAAACCATATCATGTGACACCTCGTTGGAACGAGCTCGACGAGCTCATTCCAACGAGGGGTCACATGATATGGTTTTGTTGAATTTTTTTGAAAAATAATGTTTTTTCAACTGCTGAATTTGCATATTATGCGGGCGGATGCGGCCAATTCGTTGGGTAAAGGGTTAAGCAATGTTTGTTTTCAGATTTTGAAATAAGGCAACATAACGCAATAAAGAACATGAAGAGATTGGACAGCAAGATGGACGCTTCTATTATTAACCTTTTACCCAATTCACACGATATCAAAATTTATTATTTTAATTATTGTTTTTTTTTATTTTTCAAAAAATGTCAACGAAACTATGTCACGTGGCACCTCATTGGAATGAGCTTGTTCCAATGAGGGAGTGACATGATATGGTTTTGTTTATATTTTTTTTATTTTTTTTTTTTGCAACTGCTTAATTTGTAAATTACACAGGCAGATCCACTTGATTTGTTAGGTAAAGGAATAAACTGTTTCTGGCTTATATTAAGCTGCTTCTGGGGCAAGTTGTCCAACCGATTAGCTCTGTATCACCTCAGAAATATTTGAGATATAGGCCACTGCATAAGGCTACTGTATATTGGCTGAGTTCTATCAGACACGGTATTATTTGTTGTACTACAGGACCAACAAGACTCGTAATTCAACAGTGCTTTTGACTTAAGTCTTGGCCTCCTGCACAGGCAGCCAAATCTTGATTTGGAATTACTATCAAGGAACTGAGCCTTTTATGTGGCATGTACTTAAGGCTATTTTTTTTTTTAAATTACTTATGCAGTTTTCCTAATTTTTTTGACAGGGGAGGGAGTCTCTTTCTTTTATCTTCGTTCCCTGAGAGCAGTTTGAAATGAACAAAATTTGCAGATTTTGATGATTAGGAAGGGGTTTGGGGGTAGGGATGTTTGCATAATTTTAATGACAAGGGAGGTGCCTGAAAAATAAGATTTTTATTCAATAATCTAATGACTGCCTGTTTGAGTACTATTTTCCTGTGGTAAGGGTTGAAGAATATTGCAGATGAATGAATGAGTGTCTTCTGTGGACTGAAGGTTAACTTAATATGTTTTACTAAAGTTATTTATTGCGAATAATCTCTAATTTGGTTTCTGATTAATTAAGTGATAAACTAGGTTCTACTGTGAAATCTGGTGATAATTATAGACTTTATCCACTGTTTATTTGCTTTATATAACCCTCTGCACTCTGATGGCAAAATGGCAAAGTTTTCAGTAGCAAATATTTCCCATAATGCAGTTTGATATTTAACCAAATATACCTTGTTTGACAGAGCTCTATGAGCTCTGTCATACAAGATATAATTGTTTAAATTTGTAGTTAAAACAAGAAAGAAACAGAGTGATTGGAGAAAATTATGTTGCACTACCAGAGTGCTAGGGGTTAATTCTGAAAGATTATTAAAAAACCTAACTACTTTTGTAACTAACATGTTGAAAGTAATGGATAGATTCTTGTGATTCTGTTTCTGTGCCAAGGCCATTGTAGGCAGAACAAAGAGCTTCTGGCATTTTTTTTCAACTGGAAGAGTGCTAAATTATTTTTGATCAGCACAATTTGTTCACACATCATTGCAATGTTTTAATTTATGCGAGAGTGCCTGTAAGCACTCTCCCATAAATTGTAACTAGACAAACCCTTACAGATGAAATAAATTCACTTCAAAATTTATATGAAGTACATCCACAGAATATAATGCTTAGAATTTATAGACATGCGATAGACATAATATTAAGGTAACAAATGAATAAAGTTCTTGAAATCAAAGTTGTGTTCTCACCCTCACATTTTCTTCCTTATTGACTCGTCCGGTGGAATTCAAGTTCAACAACCCATAATTTTTTGAAAAAATGAACAAAATCAAATTTCTGGCAATATGCACACCTTTGGTATATGTATAAATACACAGTGAAATAAAAAGGTAATAACTTGAAAACTGTGGTATGGGTTAGGTGAACAAACCTTGTACCTTTTATTCAAAATTTCGCAAAAAATTACGAAGTTCAACAACCCAGAATTTTGTGAAAATTGAACAAAATAAAATTCCTGGCAATATGCACACTTTTGGAATATGTTTTAATACCCTGTAAAATTAAGAGGATCTAGCTTGAGAAAACTGTAAGAGGAGTTAGGCGGACAAACCTTGTACCCTATATGCAGATGGGTGCAGACGACTGGATTGGGATGGGCAGACAGGTGTAAAACAATATGTCCCCCTACCTTTCATTGTGGGGGCCTAAAAAAAAGAATTTTGTTTATAGTTCACCAATGCATTGGACCCTCTCAATAGTTAATGATTTATAATGGACCCCCCACCCAAGCACTCATGACAGGCAGTATATGGTTTTATATGCAGTCTGCATGTGACATCGTTGAACCAATGAAATTCCCAGATACTTGTAGGAGGTAAGATATATGTTTTTACTGCCTCAATAGGCTTACCTACTGATCCCCTAGAACCTCTAAGAATGACCAAAGGGAAGTAAGGCTGAACCCAATTGAGATATTTACAGACATGGCGTTTTGTAGTGAGCGGTGTCGTACAAACTATTGCAGGTTTTTTCCAAGTTAACCCTTTACCTAACATGAAAAGCAGACGACACTTGCAAAAAAAATTCTTGAATAACTATTTTTTTCAATTTTTTGTCTCAAAAACATAGGTTATGACCCCTCATTGGAACGAGCTCGTTCCAATGAGGGGTCATAACCTATGTTTTTGAGACAAAAAATGAAAAAATAATTAAAATTAATAGCCGATTTTTTAGAATTACGCTGGCCGGTTTTGGCCGTTACGTTGGGTAAAGGGTTAACTTGTAGAGTGCTAAATTATTTTTTGGTCATCTAAATTTGTTCATGTTTTTTTGCATTGTTACAATTTATGGGACCATAAATTGTAAGGAGAAATCCATGAAGAAGAAAATTATTCACTTCAAAGGAAATATAAACACATCTACAGAATATGATGCCTTTAAGTCAGAGGACGTTCACTTCAAAATAAAGCCCAAATATGGGCTTCCAGCACTCTACCAGTTTAGGAGCCTGTAGTGTTGTTTATGATATGTTCCTGTTCTTAACACATAGAAAAACTGAAACAAAATGGAGGTTTTTTTTTCTGAAACCAAACCAAAACTGAATTGGAAAAATTAAAACCTCCCTGCTCCAGCCTGAGCCTAACGGCTTAGGCACTAAGCCTGACCTGACCACACTGTAAGACAACACTTCTTTCTGGGCAGGTCACAATAGAATAATAATGCCCTTTGAGTGATTTGCTGTACATATACAATAATTTTATTTTGCATCATGGCTGAGCTGATTTTTATATTGTCTTGCTTGTAGAATGTTCCCACACAGGCAATGGTTAAACATCACTCAATCCTGATCATGGTGTCTTAAAACCCCAATCAAGAACTGCAGCTTCTGCCTTTCATTGGTCACACAATTATTTTACTTTTTTGACCAAGCAGCTTTGATTTTTTGGTAATATTAGCCGTGCCTTGAAATTGTTATGTTTCTGAATATAGTGAATGTTATCTGTATTATAAATGAGATATGTTCTGTGATCTAAAAGCCTACCTTCTGGTATACTAAATTGTATGTCTCATAGAATTGTATGTATGAATGATGAAATAAATTATAAATTATCAAAGTTAATTCTTTTTTGCCTTGTTGTTCCTGAGCCTTGAGTTATCTTCTTTGACTAGTTCTGTATGTTTGGCACTTTTGGAGACAAATGAGTATGGAAAGATCTGGAAAGATAAAACAAATAGTGGCAATTGGGAGAAAAATTATTTATTTATTGGTGTTTAAGGTCACATATTTGTGCACAATGGCTAATCATGACCATGACAGTTTTACAGGTGGAGGAAGCTGGACTACCCGGTGAGAACAAGAGTAATGGCAAGCAACTGTCAGCTCCCCAATATACTAACTTCACACAAGCAGGGTTAGCATTGGTTGAAGACAGGTGCACCATTGATGTGTAGTATGCCTTAGTACAGAATGCCACTGTGCTCCCTCGTGAGCAATGGGGGTGAAGTGTCTTGCCCAAGGACACAATGTGGATGCCACACTGGTGGGATTCGAACCAAGGATCTCTCGGCTTGCAGCCTGCACCTCAACCAACTGAGTCAGCGTAAAATTTCTATTTCAAGTACCGATGGGCCGATTTGAACCAAATTTGGCATGTAGTATAAGTGGGTCCAAAGTACTTGATTGATGCCCGAAAAAATAAAAATTGTAGCCCTGTGGGTACCCCAAGGCTAATAAAAATATAAAAAAATTCAACCCATATTTCCCAAGCTACATGGAACAGAGAACTGTTATTTGGTATGAAGCATCCTTTTGACCAGTAGAATAGACTTTTCTTAAAAAAAGGCCATCGATTGTGTCAGGGTGTTCTGTAGGGGGATTTGAAAAAAATGCTGCCCGAGCCCGAAGCCCGTAAACCTTTAGCAGAGTCTACAGGTCATATTTATGAAGGGATTTTATTGTAACTTGGTAGGTTGACTTCATATAATGTCTAGATGAGAAAGTCCCCTTTTAAACATGATTGGGCAACTGTGACGGCTACAGGAGCCCGAAGCCCCAAAACCTTTTGCACAGTCTACAGGTCATATTTATGAAGGGATTTCATTGTAACTTGGTAGGATAACTCTAAATAATGTCTAAATGAGAATGTCCCCTTTTGATCACGATCATTCAGCCTTGATGGTTGCCCGAGCCCAAAAACTCCATATAATGCTTAGATGATGACATTTCCTTTTGTTTGCGATTGGTCAACTGTGATGGCTACAGGTGCCGGAAGCCCGAAAATCTTGAGCACAGTTTGCATGTCATATTTATGAAGGGATTTCATTGTAATTTCGTAGGATCACTCCAGATGATGCCCAGATGAGAATGTCCCCTTTTGGTCGTGTTTGGTCAACTGTGACAGCTTCAGGGGCCCAAAGCCCGTAAACCTTGAGCACACTCTACAGTTCATAATATATATGAAGGGATTTCATTGTAACTTCGTAGGGTTTCTCCAGATTATGCCCAGACGACAACGCCCCCCCCCCCCCCCCCCTGGTCACGATCATTCAACCATGGTGGATTCCCGAACCCAAAACCCCAAAAACTTTATTACAGACTATAGGTTGTATTTGTGAAGGGGTTTCATTGTAACTTAGTAGAATGACTCAGTATAATGTCGAGATGAGGACGTTCCCTTTTAGTTGCAATCGGTCTACCATCATGGCTACACAGGCCTGAAGCCTGAAAACCTTTAGCACTGTCTACAAGCCATATTTATGGAGGGAATTCAATGTAACTTGATAAGATGACTCGTTTTGGAATAATTTCACTGTAACTTGTTAACTTTCGTTGACATACGTTAACTGTGAGGGCCACATACATTAACTGTGAGGTCATATTAACCCACCCCTCAGCACTTTTGTACAGTGTACACCTTATATTATTTTTATTAAAAACATAGCATACAGGGAACAGAAATTAACATATTCCCAATTATCACAATTCTTGTCTTATTTCATAATCCTTTCATAAACATTGAACATTATCCTTTTCATCAAACACAATACATAGACAAGTTAAGCTACAGTGTCATTGACACTTTCAATTAAAAATGTTTTAATTATTTATTTTGTTTTGTTGCGGGGGTAGGGGACTAGAGAGAACCACAGTAGTTGAAAACAAAACAAAAATTTCGTTCGGTTGTTTTTTAATACTTCACAGAACAGAGCTTGCTACGAAGCTTTCTTTGGACCAGCAGAATTGAATGGCCAAAAAAATTGCCTCAGGTTGTGTCATAGCAAATCAAAATATTGCTCTTGCTGCTGATCACTTACTGATACACTCATCTCTTTTGACAATTTGAGCCAGGTGAGCGTTTTAGGCTCAGTTGAGCCTCTAGTTTTCTTGGCCGGCGGCTTTGATGGGCTGGCAGTTGGCGATATTGGAGACATGGGTTTTAGCTGGACTTCAAGAAGGGCTTGAATAATGGCTTCAGTAACGAGTCTTTCCTTTTCTCTCATCTCCTCTAATCTCATCTTACATGTACATACATCTAAATATCTTGCATTTACTCGAATAAATCAACGGTAATATCACACATATTGCTTCAAAGGATAAATTATATGTCTGCACACATATTTAAACCTTTTAAACAACTCTTACTTACTTATTTCCTTTCACCTCGGTATACCTCGGTATTCAGTTGGCCCCCCATTTTCAGGTGTGAAATAAACTGACAAGCCCCTTGTTCATCAACACTCAATAATAAACCATGCTGCAGCGCTTACAAACTGAAGACCAGGAAGTAATTTTCTGGATCGCACGTTACATGTTGGGCGTTTTTACCTGCGTCGCCATCGGCGAAGCAGGTCTAGTAACCGCTCGACTCCGTCCGTCCGTCCGTCAGTCAATCCGTCCGTCCGTCCGTCCGCCTGAAACACTTTTTCCGTCAAAGTTTTCTTGGCTTCTATGAAAGGGAATGATTTTATATTTGGTCTGCTGCTTCAAAATGATGAGTTGTATCGTGTAAGCAATTTTCAGATCTGCCGTGCAGCCACTTCCTGTTTGCCGATACTTTGAAATTTTACTGTACCCACTGAACATTGAAATTTCCGTCAAGGGTTTCTCGGCTTCTATGCAAGGGATTGATTTTATATTTGGTCTGCTGCTTCATAATGATGAGTTGTATCGTGTAAGCAATTTTCAGATCTGGCGTGCAGCCACTTCCTGTTTGCCGATACTTTGAAATCTTACTGTACCCACTGAACATTGAAATTTTCCGTCAAGGGTTTCTCGGCTTCTATGCAAGGGATTGATTTTATATTTGGTCTGCTGCTTCATAATGATGAGTTGTATCGTGTAAGCAATTTTCAGATCTGCCGTGCAGCCACTTCCTGTTTGCCGATACTTTGAAATCTTACTGTACCCACTGAACATTGAAATTTTCCGTCAAGGTTTTCTCAGCTTCTATGCAAGGGATTGATTTTATATTTGGTCTGATGCTTCATAATGATGAGTTGTATCGTGTATGCAATTTTCAGATCTGCCGTGCAGCCACTTCCTGTTTGCTGATTCAATTGCATGCAGCGACGCAGGTCCAGACCCGGTATTGGTCTTGTTTTTTTGGAACCTTATGCACCCAATGTCATTAAATATGGATTATATAGTACAGTACATCTCCGGTAAGCAAATAAAGCCTTTGAAATCTTACTGTACCCACTGAACATTGAAATTTTCCGCCAAGGGTTTCTCGGCTTCTATGCAAGGGATTGATTTTATATTTGGTCTGCTGCTTCATAATGATGAGTTGTATCGTGTAAGCAATTTTCAGATCTGCCGTGCAGCTACTTCCTGTTTGCCAATACCTTGAAGTTTTACTGTACCCACTGAACATTGAAATTTTTCGTCAAACTTTTCTCGGCTTCTATGCAAGGGATTGATTTTATATTTCATCTGGAGCCTGATAATGATCAGTTGTATCGTGTATGCAATTTTCAGATCTGCCGTGCAGCCACGTCCTGTTTGCTGATTCAATTGCATGCAGCGACGCAGGTCCAGACCCGGTATTGGTCTTGTTTTTTTGGAACCTTATGCACCCAATGTCATTAAATATGGATTATATAGTACAGTACATTCCCGGTAAGCAAATAAAGCCTTTAAAATTGCATTGCATCTTTATTTTTTTACTTTTACTTCTTGGTTCTTCTTGGTGTTTAATAGGACCGCAAATTAGAGTTTGCCACGACTTTACAGTATGTAATCTACCAAGATGCTTCGTATTCAGTACATTCCCACTGGGAAATAATTTCCATTTTCATTTTCTTGTTTAATGACTTACTATTTGTTTGAAGTGTAGATTGGTTTGCTTAGATAACTGGATTGATAGCTGCAGCATATTCTATTATTCCCCAGTGTATAAATAGGATTGAAAACAAAATGGGATACGATTACCAACCGAACTGTAAACATAGAAATCCTATAAGCAAGGGGTATTCTGTATTCAATTAATCAAAGACTGATTCACAAAGAAAAAATCCACACACCCTCCACTTAACAGTACTAATAGGTGACAATATTTTTTCAACACAAATTACTTGCTTTCAAAATAAATGACGACCCCTTGAATCAGAGGCGACTGAGTCGGGGGGGGGGGGCACGTGTACCTCCACTTTTTTCCACAAATGTGTGTCGTAATTACGCAATGAGTTAAAATAGGCACGTGCAAACGTGTCAATATCCGAGCATTCCTGTGTTTATTTATTTATTTATTGGTGTTTAAGGTCACATACGCAGTGGCTAATCGTGACCGTGATAGTTTTACGGGAGGAGGAAGCCGGAGTACCCGGAGAGAATCGACGAGCAACTGTCAGCTCCTCAACATTCTAAATCTGTTCAAACTCCGCTCAAGCAGGGTTACTGCGGTTGAAGACATGAGCACCATCGAGGTGCATTACGCCTCAGTACACGGCGTCATCGTGTCCCCATGTAGGCAACCGGGATTAAGTGCCTTGCCCAAGGACACAACGCTGGTCATCCTGGACGGGGGTCGAACTCGGGACCTCTAGCATAGAAGTCCAACAGTCTATCACTGAGCCACCGCGTTCCCAAGCATTCCTGTAACATTATTAGCAAATCCAAACAATATTTAGCCAAAGAATCCCACTTTCGGTCACTTCAGTCCGGTTCTTCTACTTCAACTATCTTCCAACTCGAAAGCAGGCCTTTGGGTTGGAAGATGGCTGAGGTAGAAGAAACGGGCAAGACAGTGATCACACTGTGGCATATTCATCTAAACGACAGACTAAAGCGAGTCATGGTATATTTACCAATATAAGATTATAACCTTTCTAGTCACATTGGGTCGAACCATGGTAGCATTGTAAATTTGTGCCCCTCCACTTTCTTTAATCGAGCTTCCACCGCCCCTGAAACTGAATAAAAATAAATCGACAGGCAGCTTTCACTTGGGTACAGCCATCAGCAGCTGAAGTAATTTGCAGAATAATCCGAATACTTTACTTTTTTTTCTTGCGCCGGTAATGACAAAAAAAATCAGAGATTGGCTTTTTGAAAGCTTTCCAAGGTAGTTTTTCAAGCTGTTACCCAGTCTCATGGGTGTTATAAGAAGTGAACTTTTTATACTGTTATCTAAGAACTCGAAAGGCTTTTCAGTGCCTTTTCGGTAATTCAAGGATTGTCAGCGGCTTGAAAAGAGTATTCTCAAATTCAAGAATAGGCAAGCTTTATAAAAACATATCATGCTACATAATGGTACATCGTCCCAAAACACAACGGTAAACTATGATTTATCATGGTTTGAGGAACAATACAATTGTTTATCAGGGAGTACCCGGGGGTGTGGGGGGGGGGGGGGGCACCAAAAATTTGCAAGACGTGACGTAGGGGTGGGTTGGTCTCTTGAGTGCGCAATTTTTTTAATTTTTTAAAAATAAATCAATATATCAGCTAATATATACCATCATTTGTGTTTCAAACCTTAAAGATGATGTTGTACATCACACTCTTAACATAAATACAACATCAGGAGGCTTTATATGTGAGAATATTGGGCTTAATCTGGGAAAATGTCACACGTTAGTAGGGGGTGGGTGTCTTGTTCGAAATGTAGAAAATGTGCAGACAATATTTTGGGAACAATTCAAATGAAAATTTGTTCCTGTATATGTACACCTGCTCTGGCCAAGCCTGATAATGAACAGCTTGTCATTTGTAGATTTGGGCCCACAGCAGCCCACAGAGGTTTAAATTGGTGGTACCAGTTTAAGAACATTATGAAAACACCCTAAAGACAGCTGTGTCTACTAAGTTTATAAGTTTATTTTGGATTTTAATGGGAGGGGGAGGGGTGTCTGAAAACGGTAGTAGAAAATTTGCACGTAGAGGATGGGTGGGTGGGTGTAAAAAGGAGTCGAATAAAAAATAGGACGATACGTCTTGCAAATTTGTCGTGCCTTTGTCATTATTTTTTTCATTTTTTGTATCAAAAACATAGGTTATGACCCCTCGTTGGAACAAGCTCATTCCAGCGAGGGGTCATAACCTATGTTTTTGAGACAAAAAAAATAGTTATTCAAGAATTATTTTTGCAAGTGTCGTCTGTTTTTCATGTTAGTTAAAGGGTTAAACAGCAATAAATAAATAAATAAATAAATCACAAGTGCAAAATACAAATCTGCAAAATACAATTGTATAAGTTTTATAGGACTGGCCCCTTGATCAGATTGATTTATTTTAGTTCAGTTAGATTTACCTTTGAGGTTCGCCAGCCCGCCTTGGTCCAGTTGGACAAGCATCACTCGCTTTCGTTTATTCGTGGTTAATATACTGTCTGTTTATTTGGTTAGTTTAGCGTTTGTTGGATTAAACCTATTCAAACTAGTATTCTTCCATTCCAAGTCATTCTCAGACCGGTAGCCCCCCTCTTCAAGCCACACAGTCCCGTAAAAGATAACACCAACATGCTATTACAAAAGGTTGACAAGGTTTGCTGACAAGCCTCGCATATATAGATTACTATTTTCCGAAACATACTTGGCGAAAGACGATATCGCGTATCTCCTGTTCTGTTTGTTATTCAATTATAATCAACCACTCAAATTAAAGAATAGATGAAGGAAAAAATTTTCGCATTACTACCTTATCGGTGGGTCTTCATTTTCCCTTGATTTCACTCAAAAGCTCACCGTTGTTGTCATTTTACGCCAGCAGCCGACATGTTTGTTTACCAATGACGTAACGGATAGCATAATCTATTTTTACCTGAGGGTTTCGAGGTTGTTGCAAGGAGTTGTGTTTTGATGGATTTGGATACAGATCAAAACATAAATCTGAACCGTTCCACAACATCGGTACGTTTGTTGCGAAATTCGGGCCCAAGTGAAACGTACGATCACAAAGTGATGACCGTTTCTGTAAAATAAATAAAATACGTCGGAAAATAACTGTTGAGGCTTTCTAAATAAAATTTTGAAGTTCACACTTTTAAATTTTGTAACAGCTTTAGAAACATTGTGCACGAAAGCAGACTTGTGATTTAATAATGTTTTTCTGCTGAAAATTCCTTTTCGATGAAAATTCTTTAGTGGAGTCGAAGTTTATCGCCGATTGGGGTGAGGATAAACCCCATATTTTTCAATATATGGGGTTTATCCCCACCACATTCGGCGATAAAACACCGATTTCAACAGGTTTCTGCTTGAAGACCAAAACACTGATTTCAACAGATTTCTGATTGAAGAACCAAATTATGTACCGTTTTTAGTTAGTTAGTTATTGGTGTTTAAAGGCACATATTTATGCACAATGGCTAATCATGACCACGACATTTTTACGGATGGAGGAAGCCGGATTACCCGGAGAGAACCATCGAACAATGGCAAGCAACTCGCAGCTCCACAACATGGTAACTCCACACAAGCAGGGTTATAACATTGGTTGAAGACAGGTGCTCCATCCACGAGGAGCAGGCCTTAGTACACAACGCCACCATGCCCCAACTTGGGCAATGGGGTGAAGTGTTTTGCCCAAGGACACAACGCGGTTGCCGCAGGTGGGGTTCGAACAGAGTACCTCTCGGCTTGCAGCCTGCACCCCTACCAACCGAGCCACCGCGCCCAGATGTAACGTTTTTTGCATCCAACGTGGATTACTTATCGAAAAATCAAGCTCTAAAGTATGTTGCTGTCAGATTAACGGCTTTTACTTCCATTTCGGCAAATTTACCAACATTAAACCTAACCCCACCTCCACCACCTGAAGTCCACTCCGGCACTGTCCTGCCCTTGAACTGCGTAGAATATAATTAAGTCAAGCGAATCGCATTGAAATCAAGTTTGGGGAAATGGGCTAACCATCTTTGGTTTATCGCATATATGTGTCTTGCAAGGAAACGGATTCAAGACAGTATGGGGTTGAAATAGCTGGCGGCAGATCCTCGATCTGGCATCACTGACTGTGTACACGATGCTCACAAAAAATGCACTCCACCTCTCCAAGTGACATATAAACACACGTTCCAATTTTTCTCTGCCAGTGAATTTATAGCCCATACTCTTTGAAGTCTGGGCAGAGCATATAACTTGAACTAAATTTTAAAAGATTAACATGGCTATTCAGGACGTGTCATGTTTCGACCCCCTCCCCTCCCCCACCCGTCCGAACGAGTTCAATAACATAGAACTTGGACTTCGCCAAAGTAATTCGCGTTCGTTTTTTACATATGTTTTGGGTCGTCGGCCTTTAATACCATTCAAATAATCGTTAGAAAAAAAATTGTAACATACTTCGCGAGGGTAGGTTAATTTTAGGCTTGTAAAACTTACCGTAAGTAGTTTTCAGTGTGCGTGGATTATCTCTCTTCCACATTACTAAGAGGAAACGTTACAACGTCTCAGTTATAGCTCAAAGTTTTAACTTTACAAATAAAATCTTCAAATATGAAGAAAAAAAGAATATATAAATCGAATGCAAAGTCACATAGCGGATGCAGGGGGTGAGATATTCCGTCATGGCCTGCGTGTATCTTTTCATCTTCCACCAATCTTGGGAGCCAGAAATAAGCTTTTTAAAAGCAAATGTTTTTTTGTATATTTAGAGAGGGAAACACACGAGATTTTATCCTATCGGGTGGGGGTGAAATGTAGGGAGAAAGTTAAACGGCTACACCAGAACTAACACATATCATTAATTAACGGGAGGTCATTTGAATTTGTTCCAAGAACCATGCGCGCATGAGACGAGGGGGGGGGGGGGGGGGGCGGTTTGCCACCCCTCTTGGTCACAGGGAATTCAGCTATAATCATTGTTACATGTATGTCGTAAAAACGTCACGTTTCTCGGATGACGTGCGCGTTCGTTGTCGCGGGGGTGCCCCCCCCCCCCCCCCCAAAAAAAATAAAATCAACATCTAGAAATTTAGAATTTCGAATCACTATTTAACTAACAGCTGGAATCTTCACATACTGTGGTAGAAATCGTGAAATACTTCTTGGAATGCAACGCAAACAGACAAAATTACATCCTGTGCAGGAGGTGGGAAGTAAATTCAAGAGGGGCAAAGTTTGGATCGGAGGTAGGGGTTGTCTAAAACAACTGTTTTTTTCAGCCTAGTATCTATATTTTCTATTTGCAACCCCACCTCCTTCTCTAATCTAAGTTGAGTTTTAAAAGTTATTTCAAATTGAGCACCATTCTTTCTCAAATTTGTTCAATCTGCGCCAAATTTCATCCACTATGCCTGAAACGAGTAGATGAGGAGGCAAATATTCTAATCTATTTTACTAGTATACCATCAACTCACAGTGGATAAGTCGTCATAAGTAGAAAATACAGAAACCGAAAGTTGGAACTCGCGAGGCGGAGAATATTTTGCTCCACCCATTGGGAGTGGTCTGTTTGAGCGGGTTCAGGGGGCGACCAGAGGCCAAAAAAAAGAGGTGAAACGGTAAAACAATTGAGAGAAGAAAAGGAAGTATGCCAAAAAAGAAGGCGGACTATTTTTATATGGGCCTACGAGCCTCATCGTTCGGACGCCGAACACCGACATTTTCTGTCCGATGCCGATTGGATTCGCGGCAGCAAATTCAGTTTCGTACGCAACCGCACACATGTGCCGATGTCAATGAGTTCCTAAATCAGTTTTCTCTCTGACAAACGCTTCCGGTAAAAATAACACATCGGACCCCCGAGCTATTGCCGCAACTGCAAACATGTGCGCTTAGCTTCACTTACAAGCCACACGGAACGCGCTGCGTGACGCAGACCAATATGCCCAGGTTTTGAATTTGAATTCGAGAGTGAAACAAAGTTACAGGTATCACGGAACTAAATATTTTCCCACATGCGACAATAGTAACGTTCAGGCGAAAAAATTAGTTCAGCGATCCGAACGTAGTGGCTACCCCTCAACGTTCAGATTCTTCCCATTCAATCCTATAGAAAAAGTTCCCATCAAGTTTTTATGGGAACTCAAAACTCGAAATTAGGAATATATATCAAGCTTTCGCCCATATTACCGGCTGCAATCGATAGTACACGTATTTCCTTACATTTGGGCAGAGTTTATTGATCCAAACTATGTTTTATTCTTTAATTGTCGTCATTTGAGTACTCGTGAGGCGTCAACGGAGATTTCGAAATCGACCATGTTTTTGTATAAATATAAAACAGTAAAAACAATAACCCGGTAATGGCGCCGAAACGAATAGACCTTTCTATCGATGCGGAATCGAAAATTCGATCGCAATTCGCACAGAGAAGGTCATCAAACTCGGTCGCATTCGCACAGAGCAGATTATCAACCCCCTCTGCGCAATTGCGATCGAATTTCCGATTCTGCCATTCAAATATCAAGTATAGCCCTTCAGACAATTTTTTCTCACCCGAGAACAGGGGTCATGCAACAAATAAGAGAGAAAACTGACACGAAAGGAAGTACCGGTCACGTGCATTTTCCAGGCAATTCCCTACAAAAACACACAAAAAGTCAATTGTATTTTTAGGTCTAAGAGTCATCAAATCACCCTCTTTTTATCGGGCATATTCAACAATAGTGCAAGATGTCAATAGAATGTTTCAAACCTTTATTGAAACAATATATTTTCCAAAGGCTGTTTATTTTTAAAGATTGTGTTGCGAAGTTGGCCCACAGAAGTTAAGCAAGCTCGAAAGAAGAGCTATAGTTCTTCCATGGAAATTATAGAAATAACAGGACAGTTTTCTATTAGTTTGAATGGGACTCATATTATTGCTGTTAATTTTCATCAGAGCCGATATTCGTAGAATTGGATAAACTAATAAGGAATACTCCGACTTACACTCGACCGACTGACCTACACTCGGTGGATGAGCTGATCAGAGATAACGCCGGTAGTCGAGTTTTAGTTGATAAATATCACGGGCGGACATCTCCGAATTGGTACTATTTGAACTGTCATAGCTGTCATCAACCCATAAATCACACTCCCAGAACAAACGGGCATCACATAATGCTAAAGTTGCAGAACTGTAAATTCTATCACACAATTCCCCCGGTCAACAGAACCCCGGTGGAATGTGTTTGGAACAACCACTCGATAGATTGCATGCAGATTGCTGACAGTCTGCATGGCAGTACAAGCGTCTAACAATGGTGACTGCCACGTCACGGGAACTTTCCCTAACTATTCCGCTGACTGGTAGTCGCGTGATCAGGTTTGGCATAAAAAATCTAGTGGATATAAGCACCGATTCCTGGATGTTTGGGAAGTTGTCTCTGGGCTCCCGACGAGCAAGTACCTACCTACAAGAAGTAAGATGGATGCCGCCACTGTTGCTATAAGGTATGAACTTTGACTGAACATTGTGAATTTTACTTTATACCAGAGAAAACGATTGGCAGTTGAGTTTTATTTGTTAATAAAAATTGTAGATAACTGGTAAACTGGTCTTTGTCATGCTGAACACGACTAGCTCGTGAGGTAACAAACCTGAACCCAGAATATGGAGCCTCTGTCTGGTATCGTCTGGTAAGGAATCACAAAACGCCACGGGCTGATGGGACTTCGCGGTTGGTGGGCTCCGTAGTTCTCTCAGTAATCACAACGCCTGGAGAATCATAAATGAAGGTGTTCCACAGGGGTCTATTCTCGGACCCTTGCTGATCCTTATATATATCAACGATATAACCAAAGATCTTCTGAGCAGTATACGCCTATTTGCAGACGATACTTCTCTATATCTAATTATAGAAAACCCTGAAGAAGCCTCTACAATAATTAATCAAGATCTGGCCACAATTGAACATTGGGCTAAAATATGGTTGGTAGAGTTCAATCCAAATAAAACTGAGAGTATGCTAATATCTCGAAAAAGTAGCCCTACTTTCCATCCACCATTATTCTTTGGCGGTTCTCAGATATCTGAAGTCGTTAATCATAAACATCTGGGAGTCATATTAAATAGCACGTGTACATGGAATGACCATATCGACCATATTTGCGCAAAGGCCTGGTCCCGGTTAGACTTACTTAGGAAGCACAAATTTAACTTAGACCGTAGTGTCTTAGAAAAAATATATTTTGCTTTTATCAGGCCCCTCCTTGAATACGCCGATACTGTTTGGGATAATTGCTCTGTAACTAAAGTGGAGAAAACGTAAAAAATCCAGATTGCTGCGGCAAGGATTATTACTGGGGCAACCGTCGTTGCTAGTAAGTCAGGATGGAAACCGTTGCAAGATAGACGCTACAAACACAAGTTAATCCAGTTCTTTAAAATGTACCACCGTATGGTTCCTCCGCACATCTCCAGTAAAATCCCGCCACGTGCTTCCTCGACCAATCTTACACTAAGTCTTCGATCAGGTCTAAACCACCGTGTTCCGTTCTGTCGGACTGAGCTGTATAAATCTTCCTTCATACCCAGCGTTACTGACCAATGGAATAATTTGCCCTTGTCCGTACGTGAAAACTCATCATTGACGAACCTCAAGACTTTTCTAAACGATTGCAACCGGCGACCGCCAAGGTTCTACCGTAGATCGAAATCTCGCACAGCCCAAATATATCACTGTAGATTGAGACTAGGATGTAGTAACCTCGATTTTCACTTATATCGCAACCACTTATCACCAACCCCTCTATGCCAGTGTGGAGAGGAAGAGACTCCCGCTCATTTTCTCCTGCATTGTCCAATTTTCTCCGATGCTCGTAATTATTCAATTAATCTCCTTCCGTTTGGAGCGGACTCCTCTACACTTCTATTCGGTTCAGAATTCCTGAGTAATGACGACAACCGTCTTATCTTTGAAGTGGTACACGACTTTATTTTATCAAGTAAGCGATTCATTAATTAACCCCAATGTAGTACTAGCCCAATTTATATACTTACTATAATAAATACCAACCCACAATTAATATCAAGATGATCTCCGTGGGAATGTCTGTAAATTAAGCTACACTTGTTTACAGTGGTAAACAGGCGAAGCTCTACTGATCAACCGTGACTCTGTTATCAATGCTTGGGTGAAAGTCCTCCAAATGGGCGTCTTGGGTGGCAAATAATTGGAGTTACCTTGATTATACTTCTATCTTACGTCACGCTTAGTCATTTCGCATAGGTGTGGGACTTTAGACACAAATAAATAACTCTACGCAATGAATGCATTCACCCCGCACTTTCCAACTTTTCTTGCAGCTCAACCCATCCCTGACTGTTTAAATACAAGATTATGTCGCTTTTCAAACGCTTGTATAATGCAAATAAACACTGTTTGTACTTGATACTCATACCTGCTATTGTTATCGACGATTCTTTGTGATCTTGTGTAGGTGGAAACGGCCTTGTATAAGCTTTCAGCTTACTGCCGAATTCACATTAATGTTGGCAATTTATCTGTTATCGTTTGTTTTTGTTTTTTTTTGCAATAAATACTGTTTAAACTAATCGCAACGCTTGGAGTCAGAATTTACGATCGCAGACCGATAGCCTTTTTACTAAATTCCGTAACAATTGCATCATTTCCGAGTGCAACCTTTCAAGGCGGGTAACGCTAATTCAAGGTGGGTAACTATAATTCAAATTCTCAGTTCCCTGATACCTGTTGAGAGTATCTATATTTAATAATAGAGGTTCCTCATTCTTATAAAAACCGATGTCAGATCCACTGTGTGCCGCGAGAGATTAGGCGGCCGCGCGATGACAGCTATTGAGTCATCGGGAATTAAACGATTTGACGTGGACACTGCAGACTGGAGATTTTGCAGCGCTAAAGGCAAGGAAGATATCACACAAAAAGTCAACCATCAATAACTGATCATGTCCAGTCTTTTCGCCGGCCATCAAATCTGTCGTAATTTTTACGATACACATCACAATAATTTTGATGATACAATCAGCGTGATGGTATTACAAGGTAAAACTCTACTCACATTTGCGACAATTGGTTCTGTTGTATAGGCCAATATATGTTTAACAAGTATCATATGATAATAGAATTAATAGTGAAGTGTCATTTGGCATTTAGTTTGGGTTTCGGGATTTGTTGCATCACTGATGTTTCATGCTATGACAGTGAATGCATGTCTGACGGGATCGTATCCAGAAAATTTACCATATTATCAGTGTGCGCGCTTAAGCTTCAGGCGCCCCGTGGGAAAAAAATTATCAAATTTATAATTAAGTGTTGGGAAGGTGGGGGACTGTCGTTCCACGTGTAATAGAAGTGATTGATATCTTGGGTTTTCGGCCACTTCGTCTTTGTCAACAATTATAAAAAATATAAACTTCATCACGCAGGACGCTAATGTTAACTGTATTTCTGAAAGTCTACCTGCATGATGTACTGTGCATTTATGTAACATCATCAGTACTAGATGTGGAGATCGTGCCACATGGGTGTGTGGGGGGATGGGGGGTGGGGGGGGGGCTTAATGGGAAACATAGGAAGGACGTCATAGTCACATGACCCAGTTACGCCAAGTTAGTCACGTGACCCAGTTGGTTGATGTGCTAGCCCGCGTGAGCGGGCATCTTGTGGCGTCATTTCATAGTGATACGTGGTCTTAGTGCGCATGCGCAGCTCGTGTTGTTAGGGTGATACGCTGTTCCGTCGGGCATTTTGTATACTGGCTTTCCTCAAATACTTAAATGAGTCGAAGAAAGTATGTTCGAGTCACTCGAACGAGCAATTGTTCTATAGCTCATTTGCTCGATGGGATTCGAGTCGCTTGAGCAATGACTTTTCAGTAACTCTTCGATGGATTCGTGATTATAAGAATCATATAGGCTTTCGTTATACATACTGAAGATAACTCTGCATACATGTTATGGGAAACCAAGCACTGGTGATTATAAGACTTGGACGAGGGAACGAACTAGAGCTAGTTTGGGCTAGACATACTGCTAGTGTTAGAGTAGTATCTGTAATAGGCACAAAAATAGGGTTCTTGGAAAATCTGGACCAGTACTTTAGTGTAATAGAACATACTCTCGATCCTATACACTACGTGCTAATACAAAAAACCCTAGATGGGGAGTACAAATCCGTTACGGTTGTTTTGGGCACATTTTGGTGAATTGGAGGGATTGTCGGCTTGTTTGTGGTAATTCTACAAAGTAAAACTACTCTTATACAAAGAAACGTACCTGTTATTGAAAAAAGAAGGATTCGTGAGGAATCCATATCAAATAGTCAATTTGGGTGGTTTGGATGGATTGATGGGTCTTTCTGGGTAATCAGATTTACTCCTATTCAAACGAACAAACCCTCCGCACATACCCCCGTCTTGGTGTAGGCCATTCAGGCTCATAGCAACCACGTGCTACCTTAGAAACCAAGATGGCGGCCTCCATCAGACAAAAATGTCCGACAGAAGTACTATCACCCTAACAACACGCGCTGCGCATGCACACTAAGACCACGTGTCACTATGAAGATGACGTCACAAGATGGCCGCTTCCACGGGCTACCATGACAATCTAACATGAGTTAAATTGGGTCACATTACTGTGACATCACTTCTTAGGTCCCGTCACTAGGTCCCCACAACGCGGTGGCTCAGTTGGTAGAGGTGCAGGCTGCAAGCCGAGAGGTCCTCGGTTCGAATCCAACCTGCGGCAACCGCGTTGTGTCCTTGGGCAAGACACTTCATCTCCATTGCCCGCGTGGGGGCACGATGACGCCGTGTACTAAGGCGTACTGCACGTCGATGGTGCGCATGTCTTCAACCAATCTAACCCTGCCTGTGCTGCAGTGCGGAGTTACGATGTCGGGGAGCTGGCAGCTGCTCGTCGTCGCTCGGTGGTTCTCTCCGGGTACTCCGGCTTCCTCCACCTGTAAAACTGTCACGGTCATGATTAGCCATTGTGCATAAATATGTGACCTTAAACACCAATAAATAAATAAATAAATATAGGTCCCCACAATGTGGCAACTAAGGCCAAGTGGCCGAAAGCTCCAGTTGCTGATTGACTTTATTATATAAAATGTCACACTATTTGTCATTGAAAAATGTTGCAGGCTGAATGGGAACATAGTTTATTTAGTGGCCAAAAAGCCCTCTGGGATTGAAATTTTTTTCCAATTTTCCCGGGGATACTCCCCGCCGCCATCTATAATTCTATTAGCATCCTACCTTAGGTCTTGGGCATATATGACGCCCCTTGCTAAAGTATATCCAGAGGGGGAGACACCTTTGAGCCGCCACTGGACCCAGTGGAAGTAACACAGGTATGTTGAAATATTAGACAGTCGAGATAATAATTCATAGCTTAGGGTTTTTAAAAATTTCGTTATAATTAACTGCAGTAATGATAGAAGTTTGTAGGGATTTATCCAAACGATGTATCGAACTCAGAAAGAGAGACAACCAAAGGTAAAAAAAAAAACCTTAGAGAAAGAGTCATGGGGATTGTAACCAAAATTGGCGATAGTAGGTCAAAAGAAAGAGGTCTTTGTGTGGCCTGCGTGACAAAGAGAAGACAGGTTTTGAAGAGTACCTTGACAATGGAACTATTGTAAGGGGGGGGGGGGGGGGTGGTCACTGTTGTTCAAGCTGAGGTCGCGATCACTGGAGATTAGGGGGAATTGGGAAAGACGGTGGAAAAGGAGAGCCAAATGTGTAACTTGGGCGTAGTGGTGACCTTGCAATACGTTTTATTAGGAAGTCCAAAATCTCAATCTTCTAGATCAAAATTCACTGGGAGTAGTAGAATGAGGACGTGGGATGGGAGAATAAAGGACGTGGTTAGTGGTTGTCACAAATGCGATGGTTAGTATGCTTATTGGAGGGATTCTGAAGAATGGGGGTACAGAGTGTCTTCAAGCAGTTCGTCTCAGTATTGGGAGGAAAGATGCGTGGGAATCGGGAGGCAGTTGGAAGCACATGAGTAACCAAAACCTTCTCAACTGAGAACCATGGCAAATCAGCGGCCAGCCAAACTGTTATTAATAGTATATCGACCCACGTGAATAGTGTTAAAGCCTCATCCACCTGTAGGGTTCGATCCTCTAATGCTATGGGCGCACAGGCCTTACATTACACGTATTTCCTCCAGCTGAATCCCGAGAAGCATATAATGTTTTATTGCAGTTGACTGATACCAGACGAGACCGCTCGAACACATTCAGCCAGGCACCTCTACAAAAGCGATCGTCTTTTCTTCCAATTACAAGGTTTGTAAGGTAGTCTGGGTTCTCTAGAAACCCTCAAGCGGATCAGATTTTTAAAAATGTTCCCGGGGAGGGTTCCCTTAATCCCACCAGTAGGAGAAGACACGCTCACGAACATCCACACCAGGGCTACTACGCACGTAGTTACTTTTCGGGCAAAATCTTCCAGCCCCCCCCCCCCCCCCCCCCCCCGCAGCCATGGAAAAAAGTTGGACCGTGGTCTATATACGCCTATGCTGGGTATAATCAGTGAAGTCGAAATATGATTAATATTATATAAATTCTCTGATCAACTTTGCCTAGTGATTTCTCCCTCAGAAGATTTATCAGGTGCTTGCTGAGAAATGGCGGGCAGCGTGATCACGAAGTGACGTATTCGTGACGCCCCCCCCCCCCCCCTACAATTTTCCAATAAGCTTTCTAGTGATTATACGTATTCGTCAGGGTTGTATTCGAAGATGCCAATTCTCTCGTGCTATTAGTTATATACTTTCTTAAAAGAAAATTGGTTACTTGGACTTGTGTCGGGTTATAGCGAAAACGGCACCGTGTGAAAACGGCACCTGGAGTAAACCGCACCGAGTGAGCGAAAACGGCATCAATTGATTGTGGCGAGAACGGCACCAGTTCCGATGGCGAAATTAATTCGTTTAAATTCTGCCTTTTTCTGTGTTTCGTTTTGAAACCGAGTATTTAGCCTATGGTTCTGTAATAAATTTGTGGAAAATTGAGCAGTTAAAAATGAGAGGATACATCTCCCCTCCCAACTATCTCATGGTTTTCTTGTTGTTTAGCAGTGACTTCTAAACATTAAAAGCAATAACACCCCTCCCCCAACCTTTCCTCGGCCCTGGAATCTATCCAGCCTGGATTCACGATATACCTCCTTCTTTATTATTTGACGCAGAAATCAGAATCTTGTGTATGTGTGTGTGTGTGTGTGGGGGGGGGGGGGGGAGTCCGAATTCAAAGGACGTGCCAAGGTAAAAAAATAAAACAAGGTCTTTTAGGCCATATTTGGATGGGGGCAGTCCAAACCCAAGAAATCCGGACTCCTGTGCCAAACCGAAAGTAACGGGCCCCGGATTTCACACGGTGCTGTTTTCGCCTGTACCCGTGTCACTGTCACACAAACAACCAAAGCCAAAATGGAGCCTATTGGAGGTCTGTAGCAACATACATGTACTGAGGGCAGTTGTCGGCAAGACATGACAAATTTGGAAAACTGGTACGGCACGTATTAATAAAATAATTTACGTCACGACTACAATACATGTATATTTTATTTATTCACTAATTCACTAACGCGTTTTGAACAAGACTTGAGTTTTATTTTGAACCATCATCACGACGAACTGATATTCCAACTTTGTCAAAACGCCTTCTGCAAAAGCAAGCCGTGAAAATTCAAATTTACCTGTTCTCAAATGGACGGTCCCAATTACGTCACTTGTGCATTGTTGCAAAATGGACGCTCTTCCGAAAATACACACAAATTCCCATAGAGAATTAAAAAATTCGTTCATATAATTTTCGAGCGAGCTAACATCACAGAAACGTAACGACGGCGAAGTTAAATTTATTACACGTAATCGGGAGCTGTAAACTAAAAGATATTTTCTTGATTTTGTATTATTCCAGAGTTTATTTACCATTGGGGGGTTATGGAAAGGACAATAATTTTCATTTTCAATGTAACTTTCTCTGGTATTCTCGTCCTGGCTGGTGCCATCGGGTTCCGCCTGATCCTTGCATTTGATAAATGTGCTGTACACGACCAGTCTAATCCTTGCTCTGGCACCTTACGGCATTAAATGAGGAGGATGGGCCGATCCAGAAGGGTCCAGCACAATAGGTTCCTTCCACCACACACATCATTTGCAAAATTTAATGCAATTGTCGCTCTATTTAAAAACAAAAAACACTAATGGCACTTCATGATGTTGCATTACAATTTTATTTTATTTTTTCCCTTTTCGATCTAGATATTCCTTCCTTTTCTTTCTGTACTTTCTTCTCTTTCTTCTACATACCTGGCTCTATCTGCCCACCTCTTACTCTCTTTCTCCCTCACCTAGGGGAAGACAGCCAATCTGGCTATGCCTCTCTCTGCTGATATACTGAAGTAAACTTCTTGATATCAAATTTACTGGTTTGATTTCTGTATTGTGGTTTGTACATTATATGTAAATTGTGTTTTATTTTCTGTATACTGGTGAATAAAATATATCAATCAATATATCAACCCTTACAAATATAGCCATAGGTACTGAATATGAACATTTGAGATTCACATAGATGTTCTTTGCGCCAAACCTGATAGAGGAATATAGATGACGTAAATTTCTGATCAATACAAACAGTCGACTATACATTGGGCACATGCGTAACACTTGTACAACTGTATTTTTCATTATTGTATTTTTTTCTTGAGGATATAAATGGTCGAAATGAATCGTTTCCAGGTGGGAACCCCGGGATGTAGAGCAGTGCTTAATTACTGTGTTAACCCTTACCCAACGTAACGACCAAAACCGGCCACCGCTTTTCTCAACAATCGCCAATTAATTTTCATTATTTTTAAATTTTTTGTCTCAAAAACATAGATTATGACCCCTCGTTGGAACGAGCTCGTCGAGCTCATTCCAACGAGGGGCCATAAGATATGTTTTTAAGACAAAAAATGAAAAAAAAATAGTTATTCAAGAATTTGTTTTGCAAGTGTCGTCTGCTTTTCATGTTAGGTAAAGGGTTAAACAAGTTCTGCTTCACTAGTAAAATAGGACCCAGAACCAACGGTTGGGGTGAAAGCCTTCTAAAGTGGCCACAGAGGTATAAACGATTGGTTAAACTTGACTTCATCTCCATGTTCGGCCCAGAGATAGCCAGTGATGCTAAAAGTGACCTTTAACACAATAAAAAATGAAGAAATGAATCGTCAGCATTTTAAAACCTGTGACAATTTACCTATTGGAAATTACTACTTCTTTTTGCACTTTACCTAACGTAACGACCAAAACGACCAACACTATTCACAGAGTTTAGTATTCAGATTTTAATTTATCCATTTCTTTTGTCTCAAAAACATAGCTTATGACCCCTCATTGGAACGTGCTCGTTGCAATCAGTATTCATGAACAGTGTCTTGTGAGACAAATATGATTTTTAGTTATTTAAGTGTTTTTTCAAGTGTCGTCCTCAATGCGCGATAAGTAAAGAGTTAATGTTAAGTTAAACAAAATTAAATAACTGATTCTCAGACATTTTTCTTTTAAAACGAATGGGGGAGGGCGGTTCTTATTTTTAGCTGACATGACTGCAAGTCAGTGGGAGCTATTGCAATCACTTGACGTCCGTTGTCCGTTAACATTTGCAAACTTGACTTCTTCACAACCACTAGGCCAAATTCAAACATATATTGCACAGACCATCTATGGAATAAACCCTTCCTATTTTGTTCAAATGAAGCAGCTGCCATATTCGGGCTAATGCCCCAAAAGCTTAAAAATCTTCTTCTCACGAACCACCAGAAGGAATGCCTTGATATTTGGTATGGAACATCCTTTGGTGTCGAAGATTAAAGTTTGTTCAAGGGAAGTTGGTAGGTCAATATTTGGGCTCTCAGTGGGGGCATATCCATTTTGGGCTCCGTCTAAAGTTTCTATTTCAAGAACCGGTGGGCCAGTTTCAACCAAATTTGGCATGTAGTATAAGTGGGTCCCAAGTAATTGATTGATACGTTAAACATATTTTTGTTTGCCATAACTATTAAGCGTAAAGGGATAGGAGGTCAAGTTCTTTCCACTAAGTAGAAACCTCCGCTCCCATAACGTGAATACAGAAAATGTTACAATGGCAAAACAAACAAGTATTTGAAATTCATGAATGTAAAATAAACTATTTGAAAGGGTTTATATATATATGTATATATGTGTATGTTTATAAATAAATATGAATATATAGCATTAAAGAAAGACAGAAAAAAAGAAAAAAGAAAGAAATACTGTTGATATCCCTTTTGCATTCTGTGTCTCTCTTGATTTGAATCAGATTAATATTCAAAGCCAAAGGCCGCTTGGGCGCTGTTCTGATTATGATGTGTTAAAATAATAATAATAACAGAAATAATAATAATAATAATAATAATAATAATAATAATATCATCATCATCATCATCATCATCATCACCATCATCTCTACCTTTTGTAGTGCAGCTAAGGGATGTGTCTCATTGGACCCATGCCTGTTCACACAAGAGGTAGGGGAAACGCCGCGTCAGATACTCAGGCCACAAACAGCTCAACCATGACTATCGTCGTGACAGTGCAATCTGTGTACCGAGACGCTGGCTCAACGTCACCCCGATGACGTGTCCATTCCGTGACTCCTCCATACATATTCTATATTGAAATGGATACGTTGAGTCAACAGTGTTTTGCAAAATTACTAGATGGGAAACTCGTTGTCGAACCTTCCAGTGCTGCAAATAAATTGTTGCACAAATTTAAAAATCGAAGTGTTAGTTTTGGTTTCTAACACCGGATCACCGTACAGTAAAATATCCACCGAATTCAAAGTAATATTAAGATTTGATAAATTACCAAAAAGAGCGTTATGAACGTTTGAATAATAGGGGCAGAAAAGGAAATAATGTTCTGCGTCCTCAACAACAGTGAGACAATGTGGACAATAAGGACATTCGGAGATGTAATTGAGGAATTTATCATTTTTCAGAACACTACAACCAGTTCTAATTCTACTGTGAATGATATTGTGTTTTCTAGCACCATGGGAAAAGTATACAGGTGGTCTGCATACGGGGGGGGGGGGGGGGGGGGGGGAGGGGGTGATATGAGTTTTTGAATTCAGTAAGCGATGAGCAATTTACCACAGTAAACAAGCACTGCTTTACTTCCCAAGTTCTCACAGGGGTGTTCTGTACCCCAAGAAAACATTCTGGAATCAATGTGTTGTTGGGTGTGGTCACAGATTTGCTGCAATGGGAATGAGAAATATGGGCATATGTAGCTCTATGGTCGGGTAACCCCAGTTCAAGTGTTCCTGAATTGACCATGCTAACATAGTCACTTACAGTTATCATAACTGAAACTGAAACATGGTTAACTCCAGACGACACATTGACTGTCGGTGACCCCAGGAAGTCACAGCGAGGTGGAGGTGTGGGTGTAGTCTGTGATAACACTGTGAAGGTTAAGCGTAAGGCATCTCAGACTTGGGTAACATTCGAGTGCATTGACGCCATTGTAACGATTGACTCACACTCAGTCCGCCTCGTTGTCGTTTATCGACCTCCACAGAACTCCAAAAAACAAATTCACTGTCACCCAGTTCATTAGCGAATTCCAAGACTTCCTAGGAAGCATTACTGTGCTACCGGGAAAATTCATCATTGGAGGTGAATTCAATTTCCATATGGAGAAGAAAACTTCCAGTGAGTCTTCTAAACTACGTGATTTTATCAATTCAATGAATTTACGCCAACATGAACTGCTTATCACCAGAGAATCAGAGGATGATCTTGTTTAAAATGTATTAATTGTTGATTCTGTAATCTCGGACCATTTTATGATTATCTTCGATTTGGCACTTCCTCGTCCCTTTCCTGTCCGGAAGAAAGTCGCATACCGCAAGTACCGAAGTATTGACGTTGCTAAGTTTGCAAATGCTATTGCTTCGTCTCCCGTCGCTAAAATTAACGAGAAGCAAATTGTTGACAGCATTGAATACATCCCCATTGGCTCACTTCAAGAGGTTATTGACAAGTTTGTGCCTAATCAGGCACGCACTTTTAACTTACGCCCTTGCTCACAGTAGTTCGGTGATGAGATTAGGCGCGCAAAAGATTTACGACGCAAACTAGAGCTTCAGTGGCGGCAAACAAAACTATGTGTTCACAGAGAGATGTTTGTCAACTATCGAAATGTTGTTAACAAACTGGTCAAATCCCCGAAACAGAAATACTTTTCGGACTTATTGTCAGCTAATGTTAATTCTCCTAATGCGCTGTCTGTCGTTCTTGAGAAGTTTCGGTATCACCAAAAGACAACCGCACTCCCAGAGCATTCGTCATCCAAAGGCCATGCGAATACATTTTCTTCTTTCTTTTCTGACAAAATTGAGATTATGAGAGCTTCGTTTGATACAAGCTCACAATCCGATCCTCGACAGATGACCGACATGCCACGCACCTGTGTTAAATCTGTTGCACAGTTGTCCCAATTCAAACCTTTGGCTACAACAGATATCCAGAGGTTAATATCCAAGGCACCATCTAAGCAATGCATGCTAGATATCATTCCAACTTGGTTGTTAAAAGCATATCTTTCGGAGTTCACTACACCGATCTTGAAACTGGTCAATGCCTCCCTCCACTCTGGCGTCTTTCCGACAAGCATGAAACACGCTTTAGTAAAACCTCTTCTAAAAAAGCCAACACTTGACCCAAAGGTTCTGAAAAACTACCGGCCGGTCTCTAATCTTCCATTCCTATTGTAAGAAATTCTAGTGGATAAAATCACAGGGCAAACAGACGAACATACAAACAGAGAGATACATGACACGAGAAGACAACACAAGAAGAATCTTACCACACACAGCAGTGAATACAACAAAACCACACACAGTAGTATAGAAACACAAGACACACAGTCAACAAATAAGTCCGAACACCTGAACATTCAAATCAGAAACGGAATTAGGACCCAATCTCACATCTCAATTACACACAGTGATCAATGGAGCATTACTGTGAAGATACCTCACCGGGTCACTGTTGACACATTGTGTCCACTGACACAATTATACAACATTCCTCCCGACATTATTTGAAAATCAGAATCTGTTGTAAAAGTGTGGACTGACAGTAAGAGTTGGTCAAGCACCAGACGAGCTTTTAAGAATGGATGAAGCAAATCACCTCATCGCATATGAAGAAATAACCGACCTCACCAATATATACATTTATTTAGAAACTGATATTCTATGAAGCAAGAAACCTCATCAAATACACAACCAATGAAATATTTTAACTCACACATACAAAAAAAAACATTCCAACAATTCAGAAGTAAACCCTAGGAAGACATCCCAGACGAGCCCCCAACATAACAGATCACAAGAAGACGGTGACCACATTAATGGCGTATAGCCATTTTGGATGGTACTGAGGTTTAGAGTTAACGTCCAAACAAATGCTGCCAGAAATGACTGGTGCCTACTTTAATTAGTACAAAAGCGTGCTGTTTTGAACCATTTAGAGAACACCTATTTGTGAAATGTAAAACAGTAAATGCCCATGTCCAAGTTACACATTTTCACCATGAAAACTATCAAAACAAGCAACGTTTTACCAACTAAACTACGCAATATGCCTAAAATCGTGTGAGAATCATTACTACTTTTTGTTCTCAATTTGAGGATTTCACAATGAAGCGAATAACCTCATTGGTGAAAGCACAGTTAAAACTGTAAAAAAAACTTAATTATTAATTTGAAAATTTTAATCAAGTCAATAATGAAGCCAATAACCTCATTATTGTATTCATTTTTTTTTTATATTTTCACTACTGAGTACTGACCCAAAATATGATTCTTAAGATGTGTTATGTAAGTTAATAATGTGCTTGATGTGACTGGCAACCATTAGAGACATGTGAATTAAGGAGGTTTTTCACTTTTATCCCAGTGTCAAATCAAAACTAATGAAATAATAGGAACTTGATAATAGTATTTGGTAATTTTTCATAGCACAATTTCGGTTCCTGATTTTCAAAGTGTCTTGATCAAAGCCAGTGACACCTATCGTTTTTTTTTTACCTTCATAAACAGATTTTTGTGAACAATTCTTGGCCAGATGCCCATAGGCTCGACACTGATAGCATTTTTTGTGAAAAATGTTTACGAAACGAGGTTTTCTAGACCGTGGCCGTGAGTTATTTATATGCTTTGCATTAATTGCTGAACATAAATCATGCACAGACAAGATCAAATCATCAATGCTCGTTTGAAGCTTCACTGGGGCTATTGACACTGATGGTTTGTGTGTTTTCTTGATTTGATGTTCATATTGGTCTGCTAAATCTTCTCCAAATGGCATTGGCCGCATTAAATGATGACGTGAATGAACATGTGTTATCATTAATAGCCGCCTCGTGATATTTTGCAGTGTTATTGATATGTTCTGAGGAATTAGGTGCCTCTTTCTTACTGAATTGCTGTGTCAGTTTCTTTACCAAATCATTGTAATCATGGTATCGAAGATCCCAGCAAACTTGAGAGCTCTGCCTTGCAAAACATCGAACAATTCTTTTTCAGCTCTTCGGTTATTCCATTTTTGCCTAACAACCAGTCGCTCATGTTTGAATATGAAGGAATCCTAATTGCCTCCCCCACTATATGTAGCCATACTAGCATTAGGTGTACTTTTCATTGACCGCATCATTGGTTGAGGAGTTAACTGTACAGGCTGATTCGAGTTCACAAGTAAAGAGATAGACTGTAAATGTGGAGGAACCATAAAATGTGATATACCTGGAAAAGGTGGTGGATATGGGCCTGGTTTGAACATATGAAAATCTGTTGAATTCTGCGGTGCCATGCCCCGTGCAGAAGTAGGTTGTGATTCTATTACGGCCGTTGGAAGTGAATGTGCATGTACAGATGTTGTACAGGTGTGTGGATTTGTGGCACATGTTTGTGTTAAAGAATCAAGGTTGCTACAAGGCAATGTTTCTGTTTTAAAAGCATATAAATTTGAAGGCTGGACATTTTCAGAACATGCTTCTGTATCCGTTTCCAGTTGTTTTATAATCAACAGATTATTAATTTTATGTCCAAATCTGCCATTTTACTTCGAACTAATGCCATTTCTCGATTTCTTAACTCTTCTCCAGTGTTCATTGCCTCAATTATTGAAATTAATAGAGTTTGATTTTGAGAAATTTTTATCAGTTCTTTTTGCAAAACACTCAAGAACACATTTTTCTCTTCGGTAGCTAATTGATCAAAACCATCTTCTTTTTCCCCCATTTCCAAAAACTCCAAATTTGATACGAAAAAATTGAATTTCTGAAAAATTGTTACTGCCGAAATAGAGTGAGTTGAGATTTTTGGCGGCGACGCCAATGTAAGAAATTCTAGTGGATAAAATCATAGGTCAAACAGACGAGCATACAAACAGAGATAGACATGACATGAGAAGACAACACAAGAAGAATCTTACCACACACAGCAGTGAATACAACAAAACCACACACAGTAGTATAGAAACACAAGACACACAGTCAACAAATAAGTCCGAACACCTGAACATTCAAATCAGCAACGGAATTAGGACCCAATCTCACATCTCAATTACACCCAGTGATCAATGGAGCATTACTGTGAACACAGCTCACTGGGTCATTGTTGACACCTTGTGTCCACTGACACAGTTATACAACACTATCAAAGATTATTGAGCGTGCGGTGGCTTCTCAGCTAAATTCTCATTTGGCAGCCCACGGCTCAGCCTAAGTTAACCAATCTGCATACAGATCTAATTGCAGTACAGAAACGGCGCTTCTAAGGGTCCAAAATGATATCCTCCTATCCACGGACAGGCACAACCTAACATGTATTGTTTTGTTGGATTTAAGCGCCGCTTTTGACACCATAGACCATAACATACTTATTGAAAGACTGGCAGTGAGAATTGGCCTTACTGACCGAGCACTTAATGTGTTTTCGTCGTACCTTAATGGTCGCACACAGAGTGTCCTTATTGGCAGTGAGTCGTCAGACAAGGCCACACTACGTTTTGGCGTCCCTCAAGGATCGGTGTTGGGTCCCCTACTGTACACTGTATATGTCTTACTCTCGGTGACATTATCCGAAGCCATGACCTTGACTTTCATTTTTACACCGATGACACACAGCTGTATATTAGTTTTACTCACGCCTTTGAGTCTGAAGCATGCAGTAAGATTGAACTTTGTATTTCAGACATCAAGGCATGGATGACTAAAAACTTTCTTAAATTGAACGATGGCAAGACAGAAGTAATATATATAAGTCTACCTTGTCAACTTTCAAAAATATTCAAACTGTCCCTCAATATTGGAGGTTCTGCGATAAACCCAGTAGCTGTGTTCGAAACTTAGGTTATTTCATGGATGAAAATTTATTTGGCCACTGATGAACATATCAAACGTGTCTCTCGCAATGCATTTTTTCATCTTAGAAATATTAGCAAACTTCTATCCCTCATTGATATGCAGACGTCATAATAGCTTGTCCACACCTTTGTTACCAGTCGCCTCGACTACTGCAAATCTCTTCTGATTGGCTCTAAAACATATTTTCTTGAAAAGCTACAACACATCCAAAATTGTGCTGCACGGGTCATAACCAGAACTCGAAAGCACCGCCATATAACACCAGTACTCTCTGAGTTGCACTGGCTATCCGTTAAGCAAAGAATTCAATTTGAAATTGTCATTTTAGTGTTTAAGTGTATCTCGGGATCTGCACCATCCTACCTGTGTGATCTACTTACCATCCACAAACCACCGGGGTCTCTTAGGTCATCAGATCAACTCAGTCTGGTTCAGCCCGTATCTAAATTTACTAGTGCTGGTGAGAGGGCCTTTGCGGTTGCTGGCCCAAGACTTTGGAATTCTCTTCCAATCGACATAAAAATTAGTACATCACTTGAATCATTCACTTTTTCGAATGGCATTTCCTTCAGTGGTCTTTTAATTTTGGTCATAAACTGACATTACCAGGTGCGTAGGTGTGACTGAGTCAGTGAGGATTGCCTCGTTACTCGTCAAGTTATACTCACTTACTTGTTTTGGTAAAGTTGTAGTTTTGGGGTTTTTTTTGTTGTTTTAATTCAATACCCTTTTTCTTTTAGGTTCTGTCGCTTATCGCCACGATATAGCCTCGGTTGCTGATGAGGCGTTGGGCACCAATAAATGATAATGGTGATCCATGTATCAATGTGCCTGTGAGAGAATGAATGTATGTATGTATGTATGTATGTATGTATGTATGTATGTATGTATGTATGTATGTATGTATGTATGCATGCATGCATGCATGCATGCATGCATGCATGCATGTATGTATGTATGTATGTATGTATGTATGTATGTATGTATGTATGTACAGCCATTGAGCACCGTGTGTGGATTCTAGGCTTTAAAATTATTATTATTATTATTATTATTATTATTATTATTATTATTATTATTATTATTATTATTATTATTTTATTATTATTATTATTATTATTATTATTATTATTATTATTATCTAGCAGTGACTGCAACCATGAAAATATAAAATTTTCTATGACTGCTTCGTAGTAGTTACTCTGGTGGGTTCAGTTATTACGTTTTTTAGGTTGAACGAGGTCATGAGACACTATAGTTTACTTTGGGGCTTCAATAGATCAGAGCTGATATCTCCTGTAATAACTATTGCCGGGTTAATGGTTAATGCAAGATCTATTGTCTCTTCTAATTTAGACCAATATTCTGCAATACTTTCTCTCACAGACCTATACGTCACACATAAAAAGAATTTGTGATTGGTTCCAATCTCGAACCAGAGAATGTCGTCGTTGAACGAGAGGCGGTCTATTTGCTTGTGATAAATTTTGTCTCAGAAATACACTGCGATGCCACCACCGAATTGGTTCCTGTTGTGAGTGAAAGGAATTGAAAAGTTAGGTAATGAAATATTGCTAATATCATACTCATCGTCAAGGTGGGTTTCCGTGAAGTAAAGTATGTCGAAATCGTCATTATCATCAAAAAGAAGAGGCAGTTTATGACGAATACTCCGAATGTTGTAGTTTAGTATTGATATAGTAAATGATTCGGCAACTGGTGTGTTTGTAGGGCCAGGATTTGCTTGGATGTCGCCACATTGAACGATTGTTAGGTTCATGATGACAGAAACAGAAAATAGAAAAATGTGAACAAATACAAGATATTTGCGTAGGAAGATACAGTTTAGCATTTATAACTAAGTGGCCTTTACTTGGAGTACATGGAGTTGTAAAAGACGTCCACCGACTGCCTGTATTGTGTTATTTCAGCCCCCACTGTGATATGAGTGTAAGCCACTATATGGTGGGTAGCTGCAGTTCGCGGGCGTCATCTGATCATGTTTAATTTTGTCCAGAGTTTGTTTCAGGCACGCAAATCGGAAAAGCATAGAGGGACATCACCGAAGAGAAAAAAATAAATAATATGACCTATACAAACTATTGTACAAAAATCGGAAGTATCTTTAACCCTTTACCGAACGTAACGGCCAAAACCGGCCAGCGCTATTCTCAAAAATTGCCAATTAATTTTCATTTTTTGTCTCAAAAACATAGGTTAAGGCCCCTCTTTGGAACTAGCTCGTCGAGCTTGTCCCAACGAGGGTCATAACCTATGTTTTGGAGACAAAAAATGATAAAAATTAGTTATTCAAGAATTGTGTTTGCAAGTGTCGTCTGCTTTTCATGTTAGGTAAAGGGTAAAGCATGTTGAGATTGATTTTGAGGGCGGGTTTGGGAGATGTGGTTTAACCGGGGTTGATCTTGCGGGGTCACCGGAGGCATCAAGAGACGGGGAGGGGGGGGGGGGGTTACCTTATTTCGGGGCACTTTTTCAACTGAACCCCCATCACTCCGGCGGCCCTGGGATGGATGATGTGGGTCGCTTTACTGACATTTTGGTTCCAATTATTTGCTCTTTCATGGAATGGTACGATACAATTACGTGGTGATATTTTGTTGTATTTTTCACTATGCCCGTTTAACTCCTCTTTTGGAGAAAAACTTTGAGTTGCACAGATTGGAAAAGACGAAGCAAACATTCAGCGACTGATTGCAATTCAATGAATCAGATGATATGTTTATCGCACCCTTGGCGTGTTTGAAAGTTTGTGTAATTTACTGATCAGAAGTTGGAGATCGCGTTGTTCCCTCGAACGAGTTCAAAACAATGCAAACGGGTCCTTCCTTCCTGACAAATTTTTACCGAACCTGGCAATATTCTTGCAGTCAGATATTGTAAACTGAGTATGTCTCAGGTCGACTTTCCTTGGGTTATTCACGTGACAACAGAATAGTGTCACTCGTCAAAACAGGTGTTCTACTGTTTTGCCAGTGTTCGTGGAAATATCGCCTTGCAGAGGAGAGGATTAATTACTTTATGTTCTTGGGAACTGTCGTTAACTTGTGCTAATCTGTTTTGTTTTAAAGAACTGTCATTTCAGAGGATCGTAAAACTAATAGATTCTAAAAGGAACATTTATGGCGTTTAATTTGAGGAAATCATGATGTGACTTTTCACAATAGACAAACTAAAGTAAAATAAAATACTTCCTGCCTGTGTATACATATGAAGAAGCGTATAGGAACATATTAGTGCAAAAAGAGTCTGAGCCTCCTTGGATACTCAGGTAGGTTTCTGTACAGATGAATTAAATTATAACGAAACGGTTAATTATTTACACAACAATAACAAGAATTCCAGCAATTCAGACTTGGCTGCTTCGGAGCAGTCGGACCATAGCCAAATGTGAGTTAAGACAACATCATCCAGTCATAGTTATTAACCATTTAACCCCATCTCATGCGAACAGTATCGCCCACCTCTTTGTAGATGAAGGAACATGGCCTTCATTCAACATAAAATGTGTGTGGTGGGGGGGGGGGGGGGAGATCAAACAACATCCGCAATCCGTTCACTGTCATTGTACACAAAGACGATACTGCTCCAGTAAACTAGGGTTCAAAGTGTTAATTAGGTTAAAAGGGGCTGAAGTTTAACCCATTACCCAACGCAGACGATATCAAAATTTATTATTTTAAATATCATTTTACCAAATTTTTCAAAAAATTTCATCAAAACCATATCATGTGACCCCTCGTTGGAACACACATGATATGGTTTTGTTGAAATATTTTGAAAAATAATATTTTTTTCAACTGCTGAATTTGCATATTACGCGAGTGGATGCGGGCGATTCGTTGGGTAAAGGGTTAAACAAGACTAACATTTTACTGTTGGAATTAACAAGGTTTTGCTGGGTTGTATTTGCATGCATGAGTACAGGTCTGGCTTCCGCGCAGCAGCCACAAGGGTAGCAGCAACAAAGCTGAAAGTGCATTTTCACCTTAGCTTGACATTGGAAGAAACACATACGGTCACTTACAAATATATATAGACACGCCTCCATAACAGCAGCCAGGAGCGTGTATATATTAAGCTTAGGCAGAAACCGCGACAACAACTTTTAAGCAGGCAACATACTATGATTAATCGAGAAGTTAATCACCAAAACAAGTTCTGGTTGCTGATACTACAAAACCACACGCCCACATCATCTTCTGGAAAGCTCCAACGGCTATCCCACAACTTGTTCCGACCTGTACAGTACGAGAGACTGTTGGGGTCTTCATCACTCTTTGTGAGGACTTTTTGAAAAGTTATTTTCGCAAATAGCCTGCTGTATTCAGTCTATTTACGGTGTCTAGTTTTTCTCTCAAAATTTGATCAATTTCTCACCAAATGACGTCGTGGCTGTTAATATAGGCAGCCAAGACTCAGTTTGGCGAAAAATCAAATGAAAGATTGATAATATTCACTGTATTTGTTGTCTATTCTTCCGAGTTTCATAAATTTTTCACCAAATGAAGCTATTGCTGCCATCTCAGTAGCCACGACCTGTTTTAGTGAAGAATTTATGGAACTGGCTGGAAGATTAGTTATATTTACTGTGTCTGTTAATTTTCTTCTCAGTTTCACAAAATATTCACCATTTTTTTTCCACAAGTATCCTGCTATATTCTGTTTTTTCACGCTGTCTGTTTTTTTATTCTTCAATATTTCAGGAATTATTCACCAAATGAAGTTGTGGCTGTTAATATAGCAGCCAAGATTTAATTTGGCGAAAAATCGATTTATTTATTTATTTATTTATTTATTTATTTATTTATTTATTTATTTATTTATTTATTTATTTATTTTCCTCCTCCGTACCGTTTTGTTTCTTTTCAGTAAATGAAGACATCATTAGTTTTTACATGAAGTATACACTTTGGCACAAAATCCACAATGCGAACAATTGGTAACAGAGAACTGAAGTTGGCAAATGGGTTGGTAATGGGGTTTGGGTTATAACTGGTAGGGTCGTGGATATAGCGGTAAGCCTTGACAAGGTTTCTACGAGAGACTGTTGAGATCATCATCATTTTTATGAGAATTGTGGGACCTGAAAAGTTTTTTTTCACAAATACCCTGCCATCATTTGTCCAGAATGTGTGTACTTTCTTGCCGTTTTTCATTTCAATGAGTTTTTTTTATCATCACCTGTCT
This sequence comes from Pictodentalium vernedei, assembly GCA_031216915.1. Classification (NCBI taxonomy): domain Eukaryota; kingdom Metazoa; phylum Mollusca; class Scaphopoda; order Dentaliida; family Dentaliidae; genus Pictodentalium; species Pictodentalium vernedei. Next base: position 161,887,460 of record CM062291.1, on the reverse strand, counting down.
GCAGGTAGTTAATGATTCTGTTATAAAAATCCACCTCCACTGTTTTTCAACTCTTTTTTCACCCTGTATATTTCATTTCATTATAGGTTGTGAAGCGAACAAGAACATTACGTCTCTTTTCAGAATTCTGTGAACTATGGGAGCTTGCAGCAAGGGGTTTCGTCCACTGTTTGCCTATTAGGCGGGACCTACCTATATTTCAGGTTTCAGTTTTATTTTAAGTTCAGACTCGCAAATGTCAACAATCATTTTGCCACTGTCCACATGGCTGGAATCGGCTGGGAAACGAATATTTCGAAAAACAAGGCAGTTTCTCCTGGAATTCTGTTCGGTCTTCTCAAGTTCTCTTTTACACACCTCAGTTTCCTGCCGCAGGGAGGTGGGGGGGGGGGGGGTACCTCTGTTCTCAGTGAGTTGTTTTCGGATTTCATAACTCCATATTCCACACGCAATGAAGTTACCACTGTGTCAATATCCTCTTTGATACTTGTATGCATTTTTCTGAGTTTTTTCGTGATAGAGCTGAGTGGACTTCATCTTTTAAAACAGCACGAATTTCAGTTTTTATTTGGCTGGAGATAATTTTAGTAATAAACGGTGAGAAGGCTGGAAGTAGCTGTGGTTGGGAATTATCGATGAAATATGAACCGGTAATAGTAAATTGAATTATTTCTGAGATGTTATATGTTTTACCAGCCTGAACTTCGGAAACAGGAGGTTTTGAGGAGGATTTTGAAGCCATCTGAGATAAGTCTCCACATGAATTCTTTCGACGTAAACTTCTGGGAGCCCCAGGTCAAACTTCTTCGGGTGTCTTGTGCTCCCCTGTTTGTATGTCATCGGACTGGGACCCTGCTTGAGACGACTTCGACGAATCTTGAATATCCGAATTTTTCAACATTTTTTCAAAATATCAAGTTTGCGTAAACAAGAAATAAAATGACTGTTTATGAAATAAAATTTGTACGTTTCGACCCTTTTATTTCTGGTAATATCGAAAAGATAAATCCCAGAGATGAAGCAGTTGTTGTCGCCTCATCATTTTCTCCTTTTGATTGATGCCCGAAAAATGTTTTTTTCATAGCCCCGTGGCAACCCGAGGTGTTAAAACAGAATAAATTCAAAAACTCATATTTCCCAAACACTTATTCAAACTGGAATAACATTATTGCTCTTACCTAAACAGTTAGCTGCCAAACACACGTGTTAATCTTGTTATTTTAATCCGCAAATGAAACTGTTCAGTTCAAGAATGTCCATTTCCTGATTCCCTGATCAAATCTTTTCAATGCCATGCACATATATGGTTTTTTTGGTTTCTTGGAAAACAATTGATCTGATTCCTGTATGAATAATTTGCATTTAACCCTCTCATGACTTCAGTGTGTTTTCCAAAGATTTTATTTTATGTTGAACCCTTTCAGATTTGTGCACTTATATGTTTTTACCGTATTCTCATCTCTTTTGACAACTTGAGCCAGGCGAGCATTTTAGGCTCACTTGAGCCTCTGTTTATTTTTTATTCCAGATGGAATGGTGGCCGATTCATAAAATGCAATTGTGAGAGCTTAAAATTAAATACTAGAGCCTCCATGTTGATTTCACTGATATTTTTTTTTTGTAGCAGTGATCATACAACACAAAATTAATATAGAACAACTAAAATGGAGATTAAAAATAATATGGAGTTTTCTAATTGGTTGAGTGCTAGAAGACAGAATCAGACATTTCACAAAAATGAGGGTACCAGTGCAAAAGCCAACATTTTCCTTATCCATTTTTCGTATTCAGTCAAACGTAAATAATAGTTTGTTTATACAAATTTGTTCTATTACAAATTATTGGAGAGTTCCTGTTGGCACTCTCCAATAATTTGTAATAAAACAATTTTTGATAACAAATTTTGACCACTAAAACTAATTTAGCTCTCAACCAGTTAAATAAATATTTATTTTGTACATACATATGAGAATCGTGTCGCATTTCGCGAAGAGAATAACAATACTGTATCAATGTATACGACATATTGCATCGCAAATCGCGATTTAATACCGCGAAAATCATACCCTATGATAGTTTTATACATTTTGAATTTTGCCTCCAAAATAAATATGACGAACGCGGGCCGAAAAAACGAATGCGTCGGTGTCTGAGAATCAAAAGATTAATTTTCTTTAGCCTTACTGTTGTCAAAACAACAGTCTTTTCGTTGGGCGCCATTTCATTCTTATAGTAATATTTATCTCTTTTTGGCATTCGACCTTACACACTTGACCTCGGAGAGGGTAATTTTTCTTACGAGGTTAATTTTTCTTACACTCTTTGGGCTATTACGTTGTTTCAATATTTTAGTATGTAATTAACAGGGTCAACATTTTACCTAACAAAATGGTGATATCTGGTCAGTGCTCTTCACCAAAAGCCCATTATTGTTTATTCTCAGTATTTATCCATCGCTTGCCTCCAATTCATAGCTTATGACTCTTCGTTTTCTGATGATGATTCCAAGTTTTCTTTTAGAGGCCAAAAATGATTTTTTTTAGTTAATTGAGGACTTTTTCGAAAGTATCTGTTAATCGTGTTAAGTGAAGGGTTAATTGTGATTTTCCAGAGTGAGGGTTATGGAATAGCTGAATGTGATGAGACGAATGGTTACGGACCCATTTCGAACATCTCGTGTTCTATTGGTTGTTATGACTGAACCATTGTGCTTCTAGTCTATGTTAATTAATCGGACTGTCTGAAAGTATTTCGATCAAAAGAAAACCACGATCAACACATTTTTTTTTATTTTGAAGAGTAAATTAAAAAAAAAAGAAAGAATCCAGCTATTCAAGTATCTCGGCATATTCCCATGTCGCCGCAGGGAATCGAACAGCTGATCATAGAATTTCGAGCTGAGAGATTTATCGCCAGGCTTCCTCACTGTAGTCCCCATTGTTTACTGTCGTAAACATTTTCTGTCTTCCTGGTAAAAGTATTTCTTAAAGGGACAATAAAGCACTAAGCTGAAAAAATATCGACTCTCAAATTTTGCTTGTATGTGAAAGAGGGTGCAAAAGCACCGTTTGCAAAGTGTAAGTCACCAGAAGTGACACGAAATTACTTGAAGCTGTAATTAAAAAAAATTTCATGCAGACGAATTTTCATTTCAAATGACACGCCATTGCGAAGAGATAAATGAAGATGCCCGAAAGGGATCGAAAGTAAACACAACCTCATTACTTAATTTCTGAATAAACGTGGAAATAATTTTTACCTTTACTGCTTTCCGAATGATTGACCACCACGAACAACTGTGCATTATTTTAGCAATGCTTGGATATCATTAGACTGTTCCAAAGATTTTGTATAAAGTGCACTGTTGCTTCTGATAAAACCCATAGCAAAGACACTGGCAAACCGAACTCAAGTTGCTTGAATGTATGCTCTAAAAGGAGAACACATGTAAACAAACTTCACCGTTGTCCTTCTAAAAAGCAAATTTCGACAAATATGGAAGATGGCATTGTAGTTTGCGCTGTGTTGAAATTTTCATGAGTGATTGGGTAACGAGATCGGGATGGAAAAATATGTCTGCCTTATTTGAAAACACCCAATAAATTCTCGACTTCGAGTTAATTTATTTAATCGAAACGAACGCTTTCATATGCATGATATATAAAACATAAAGGTACTCTTTTGCGGTTTTATCAAATGGTCATTTTTTTTTTCAAATTCGCGACTTTTTGTCAATTTAAAATAGCTACTGAGTCTGAAGAAAACCCACAAGTCACAAGGTTCCTGCACTTGGGTGAGTAGTTACTTCAAAGTGTTTCCAGGATATCAGCAGAATATTTTCCCGCGTTTTCAGTGACCTCAGATGACAAATTCAAGGATTTCTTGTTATTTTCCGTTAATCGTTTTATTGGACAGGGAGGACCGGTTCGGCAATATTCAATTCGCTATGTTGGAACGAGCTGAATATTCCCGACACGACTCTCCGTGATCACCTAACACCACATGTTTCATAGAAGGTTCCACACTTTCCAGGTTCTTGACCATTGATCTCCAAATTCAAGGACTCTCGAGGAATTGACCCTTTAAACACGCGATACACGTTTTCCGGTCCAAGAATTTGATACTTCATAATTTCATTAAGTAGGGTGGCTGCTAACTTAATGTATGCAGAAGAAGAATGAATGTTTTCAACGTGCAGCATCTATTTGTATTTATTAGGGTTTAATGACACTTTAAAAGCCAGGATAATATCATGTCTGTGACAGTTTTACGGATGGAGGAAGCCGGAGGACCCAGAGAGAACCACCGAGCAACGACGAACAGCTGTCAGCTCTCCAACATCGTAACTCTGAACACTACACCGCGGATCAGGTAGGGTTAGGTTGGTTGAAGACATGCGCACCATCGACGAGCAGTGCGCCTTAGTACACAGCGTCATCGTGCCCCCATGTAGGCAATCGGGGTTAAGTGCCTTGAACAAGGACATAATGCGGGAGCGCGAATCAGTCGCTGAAATGGTCACGCATCCAACGCGTGCATCATCTAGGCTGCATGTTGAAAATATGAATGACTCTACCCGCAAATAGTGAATATGGACTCTTCTAACTGCTGTCATTGAACTCCCTTGGAAGAAACCACCAGTGTGCAAAGGGTTGAAGTAGTCGCGAGAGCCCCGAGTCAAATAGCATGTTCAGTATTAAGTGGTAACTTTAAGTAAAGTAACTCCATAACCTACCAGCCCTATTCACAAACTTGAATTGTGGTTCAAATTTTAATTTTTCAATTTTTATCTCAAAAAACTAGCTTATGGCCATCACCCCTCCCCCATTGGAATAGCCTCGTACCAATGAGGGACTAAAATATTATTTTTGAGTCGAAAATGAAAAATTATACCCATTCAAGAATTGTTTCTGATAGTTTGGTCTTCTATCCACTTCATTGCGTGGAGTGTTAAATTAACCCTTTACCTAAAATGGATAGAAGACCAAACTATCTGTCGATGGCACTTTGGCGAAAAAAAATGTCTATGGGAATTTTCAGTGTTAAATTTTTACGCCAGAGTACATTTTGGCCAATTTTCATGCCAAATTCCAAATCCTATGGGACTTTTAAGTGTTAACAGTTGACGCCAGAGTACACACGATCCAAAATTTGGTCTGGCGAACCAATGTCTATGGAGATTTCAGTGTTAAATTTTTACCCCAGTGTCATCCCTTACTACTTGCAGCACCTTGGCACACACTGGATGTGCCAATATGTGCTTGTGTGCAGACCGGCACACAGGCACATGCGATGAAACGGGATTCAAGACGTAGATACTAGAGAGAGATTCCACAGAACGCAGGTCTGGTGGTTGATGGAATGTGCTTGTGGAAAGAGCACAATGTGTACACATCACATGCTGGATGTGCCAATATGTGCTCATGTGCTAATGCACACTGTTTGCACAACAAATGCAGCACATGCAACGAAAAAGGGATGCTGTATGGTGTGGGAAGGTCGTGTTTGTGGGGTGTTTTGCAGTGGTTGAGGTTTGAGAAGGTAGGAATTGGGCCCTAACAATATAGTGGACCATAGCCGTTATAGTATGGTCAATTTTAACTAATTCAAATCGTCAACTTGCTTATAAAACCTTGTACACAATTTTTAACAAAACTGTATACGAAGTTTTATAATCAGGCCAACGATATGCTTGTAAATTATAAAAGCTGCAGACACCAGCTGGAAAACATGCTTTAAAACATTTCTTGAATGTTGGACTTTCAAGAACATAATTTTTGAAAATTCATAAATGTTGATGGTGTGGGGTGGGGTAAGGTAGTGTTGGGTGAGGTGAGATTTAGGCTGAGCCGAGTGGGTTGTAGGGTTGGCGTGACTATATGCTAATTGAAAGCCAAGACAGTGTGGTCAATTATGTGTGGTAACGTCTTTCAAATTTTCGGCCTGTGTTTGAAGCATCGAAGGCGATTTTGCGAAATTTTGTGCACATGCTTTTATAAGCTGATCCATCAAACGCCTGTAGATTCTAAACGCCCCAGTCGTCAGATGGCAAACATGTCTTAATGTTTCTTAATTATTGGACTTTCAGAAAAACATAGTCTGGAACATTCCCTAATGGGGGAAGGGGGGGGGGGCGTGACCACATACTGGCTCATAGCCTACTAGGGCAGTTTAGAACTTTGGATTAAGTGTCTTGCCTAAGTTACAACACAGTTGACGCCGATGAGGTTTGTTTGTTTGAAATAATTTTGTTTTACAATTTATAAACCCCATCATCTTGTACCTCGGCTTGGCATCGGAAGGTATAAAACTTGGCATATTTTCATTTGTTTATGACTCTTTTAGACTCTTGCAACTTTTCGGTTTTTACTGTGTATATTGCTCGAGGTTTTTTTCTTTTTACCTCTTTCGAAAATTTTACAAGTTGGCAGAACTTTTCTCATATCTTAAGGAGTCGGCGCAAGACTTGTCGTGCTTCAAGAACACCAACATAAGAGCGAATGAATCGTGCATCGCCCGGAACAAAAAGGATATAAGCTTCGAACTGCAGCACCGGCCTACACGTTGAGTTGATGTTTTTGCCTGTCATAGCCACAGTGATGGGAAGATAAACGACAACCGACAAGCTATCCTGCCATCCACGTCTCCGAATTGGACTTTTATTTAATTTTCACAATATCATTGAGATATTGGTGCTCCTGACAGAGGAGGAATTTCCAAATACAGATACAGAGTCATTTTGAATAGCTGTTATTGTTATGTTATTGAGAATGTGCACAGCATTTAGTGCCATTTTTTCTTCTGCTTTCTTGTTTTTTTTTGTATGTCAGTTCCTCACCCTTAGGAGTCTCGGTGAACCATCTGCTATAGGTTGCTATCATTTGCTTAGAAAGTCTTTATAACGACTTACATAACCCTTTGAACTCCAGAGGTCGTTTTCCGGCCCGGGAACATGATACGTCATAATTTCATTAAGTAGGATGACTGCTGAGTAAATGTATGGGGTAGACCAATTAATAGTTTCAACGGGCAGCCCCAAGACTGCACGTTGAAACTATTAATTGGTCTACCCCCAAAGAATGGATATGGACTCTTCCAATTGTTGCCACTGAACTGACATGGAACACCATCAATGTTCAAAGGGTTAAGACATTATAACGAATTGGCTAACTCGTTATTTATTTATTTATTTATTTATTTATTTATTGGGGTTGAATGACACTTTCGACAGCCGGGGTCACCTCGTGTCGGACAGTTTACCGGTGGAGGAAGCCGGGGTATCCGAAGAGAACCACCAAGCCACGGCGAGCAACTGTCTGATTCCCCAACGTGCTGACTCCACCCAAGCAGGTTTAGCATTGGCTAAATTTTTATTGCGACTCAGAAAGTCGTTACGGAGACTTGGAAAGTCGTTATGAGTTCGTTAAGATGACTAACATAACTCTTTATAACCACTGTTAAAAAGTCGTTATAACGACTTAGCTAACTCGTTATTATACGACTGAGAATGTCATTATAATGCTATGTAACTCATTATAATAAGTTGCTAACTTGTTAAAACGACTTAGCTAACTCGTTATAACTATTTACGTAACTCATCACAACGACTTAGCTAACTCGTTATAAGGACTTAGAAAGTCACGATAACGACTTACGCAACTCGTCATTACGACTTATTTATTTATTTATTTTTTATTCATTTGGGGTTTAACGACACTTTAGACAGCCAGGGTCACCTCGTGTCGGACAGTTTTATGGGTGGAGGAAGCCGGAGTATCCGAAGAGAACCACCGAGCAACGGCGAGCAACTGTCAGACTCCCCAACGTACTGACTCCACACAAGCAGGTTTAGCATTGGCTAAATTTTTATTGCGACTCAGAAAGTCGTTACGGAGACTTGGAAAGTCGTTATGAGGTCGTTATGATGACTTACATAACTCTTTATAAGCACTGTTAAAAAGTCGTTATAACGACTTAGCTAACTCGTTATTACGACTGAGAAGGCCATTATAATGCTTATGTAACTCATTATAACAAGTTGCTAACTTGTAAAAACGACTTAGCTAACTCTTTATAACTATTTACGTAACTCATCACAACGACTTAGCTAACTCGTTTTTTACGACTTAGAAAGTCACGATAACGACTTACGCAACTCGTGATTACGACTTATTTATTTATTTATTTTTTATTCATTGGGGTTTAACGACACTTTAGACAGCCAGGGTCACCTCGTGTCGGACAGTTTTATGGGTGGAGGAAGCCGGAGTATCCGGCGAGAACCACCTAGCAACGACGAGCAACTGTTAGATTCCCCAACACCATTACCACTTGGTAATTCGTTATTACGATATGGTCACTCGTTATAGGCGACTTACGTAACTCGCCACAACGACGTAATAACTCGTAACAATGACAGCTAAGTTACATAAGCCGTTATAATCAGTTTCTAAGTCATTATAACGAGCGACGTAAGTAATGATAACGAGTTATCGAGTGAATATTAGGAGTTACATAAGTCATTATTACGACATTTTACGTCATTATAATGACTTTCTAAGTTGTTAACGAGTTTCCAAGTCGCTATAATGAGTTAGTAAGTTGTTATAACGAATGTCGTTATGAGTTACTTCGTCGTTACAGCGAATTCGGTGAGTCATTGTTATAAGCTGCCAAGTCGTTACGTAGGTTGTTATAACGAGTTAGGTAGGTCGAAGGGCACCGGAAGCATCCGAGGAAAAGGGGGCGTGGGTATCAAAACGGGCACTCGATTCTGGGTATTAGTTAACCCTTTATCTAACATGAAAAGCAGACGACACATGCAAACAAAATTCTTGAATAACTATTTTGTTTCTTGTTTTGTCTCAAAAACATAGGTTATGACCCCTCATTGGAACGAGCTCGACGAGCTCGTTCCAAAGAGGGGTCATAACCTATGTTTTTGAGACAAAAAATGAAAAACATAATGAAAATTAATTGGCGGTTTTTGAGAATAGCGCTGGCCGGTTTTGGCCGTGACGTTGGGTAAAGGGTTAAGACTGTGAGTTTATAGCATATCATAAATTATAATGTGACATTCAATAGTACTGACATTATATATATCGTCACTTGAGATCAACAAGGCGCCATTTGATATGCTAAAACATTGCTGATGACGCTTTGTTCCACGCAAGGGACGAAATATCAAGTTTTAGAACTTTCCCCGCCGACTGTATAGCTTTTTTGATGATTGTCGACCAACCTCCGTCATTATACCTGCCCCCCCACCCCCCATCGGCATTGACACACTTAAAAACAAATACTTAAGAATTTCTTTCTCAATTACATATCTTGGAACTTATAAGTGCACGGTCTTTGCTCGAGGCGTGTGCCTCCACTGAATTTACAACTGCACCCCAACCCCCTCTGACTGGCGGGCATCCATCTTTTGAAAATACTATTTGCACTCCCCCACCCTCTTGAGTGAGAATTTTCCAACCGCTGCTTGTGTATTTCCAACTTCAGAAGAATCACCCCCCCCCCCCACCCCCACCCCACCACCACCATGTGTTCGAAATATATGACCATGACCTTAGGGTTCTAGGATAGGAAATCGTCTCTCAGTGCAAAAAAGGCTCCATATGCAATACTTTAGCATTGGATATAGCGTCTTGATGCCCTCAAGAGGCGAAATATTGACTCCATATTGACTAAATGTTTGGTTGAAGCAGGGGCGGACTGGGCCAAGAAAAGTTACCGGGAAATGCACCAAGGGGCTACAGGCCCGGAGAAAATTTTGATTTTTAGTACTGAACGAACACGGCTTTCTTGCACCTGGGTGATCAATGCATGACAGTCCACATACAGGACATTTCGATGGCATTTTTGTATCATCTTCATCGATCATTCGGCAAAAATGGTTCTGCGGGTGGTGGTGGGGGAGGGGGGTCAGAAAGGGCATAGTTCAGCCCAATCGGAGAAAATTCTGATTTTTGAAAATGAAGGAACGCTGTTTCTTTCATATGAGCGATCAGTGACAGACTAGGCTGCTGACATATCGAAATGGCCTCTATGTGGACTGCCAAGAACATTTGGATAATATACCGGCAGATTGTGCAATCAGATCCATTCCACCCTTTTGGTCATTTTCACGAAATTTTACGCACCAACAGATGTTGATCTGCTTCAATTTTGGGGGACCCAATAGGGAGGCCCACCGGAAATCTTCGCGGCGGACCATACGGCCAGTCCGCCTCTGGGTTGAAGCGATCAAAACCACAAATAAAATGCCACAAATCAACCACCAGAGGGCATGGAATTTCTAACTGTTGGTGGTTTGAGGCTTAACGTTTTTAACTACTGACATCCTCCTCAACAACCACCCAACCTTCCTGTCGCCACGGCCCTGGGCAACAGTCATATCAAACGGATATTTATCAGATATAACATATTTCTGTGTAAAGTCGCCAAATGAGTTCTCAGACCTTTGTCAATTAGCACTACACTTAGTTTACGAATCGCCGGAAGTTTCTTTTAACAAAACAAAATACAACTAGAAAAACAGAATTTACTGCCACCAGTAAATTCAAGTCTGTGTGAAAAGGGTTAAAGTATCAGGAATAATTTATAAAGAAAGAGAATTCATGGAGGCTTATTTTAGGGAGTAAAATATTTTTGAACAAATCAGAAATGGGTTTTCGTTAGCAGTATTTACAGATATTCATAGAGGAATCAGAACATTTTTATAAGAAACCAGAAATGGCATATATGTGACCAGCATTCAAAGGGTTTGATACACGAATCAGAAATGGACATTTTTGGCTGTGCCCACTAATTTGAGTGATGAAATACATTCATAAACTTTAGAAATGCATTAAGGTGTAATAAAATGCATTTCCCAGTCTTTTTGAATAATGCCCCCATATTAAGATCTTCAGAGGGTTAAAATATTCCCTTTAAATACTCCACTTTAATCCTTTAAATGGGGGCGCAGTGGCTCAGTTGGCAGAGGTGCAGGCTGCAAGGCGTGAGGTCCTCACTCTCTCCTTGGGCAAGACACTTCACCCCATTGCCCACGTGGGTGCATGGTGGCGCTGTGTACTAAAGCGTACTGCACAACGATGGTGTACCCGAGTTCAACCAATGCTAACAACCCTGTTTGTGTGGAGTTAGTATGTGGGGGATCTGACAGTTGCTCGTTGTTGCCCGGTGGTTCTTCCTGGGTACTCCGACTTCCTCCACCTGAAAAACTGTCGTGGTTATGATTAGCCACTGTGCAGGAATATGTGACATTAAACACCAATAAACAAATAATACTTTAAAAAATGAGCTCAATCCAATAAAGGGTCATAAGCTGTTTTTGAAGCCAAAATGAAAAGGTAATTAAAACTGAATAGACGTTTCTGTGAATAATGTTGACCAGTTTTCGCCGTTATGTTGCTTACTTTGGAAGGCACACTGAAAGGGTGTCCCATTCCACATAGAATTAAATGTTAAGAAAATAAAGCGAAAAACATTAAGTTTCTCAGCTGAGAGTACCTGCTTTTGCACTCCGGAGGGATGGAACGGCACAAATCAGAGACATTCTCTTAATGGCACTTTGGCACCAAAAGTTTCTGCACTCTTGGTGAGACCAAGCCGAGCGCAGTTAAAGACTATAGAACTCCTCTAACAAATGAGTTTTAAACAGTCATATCATTAACACAGTTAACAGTACAGTCGACCACGTCAGCATTGCATTGTTACCGGCACCCTAACAGTTTGTGATAGGTTTCAACAATTATTCAGTGCAGTTTTATGGAAAGGGTTAACTTTATTCTGCCTGAAATAAAATATGTGCAATCCACATTGAAGTCTTGAGAGGGTTAAAAGCATTGAACTGAATAAGATAGGTCTCAACAAATTGTACAATTATTCAGTGCAATTTTATGGAAAGGGTTAACTTTATTCTGCCTGAAATAAAATATGTGCAATCCACATTGAAGTCTTGAGAGGGTTAAAAGCATTGAACTGAAAAATTTATAATTTATTTCCTTGCAAGACAAAGGGTTTCTCTCGGTGAGACCGAGCCGAGCGCAGTGAAAGACTACAGAACTCTTCTAACAAAATGAGTTTTAAACAGTCATAGCACTAACGCAGTTAACAGTACAGTCGACCACGTCAGTATTGATAGGTTTTAACAATTATTCAGTGCAGTTTTATGGAAAAGGTTAACTTTATTCTGCCTGAAATAAAATATGTGCAATCCACATTGAAGTCTTGAGAGGGTTAAAAGCATTGAACTGAATAAGATCGGTTTCAACAAATTTTTACAATTATTCAGTGCTGTTTTATGGAAAGGGTTAACTTTATTCTGCCTGAAATAAAATATGTGCAATCCACATTGAAGTCTTGAGAGGGTTAAAAGCATTGAACTGAATAAGATAGATTTCAACAATTATTCAGTGCAGTTTTATGGAAAGGGTTAACTTTATTCTGCCTGAAATAAAATATGTGCAATCCACATTGAAGTCTTGACAGGGTTAAAAGCATTGAACTGAATAATTTATAATTTATTTCCTTGCAAGACAAAGGGTTTCTCTCGGTGAGACCGAACCGAGCGCAGTGAAAGACTACAGAACTCCTCTAACAAAATGAGTTTAAAACAGTCATAGCACCAACACAGTTAACAGTACAGTCGACCATGTCAGTATTGATAGGTTTCAACAATTATTCAGTGCAATTTTATGGAAAGGGTTAACTTTACTCTGCCTGAAATAAAATATGTGCAATCCACATTGAAGTCTTGAGAGGGTTAAAAGCAGTGAACTGAATAAGATCGGTTTCAACAAATTTTTACAATTATTCAGTGCAGTTTTATGGAAAGGGTTAACTTTATTCTGCCTGAAATAAAATATGTGCAATCCACATTGAAGTCTTGAGAGGGTTAAAAGCATTGAACTGAATAAGATAGATTTCAACATTATTCAGTGCAGTTTTATGGAAAGGGTTAACTTTATTCTGCCTGAAATAAAATATGTGCAATCCACATAGAAGTCTGGAGAGGGTTAAAAGCAGTGAACTGAATAATTTACAATTTATTTCCTTGCAAGGCAAAGGGTTTCTCTCAACTTAGTTTCAGGAACTAACATCCCATTATGATGACAAGGTCAGATTTCATTTTGACAGCTTTCTCCACTGGTGTTTACAAAGTCTCCAGTGTGAACATAACATCGTATTGCTTGGGGAGAATTTACTGTATCAGGAAATTTGAGGCTGTAAAAACCCTGTGGCCTACTGGGCCATACTCAATGGCCCTAGCGACCTGAAAAACATAGGTGGCCGAGACGTTGTGAATGTCTACCAGTATGCCAAAAATCAGCGAGATAGGACAATTCGTTTTCGAGTTATCGTGAGGACAAGGAAGTGCATAGAAGACAGAAGACAGGAGAATAAGAAGAAGAAGACGAAGAAGAAGAAGAAAAAGATGAAGAAGAAAAAAAAGAAAAAGAAACCGTACAAAAACAATAGTCTGTGTGTTCACACAGACTAAATATCACAAACCGCTATATACACTAAAATGGACAGCCGAAAGTTTTGTTGAAGCGACAACTGGAATTAAAAGCAATGATATTCAGAATAAAATAAAACAATTCAACGTGGAATCTTTTAAGAATGACAATAAGGGAAGTGAGTGCGCAGTTGACAAACTAATATCTATTATAACGGCAGTAAATCACATGGCATCGAAACAAGTGAAATGTAATAATAACAAAATAACGAGAAGAAAACGGCAGTGTTTGATGATAAATGTAAGGTACTAAAGAAACAACTTGATAAGATAGCAATTGAAATACGAAACTTCCCATTTGATAGATCTCTTGCTGTTAAGTTTTTTAAAGCCAAGAAGGAATATAAAAGAGAATTAAAATTTAAACGAAAGAGATTTTATAAGGATTTCGAATAAAAAATAAACTCTTTAGACCTCAGACTCACGTGAGTACTGGAATATGATTAAAAACACGAGAGCCTGTAAAAAGTCGGATTACGATGACCTCGATCCTGACACATCGGTGGATTTTTTCAATAACTTATTCTACAATGACGGTCACAAAAACGAGGCACGTATATTAGGAAATGGCAAGGCATCAACAATAAAATATGGTATCAATGATAGTGAAATTACACCAGGCGAAGTTCTTTATGAATTAGAAGAGATGAAAAATAATAAGTCTTCGGGCAAAGATAGAATAAGAAACGAACTTCTTAAGGCATTTGTACCGTTGATAGTCGAGGAAGTAACACGAACTTTTAATATTGTATATAAATCATCACATTATCATAAGGTATGGAGTGAGTGAATCCTTAAGCCCATTCACAAAAAGGGGAATAGTCATGACCCAAATAACTAAGGGCTGTTGCACTGAGCAGCTCCTTTGGAAAACTTTTCAATAAAATACTCAATAAACGACTTATATGTTTCTTAGAAGAAAATGGGATACTAAGTGACAATCAATTTGGGTTTTCAAAAAATCGTAGTACCATTGATAGTGTTTTCATCGTGAAAACATTGGATAACAGATACAGGCTGCAGATTAAACACCTGTATGTGGTTTTTGTCGACTTTCGTAAAGCATTTCATTCGGTGAATCGATGTATGCTGTTCCAGAAACTAAAGAGAGAGGGGGTAGGTGGATCTATTTTGACAACAATTCAATCACTGTATGAAAATAGCTATTATGCTATACAAACAAGGGAGGGAATTGGACCCCCAACCGTATCAAAAATTGGTGTCAGACAAGGCTGTGTGATATTCCCTACTCTATTAATTTTTTTTATTGACGATATAACAGAAGAATTCTATTGTAAGTCTGCACCGGTATCTATTGATAATAAACTAATAAATCATCTTCGGTTTGTAAATGATTTGGTCATGGTAACTCAAACAAAAGAAGGTTTATAAAACTGCTTACATGCGCTACACACGTAATCGCAGAAAAATAAACTGGCTATATATACAGATAAAACTAAATGCATGGCTTTCCGCAAAGGATGTCCCAAAGCAACACCATCATTCACAATAGGCGGTACTGTTGTTGGTGTAGTCAATGAATATCCTCACTTGGGTATAAAGCACTCCGCGAATGGGTCGTTCAAGAAGGCCCAAATGGAAATGGCCAGTAAAGGCATGAAAGCATTATTTTCCTTGGTAAAATCTTTACGGGAACATTATATATCATCGATTGAAACGTGAATAAAATTATTTGATAAAACGAGATTTGGGATAACGCTAAGGCAGCAAATAGGTTATTTCTCCAACAAAAAAGAGCGATGCGAATAATTAGTAATAAAAAGTATAACTCCCATACAGATCAATTGTTTAAAAGTAATAATATACTTAAGCTTAGAGCTATTTATAAACTGCGTGTATTTCTTTTTATGTTTGACTAGAAAAATAAGAACCTTCCAAAATCATTTAAAAATTCCTATGAAGTCATCAACAATCCATCTGGCATGAGGACCAGACAGACCGGGCAAGTATATAGCAGTACTCCCCGAACGCACTTCGCAGATCAGCTCCCTAAACACATGTTCCCTACTATATGGAACGAACTTGACAATAACTTTCAGTGCACTGTTCCAAGATCTAAATTAAAAAAAAAACGCTCTTCAGAACTTTAATCAACTCATATTCGACTCTTGTTAATTGCAACAATTCAACCTGCCCTGACTGCTGGAATAATTAAAGACATAAACGGTAGAGCCGAGGATAACCATCAGTTTACTGATGCTTATCTTTTACTGGATCATCTGAATATCTGAATGACTCAAATCTAGAGCTTACAAGACCTGTTCACTTAAACTAAAAAAGAAAAGAAGAGAAACATTTCCATTCATATCTAATTCCCCTTTGAAAGCATTTAGGTACAAAAGGGAATGCGCATAAGTCATACAAGAGATTGTTATATTACATTTACGAATGGGTATAATACTGTACAATCCTCAGTCTAAAACAAATACTTCACCTGCACAAATACCTCGTTCAGTATGTTCGTTGTTTGAATTCATATTATTCTTTACCGACGGCCTAACTGGCCATGTTGCCTCCCAGCAATGTACCACATGTTAAAATTGTGCTTTGTGTATAATATTGTTTAAACCTAGGTACATTGTTGAATAAAGATTGATTGATTGATTGATAAACTAATCAAAACCATCGTGTTGTATGGTAGCGAAATATGGGCTTCGTCGATTAATGTAAATAGAATTGATAGTGTGCCATGTGAAACGGTACACCTTAAATTTTGTAAATATGCGTTAGGTGTAAATAAAAGGTCGTCGAATCATGCAGTGCGCGCGGAACTCGGTAGATATCCAGTTGTAATTGAATCACTGACTCGCGCTGTCAAATACACTTCAAAACTCCACGCAACCGATAAAGAATCGCTAACATTCAAGGTCGTGGCATTATGCAGTGATTTTACAATCCCGGAGAATCTGTCAAATAAATTCGATACACCAATGATAAGCGAAATTATGGATAACAATAGTACACATTCGTTTATGGTAGATAGCATCATCATTAAGCTAGAGAATAACTACATTTCCAATTTCATGGCAGACATATTTGATGACGATAGGCCAAGTGGAAAGAATAAACAAAGAATAAATAGAGAATTGAAATCTGATTTTGATTTTGATTTAGAATCATATTTGACAAATGTAAAGATATGGAATTGAGAAAACTCTTCTGTGAATTACGAATTAGCAGCCACTTATTTGAAATTGAGAAAGGGCGACACAAACAACCCAAAGTACCTCTTAATGAAAGGATTTGCAAAAATGTAATTCAGAAATTGAAACAGAAAAGCATTTCATCATGAGATGTCCAATATATACTGAATACAGAAAGCAATATTTCACGAAAATTGGGAAACTAAATCAAAACTTTACAAACATGAACGACAAAGAAAAATTCATTTGTATACTGAGTAACAAGAGAAGTGATACATACAACTTCATCTGCAACATGGTTAGATCATTTCTTCGAAAAAGAAATGGTTCGCCAAATAAGTGTTGATTATATACATATATAGAGTAATATATACTGAAATGTGTGGTTATCTTTATATTGTTTATTGTTATTATTTACTGGCATCAGCGCCCCCGAGTTCCAATGTGTTCTATGTGCCAGTAGGCACATAGAACACATTGGAACTCAAGAGACATCATGTGGACGTTATTGTCATTAAACTATCTAGCTATCTATGGTTAAACTTATATCTCCCCAAATTATGTTAAAATCCATTGCCCTATCAAGTGTTAAATTTGTTCGCCCTCCCCCACCATTATTTTTACAAGGTGTTTTACATGACATCACGGAGAGGTTTGTGTTAACTCGATGATGGTGTCGTCGTTCCACTTTTGTATCTCAGCCGAAGTTGGCGGTTGTGTGTTTTTTTGTACGCAATGTCACAACGTTTTTGATCAGAAACAATAAAGAAAATAATTTAAAAAAAACAAACAATTGCAGGTGGGCTGACTAAAAAAAAGTGATCGTTTCGTTGATATTTAAAATGTGTAACACACAATTAACATTTTTAACAAGGTCGACCTGAAATACACTCATCAGCCTTGACTGGCTGTAGCTGAGGAACTGAACTGACCTATCGCAAGCAATAATTTGCGATGAGTCGATGGCCCAGTGGTAACGCGTGGTTATTTACAAACAAGAAGATTGAGAGTTCGATCCCTAAAATGTCAAAATCAAATATTTTACCCGCAACATTTTTTATTTTCTCATTACGCCTCTATCAACACAATGGAAATTGTTATTATAAATTGAAAACACTGTGATACTCTAATCTTTGATATAACCCGAAGTATCATTGTTACAAACTGGACAAGAGACGTCTCTTATGCAATATGCAAAATAATAAATTAATGTTTTCCATCATTTTCTTTCATCTGACTCTTGGCCCAGTGGTAATTTGTTTGGTTCGAAAAAGCAATCTTGGGGTAACAGGATCAGTTCCCAGTGCCGACAATGCAAAATGATGGAACCGATACTTGAGATTCTGATAATTCCGAACAGTCTTCCGTCAGTACTTACAAATATAAACTGACAAACGTTTTCATTGAACAAAAACATTCTGGGAATTCCAATACAAAACACCAACAAAACCAGAATGTTGAGAAAAGGGGTTCTAGAAACTCCCACGCCTCCAAAAGTGTCAAAATAGCTTTGAAACACGAACATTTCCCACCCCACCTCTCTCAGTTATTGCCTATATCTACTGGTGTTCAAGAAATTCTCAGTATATCCAGGTATATCTGGTCGTTTAAATATGTTTTCTGGGGTTGGCAAAATCCACATTGGGACAGTCCATTTCAAAACAGGCATTCAAACTGCCTCGCTTTGAATTCAGAATAACCTTCAAATGTCTGAAATAACTTTCAAAAGACCTTCAAATGACCTTCAAATGACCAACAATTTTGTTGCAATTTGACAATTTGAACATTTCGTTTTAAAATGGACTCAACCGAGGGGTGTTTTCGATGTTCATTTTCTATGGACTCGCCCAATAGGGTGGTTTGAATAGTATTTTATACATCATATTGGGCGAGTCCATTTCCATGTCAACAACCCCCTATAACTGGAATTAACAAAAATCCGCATCGAAAACACCCCTCGGTTGAGTCCATTATAAAACGAAATGTTCGAATTGTCTTTTTGCAGGCAAATTTTTTATCATTTCAAGGTCATTTCAAGGTCCTTTGAAAGTTATTTCAGACATTTGAAGGTTATTCTGAATTCAAAACGAGGCTGTTTGAATACCTGTTTTGAAATGGACAAATCCAAACTGGGTCGTGTCAGTGTGAAACTTGTTAATCTTAAGAGTATTAAAATATTTTAAAAACTGAAAATGTTTTGGGAATTGGATAATGGGGGTGATCTGGGTAGATGAAAGAGAGACAGGGGCACGTTGGGTCTTTTTTCAGTCATGTATTGTTTCGGAAGCGTGAATTTAACTTTTACCATTTTTTTAAATTCTTTTTTGGTCTTTCAATTGTTTTAGACACATTTATTTATGGGTTAGAATATTTGAAACATCACGGAAGACAATTAATTACCAAACATACTTTTCATTCTAAAGTTAACAAATAGAATTTGATTCCCCAAGCGTGTGTTCTCTTTAGTGTTACTGACATCTCGATCGGGAACTGATCCTGGGTCCTCGGGGTTACAAGCCAAATGTTTTACCTTTAGACCAAGAGCCGTATTAACAGATTGTTCGAAAAATTATCTCTTCATCGCACTGGGGGTGACGCTTGTCCAGTTTGTGATGAGGATACTTTTTGATACACTTTTCCAAAATTCAAGTGAGCAACAGGCGTTTCTACTTAATAGTCAATTTATATCATGTTGGTACATTTGCAACAAGAATATAAAACATGTTGCTGATAAGAAAAAGAGTCGAGACTTTTCGGGGTTCGAACTCTCAAACTTTAAATCACAGATGTCTCACTTTTACCACTAAGCTATCAACCCATGCCAAACACGAAAGCGCAATTTATTGCTTCAGTCCAGGAAACATCCGGTCAAGGTTGAGAAACATACAGATGAACGCACAATAAAATCGTGTACTGCTGCTCGAACGTGAATGGTCAAATTACAAAGCAGAGCACTTGCAACATTTTTGCAACGAAACTTTTGTAGCCAGCATTTACATTTTTACCGATTAAAAAAGCACAGAGCTTTTTTCTCATCTGGAAAGCCTGATTTCTCCCGACTGAGATGGCTCCAGTTCCGAATCACTAATATCCCAACCACATCATCAATGTATCTCTTTGAGGAAGGCATGCCGTGGTGATGATGTTGGAATATTAGTCAGTCACGATTACAGTTAACAAACTCAAGACTTCTTGGAAATTTATTAGTGGATAAATAAAATATTCATGTTGTAGTCGTGATGCAACTTCTGTATTAACCCTTTACCTAACATGAAAGGCAGACGACACTTTCAAAAAAATTCTTCAATAACTAATTTTTTCATTTTTTTTTTTTTTGTCTCAAAAACATGGGTTATGACCCCTCGTTGGAACGAGCTCGACTGAAAATGAAAAAATAATGAAAATTAATTGGCGATTTTTGAGAATAGCGCTGGCCAGTTTTGGCGTTACGTTGGGTAAAGGGTTAACGCGCACTGTGCCGGTCCTCTAAATTGGTCAAGATGGACCATGGCCTATGCCAACGAAAGTACATTACGTGCAAGAAAGAATTGATATCTTTGAGAATCCAGATGAAAATGTCCCGTCTGGACAATAATTGGGGGAGGTGGCGGTGGGAGGGTCACACCCCTACAATTACCCAGGAACGTAGCCAAGATTCTATAATTTAGGGTGCCCTGGCCAATTTATTTTTTTAATTGTGGGGAGGGGGTGCATTTGGATGGATGTTGCGAGTGGTTCGAGTACATATCCAGTAATCATTTACAAGCACGTGTGCAGATAATTATGAGCCGTCTACGTTGATGTACCTTGTCTCCAAACGAATCTTCATGTGAAAGTTGCGCGATCGTACCCGCGTTTCTTCATTTTCGACATTCTACAAAGTGGAGACGTATCTCCCCCCCCCCCCACCCCCACCCCATAAGCCACAAGATACCACTAGCGTTCAAAGGGTTAACTGACCAGAAATGACTCCCAAACCTACAGAAGACCTGTCATCTTGGCTGGTGCTCGGTTATCATGCGAAGCCCGTAATGCTATAACGTCCCAAACAGTGTGTTCATTTCAAGGGGAGTTTGTTGATTACCGTAAACCACTCAACAACATTGCCTACATTAGTACTACTAAATCTTCCGTCCTTGATGGTCTTCTATTTGTATAGGTAGCATGTAGTTAGTACTTTAGTGCCTTGAAATAGTGTGTTCCAATCGACGGGGGTATTTTTGTGGGCTCGTATTCTTTCAAAGGTCTCGTTTTTTATTCGCTAACCTGGTCTCCTTCTGGCTTTTCTCGACACTAGCATTCTATCAAGGCCTAGCTTCACCTAACAATCTTTGACCCTCTCACAACTTCTTCCTTCGGTCAAGGCTCAGTAGGTATAGCCAGATTGCTCGTGCTCATCCCACCTAAGTCTATTACCTGTCAGGTACCTGGCTCTTTATAATCAGGTAAGGAGGAACGAGAGGAATGCCGAAAATGATCCTCTAACAGTAATAACTCTCCTCCGAAAAATATTCCCAAATTGTACGCCACCATTTTATAAGTATCCTCAAATACCCAGATGAGTCGTACGGAGAATAATTCATTCGCAGGAAAGGCGAAGAAGGGTTGGGTGGGGTCAAGGGTCTACAGTCCCCGTCATGGACGATACAACACCATTTCCTCCCACACCCCGTCGAGGAAGTCGGCCAATTTCGTCGGGGAGATAAAATTGTATTGTACAAACACCATAAAGATAGAGATAATACTATCGAAGACTCGACAACTTGTGCACAATAGGAATGACCAGATTGGCATATAATCATAGCGGCACAGGTAGTGTTAATTAAATTGCGAGAGTTCTATTTTAGTCCGATACCAGAAACTTTCTACACAATCACTGGTTGACACGCATCTGTCTCTGTTGTGAGTTATATCGTGCTTATTAAATTCGTGGCTTGTGGAACAAGGCAATCAAAAACAGGTGTCATGGCGCATCGCCATGACATCTTTTTTGATATCCTAGTTCCACTAGCCACATTTTTTTTCGTTTTGACTCTCTCAAAGCCTCTAGAGTCACGGATATTCTGATTTAGCCTATTTCGAAACTGCCATCT
Organism: Pictodentalium vernedei; assembly: GCA_031216915.1. Classification (NCBI taxonomy): domain Eukaryota; kingdom Metazoa; phylum Mollusca; class Scaphopoda; order Dentaliida; family Dentaliidae; genus Pictodentalium; species Pictodentalium vernedei. The sequence continues at coordinate 161,865,675 of CM062291.1, read as the reverse complement.
TGGATTTTAATCTATGCAAGATCACAGGTTGTAAATTTTTTAAGAAAGCGCGTTGTAAGCAATTAGAGAAGAGGGCGAGTGAAGCGCTTCGGACCCCATAACGTTTACTTGTGCGAATTCCAAAAAAACATTTAGCGAGTGTAATCGTGTATAACATCTATAGGTATAGACAGACTATGATAAGTGGGATTCCTTGTCGATTCCGTAAAGTGGAATTCCGTGATTGAGGAATTTCTTCGTGGCCCTCGTACCACAAAAATGGTGTGCCGAAGGCCAGTCGTTTGTTATTTAGGGTTACTAGAAGTGGGGTGCCACGAGACGTGGCCGTTAGATACCTAGATGAGGGTGAGAGGGTTATACATCACTGAGGGATTTCCTGATGGCCTCATACGATAAAAAAAGGCGTACCGAAGGTCAGTCGTTCGTTATTTAGGGTTGCTGGAACTTGGGTTCCTCGGGACATTGTGGTAAAGTAAAATGATCCCGTAAATCGGGCTAGATTATTATTATTATTATTTATTAAGATTTAACGACACATTAACAGCCAAGGTCATATCGTGTCGGTGACAGTTTTACGGGTGGAGGAAGCCGGAGTACCCGAGGAGAACCACCTAGCAACGACGAGCAGCTGTCAGCTCTCCAACATCGTAAATCTGAACTCGGCACAGGCAGGGTTAGATTGGTTGAAGACATGCGCACCTTCGACGTGCAGTACGCCTTAGTACACAGCGTCATCGGGCCCTCATGTAGGCAATCGGGGTTAAGTGGCTTTCCCAAGGACAAAACGCGGGAGCGAGAATCAGTCGCTGCCCTGCTTGAGTTAAAAACATATTACCTGCAAAAATGGACATCATTAATCTCTAACACATTCAGTTTCCTAGCTTTTTCGAAAGCAATACGCTTGAAGCTGTGAGATGAAGAATAGAAAACCCAAATGTTTCAGCTAAGGGACTATTAGCTTGAACTTCGGTTCCCAAGAGCACTATTTTTTGGTTGTTGTGAAGTTGAGTTGCCACTGAACCTCAGACTCAGTACCATCTGAAATAAGTTGTTTAATAACACAGTGAAACTTTCTCTTTCATTTTCTTTTCATAATTCCAAGTCTTTGACATCATTTCTTGATGAGCTTTCAGGAAATGATGAAGAGTGTTGGAATTATCAACAGAAAGAAAATGAGATGATTTTTTTATTTGGATGCAATATTGTGATAACAAAATTGCTCTCTTTTTAGATTTGATCACAACCTGGTAGAGACTCACCAACAGCACTGTGTCTAGATGTTGCATGTATAAAACCTAACAAAACCTCCCCCCCCCCCCCCCCCACCACAAAAAAAAAAATCCTGCCAATTAGCCCTTTACCTAACATAAAAAGTAGATGACACTTGCAAAGAAAATTCTTGAATAACAATTTGTTTTCATTTTTTGTCTCAAAAACATAGGTTATAACCCCTCATCGACGAGCTCGTTCCAAAGAGGGGTCATAACCTATGTTTTTAAGACAAAAAATGAAAATATAATGAAAATTAATCATTTTTTGCCAGTAGCGATTTTTGAGAATAGCGCTGGCCGTTTGTGGCCGTTAAAATAAAGGGCTAAAGACCAAATCAATGTAAATAAATTTAACTAGTATTTCAAATTCAATATCTCGTCTTTCAATAAGTGAGATTCTAGTAATAATAATAATAACTCTTTGGCCAGCCGCTGATTTGTCGCGGTCCTCATAAGAGAAGGCCATCATTCCCCCTGCACCCCACCCCCTCTTCCCCTCCTCTCCTCCCAGCATTCAGATATAAACTGCTTAATAGTGTCCCTCACTTCCTCTTTTTCAATTTCTTCAATAAGCATTCCTACCCTCTCCCTCGTGTCCCCCTTCAGCCATCTATCCTTTGTTTCTTCACCCCACTTCTGCATTATTCTTCCAGTAAATTTTATTCTATGAGGTATATACTGTGGGCATTCCAAGAGAAAATGTTCCAGGGTCTCCACTACTCCAGAGTGGCACATTTGGCATCCCTTTTCCCCATCTCTCCCAATTTTTCCCCGAAGCTCCATTGATCTTGATCTCAGTTTGAACAGCAGTGACCCTCCAAAGGTGCCATCTAGGTACTTCTCAAAAGCTGGCTTTTCTTTATATTGTAACCCCTGCAGTGATCTTTTCACGCTAACCCCTGCTCGCCAGTTTCGATTGCAATCTTCCATGACTCTCTCTTTGACAAACCTTTTGCCTTCTTTCATTCCTACTTCTATGTTTGTGACCTCTATAGAGTAATTGTCCATTAGTTCCCTCACATGTTTTGACCACCCCGTTTCTATATTAGAATTCCAAATGGTATCGAGCATCAATTTGCACCACCGGTTGTCAGGCAGGTTTCTCAAGTAGTTAAAGTAACACAGTTTTCCCAAATCTACCCTGTCCTTGATTTTCATCCACCCAAGCTCCCCCCTTACTGCCTCCAAAGCTGCAGCATTACTCGACCCTGTTATCCATCTGCCGGCATCATTCTGAGTACTTTCCAACTTCTTAATAACGGTTTGGTTTAATGGAATCACGTCCGTGCCATACGTTATACTTGGTAAACCCACCCTCTCCCACAGTGTTTTCCCCACAAAGACCTTGTTGAAACTATTTTTCCCTAAAAGTTTTAGTTGGTTCAGAATTCTTTTCCCCTTCAGAATCAGTTTGGCTGAGTAATTTCTGTACACCCCTCTTCCCGTTATATTCATGCTTACCCCTAGATACTCATACTCTCCCGTTTCTCCTACAGTGATTTGTTTGCTTTCCCCTTCGGGGATTGAGAACTCCCCCACTCTCCATCTCTTCGTCATATCTACCTTGCGTCCAACGGGTATTACCTTGCTTTTATTTTCATTTAGTTCGAGCCGCCAAGTGTTCCCATATCTACCAACAATTTCCAGCAGTTTCTCTAGCCCCTGTTCAGTTCTAGACATTAACACCATGTCGTCCGCAAAGAATAAGCCTGGTATCTTTATGTCTCCAACATTTACCCCCTCCGCACTCTGAATTAGTTCGTCCCCTAAATCTTTAACATACAATGCAAACAAAATCGGTGAAAAGATACACCCCTGCTTGAGGCCTATATCCATAGGGACTCGTTTTGTAGTGATACTTCCTAGACTAATAATAATAACTCTTTGGCCAGCCGCTGATTCGTCGCGGTCCTCATAAGAGAAGGCCATCATTCCCCCTGCACCCCACCCCCTCTTCCCCTCCTCTCCTCCCAGCATTCAGATATAAACTGCTTAATAGTGTCCCTCACTTCCTCTTTTTCAATTTCTTCAATAAGCATTCCTACCCTCTCCCTCGTGTCCACCTTCAGCCATCTATCCTTTGTTTCTTCACCCCACTTCTGCATTATTCTTCCAGTAAATTTTATTCTATGAGGTATATACTGTGGGCATTCCAAGAGAAAATGTTCCAGGGTCTCCACTACTCCAGAGTGGCACATTTGGCATCCCTTTTCCCCATCTCTCCCAATTTTTCCCCGAAGCTCCAGTGATCTTGATCTCAGTTTGAACAGCAGTGACCCTCCAAAGGTGCCATCTAGGTACTTCTCAAAAGCTGGCTTTTCTTTATATTGTAACCCCTGCAGTGATCTTTTCACGCTAACCCCTGCTCGCCAGTTTCGATTGCAGTCTTCCATGACTCTCTCTTTGACAAACCTTTTGCCTTCTTTCATTCCTACTTCTATGTTTGTGACCTCTATAGAGTAATTGTCCATTAGTTCCCTCACATGTTTTGACCACCCCGTTTCTATATTAGAATTCCAAATGGTATCGAGCATCAATTTACACCACCGGTTGTCAGGCAGGTTTCTCAAGTAGTTAAAGTAACACAGTTTTCCCAAATCTACCCTGTCCTTGATTTTCATCCACCCAAGCTCCCCCCTTACTGCTTCCAAAGCTGCAGCATTACTCGACCCTGTTATCCATCTGCCGGCATCATTCTGAGTACTTTCCAACTTCTTAAGTTGGCTTTGCACATCTGTATACAGTGCTTTCATGATTCCCACAAAGTCACCCCCCAGTCCGATGCCCTCGAGCTTTCGCCACATACCTTCCCTCCACACTCGGTCGTACGCTTTTTTCACATCTAGAAATGCCAGAAACATCTTTTTCTTTTCAGCCTTTGTTGATTCTATCAGTTGGGTGAGTGCAAATAGGTGATCAGTGACTCTTCGTCCTTTCCTGAAACCATTTTGAATTTCTCCTAAAAAACCTTTCTCTTCAATAACTTCCTCTAGTCTACCGTATATGACCTTACAGAATACTTTTCCGATGTTACTACTAACTGATATCCCCCTATAGTTATCTAGAACTTCCTTATCCCCCTTTTTGTGTATGAACGACACCTTACTTTCCCTCCACTCTCTGGGGACCACTTGCTTTCGCAGAGCCAGGTTGAAAAGGTTTGTCAGGACTTCAATAAGTGCCTCCCCTCCATTTTTGAGGAATTCGTTCGGAATTTCATCAGTCCCTCCCGCTTTACCATTTTTTAATTTCGAGACCACGTTCCGCACTTCTTCTGCCGTTATTTCGCTACAAACACGATTGGATAGGTTCTCCTCCACCAGTGTATTTCTTTTTGGTGGGGACCCACTGCCCCATCGCCTATCGTTTATCTTTTCCCAGTGCTTGACTAACTCTGAAGCGATACGGCCTTTATCTTCTGTACTTTCCCCATCCACTTTGATACTCTGTACACTACTTTTCCCCCGTTTATTTACCCAGTTCCAAAATACGTTTGAGCTCGAACCCCCCGTTTTCTTTATTGTTCTGGCAAGACTGCAGTTGCGCTCCTTCCTATTATTATTTTTTATCTCATTCACCTTTTTCCGTGCCAGTTCATATTCTCCTTTCATTAGTCTCGTGTCATTGTTATCCACCCCTTTAAGCTTCCTACTTCTTCTGTAAGCAGCGCATTTTACCTTCCTTTCTTTTATAGCCTTTTTCAGTCCCTCGTTAACCCTGTATCCAAGCTCTCTCGTTGGGACCCTCACCCTTCCTATACACTCCTTCCCTGCCTCTGTTAGGCTATTTACTATGTCATCTGAAATACTCTGGACATTTGCATCCCTAGGTATACAATCAAGATTTGGTTCTAGTTTTTCCCGAAACTGCTTCCAGTCGGCTCCTTGTTTTAGTCCCCAAACTTCCTTGAAGGTATTTCTGTCTCTATTCGTCTTTTTGGCCATAATCTTAACTGTTATCAGGTTGTGATCACTACCCAAGTCATTTTTTCCCTCGTCATCTATTTCTACATCTATAACCTCCCTCCATACGCCAATGTCAGTGAGTATATAATCAATTATTGTTTTCTTATCGTTCCTCTCCCAGGTCCATTTACCCTTACATTTCGCATCCCTGTTCAGGATCTTTAAACCAAGCTCTTTTGATAGGTCCAACATCTTCCTCCCATTCGTGTTAATTTTCCTATCACCTCCCTGTATGCCCTCCTCCTTATCCCCGATGTGCCCATTGAAGTCCCCCATTAGGACAATACTGAACCCTCTGCTACCAAGCTCTGTGATATTCGATCTAAGAGTTGTATATATTGAATCATTCCACTCGGGCTTACTTCCCTCCACTGCTAAGTATACAACACCAACGGCAACACTCCTGCTTCCTAACTTGATTTTTGCCCATACTATTTCGTTGGATACTGGAATCTGAGTCCTTGCTTCTGTGAGATCTGTAATCAATGAGGGCTGTAATTCCTCTTTAGCGTAGATGCCAACACCCCCACCCCGTTTCTGACCCTCAGTTCGCCCAGCTCCTATCCACACGCAACCCTTTATCTGATCAACCCGCTCATCCCGTCGTATCCACGTCTCACTTAGACCCATTATATCGAAGTCTCCTTCGTCCATCATTGTTGATATTTCGCTTACTTTCTTGTGCAGACCCTGGATGTTGCAGTACCCAAACTTAATGAATCTTTGTTTTTTTGTCATCACTGGCACATTATTATAACCCTGGTATGTCCCTGTATTGTGCATGTTTGTTGTTCTTCCTATGTTCCCAGCATTTGTGCCCCTCTGGGTTATCGGCTGTGGTCCCCTACCCCCCTTTTCTCCAAAAAAGGCCCAGCCACCTGTAGAATTTTTTGGCCCAGCAGGTCTGTACCCATCCTACTTAAATGCAATCCGTCTCGCCCATACAACTCTCCTTGTCCCCAGAATGAATCCCAGTGGTCAATGAAATGTACTCCCAAGTCTTTGCAGATTCTAGTGTGTTGGTGATATAGTACAGGTCAAAATACATGTAAGTTGTTGCATAACCACTATAAACTAAGTACACTACTTTTAAAACATCGATAACACATTAGTTTTAGAATTTCTATCAATGAGTGGTTTTCCTGCAACTTATTTCGACATGTACTTTAAAAGTGGACAGAGAATGTTGGCCAGATTATGACCCAGTCGTGAGTCGATCGAAGTTCGTAATCGGCTTTTGAAATCGCAGTACTGTACACGATAACTTTATTGTGAAGTCCTCGCCTCCGAAAAAAATGTATTTAAACCTGCGATATCCCATCGTTTAACATTTGCCTAACATGAAAAGCAGACGACACTTGCAAACAAAATTCTTGAATAACTAATTTTTTTCATTTTTTGTCTCAAAAAGATAGGTTATGACCCCTCGATGAGCTCGTTCCAAAGAGGGATCATAACCTATGTTTTTGAGACAAAAAAATGAAAATTAATTGGCGAATTTTGAGAATAGCGCCGGCCGGTTTTGACTGTTACATTGGGTAAAGGGTTAAAATCGTCTAGGGTTGACCCTTCAGTTAATTTGAATGATGACATCGATTCTACGAATTTAAACTTGATATTTCACAAAACTGGTTGGCTTGGCTGATACAGAACTCAACGTAACGAACACGGAAATCGCTTTGTTTACAACCCGCGACCTGTCACCTTGCAGAGATTAAAATTCAAGATGACAATGTCAAAATAGGCTTATTAAAACAAATATTTCTCACCCTTGGCCGAACTATGGTCTACTCGCCCTGTTTGGGGACTCTCCAGTGACCCCCCCCCCCCCTCCCCCTGTCAGGAACATAGCTCCCGCCTCGGGGAAATCCTGGCCCCCACCCCTGCCCATTTGAGCATTTGTTCTAATTGTGTTATAATGACACCTGTAAGACCCTCGTTGATGACAGAGTCATCTACGAGGGTCGTATAGCGAGTCTTCACTGTAATGCCATACAAAGTACAGAGTATGGCATTACAGTGGGTTGTCAGGCCTTCAACCCCCCCCCCCCCCCCCCTCCCCTCTTCCCAGTGTTTATATAAAATTTACAAACTTTCTCGGTGTTTATATATAGTTTGGAAATCCAGGATAAAATGCCAATGGACAACAAAATGCCCATCGATTTTCAAAATGAAATACAAATAACAGTAACATAAAGTGAAATAAAATTTTATTTTCCAATGGTAATATCACTTATTTTTCACAATTTGTCAACCTTTTCACAACATTTCACCAACTTTTTCAACATTTAAAACAACATTACACAACATTTTTACACCCATCACTATTTATTATGTGTTTCCCCAACATGATTGTCTATATAATAATAACACTTTGGCCAGCCGCTGATTTGTCGCGGTTCTCGGACGAGAAGGCCATGGTTACCGCTGTACTCCCAACTGCCTCCCTATTCCCACGCTTCTCCTCTCCTCCCAACACTCGGAGACGAGCTGCTTGATGATATCCCTTGTCCCATTCTTCCCAATCTCTCCGATTAGCATATTAACCCTCCCCTTTGAGTCTCCCCCTAACCACATGTCCTTCATTCTCCCATCCCACTTCCCCATTATACTCCCAGTGAATCTCATTCTTTTAGGCTGATACTTTGGGCATTCTAGAAGAAAGTGTTCCAGGGTCTCCACCATGTCCAAATTACACATCTGGCACTCCTTTCACCGTCTTTCCCAATTTTTCCCCTCAGCTCCAGGGATCGCGACCTCAGCTTGAACAACAGTGACCCCCCCCCCCCCCCCCAAAGGTGCCATCAAGGTACTCTTCAAAACCTGGCTTCTCTTTATCACGCAGGCCACCCAAAGACCTCTTTGATTTGACCCCCTCTCGCCAATTACGGTTACAATCCTCCATGACCCTTTCTCTGACGATTTTTTTTACCCTGGTTTGCCCCAACGTCCAGGTCCGAGATCTCCAATGAGTAGTTCTCTACTAGCTCCCTCACTTGGACCATCCACCCCGTTTTGATATTTGAGTTGAAAATTCTCAGGAACATTGCTTTACACCATCGGCTGTCGGGGAGATTTACCAAATAATTAAGATAACCGAGCTTCAACAGGTCTATCCTGTCCTTGATCCTCATCCACCCAAGCTCACCCCTGATTGCTTCTAGCGCTGCGGCATTACTCGACCCCGTTATCCATCGGCCTGCATCGTTCTGCAGGATTTCCAAGCTCTTTACGGCTGTCTGGTTTAGGGGTACCACTTCCGTACCGTATGTTATACTTGGCAGCCCCACCATTTCCCAAATGGTTTCCCCCACGAAAACCTTATTGAAACTGTTTCTCCCTATAAGTTTCATTTGGTTAAGGATTCGCTTCCCCTTCAGAATCAATTTATTTGTGTGGTTCCGGTGGATGCCTCTTCCTGTAATGTTTATATTTACCCCCAAATACTCGTAATCACCTGTCTCTCCCACACTGAGAAGTTTGCTGCTCCCTTCCGGAATGCAGAACTCACCCACTCTCCCCCTTCGAGTGGGGTCCACTTTGCGGCCCACAGGTATAATTTTGCTCTTGCTTTCATTAAGTTCGAGTCTCCATTTGCTCCCATATTTCCCAACAATTCCCAGCATTTTCGTTAGCCCCTCTTCGCTTTCTGACACTAGAACCATATCGTCTGCAAAAAATAGCCCTGGGATCTTCAAGTCCCCAACTGCTACCCCCTCCTCGCTACGCAGGAGTTCATCTCCTAAACCTTTGATGTACAATGCAAACAGGATCGGCGAAAGGATACACCCCTGTCTGATCACATTTATAATTATATGATGGTTCAGTAAAATCGTCGAGAAAACAATTGCTGGAGATGAAAAGGTGTCGTCTACTTTCGCCTACAGTGCACTTTCGCCTACAAAAATTATCAGGTAAAAGTGTAGGCGAAAGTGCACTAATTAAGGTATGGATATTACCAGATAATTACCTGCTCTACCTACAATAAATGGACTGACCGACCATTTTCTAATGTTGAATGAATGAAAGGTTTTAGCGCGCCGAAGGCGCGCAGGGACGATGTGGGATTTACAAATCCCTTGCGACCCGGTTAACCTTATTTTTTTTTTCCTTGGATCACACAGGCCTAGCTTTCCTATTGACCAAAATGGAGTCTGAGGGGGTTATGCACGCGGTTAGAATACCCGGCAGTTTAAGCTGGAGTGTTAGATGGTCAATACTCAATCCCCCAACGCCTTTAAAACTATTAGAGAGCGAGCTCTGTTCGGTTCCAGTTCGGCGATGGTAGAGGTTTGAGTAATAATAATAATAACACTTTGGCCAGCCGCTGATTTGTCGCGGTTCTCGAACGAGAAGGCCTTGGTTACCCCTGAACTCCCAACTGCCTCCCTGTTCCCACGCTTCTCCTCTCCTCCCAACATTCGGAGACGAACTGCTTGATGACATCCCTTACCCCATTCTTCCCAATCTCTCCGATTAGCACATTAACTCTCTCCTTTGAGTCTCCCCCTAACCACATGTCCTTCATTCTCCCATCCCACTTCCCCATTATACTCCCAGTGAATCTCATTCTTTTAGACTGATACTTTGGGCATTCTAGAAGGAAGTGTTCCAGGGTCTCCACCATGCCCAAGTTACACATCTGGCACTCCCTTTCACCGTCTTTCCCAATTTTTCCCCTCAGCTCTAGGGATCGCGACCGCAGCTTGAACAGCAGTGACCCCCCAAAGGTGCCATCAAGGTACTCTTCAAAACCTGGCCTCTCTTTATCACGCAGGCCACCCAAAGACCTCTTTGATTTGACCCCCTCTCGCCAATTACGGTTACAATCCTCCAAGACCCTTTCTCTGACGATTTTTTTACCCTGGTTTGCCCCAACGTCCAGGTCCGAGATCTCCAATGAGTAGTTCTCTACTAGCTCCCTCACTTGGATCATCCACCCCGTTTTGATATTTGAGTTGAAGATTTGCAGGAACATTACTTTACACCATCGGCTCTCGGGGAGATTCACCAAATAATTAAGATAACCGAGTTTCAACAGGTCTATCCTGTCCTTGATCCTCATCCACCCAAGCTCACCCCTGATTGCTTCTAGCGCTGCGGCATTGCTCGACCCCGTTATCCATCGGCCTGCATCGTTCTGTAAGATTTCCAAGCTCTTTATGGCCGTCTGGTTTAGAGGTACCACTTCCGTACCGTATGTTATACTTGGCAGCCCCACCATTTCCCAAATGGTTTTCCCCACGAAAACCTTATTGAAACTGTTTCTCCCTATAAGTTTCATTTGGTTAAGGATTCGCTTCCCCTTCAGAATCAATTTGTTTGTGTGGTTTCGGTAGATGCCTCTTCCTGTAATGTTTATATTTACCCCCAAATACTCGTAATCACCTGTCTCTCCTACATTGAGAAGTTTGCTGCTCCCTTCCGGAATGCAGAACTCACCCACTCTCCACCTTCGAGTGGGGTCCACTTGGCGGCCCACAGGTATAACTTTGCTCTTGCTTTCATTAAGTTCGAGTCTCCATTTGCTCCCATATTTCCCAACAATTCCCAGCATTTTCGTTAGCCCCTCTTCGCTTTCTGACACTAGAACCATATCGTCTGCAAAAAATAGCCCTGGGATCTTCAAGTTCCCAACTGCTACCCCCTCGTCGCTACGCAGGAGTTCATCTCCTAAACCTTTGATGTACAATGCAAACAGGATTGGCGAAAGGATACACCCCTGTTTTAGGCCTATCTCCATAGGCACACGTTTTGTTGTAATGTTTCCCAGACTAAGTTCACTCTGTACATCTTTATATAATGCTTTCATAATTCCAACAAACTCGCCTCCTAAGCCCAGAGCCTCCAGCTTGCGCCACATACCCTCCCTCCATACTCTATCGTATGCCTTTTTGACATCCAAAAAGGCCATAAACATCTTTTTCTTTTTTGCTTTCGCGGATTCTATCATTTGGGATAGCGTGAAAAGATGGTCGGTTACTCTCCTTCCCTTCCTGAAGCCATTCTGGATTTCTCCCAAAAAACCCTTCTCCTCAATTACCTCCTCTAGTCTCCCATAAAGGACTTTACAGAAAACCTTTCCAATGTTGCTACTGACAGAGATCCCTCGATAGTTATCCAAAACGTCTTTTTCCCCCTTTTTGTGAATAAACGTCACTTTGCTTTCCCTCCACTCCTTTGGGACCTCTTGTTTTTCTATGGCTAAATTGAATAGGGCAGTCAGGCTTTCCAAGAGTTCCTCTCCCCCTTTTTTGATAAACTCGTTAGGAATTTCGTCCACCCCTCCCGCTTTTCCATTCCTCAATTTTGAGATCACCCTTCGCACCTCCTCGGTTTTGATTTCGCTGCACACGAAGTCCGAGAGATTTTCCTCGACCTGGTTCGGACACTCCGGTGGGTTCCCCATGCCCCATCGCTTATCGTTTACCTTTTCCCAGTGCTTGACTAGTTCTAATGCGATTTGATCTCGCTCTTCTGTAACTCTGCCATCTACTTTAATGCTCTGTTGGTTATTCCCTTTGTTACGTTTGTTCACCCATTTCCAAAATACGCTCGAACTCGACCCCCCTGTCGTTCTTATCGTCCTAATAAGACTGCTATTTCGCACTCTCCGGTTGTCGTCTTTAATCTTATTTACTTTATTTCGTGCTTGTTGGTATTCTTCCTTTGCCACCATGGCCTCATTGCTTTCCACCCCCTTAAGTTTTCTACTTCTCCTGTATGCAGCACATTTATCTTTTCTAACCTTTATGGCCCTTTTCAGTTCTTCGTTCACTCTGTACCCAAGTTCCCGTGTTGGCACCCTAATCTTTCCTACACTTTCCTTCCCTGCCTCCACTAGGCTCGCAACTATGGCGTCGGCCATCTTGTCCCACCATGGTGGCGAGCCAGAATGTAATGTTGTGCGATGGCAAGTTTAAGGGAAGAAGAGAAAAGAAAACCAAACAGCAACGCCGGTTTGGTAGCGGCCCCGGTATATGACCATAGCGGTTACAAAAAAGAAGTGGAGAAAGCTCCAACAGTTTAGTTTTAAGAAACCGGGAGTCATCCATCAAGCCTTCTGGGAGATAGGATGCCGTATGTGATTTTGAGGTATCTGGTTATCCTTCGGGAATCCCAAATGACCTCCTCCACCCCCTACCCCCCCACCCCAAAAAAAAAAAAAAAAAAATCACTGACACACACCCTCAAGCCCTTAAAAGGGCTGTTAAATCTTTATTCAAATGTTTATTTATATCAAATGTACACTCGTTCCCAGCCAGACAAGCTTGTTTCAATCCTTGCCTAGCGTTTGGTGGTTTCTTGTATATGTTGCAGAAAGGTAGGTTGCACCAATTCCTCCTACGCTTTGTCTACCATTTCCATGCGTCTTCTTGATAAGAGTGTTGCAAGAAAATTTGAGAATGTTCAGTTAGAAAAGTAAAAGGTAGAGAGAAAGATAGGTATCCGCTATTGTATATTGTGCCTGCTGTTCTAATGTTATGTGTTTTTTTCTTATGTTATGCGTTTGTTTGTTACAAATAGAACATGAGTGAAGATAGTTGTTTTAGACAAATATTGATTTGTTTTTAAAAGCACAAATCAACTTACTGGAATGGCCTCAGTTAGAACAAGTACAGTGTTTGTTGTTTTTAAGACAAACTACCGATATGTTTTTAAAGCATAAATCAACTCATTAGCATGGCCTCAGTTAAAACAACATTTTTGTTCGTTGTTTTTAAGACACTCAACTTACAGACAACAAACACTGTTGTTGAAGACATATCAACTGCTGATTAATTACCAAATCAAAGACTGTAGTTTGCAATAATAAAGTAATCAGCCCTCAGATTTGTGTAAACTGTGAACATCTAAATGTACATATATAGAGGCATGGCAATGTTTAGTCAGAGTTACCAAAATGGCACACCTCCAACGTGTGGAGTATGTACAGTCTCAAAGATGTGGAATGCAGGTTCTGTTTAATGGTTACAGATATAGACTGAATAACCGTAGAAAGTCATGTGTGCACTGGAAATGTGTTGACTCTGGTTGTAATGGAAAATGCACAACTGTAGATGATTTTGTCAGAAATGTAACTTCGCATAACCACCCACAAGAGCAGGAAGACGTTAATAAATTTTTAGAAAATTTGCGTCAGCGTTGTCAGAGTGAAACTGCGCCGATCCAAACTATTTACGACGAAGAAATCAGTACTATTCAACGAGATTTGGCTATTGACATTCCAGCATATACAAGTTTAAAGAGTGGGTTGTATAAGAGACGAAGGAAAACTACACCAGCCCTTCCAACTTCACTTTCAGAAGTGTACCTACCCTGATAGATGGCGTGTAACACTGGATGAGCAACGATTCCTGTGTATCAATGATGGTGATGATGAAAGGATTTTGTGCTTTGCTACAGATGAATGCCTTAAAATTATGCAGCAAGTGTCAGAGCTGTATATGGATGGTACGTTCTATTCTTGTCCCCCATTGTGGGATCAACTGTATGTTATTCATGGACTTGTGGGTACTAAAATGTCCCAGCTTGCATTCTGCCTTCTTCCTAATAGACAGTGTGGTACATATGTGCGTTTGTTTACACAACTTAAAGCTGTAGTGCAAGAGGTGACTGGCCATGAGTTACTTCCCGGGGTCATTCAAACTGATTTCGAAATGGCAGCAATAAGAGCAGTACAACAGACATTCCCCAATTGTGACACACGAGGCTGCTTTTTTCACTATACACAGGCTATATGGAAAAAGGTTCAGAAGTTGGAAATGGTTAACCAGTACCGGGAGAACGAGGAAGTGCATAAATGGGTGCGTCGTGCAGCTGCACTGCCACTTTTACCAATTCAACAGGTTCAAGATGTGTGGATTGAAGCGATGGGTGATTCACCAGATGTAGTGCAAGTAACGGCATTTAATGACTATATGGTTGAGAACTGGGTTGATGAGGAGGCTCGTTTTCCTCCACCAATTTGGAACCAACACAGTAACATTGGTCCTAGAACCATCAACCATCTAGAGGGATGGCACTGTCACCTCAATAAGACTGTCCAACGTGCTCACCCCATGCAGCTGGGCACCTGGTAAAATTGGGATGTTAACTTGCAATAAGTAAAGTACTGTGTTTATAAATTTTATATTTCATCGAGCTCTCCATGGAATAATAGCAGACTGGTGCCATCAATGAATCGCAACAAGTTACATATTGGAGCAAAAATTCTATATAAAGTGTCAGGTTCCGCTATTATTCCATGCAGAGTTCGCTCATGTTACATTCTTTCTTTTCTTATTTATGTATATTTATTACATATTGATGTCTAATATTCTGTTAGAATTAAACTGTTGTAATAAAGTAACTTGACTGCAAGGTTTGTCATTATTTCTATTCCCAAAAGATCAGTCTATTTTATTGTGGGAAGAGATGGTAATTAGCCACTAATATCTATACCTCAATTAGTGCACTTTCGCCTACACTTTTACCTGATAATTTTTGTAGGCGAAAGTGCACTGTAGGCGAAAGTAGACTGAACCGAAAATTAAAATTGCTCACGTCTTTATTTTATCAGTTGATTTATTATGGAAGGCAATCTGTAAATTAATAATTTACTGTTGACACATCTAGAATTGACAAATTGACTACCATAAATCCTTTTCAAAATCTTTTTTCATCGGTTCAGTCTACTTTCGCCTACAGTGCAGGCAGATCTACTGCCTATAGTATCACTACTTCCTAGCTATACCTTCGCTCAGACCTTCAAAATGTTCAATCAGATTTCTCCTGTATACATATAAACAAGCGACATAAGGCATTCCGTAATTAATTCTAGGATGTAGTGATACAAGTCAATATTAATGGATGGTAGTTTAGTCAATAGTACTGGGCCTTTTAACATAATCACATTTGACAAAAAAGGGATTCTCCAAAAGGTATCCTCAAATAATACAATACCAGGCCATAGGTATCCTCAAATACTGAAACGAGGCTAAGAGTCGTAGTAAATTATACCTCATTGGGGGATTTTTCATGGTCCTCATAACCTCAAAATTCAATGAGGCTGTGAGGGATAATAAATGAGGACTCATTGAGAGCTTTTACATAGCCCTCATGCGACAAAAAAGGGATTCCATAGCCACAGGTGTTTCCCCAACAATGGGATTCCATAGGATATACCTGTTAATTACTGAAATGAGGGTAAGAGTCGTAGTAAATTATACCTCATTGAGGGATTTTTCATGGTCCTCATTACCTCAAAATTCAATGAGGCTATGGGGGATAATAAATGAGGACACATTGAGGGCTTTTACATAGCCCTCGTGGCCTCATACGACAAAAAAGGGATTCCATAACAAGAGACGTTTCACAAAACGGGATTCCATGGGACGTGGCCATTGGATATAGAGGTGACGAGACTCGGATAAAACTTCATTGTAATAAGGGGAGATAACTCTGCATACAGATTATGGGAAATCAAGCAATCTAATTGGTTAGTTATAATTTATATTAATGATCTAGATAAATGAAACAACAAGAGTACACGGAATAGGGCCAGAACTAACAAGAATAGACCAGAAAAGTTAAATATAGTAATAATAAGTAAAGCTTTTCCAGCCGATAGGCTCTTCTACTCTACTGGAGTATACTCCAGGACAAATCAGGACAAAGGAACATGCCTAGGTAGACGAAAACTATTGCATATATAGATAGAAGCAGAGAATTCTGAAAGAATTCGAAATAGTAAAACTTGTCGGGTTGTTTGTGGTAATTAGATTTACTCTGATTCAATCGAACATACCCTCCAAACATACCCCTGTCTTGTTGTAGGCCTTTGGGTAACATAGCAACCACGTGCTACCATAGAAACCAAGATGGCGGCCTCCAGTATACAAAATCGACGACGGAAACACGCATCACCCTAACACGCGCTGCGAACTCACACCACGTATCATTATGAAGATGACGTCACAAGATGGCCGCTCACGCTGGTTACCATGACGATACAACATGGCGACACTGGGTCACGTGACATGACGTGACATGAGATCATCCTACCTGCACCTCAAAAGCCCGAGACATACTACTCTTGGTTCATACATGTATAATCGCTTCCCTATTTCCCCGATGTATCCCATCTATTCTAGTCTACCCTGGACTCTTGGATTTTGAAATGATATACCCGGTAGTCACGCTCATGTCATGACAGCCCATTTTCTTCATGAAAAGTTTGAGATTATCTCTCAGTCTTGGCCGAGTGCAGCACTGCCCAGTGTGATTAGATTAAAACTTGCACCGAACTACATGAGAGTTTACCCCCAGTCGGCCGACCAGGTTGTGCAAGTGAAAAAGGATCAAAGTCTACTACACTGTATAAAGGTACTGGCATCGACAACTGCATGGTGCTTCACTACAAATATAAGCAGTCCACCGGCTGCCCACCGTGTTTTGATATTTGGTTAGGGCTCAAGTCCGGATCTATGATCAAGTTTGTCAATTCCTCGATAAAATCATTGTGCTGGCCTGTGCTGATGGGTTAGAAAGATAGCATCAATACAGTGTACATGTGTGCCCCTATAGGATACTACCTTTTTCTACCCATCTCAGCTCACCTCCATGGGAGGAATTGATTCTAATGGTCACTCTAAGTGTTCTAAGAATGACTTAATATTGTGCTAGGTTTTGTTGTATATTACATAAGTGGCCAAAAAACACATTGACAACATTTTGTCAGGGAGCTACATCCAACACATCTACTCAAGTTAGTGAATATAATTGAGCTTGTCAGCTCAATAGCCCATGCTAAAACAATACAGGATATCATTTGGAACAATTAGATACTATTAAATTATTGCAGATATGAAGTATTTATCTGGTTTTACTCAAAATCTGCTGGTTTTTTTTTTTTGGGGGGGGGGGGGGGGTGAAATATGTCCCTTTTGTGTTGATAGAAAAAGTAGAATTGTACAAACGGATCAGTACTATGCCTAAAAACTGGAGAATTTTGTGTTGAGGATTCATTTCAGAGGTTTGAACCAGGTTTAAGGGGTGGGCCCCCACATGAAAAAGAAAAAAAAATCTCCTCCCCAAACGAGGGTGGTGGGTGGTCTCAAGGCGGAATTTTTTTTTTATCAGCCATGCGTAGAATTTTTTTCAAGCATCACCACCCCCCCCCCCTCCCCCCCCCCCCCTCTCCCCCCCCCCCCCCGAAATAATATTTCCATTTGACACTGATCTTTGAGAAGCTATCACAGAAAAGATCCCAAGCATCGATGAACGGAACTGATATTGTGAGTCTAAAATATATTGATGAACAATTTTTTTGACATCCATATATACAGCTGTAAGGTATGATTGAAATTATTCAAGTAAAGTTCTTGGAAGGTGATTGAAGATTTCTTTGATAAATTTTCCTTGAAACTCATGAATTTTTTTTCTTTCCGTGGTGTATGATCATATTTTGTCCTTAGGCCTTTATCTAACATGACGGTAAAAGCAGGCCAGCGCTTTTCACAAAAATGTGGCGGGTCCCAGCGTCTGTGTGTGTGAGTGGGGGAGAGGGGTCATAAGCTATGTTTTTGAGACAAAATAAAAAGATTTAGTTATTCAAGAATTTTTTGGCGAGTGTCTTTTACTGTTCGAATTGTCTGAAGGGTTAATGTTGAGATGTATATATTTTATTTATTTCATGGAGTTGAGCGACATTTTCAAAAGCCCTGCGAGTGACTGTCAGACTCTCCAGCTTACAGAACAGGTAGAAGCACTCATGGATGTTGCCCCAGGGTGAGGCGCTGGAAGTGGGATGCCACATGACATAGCTGCTCGATACCTAGATGAGGATAAGGGGAATGGTAGATTTTACTTCACTGAGGGATTTCTTTGTGGCCTTCATGGCCTCATACAATAACATGGGTGCCAAAGGCCTTTAGTTTGTTAGTTATGGTTGGTGGAAGTGGGGTGTCATGGTACGCGGTGGTAAAGTAAAGTGATCTGCTTGGATGATCTGGCTGGATGAAACATATCTTAAGATGTTCAGATCAAGAACGAGAACTATCACTGAAGGTGATTAATACCCCCACTTTTGGCTTACTAGAATGCACCTCTGAATGTTAAGGTTGAAAAACCAATAATGAAATCCATAATAAATCTAAGTTCATGGCAGATAACCTGATTAAAATTGGTGCAGATGAAAAATTTTAGAATATGTGCATGTCCACTTGTTGGTCTTAATGTTTGAGAAGGTTCATCGGAATCGGTTCAATAATGTCGCAGGAGTTGCGCACACAAGAATCTCATTTAAAAATCCAAAATAAATCTAAGTTCAGGTGAGATAACTTGGTTGAAATTGCCGCAGATGAATAATTTTGGAATAATTATGTGCACATTTTCCCTTGCTAGTCATAATATTTGAGAAATTCTATCAAAATCGGTTCAATAATGTAGGGGTTGCACCCTCAAGAATCTCATTTGAAAATCCATAATAAATCCAAGTTCAGGGAAGATAACTGGTAAAAATTGTCGCAGATGAAATTTTTTACAATATGCACATGCTCACTTGCTTGTCATAATGTTTGAAAAATTTCATCGAAATCGGTTCAATAATGTAGGAGTTCCGCAGTGCACACAAGAATCTCATTTGAAAATCCATAAAAACTCTAAGTTCAGATTTTGGCATATGCGCATGTTCATTTGCTAGTCATAATGTTTGAGAAGTTTCATCAAATCAGTTCAATAATGTAGGAGTTGCACACACAAGAATCTCATTTGAAAATCCATAATAAATCTAAGTTCAGGGGAGATACCCTGGTAAAAATTGTCACAGATGAAAATGAAAAAGTTTAAAATATGAGCAAGTTCACTTGCTAGTCATAATGCTTGAGAAGTTTCATTGAAATTGGTTCAATAATGTAGGAGTTGCACAGACAAGAATCTCGTTTGAAAATCCATAATAAATCGAAGTTCAGGTGAGATAACCTGGTTAAAATTCTCGAAGATGAAATATTTTGGAAAATGTGCATGTTCACTTACTTGTCATAATGTTTGAGAAGTTTCATCAAAATCGGTTAAAAAATGTAGGTGTTGAGCACACAAGAATCTCATTTAAAATCCATAATAAATCTAAGTTTTTGGTAGTTTTTTCGTGTTTTGGAGATATTGTCGGATTGTTTGTGGTAATTAGATGCACTCTAATTCAATTGAACTTACCACAATAGACCTATCGGTCCTATAGCACTATATGCTACTATTATAAGCCCAAGATGGGGGTAATCTAAGTCTGCTTTGGTAGTTTTGGTGATTTTGAAGGATTGTCGGGTTGTTTGAGGTAATTAGATTTACTCTTATTCAATCGAGCACACCCTATGAACATATCCCTTTCCTTTAAGGTTCTGGGTAACACAGCAACCTCGTGCTACCACAGAAACTAAGATGGCGGTCCCCAATATACAAAATGGACGACTGAAACATGTATCACCCTTACAACATGAGCTGTGCATGGGCACTAATACCACACATCACTATGGTAATAACGTCACAACATGGCCACTCGCATGGGCTACCATGACAACCCAACATGGTATCCAAGTTCAGATGGTACCACTAGATCACATGACATGACATATCACATGAGATCACCCAAAATAAGGGGAATTTATTCATTTATTTATTGGGGTTTAATGAAACTTTTGACAGCCAGGATCACCTCGTGTCGGACAGTTTTTATGGGTGGAGGAAGGAAACGTTCTTGGGTCTCCGTTTCTCTTTCGTCGCACTTTTTATCCCCCCCCCCCTTCCCCAGTGACTTTGTTCTCATTTTAAACAACAATCTCTCAAATGATTTCGACCACCGAGCAACTGTCAGACTCCGCAACTTACCAACTCCACACGAGCAGGGCTAGCACTGGTTGAAGACAAGTGTACCATTGACGTGCAGTATGCCTTTAGTACACAATGCCACCATGCTCCCACATGGGCACTTGGGATTGCTGCAGGTAGGTTTCGAATCGAAGACCTCTCGGCTTGCAGCCTGCTCCTCTACCTACTGAGCTCCCAATTGGGGCTGAAGAGGCCCTGACATACTACTGAGTACCGGTCGCATGCACATATTTTTCAGGGAATTAAAAACACACCAATAGTCAATTGTATATGTCAGCTCCAAAAGAGTCATCCGATCACCATCCTTATCTGAAATATTCAACAAGAATGCATGAAGTCAGTAGAATACTTCACAAATTTATTGAAACAATATATTTTCCAAAGGCTGCGTAGTTTTGGAGATTGCATCATTTCCGAGTGCAACATGAAACTTTTCAAGACAGGTAACTCGATATTCAAATATTTAGTACAGTCATACCAAATATCGAGCACCAATTGTCTATTGTGTCCAACCATCCAAAATACCGAGCAGAAGTTTTTGGTTGACATGTTATGTTGTAATGTTTATAAATCATCCAATTTATCTCCAACTTGCCCCAAACTGATAATTTACATTTAAAAGACTACAATATACCATATTATGCCCTTTATTTTGCCTTATTTTCCGACTCCTACCATCTGATCCAGACACACAATTTGTTCTGGAATCTTTGAAATTCAGTTATCACCTTGATTTTGAAGGTTCAGATCTAAATTCTTCTAGCGACTTCAATTTACTCCCAGCAGTTTTTCCATGGTGGCTATGGTATGGCTACAGACCTGCAACCAGGGTCGGGCATCGGGGGGGGGGGGGTGTAAGGGGGGGGAGGCACCTCCACAACCTGGACATAATCCCATCATTTTTCCATCCAGAATCATTTTATTCCCACCCCCCCCCCACCCCCAAGTGACTAAAGTGTTCACTAATTTGGATACATCTCGCAAAGCACATGTGCGCCGGGCCAACCATGGATCGGCCCAACATGGAAAATTTTAAAATTTGGCATTAAAAGGCGCAATTTCCTGTCTTCTGAAGGATCAATTCCTACTTCAACATACCCCAGAAAGTTTTATTTTTTCTGCTCGAATAACAAGATTCATTATTTGAATTTTTTTTTCTGTCCACTAACTTTTGAATTGACCATCCTGAATCATCCCCCCCCCCCCCCCCACACACACACTCATAGTGACTAAATTCCACTAATTTGGACACACCATGCCAAGCACATGTGTGCCGGGTCGACCATGGTTCGATCCGGCATGGGAAAAATAAAAAAAATGCAATAAAAGGCGCAATTTCCTGTCTTCTGAAGGATCAATTCCTACTTCAACATACCCCAAAAAGTTTTATTTTTTCTGCTCAAATAACAAGACTCATTATTTGATTTTTTTATTTCTGCCCACTAACTTTTGAATGAATTACCATCCAGAATCATTTTACCCCCCTCCACCCCCCCCCCCCCCCCCCCCACACACACACAATCGTGACTAAATTCCACTAATTTGGATACACCGTGCCAAGCACATGTGTGCCGGGACGACCATAGTTCGACCCGGCATGGGAAAATTTTTTAATTTGGCACTAAAAGGAGCAATTTCCTGTCTTCTGAAGGATCAATTCCTACTTCAACATACCCCAAAATTTTGCATTAAAAGGAGCAATTTCCTGTCTTCCGAAGGATCAATTCCTACTTCAACATACCCCAAAAAGTTTGATTTTTTCTGTACAAATAACAATATTCATTGTTTGATTTTTTTTTTATTTCTGTCTACTAACTTTTGAACGACCATCCAGAATCATTTTAACAACAGTGACTAAAATCCGCTAATTTGGATACACCGTGCCAAGCACATGTGTGCCGGGTCAACCATGGTTCAACCCGGCATGGAAAAATTTTAAAATCTGGCATTAAAAGGAGCAATTTCCTGTCTTCTGAAGGATCAATTCCTGCTTCAACATACCCCAAAAAGTTTTATTTTTTCTGCTCAAATAACAAGATTGAAAATTTGCAATTTTTTATTTCTATCCACTAACCTTTGAAGGACCATTCAGAATCATTTTATCTCCCCCACCCCCTACCCCCATCCACCTCCTCAAAGTGACTAAATTCCACTAATTTGTATACTCTTTCCCAAGCACATGTGCCCCGGGTCGACCATGGTTCCACCAGGCTTGTAAAAAGTTTAAAATTTGGCATTAAAAGGAGCAATTTCCAGTCTTTGTCCCATGGAAAGCCTCTGTTTGCGAGAGCATTTCTCCTACTTTCAATTACCAGGAACCACTCATCACTTGAAATTTAACCTGCTGTTGAAAACAGATAATTTCTTCTGTTAATTAGTTAATGTTTCGTATTGTGATAGTTGTGTATAACCTGTCGTGTGTGTTGAATAAACACCTCAAATATAACAATAGAGACTCAGTCATGGGATTATATTCAATGTAATTACAGGTGTAAATTGACAACTCTGAGTTAATTCACTGGTAATAAAATGGATCAAAATGGTGAAAATTAAAAAACAGTGTCTGAAATTTTTCGGGGGGGGGGGGGGATTTCCCCCCCCCCCCCCATGGTTGCAGGCCTGTATGGCTATAAAATCCAAGCATTTATGCCTCTCAACATGTAAAGGTATAAAAGAAGTCAAATAACCTATATTATTATGGAATCAGCTGATGACTGCACAAATGTCTTTAAAGGAGTAGAATGTGCTCATAATGCTCAAACATCAACAATTAATACAATCATGCAACTCAAGGTAAATCTTCAGTATACCACGTGTAACACTCCTCCGTTATAAGCTGGATGGCAAACTCGAAGATGATGTAATTTTAGAAACTCTTCTCAACCACTCCCTGCATCCTGATACACCTAATATTTCAGATCTTTTCTGGGTAGTTCTTGGTCTTTTATCTGATAAATTCATATTTTCCCAGACCTACATGTATACTCAGAATTTGTAATTGATATGTTGATTTTCTGTGTTACTGAATCTTCCATAGTTCAATTGGACCCAGCGGTAATATCGATGGATATTCTGGGAAGTAAGGTAGTGCATGGTCACTGTGGTAGACAGTTCATAAGATTTGATAACCAATGCCTGGCAAAGAAAAAAACTGTGATGCGGACAAGTTAATTGTAGATTATTGGGTAACCCATACTTGTTTTCATCTCAATAAAGCCATGGATTCTGAAAGTGACCTTAAGCTCCATTAACCCTTTACCTAATGAATCAGCCACATCTGCCCACAGAAGATACAAACTGAGCAGTTGAAAAAAAATTTTTTTCAAAACATTTCACCAAAATCATATCATGTGACCTCTTATTGGAATGAGCTCAAGGTCATTCCAATGATGGATCACATTCACGTTATGATTTTGTTGAAATTTTAAAAAAAGAAATTGAAAACAAATAATTAAAATAACAAATGCTGACATTGTGTGCATTGGGTGAAGGGTTGAACAATGATCAATATGATCAAACCCAGCACTGAAGGGGACTCACTGGGCTGATCCAATGCAGTCATAACTAAATACCAACTGGAATGACAAAAGAAGATTTTCATGTCCTATTTGAAAGCGTTTAGCCCTATCAAATGCAATTTGCTGGTGATATTTTTAAGGTATGCACACTGTTTGCATATCAGTATACTGAATAGTTAAACTGTCACAAAAAGACTTCTGTTGGTGGGTCCTATTCTTTTCTTCTATCTGGTAAGCTGTAGGGAATAATGTGTAGTGTTTGGTACATTACAGCAATGCACACTGTGTACATTTGTCTTGCAATACAGTTGCAGATCTAAAGAGGTGGTGGCAGTTATAATCTGCTCAAGATCAAATGTATCATATTAACTGAAAAAGAACTCATAAAAAGTCCATGGCGCACCATGGTATAGTCCCAAACAACATGGTAGACCATGATGTTTTGGGATGATGCCATGGTCTACCATCGTACTTTGTTATAAGGGAAATTCTGCATCTTGCTGTATTACAACACAATAGTGATTGCAACACATCAAGCGCTGTCCCACACTGGATACTATGTAAGTCTTGCAGTATGATGAAGTGATAGCTAAATAGCTTTGCCTACTTGAAGGATGAACCAGAAGTTCTTGAAATGTCACATCCCTCTGAAAAAATACAAACAGTATAATATTCTACTCAAAGTTCATTAAGCACCATATATTTGACACATCATTGTGAAATTTGTTTGTGACATATTTGCGATATTTTTGGTGGATATGATTGAGGAATGTATTGAGATGGTCCCCAGTGTTTACATTAGCTCTCTTGACAGGCAGACTTTTCGGGACAGTCATGGAAAGCATGTACCCCTTGATTTTCATGATTTTTTCGTGTACTGTCTACATGTACATGACATGTGTAGGGTATTCAATCTTCATTTCAACACAAATCCTTGTGATTTAATGATTGAATATGGAAAATGCAAATGTAAGAAGACATTTGTTTGAAGCAGAAATGTGGCGGGCTGCAGGGATGGTGGAGCAAGGGCTACCCATCGCCAGGTGGGTGAAGCCCTTGGTGTGCCCCATACGGTAATCACCAGAGCCTGGGCAAGATTTCAGCAGTATGGCACACCAGTAAGACGGCATGCTGGTTGCAGAGACAGGGCAACATCTGCAGCTGAAGACCGGTTTTTGATCATTCAGGCCTGTAGGAACCACTTTGCCACAGCAACCCAGCTTCGAAGTGACCTTCAGAATGCATCCGGGGTAAATGTTTCGACACAGACTATCCGGGCAAGGTTGCACGAAGGTGGTCTCCGATCGAAAAGACCATGTATTCGCATTCCGCTGTCCCAGAACCACTGCCAGGCACGATATGAATGGGCCATGGACCACATTGGATGGACCAGAGAAGATTGGCAACCTGTCCTTTTTACAGATGAGTCAAGGTACTGCCTAGACCACACAGATAGGCGTTCTAGGGTATAGAGAAGACCAGGAGAGCGATTCCATGCAGCCAACATTGCTGAGCATGACTGCTATGGTGGAGGGTCAATCATGGTCTGGGGCAGCATCAGCTGGGATGGACGTACAGAGCTCTGTGTCCTTGACTGCACAACGGTATATTGATGAGATCCTGGATGTCCACGTCAGATTGTATGCAGGTGCAGTGGGTGATAGATTCATTCTGATGGACGATAATGCCCATCCTCATGTTGCCCATGCTGTCGGGGAGTACCGACAGAGGGAGGGAATTGAGCGTATGGACTGACTAGCAAGAACCCCTGACCTCAATCCAATTGAACATGTCTGGCATGAGTTGCAGCTTGCAATTTCAGCCCGTCCAGTCCAGCAAAGAAGTGTCCAGGACCTTGGTGTCATGCCTGGTCCAAGAATGGAACAACATCCCACAAAGGACCACCAGGAACCTGATTGGGAGCATAAGAAGGCTTTGTCAAGCTGTAATTAAAAGTAATGGGTCTCATACTCGATACTGAAGCCATTCCAGTTCGCTCCGTCAACTTTTTGGCATGTTGAAAAATGTCCTCTTTTACCAAAAATATTCATTTTCCATGGTTATCATATTCAAAAGCTAAAAAATAATGTCAAACACAAATAAAATCTTAATTTCTGTACTTAGCAAACTTTGTGGTGCTTAGCAAACTTTGTGTAGTATAAAACCTAGGTCATTATCAAAAAATCACCTGCATAAATATTTATGACATTTCTTTATGAACTAAAACGACGGGTGGGAGGAGGGGTAGATGGGTTGCCCTTTAATCCCTCTCTGGATCTGCCACTGTTGTGACAATAACATTCAGCAACAAAAAATTGCAAAAAAGTACTCTGTGTCTGCTTATCTACATGCTGACTGAATGTTTTTCTCATCAAAATGGAAAGAATAAATTTGAAAGAGCACTTGTAAACCACACATAGGTTACGTTACAGTTGATACAGAATCAAGCTATTGTGATGTATTTTTCAGTCGGTGCAACAGCTCACCTTACGATCAAAGTTCATCATCAAACATCCCGCCTTGCACGAAGGTGGAATTTGTGTAGCACAGTGATGTTAGAGAACTGTACGGAAGCCCTGGAGGGACATTTTTTGTTACCAGTTATTACTTACTTGTTATTACAAATAACAAATAAGTAATAACAATTAAGTAATAACAAATAAGTACTAAAAATTGCAGCCTGCCCATAGTAGGGAGGGTGATCGGGCACTTATTCCTTATTTGTTATTACAAATAACAAATAAGTAATAACAAATAAGTATTAACAAGTAAGTAGTAACAAATAAGTAATAACAAGTAAGTAATAACAAATAAGAAATAACAAATAAGTAATAAGAAATAACAAATAAGTAATAACAAATATCAATTAAGTAATAACAATTAAGTAATAACAAATAACAAATAAGTAATAACAAATAAGTAATAACAAATAACAAGTAAGTAATAACAAATAAGTAATAAGAAATAACAAATAAGTAAAAACAAATAAATAAGTAATAACAAGTAACAAATAACAAATAAGTAATAACAAATAACAAATAAGTTATAATATTGCTTATTTGTAATTTGTTATTTGTTACTGCTTATTTGTTATTACTTACTTGTTATTTGTTATTACTTATTTATTATTACTTATTTGTTATTTGTTATTACTTAATTGTTATTACTTAATTGTTATTTGTCATTACTTATTTGTTATTACTTATTTGTTATTATTTATTTGTTATTTGTTATTACTTATTTGTTATTACTTATTTGTTGTTACTTACTTGTTATTTGTTATTACTCATTTGTTATTACTTACTTGTTATTTGTTATTACTTATTTTTTATTACTTATTTGTTATTATTTATTTGTTATTTGGTATTTGTTATTACTTATTTGTTATTATTTATTTGTTATTAGGTATTTGTTATTACTTATTTGTTATTATTTATTTGTTATTTGTTATTATTTATTTGTTATTACTTACTTGTTATTACTTATTTGTTATTACTTACTTGTTATTTGTCACTACTTATTTGTTATTACTTATTTGTTATTATTTATTTGTTATTTGTTATTATTTATTTGTTATTACTTACTTGTTATTACTTATTTGTTATTACTTACTTGTTATTTGTCACTACTTATTTGTTATTACTTAAGTGTTATTTGTTATTTCTTATTTGTTATTACTTGTTATTTGTTATTACTTATTTGTTATTTGGTATTTGTTATTCCTTATTTGTTATTACTTACTTGTTATTACTTATTTGTTATTACTTATTTGTTATTTGTTATTACTTACTTGTTATTTGTTAGTACTTATTTGTTATTACTTACTTGTTATTTGTAATTACTTATTTGTTATTACTTACTTGTTTTTTGTTATTACTTATTTGTTATTACTTACTTGTTATTTGTAATAACAAGTAAGTAATAACTAGTAACAAAAAATGTCCCTCCAGGTCTCCCGTGTGATTTCCGCTGGACATTGATTCTCTCAATTGTGTGCAGTTGCGTGTGAACAGGACAGAGTGACAGTCGACATATAAAATACGTCACAGATTCCAGATTATTTTGTATCATCGTTCAGGGTTGAATCAATACATTATTATCAGCCAAGTATTTATTTCTGTTCCATGGTCACCATTCGGTTGACCCAAACCAGAGATTCCGGAGAAATATTTATTTATTTATTAAGGTTTAACAACACTTTAACAGCCAAGGTCATATCGTGTCGGTGACAGTTTTATGGGTGGAGGAAGCTGGAGTTCCTGGAGAGAACCACTGAGCAACGACGAGCAGCTGCCAGCTTTAGTACACAGCATCATCGTGCCCCCATGTGGACAATCGGGGTTAAGTGCCTTGCTTCCGGAGAAAGGCCTCTACCATTTTATAATTTATAACTTTTCCGGTGGTGAAGTTTCCAGTCCCAACCATACATCACTTCAAAGGCATATCTGAGGTGGATATTACACTATATTATTATGTGCTTGGGAATGCAATAGGCACAGAATGAGAAAATAATTTCCACTTTTAACCATGTACATCTAAGTACTACAAAACCATACATAAAGGCTTTTAGTTTAGCATGACAAGGGTGGAACTCAAGTCGGTAAGGAACAAGAGTGTTGGGGAATGTGATCGGGGATGTCTATAAAAAACATTTTAAAAACACAAGTCAAAGGTAAATACATTTCTTTTTGTCTTTGTATTTACTTTCAATCATAACAATGAAGGAACATGTTAATGAAGCAACTAATTTCACAATTTAGCCTCAACCTGATAAACATCTTGGAAAACAATAATCTTACAAGTATCAATATCACAGATACAGCTTGATGATGTATGAATAAAACTGAAAACATGGAAATATTAACTCAAAATACAAGTAACAATGAAAGTGTCAATGACACTGTAGCTCAACTTGACAAACTTGAACTTGGTAAGTTATAAGTGAAATGGCAAAACTGAAGATCATTGGTACCAATGTCATTTGGTGAAATTTCAACATAACAGCGCTGTGTGTGCACAACGTCAGAGTAATCCATGCATTTTTTAAATGTAAACTGTAAGACTGGCATAAGGAAGAATGTTGATACACAAATGCAGTAAGTTCAGAGGTTATTGTAAATGGCAACTTTCTTCACAGAAATGATTGCTAATCAATAGCTCTTATTTAAAGGTCTCGCCTAATGAGCACACCAAGTTCAAAAACAATCCTATGATAAATGTGGCCTGCAGGCCATGTCAACGAAGAATGTTGAGGCACAAATGCAATAAATTCAAAGATTGTTGCTAACAGAAAGTTTTTGATGGGAATGAAAAGAAAATCAATAGCTCCTATCTTTGTCACTCTGCATAAGCATACAAAGTTTCAAAACAACCTGATAATTAAAGCGCCCTCTGAGGCATGCCAAAGGAAGATGTTAATGCACAAATTCACTAAGTTTGAAGGTCATTGCTTGTGGCAATGTTTTTTCTCTCTTTTTTTATGGAAATTCATAAATATACCCTGCAGAGAGTGCAAAAGGGATAAGTTGCTAAACAAATGCAGTAAGTTCAAAGGCTGGTGATAACGACAGTAATTTTTTAAAGGAAATGAAAAAAATAGCTCACATCTAGAGGTCACCCCGAACACACATACCAAGTTTCAAAGTGATCCGATTATAAATGTGCCAAAGGTAAATACTGAAACCTGACTAAACACTAAGTTCAAAGGTCGTTGCCAGTGGCAACATTTTTTTACTGAAATGGAAATGGAAGAAAATCGATAACTCCCATGTAGATATCACCCCACACAAGCAGACCAAGTTTTCAAGTGTTCCAATCATAAATGTGCCCTGCAGGGCATGTCAAAGGGAAATATTGATGCATAACTGCTCTAAGTTTTTACTAAGTTCATCAGAGGTCATTGCCAATGGCAACTATTTTTTACTGAAATGGAAGAAAAACGATAGCTCCCATCTAGAGAGCACCCCCAAACAAGCACACCAATTTCAAAGTGATCCGGTCAAAAATGTGCACTGCAGGCTACGCCAAAGGGAAATATTGATGCATAACTGCACAAAGATCATCGAAGGTCGTTGCCAGCGGCAACATTTTTTGACAGAAATTGAAGAAAATCGATAGCTCCCACCAAGAGGTAACCCCAGACAAACATACCAAGTTTCAAACCATTCTGATCATAAATGTGCCCTGTAGGGCGTGCCAAAGGAATATATTGATGCCTGACTAAACTAAGTTCAAAGGTTGTTACCAGCGGCAACATTGTTCGACGGAAATGGAAGAAAATCGATACCTCCCATCTAGAGGTCACCCCAAACAAGCATGCCAGATTTCAAAGCAATCCGATAATAAATGTGCCCTGTAGGGTGTGCCAAAGGGAAATATTGAGGTCTGCCTAAACTAAGTTCTAAGAACGTTACCAGCGGCAACATTTTTTGACGGAAATGAAAGAAAATCGATAGCTCCCATCTAGAGGTCACCCCAAACAAGCATATCAGGTTTCAAAGCGATCTGATAATAAATGTGTCCTGCAGGGTGTGCCAAAGGGAAATATTGAGGTCTTACTAAGCCAAGTTCCAAGAACTTTGCCAGTGGCAATATTTTTTGACGGAAATTGAAGAAAATCGATAGCTCCCATCTAAAGAAGCATACCAAGTTTCAAAGTGATCTGATCATAAATGCGACTTGTGAGGTGTGCCAAAGGACGTACATACGCCCGGACGAGAAGTGGTGGCAATAGCTCAGCTTGACTATGTCAAGTTGAGCTAAAGATCACAGACATTGCCTGGTAACAGTATCTATATAGTATTATATAACAATGATATGTACATTTTACATTTAAATCACATACACACCCCACAAAGGTGCTGCAGATTCTTTGAAGACGTCTGTCCTCATCACCTTTTCTAAAACTGCTATTATTATATAAATGGAGAATTTTAATTCTCTATTAACCAGACCAAAAATGGAAGATTTTGTTTCGCAAGAGATGAGGTAGTCAAGTCTGAACTGAATTTATTTTTCTTTTGTATAGCCTCAATCAGATCTGAAATCCCAACCCCTCAGTTTGCTGAAAATAAAATATTCATACCACCAAACATAGCATACAAAAAATAGAATTCAATTAAGGTCAACTTAAAGTCTTTACAACCAATCAGATAATAATAATAATAAGGAAATTTTATAAAGCGGAAAATCACAAAGTGCTCTAAAACGCTGTACAGTTAAATAAACAATGAGCTCATGACAATCAAGGCAATATACAGACGGAGAAAGGTGTGAAGGTCAGCAGGTTACATACTGTCAAAAGCCTTTCTGAAAAGATGTGATTTAAATATTTTTTTTGAACTGTTTGAGATCTTTCGATGCCTGAACCTGAACTGGTCAATTATTCCAAAGAGCAGGTCCAGCGAAAGAGAAAGCTCTGTTATTCAGAAAAGTGGACCTAGAGAAGGGCATCTGTAACTTGATTTGTGTGGAGGAGCACAAGTTCCTTTCAGGTTTTTTAATTGCCAGAAGGTCTTGTAAGTACTTAGGTGCCGAGTCATGAATGCATTTAAATACCAAAACCAAATTATGAAAATAATTCACTGTCGTACAGGGAGCCAGTGCAATTTTTTTTTTAGTGGTGTTATATGATCATAGCGTTTAGAGCCTGTGATGATACGTGCAACTGTATTTTGTGTATTTTGTAGTTTTGAAATATTTGACTGTGGCAACCCAATAAGAAGTGAGTTGGAAAAATCAAAGTGGGATGAAATAAAAGCATGAACTACAGTTTCCAATGACTTACAGGAGAGGTAATGACGGAAATAGCTCAGGTTCCTAATTTGCATGAAACAGCACTTGCAAATAGTATTGACATTTTCCTCCATTGATAGATGAGTCAAATATCACACCAATGTTACGAGCACTGTTTGAAAACATTTTGTGTAGAATTTCCGATAACAAGTGACTTGATTTACAAATTTGATGGACTCTTTGAATGCGATATGACTAGTACCTCGCTCTTATCATCGTTCATTTAAAGTCTATGACAGGCCATCCAGTCCCGAACCTTGTCTACACAGTCTTCCATCATCGAAACTGAAGCAATAGGGTCAGATTCAATTGAAAGGTTTAGTGACAAATACAACTGAGTGTCATTAGCACACAAATGGTAAGGAACACCAATCTGCCTCAGCAATTTTCCCAATGACGTTTTATAAAGTGTAAACAGTATCGGCCCAAGGACGGAGCCCTGGGGAACTCCACCCGTTAATACTTTACTGTCAGAGTTCGTTTTAGAAAAGGTTACTTGTTCACGTAACGAGAGATAAGATTGGAACCAGGCAAGAACTTTTCTGTTGATGCCAAGCTCTTGCATTGTGGATATGAGAAGGGAATGATCAACCGTATCAAAAGTAGCGGAACGATCCAATAAGACCAGAAGGACAGATCTATGTTCACCTAATGAACATATATCGTTATAGACCCTTAAAAGAGCAGTTTCTGTACTATGATTCGCCTGATAGGCCAATTGATATGGTTCCAATAGGCAATTTGTTGAGAGGTATTGCATAAGTTGTTTGGCAACAACTTTTTCTAAGATTTTAGATATAAAGGGTAGATTGGAAACTGGGTGATAATTTTTCAGGATGTCTGGATAAAGAGACAGTTTCTTGATTAATGGTGAAACCAAGGCTATTTTCAGCTCTGTTGGTACACAACCTTCCTGGAGCGACGATTGAATAATGCTTGTAATGGAAGGTGATAAACAATCAACCGCTGTTTTAACCAGGGGTATAGGAATGGGATCAAGGTCATTTGTCTTGTTAGGACTCATCAAAATTAACTTTTTCATTTCGAGCTCATTTACTGCTGTGAACTCTGACCATGTGCAGCCGATAAACAAATCATCAAAAGTTGGTTTAGTTGTAGCTTCAATGCTTTTGTTTATCAATTCCACTTTATTGATAAAGAAATACCCAATTCTATTAGCCAATTCTAAGGTTGTCGTGTGCTCAGGTAATAGGTTCATCCTTCTTTTACCAAGGAGATTATTAGTAACCGAAAAAAGGTTTTGCTGTCGGTACATGCATTGATACACCCATTATAATATGAAGATTTTGCTGACTCAATGAGTCTATTAAGAAAAATCTTTTGTTCACAGAGCATTTGACAATGAACTGTTAATTTAGTTTTATTGAACAGTTGTTCTAACCGATTTCTTTTCTGTTTGTTTTCTTTGATCTCATCACTGAACCACTTAGCCTTTTCACAAAGTCTAACCCTTTTGGTCTTAACAGGGGTATGCCTGTCCAACAACTGTTATGGCACCCCATTATACTGTTGGGCCTTAGCACTCATGTCGTGTGACACATCCAGCGAAGATAGTGTCGAAATATTGATGTCATTCGCAAAACTATTTATGTCAATTTTCTTGAGACCCCGCATCTGTATGCCTCTTGGTTTGTGATGAGGTTTAGACAGTTGAAGTGATGTCAGAACAGCAAAGTAATCTGAGATAGCAGCGTCTTAGGTTGAAATATCTTGTATGAGTAACTTGTCACACGATCTAGTAAATATAAGATCCAGAGTATGACCTTCATGTTGAAACATTTGGAAAATCTGTATATTAAATACTGCAGAGCAGATGTAAAGTCCAGCTGTTGATGAATTGTTAAAAGAAAAAAAAAAGAAGAAATGTTTTACTTAAGGGGAATGTAAACAAACAACATGGGGAAAATCACCAAATAGCACACTGGACAAAAAGGGTTATTAATTTCAGTTTGTGACGTATTTTTAGTTCATTTACATTCTCTACGATAAATAATATATACTGAGAGCTACAGTTTTGTTTTTAACAATTTAAATATTTAATAAATTCACTTTAAAAAATATTTTTTCTAGGCACTTATTCTCATTGTGGTGAGGTCCAACATTGACAAAACCAACATCAGCAGTTCTGTCTTTTGTGGTGTATATGACCTGAGGCCTGAAAATCGGATATATTCTGCCACAAAGAAATGAAGTTTGAAAGTTTTGAAAATATTTTAATGAAACGGATGTAAACAATATCTTCTATGCTGGTGAGACAAACATTTTTTGTCTAGAAAGTATAGTGGGTCATTTCTGTCAAAAGTATTTTCAATGACAGTGTTTTACCCAGTAGAACTACCATTATGTTGAAAACAACTCAATCCAAGGAATATTCAGATATGATCCAGGAATGTGAACTGAATAAACTATATTTTTCAAGCATTGTGATTTAAGTGTACACATAAATACCATTTAAATACACCAGTTGCATTGAAAGAGAAATGTTACCTAATATTTTTATATTTCTAGCTAGCGAGTCAAACATTATGTACTCCAGAAGACGCTTCTATTAATTATGTACTCTAGATGACACTTCCTTTCAAAGTGATCACAACTGCATGAGTTGCATCACATCCAAACAAGAAGCATGTTGTCCGAAAACACGAACAACAATCACCTAGGTATCTCAAACAATAGAGACCTGGCCACCTATGAAATTGCTGTGTTTCAGCAGTGGTTTTCTTGGGGTATCTGGGCGAAACACACTTTGGATAACATCTCTACTGCCTACCATAAGCATTGAGAAAATCCTTCATCCCAACATGCATCATGTTATCTATTTTCTCTTTGCATCACCTTCATTAATCTATTTACTCTTATTTCTTTAATGACACAATATATCAAACAACTGGGTCTGAGTTCATACACACCACAAAAAAGGAGAACTGTTGACATTGGTTTTGTAGAAATTGTACCTCACAATAGTGAGAATAACTGCCCGGAAAAAATATTCTTTAAAAGTGAGTCTGTTGAATATTTAAGGGCCTATATAAGTAATGAAATTTTGTTAATTTTGAAAATTCTCGCCTCTGATATTCCTTCAATTCAAATTAAATATACACAAAATGTACATCAAAATGAAGATTGAGATGTATAGAACATGAAACTCATGTGTAATCAACTCATAGAGTCAACTGTAGGCATCACTGGTTGCTGGAAGTCTGCTGCCGTATTCGTACCAGAACTGATAATTTAATAATATTTCACGAAAACAACTTGTGGCCAAATGTGCTTTACATATCCAAGAACAAAGCTAGGGAATCAAAATTCTTCAAAACATGGTGACAGAGCAGCATGGGGGTAAATTCTAAATCCTTTGCTTTTGCTTACGTATGAATATACTCTCGATTTCCGGTCGATGTCATCGGATGGAAAAAGCATGCAAAAACAACGCCGCCTAAAATCAAATAATGAAAAAGATCGCCTACATACAGTATACTGTTATTAGATGGAGATTGCACAGTTGCCATATTCAGTGCAAGGTATCATGATACCTGTTGAAATTTCTTAGAATTACGATTTTGTTTTTCGATGGAAATTTGTGGTATCGAGTGATTTGCGTATGTCTGTCGAGCATGGAAACCATCTTCAATAAAAAATGCAGACAGTGTTGTCCTTTTCCAAAATGCAGTCCTCTCGCTGCACTCGAAAGCGTTTTGAATGCCTAGCTTTGTTAGTGAATATCTGAAGCACATTCAGCCACGAGTTGTTCTTGCGAAATAATATTTTATTATCAGTTCTGGTACAAATACGATAGCAAACTTCCAGGAACCAGTGGGGCCTGCTGTCAACTCTATGAGTTGATTACATATGTGTTTCATGTTCTATACATCCCAACCTTCATTTCGATGTATAATTTGTGCATATTTAATCTGAATTTAAGGAATGTGAGAATTTCAAAATAAACACAAGAGGCCCCAGGGGGACTGAGGGCGCTCACCTGACATGGTAGCCTAAATATCAACCCAGAGAATTGATTTCCACAAGTTGCATCTGCTCCTCCTAAAAAAAGCTGAAACCAAATATCCAAATATTCTGACCAGTGGATCTAAAAAAAGATTTTTAAAGAATATTCCTCATACTGAACTAAGTCATAATTCGGGCTCCCACAGGGAACCCTATATATGAACCCAGGGACTTGGCTTTAACAAACCTGAATCTCACACCCCTAAGGATTCTGCACACCAAATATCAAAACATTCCGACTGCTGGATCTGAAGAAGAAGATTTTTAAAGAAAATTCCTCATTTTGAACTAAGTTACAATTCGAGCTCCCACAATCAGCCCAAATATGGACCTAGGGACATGGCTTGAACAAACTTGAATCTTACCCCCCTAAGGATGCTGCATAAAAAATATCAAAAGCATTCATCTGCTGGATCTGAAGATTTTTAAAGAAAATTCCTCATTTTGAACTAAGTTGTCATTCAGGCTCCCATAGTGAGCCCAAATATGAACCAAGGGACTTGGCTTGAACAAACTTGAATCTCAGCCCCAAAGGTTGCTCCATGCCAAATATCAAAACATTCCAACTGCTGAATCTGAAGAAGAAGATTTTTAAAGAAAAATTCCTCATATTGACTAAGTTATAATTTGGGCTCCCACAGGGAGCCCACATATGGACCCATGGACTTGGCTTTAACACACTTGAATCCCCCCCTCCCCCCCAAGGATGCTACTCACCACATATCAAACCATTCGGACTGCTGGATCTGAAGAAGAAGATTTTTTAAGAAAATTCCTCATTTCGAACAAAGTTACAATTCAAGCTCCCACAGTGAGCCCAAATATGGACCTAGGGACATGGCTTGAACAAACTTGAATCTCACCCCCCTAAGGATGCTGCATACCAAATATCACAAGATTCTGCCTGCTGGATCTTGAGAAGAAGATTTTCAAAGAAATTTGCCTGAAATGCACTAAGTTCGAATTTGGGCTTCTATCGTGAGCCCAAATATGAATCCAGGTGGCCGATTTGAACAAACTGGAATCAGATCCACCCCACAATGTTGCATACCAAATATCAAAAGATTCTGCCTGCAGGATCTGGAGAAGACGATTTTTGAAGAAATTTGCCTGACATGCACTAAGTTCAAATTCGAGCTTCTATAGTGAGCCCAAATATGAATCTAGGGAGCCGATTTGAACAAAATGGAATCAGATCCACCCCACAATGTTGCATACCAAATATCAAAAGATTCTGCCTGCTGGATCTGGAGAAGAAGATTTTTAAGAAATTTGCCTGAAAAGCACTAAGTTCAAATTTGGGCTCCTATACTGAGCCCAAATATAAACCCAGGGAGCCGATCTGAACAAACTTGAATCAGATCCACCCCACAATGTTGCATACCCAATATCAAAAGATTCTGCCTGCTGGATCTTGAGAAGAAGATTTTCAAAGAAATTTGCCTGAAATGCACTAAGTTCAAATTTGGGCTCCTATACTGAGCCCAAATATAAACCCAAGGGGCCGATTTGAACAAACTTGAATCAGATCCACACCACAATGTTGCATACCAAATATCAAAAGATTCTGCCTGCTGGATCTTGAGAAGAAGATTTTCAAAGAAATTTGCCTGAAATGCACTAAGTTCAAATTTGGGCTCCTATACTGAGCCCAAATATAAACCCAGGGGGCCGATTTGAACAAACTTGAATCAGATCCGCCCCACAATGTTGCATACCAAATATCAAAAGATTCTGCCTGCTGGATCTGGAGAAGAAGATTTTTTAATGTTTTTCCCATTGCCTACAGTGTTAAAAAGTGCTGACTCAGCACTTTTTCAAAGTCCCGAAACTGTACCCTATGATAAAACCGATGGCAATTTTTTTTTACCAATTCTTTCTGTTGGTCCAAAGGAAGCTTCACACCAAATAAAAATTCTTGGTGCCGTGCAGTTTTGGAGATATGGGCGTTTTAATTTTTTTCTATTTTTAGCTCCTGCGGTTCCCATGGGGCTACGGGAAAAAAAAAAAATCAGCATAAATTAGGTACTTATGACCCAATAAGCCCTCACATAAAATTTGGTTCAAATCAGCCTCTCGGTTTGGAAAATAGAAATTTCGGGCGGGGCCAAAAATTTTGCCCCTCCCATAACGACGCCAAGTATAGCCCCACAAACTTCTCTTGAACAAATCTGAGTCTACACCTCAAAAGGAAGCTGCACACCAAATATCAAGTCTCTGCTACTGCTGGTTCATGAGAAGAAGATTTTTTAAGATTTCAGCACACTTTTTGGGTGTGGCCCTACCCACAGGCGGGGCAACTTGATTTGAACAAAATCAAATTGCGATGTCATAACAAACTATTATCTCAAATATCAATTAAATTGGTTCAGCGGTTGGGGAGGAGAAGATGCAAACACCTTGTTCACGGACGACGGACGCCAGACGCCGGACGACGGACGACGGACGGTGAGTGATCACTATAGCTCTCCTGACTGAAAGTCAGGTGAGCTAAAAATTCCATTACTTATATTGTCCCTTAAATTTTAAAACAATTTTTTGGAGACATCAGCACATCTTATATATGATATAGAGTGTAATTGCACCAAGAGTGCTTCCTAAAATATAAATACAAGCACAGCGGAATGACATGCATGTGTGAATGGGTTAGCACGGAAGGATAGAATGAGAGGCACAAGGCTGAGAGGCACAAGTGCCATATCACTAAACCCATTCACATGTGCGTACTGTTCTGTGTTTATTACACACCTTCATGTCTATAAAAACAATTATCAGAAGGACACTCAGCAATTCATTTGACAACTATCAATAAAAAGAACACTTTTCATCGCCAATAAAATTTGTGAGGGGAACCTGTGATCCTATTTCGTCCTGAGTTCCTATGTGTTGTGTGTGCCTACCAGCACATAGAACTCATTGGAACCCAGAGCACGATTTTTAGTTTTCGCTAGCAAATGAAATTGTAATTGCAAGGCATGATTTGTAGAAAATTCCAGTGAAATTTCGGTTCTATAAAATAGTCTGTCAACGATTTCCGTTCTGCACATAAGTGCAGAACATATTTCCATTTTCCACATGGTTTAGTGTTGC
This sequence comes from Pictodentalium vernedei, assembly GCA_031216915.1. Lineage (NCBI taxonomy): Eukaryota > Metazoa > Mollusca > Scaphopoda > Dentaliida > Dentaliidae > Pictodentalium > Pictodentalium vernedei. The sequence continues at coordinate 161,827,149 of CM062291.1, read as the reverse complement.
TGTAGATGGGGATTTCAAAGAACAGGCATGTGATAAATAATTTATATGCAAAGATTTTAACCACATTGTTTCTGTTTACATTCCCCTTAACCCTTAAAGCCTCAGATTAATGTTTAGGATAATTACTAACGTATATACATGTATACAGTGCAGATACCTTAACAATGTTTCAACATCACTGCCAACATAAATTCTGCCTAACAGTTGAGTTCCCAAGGAAGAATATACTTGGTGGAAACAGTTTCAAAGCAATAAAAAGGAGCAGTTTGTGGTAGTATGAGAACTTACAGGTTAAGACCTTATATGGGCTTCAAGCACTCTATCACGAATTCTAGATATGGGCTTCTTATGCCAAACTAGCTAATCGGTATTTTACAGTCTGAAACAGTACTTTTATGCCCAGACCAAGAGGGGCAACACAAAGCACGTGCCAATGCCCCTGACCCGCCAAAGATTTTCTAAGTTGAAAGAGTGAAAAAGGCTCATAAGTCTGAAAAAAATGTGTGGAAGAAACTCACGCTACAAAGGTATTGTCCCCCCATGATGCTCTATGACAACACCAAATGTCATTCAAATTGGAGTAGCAGTGGCTGAGATACAATGGAAAATGTCGGAATGGATGGATGGATGAATGGACGGACAGAGGTCTCCACTAGATAACCCTTCGACTTTTCAAGACGGGAGCATGATAAACATTCAATGAAGTGTGTCTATTCAATCTAAACAATATATACAACAAATTAACATTCAACAATTATTCAAGTAATTTAACAAATAGCAACTTTTTTACATTATCATTAACCTTTATTTTTAAACAAAGCAAATTTTTCAAATTATTTATCTGTTTATTGGTGTTCAAGGTCATATATTTCTGTACAATGGCTAACTGTGACTGAAACATGGATATAAAGTCAAGTCCAGCCAAGTGTTTATATCCATGTTGCCCATTTTAGAGGATTTTCACTCCAGGCATTGGTTACTGGGTCATATTTTACCAGTAAAACAGAGCTTGTTTACCACAGCTTGTTTACCACGTTTCCTGGTTCCCATTGGGATTCAAATTATTTAGGAAAACGTTTTGTCACAAGTAAATGATTTTTATACTGCGGATTGAGTTTCACCAAATTTGTATGAATGTTTTATTACATGCTGATATAAAGTTTTTCAACGTACAGACACAAAAGGTACCATGCAGTGTTCGTTGAGTTTTCAGGTCTTTTTCATGGATACTGTGAAGAACTGACACCAGATATTGCGATTGTCATGGTGATGAATTTGAATGAGATCCAATTAGTTGTACACAATTTATGAAATTGCCGCACACCAGAGAATTTTTATTCCTCTCAAATTCTCTCACAGTTCAAAATATTTTATCAAATCTGTTATCAGCTATTAGAAATTTATAGATACATGTTTCTAATCTACAGAAAAATACCACTGAAATAGGATATGTAAAACATTATTGCTCTTGGTAATGTTTTCATAGTGATTGAGAGCGCTATATATACCAGCTATGTTTAGGCCATGTACCAAACATTTGGATAGAAATAGCCTGAATTTGTTTGTAGGCACAAGGGGATTGTAAAAAAAATGTCCTTGATGTTCAAGAAAGTAAAACAAAACACTTGTGTCTAATTTAAAATAATCACTTCAAAAAACTAGATAACCTTGTATTCAGAATATAAATACTTGCTACAAGCAATATAAAGTCTGTTACATACTGGATACATTGCAAGTGATTCAGTAACGAAATAACAAATGATTTTCCTTCCTCATTTAGCAAGTATGACAGTGTGATACATGTATTTTAATAATTTAAGGTATTTTTGTCAAACATAAACAATATTTTAAATACATGAGCAGAGTTCAATGACCAAGGTAAAATATGGAACCACTGACTCTAAGTGTTGCATCAAAAATAAAAATGCAGAATTTGTATATTACACAAACAAATGTGGTCGATTAGTTTGGAAAAAGGTTTATACCATATGAAATCTACAACCCAATTTAGAATCATTTGCTACAGAATTCCAATGGACCTTGCATCAAGAACTTTTGAAGTACTTTATTTCTTCACATGTAGTGTCTGTGTGTTGTGTAAGTTAGTGTTCATAGAAACCTTACCATACTGAGTATACAAATGAACGTGTCAAGAACTACTACAGAACAGCTTTTGTGAATACAGCTCGTAAATCCTGACTGTTTTGATCTCACAATGTAACAAGAGGTCCCAGGGGGGCTGAGGGCGCTCACCTGACATGGTAGCCTAAATATGAACCGAGGGAATTGATTTGAACAAGTTGCATCTGCCCTTCCTGAGAAAAGCTTATACCAAATATCCAAAGATTCTGACCCCTGGATCTAAAAAAAAGAAGATTTTTAAAGAATATTCCTCATATTGAACTAAGTAATAATTCGGGCTATAGGGAGCCCAAATATGAACCCATGGACTTGACTTGAACAAACATGAATCTCACCCCTCTAAGGATGCTGAATACCAAATATAAAAACATTCCAACTGTTGTATCTGAAGAAGAAGATTTTTAAAGAAAATTCCTCATTTTGAACTAAGTTATAATTTAGGCTCCCCAGTGAGCCCAAATATGAACCCAGGGACTTTGCTTGAATAAACTTGAATCTCACTCCCCTGAGCATGCTGCATACCAAATATCAAAAGATTCTGATTGGTGGATCTGAAGAAGAAGATTTTTAAAGAATATTCCTCATACTGCACTAATTTAAACATTTGGGCTGCCATAGAGAGCCCAAATATGAACCCATGGATTTGATTTCAATAAACGTGTGAAACAATCTTCCAAAGATGTTATATGTGAAATTTGAAAGCTTTTGGAGCAGTGGTTCGGGAGAAGAGTCTTAAATGTTTTTCACATTACCCACAGTTTTAAAAAATACTGACTCAGCACTGTTTCAAAGTCCTGGAAAAGTACCCTATGATAAAACCGATGGCAATCTTTTTTTGACCATTCCTTTCTGCTGTTCCTCAGGAAGCTTCACACAAAATAAATATTCTCAGTGCCATGTTGTTTTGAAGATATGGGCATTTTAAATTTCAAAACATTCCGACTGCTGGATCTGAAGAAGAAGATTTTTAAAGAAAATTCCTCATTTCGAACGAAGTTATAATTTAGTCACACAGTGAGCCCAAATATGAACCCAGGGATTTGGCTTGAACAAACTTGAATCTCACCCCTCCCCTAAGGATGCTGCATACCAAATATCAAAAGATTCTGATTGGTGGATCTGTAGAAGAAGATTTTTAAAGAATATTCCTCATACTGCACTAATTTAAAGATTTGGGCTACCATAGAGAGCCCAAATATGGATATTTATGATTTCAATAAACATGTGAAAGAATCTTTCAAAGATGTTATAGGTGAAATTTGAAAGCTTTTGGAGCAGTGGCTTGGGAGACGAGTAGTCTCAAATGTTTTCCCCATTACCCCCATTGTTAAAAAATGCTGACTCAGCACTTTTTCAAAGTCCTGAAAACGTACCCTATGATAAAACTGATAGCAATTTTTTGGACCATTCCATTTTGTTGATCCTAAGGAAGCTTCACACAAAATAAGAATTCTCTGTGCCGTATAGTTTTGGAGATATGGGTGTTTTAATTTTTTTCTATTTTTAGCTCCTGCGGTCCCCATGGAGCAACGGGAAAATTTTTATGACCCAATAAGCCCTCATATCAAATCTGACTCAAATCAGCCTCTCGGTCTGGAAAATAAAAATTTTGGGCAGGGCGAAAATTCTTGATCCGAACATAATGAAGGCAAATATAGCTCCTCGAACTTCTCTTGAACAAATCTGAGTCGACATCTCAAAAGGAAGCTGCACACCAAATATCAAGTCTCTGCTATTGCTGGATCATGAAAAGAAGATTTTTTAAGATTTTTGCACACTTGATTTGAACAAAATTGAAATGCGATGTCATAACAAACAATTATCTCAAATTTCACTTGAATCGGTTCAGCGTTTTTTAAGGAGAAGATGCAAACACCATGTTCACGGACGACGGATGGTGAGTGATCACTATAACTCGCCTGACTTTCGGTCAGGTGAGCCAAAAATGGCCATGGATAACTGATTATTATCCAGTCATCACCACTGTCAGCTAGTTTCAAGAATAGTTTGATTGTTTCAGCACTCGTGTTAAAATTGGCAAATGAAAAAAAATGAAAGTGTCAATGGCATTGCAGCTTAACTTGACTGTGTGTAGTGTTTGATGAAAAGGATAATGTTCAATGTTTATGAAAGGATTATGAAATAAGACAGGAATTGTGATAATTGAGAATATGTTAAGTTCTATTCCTTACATGCTATGTTTTCAACAAGAATAATTTGAGGTGTAGACTGTACCAAAGAACTGAGGCCTGCGTTGATGTGGCCCTCACAGTTAATTTATGTCAACCCAAGTTACCAAGTTACAGTAACATCATTCCAAAACAAGTCATCCTGCCAAGTTACAATGAAATCTCTTCATAAATATGACTCTTAGACTTTGCTAAAGGAATCTAGGTCATGTGCCTGTTTGGCGGTCAGGGCTAACGATCATAATGAATTATATGAAGTCATCCTACCAAGTTACAATGAAATCCCTTCATAAATACAACCTGTAGACTGTGCTAAAGGTTTTCGGGTTTCAGACTCTTTCAGCTGTCATGGTTGACCAATTGCGACCAAACAGGGACGTTCTCATGTAGACATTATACAGAGTAATCCTACCAAATTACAATGAAATCCCTTCATAAATACGACCTATAGACTGTGCTAAAGGTTTTTGGGTTTCGAGCTCCTGCTGCCGTCAGGGTTGACCGATCAAAACCAAAAGGGGACGTTCTCATCTAGACATGCCCTCGAACCTACATTGTGAAATTTTGTGATGATCGGACAAGAACTACGTGGTGTAACCTGTGCCAAAGAAAATGTGAATAGACTCAGACACACAGACTTCTGCACACGTGATGGCAATAGCTTATCTTGACTTTGTCAAGTTAAGCTAAAAATGGCTTTTGCGGTGAAGAAAAAAAATATAAAATGACATAGGGAGGGTGGGGGTTCGAGGTGGTTGGAGGGGTTTGTTATAGGAGTCCATTTTTTTTTGCATGTATAAACTTCCAATCCTTCAAAATGCAAATTAGGAAAGACAGGGCAGGGGGGGGGGGGGGGGCATCAAACCTGAGGTAGACATCAAAGAGATATATACCCCAAAAAATTTGATATTTGGTCACTAATGTTTAAGTTATTCCATAAACAAGCATAACACGATATTACATTTATTAACAAAGGGCAATAACTCCCATAATTTTCATCGTATATGGTTGGTCAACGAACTTGAATTAGACATTGATGTTATAGAGACATATTCCAAAAATAATTGAAATCCCTTAACTATTATTCAAGTCATGCCATAAACAAAGTTCTCAAAAAATGTTAATTGAAATATGCTTCCAAGTCAAAAAGTCCCATAACTCTTGTAAAAATCATCGGACCATGCCCTAATTTGAACTTAACCTTCATTGTGCATATTCGAACTTGGCCTCTATTACTTGCTGGAGAATACACATACCAACTTTGGTGGCAATCATATAATCAAAACTGGTGTTAATCGGTCAGAAACCAACTGTTTATGGACAGATGGATAGACAGACCATTTGCACAATACGACCATTTTTACAAATGGGTGTATAAAAGTTGAAAGTTTGACAATAAAAAAAAGTAGTCTAATCTTACCATTTCATTTTCAGGACCCCTCCAAGTATATTGTCTTTCCCCTGCATTTTCTAAATGCCAAACATCAAATAAGTCCAATTTTTCCATTGAGTTCAATATTTTTTTATTAACCTTGTGGTTGTTTTTTTTTGCTTATATTTAATTGTATCCTTTTCATAATCTTGTAAAATGTTCCAGTCCCCACCATTACTCATGCTTCGATTTTAGAGAATAATTCATCGTAAAATTGTGGTCTTTCACCATCAGGACCACAGAGAACTGAAAGGGTTAATCTTCAATCCTTGCTGGTAGCATCCAGAATTATAAAATTTCCACTCTCGTTTAAAAGTACTTTTGTGAATGGTGAATCCAAAAGTGTTTTTGAAAAGTATAGCAATGCTTCTGCTAGAACTTGAGTAAGAACAAAAGGCAGCCTCATAACCCCATTCACTCCTCCAACAATTTTCCACTTTTTTACTTGAATGTGTATCTACCAGTAAAGTTATGTTGAATTTATAAATCAGAAGATAAGCCATGGCAGTTCATCCTTCCTATTATTATGTAGCCATTTGAGATTAAGTTATGGGTAGCGTTAAAAGTACAAGTGCAGCTACAGTGTTGGAAATCATTAATTTTTTTCTTTTCTAAACTTTCTTTTCTGTACAGAACAATTCATGGAAAGACCTATAAATCCTAATTTTTTTCTATTAACACAAACAATTAATGAAATCAATAATATTCATGTTGTGAGTCGATATATACTCAAGTGTTTCTTTTTTCAACCCTTACAGAATGCACCTGCTTTGATTCTAACAGTCCTTGTTGGCTAAAAAGCTGTCATCCCTATACCATCTCTTAACATGTTCACTCGGTTTGCCAGAAAGGGTACATTATTGTTCCAGACTCGAGTTGCAAGAGGAAGTTAATAACGAAATGTCGCAAGGACCAAAAAACATCTGCAGCCTGCATCTACACAATGCAGGTTGCAGATGTTATTGAATCCTGTCCACATTTTATGTTGTACTGATCTATCTCCCTTCAGTTACAGAGACGGATGTTACCACTCCCGAGATAGAGAGGTGAAATGGTTAAAAAACATTTGTGAATACTCTCCAACAGACCTGTCAAAATTGTGTGACCAATCACTCAGGTTTCGGAGAGGTTATGCAGTTGGATAGGAGAATATTTATATTAAAATATTTAAATCGATCACTATCATATCAATATCTTGGGAAGATTGTTAACAGAAGTTCATCCTGATCAGCAATTAACCCTTGGAATAATATTGTCATAAAATTTGAGAGCTTTCATTTTTTTTCATACAATGACGCTGCACTCTCCTTCTAGAACAAGAGGCCTGCATTGCCAAGCGCTGCTAATGCACCCCCAATTGGGGAGGAGGGGTATAGGTGGGCTTTTTTCCCGCATAAAATCACTCTAAAACTGGCCAAACCCATCTTGGAGCAAAAAAAACTTTTTGTAGCCTTAACTGACCGGACAGGGAGGGGGTGGGGGTCATAGGAAACAAGGCAATAACTCCTGGTAATTTTCATAATATAATGGTGGTGGTCATCGAACTTGAAGTAGACATTGTTCACAACAGATATATATCCAAAACAAATTGATATTTGATTACAAATGCTTAAGTTATTCCATAAACAAGCATTACACTATATTTTTGAACAAAGGGCAATAACTCCATAATTTTCATCAGATATCACTGGTCATCGAACATGACGTAGACAACGTTGCTGTAGAGACATTTTTTCCAAAAAGAATTGAAATACATTTCTTATTGTTAAAGTTAAACAAGCATTACAAGATATTTTTTATTAAACAAAGGGCAATAACTCCCATAATTTTCATTGGATATCACTGGTCATCGAACTTGATGTAGACATTGTTGCTATAGAGACATATACCAAAAAGAATTATTGAAATCTGTTAACTATTGTTTAAGTTATGCCATAAACAAGATTTACAGAATATTTTATAACAAAGGGTCATAACTCCCATCATTTTCAAGAGATATCGGTGGTCATCGAACTTGACGTAGACATTGTTGCTATAGAAACATACACCACAAAGAATTGAAATCCGTTAATAACTCACCAGGCTCATTTCCATGGGGGAGAGGGGGGCCTGCACTGATAGACAAAAAGGTACATTTTTCAAAACTTGATTTATTAATTGAGTGTTTTTGATCACCTTCAGAATCTATTGAACACAACAAAGATCTGAAATCAGGTTTAGCCAATCATTTGTACCTATCTTGGCCACATGAGATGACTTACACCCCAGGCATTGGTCACCCGGTCCTCTTTTACCAGTAAAATAGAACTTGTTTACCACAGTAAAGATGCACTGCTCCACTTTTCGTGGCTCCCACACTGATATGGTAAATTTAGGTCAACATTTAATATATAAATGCTTGTAATATCCAATATGTAAACCTAAACCAGAGATTGGAATGATGATCTGATGGTTTGGGTTGTTCAATTGAGAATCAACAGACTCTGGAGTGCTTCCCTTGAGTGACAATGTAATGAATTTTATTATACATTCTGAGATCATTTGATATACTCAATGCAAAGATAATGAATGTTGACATCACAGTCAATAACTGTCTATTAAATACAATACAATTTTTTAACTCTTTACCTAACACAGGGTTCCCGCAGGTAAGGACTGATAATATTCAAGACCATTTCTTGACATATTTCAGCCTTTTTCAGGGCCCTACAATAGCCAAATTCAAGGATGTTCAAGGCCTGCCTTCACTAGTCCTAACTAACTAGGACCCTCCAGTCATCATCCTCTCCTCGGTAATGACCAGAGGGTCCTCGTTAGGCCTGCCTTCATGAACTCTGGAATATTTAACTATTTAGTTATGATTACATGATTCATTAGCATTTTTATTCAGTGATTATTCAAGGCTTTTCAAGGCCTCCTGGGACATTTTTCTGGATTTCAAGGCCTTGAATGACAGTCAAATTCAAGGCCATTTCTTGAATCCAAGACCTTGCGGGAACCCTGCCAGCAGGACTTAAACCATTTATTTTATGTAATAGCCATATCTGGCCAGTGCTATTCACAAAAATTGTAGGGAAATTTGATCTTTTGCCTCCAAAATATAACCCTTCATTGGAACTTACCAATGAGGAACCATAAACTATGTTCTGAAGCAGAAAATGAAAATATTTGTGATCTAAACATTTGACCTGAAAGACAAAGGGTTAAGACGACACTTGCAAACAAATCTTTTATGTAAGAAATGGTTCAAGACCCCTTAACTGGAATGGTCTTGATGCAGTTGTTCTAATGAGAGGTCATAGGCAATTTTGGTGGAAGAAGACAAAAACCATTGTTTACCTCCAAAACATAGCTTATGACCTTTCACTGGAACATGGCAATGAAGGACCATAAAAATGTTTTTCATGCATAAAATGAAAATAGCTGTTATTTACAAATTTGGGTTTTTTTGTAGATGCCGTCTGCTGAACTTGTTTGGTAAGGGGTTAAGACGAACCTTGCAAACAAATCTTTTACCTAAAAGATGGTTTTACCTAAAAATGGTTTAAGACCCCCAAATTGCAATGAGCTTGATGCGGTTGTTATGATGAGAGGGTATAAGAATTGTTTTGGAGGCAAAAGGCAAAAAGAGAAAAAAAAACCTTTTTTTTTTAAATAGAACTGGCATGATATAGCCCTTACATTTGGAAAATGGTTGTCTGGAAGTCATGAATTTACAATTAACTGGTCTACAGTTTTTGATAGTTTTGTATCTCAGCTTGTTGACAACTTTTAGATAGTTAAGTCTCTTAACTTCAAAACTTTCCACAGATCAGTCCTGCAACACAGGTTCTTCAGGATACAAGACCATTTCGGTCGGTGGACATAAGAAGATACCCTTACTTGCTTGATATAGCTCATGAACCATGGGATAGTCCTTGAGCTGCAAACCTGTTTGTCAGGTCCTTGAGTTTCTACTAGTCTTATAAAGTGTATAGGAAGATGTTTTCTAATCTGATTCCCAAATCAGTTTGGTTATATTGTATCCAGATATTTAAATGTTTGCTACCCATGTCTAATGGCCCTGCATTACAGATGATGCATACCAAATATGAAAAGAATTTGACTGGCAGATCTGATGAAGAAGATTTTTGAAGAATATTCCTTATATTGCACCATGTTAAAACTTTGAGAACTTATAGGGAGCCCAAATATTAACTTGTACATCTGATCTGACTAAATTTTCTGTAAACCAAATATGAGATGATTCTGACTGGTGGATCGATCTGAAGAACAAGATTTTAAAGAATTTTGTTAATGTTGCACTACTGGTAAGCTAAAATTCGGTTTCCCATCAGGAGCTCAAATATAAATGCAGGGTCTTAATTTGAACAAACTTGAATCTCTTGCCCATAAGGATGCTGTGTATCAAATAACAAAAGATTCTGAATGAAAGATCTTTAGAAGATTTTTAAAGAATGTTCCTCATATTGCACTAAATTAGATAAAATTTGGGCTTGAACCTAAAGACATGATTTGAACAAATTTGAATCTGACTTTATGCAAGATTGCTGAAAACAAACTATGAAAAGTTTCTGCCTAGTGGATCTGAAGAAGATTTTCAAATAACTTTTCTCATATTTGCTCTAGGTTCAAATTCAGGTTCCCATTTCGAACCAAAATTGACTTTAATAAATTTGAATCTGGCCCCTATAAGGATGATATATACTAAATATAAAAAGATTCTGTGTGGTGTATTTGAAGAAGTGTTTTAAATAATATTCCTCATATTGCACTAAGTTGAAATTTGGGCTCATGAGACCCAAATATCGGTCCACTGACTTGATTTGAACAAACTTAAATCTGAGCCCCCAAGGGAGCTGTATATATTCCTCATATTTCAATATGTTAAACTTTGGGCTCCCATGGGGGACCCAAATACGAACAACCCACAGACCTGGTTTGAACAAACTTAGATGCTGTACACCAAAACAGAGATTCCCATAAGGAGTCCAAATATGTACCCAGGGATTTAATTTGGACAAACTTGATGAGAAATCTGTATATTAAATATCAAATGATTCTGACTGGTGGATCTGAAGAAGATGATTTTTAAAGAATTTTCCTCATATTTAAGTTAAAATTCAGAGCCCCAAAAAGAACTCAGGGATCTGATTTGACAGACATGAATCCCCCCCCCCCCCCTACCCCCCCCCCCCCCCCCCCCCCCCCCCCCCACCCTGCTGTATACCATATATCGAAAGATGTTGAATGGAAGAAAAAGGAAAAATATTTTCAATTTGGAAAAGTGTTGTCACGGCATTTTTCATTATATTCACCATATGGCCCCACCCCCCTTGACAAAACCAACTCAGACTTTTTTAGCCATCCTAAGGATGCTGTATACCAAATAACAATTCTTTGTTCCATGCAGTTTCAGGGTTTGTACAGACATCCGAGAATCAAATTCAAACACCATTTAAGCACTTTCCAAGGACTGGGTTAACAATTTTCAAGGACTATTGTTGTGTGATACCATTCATACTGTTATGATCGCATGTCACATCAAGTCGATTCTGTATTGAATTTAATATGACACAGAATTATGAAATGCCAAAAAGTTAACTTCTAAAAAAATTACTTCACCAAATGTAAACTTCTTTTCACAACGTACCTTATAAAATGATAAATCCATATTTTTTCTGCCTTCCCACAACTCACTGAATCAGCAATCCACCTATTAAAAATATTTCAATGATACTAAATAAAAACACTCAACTCGTTTTTGAGAGGATTGCATTTTTCCGAAACCATTTCCCATACACATAATTAATCAGCTGTGGTTTGTCATCAAGTACCACCCTTATTTTTATATCAATAAAAGCTATATAGTTTAAATATGATCACTTCCAATAACTATCCTAAGTCCACAAAACAAAGTTTTGATTTTTTGGAAGCGTATATCACTTGAATTCACCCGCTTCAAGTACTCTATTATGCAATGAAATCAAAAGAAACAGGTGTGTTAAAGAAGACATAAACAGCAGTTTTTCAGGACGTATGTCAATTTGCAATGAGGATGATTCTAACTGGTCAACTTTCCTAGGGAATCCTTCAGAAGGAGAGAGCTTCTTGTGATAAATTTATGACATTACTACTGAAATACCAGGAATTCCAGTTCATGACCATTGTGCATAGATAAAAGATATGTGGTCTCTTGTGTGCGTCTCTGTCCGATTTTCTGTCATCCAACTCAGTGTACATATGTATGCAGGGGTGGTGGATTAGCCTGAAGGTTATGGTCTCAAAGTTTGTCGGTAAACTGAATTCAAGTACTTGTCAAGAAAGGTGGTGGGAAATCAAGTAGTTTTCCAAGATACAAATAAATTTGAGCACTTTTCAATGAAAGGGTCTAAATTCAAGAACTTTTCATTTGCGTACGAACCCAGAGTTTTGGAAATATGGGAATTTTAATATTTTAAAAATTTTTGTCACCAGTGATTCCCATGGAGGCACAGAAAATTTTTTCCAGACATAAACCATGTAAATGTCCCTCAATACTTTTGCATACCACATTTGGTCCAAATTGGCCCAATTAGGAAATAAAACTTTCTTTGAACAGATCTGAAGTTTGAGCAAAAAAGAAGCTGCACACCAAATTCAAAACATTGTGACTGGTGATTTTTCAAAAATTTGGGGTTTTCAGGCACTGCCGCCAGCCCAATGGACTTAGCTATTTCTATTGAACAAATTTGGAATGTTATCCCTTAAAGATAATCTATGCCAAGTTTGGTTGGGTTTAGTCCATTGTTATGGGGGAGACTGATAAGTAAAGTTAAGGGATGCTGGATGCCAAGTAATGGCAAAAGATCATCCTAACTTTCAGTCAGGTGAGCTAATAATGGAAATTTAATGAATGGTACTCAAAGTCTTTGGCAGGTCTAATTGCAAAAATAATAGTTGGGCAAGATATTGAAAACAGGTTAACATGTGTACTTAACATATTTAACTGGTTGAGTGCTAAATTATTTTTCCAAGGTGATTTGAAACATGTTTTTTTTTTCAAAGATGCAATGCAACCATCAAGAGAAACTTTTGTTTAGCAAGATTTTGATCATGAACAATCATTTTGTCAAAATTTATTGGAGAGTGCTAATTGGCAGTCTCCGATAAATTATAACAGAACAATTTTATATAAACATTTTTCTACTGCAAAGAAAACAGCAAGCCTATGCAAATAGTGCAAATCCACCAAAGTGGCTTTCAGCACTTTTCAATAGAGCCATGATAGTGGCTTCTCCCACTCAACCAGTTAAAAGGAATGTAAACGGAAACAATTGGGTTAAATTTGGTTAAACTTTTTTCATAGAAATGAATGCTAATCAACAGCTCTTATCTAAAGGTCTTGCCTAATGAGCACACCAAGTTCAAAAACAATCCTATGATAAATGTGGCCTGTAGGCCATGTCAAAGAAGAATGTTGATGCACAAATGCAATAAATTCAAAGATTGTTGCTAACGGCAACAGTTTTTGATGGAAATGAAAAGAAAATCAATAGCTCCTATTTTTTTGTCACTCTGCATAACATACAAAGTTTCAAAACAGCCTGATAATGAATGCACCCTCTGAGGCACGCCAAAGGAAGATGCTAAAGCACAAATGCACTAAGTTTGAACGTCATTACTTGTGGCAATGTTTTTTTCTCTTTTTTATGGAAATTCATAAATATACCCTGCAGAGAGTGCAAAAGGGATAAGTTGCTACACAAATGCAGTAAGTTCAAAGGCTGGTGAAAACGACAATAATTTTTTAAAGGAAATGAAAATAAATGCGATCTGTGAGGTGTGCCAAAGGAAATTGTGGATGTACGTACGAATGTATGTACATATGTACTTACATACGCCGACGGACGAGAAGTGATGGCAATAGCTCAGCTTGACTTTGTCAAGTTGAGCTAATAAATGTGCCCTGTATTGTGTGCTGAAGTTAAATATTGAGGTCTGACTAAACTAAGTTCTAAGAATGTTGGCAGCGGCAACATTTTTCGAAGGAAATTGAAGAAAATCAATAGCTCCCATCAAGACGTCTCCTCAAACAAGCATACCAGGTTTCAAAGCAATCTGATCATAAATGTGCCCTGTAGGGTGTGCCAAAGGAAAATATTGAGGTCTGACTAAACGAAGTTCTAAGAACGTTGGCCGTGGCAACACTTTTTGACGGAAATGGAAGAAAATCGATACCTCCCATCTAGAGGTCACCCCAAACAAACATGCCAGGTTTCAAAGCAATCCGATCATAAATGTGCCCTGTAGGGTGTGCTAAAGGGAAATATTGAGGTCTTCTGACTAAACTAAGTTCTAAGAACATTGGCCGCGGCAACATTTTTTGACGGAAATGGAAAAAAATTAATAGCTCCCATCTAGAGGTCATCCCAAACATGCATACCAGGTTTCAAAGCAATCCAATCAAAAATGTGCCCTGCAGGGTGTGCCAAAGGGAAATATTGTGGTCTGACTAAACTAAGTTCTAAGAACGTTGGCCGTGGCACTTTTTTTTGATGGAAATTGAAGAAAATCGATAGCTCACATCTAAAGATCACCCTAAACAAGCATACCATGTTTCAAAGCAATCCAATTACAAGTGTGCCCTGTAGGGTGTGCCAAAGGGAAATATTGTGGTCTGACTAAACTAAGTCATAAGAACCTTGGCCACGGCAACATTTTTTTGACGGAAATTGAAGAAAATCGATAGCTCCCATCTAGAGGTCACCCCAAACAAGCATGCCAGGTTTCAAAGCAATCCGATCATAAATGTGCCCTGTAGAATGTGCCAAAGGGAAATATTGAGGTCTTCTGACTAAACTAAGTTCTAAGAACGTTTGCCACGGCAACGATGTTTTGACGGAAATGGAAGAAATCGATAGCTCCCATCTAGAGGTCACCCCAAACAAGCATACCAAGTTTCAAAGTGATCTGATCATAAATGCGACCTGTGAGGTGTGCCAAAGGAAATTGTGGACGTATGTACTAACGTACGTATGTATGCCGACGGACGAGAAGTGATGGCAATAGCTCAGCTTGACTTTGTCAAGTTGAGCTAAAAATCATTTTATAATTTAATTTAAATATTTAATAAACTCACTTTTAAAGAATATTTTTATAGGCATTTATTCTCACTGGAGAGCCAACCTCTATAAATGTCAACAGTTTTCTCTTTTTGTGGTATATATGAGCCGAGACCTGGAATTCAGATGTATTGTGTCACAAAAGTGAAAGCTTGGTAAATATGTTAATGAAGCTGGTCTAAACCAAAAAAAACCCAGCCATCTTGATGCATGTTGAGATGTAGGATTTTTTTCAAAAAGTATGGTGCGCAATATCTGTCAATGACGATATTCATTGTGTGTTTGACACCCCCCCCCCCCCCTCCCCGGCCCCCCGCTCCTGACAAAATCTCTATTTGTGGAATCTCAGTGCCTGTTTTCAGACATCACTCTTCTTGACTGGACATGATGCAACTGATAGTTACAATCACATTAAAAAGTTGTGACAGCTGTAGTTCATATTGTTTATTCTGATGACCTACAAATATAATATTAAGCAACATTTCTTCTTCAATGCAACTGAGACATTCAAATGGTATTTATGGGTATGCCTAAACCAAGTTTATTCAGATCACTCTCCCAGGGTCATATTTGAGTGTTTCTGGGATTGAGTTGTTTTCAACATAATGGTACTTGGACTGTGTTAATACTGCCATAGAAAACATTTCTGACTGGATTGGCTCACCATACTTTCCACACAAAACTGATTCCCACATCAGCATGGAAGGATTTGTTTATGTGGGCTTCATTAACATATTTTCAAAACTTTCACACTTTATTTCTTTGTGGCACAATGTATCAAATTTTCAATTCTCAGTTCATGTACACCAGGAAAAGTTTTTGATATTGGTTTTGTGAAGATCGGACCTCACCATGATGTGAATAAGAGTCTCGAAAAAATATTCTTCACAAGTGAATCTATTAAATATTCAAATTGTTAAAAACAAAAATGCAGCTCTCATCATATTTTATTTACGGTACAGAATGAATGAAAGTAAATCACAAACTAGAATTAGTAATTCACTTTGCCAGTGTGCTATCTGGTAATTTATTCACATCGTTTCTGTTTACATTCCCCTAAACAAGACTTTTATATATGACCCAGAAGAATGCCCATCGACTATGTTTGATAATGAACAACTTGTGATAAAAAATTGTTTTCTATGAACTCTACCTGTAGGCTCATGGGGATTCTCTTGTGGGCCGAACACTCCTTGTGACTCCCAGGAATATGTGGGTTAAAAAGGAGACCCATCAGAAGATGCAGGAAGTTGGTGTACCAAGAGAAAGCCACCATGCTGAACTGATCAGTTATCAGACATTTCAGGGTGCTAGCTAGGCACAAGCGAGGCACAATTCCAGACCATATTGTTTGAAAGCACAATGTGCCAGTGCACTCTCATTCCAACAATGGAAATTAAGTGTCTCCACCAAAGACACAAAGGCATGTGACACGGGTAAGATCTGAACCCACTGGTGCTCCATCACAAGTCATTTGTGCATATCAAACAATCAAGTGACAGTGGCATGCAGAAAAAACAACACTACAATTTATTTTCAGTTGCATCATCTGGCTCAAGTCCAATGCACACTAATTGTGACTGACACATTGTGATTCAGCCGTGCACTAATACATCAGCGGATTTGTAACTAATGGATTGACTGAGAGTATTACAAGCTTACCTTTGTGTGCATTCCCAAAAAATAGAAAGTTTTATTTTTGGCATATTGGAGACCCCGTCACATACAAGATAAAAAACCAAAATAAATTGATTTGAATGTACAATTTCAGATTTGAATTTTAAAATATGTGTTATTTCAGATTCTGAGGGTTAATAAACGAGTAGAAAATTGTTTTCACACAAAAGCACTCTTTGACATTTTTATTTATGCACCTTTTTTTTCAATTATTGCCTCGAGACTGGATTAGAGTATATCCCTGACCTGACTTTAAGTTACATGGCATGGAGCTGGCTGATACACTTCCATAAAAGGCAATGAGAGTTCATATCAGGTGAGGCAAAGCCAAATCTGATATGAACACTCAAATCCTTGGATGAAAATTTATGAGCCAGCTACATGCCATGTAACATATTTATTAGGTCGAATGTGAATCAAGGGATTACTGAATTTTCACAAGAAACAAAGAATTACCAGATGTTTATTTTTTTAAACTGCTACCAACAGCACTGCACAGAAGCAACAACAGTAACTGGCACTGATGTGTATCCGTGGTGACAGAAAACAACTGTCGCTGTTCGAAGATCACTATTTGTTTACAAAATAAAATCTATCGCTACAAGCATATCTGAAATACCTTCACATACATTTACTATCATTACAACCTGAAAAGGGTTAACAATGCACTTTTAAATGTTCAAAAAATCACTTTTAATCTGTTGAGTAAACTGTATAGAAAATATTTTCTTCAGAATAAAAAGTCAATAGAATCATAAAAACAAAGAACTTCTGGAACTACAAATAATATTTTCTGTCCATGTTTAAATATTTAATGTTTTAAACAAGGTACTTAGAAAATATTTTTGGTACTTAAATTCTCTTATTTTGTTTTAATTAAAACTCTGAAAATTCCAAGTGTGTGGAAATGCATCAAAATAGTAATGGCGGCAACTCACCCAACATCACATAATATCAAGTGAGTTACCTGATACGGCAGAACCCTTAGATTGGTATTCCAATGTTCCGATTGGACAAACTAACTTTGAGGCATAATAATACACTGTCCATCTCTTTTGAATATTCTGATATTGCAAAGTTGAAAATATGAACAATGAAAACAAACAGGTAATTGTTAAATGCAATCAAACACAAAATGACCTTGCAAACTTACTTCTAGTTTCACGCTTAGCTGGTAATTATTTCAATCACAGAGGTTCGCCTCTTGTAATTTGTTGTACAACCAAAGCTATCTGCAAAAGGATGAAATCTGGGACCAAACCCCATGATGGCCTTGTTATATTGATGTAATCCTCATGTACATCTTGGTTTGGGAAAGTTGCCAAGGTGAATGAAGCTGTAAAGGGGATTTCATTCCTCCCCAGCAGAAATCTTGGTAATATGTATAGTCATAATAGTAAATCAACATGAAGGCATACAAAAAAGAATGCATGTTCTACATGTCACAATGTATAACAACCCTCTAACAATATTTCAATATTTACTGCAAAAGCAAACTATTGTTAACAAAATGATTCATCTTGATCAATAGCATCTTAAAAATAGTAGGTGATGATCTCTTCAAAAAATAGACTGAGGACCAGCATCAATTGTATTTCATAAAACAAGAAAAACAATTGCAGTTTTGCTGAAACATATGTTACATAAAACACTAAAGACTCTTGCAATATGTGCAATGTGGTGAAATCCAAATCAATTTTTCTTTTCAGCTTCCAATCTGGCCACAATATTTTATACTTTGTGTTCGGCTAAATTGCAAAACAAAAGAAACTAGAGCACCGCCTAGCAGACATTATGCACCCATTATATATAACTTGGTGAGAGGCATTGGATATGTTGATATGCTTGCTGATTCCATGTACTGACCTCTATCTTTGACCTTGACACTGCTGGGTCAGTCGTTAAATTTTGAATGTGACACACTACCTGTTGGTGGTGCATATACTGTGTCAGTTTCATTGTGATATGTTTTTCCATTAAAAAGGTAATGATCAGATATAAAAAGTTGAAGTGCATGCTGACTCTATTTGTTGACACCTATCTGTGACCTTGACCTGGGTGGGTCATTGTGAATTTTGTATGTGACACACCATCCAGTGGTGATGCTTATGTTGTGTAAGTTTAATAGCTAATCTCCTTCCACTTAAAAATGAAAGTGTCAATGACACTGTAGTTTAACTTGTCTGTGTGTTGTGTTTGATGAAAAGGATAATGTTCAATGTTTATGAAAGGATTATGAAATAAGACAAGAATTGTGATAATTGGGAATATGTTAATTTCTGTTCCCTGTATGCAATGTTTTTAATAAAAATAATATGAGGTGTAGACTGTACTAAAAAACTGAGGGGTGGGTTAATATTGCCTTCATAGTTAATGTATGTGGACCTCACAGTTAATGTATGTCAACAAAACTTACCAAGTTACAGTGAAATTATTCCAAACTGAGTCATCCTATCAAGTTACAATGAAATCCCTTCATAAATATGGCCTGTAGACTGTGCTCAAGGTTTTCAGGCTTCAGGCCTGTGTAGCCATCACGGTTGACCGATTGCAACTAAAAAGGGACGTCCTCATCTCGACATTATACTGAGTCATTCTACCAAGTTACAATGAAATCCCTTCACAAATACGACCTGTAGTCTGCACTAAATTTGTTCAGGTTTTGGGCTTGGGCAGCCATCATGGTTGAATGATCGCGATCAAAAGGGGACATTCTCATCTGGGCATTATCTGGAGTGATCCTACGAAGTTGCAATGAAATCCATTCATAAATATGACCTGAAGACTGTGCTAAAGGTTTTTGGGCTTCGGGCCCCTGTAGCCGTCACAGTTGACCAATCATGACCAAAAGGGGATGTCATCATCTTGGCATTATATGGAGTCAACCTACCAAGTTACAATGAAATCCTTCCATAAATACGACCTATAGACTGTGCTAAAGGTTTTTGGGTTTTGGGCTCGGGCAGTCATCACGGTTGACAGATCACGACCAAATGGGGAAGCTCTCATCTAGACATCATATAGAGTCATCCTACCAAGTTACAATGAAATCCCTCCATATTAAATATGACCTGCAGACTGTGCTAAAAGTTTTTGGGTTTTGGGCTTGGGCAGCCATCACGGTTGACATATCATGACCAAAAGGGGACGGTCTCATCTAGACATTATACAGAGGCATCCTACCAAATTACAATGAAATCCCTTTATAAATATGACCTGTAGACTGTGCTAATGGTTGTCAGCTCGGGCAGCCATACCGGTTGACCGATCGGGACCAAAATGAGACGTTCTCATCTAGACCTGACCCCAAACCTGCATATGAAATTTTGTGACCATCAGACAAAAACTATGGGGTGTAGCCTGTGCTAAAGGAAAATGTGAACAGACTCAGACTCAGACTTCTGATGGCAATAGCTTATTCCGCATTTTCAAAAATGCGATGATATAGGCGTGATCTCCATCCGTCCGCCCGTCTGTCCGTATGTCACACCCTGAAAGGATCCTAGGGTATTTAATTTGAAACATTTTAACTATGCTAATGTGTTTAGGTAACAACTCTAGATGTGCATAAAGGTTTCTGAATTTTGATTTGGCCTCAGGTGGTTCCAGTAGAACCACTTTTATCGTTAGAAAATCAGTTTTCATCGAAAGGCTCCTAGGGTATTTAATTCGAAATGTTTAAACTATGCTAATGTGTTTAGGTAACAACTCTAGATGTGCATAAAGGTTTCTGAATTTTGTTTTGGCCTCAGGTGGTTCCAGTGGAACCACTTTTATCGTTACAAAATCAGTTTTCATCGAAAGGCACCGAAGGCATTTAATTCGAAACATTAAAACTATGCTAAGGTGTTCAGGTAACATCTCTAGATGTGCATAAGGATTTCGGAATTTTGATTTGGCCCCAGGTGGTTCCAGTGGAACCATTTTTATCGTTAGAAAATCAGTTTTCATCGAAAGGCTCCTAGGGTAATTAATTCAAAACTTTTAAACTATGCTAAGGTGTTCAGGTAGCATCACTAGATGTGCATGAAAGTTTCGGAATTTTGATTTGGCCCCATGTGGTTCCAGTGGAACCATTTTTATCGTTAGAAAATCAGTTTTTATCGAAAGGCTCCTTGAGTATTTAATTCGAAACTTTAAAACTATGCTAAGGTGTTACTAAGGAAATGCGGGGATACACCATTGTGTGCTTTGCACACAAATAACTCGATCTAGTCTTGACTTTGTCAAGTTAAGCTAAAAATTAGGGGGTTGGACACAAAAAAAGTTGATGTTCATGATGATTCCATGTGATGACCTCTCTCTATGACTTTTACTTGATGTGCTGGTCATGAATTTTGTACATGACACACCCTCTAATGGTGGTACATATGATGTGTAAGTTCTAATGTTAGTGCAAAAATTGTGCAAGTTTTACTGTGATATATCCTGCCACTAAAAAGTTATGTCCCAGACACAAAGAAACTTGATGTGCATGCTGATTCCATGAGTTGACCTCTATTGGTGACCTTGACTATGGGGGGGGGGGGGGGGGGGGACTGATCATGAATTTTGTATGTGACACACCAACTGATGGTGAGACATATGTTGACTGAGTTTCATTGTGATATCTCTTCCCACTATAAAGTTATGTCCCAGATATGACAAAGTTAATGGATGAAAGCCTGGATGCTCAAACATGGACAGCACCGTAACATAATAATCCTGTATTTTAAACATGGCCGTATAAGTAATAATTTTGATTCCAAAGTCCAAGGTGAAACATACAATCACTGATTAACATATTATAATTTTGATGAAATGATTCACCGTAACAATATCTCAAACACTGATTAAGTTGTTTCAGTCTGATTATTCTCATTTAATTGTTTTGGGGCGACGTCTGCTTTAAAGGAAAAATTCAATTTCATAAACAAAAAAAAGTTGTAGTCTTTTAAGAGTTAATCTCAAGAATAACTGACATAATATGAATATTGGTAGCTGTTAACAAGAACAATGAAAAGCATGGCATATACCATTAATGGTGTCATAAAAGTGTTGGTAAGTCTTGGAAAATTCTCTGGATCCTAAAATTATGATTTGATCAAATAAGTGGTTCTTTAGTTATTGGACAGAAACTAAAAGTTAATGGATGGAAGGCGGACGATGAACAGATGGACAGACAGACAGACATGGTGAAAACAATGGCCCCGAGGGGATCAGGGGCATAAAAATGATTAGAGTCAGCATTCATTAGTTCATGGACGGAAACCAAATTCGATATGGCCACCATGGTGGCCATATTGAATTGGTTAGCTGGACCAAAATCAAAAGGAAGCATTGTCTAGTCATCCACAAGTAATCCCTAAAATTATGATTTGATGAAATAAGTGGGGTTTAGTTATTGGACAGAAACCAAAACTTAATGGCTGCATGCTGGACGGACCGACATGGTGAAAACATAATGTCTCCGAGACTGTCAGGGCATAACCAAAATCAAAAGGAAGCTTCCTCTTGACACCAACAATGAACAACAAAAAAATAAAATTGATTTGAGTCAGCATTCATTAGTTATTGGATGGAAACCAAATTCAACATGGCAGCCATGATGGTCATATTGAATTGGTTATCTGATCCAAAATCGAAAGGAAGGTTGCCATAATGAATTGGCCACTGGCGTCCATCTTAGTTCAGCTGACTGATCCACAATTGAAAGGAAGCCTTCTCTAGACACCAACAATTTATAATCAAAAAACAAAACTGAATCGAGTAAGCATTCATTAGTTATTGTTTGAAAACCAAATTCAATATGGCAGTCATGATGGTCATATTGAATTGGTTATCTGATCCAAAATCGAAAGGAAGGTTCCTCTAGATGCCAATAATGCATAACCAAAAAAATGAAATTGATTCGAGTCAGTATTCATTAGTTATTGGACGGAAACCAAATTCAAGATGGCCACCATAGAAGCCATAATGAATTGGCCACTGTCGACCATCTGAGTTCAGCTGACTGGTCCGACAATAAAAGGACAATTCCTCTAGACACCAACAATGCATTATAATTAAAAAATAATGAAAGTATCGCTCAACTTGTGGAAGACATGTACATGTATAGTATGTGACACAGCAATGACACAAATCTAGGTAATGACCTGATAACAAAGATACATGTAAAGTATTGTAAAGGCCTGTACATAAATACTGACCATAGCCTGTAACAAATGTACAGGTAAAATATTGTAAAGGGGGTGACAGTTAGATGCCTCTAGCCAAAGCCATATTGAAATGTGCACTTACTGTGTATACCGTAAGTAGCACTGAATAAATCAAAGTTTGTCTAATTGGTCGCCACCGGTCATCGTTGAAATTTCGGACCACACCCCAAAATACTTGTTCTTGTCCCAAGGTGATAACAAAGGTACCCAAGAAGTTAAGTGACAATCGGTTCATAAATACAGCCTCTAGCCCGAGTCATATTGACATGTGTACTAACTGTGTATAAGTAGCACTGAATAAATCAAAGTTCATCTAATTTGCATAATTTATGCACGAGAAAAAACCTATATTAACTGTGATGTTTTCCATGTAAATAAACATTCAAGCAAAAATTTATTCAAATCAGAATCTTCATATATAAGTTCTGTACAAAAAACTGACTGCACCTAATTTCGGTATAAAATGGCCACCAGCAGCCATCTAGGATTTCGGACCACACCCAAAACACTCGTTCTCGACCCAAGATGATAACAAAGGTAACCAAGAAGTTTCGTGAAGATCGGTTCATAAATACAGCCTCTAGCCCGAGCCATATTGACATGTGCACTTACTGTGTATAAGTAGCACTGAATAAATCAACGTTCATCTAATTTGTATAATTTCTGCATGAGAAAAAAACCTGTATTATATGTGATGTATTCCATGTTATTAAACAATCTTGCAAAAATTTATTCAACTCAGAACTTTCATACAGAAGTTCTGTACAAAAAAACTGATTGGACTAATATCGGTACAAAGAGGCTGCCGGTTCTGAAAAATTGAAAATCTGAACTATAAATCCCGAGAACCCACCTGATACTGACTTTGTTTCTACTATGGCCAAGGCATGCAGATATCAGAAATGGACAGGACCTGAAAACAGATTCCTTGAATTTGATTTCTAGAAACCTTACAGAACCTATTTTAACCCTCTGCACTCTGATGTTGAAATGGCAAAGTTTCCAGCAGCAAATATTTCCCATAAAGCATTCTGATATTTAACCAAATATACCTTGTCTGATAGAGGTCATTGTCTCACAAAAGACAAACAGAGTGGTTGGAGGAAATTATGTCACTCTACCAAAGTGCTGGGGGTTAAGATGTCAAGTTCATATATGGTGAGAACCATTTTTTTAAAATATATTTTGTTAAAGGTTACTTAATATTGGTTTGTTTCAGGTATTTATTGAGGATTAATAACACTTTTGACAGTTAGGGTTATGTCCTGTCAGACAGCTTTACAGATGGAGGATTCCAGAGCACCTGCTGACATCCACTGAGAAGTGGTGAGTAACTGTTGTACTCTCTAACTTGCTGACATGGCACAAACAACAAGCAAGGTTAGCATCAGATGAAGGCATGTTTTCAATCTACATGCCGTATGCCTTAGCACACTTCAATATTGTGCTCCCAATTAGGCAATTGGGATATATTGTCTTGCCCAAGAACATAAAGCAGATGATGTGGTCTGTATTGAACCTATGACTTTTTGATCATCTCCCTCACTATAATACTCTCAAGTGCAAGGTATATGGGTGCTAAAGTCCAGTACTTTAACCAATGAACTTTTTACTCAAAGATAAGAGGTGTTAAATGAAGAAATGAAAAAACAAGGGCTACGCAAAGTAGGCATGTTCAAAGTAGCCTGAAAGAAAGGTATTGTGGGACAGAAAACAGTCAAAAGTGTGAAAAGGGGGCAATAAATTATTGGTCGGAACCCATTCCTTGTGCATATCTGTTCCCCCATGCAGGTCTATCAGCATACCAAAGGAGATGGATGGATGTTTCCACTAGATACCCTGAATCGGGGGCCTAATAAAACTAGAGGTGTGACTGTCCCAGATGGATCTATACCCCCTGTCGCCATGATTATTCTAAGATGAAAAGGGGCAAAACTCTGGTAAAAAGTGTGATCAAACTATAATCGCAAGTGCAGAGGTTCCAATGGTAGTGAACAGCCATACCAAGTTTCAAAGGAATCGACCCATAAATATGTGAGAAAATCTCCGGACAATATTCTAGGCAATTCAGGCATTCTAAGATGAAAGAGGGCATAACTCTGTCAAAAATGTCCGATAAAAACTATAATCGCAGGTGCACAGGATTCCATGGTAGTAAATATCAACACCAAGTTTCAAAGGAATCAACCCAAGAAAATCTTCAGACAATATTCGCACATTGTAAGTTGAAAAGGGGCATAACTCTGGCAAAACAGGTGTGATCAAAACTATAATCGCAGTTGCACATGTTACCATGGTGGTAAATATCCATACCAAGTTTCAAAGGAATCAACCCATAAATATCTGAGAAAATCTCCAGACAAAATTCAGTCATTGTAAGATGAAAAGGGCATAACTCTGGCAAAAAAGGTCTGATCAAAACTATAATCGAAGGTGCATAGGTTCCCAAGGTAGTAAACATCCATACCAAGTTTCATAGGAATCGACCCATAAACATCTGAGAAAATCTCTGGACAAAATTCGGGCATTTTACAATGAAAAAGGGGCATAACTGTGGCAAAAAAAAAATGCCGACAGGATCACCGATCCAATGTCAAGTTGTGACAGCACAAAAGTGGGTTTAATTATTATCAACTTTTTGTCCGGAAACTAGTTGTTTACAATTTACTATGTGAAGGGCCACTGTGACCTTGACCTTTGACTTAGTTCCAAAATAAATAGGGCTCTTTCTTGCACCAATGCCAACCTACTTATGAAGTTTCATGAACGTGGGTGGAACCATTGTCAAATTATCATCTGGAAACAAACTGTTTATGATTTATTATGTTTGAGGTCACAGTGACCTTGACCTTTGACCTAGTGAGTTCAAAATAAATAGGGGTCTTCCTCTCAAGAAGGCCAACCTACATATGAAGTTTCATGAATGTGGGTTGAACCGCAGTCAAGTTACCATCCGGAAACAATTGTTTACGATTTACTACGTTCAATTCAAGGTCACTGTGACCTTGACCTTTGACCTAGTGAGTCCAAAATAAATAGGGTTCTTCCTCTCACCGATGCCAACCTACCTATGAAGTTTCATGAACGTGAGTCAAACCATTATCAAGTTATCATCTGGAAACCAATTGTTTATGGATTTACTATGTTGAAGGCCACTCTGACCTTGACCTTTCACCTAGCGAGTCCAAAATAAATATGGTTCTTCCTCTCAATGATGTCAACCTACCTATGAAGTTTCATGAACATAGGTCGAACGATTATCAAGTTATCATTCGGAAACCAATTGTTTTGATTTACTATGTTCAGGGTCACTGTGACCTTGACCTTTGACCTAGCGAGTCCAAAATAAATAGGTTCTTTCTCTCACGAAGGCCAACCGACATATGAAGTTTCATGAATGTGGATTCAACCATAGTCAAGTTATCATCTGGAAACCAATTGTTTATGATTTAGTATGTTCAAGGTCACAGTGACCTACACCTTTGACCTAGTGAGTCCAAAATAAATAGGGTTCTTCCTTTCACAGAAGCCAACCTACCTATGAGGTTTCATGAACGTGGGTCGAACCATTATCAAGTTATCGTCCGGAAACCAATTGTTTACGCCCGCCCGCCCAACATCAAACTATAAGTCGAGTTGACTTCGTCACAACTCGACTAAAAAGCCCAATCAAAACTATAATCACAGGTGCAGCACAGGTTCCAATGGTAGTGAACATCCATATCAAGTTTCAAAGGAATCAACCCATAACATCTGAAAAGATCTCGGGACAAAATTTTTGCATTCTAAGACAAGTCGAAAAGAGGCATAAGTCTGACCGGAACTATAATCACAGGTGCACAAGTTCCCATGGTGGTGAACATTCATACCATGTTTCAAGGACAATGGTCCATAATAATAAAGAGAAATAAATCTACAGAATGATATTTTCTATTTAGTTTCAATTTCATAAAAATATGAAATGAGAAAGACTTCACGAGTCCACACAAATGTCAGAGATTGGGCAGTAATGATTTTTCACTGGGGCAACACAACCCAAGGATTGCCTACAAGTTCAGCATGAATAAACCTCTTCTCTGTGACTCTGCACAGAATTTTGTAAAATGTATTCTGCCCCTTGCTTTTAAGCACAGAAATGTTTTCCTTTACCATCTGCTTTTGTGTTAAGGGTGCCTAAAAATTACTGTTTTCAAAAATTTTCTTTTGAAATACTCTGGTATCTTCACTTGACACTGTTATTACCAAGGTATTTGTTGACTGGGTGGTGTCTGGAGCGGCTTTTTCCGTCTGGATGGGGGGGTGGGTTTCCACTTCCTCTTCCTTCTGTTTACAGCTTGCTTCAGACTTTCTTCTCCAGGCCTCTAGGCGCTTGGCATCATGGCACTTAGTGGATGGACTTTTCTTCTTTCTTTTGTATTTGTCCTTTTCAGGGTCCTCTTGGTGTGGACCAGAGCCTGATTGGGCTAAGGTACTACCACTCCTCAGAGGGGTCGATGGTCTGGTTGCTGGCTTCTTTTGTCTCCTTTTTGGAGCCATTCCAGGTGGTATAGGAAAGTCCAGTATCACCTGGCAGGAATCACCAGAAACATGGATAGTCCAGTTTCTGGTGTTACCCACGTTCAAACATGTTAGCATGTCAGATAGCTTCTGTGGTAGTTTCATGATTGCTGTGATCAGTGGTGCTAACAGAGAATCCAGTTGAGCGTCCGAACTGATCGACAGTCGAGAGGTAATCGTCACTGTATAATAATTCGCTCAGCGTTAAATTTAAGCACCTTGTGAGCGAATTCAAAACTGACACTTCTATTTACTTTTTTTTTGTAAACAGCATTTTCTCATCGTTTTCTTTTAAGGCGGAAACCTATCACAAAGCTTACATTAAAGTGCTATGTTACACTATTGTTCTTAAATCTTTTATCGAAACATGCCATAATATCTTACAAGTAATTAAAAACCTGGACAAAGAATTAATCTCTTCACACCTTCGGGGAACGAATTAGACCACCTTGATTACAGCCTGGGGAAGGGTTAATTTACACCTGTGAACATCATTGACACCAAGTGAATTTAACTATTTACAACTTGAATAATCCTTCCTTAGTGGGAACTATGACATGCCAATTTGGCAACACCCACCAATGGGTCATGAATAAACCAATCACCAAAAATGAATAAAAATATTTGACACTTGCCCCACCATCAGGGTTTCCGCTAGACCGGCGGCGGGTCCGTCGACCGGACCCATTCCCCTGCCGATCATACTATGATCAGTCAGAAAAGTTGGTGGTTAAAATGTCTAGTACAATGCTGTATCGTAACGACACTCAGGATCCTTTGTTTCCACTTAATATAGGCATAATTATGTTGTATACTATGCCTACTATTACTGGCAACAACCTGATACTTTATAGCCCCCAGACGAGAGGGGGAAACAAAGTTCAAATCCTAAACATCGCCTATAAAATTTCAGGCTCAAATTGTCGTGTTTGGTCCGAAATCACTGGCTTTTATTTCGAGCGATAAATGATGTAATTGCACGTGCATGACGTCACACGTCCGCATCATGGTTCTTTTCGAATATTTCGTTTTCTCTGCATTTCCAATTATTTACGTTGGCACGTATCGGGTTGTACAAAAAAAAATTGAGGTCAAGTGTTGCAGTCACTGTCAGGATTTATGGATTTTGTGTTGTTTTGGGTTTGTATTTTTAAGAAACCTCCGATCAGATGTAGTATTGTGTGTCCCGTGGGAATTTAGAGAATTGTAGGAGGAAAAAATACATATTTTCCACTTCAATTATTCAGCATTTTAGAGACCAGAATGTCCCCAGAGAGCACCTAAAAATCAAATGACCCCCCCCCCCCCTCCCTCTATACGCACGTGCCTTTGGCACGTGCGGCAGACGGCTTTGACGGCTGAGTTTCAATTTCTTTAAACTACCGAACCCACAAACTTTCCCCTAATGGAAACCCTGCCCACAATAGACACGCCCTATGGCCTGACAGCATCTACCTGGGAAGTGTCTATCTGGCGCTCATCTACCTGGGACCCTCAATTTAGGAAGCCTCCAATTGAACAGCATCTATCCGGCATGACACATCAACTGATTACGATGATTACCACTCAACTGTCAATCAGTTCGGACACTCAACTGGATTCTCCGTTAGCACCACTAATCACAGAAATCATGAAACTACCATAGAAGCTATCTGACATGCTAACATGTTTGAACATGGGTAACACCAGAAACTGGACTATCCATGTTTCTGGTGATTCCTGCCAGGTAATACTGGACTTTCCTATACCACCTGGAATGGCTCCAACAAGGAGACAAAAGAAGCCAGCAGTCAGACCATCGGCCCCCCTGGGGAGTGGTAGTACCTTAGTCCAATCAGGCTCTGGTCCACACCCAGAGGACCCTGAAAAGGATAAATGCAAAAGAAAGAAGAAAAGTCCATCCACTAAGCGCCGGGGTGCCAAGCGCCTAGAGGTCTGGAGAAAAAAGTCCGAAGCAAGTCATAAACAGAAGGAAGGGGAAGTGGAAACCCACTCCCCCATCCAGACGGAAAAAGCAGCTCCAGACACCCCTCAGTCAACGAATGCCTCCACCTCCAGTTCCATCTCAAGTTTGGACCCCCACTCTGAGATGGAAGACAAGGAAGAAATAAGCAAGCTTGCCCATGAACTGGAAAACCAGATCATGGGCACTGAAGAAGAAGAAGAGCCAGAACCAACAAAAGAGTCCTAGGATAAGTAAATGGCAGAACTCAGAAAGGAAACGGATAGATTACATGCCAATGTCACTTTTGCATACGCACTAGCACAAAACAGGATGTCACCGCAAACTCCATCGCCAATAATCAAGGAATCGCCTCCCCCACCTCCACCTCCAAAGAAGAAATGGATGAAACACAAGAAATAGGAAGGAGAACCAGCCGAGCAGCCACCAGTCCACTACGAGCAGTTTGTGTACGAGAAACGAAACACCGACACCTATCCACTTATGGGATGCATGTCACATCCCCAAGTGCAGAATCTTTTGCAGACACATCAACTGCAATAACAACCAGGAGCTGTTCAAAATGCTGACATTCAACAATCAACTAGCATTGTCAAACCATGTACATGTGCGGTATAACTATTCAGCAAGTTACAATGAGGATAATTAGTTCAAATTTAAAAAATCATGTCTGTTTCAATTCACCTTTGAAGAAACCATAATGCTGAGAAATATATGGGACCCTGTTTTCTGTTCCTGTGATTTTGCTGTTAGAGAACCTGCTCAGAAACAGAACAAACATTACCGTGAAATCTGCATGCCTTATGTAGGCACAACCCCATATCAATAACAGTGATTTCAAATGTATAATGTCAGTCAGATTCTAGATATGTCACAGTCGTTCTATCCCCTGTTTCAAGACACAAAGTTAGCCAAGGAACTGAGAGAGTCAGAACAGAGCCATATTTTATACACAGATGGGGTGAGGTATGGAGTAAATCCATTCTTTAACTCTTTACCTAAAACAAGAAGAAGATGAAACTTTTTTCCCCCCAAATAATAAGAAGCTTATGGCCTCTCAATGGAATGAGCCTTGCGCTATGTTATGCAGGAAAGAAATTATAACAAATGAAATTTGAATGGCAATTTTTATAAAGTGTACTGGCCAGATATGATCATTACATCATTAGGTAAAGGATTAACAGAGGCTGGGAGGTCAACTTTTTCAGTCATTCTTAACATTAGGGATACACCTGAACTCAGAAATGGTTCCTCGTGCTGCCTTACCTTTTCCTTAAATCAGTGTCCTCATATTCTTGATTAAGGCAGAAAGTAGTGCAACCATCACCACACAGGCAGTACCATTTATGTCACCCTTGTATAATGGCAATATTTTATCTTTCACTAAAGACCAATTACCAGGTGCATCACATAGGGGGTATTACCCCCCCCCCCCCCACACCTCCTGAATAATTTTCATCTGGACTGGAGGCACTTAGATATCAATTGGCTCTTGCTTGCAATAATGTTCTTTCTCAGGAGTCTAGATTTGATGTGTAGCAGTTGAGGTATAAAGTCCATTTACCAAACTGGCCTGGTTGCTCTGGATCTCTTAAGTCTCATAGTAAACTGGTCACTTTGTATGCTAGTGGTTGACAGTTTAAGCTCCGGCACTTCTCCCTCGATCTGTTAGATTGGTGCCATTGTCCAGCCATCAGCAGGTGATGACATTATTCATGTTGTGTTGAAGCACTGTGGATGTTCTGACTGATCTGAGGTGGAATCTGTGGTGAGATTCACAGTGGAAGAATCTCAAAGAACATGAGAGTGGTGTTAGCGGTTGAGATATAAAGGCCTTTACCAACCAGCCTGGTTAGTCAAGATCTCTTAAACTTGTGGTCAATTGGTTGCTTTGTGTGCTAGTGATTGACAGTTTGAGCCTTGACTCCTGCACTTCTTTCTCAATCTATTACAGATGGCTAGACTTATATCAAACACTCAGCTGATAATACAAATGGAGTACTGGAGGCCAGCATACCAATTTGGAGTACCGGTAGGGTATGTCTTTTAAAATAAGATGTTGTGTCATGACCACTGCATGTACATTCTATTTATCCACATGGAAATTGCAAAGGAATCTTGAGTTTTTGAACTACAATTCCGATTGACTAAAAAAAAATATTCTGGCTACATCATCATCAAGGCATGCCTTCAACAGTGTAGTTGAAATGTTTGCTCATTCAGGACAACCTCCCCCTCAATCCCCACAAAGACATTTTCATGATGGCCTGACCATTACCAAATACATTTTGAAGTATACATATATGTTTGCAGTTTAAGTTTTTTTAAATATATTCCAAGGATTTTTAAAAAAAATTGCCTGAATATTCCAGGTGCTAAAAGTTAAAAATTAAAGGGATTTGCAGATATTTATTTATACAACTTCATTTTTCAAAATTTCCACAAGTGCTTTCTGCATAATGTGAATTATGTGGCTTTAATAATTTGTTTTTAACATTTTGATACATCGCAAATTTCAAGTCTTGTTTCTTGCCAGGACAATTTATTATTTATCGAAATTCTCCAGTTTTGTCAGAATGTCACAGCAGTCGTATTAAAAGAGTCTTTAAGTTACTGGAATGCTGAGGGCTAAACGTTTTCCTATTCATAGGATGTTTAGTGATAACTGCAAGTATAAGGGTCCATTGATTTTTATTTTGTTTTGATTTCATACCAAATCTTTAACTACATCAGATTGATGCACTTTTAAGATTGGGATATGAATTCAACTCAACTATCACATGTATAACGAGAAAGTGTTTTGGTGATACATCCACATGCCAAATATCTAAAGCCTGACTCGAAATACAAAAAAGTTCTGGTCAAGACAGTTTCCCTTAAAAAAGCACATAAATCTGACCTTCAGGTCAAAGGTCAAGGTCACATGAAGGTCACTATGGTACACTGCACACCAGTTCATGGTGATACATCCACATGCCAAGTATCTAATGTGTAGGTCAAAAGACAAAAAAGTTATGGCCCGGACAAAGTTTGTGTGATGTTTCCCTTAAAAAAAAACACATAAATCTGACCTTCAGGTCAAAGGTCAAGGTCACATGAAGGTCTCTATGGTACACTGCACACCGGCTCATGGTGATACATCCACATGCCAAGTATCTAAGGTGTAGGTCAAAAGACAAAAAAGTTATGGCCCGGACAAAGTTTGTATGAGAAGGAAAAGAAGAAGAAGAATATGCACTAAAACAATATGTCTCCCTTCAGGGAAGGGGAGACATAAAAATTATGACCATACAAGGACTCAAGAAAAATCAATCAGTATCAGAGCTGAAGAACTGTTTACCTAATCACAGGTTAGGACTGCAGCAACTAAACATGGTTCATGTTATGATGCTATCCCACTGGTACGTTAATTGCTTAGCACCAGAGTCGCTGACATTTAGCTTTGATCACTGTATCTCTGTACTATTTATGAATTAGTTGAGATTTCACTTAACAGTGGTGATAATTGTTATTATGTATATAAAAATGAAGGAGAATATGGTGCTTGTGCTGTGGAATGCACAGGATCTGGTGATGGTAGTAGACTAATGCTGAGAGAAAGCACATCATCCTACCATAGAAAGATTTCTCTTGCAACCACTTCCACACGTTAAGAAGCTGTTCAAAACCATTTCATTGCACATATTGATACCCACAGATTCCAATTCACAGCACCACTGTGACCTGTTTTGTAACCCTTTACTTCACAGTGCTATTCACAAATATCACCAAATTTAATTCCTTTCATTTTTTTGATCCAAAACATACCTAATGATCCCTCATTGGAAGGCGCTCAACAAACTCGTTCGAATAAGGGGTCATAAGCTCTGCTGTTGAGGCAAACAATTAGAATATTTTAGTTATTTAACAAATGTTTCATACATGTGGCATCTGTTATTCACATTCACTGTTGGGTAATTTAAAGAGTTGAACAAGAGACAGGCAAACTAAGAATTATATTATTACAAGTGTTTGTGCAAGAGCCAATATGAGCAGCCTTTTACATTGCAGCTTCATTAGTTCCATTAAATACTTTTCAGTTCCTGAAAAATAAGTTCTAAACTGAAGGACTTCCAAGTAATTCTTAGGTCATCTGCACCGACCTAATAAAAAACCTATCATACTGCATGTTCAGGAGGTTCTTTCTTGTCAAGTGGAGATTCTTGCCAGGTATGTTGTGATGTGGTGAACTGTTGGGAAGAACTGAAAGCCCTTTCCAACAGTTCACAATATCACAGAATTTCATCACCAAAGACAAGAACACTAAATTCTAAAACAAATATGAAAAAGGTCATGGTTCTGAAAACATTTCTTTTAATAATAAAAATTTCCATTTTCACCTCAAAAGCAGACCTTTTGACCACTCATTAGAACAAGCTCACCACCCTTGTTCCCACGAGGGGTCATAAGCTATGTTTTTGAAGCAAAATAGAAAAATTAATACAAATTGAAAAGCAATTTTTGTGAATGGTACAGGCTGGTGATTGGCATTACGTAAGTTAAAGAGTTAACGATTTAAAAACTCAGTTGTGTGAAATATGTTGTTTCTCCACGATGGCCCCACTAATTTTCAATTCACCCACATTACTGGATCCACAGGATAAAACATGCTTAGAATGTACCACAGTTAATGTTACATATCCCAATATACATAAGATGGAAATCGGTCTCACAACATTGCCTCTAATCAGTGAAGTGAATCCAACTTAACTGGATATTTCTTTATTGAATAAGCCTAATAACTGCATATGTCTCCCAAACACAAGTTCCTCTACCATACTTGCACCTTCAATCTAAATTTGACCTGTTAAATGGATATAGGTCATAAAGTGAACTGCTGACTGAATAAGAAATCTTGTGGTCTATCGAAGAATTACTCCAGACAGCCACTGAATTCAAGTCCTGGGAGGTTATGAAATTCTTCCACAGTTTCGGTTTCTGATCGTTTTTTTTTAAAAAAGAGTTGAGTCCGGTTTCGGTTTCGTTTTTTTTAGAGAAAAATATTCAAGTATTAAACAGTATAAAGATTATTCACAGAATCCTGGAAAAACAATTGAATAGCATTGACACCCCCACCCCCCCCCCCCCCACCCCACCCTCCACACACACCAAGACAAGAGGAAAATGCTGTGGTAGCAATGTACAACTTGGCTAAAAAAATGCTGAAGATGTAATGTTGTGAAATGTCAGGCCACAGAAAAGAAATCCCTTTGTTTGGGGTACCCCCACCGACCCTAAAACAGGCCAGCAGATACATGGATATTGCATTCAAGTGAAGTGTGTGGTCATTTTGTTAATTCGATGTTTGTTTATTTTTGTCCAAAGCCAGGTGGCGCTTTCAATCTCACACTGAATGGGGTGATTTTTATCATTTCATTCATTTGTCATTCGAAAGAATGTTTATTTAATACGTAAATATAATTATATTATGGGACAAAAAAAGTTATTAATTAGGCCTACCGGGATCTGATTGTTTTCTGTGATTTCCGCCCTTTTTATTTAACACATTATACGAAGTGACAGCATTCAAGATTGTGCAGTTAACCATGCATGTCCAGACTGACGGTTATCTCACATTCAGGTCAGTCGGTGTTTTTAAATAACCGAAACAGAGTTGTATTTTCGGTTAACCCCCCCAGCACTACTGAATTCCTCACAGTTATTCTTCATAGACTTATTTGGTCTCAATGCATCGAACCTAATTATTTAATCTATTTTACCTCTAAGGTTCTATCCTCCGGCTACATGGAAATGGCTTCATTGACTCTACCCATATTAATCCAAGCAGACTCAAAATGGGCAACAGCTATTAGCTATCACCCATTTTGAGTCTGTTTGGATTAACATCCCAGGTAGAGTCAACAAAGCTGTACCAATGAAGCTCTATGGCACTGATATAAGATGATATGAGGTCTTTGATGTGCATTCCCTACAAGTGTTGCACCCCTGCTTTCACTTCACTTCCAGGCTATGCGTGAAGCCTTTATTGAGGGAGGGAAGCTTCAGCATATTTCACAAACTATGCATATTCCCATTATCCAGATTCCCAGATTTCCCTGTTGTCGATCTTTATTATTTGCTGTCATGGGATAGAACTGGCAGGGCAGAGCTGCTCAGTTGAGCTGAGTCTTCCATTGCTTCCAATTATGGCTTCCTAACCATGTCAGTTTCAAATTGGCATATTTATGCAAGGATCAAAACACAGCTTTCAAATCATCATTCTAAAGTAATCCTTTACCTTACCCAACAGAACTTACATACAAAGATGTGAAATATCAGGTAGTTTTAACTAAATAAGAAGATATTCTCATTTTTTATTAAATTAACATAACCAATGAAATCAATGGAATGAGCTCACTGAGCAGTACTATGTTCTACTATAAAGGCAAAAATTTCTATAAATATTACAAAATTTGTATAGAAGTTTTGTGTGCCTGTTGCTCAGCAGATACAAGTCTTTAATTTCCACCAAACTCACAGCACAAACTGATATTACAGGAATGTTCCCAAGTTAGATGGCATAGAGATAGTTGAGTTTATTTTTGTTATTTTCTATTTTTTGTGTTCAATTTCATAAGTGATTTAACACATAAAAGCCTGGAGATATTTATACATGTTTATTACATATATATACTACTCAAAGTTTGCTAAGCACCAAATATTTGACACATCATTGTGAAATTTGCTTGTGACATATTTGCGATGTTTTTGGTGGATATGATTGAGATGGTCCCCAGTGTTTATATTAGCTCTCTTGACAGGCAGACTTTTCGTGACAGTCATGGAAAGCATGTACCCCTTGATTTTCATGATGTTTTCATGTACTGTCTACATGTTCTTGACATGTGTAGGGTATTTAGTCTTCATTTCAATACAAACTCTTGTGATTTAATGATTGAATATGGCAAATGCAAATGTAAGAAGACATTTGTCTGAAGCAGAAATGTGGCGGGCTGCAGGAATGGTGGAGTAAAGGGCTACCCATCGTCAGGTTGGTGAAGCCCTTGGTGTGCACCATACGGTGATCACTAGAGCCTGGGCAAGATTTCAGCAGTATGGCACACCAGTAAGATGGCATGGTGGTGGCAGAGACAGGGCAACATCTGCAGCTGAAGACCGGTTTTTGATCATTCAGACCCATAGGAACCGCTTTGCCACAGCAACCCAGCTTCGCGGTGACCTTCAGAATGCATCTGGGGTAAATGCTTCGACGCATACTATCCGGACAAGGTTGCACGAAGATGGTCTCTGCTTGAGAAGACCATGTATTTGCATTCCGTTGTCCCAGAACCACTGCCAGGCACGATATGAATGGGCCATGGACCACGTTGGATGGACCAGAGAAGATTATCGACCTGTCCTTTTTACAGATGAGGCAAGGTACTGCCTAGACCACACAGATAGACGTTCTAGGGTATGGAGAAGACCAGGAGAGCGATTCCATGCTGTCAACATTGCTGAGCAAGACCGCTATGGTGGAGGGTCAATCATGGTCTGGGGCGGCATCAGCTGGGATGGACTTACAGAGCTCTGTGTCCTTGAACGTGGTACATTGACTGCACAACGGTATATTGATGAGATCCTGGATGTCCACATCAGACTGTATGCAGGTGCAGTGGGTGATAGATTCATTCTGATGGACGATAATGCCCATCCTCATGTTGCCCATACTGTCGGAGAGTACTGACAGAGTGAGGGGATTGAACATATGGACTGGCCAGCAAAATCCGCTGACCTCAATCCAATCGAACATGTCTGGAATGAGTTGCAGCTTGCAATTTCAGACCATCCAGTCCCGCCAAGAAGTGTCCAGGAGCTTGATGCCATGCTGGTCCAAGAATGGAACAACATCCCACAAAGGACCACCATGAACCTGATTGAGAGCATGAAAAGGCATTGACAAGCTGTAATTAACAGTAATGGGTCTCATACTCGATATTGAAGCCATACCAGTTCGCTCCGTCAACTTTTTGGCATATTGAAAAATTTCCTCTTTTACCAAAAATATCCATTATTTTCCGTTCCACCTGAAGGCTTATTCAGGTATTACAAATGCGATTTCGCTTTGCTCGTGCAAATCGACCATCTCGTTTCAAAGAGTGAAAATTGCTACCTGAGGCTATATAATCCCCTGTCGGTCTAATATTGTCATCTTTTTGCTTTGAGCTCGCTGTTAGGACAGTCGATATTATTAATTACAAGGTTTTGGCTGTCAGTTTATTATGCCACGAAAACGTGATCCGGACACGGGTTCCTCAGTTAAAACTTCTGATTTTGAAGACACTCAGTCATTTGTTGAAGCAGTCAAAATTTTCGCCTCCGATGACAATGAATCATCCTTTTCTGGGTATAATTTTAAAAATCCTTCACGAAAAGTAGTTGCAATGACTGATTCCGTCAAAACAACTATTTCGAACAAACGTAAATCAAAATCAAAACATGGCACTTCGAAGAAGGCCAAACATGATGTTTCCGGTATTAAGGAGGCTCGTACACTGGCAAGGCCAGGTACATCTAAGGCAACCCGTACACTGGCAAGGCCAGGTACTTCTGAACAGGCACTTTCAGAGAGCGTAGCTTCTGGTTCCGATGCTGAAGATATTGGGCTCGGTGGTTCATCGAAGCCGCAAAAAACAGCCAATGATGGCGTCGATCCTAATGCTAACAATGAACGCCCCGATTCAGTCTTGGAATCCGATGTTTCACTGTCGGTCTCGGAAATGTCTTCCGATGATTACGATGCGGATGAACTCATTTTACCATCCATTTTTAAGGATGATTTGATATTTTGAAAGGATGCTAACCCCGAAATTGCTGAATTTGCAAACAGGGCATCCACTTCAAAAACGCCTACAGACGACTTGATTCAAAAACACTCTATTCCTGGAAATGCCAAATTGTTATTGCCACCATGGGTAAATAGCGAACTTTGGAGTCAGTTGGACCCCAAAACTCGGGCAAGGGATGTAAAATGGCAGGAATTCCAAAAATCTGTGGCAATTTCTTCTGTTCCATATTTTCATATGGTGGAGCATACCCGCAAAATCAAAAAGCTGCTCACAATGCAGCAGAAATATTTACCCCAGAACAAGTGTTGGCGCTTCGAAGGAAGGGATCTTTTGATGCCAAACTCATTCTTTCAGAGAAAGCCTGCTCCGACATACGATGGTGGACTATTAACCTTTGAGGAAATAATGGACGTCTTATCCGAGAGGCGGCTCCTTCTATTTATATTGAAACAGATGCCTCATACATTGGCTGGGGTAAAGTACAGGGTGATAACGCCATCAATGGTACCTGGACCTGGGAGGAAAGTGAGCTACACATTAATCATCTTGAGCTACTTGCAATCAAAAAGGGACTTTTTCTCTTGGCTCAAAAATTAAACAATTGTACAATATGCATCCAGTCAGACAATACCACGGCAGTGCGATACATTAACCCTTTACCCAACGCAGACGATTTCAAAATTTATTATTTGAAATATCATTTTTTAATTTTTTCAAAAAAGTTTCAACAAAACCATGTCATGTGACCCCTCTTTGGAATGTGCTCGACGAGCTCATTCCAAAAAGGGGTCACATGACATGGTTTTGTTAAAATTTTTCAAAAAATAATATTTTTTTCAGCTGCTGAATTTGTGGTGTGATAAACAATCTTATAATTCCCTTCAAGCAACTGAAATTCTGGTGATTAATTATCTGACACACTTGGCCAAAAAGAAAAAATCTTACAGCATCATTAATATCCACAAATCTATGCTGGTTCAGGCAATGTTGTCATTGGGTATCTCAGACTTCATGCATACTCTGCTTCTTTCTCAGTTTATGAAAGGTCTGTACAACCAAAATTCTCCCACCCCACGTTATCCTGTAACGTGGGATGTACACAAGGTTCTAAAATATCTGGCCACCTTATATCCACCAGATAGTCTTTCACTGGAAACACTAAGAAACTTAGTTTTAATTGCATTATTATCTTCCCAAAGGTGTCATACTTTGGCATCTCTGAGTTTGAAATTCATGACTCTTCAAAAGAACAAAGCTATACTGGTCACGCATCAGCCTCAAAAAACTTCTAGAAGGGGTAAATTCTCTCATACTATTGAACTTTTCAGGTTTAAAAAGTGCAAAAACTGTGTCCTTACATTTTTAGAGGAATATCTCAGGAGGACTGCACAAATCCGGAAATCTGATAATTTAATTATTTCTTTTAAAACAAAACAGGAGGTTTCCACCGCTACTATTTCAAGATGGCTTAAGGAGATTTTACATAAATCTGGGATAGATACCAATCTTTTCAAAGCACATTCAGTCCGCAGTGCTTCTACCTCTTTTTTTTCACAATAAAGGTATCTCCCTTCAGAACATTCTCAAAATGGCAAATTGGCAGTCAGCTAATACTTTTTATAAATTTTATTACAGAACATGTGAGGTTTCGTCTGCAATGAAGGAATGTCAGAGAACTTTCATGCCACCAGTTTGAAGTAATGGTGGAACGGAAAATAATCCCCCCTCTCATGCCAGCATCTGTAGGATGTGCCACCATGAGAGGGATTATTTGAGTATAAGCCTGAAGGCTTAGAGGGTATTATCCCTACCAAATTTCCCTACCCTGTTCTTTTCTCACTTCGGCAGATATATTGTCAATGAGCATTACATGTCTTTCTTTGAAAGATTACAATATTAGACCTACAGGGGATTATATAGCCTCAGGTATGCAATTTTCACTCTTTGAAACGAGACGGTCGATTTGCACAAGCAAAGCAAAATCGCATTTGTAATACCCTCTAAGCCTTCAGGCTTATACTCAAATAATCCCTCTTATGGCGGCACATCCTACAGATGCTGGCATGAGAGGGGGGATTTTCCATGATTATCGTATTCAAAAGCTAAAAAATAATGTCAAACACAAATAAAATCTTAATTTCTGTACTTGAATCATTAAAGATATAATTAAATAAAAAATATATACACTTTTCATTACAATATTTCAACTAAAACGTAAAACAGGTAGTTGGGTGTGTACTTGGTGCTTAGCAAACTTTGAGTAGTATATATTGACAGTCTACATGCTGTAGCCTTGCATTTATTGCTAGACAAGTCTTGGCAGCCAATGTGGGCAAGTAATACTTGCCAAAAAACAACTGCCAGGGTACTTGTACTTAACAAGCAACTTGGAGTTTGCCCAGTGAGGCAGAGACTGCCTGTTGGGGTATCCTTACTGTTGCAGTGAAAAGTGATCACAGTTAGAATTAGGCCCCTAAGTCTTAACTCTCTACCTGCTGAGTAGTTTCTAGACATTTTTTTTATCAAATCTAGTCATGGCTGCTGTAACGCAGCCATGACTAGATTTGATGAAAAATTAATCTAAATGTAACACAAGGAATCATTGGTGAAAAAATCCATTCAGTTGACATGGGGCAAATACAATTAAATGTGCCCAACTTATACTTATTTCAGTGACAAGAGAAACCCTGTGCTGGGCAGGAATATCCGCCAGCAGCATGCAAAAAGTTAATAAATATTTTAAGGCACCAAGAAAAAACAGGGAATCTGATGAAATGGCAATTCATACAGTCAGTAGCCTAAAACTTTTTGTTAATTATGCTCAAGAGCAACTAACTGAGTGAGTCTGCTTTGTTCCTTAAATTAGACCAATCTAAAGGACTGGGATTTGTGTGGTAAAGGTTTCTCCTACTACCTATTCCTCATGTTTCCTCTTTAGCTGTGGATGAAGAGTCTTGACACACTGTTTTCTTGATAGTCCAATTCTTAATGGCTTCGAGCAAATCATCAGAGGTGCAACAGATAGTGGCCTGTCTTCACCTGTGAATTAAAAATATATGTACTGACCATGCAGTGATTGATTTGACTAAAATGAATAAAGCACATTATACTATAGTTGCTATGTGTATTCAACATTATCCGATACAATACAGACACTGAGAAATGTGCTAGGTACAGCATGCAGGGAATTTGTCCTTCATGTAAGAACGTTATGTAAGAATGCATCTGACTGGTTGTTATGCATCTGATTGACATTACGATGTGAATGAAATGCTTTGACACAAATGGATGTCAAGCAAAAATGTAAATAGACTGCCGAATATCAGCCCAATTCACTTAATTCAAGTTGAATTGTGGTATAAATATAGAACACAACTTGGCCAGAGTCCAGTAGACAGGAATCAACGACACCCTTGTTACAGTAAATACAAGAAAAAACTCCAGCTAGGGCCGTCATTGATTCCAGTCCTCTGTACTCCACCCTCGTTGAGTTCTGTCTTAAAAATCATATGGGAACAAGATATCTAGCAACTTCCATTATGGTGCCCCTTCCCCTACCCCTACGCTGACTTTTCTGTCATATCACAAGCAGGCTAAACAAACAAAAGTTTTTAACATAGTTATTACTACTATCTGAAAGATGGTATCATTTTTTTATGGTTGACCTTTGGCTTGAATCAATTATATTGGAATATAATTTGTAAGTATTACACCAAAGGCTGTGTTTGTGGAGACAAACATTGATTAAATTGAAATAATCCAAAGACAAACACAGAAGTTAAGCAGACAAACTTTTGTGATGGAACTAGTAGCCATTAATAAGGACTACAATTCCACAATATATGCTGAATAACTTGTTTTTTTTTCCATTTATGAACCTACACTCCATACTTCACACCGAGTTCCAAAAAATCCAATAAAAATGTTGGAGGTGTTAAGCCAACAACTTTTGTGGAACAAATTGAGTTATTAACAAGAGCCACAAGTCTGGAAAATGTTTACAAATAAACAATTATTTTTTGATACACTTAATACTCACTTTATACCACAGGTCCCAAAATCCACTGGAAAATGGAGGAAGAGTCATACAAACTTTTGGGGAAAAAAAATTATCAATTCGTCAATTTCTTACCACATGTGTGTCAAAACATCATACTTACAACTTCTCATGAAGTTTTGTAAAAATCCAATAGAAAATGTAGGAGGAATTGAGTGGACAAACTTTTAGGAATAAAAGATGGTCATGAAAAAGATCCAAAATTCGAGAAAAATTGATTGACTCTTATGTTCATTTCCACATTTGCTATTCCACATGTGCATCAAGAGTTCATGCACATACTTCACACCAAGCATTGTAAAAATAAACTTGATATGTTTGTCCCACATTCAACATTAAGTAGGATTTTTGCCCCCCCCCCCACCCCATCCCCCCAACTCCCACTGCCAAGCATGAGTTTCTAGTCATTATCTTTGTTGATATTCAATAATAAGTTTCTTATCTTATCTCCAGTAAACCATACGATCAATACAGCAGGCCATCAAATGTGTCCAGCGGACACTAATGCCCCCACTTTACTCTTGTGTTCCAAATAAAAGTACAGGTGGGAATAAAAGTATGGGGTGGAACATTTATCAAAATTGAATAAAACTACAGGCCCAAATAATAGTACAGGATGGAAATCCATAGAGGATCATTTTTTGTTGTTGAAATTTGTATTTGCATGTGGCCTTCCACAGAACAGCACTGAATACTTAAAAGAGTCCACACATATATGGTTTACATTTGGAAAAACACATTTACAATGTGCAACATGTATATTACATGTAATGCTAATGTTTTCAAAAAGAACCCAACCATTTTTGTAATGACATGAATGCAAGAGAGCAAGATATGAAAAAGCAAGTTTGAAAATAAAATTCTTTGATTCTTTAGATAATTGATAGAAAAATGTTATTAAATATAATTTCATGATTTCTAAGTAAACGATTTTTAGTGAGAAAGATGAGCTATCTGGGGGATGATTTGAAAACCCATAATAAATCCAAGTTAAAGGGAGATAAGCTGGTTAAAATTGTGGCAGATCAAAAATTTGAGAATATGCGTATGTTCAATTAGTTGTGATAATGTTTGAAAGGTTTCGTCAAAATTGATTGATAAATGTAGGAGGAGTTGCACGCACAAGAATTTCATGTAGAAACCCATAATAAATCTAAGTTAAAGGGAGATAACCTAGTTAAAATTGCCATAGATC
The DNA here is from genome assembly GCA_031216915.1 of Pictodentalium vernedei. NCBI lineage: Eukaryota > Metazoa > Mollusca > Scaphopoda > Dentaliida > Dentaliidae > Pictodentalium > Pictodentalium vernedei. The sequence continues at coordinate 161,783,808 of CM062291.1, read as the reverse complement.
AAAAATTTTGGAATATGCGCATGTTCACTTAGTAGTGATGATGTCTGTAAACTTTCGTCCAAATTGATTGATAAATGTAGGAGGAGTTGCGCACACAAGAATTTCATGCAGAAACCCATATTAAATCAAAGTTCAAGAGAGATAACCTGGTTAAAATTGTCGCAGATCAAAAAGTTTGGAATATGCACGTGTTCACTTAGTAGAGATGATGTTTGAAAGGTCGTCCAAACTGATTGATAAATGTAGGAGGAGTTGCGCACACAAGAATTTCATGCAGAAACCCATATTAAATCAAAGTTCAAGAGAGATAACCTGGTTAAAATTGTCGCAGATCAAAAAGTTTGGAATATGCACATGTTCACTTAGTAGAGATGATGTTTGAAAGGTTTCATCAAAATTGGTTCATTAATGTAGGAGGAGTTGCGCACACAAGAATTTGTTCGGACGGAAAGACATAATAAATCTAAGTCAAAGGGAGATAACCTGGTTACAATTGTCGCAGATCAAAAATCTTGGAATATGTGCATGTTCACTTAGTAGTGATGATGTCTGAAAAGTTTAGTCCAAATTGATTGATAAATGTAGGAGGAGTTGCGCACACAAGAATTTCATGTAGAAACCCATATTAAATCAATGTTCAAGAGAGATAACCTGGTTAAAATTGTCGCAGATCAAAAATTTTGGAATATGCGCATGTTCACTTAGTAGTGATGATGTTTGAAAGGTTTCTTCAAAATCGGTTCTTTAATGTAGGAGGAGTTGCGCACACAAGAATTTGTTCGGACGGAAAGATGTACGGATGGACGGATGTACGGACGGACGGACGTACAGGGCGATTCCTATATAGCCCCCACTTCTTCGAAGCGGGGGTATAATAAACATACATGTCTGTTTATTAGGAACACAAGAGTATAATAAACTATATTTAGTGGTCAACAACGCTCAAAAAGGGTCCAGAAATCAGATAAAAATTATCGCACCACACTCAAAATCAAACCCGTCTGGTATATTGTCTTCAGTAAGCTATATTTCGAGTTTGATTGAAATCCGACACAAATAACTCAACTTACCATCTGGAAACCAATACCAACATGTCTTCTAAGTCCAAAAAGTGCCATAATTCTGCCAAAGATTATCGGACTAAGCCCACAATACATCCTAACATGTATTATGTGGTTAGAAGCCTATGTATAAAATTTTGTTTCATTTCGTTCAGTCAAACTAAAGTTATCGTCCGGAAACCAATACCAACATGTCTTCTAAGTTGGAAAGGGACCATAACTCTGCCAAACAACATTGGACCCAGCCCATTATCAATCCCAACCTGTATTATGTGGTTATAAACCTACGTATAAAATTTTGTTTCATTTTGTTAAGTTAAACTGACGTTACCATCCGGAAACCAAATTCAGGATGGACATTCAAATGGACATCAACATGTCTTCTAAGTTGGAAAAGGGCCATAGCTCTGCAAAAAAATATCAGACCAGGCCTTCCATCAATCCCAACCTGTATTATGTAGTTATAAACCTATGTATAAAATTTTGTTTCATTACATTCAGTCCAACTAATGTTATCGTCCGGAAACCAATGTCAACATGTCTTCTGTGTCGGAAAAGGGCCATAACTCTGCCAAAAAATACCGGACAAAGCCCACTATCAATCCCAACCTGTATTATGTGGTTATAAACCTATGTATAAAATTATGTTTCATTTAGTTTAGTCAAACTGACGTTACCATCCGGAAACCAAATTCAGGATGGACATTCAAATGGACATCTGTACAGACAAGGGTAAACCTTAATGCCCCTCACCAGAATGGTGGAGGCATAAAAATGGCAATAACCCTGCCAAAATTAGTCTAGCTTATCTCTAAATCACATGTTCTCTAGTTACCATAAGGGATCTGCGAATCACAATCTTTTTTTTTTCAAATCGATTCTCAGATTGAACCTCGTCTCTGATATCGAATCGAATCTCAAAACAAATCTAAATATTCAAGTTATTTGCTCAGATGCTGAAAGTGATCTTTATCACCATCGACCAAGAAAAGATCTGGAAAAATGGATGGTCAGCAAGACAAATGGATGGATGAACAGAAATTCAATAACTTTGTTGGGGGGGGGGGGGGGGGGGTGCGAGGGGTGGGGGGGGGGGGTATATAAAATAAAAACTAGAATAACACTGTGAATACTGTGAATGCAGCCAAATGTATTGATAACCTATATCTTGTTATACTAGGCAATTTGTGAAGGTTTTCAAATCAAGCTATCATCCTGAAACCATGAAATGGGTTATTTTTCCTATGACAAGGAGCATAATTTAAGAAAGGAAATTGCAAATAAAGCCAGCCAACTGACCTGTTTTTTGTCATTCCAGAAAGTTACCAAAAAATATATAAATGCATACTCAAGTTGGAAACAACAAGATGTATTATTTTTCACCAAGTCGAAGGGAATAATTCGAGTACAAAGTGAATATGGTCAAATGCAGAACTTGACCAGTATTTTGTCATTCAAGACAAAATGTTAAACTTTTACAAAAATATATGAATACATACACGATTTATCATCTGGAAACCACGAAAAAAAATTTTTTCACAATGACAAGGGAAATAACTCTCTCTGGGTACTCCGGCTTCCTCCACCCATAAAACTATCTGACATGTGGTGACCCAGTGGTCAAAAGTGACATTAAACCTCAATAAATAAATGAATATTGTCAATTTTGGAGTGCCATATATAAATGTTCCATATTGTGCTTAACCCCTCAACTTACACACTTTACACTTTCCATAAAGTAGTGTCAGAAAGAAATATTTATTGAAACATTCCATTTTTTTCTTTCAGAACATAGTTTATGACCCCTCATGGGAACAAGCTCATTGTGTTTGTTGCAAAGACTGGTTATAGGTTGTGTGTAACAACAAAACCCTGAAAAATTAATCAAAATTGTAGTGTGACACTTATAAATTATGTTATCTAGTTTCCCCGGTGCTTGGTTTAGTAAAACAAGAATGGGTGTCAGACTATCTCTTGTTATATACAGAGAACAAGACATTCCTCACACACAGACTGTTGTCTGACTGCATCATCTTGTTTCTCTGTGAAAACATACAGTTCCATCCATGTTTCTTTTTGTTCATTTTTCACATAAATAAATGCCTTGATATATGTTTGTATTGCAATTGGAAGAATCTTCCCATAAAACAGGGTTCTAGCAGGCAAGGACTGATAAAATTCAAGGCCACTGAAGGCCCTTTCTCAACCTTTTTCCACATTTTTTAAAGCTCTACAAGTCAAATTAAAGGATTTTCAAGGCCCCACTTTCAGTAGTTGTAACTAGGACCCTCTGGTCATTACCCCATCTTCCCACTTCCCTCCAAAAAACAGTAGGAGGAGGGCATAACAATCTGAGGGCCCTAGTTTTTGTTACGTACTATAGCATATAAAACTATATACATGTAATCCTGCTGCCTCCTGGCCCATTTTCCAGGATTTCAAGCCCTTGAATGGTCTTAGTCAAATTTAAAGTCATTCTTTAAATCCAAGGTCCCGCAGAAACCCTGAAAAATGTCACCATATATGCAATTTATGGACTAAAATTCTTATGGAGAAAAATGTATTTTTTCATTTTAGAAATATATATATACTTAATCCACAGCTACGTCACTTTTCCTTTGTTCTGTTGATGTTTTATCGTACAAATATATTGGCATAATGTACTATAAAAGGTGATAAGCCCAGATATTTGTATCGTTTCAGATATTTGGACGGTACAAATATCTGGACAAAAGACCATTGTTTGTTAAGTGAGATTGATTAACACAGAAAGACATTGTCGTGAGTGTTGCAAACATTGAAGAGAGGAAACTCTTCCAGTCCTGTTTATATCGCTTTATCGTTAATTTTCACACATTCAGAAAATATTTGATTTGCTTGGTTATGGGAGTGTGCGTGTGGTGGGGGGGGGGGGGGGTGGTGGGGAGTGATCTATTATCGGTGACTACCCAAGTGACAATATCTTTGGACAGGTTCTTGTTTGTCGTTATACTGATTTATTTATTCATTTATTTTTCAAGGGTGGGGGGGGGGGGGGGATAGGTGTTAGCTCGCAACATGAAACAGGTAGACATTGGTGTCTTAACAGGTAATTGTGCTTCTGTGGAATATTCGCCTTTCATTCTGTGGTCTTCTGTGCACGACCGTATACAGTCGAACAACCCCGTCCCCAACCCTCCACCCCGCCCGCGTCTATAAATACACAAACACACCAGAGGACATGACATGAAATCGAACTTGACGTATTAAATGTTTTCTGTAAGAAATATAAGCAGATAAATGTTATTGCATTATTTTCACTGAATAGCAAAACGGTTTTTATTTCAAAAAAGAACATAACGGTTTCTCGGTTGATAGTGTTCGGGAACTTAGTCTGTTGTCAGTTGAATGTGAAGGAGCAATTTTGAAAAGTTGCCCCTTGTCCAGTGAGACAAACCACATCTTTATTGTCTGTGAATTTTTGTGCCGATGATGGTTGTTGTGCGAGCGAAATGGGACATGGGTCTTCGTCTTGAGATGCATTAAGTTTGCCTTTAGTGTCAGTTAGTGTAACCTTTTCCGGAATGTTAAGAACATCGGAGATTTTTTTGAGCTGTGTCGCACAAGGTCTCTTATATTTTCGTACAGATTCCACACTTCTGTGTCCTGTGCGATCCATAATCAATTGTTCATCAATCCCCTCACTAAACAATGTAGTCGCACAGGTTCGCTTACCGGATTGATTGGTATAATTTCCACATAAAAAGCCCGCCTTTGCTATTTCCTTCATCATGCTCTCAAGTTTATGCACCCCAAGAACTTGGGCCCCGAATTTCACGACAGGACCTGCAATAGGACGACGGTAAAAAAATCCATTTCCAATTTGGGCCAAGTACTGTTCATATTCATTGACAATGTCATTGTCTTTCCCTTTGGAATAGTGACGAATATTTTTAACGTCAACCCTTTTTTGTTTCAACCCACCTTTGAAAGTTTTTGAGCTTTTCCCTGTGAATTGTAAATATTTCCCCATGCCATCAGAATCCACTTTAAACTGATTTGTTTCCAAACTGCGATGTTCATCTCTCCCACGTAAACCAAACAACTTACAGTTGTAGAAAAACATTGTGTAGAGCAATGATAATGATGAATGGTTACCGAAAACACCCTTCGTCCACAAATCAGTCTCTTGGTCGGGGGTTATTTCGTCACCTTGTTTTATCTGTGTGCCAACACCCAGGGATGTCAAATGTTTCATTTGTGCATCAAGCGCTTTTCGAAATCTTAGGAACCTGTCGGCCTTCTCATTAAGAAAATTCTTGTCGTTTATTCCCATGTCTCTGTGATATCTCAAAAGTCCCGAAGATATGTTGTATAGTGATTTTGGCGTGTATGGATTACCATCTTTCCTGCGAACTTCAATGACAAACCTACTTAACCATTTATTGATATCACTGTCATCAAAATTTTTGAGATCGGGCACAGATATCGCCTTACTCCCTCGTCAAGCTTCAAAAACATTGAATGCCCACTGGGTAGCTTTTCTCGTGTTTGCACTTTCTGTGTTTATTAATATCATTTTCCGAAACAGACTGACCAAATCGCTCATTTGAACCCTCTTGAAATTCAATGCACTCTACTTCATCGGAAATCGGCTTTATGTCACGAATAAAGTCCTCAACACTGTCAACTATGTTAAAATTGGGTGTGGTCAAATGTAACGAATGATCTTCTAAATTGTAAATCGACATTGTCTGTGATAATGGAATGTCTTTTAAATCTGGCAATTGTTGAACTTGTATTTGCGAAAGTGTTAAATCGTCTATTTCATCGGTATGCCAAATTGTTTTGTTTTCAGCATCTTCTACTGCCTGACTCAATAAAAAATCTTCCCCGTCATCACCATTCCACATGATTCCACTCTTCAGATATCGAATATTTGTTAAAAATATGGGTTTAGAAATAGATACTTTAAAATTTGTGTATACACAGTCGTTAACTCGCGAATATTATTAAATTTGCAATTGGGATATCACATTGCTCACACAATCACTCGCACAGATGACGATGTGATGCGTGTTCAGTTTATATCAATCGTACTGTCACACTTACACTTAACATATCTATTGTATATTCAGTGGACGTTTCAGATAAGTAACAATGAGATATATCCATTTAATTTTGGGGGGCGATAAGTAATTGTAAAATGCATTTTGACCATATTTTCACTTAAAATAAATTAAGCCAATTTTTTTTTGTTGACATTCCTTAATAGGAAAGGGCTGAGGATTAAAATAGATATACCACACTTTTTGTGATGTATGGCGAGATAATTGTACAGTTTGCAGGAGTCCTGTGCTATTGGACTCAGCTAATATGGTATATCTATTACATATATATTAATGGAAATCACTACCTTCTAACATGCAATCACTGGTAGAATTTTCTGAATCAGTCTCTAATGATGGGGTATACTTCCATTTAAAAACCTTTGAGTGAGGCCACATTGATACTTTATCACCTGCAAAGATAAGTGAGAATTATAAGAGACATAACGTCTTACAGAAATTTTCAATATCATATTTATAAAATTTCACTTTTCCTTTTCAAATAAAAAAGTGAGAATCAATGTACGATGGACAATTAAGTCCCCGTACTGCCATAAACTGCCACTTTTATATTGCTTTGAAAAAATTGCCTCCTTGTGTATTCTTCCTTGAGAACTCAACTGGTAGGCTTCATTTATCTTAAGAATGTTTTTACTACATTGTTGGCTGTCTGTACAGGTTGCCAACAATGATGTAGCAACACAGTTAAGTCATTTGATATGTACATGTTTATACGGTAGTAATTATCATTAAATCAATCTGGGACTTTAAGGTTAAAATACTGTTCCCAACCATTAGGTTTATTGAACCAGTCCCCTTCTACCATCTGATAAGATTTTAATTACAAAAGGGGACAAATCCAGCAGTGTTAACCCTTTACCTAATCTAACAGACAAAAATGACCAGTGCTGTTCATATTTTTTTTCTCAGAAACAAAGCTTATGACCTATCATGGAAACAACCTTGGTATTCAAGAGTTTTCTTTGTGTGCCATCTTCTATTCAAGTTTGGTAAAGGGTTAAGACTGTTACATATTAGATATGACACAAGAAATGAGAGAATTGTAACATGTATGTTCCCAAGTCGAGGGATAGGGCTGTGTCGGGATTGACAATATCTCCCACCCAAAGGATTCCATCCAGCCACCCATCCCAAGAGGAAAAATTACTTCTGCATTATATCACTTGAAATCCTTGAAAAAACACATTTTGAAGCAAAAATAATCCACCAAATGCCCCCTACGCAGAAAATTTTTATTTGCATAAAATCACTCAAAATCTTTCAAAGTTCATTTTAATGCCAACAACAACAAAAATTAAAAATTCACGTAACGAAATCCTTCAAAATGCATTTTAAAGCAAAACAAACTAGAGCAATGTCGAGGGTGGTCAATACTTCCGCCTACAAAATCATGGATAGCATTTGAGAAATGAAACGTTTATTACTTGGTGATGGACGAAGGAAGACAGACAACAGACCTTTTGACAGATTACGGACCATTGGGGCATTATCAGAAAAAAATATTAAGCGTCACCATAGGGTGACACAAAAGGTACCCCTGCCTCTTTGCCAAATGTAAGAGTGACTTGATTTGATTTGATAATTTTGTGACAAAATGTATTTCTGCAAATTTCGCATAATGTTGCACATCTCAACGGCATGTGTAAGCATATTCCAATGTTTCAATTCTCCACATTAGAAACGGTGTGAGGCATTGATTATACCAGAAAGGTACCTTCAATTAAAAAACACTGGAAATTTTCTAAATCAATAAAGGGCAATAATTTTGAGAAAAAAATATTTTTTCTGCAAACTTTATAGATGCTGCACATCTTCAAGGCATGTGTAAACATATCCTAAAGTTTCAACAATCTACATTAGAAACTGAGGAAGGAGTTGATTACACCATGAAGGTACCCTAAATTAAAAAACACAGGATATTGTTTAAATCGATAAAGGACAATGATTTTGTAAAAAAAATATTTTTTCCACAAACTTTATACATGTTGCACATCTTCATGGTGTGTATAACCATATTCTAAACTTTAAAATCTCTACATTATAAACCGTGGAAGGAGTTGATTACACCATGACGGTACATACCCTCAAATAAGAAACACAGGAAATTTTTAAGTCGATAAAGAGCAATAATTTTGTGAAAAATATTTTTTTCTGCAAACTTTATAGATGTAGCACATTATTGTGTGTATAACCATATCCTAAACCTTAAAATCTCTACATTACAAACTGCAGAAGAAGTTCATTACACCATGAAGATACCCTCAATTAAAAACACTGGAAATTTGCTAAGTCAATAACGGGCAATAATTTTGTGAAAAATGTTTTTTAGGCAAACTTTAGAGACGTGGCACATCTTCATTGTGTGTGTAACCATATCCTAAGGTTTCAGTTCTCTACATTATAAACTGTGCGAGGAGTTGATTACACCATAAAAGTACACTCAATTAAAAAACACTGGAAATTACACCCTGAAGGTATTTGAAACCATGAAGGTACCTAAATGAGGTACCCCCAATTAAAACAATAGGCCCCATGGGGCCTGAGGCACTCATCTGACCAAAGTTGTTTAAACAAGAGCGCACATATCGCTGAAGCAATACAATGTCCCCTACCGGACTAATGAGAATTAATAATTATACAAATGTTATAACCTAGATGTGATCAGCATGAATTCCGTTGAAGAATTTCCAAAAAAAGTCCAGAAAACTGATATTTTGGCGCTTTTCCATATTTCCAAGGGCCATAACTTACACAAGAATAATGCAATCAGCATGAAACTCAAACTTGATCTGAAAGTCATTGTTCTATAGTTACCAAGAATGAAATCATTTGGTTGAAGCATTTCCAAAAAAAGTTCGGAAAACTAAAGTATGACTGACAGATTGATGGATGGACAGAGTACAAATGAAACTTGATCTGTAAGTCATCGTTCTATAGTAGGTTACCAAAAATGAAATCATTCCGTTGAAGCGTTTCCAAAAAAAGTCCGGAAAACTAAAGTACGACTGACAGACTGACTGACAGACTGATGGATGGATGGACAGAGTGTAAATGAAACTTGATCTGTAAGTCATCGTTCTATAGTAGGTTACCAAAAATGAAATCATTCCGTTGAAGCGTTTCCAAAAAAAAGTCTGGAAAACTAAAGTATGACCGACAGACTGACTGACAGACTGACAGATGGATGGATGGACAGAGTGTAAATGAAACGTGATCTGTAAGTCATCGTTCTATAGTAGGTTACCAAAAATGAAATCATTCCGTTGAAGCGTTTCCAGAAAAAGTCCGGAAAACTGATATTTTGGCACTTTTCCATATTTCCAGGGCAATAACTCACACAAGAATAAGGCAATCAGCATGAAACTCAAACTTGATCTGTAAGTCATCATTCTATAGTAAGTTACAAAAATGAAATCATTCCGTTGAAGCGTTTCCCAAAAAAGTCTGGAAAACTGATATTTTGGCGCTTTTCCATATTTCCAAGGGCCATAACTCACTCAAGAGTAATGCAATCCGCATGAAACTCAAACTTGATCTGTAAGTCATCGTTTTATAGTAGTTTACCAAAAATGAAATCATTCCGTTGAAGCGTTTCCCAAAAAAGTCTGGAAAACTGATATTTTGGTGCCTTTTCCCATATTTCCAAGGGACGTAACTCATACGAGAATAATGCAATCTGCATGAAACTCAAACAAGTCATCGATCTATAGTAGTTTACCAAAAATGAAATCATTCCGTTGAAGCGTTTCCAAAAAAAACACCGGAAAACTGACAGACCGACAGACCAACAGACTGACGGATGGATGGAGTGCAAACCTATAGTCCCCTCCGGCGATGCCAGTAGGGGACTAATAAAGAAGGATTTAATTACAATCTATAGCTTGTTAACACAACAAAGGAATGAGGTTATTTAAGTATTTTTAACACTGCGGTCCATGCCAGATGATTTTTTTTAGCATTGGGATGCTCCCTCAGAAATAATGCCCAGATTTTCAGTGATGGAAAACTATGGCATCCAAATATCAACCTAGGGACATGACTGGAACAAACTTGAAGGATGTTGTATACCAAAAATCAAAAGATTCTGACTGGTGGTTCTGGAGAAGATTTTGAGAATATTACCAATTTTGCACTATATTAAAATTTGATCCCTCCCCTACACATAGGGAACACAAATATTAACCCAGGGACTTTATTTGAACAAACTGAATCTGAACCCTCAAAAGATGCATATACCAAGTATCGAAAGATTCTGATTGTGCCTCAAGGAGCAGATTTTTAAAGATTATTCCTTATATTGGACTAAGTTAAAATTTGGGATCCAATGGGGAACCCAAATATTAACCCAAGGACTTGATTTGAACAAACTTAGATCTGACCACCCGAAGGATGCAGTTTTCCAAATGTCAAAAGATTCTGACTGCTGGTCTGAAGAAGAAGCTTTTTAAAGATTATTCCTCAGAAGTTAGAGAGCCCAAATATTAACCTAGGCACTCAAGTTAATCTTCTTCTTCTGACTGGTGGTCTGAAGAAGAAGATTTTTAAAGATTATTCCTCATATTGCACTTAGAAGTTAGAGAACCCAAATATTAACCCAGGCACTCGAGTTGAACAAACCTGAATCTGCTCCCCACCCCTCTCCCCCAGAGATGTTATACACCAAATATCAAAAGATTCTAATAGATGGTTCTGGAAAAGAAGATTTTTAAGGAAATTCCTTCATATTGCACTAAGTTAAAGTTCTGCCCCCCATAGGGAGCCCAAATTTTAACCCAGGCACTCAATTTGAACAAACTTGAATCTGACCCCCTAGAGATGTTGTATACCAAATATGAAAGCATTCTAACTGGTGGATCTGAAGAAGAAGATTTTTAAAGATTATCTCCCATATTGCACTAAGTTAAAATTCGCGCTTCCATAGGGACTTGATTTGAACAATCTTGAATCTGACCCTCATAACAATGATGTATACCAAACATTAAAAGATTCTGACTGGTGGTTCTGAAGAAGATTTTAAAGATTACTCCCAATATTGCCGTAAGTTAAAAATTTGGGCTCTTGTATTGAACCCAAATATACACCAATGGGCTTCATTGGAGGATTTTCCCTCACCCCTCCCTATGGATGCTTCATACCAAATAACAGTTCTCGATTAGATGGGGTTTGGGAAATATGAGACTTTGAAAATATTTCTCTTTTTAGCTCCTGGGGTTCCTACGGGGACATGGGAAAATTTTTTGGAGGTCAAGTACTTATCACTCAATAATACCACATACAGAATTTGGTTCAAATCGAAACATCAGTTCAGAAAATATAAATTCTGGGCTGGGCCAAAGATCTTGCCCCTCCCATTACAAAGGCAAATATTGCTCCATGAACTTCGTTTGATTCTACACCTAAAAAGGAAGCTACATACCAAATATCAAGTCACTGTACCCACTCGTTCATGAAAAGATTTTAAAACAAGAGCACTGCCTAGCGTGACATTATACGCCCATTTTGTATTTTTGAAGGGTTGGGGGTAAGGATGGGGGTGAGGGTGAAAACTGTTCCGACCAACCCCATATTCGAACCTGACCTGTATTTTGTTGTGATTAAACAACGTACCAAGTTTGGAACCAATCGGAAAACAAATATTAAAAGTAATCCGGAAACCAAATATTTGATGCATTCTATGTCCAACAGGGGCCATAATTCAGGGGAACTTCAAAGTTCGAACTGACCCCATATTCGAACTTGACCTGTCTTTTGTTTTGATTAAACCACATACCAAGGAAACCAAATGTTGACGAACGGACAGACCGACAGATGGACAAATGGATGGACAAATGGACAGACAGACAGACTGATTCCATAATTCGACGGTTTTTCAACAGGCGTATAAAAAATCAGTCAGGCCAAACTAAAGTTATAATCCAGAAAACATAAAATGCACAAATTCAAGAGGAATAACTCTGGAAAGGTACATGCGATTTTGGCCAAAAGTGAACTTGAGCTGTGCTTTGTGGTCATAAACAAAATCTGAGAATTTGAAACAAATTAGTCAAGGCAAACTAAAGTTATCATCCGGAAACCACATAATTCACAAATTTGCAATCATTCAAGGGGAATAACTATGGAACGGTACATGCGATTATGGCCAAAGATGAACTTGAGCTGTGCTTTGTGGCCAAAAACAAAATCTGAGAATTTGAAAAAAATCGGTCAAGGCAAACTAAAGTTATCATCCGGAAACCTACAAAATCCACAAATTTGCAATCATTCAAGGGGAATAACTCTGGAAAGGTACATGCAATTGTGGTCAAAGGTGAACTTGAGCTGTATTTTGTGGTCAAAAACAAAAAACTGAAAATTTGAAATAAATCAGTAAAGGCAAACTAAAGTTATCGTCCGGAAACGAGAAGATGGGCTAACTTCCCATAAATAAAGGGCCATAACTCTAATGCAAATGGGCCACTAGAAACGGAAATTGAACCCATCCTGTATTTTGTCATACTAATTCCACATGCCAAATTTAACTCAGCTCAAACCATTACAACTAAAGTTATCGTCCGGAAACGAAATGTGTCCATGGACGGACAGACAGACAGACGTGTGGAGAGACCATTCACATAATACATCCCGTTTTTCAAACGGGCATATAAAAACAACATCTGAAAAATTTGGTGTCAATCCGTCAAGGCATTCGGCTTTAAATGAACGAAAACCAATTTTTTTTCAAAAATTTTGTTTTCAAAGGGCCATAACTCTGCAGCGGATGGACTGAGAAACACCAATATCAAACTTGACCTGTATTTTATTGCTACAAACAACATCTGAAAGTTTGATGTCGATCCGTCAAGGCGTTCGACTTTAAATGAAGGGAAACCAATTTTTTTTCGAAAGATTGTGTTTTCAAAGGGCCATAACTCTGCAGCGGATGGACTGAGAAACACCAATATTGGACTTGACCTGTATTTCATTGCTAAAAACAACATCTGAAAAATTTGGTGTCAATCCGTCAAGGCGTTCAGCTTTAAATGAACGAAAACCAATTTTTTTAGAAAAATTGTGTTTTCAAAGGGCCATAACTCTGCAGCAGATGGACTGAGAAACACTAATATCGAACTTGACCTGTATTTTATTGCTAAAAACAACTTCTGAAAGTTTGATGTCGATCCGTCAAGGCGTTCGACTTTACATGAATGGAAACCAAATTGTTTACGGACAGACGTGCAGACGGACGAACAGACAGACTGATAACATAATACGTCCATTTTTATAAACGGGCATATAAATGAAAGTGTCAATGACACTGTAGCTCAACTTGTCAAGACAAAGACATTCACATGTATAGTATGTGACACAGCAATGACAAACATCTAGGTAATGACCTGATAACAAAGGTACATATAAAGTATTGTAATGGTCTGTACATAAATACTGACCGTTGCCTGTAACAAATGTATAGGTAAAGTATTGTAAACGTGGGTGACAGTCAGATGCTAAACTAGAAAAGAAAACTTTGAGCAGAGTGGATCTGACTGAACCCCAAAATATTTGTTCTCATAGCACAGTGATAACAAAGGCACCCCAAAACACACTCGTTCCTGTCCCAAGGTGAAAACAAAGGTACCCAAGAAGTTTTGTGAAGATCAATTCATAAATACGAGCTGTATAGAACTTGTGACAAAAAACTGATTGGACCTAATTTTGGTACAAAATGGTTACTGGCAGCCATCTTGAATTTTGGACCGTACCCAGAAACACTCATTCTCATCCCAAGGTGATAACAAAGGTACCCAAGAAGTTTTGTGAAGAACGGTTCATAAATACAGCCTCTACCCTGAGCCGTATTGACATGTGTGCTCACATTGTGCAAGTAGCACTGAATAAATCAAAGTTCATCTAATTTGCATAATTTATGCACGAAAAAAAAACCCTTAGAATATGTGATGTATTCCATGTTACTAAACATTCATACAAAAATTTATTCAAATCAGAACTTTCATACAGAAGTTCTGTACAAAAGACTGATTGCACTAATTTTGGTACAAAATGGCTGCTGGTGGCCATCTTGAATTTCGGACCACACCCATAAACACTCACTCTCATCCCACGGTGATAATAACAAAGGTACCCAACAAGGTTCGTAAAGATTGGTTCATAAATATGGCCTCTAGTCTGAGCTGTATAGAAGTTGTGTACAAAAAACTGATTAGACCTAATTTTGGTACAAAATGGCCACTGGCAGCCATCTTGAATTTTAGACCGCACCCAGAAACACTCGTTCTCGTCCCAAGGTGATAACAAAGGTGCCCAAGACATTTCGTGAAGATCAGTTCATAAATACAGACTCAAGTCTGAGCCGTATTGACATGTGTACTTAATGTGTGTAAGTCGCACTGAAATATCAAAGTTCATCTAATTTGCATAATTTCTACACGAGAAAAAAACCTGTATTATATGTGGTGTATCCCATGGTACTAAACATTCACACAAAAAATTATTCAAATCAGCGCTTTCATATGGAAGTTCTGTGCAAAAATCTGATTGCACCTAATTTTGTACAAAATGGCTGCCATCGGCCATCTTGAATTTCGGACCGGACCCAAAAACACTCGTTCTCGTCCCACGGTGATACCAAAGGTACCCAAGAAGTTTCGTAAAGATCGGTTCATAAATACGGCCTCTAGCCCAAGCCGTATTGGCATTTGCACTTACAGTGCTGAAATTAACACCAAAAAACATCAAAATTAGTCTAATTTGCACAATTTATGCACAAGAAAGAAACCCGTATTATATGTGACCCCATGGTACTAAACATTCATACAAAAAATTATTCAAATCAGAGCTTTCATATGGAAGTTCTGTACAAAAAACAGATTTCTGCATCATCGGTACAAAACGGCGGCTGGCAGCCATCTTGAATTTCAGACCGCACCCAAAAACACTCATTCTCGTCCCACGGTCATAACAAAGGTACCCAAGAAGTTTCGTAAAGATCGGTTCATAAATACGACCTCTAGCCCGAGCCATAGCCAATTGTTGACGTACGGACAGACGGACGGACGGATGGATGGACAGACGGATGGACGGACGGATGGATGGATGGACGGACAGACGGACGGACGGACGGACGGACGACGGGCCATGACAATAGCTCAAATTTGACTCCGTCAAAGTTGAGCTAAAAAATTGGAGGACTTTCCCCCACCCCTCCCTATGGGGCTGGGCAAGTTGATTTGAGAAAAAATCGCGACATCGACGCCGTAGCTGCGACGGGTGGTGCAATCTCACAAAATTCTAAGTTCATCAAGGGCCATAACTCCAAGAAAAATATTTGGAACAACACATGCATTGAACAGTGGCTAGACATCAATAAGGTACACTTACATGCCAAATATAAAGTCATTCCATCAAGTATTTCAAAAGTTATTGAGTTTTGAAACTTGTTGGTCACAGACAGACCAACCGACCGACAGACAGACTGACAGACAGACCGACATTGCCACTTATAGAGCTGCTAGTCGCAGCTAAAAACAAAATGTCTTTCAGTCAGGTGAGTTAGAAAAAAACACTGGAAATTTTTGATAAAGCTCAATAATTTTGTTAAAAATAATTTTTCTGCAATCTTTATACATATTGCATATCTTCAATGCATGTGTAACCATATCCTAAAGTTTCAACTCTCTGCATTAGTAAGTGTGGAAGGAGTCGATTACAACATGAAGGTACTCTCAATTAAAAAACACAGGAAATCTTCTAAGTTGATAAAGGGCAATGACTGTGACAAAAACATAAGAGTCATCTGACCTTCTAACATGATCATTTGCTGAATGTAGTTTTGCATTATGCAAAATTTCCAATGGCTGTCTTGAAAGGTGTGAGTGTAGTGTATGATACAACTTCAGGACAGATGATCTGACAGACTGACTGATGGACACGGGGAATACTATATACCCCTGCCAGGTAGGCAGGGGCATAAAAAAAGAATTACAACACTACAATCATGTAATAATACAAGGCAAAAACACAGGGGATTACTGTCTTTGTTTTACAGCTGGGAGAGGAAATCCAACACCTAGCAACACATGCCCCCTTCTCCAGTGGCAACAGTGATGGCCACAAAAACTGTGGTGATGGATATCTGATGACGATCGGACCATCCATGGGGAGATCTGGAACAAACACAAAATGTCACATTTTGGGAGGGGATGTCCAAGTATTTTCTTTGATTTGCTCCAGGGGCATGATAACTACCCGCTCAGTGGAAATTATGAGGCCAACACACACCCATGTGTCACATTTGGTAATGACCGGAATTGCAGATCATCCGCATGGGAGATGTCAAACCAACACACCTACAAACAAACAGGTCTAAAAAAACTATTATGGCTGGCTGGAAACAAAAAGGTTTATTTTTGGTAAGTGACCTTGACCTTTGGTTGACAAACCTGATAATCGATGGGGTTCTTTCTCTCTCAGGAGGGTGCCAATGAAGTAAATTTGGGGAACCTGTCTTAAATAGAACTAAAGTTATTGCCTGGAAACCAATTGTTTATGCCAGCTCACGCCTGCAGGGACTGAAGGGAAAGGAGAGTGATCACTCTCACTCGCCATCACTCTCCTAAACTTTTCACTAGGGGAGCAATTAATCACTCGCCTTCATGATGTATGTAGAAATTATGTCTGAACATTAAGTTATATATTGTATTTCAATCACCCATTACATGACCCAACTAGGAGACGATACTTTTAAAACATTATCTCGCACAACTGCAATCTTTCATTTTTTGCTTAAACCATGGCTACGATACCTCATTGGAACGATGCTCAACGAGCAAAAATGAAAAAAATAACAAAATTTGTATGGTCATTTTCATGTATGGTGCTGGCCAGTTTGAGCTGTCATAGTAACTATGGGGTTAAAATCACTCTCCTGAATTTTTCACTCTAGCAAAATCAAAATGAGGAGAGTGATTATTCACTTGCCTGTATTCTCTTCCCGGCAGTCACTGCACCTGCATGGAGATGGCTACCCTACTTCATCAAACTCTAAGTTGACTTTGGCTTTATGACATTTACTCGACCAAAAATACCAAGTAAATTGAACTTGAAGATCCATTGCTGAAACTGTGCTTATGCTTTTCAGCAAACAAAAAAAAATTGCTACTTCCAATTTTGCAGACACAAAATTACAGGAAGATAGTTTGGATTTTATTTAAAAAATTTGGCCATTTTTATTTGATGAAATCCATTCCAAACGAAGTTTTTGCACCCTTGAAAGTTTTGTTTACAGTTTCAGCAAACAAAAAAAAATTAGCTATTTTCAATTTTGCAGGCACAAAATTACAGGAAGATTGGTTGGAATTTTTTATAATTGTTTTCCATTTTTATCCTTCAGTGTCATTTGTTGATTGATGGATTGAGTATAACTCTTTGCACACTAAACTCAAAATATCCAAAATTTCGATCTGCAATTTCTTTCCCATAATGTAGCTATGAATTTAACCAATTCAATCTTATTTGCCAGAGTTCAATGACTTCTATCAAACAACATTCCCACTTGTATTATGCAAAAAGCTTGCAACTTGAACTTGCGGAATTTCTACATCAGTGTGCAGAGGGTTGAAGCCAAAATTTTATGAAGATCCTGTTTGCCAATCACACTAAAGTGAATGAAATTACAGCAGAAGGCATGGGCCTATTCATTAATGTTACTGCTTACAGGATAACAATAACATGCAAAAGTTGAACTCTTTTCTTACAAGCTTGCTTCTTAAAACAAAAGTGGAACATTAGTTTTTGATTACGAAGAGACAGTTAGAGCCCTAAATTTGTCTAAAAAGTGTCCAGATTTGTTAAGTTCACAAAAAAACATTGAGGGGATTCATTCAAAATAAAGTTTTTACTCCCTTGAAACTTGTGTGTAAACTTGTGTCTCAGTGACAGACAGTTTTGTTGAAAAGGGGCTTGTTTCCTGTATCAAAATGAATTCCTCCATTCCACTCTTTTCTGTTTGCAAGTCTGGGTCTTTCTGAGTCAAATGTAGCCCTAGTGTTCTAAGTTCGGAAAGACTGGAAAATATTAATTCAAACAGTCAGGATGATGACAAAAATATAACATATTTTTGAAAACAATATACATACCAGTACCTTTAAACTATTTTAAAACACAAGCTGTGAAGAGCTACTGACCGACCAAACCCATGAGGCAGCAGTATTGTTGCGTTACTGTTCCTTTGATTATTACATGTATTAGTGCCAATTTGTATCTTTTAAGCTCATAGCATTATATGAATTACCGGTATATCCTATTATTTGGAACAAGAATAAATGTTTAAAATTCTGTTACATATCTGGATTGAACTTAACTGACAAGTCAGATGACTTCATCAGACAACAGTTCAAAAATACTGGAGAAATACAAACATTTTTGTTATGAAACTGTAAAATGTATGAGGATTTGAAGTTTCTGATGCCAATTATTCATCGTGCAAAGGCACAACCTCATACAGATTTTATTATCTAGATCAATGTTCCCTATCGCACTTCAAAGTTTAATAGCTATGTGACAAAAATTGTCCATGTAAAACAAGCTAAATGCACAGTTATATAATTTTACATATTTTAGTGCAATCATTTTGCACTGTTTTCGGAAGGATAAATTCAATTGGACATATATTTCCTACTGATGTTGCAAGTAATTTTACTGAATTTATGCATATTCAAGCATGTCATCTGAGAGTGGTGGTTTAGCCAGCAACCTGTTCACCCGTCTTTTGGATGGGCAGATTCTTCTCCTTCACTCTGGATGGACAGGTGTTGGTCCAAACATGAACTGTAGGACCATTATTTATTTTTTTAGTTTGGTACGTCCTGCTATAAGTGTCAAACTAAAACTAGAGGTACTGTGAGCAAGCTCACAAAGTGATACTCCCTGCACCTGAAATGTATAAGTTAGATTATCTCCCCTTGGAAATGTCAGAACGGAATTGTATTGCTTCATGCACATCTTCATATAGAGTTCTTCCATTGTGTAAAGTTTCATGAAAATTCTTCAAATGGTTTAGGAGTTGCACTTATAAGGATGGACAGACGTATAAGTTAGATTATCTCCCCTTGAAAATGTCAGAACGGAATTATATTGCTTCATGCACATCTTCATATAGAGTTCTTCCATTGTGTAAAGTTTCATGAAAATCCTTCAAACGGTTTAGGAGTTGCGCTTATAAGGAAGGACAGACGGACGGATGGACGGACAGACGGATGGATGGGCGGACAGACAGATGGACAGACAGACGGACGGACAGGGTGATTCCTCTATACCCCCCCAAACTTTGTTTGTGGGGGGTATAAAAATAAATTACAGCCTTACAGTCCAGGTTTGGTCTAGACAGAAATAAAAGTGAGATGTGCCAATGTGAACGAAATCACTGGATTAGAATTAAATCATTTGAACATTCAGCATTAAATTCTTAAATATTAATGTGCAGTAAATGCATGTGTGTTTGGAACCTAACTTGCCATTGTAAATATGTGAAAACAACAGCAAAAGTAACCAGTTGGCAATGTTCTCTATTTCTTTTTTGAAGAAAGTAGAAAACACAGATACCTTGAATGACAACAAATGTGTAAAGGGCACTTTTGAAAACCATGATTCAGACATGTACACCATTCTGATGGAAAATTTTGGCTTGGTTATGTTTGATTTGCAGCTGAACCTCTGCCTGAAAGACATACCCAAATGTGTTATTCTTGAATTTGTACAATGCAAATTTGACTATTGTGACAATATGTTAGTGAAACAGGCTCTTTTGTTGAAACTGTGAGTTTTGGGGGGTTTGGACACCAACGGTTATGGTTTTGTCATGTTTTTAAAAACAGACACTGACTTGCCAAACCAATAAAAAGCAAAGCCCAATCAAGAAGCCAATGTTAGGAGTATTAGTAGTTCTCTTACTTTGGGTTAAAAATGTTAACAATTCGCCAAATTTTAAGTGATGCTTATTTGTATTTTGTCGTAATATTTTCTCCAGATGTAAGAAATAACATTAACTTCTCAAATGTTTCAGTGATAATCTCCTATCCAGCACCATCGTGGATACTCTTTTCAAAATTAATGGCTTGAAGTAAGCCACTTTACTTTGAATATATTGTGGTGAATTCAGTCATTCTTTTTATCAATGATTTCTAGTGCTTAAATGGTTAGCCGGATAACCGGTTTGCAACTGCTTATTGACTTAACCAGCTGGAAAAGCTATCAACCGGATAATCGCTACACCTATAGTTTATGGAATAGCTTCAGGAAAATAAATAGTATTTGACCAGGAGACGTTAGAATTCTTTTGCTGACACAAGCATTGTCAGATCTACCAAACATTTGTCGATTTGCAATGATTTGCACTCAATATAACATGAAAGGGTTAAGGTGTTGGAATGCTGAATGAACACTTATTTCGGTCTCTTCCAGGGCTGTCATATCGCGGATAAATGTTTCTAACTTTGTATCAAACCGCCAATAGTTGAGTACTCAGCAGGTTGTTTTCAGCATAGGCAGCAGTGAGCATGTGCCTGTCAGTGTAACACTGTCTTCTACGGACAAATTTGACTTTCTTCTCTTTGGTGATGTGTAATCATGTGTTGTTAATTGCAGATTATAATGCTGAAAAAATCTCTCAGTGTGAGTAAAGGTGCTTTCAGAATAAATTGATTGTTTGGTACTTTACAAACGTGTTTCAGAAAAACCATGTTTTGATTTTATTGAACAGTTTAAAAGTATGAAAGTATAAAAAAAACGATTTTAAAATCTTAGCATTTTAAGATTTGTTTTTCAATGGTCAATGTCGGACAACAAGGGGCTCCAGGTGAATTACACCCATATTGTCTGCTAGCTGAGTCGTCCGCAGCAATTTTACCCAAATCGTCCGAAATTCATCAACTGGCAGAAAATTTTGATTTATTGTGTTTTGAATCATTTTTTATTTAGTTATTTTAATTTTATCATATATTATCTATTGTATATTATCTTAATATACCTCCAAAATTTCAAATTCTTATACAAGAATACACCTTTTCATATATAGTTTATACAAATCTGCAATCTTGTTTTGAGGGGGGAATTTTTTGAGAGGATTTCCCTATATACTTTACAGACAAACATTGGCAGAAATTAATTTCAATGCTCCAACAGCGCTCAATTTTGCAATTATTCATTGAAAGATCAACTATAATGAATAATGAAAAAATTAGTGTACAAATACACAACAATATATGTCAAGAAACACGTTTGAAAGATGTTATATTCCATCCCATGTTTTGATACTTTTCAAACCTTTGGCAAACAATTTGGGTAAACTTGCAAGCGGACGATTTGTCACACTGGCAAACAATTTGGGTAAAATTGCAAGCGGACAATTTGGCACGCTAGCAGACGATTTGGGTAAAATTGGAAATGGACGATTCGGCTGGCAGGCGAAACGTCTGTATCATCATGGTCAATGGGGCATGTAATAATTTCTTAACACCACTTTCATGACTCGCTAAGTATTCCCACCAGAAATTTCATTGCGAGGAATAGGTAAATATAAACATGGAACTGTTTCGAATTTTGTCTTAGCAGTGAAAAAGATACTCAAAAAATTAGGATGACATATTCACCCAATGATCATATCAAATTCAAACCACTCAAGACAGGAGGCTTTTTGCCAATACAGTTAATTAATAACTATGCCTAACTACAATTTACAAACTGGTTGGAAAATTCTTAACTAATATCAATGACATTTGTCCCCCGTAGGAACAAATTGCACATGCAATTTTTGTTTTAGGTGTGCAGCATGCAGTGCACCTGTGATTTTCACATGGCGCGCACATGTGATTTTCAAACGGCAAGGCTTGTTTTTGTGACCGGCAATGCAAGTGACCACAGTTACAATGTATCATCACTATTACCTGCATGTGTGACCATTGCAGTCATATAAATTGTTAACGATCATTTCTACATTGGCGATTCCCATTGGCACTCGATGGTGTCCGTTTGTTTATGTTTTGTGGAAGTCAGGTGGCAGTGTTTTGAACTGTTTTCTTGCCATTACTTACTGCTTTTGCGTCGCAGACAATGCAATAATACCAGCGGTTAAAATTAATGGATAACTGGTTGAAATCCGGTTATGCCCAATGGTTAACCAGTTACAAAAATGGGCCAACCATTTCAGCACTAATGATATCTTCCGTCCAAGTTTTCCTGAAGTTTTTCATCAATGAAGTCATGACTGCTTATTATTTACATGATAAACAGTGACATTTTTATGAAACATTCCAGAGCTTCAGTCTGCCATTCCTCATAAAAATGTGATAATAAAATAACTTTCTTAAAATTGTAAAAGTTGGTTTCATATATTTGTTATCTGATATTGCCCAAGTCACCACTTTTATTTTTCCCTTTCACATTTTACCCTTTATTTAACAAACTGGCTGCATCTGGCTGCCCATGTAATTTACAAACCAAGAAGTTGAAAAAACTAGAGGTGTGACCATCCCTGGATGGGCCTATCAATACCACCCACCACAATGATTGGCATACCACTAAAGCAATAGTTATAAAATGGGCACCATGGTACTGAAATGCACATCCAGATTAAAATTGCAGATGTGCAGTTTCCTCATTTTCTTGCCATGTTAACAAAATTTGAAACAATCGGGGCATAACTAAGGCGAAAAAAGCCCGACCGGAACTATAATCACAGATGCACAGGTTCTACTGGTGGTGAACATGTATACCCAGTTTTGACAGGATTGGCCTATAAACTCTTTTTTCCAAAGATAAGAAGTCTAATAAAAATAAAAAATTTGATATCTCTTGCATTAGGTAATTTAGTTTTATTTCTTTTAGATTTTTCACAAAATTTCAACATACAAAATGCTATCATGTGACCCCCTCACTGGAACTGAACGAGCTTGACCGGCCTATTCCTATGAGGGTTCAGAAGATATGATTTTGTAGAAGTCTTTTGAATTTGTTTTAACTGCTCAGTTTGTAAACTATGGGTGGATGCAACCAATTTGTTAGGTAAAATGTTAAAGAGAACTCTGTAACCCATCACCAGTTTAGCTTCAAAAGAATTGAAAACAGAACCCATTATACCTTACCTTGTCAATCAAGATATGAAGAGTTGTTTTTGATGGATGGATGGATGGATGGATGGATGGATTGATGGGATGACTGATGGGATGGATAGATGGATGAAGAGTTGCTGATGGATGGATGGGGAGCAAAAGATCTGAACAGGCCTTGACAATTCCATATTTTGGTAAACCTATGAATAGGTTACCCATTTAATTGTTCATTAACCTATTCTGAAAGTTGAGTAAATTTGTTTTATTAACTTGTTGGCTAACCAAAAACCAAACACGTTATGTGCCACTGGCATATCCTGAAGGCCGTAGGCCTGAGCTGGGGGAGGGCTTGAGAGGGAAATGTAGGGTTATGGCTCTTCTGTTGCAAGCCCGAAAATAAGCAATCTGTCATTTGCAGAATGAGGTTTCCAGAGGGTGAATTTGCTGATGCTATCCCATACAGTGGGCCAATTTATCCTCTGGGTACCTCTTTCTGTTTAGGTTTGAGACCCTGACTCAGACTGAGGTTCTCAGAGGATAAATTTAGTGATACAGCAGGGTAGCATCACCAAATTCACCCTCTCGGGACCTCATTTTGCAGATGAGAGTCTGCTTATTTTCTGGCATGTTCTGTTGGCTACATGCGATGACTTCTGACGGTAAAAATATCAGCGAAGCAGAAATACACAATCACTAGAAATATAGAGTTGTGCCTCTTCTATTGGCAGCATTGCATACAAGAACCTGCAGCGGTGAATAGGTTCAGAATTGATTTGGCAACTGACCCAACATACATCAGGCCTCAATGCATTTCAATTTCCATAAACTGTGACATGTTTCTAATTATGCTTACAGCTGAATAATAGGCACAAATTTAATATTTTATGTGTACTACTTTCTGAGCCATCTAATATGATGATTGTAAAAAAAAGTTAGTTAACCGATGGATCCTTTTGGTTAACCGATCGTTTGTTTGCCTTAATTTTTGTTTGCATAACCTCCAGGCAAATGGAACGATCATTCATCTGAATTGTAAAGGCCTGTCTGAAGATCTGTCATTTGAAGATAATGATGAGTGACACTTGTTAACTGGTAGAGTGCTGAATTATTTTTGGTCATCAAAATTTGTTAATGTGTCTTTGCCTTGTTACAATTCATGAGAGAGTGCCAATGGGCACTCTCTCATGAATTGCAACAAGGCAAATACTAATAGACAAAATTATTTAACTTTAAAGGTAATATGAAGCTCATCCTCCAAAAATGAAGCCTTTAAGCTGAAGCACCTGTATTTCAGAATAAAGCCCATATATGGGCTTCCATCACTTTACCAGTTAATCAAAATAGGCAACAAAATACAGGATTTTTATACACAAAATATCCAATTAACATTTTAAAAGTAATTACCATCTGGATTAGAAGGATATAATGACTCATCATCTATGTTGCTGTGACAATCTTGACAGTCTTCTGTGGGTACTTCTTGATCTACAACAACAGACTGACAGTCAACCACATTATCGCTGATATTTCTTTCATAGTTTCTCGGACAAGAAGGAGTCTGATTTTCCAGTTTTTCAGCATTGTTTGCTTTTGTTTTCTCTAAATTTGAAGATGCCATCACTTTTGAATTTAATTCAGTGCACTCAATAGCAGAATTCAGATTTTCTGGTTTGGTTGGTGAAACCATGTTATCCAAACACTCATCTCCAGTTTCAGCAACATCTTTTTCTTCTTTGTTTAGGCTCAAGTTTTTCATGTACAGTAATTTCCTCTGTTGTTCATCACATTCTTCTAACTGGCAAATTTGATGGTCAGACATTTGAGAAAAATGTTGCTTGTCATGTGCACTCTCAGACATGTTAATGAACATTTGGGAACTTTTTGTCTCTGTTGTGGTACCCTCATCAAACTTAGGGCTGCTTTCTAAATCTGCTCCCTTAGAATGATCACAAACTCTTTCTCCTGAACCCTGGCTAGAAAGTGAAATATTACAAGACTGGTTTGTCTCATCATCTTTAAAACTGAATTTTTTTTGTGAGTTACAGGGAACATTATTTACATTGTTTGTCACAACAGATTCATACTCAATTGCATAATTCTGATTGCACTGCATACCTAATAAAGCTTCTGAAGACTGCTCAGCATCATGAATATTGTGTTTCTCTTCAACTGTCAGTACACACACTGATGGGACACACTGACATGATGCAGTTTGACATTCACAAGAGGTATTGTTATTTCTGAATGATTCTGGTTTGCTAATTTTTGAACACAGCAATGATGTTTTGGTGCAGCGTTGGTTACATTTCAAATCACTCTGAATGTGATCTGTATCATTATTTATGTTTTGGCATTTCACTTGATTTGCTTGAGCATGTGCTTCATCATACAAGTATTCAGTCACACTTAAGTTATTTGCCACAGAACTGTTGGGAGATCCTAAGAGTAAATATTTCATATTTTCATCATTCTCATCTGAATCCTTATATCTTTTTATATTATCAATTTTATTGTCATTTGTTATTGTTTGTAATGATTTGTCATTATCATCAATCTGTAAGGAATTTATATTAGTATCACAGTGATGAAAAGGTTTTTCCGTATTTACTGAAATAACTGTTGCTGCAGCTGATTTGCCAGTACTACATATTGCTGATGAATCATCTTCTCCAACATTTTGTTTGTTGGGAGTGAGACATGGTCCATCATGATTTTTTGGAAGACAAATGGTTGACAAATAACATTGACTATTTTTTATACCATTGCAGACATCGTTCAACTTGGACAATGTATCAGCCTTCTGTTTTTTAGATAAATGTTCAACTGACTCGCAATAGTGCTCAACAGCAGTCTGACTGTCCTTCATGTCAGAATAACAACTGTTCAAACTCTCCAAATTATCAGAATTATCAGAAAATAATGAACTCTCTTCAGAAATTATCCCATTTTCATTAACAGGACTGAATGAAATGTTCTTTATGTTTTCAACTGAATCACTAATATTACAAATATTATTTTCAGCACACTTCTGGGAGGAAGCCATTTTTATATCTGTAAGACTTCTTGTAGTTTGGGAAGATCCAGCTTCATTAATACAGTCTGCATTAGTTTGAACTGTCTTGTAACAGTTAATACCCTGTGAAGAATTATTTTCATCATCATTCTCACTTTTGGTACATCTGTCATGATTCACTGAAGTTTCAGGTTTATTTATTGCTTCTTCTGAATTGTGTGATGGTGAAAATAAAATTCCATTTGAAGAGGTATTTTCTTCACCGTTATGAAGTGTGGAAGCATGATACAATATATTCTGATTTTCACCACTGATACAAGCAGTGGATACACTGGCTTGAGTACTTTTGGTTTCATGAATGCTGATCTCATTCAGTTCATGAGATCCATCAGTATGTTGCTGATGTTCAGCTGCATGTTTGAGACAGTGGTCATAATCTGAACAATATGAGAAAACAGAATTCTCAGTCAGATTTACCTCAGCTTCAAAAAGAGTAGGAGAACTGGAATGTTGCAATATTATTTCCTCTCCAGGGTTACTATTTATGGCTTCAGTATCTGAAATATCTTCAGAATTTGGGGAAGTTCTAAATGTATCCAGTCTAGGGGGAACTGCTTCGTTTGCTTTCTGGAGATCCTCTTGTTCTCCAACATTCTTTTTCTTTCTCAAATCATCTTTTTGATCAACCATTACCAGATTTACATGACCTTCTACATCTATCATTTGTTTAACATCAATAGTGATGCCTATTTTCCCAAAATTGATGTCTGTATCACCTATTTTAGTTTTTGCAGCCTCATCAATACTGTTTTTATATGGACATTCAGCATCTATTACATCATCAGTGTCTAGAACTCCTCCTTCACTATCAGGAGTTTTAGAAAATGCACAAGAAAGTGAGTCACTGATTGGTCTTGTTTGAGGCAGTACATGTGGAACATTTTCTGACAATTCTGATATCACTGCCAATTTTTTGGAAGGAATAAGTGTCAAGCCAGACTCTAGTTCATTCATATGGACTAGATTGATTTCTTTGTTTACACATTTTGGGATAGGTCTATTATCTACATTTTCAACCAGTGATACACTTTTTACACATTCAGTATTGTCATCATTAAATTCAACAGACTTGGTCTGAACCTCCTTCAAGATATGATTCCAGTTGATATCAGGTGAGAATAAATCACTACTGTGACTGTGAGATGTATCAAGAGCAGAAACAGGTGTTGAATGAGGAACCTGGTATGATGCATCACTTGACTGAGATATTCTTTCACTGTCATTCAGTTCTTCAGATTCATTTGACTTTTCACATCTTAACAAGATTTTTGAATTACTCTCCACATTGTTCTTTATTGCACAGATATTTTTATCCTGGTTCACTTGTATAGTTGAACACAGTTTTTCTTTTTCACTGGGATTACAGCTGGCATTTAAAACACTTTCCCTAATATTAGTTGAGACTTTGTTTTTTTGTTGTAGAGCTACTTTAGTGTTCAAAGTTTCAACTCTTTGAATCAACTCGTTAAGAACATGTGTAACTGTGTCTATGTTATCGTCACTAAAGTTGGAATCGATATTCCTACCCAATCGAAAACTCATTTCATCTAAGACTGAGTAATTATCTGGAAAATCCTTTGTTCCTGTAAGACTGTCTGAAGGTACCGAATGATTGATTTGAGAATCAAAATTTGACTGCTCTTTGAATTTACTAGTAGCAGTGATAGTATATTCATTTTCTTCCACACTGTCAGATTCAGAAACATCTGCTTCATTCGAACTTTGAATATCATCAATGCTTTGGCTCTGAGATACATGTATAATATAATATTGATGTATGGGTGAAGCAAATTTCACTTCAGGTATGTTTTGACTGTCAGATAAATTTTCAGGTTTCCGCAAGCAGCTTTTTAAATAAGCATCTGTGTGTTCATTTATAACTACGTCATACTTTTGTTGATCATTTTCCATTTTAATTTACCTTCTCCAATTTATTGTCCATCTAAATTAAGTCCTGATATCTGATCCTGAAAAAAAGTTAAACAAATTACTCTTGGGATGCCAATAAATATACATGTATGTTTATTAATTTTCTGAAGATTTTCCACTCAGCATGAAACTTCTAAATTTGGGTCTGTATTACGGCCCTGCGAAGCTTTGAGATTCAATTCAGATTTGAATCTTTCTCAGGATTCAATTCAATTTGAATCCATTAGCAGGAATTTGACTTTTCGATTCCTCCTAATTAGTTTGAATATACATGTACTCATCAAGAGGAAACTGTAAGGTAACTATTCTGGTGTATTTCACCTGCAAAGTCAGGAAATAACCATTGCAACTCGTATTGTTGGCAGGGTATATGAAATCAGAAAGACACAGGATTTTCTCGCTCATGATATACCACAAAAAGTGAAAACTATTGACATTCTTTTGTGGAGAGTGGACCTCACAGGAATGAGAATAAGTGCCTGAAAAAAACTTTTTAGAAGTGAGTTTATTAAATATTGAAATAATAAAATAATTTTTTGTACATCTCAGTATATCTTATTTATGGAAAAGAATGCAAGTGCACCAAGAGTGCACCTTAAACTATGAATACAAAAATTTCAACTACGACAATTTTCGTCAAATTGTTTCTGTTTACATTCCCCTTAAAAATTATATTTGCATCCAGAAAAAGAATCAATGTTGCGGCAAACTTAAAAATACCAAAGTGAAAACAGTTTACCTTCTGTCCACATTTAATTTGTTCCACCAATCTACACATGCTCCTGTAGTCCTTTTAGAAATTAGATATCTCTCAATTGAATAACTCTGTTAATATAACAATAACATGAGTTTGGAGGGCGTTATGGTTTATTAACAGCCCAAGAGGAATGAATGACAGCCCGGGGGTTTATTATCGGCCCAAAACAAAGTCGAGAGCCATTAATAAGCCAAAGGGCTGTTATTCAGTCCTCACTCGACAAGATCATGCTACTACTATTGTTGCCATGAAATAATAGTACACAAAATTAACAAGAGGCCTGCATCGCAAAGCACTGCTAATGCCCTCAACCGCAAAAATTTCTGAGTTGAAAGAGTGAAAAAGGGCCATAACTCTGGAAAAAATGTGTGGAAGAAACTCACAGTATACAGGTATCATTTCCCCATGATGCTCTATTACAACACCAAATATCATTCAAATTGGAGTAGCAGTGGCTGAGATACGAGGGAAAACGTTAGTACGGATGGATGGACGAATAGAGGTCTCCACTAGATACCACTTTGATTCTTCAAGTCGGAGGCATAATAACTCTATACAAAATTCATTAACAATCTGCCGCCCGCTTTGCATGTCGTCATGAATTACTGAGTTTTACCTCCCCGCTAAACTCCGTTAATATACTAGAGAATGCCTGCTAAAGTGGTAATAATTAAATATAACTTCCAAACACCAAACCATTTACCGTAACTTCAGTACAAATTTGACCTGTTAATTCTATATAGGCCATAAAGTAAACTCCTGTTGGTTGAATAAAAATTCTTCATCTGATGAAGAATTACCCTGAAATCCACTCTAGACCTCACAAACATTTTTGGGTTTCAATATATCCAATATAGGCATTTATTATATGATCTGACCCTTCTTCTGGTTATTAGGCACATTCAATAAAAATGGCTATGCATTAAGAGAAATAGTGTTAGGTGTACTGTAATGTATTCCAGTGTCTTTTGTGGGGGTTTTGAGTCATACAATAAAAAGTAGAGTTTGCAATTGTCATAGTAGCCCCTGACATAGTGGAAATCAGAAAACTGCATTATTTGTTTTATCATAACAGAAAATAAAGCATGCTCCAGCACAGTGCAGCCTACCCCTCCCCACCCCCATCAAATAGAGAGCCCAAATATTAACCAAGGGTCCCGATTTAAATAAACTTGAAACTGACAAACACACACATGCACACACACATCACCCTTAAAGATGTTGTATACCAAATATAAAAGCATTCAGACTGGTGGATCTGAAGAAGATTTTTAATGACATTTCCTCTTATTGCACGAAGTTAAAAATTCAGAAACCCTGACCAACCCAGGAACCTGATTTGAACAAACTTCAATATGACTCGCCTAGAGATGTTTTATACCAAATGTGAAAGGATTCTGCCTAGTGAATCTGAAGAAAAAGATTTTTAAAGAAACTCCTTCATAATGCACCAAGTTAAAATTTGGGTTCCTATAGGGAGCCCAAATATTAATCCAGGGACTCAATTTGAACAAACTTGAGTTGTGCAGGACTCCTGGAACAATTGTGTCATCAGAGTATAACCAGTTACAAAAAATAGGCCGATGAAATCGTCAGATGTGTACCCATACGCGCAATTAGTAGAAAGCTGTATGACGGGGGGCCACCACGGATGCTGACATAATGTACACCATACAAGGTATGGTTACATATAGAAATGGATTGGAGGAGTGTCTAATTTGATGGATAAAGGGTTAATATCTCCGGATCAAATTATCAGATTTACATAAAAAAACTATACAGCACAGCACATCAGTAACCTGAATAAATATATAAAGTAACATGACAATCAGATTGATATTTTTTGAGTTATCTTATGCCAAAGGGATTGGAGGAATTTTCAATTTAAAGGATAAAGGGGGTTATTATCATCCCCTTCAAATTATCAGATTTACACCAAAAACTATACAGCTCAGCACATCAGTAACCTGAACACAATTATAAAGTAACTTGACAATCCAAGCAATATTTTTCAAGTTATCGAATGCGAAAGGGATTGGAGGAATTTTCAATTTGAAGGATAAAGGGTTAATATCTCAGGATTAAATTATCAGATTTACACCAAAAACTATACAGCTCGGCACATCAGTAACCTGAACACAAACATAAAGTAACTTGACAATCCAAGCAATATTTTTCAAGTTATTGAATGCCAAAGGGATTGGAGGAATTTTCAATTTGAAGGATAAAGGGTTAATATCTCAGGATCAAAATAACAGATTTACATCAAAAAACTATACAGCTCGGCATATCAGTAACCTGAACACAAATATAAAGTAACTTGACAATCCAAGTAATATTTTTCAAGTTATCGAATGCCAAAGGGATTGGAAGAATTTTCAATTTGAAGGATAAAGGGTTAATATCTCAGGATCAAATTATCCGATTTACACCAAAAACTATACAGCTTGGCACATCAGTAACCTGAAGACAAATATAAAGTAACTTGACAATCCAAGCAATATTTTTCAAGTTATCGAATGCCAAATGGATTGGAGGAATTTTCAATTTGTGGGATAAAGGGTTAATATCTCAGGATTACATTATCAGATTTACACCCAAAACTATACAGCTCGGCACATCAGTAACCTGAACACAAATTTAAAGTAACTTGACAATAGAAGCAATATTTTTCAAGTTATCGAATGCCAAAGGGATTGGAGGAATTTTTAATTTGAAGGATAAATGGTTAATATCTCAGGATCAAAATAACAGATTTACACCAAAAACTATACAGCTCGGCACATCAGTAACCTGAACACAAATATAAAGTAACTTGACAATCCAAGCAAAATTTTTCAAGTTATCGAATGCCAAAGAGATTGGAGGAATTTTCAATTTGAAGGATAAAGGGTTAATATCTCGGGATCAAATCATCAGATTTACACCAAAAACTATACAGCTCAGCAAATCAGTAACCTGAACTCAAATATAAAGTAACTACACAATCCAAGCAATATTTTTCAAGT
The DNA here is from genome assembly GCA_031216915.1 of Pictodentalium vernedei. Taxonomy (NCBI): domain Eukaryota; kingdom Metazoa; phylum Mollusca; class Scaphopoda; order Dentaliida; family Dentaliidae; genus Pictodentalium; species Pictodentalium vernedei. Next base: position 161,751,773 of record CM062291.1, on the reverse strand, counting down.
TATCGAATGCCAAAGGGATTGGAGGAATTTTCAATTTGAAGGATAACAGGTTAATATCTCAGGATCAAATTATCCGATTTACACCAAAAACTATACAGCTTGGCACATCAGTAACCTGAACACAAATATAAAGTAACTTGACAATCCAAGCAATATGTTTCAAGTTATCGAATGACAAAGAAATGGATATGGATGCCGGACGGACAGATGGATGGACGGACGGACGGATGGAAAAAGGATGGACGAACGATGGATGGTCACCCCAGATGCCGGCATTATGTGTACCATACATAGTATGGGTACACATAAAAATTCAGTGTGTCCAGTTTAGAGAAAATAATATTATTTATTTTCTGTTGCTTGGCACACTCTTTCCTTTGTAGCTGTATAATTTTAAGATGTTCCTAATATTTGGTCCACCTGCTTCCCTCCAGGCTATTTGTATGGTAAATATCCTTTAAAACAATTTGCAACATTAATTAGGTGATTGGAAATTCACCCTGCTAGGATTTGGGGTTTCATTTCCTGTAAAATTCTGTAATGAGACATCTTATCTTAACTGAAATCTTCAAGTAAAAGACAACAGCTTTTCTTTAGCTAAGGTTTATCATTTAAATTGACCATAACAAATTCACAAGATGGCTGTTTTCCTGTCCAGAGTAAGTGGGTGGAACTGACATTCTAGGCCAATCAAAAAGAGCTGGATGGGATTATAGGTGGAGTAAACATAATGGGAAACCTTTTTGATATACAGGGAGATTGGCAAGTTCTTCAGGAGAAGGTGTTAAGGAAGTCAATGAGTCAACAAAAAAATAATTTATCAAGTCCAACAGTTCAAGTTACTCTGTTATTATGTTAGAAGAGTGTTTAACATGTTGCCAGTTAATCAGTTAGCAGACAGCCATTTCTGCAGCAGCAGTTGCTAGAGTTACCATGTTTTATCGAAGTAGTCATAGACTGATCCAAGAATACTTTTTACTATGTTTATGTTAATGCAACTGATTATAATGAAAATATTTGATGGACCATTAATAAAAGTTCATTAACTGAACAAAGATGTAATTTATTACCTCTCACAGCCAAGCCTGCTGAACAGCAGCCATGCCTTCATGACCAGTAATCCCAGCAATGTCTTAAGAGTACAGTCACCTTTCTATGAATTTTGTGTACGGATATCATGAAAAGAAGTCTAGAAATGGCACTTCTACAATCTGTGAATCAATTATTTCTCAGGGAATGGGCAGGTCAGGATGAATTTTAACATGTTGATTAATGTCTGGAAGGTTCCCTGGTGGGGGAATACGGTCAGTTGAAGGCTGCTGTGCCGGTATAGCAGGAACCCCGACCAACCCAGGAATCTGATTTGAACAAACTTGAATCTGACCTGCCTAGAGATGTTTTATACCAAATGTGAAAGGATTCTGACTGGTGAATCTGAAGAAGATTTTTAAAGAAACTCCTTCATAATGCACCATGTAAAAATTTGGGCTCCTATAGGGAACCCAAATATTAATCCAGGGACTCAATTTGAACAAACTTGAATCTGACCCCCAAGAGATATTGTATACCAAATATCAAAAGATTCTAACTGATAGTTCTGTTCTGGAGAAGAATCTTAAAAGAAATTCCTTCATATTGCACAAAGTTAAAACTTGGGGGCCCATAGGGAGTCCAAATATTTACCCAGGGACTCAATTTGAACAAACTTGAATCTGATCCCCTAGAGATATTGTATACCATATATCAAAAGATTCTAACTGATGGATCTGAAGAAGAAGATTTTTAAAGAAATTTCCTCATATTGCACTAAGTTAAACTTTGAGCTCCAATACAGAGCCCTTTCTCATATTGCACTAAGTTAAACTTTGGACTCCAACAGAGAGCCCAAATATTAACCCAGAGACCTGATTGAACAAACTTGAATCTTATCCCCCTTGTGATGTTGGATCTGATGAATCCCCCCCCCCCCCCCCCCCCCCCCCCCCCCTGAGATATTGTATACCAAATATCAAAAGATTCTAACTGATGGTTCTGGAGAAGATTTTTTAAAAAATTTCTTCATATTGCACAAAGTTAAAACTCGAGCCCAAACATTAACCTCAGGACCCAATTTGAACAAACAAGATTCTGACCTGATCAATAATGTAAAGTTGACACCACATGGACGGATGACTGACAGAAAGTGATCACGTAAGCTCCCCCGGACTTTTAGTCAGGTGAGCTAAAAATGGACCGAGCCCATTTTCGTACTCCATCAACAAAATGTTCCTGGAAACCCACATAACAAAAATGAATTGGATTGGTTGACGTTTGTTCAAGTTATCGTGCTATCAAGCACAAAATTCGCAAAAAATGATCAAGTCAGCTCAATAATTCTGCTGCCATAACTCCTGTGAAAACCGTACATCGCACTGAGCCCATTTTCGAATTCAATCAAGACATTGTTCCTTAAAACCCACGTGCCAAATATCAGTCAAATTGGTTGACATTTGTTGAAGTTGTCATGCTATCTGGCTCAAAATTATTCAATTTTAACAAAGCACCATAACTTGTGAAAACCATACATCGGACTGAGCCCATTTTCGAACTCAATCAAGACATTGTTCCTTAAAACTCATGTGCCCAATATCAGTCAAATCGGTTGATGTTTTTTTCGAAGTTATTGTGCTATCAAGCTCAAAATTAGTCAATTTTAACAAAGGGCCATAACTTGTGAAAAAGTATCGACATGCCCTATTTTGAGTCATCAGGTGCTGAACATGCATATCAAGTCACAAATCAAATATTATCAAAATCCGTCCAAAAAGAACTAAGTTACAAGCAAAAATGGACGCATGCCCACCAGAAAATCTGCCCACCCACCCACCCGGCGGGAGACCCTTGCCATACCAAGTCGAGTTTTTTGGAAAAACTCTACTAGAAATTGACCAAGTTCCACAACCTGCAATTTTGTCAAATACTGAAGCAAATCAAAATCCTGACAATATGAACACCTCTGGTTTTTGTACAAACATCCTGTGAAATACAACTGTCCCAGTTTCAAAGGTGTGAGAGGAGTTAGCAAGACAAACAATGTACCCTAAATGCAGGTGGGCAGACAGACAGATGGACGAATGGATGGATGGACAGACAGACTGGACTGGATAGATGGATGGACAGCGGACTATTTGTCGCAAGGGGATAAAAATCCAGTTGTCCCCAGTGAGCTCTGGCAAACAAGATATAATAGAATACATGTTTTGTTTATAACTAGCAGATAGGAAAATCGCCCAATTCCTGTCAATTGTATGCTCCTGTTAACTGAATAATTTTCTCTGGCAAAGTGGCTAGTTATACAATTACTAGTAACAGGGTTCCACTGTAGTATCCTGTAGGTGACTTTTCCCCCTCATTATATACATGTTATATATTCCATTGTAAACATAAAGGTGTCAACTGCAATGCTTTAAATGCTTTAAAGGGACACTAGATATCTACAGGTATCTGTGCTATTCTGTTGAGGGATGCTGAAGTATATGAGACAGTTCAACATTAGATGAATTTGCTAGTGTCTTTTCCATGACAACAAACTGAATGTACTGGAATTGAAACTGGTATATCCATATGCATCATGATTTTCCACCCTGTACCTTTATTTTGCCCTGTACTTTTTTAATGTTTTGTAAGCTTTTCCTCCCAATACTTTATGCTCCACTCTGTACTTCTATTTGGAACTCAAGACTAACCATTCCACAATTAAGATAACACTCACTTTTCCAATCACCATTTTTCAGTTACTTCACTACACATGTACAATTTCAAAACTCTTCCGGTATGCTATGCAATGCAAATTAACTGTTCGGGTTGTAGAATAAACTAACCCTTAACCCTACAGTAAGGTAAGAAAATATGCTGGAAGTGTCACCAACTCTTACCTGCCTAATAACAGTGTCAACACCATTATTAATTTGGAAGAGAAATTTCCAGCAATCACTATAATTTGGCATTGAGGAATTGACGGAAAATGCCATCGCTATTATTATTTCCAATCAAATACCATCATTATTATTCAGCCATCACTATTACTAGGCAGGTAAGAGTATGCTGCATAACTATTAAATTAGATGCACCTTTGCAAGTAAAAAATATTTTGGTACATTAAGTGTAACAGGTAAACTGTTTAATGGTTTAGCAATGTTAATGAAGTGACCATCCACTTGTGGATGGTAACAGCATTCCGACGGCATAACCATAATATAAAAGTTGGAAAATCACTGTGGAAACTCTCTGGCATAACATAAACAAAACAAAAGGCCCAAGAGGGGGTTGGGGGGTGGGGTGGTGGGCGGGGGGGGGGGGGGGGGGGGGGGGAGGGGAGTTGGGAGGGGGGGGGGGGGCTTGAGGCATACTTCTGAATGATGAGATTCTAAGCTAAAAAGATGCCCAATATAGTTAGGTCAGAAATGTAGAAAACAAATGCAAAATAAAAAACCTCTAAAGGCATTTCTGTGGAAAAGTTGACAGGCAGCATGGTTTCATATTTAGAGTGTGCTGAATTCATTCTAAGTGCCTATCACCCTAAACCTACTCTATAAAGCCTTCAAGATAAGGATCTAAATGACCCCTGGTGGAATATCTGCAGAAGTGAAAATTTAGACTAAAACAAAAAGTAGCCCCCATGTTAATGAAATAATCGTAGCAGTTTGTCTGAAAAATGTCTCTCTTACAAATTATATGAACCAGAAATTTGTCTCTCAGGATTGATCATTTGGTTTAATAAACTAACTCTCTTGTGACATAGCTCACAGAGCTCTTGAAAGAAGCTAATAGGAACAAGTACAATGCCAATTACCCACGATCAGACAATAGTAACCTCACAGTTGAGTGTGTCACCAAATTGTGGACTATTATCCTGATTCTTCATATGGGTGTAGGATGTTATTCCATACCAAACAGTATAGACAGGGTTGAAGCTTCTGGGTGACTTGTCCCTAACTTTCATTATGATAAAAAATTCAATGCATAACATTTTAGTTGTCAGAGCTCAATGAGTTCTAGCAAAAAGTGTGATTGCTAAAGATGTACTAGTCCAATTTTTTCAGAGGGCACTATACGTACTTGGTAAAATGCACAAAATGCACAAAAATTAACTAATTGAGAGCCATAAGTCTGCTCAGTATGATCAAACCACATCGGTTTTTAAACTCGTTCAAGACATTGTTTGGAAAGTCTCATATCCCAAATATTGACCAAATCTCTTAAAATTTGTTCAAGTTATGGAACTAACGAACTGAAAAATGTGTAAAAATTAACTAATTAAGGGCATAACTCTGCTCAGTATGAACAAACCACACCAGTTTTCAAACTCATTCAAGACATTGTTGAGAAATCACACATACTAACTGGAGAATTGTAATTTGTTGGACAAATTACGGGCTTTTCCAACTTTCCAATGTGAAAATGCAGACTACATACAGCAAAGCAAAGTGTTTGAAATTAACCATTTCCAAACTGATAGACAAAAGCATCCAAAGTGGGCTAATTTTGGCATTCTTTCACGGTTCTCTTATTCACACCCTCATTTTGCTTGGGGGGTTAAATCTTGAGATTAAAAAGTAAACAGTAACTTTCTTCTACGATCACTGTTGCATCTATCCATACCAAAATAATTGCTACAACAACCTTGCAATTAGAGGAAATGAATATAGATGTTTGTAAAATTCACTGAAAATCAAATTTTTTTCTGACAGTACTATTCTTTACATGGCCAAAGCTTATGTTGTGTTAAGCCCCAAAGCATAACTTACAGCAGAGGATTCGTTCATTAGGTATCTCTACCTGTAGCAAACCAAAGTGTTTAGAATTAACCCTTTCCAAAATGACAGGTAGATGCAACCACAGATAGCTAATTTGTGCATTTTCGGATGGTACTCTTACCCTCATTTGCCTGAGGGTTAAAGACGAGATTAAAAACTAAACAGTAACTTTCTTCTTTCTTCTGCAAGCATTGTTGCATCTATGTATACAAATATAATGTTGCATCTATGTATACAAATATAATTGTTACAACAACCTCACAATTAAGAGAAATTTGCCCTTGAAGTTAGTAAATCTTGAAGATAAAATGATATATTCATATCATTTGTGGCCAATAGGGGTTAATTTTGAAATATTTGTGTGGTGATTTTAGTGCATCATATTATGCTCTTAATGTGTGAACATCAATCACAGACTGAGTGTCTGAAAAGAGACATGGACTAATCTTGAATCTTAATATTTGAATGAACATGTACAAGTTGAGGGTACTCCAATTAAAGGCCGGACAACTGGGTGAGGGTTAAAACCTGGAATAAAACATATAACAGCAAATTGTTCTTGGGTGAATGCCCTATCTTCTCATGGGAAAGGTTTTGAGACAATATGGCTCCAGTGCTGAGAAATTGCATGTAAAGTTGGCGAAAATAACAATTATTCCGACAGTTCCCTTATGGGAAGTCTCAAATCTGCCAAGGGTTAAACTTTTAATAACATATAAAAATTTGTCATACTTTGACTGCTGCATGCAGCCATAGAAAACATTCAGAGCTCAATCAATTAAAAATGGAGTAAATCGTCACCTAAACTTACCAAATTCTGAAAAAATAGTTTTTTTGGATGGTACCTACTTTTATGCAACCAGAATGGGATAGGGTTAAACTTTACAACCAAACTTACAACATCAAATATGCTCGGTAGTCAATTGTGAATACGTACATGAAAAGTGTTTGAAATCAAGCCTTTCCAAAATGATAGAAAATGCAACCAAAGTTGGCCAATTTTGGCATTTTTAAACGGTAATCTTATTCTCGCCATCATTGTGCTTGAGGGTTAAATCTGAGATTAAAAAGTAAACAGTAACTTTCTTCCACAATCATTGTTGTATCTATCCATACCAAAATAATTGTTACAACAACCTTATAATTAGAGAAATTTGCCCTTGAAGTTGGTCAATTTTGAAGAAAAAAGCTATATTAATGTCATTTTTGGCCAGTGAGGGGGTTAATATTGAAAGATTTGAGTGGTGATTGTGTTGTATCATATTATGCTCTAAATGTGTGGAAAATTTGAGCTAAATAACTGTAAACAGTTTTGAGAATTTCGAAAAATGTTAAAATTTTTAAAGTTTTGGCAGAATATTTGAAAATACGGATTTTCACGGAAAGACGATACCGCATTACACTAGATTTCATGACATTACATAAGGATGTCAAATTTAGTTAAAATCCTACAGCTTGTTTTTGAGCAGTTCAACAGACAAAATTCACGTAGGAAAAAAAAAAAATAGAGAAGAAAAATTTGAAAAAGAATAACAAGAGTCTTTCCCAAACTGATATTTACCGACTTAAATATTGATCAAATCTATTGATATTTGTTCAAGTTATCATGGCCAATGAAAAAGGTGATGTCAAGACACCCGTCCACCCGCAATCTGTCTGCTTGCCTGCCCGCACACCAACTTCATCAAACTAAAAGGTAGATTTTTTTTTTTTTTAAACTGGACTAAAATTCTGAAACAGCAGCAGTCAAGCATCTCGGAGATATAGGTGGTAAGATATAAAAATATGAAAAAATAAAAAAAAATTACAACGAAAATGACCACCATTTCAGCCATGTATCATTTTTAGCCTGACTGTTTACAGTGAGGGCTATAGTAATGACTTTTGTCCATCCGTCCGTCCATCCGTCTGTCTGTCTCTGTCTTTTTCTGTTAACATTTAGAGTTTTGGTTAAAGTTTGTGGTTAAAGTTTTTTACTGAAGGTTCAAGTGTTTTTTTTTTTTTGTTTTTTTTTTTCTTATTCCTGTTTAGTTGACATTTGGAGTTTTGGTTAAAGTTTGTGGTTAAAGTTTTTTATTCAACCTTCAAGTACAGACTATATCCGTTATTTCTTGTCTGATCGTCACGAAATTTCATATGCAGGTTTTAGGTCATGTCTACATGAGAATGTCCCCTTTTGGTCATGATCGGGCAACCGGTATGGCTGCCCGAGCCCAAAACCCGAAAACCATTAGCACAGTCGACAGGTCGTATTTATGAAGGGATTTCATTGCAACTTCATAGAATGCCTCTGTATAATGCCTAGTTGAGAACATCCCCGTTTGGGCATAATCTGTCAACCGTGATGGCTGCCCAAGCCCGAAACCCAAAAACTTTTAGCACACTCTACACGTCTTATTTATGAAGGGATTTCATTGTAACTTGATAGGTTGACTTCATATAATGTCTAGATGAGAACGTCCCCTTTTGGGCAACTGTGACGGCAACAGGGGCCCGAAGCCCAAAAACCTTTGGCACAGTCTACAGGTCATATTTATGGAGGGATTTCATTATAACTTGATAGGTTGACTTCATATAATGTCTAGATGAGAACGTCCCCTTTTGGG